>JAFREQ010000053.1:205000-1427500 GCA_025331565.1 Holacanthus passer
GTATGTATGTATGTATGAAAGTATGTATGAAAGTATGTATGTATGTATGTATGTATGTATGTATGTATGTATGTATGTAAGTATGTATGTATGAAAGTATGTATGTATGAAAATATGTGTATGTATGTATATATGTGAATGTATGAAAAGAATGAAAGTATGTATTTATGAAAGTATGTGTGAAAGTATGTGTGAAAGTATGTATGAAAGTATGTATTTATGAAAGTATGTATGAAAGTATGTATGTATGAAAGTATGTGTGAAAGAATGAAAGTATGTATTTATGAAAGTATGTATGAAAGTATGTATGTATGAAAGTATGTGTGAAAGAATGAAAGTATGTATGTATGAAAGTATGTATGAAAGTATGTATGTATGAAAGTATGTATGTATGAAAGTATGTGTGAAAGAATGAAAGTATGTATGTATGAAAGTATGTATGAAAGTATGTATGTATGAAAGTATGTGTGAAAGAATGAAAGTATGTATTTATGAAAGTATGTGTGAAAGTATGTATGTATGAATGTATGTATGAAAGTATGTATGTATGAAAGTATGTATGTATGAAAGTATGTGTGAAAGTATGTATGAAAGTATGTATGAAAGTATGTATGAATGTATGTATGTATGTATGTATGTATGTATGAAAGTATGTATGAAAGTATGTATGTATGAAAGTATGCATGAAAGTATGTATTTATAAAAGTATGTATGAAAGTATGTTTGTGTGAAAGTATGTATGAAAGTATGTATGTATGAAAGTATGTGTGAAAGTATGATAGTATGTTTGAAAGTATGTATGAAAGTATGATAGTAGTATGTATGTATGAAAGTATGTGTATATGTTCGATCTTCAAACACAGCCTGACCTTTGACCAGCTCCTGCACTTTCTTGCACTTGGTGAGCGACTCCTCCAGCTCTTTTATCTTTCGTTCCTGGAGATAAACATACATGATGTTCCAGTTACGGCTGCTTCAAGTGAATCAAAGCTGCTGCTTCTGACCACAGCGCCACATCCCACCGTACCTTCTCATCGTTGGACGACGCCAGTGACTCCAACGCCCTCTTCATCTTCAACACCTCTGTATCTGGGGAAATAAACAGATGCTTTATACTTGTGGAAGCTTCGTTCTTCTTCGACTACCTGTGGCTCTGAAACCAGAAATAATGAAGCCACTGGAGCTCAGTGTGCAGGTCTGAAGGACACGGTTCAGATTTGAACAACTTCAAAGTTGTAGCACATTTTTCGTTCTTCAAAGGAGAGATTTGACTCAGTCCAGGGAGCAGTTTCACAGATTAGATGTTGTTAGTGTCTGAACAACCAACCAGTGCCTCTAACCTGTATCAACTTATACTGTCCAGCATGTGTTTACAGGCAGACACGTATGAGAGACTCCCTTTAAATAAATGGCATTCCTCCACCATCAGAGTGGATAAGATAGAGTCAGCAGAGGGTGGAAGGAGTAAAAGAGATATGTTCGGTGTGGAGACAGGCAGATAGGGAGTTAAGTTTAAAAAGAGCCTCGAGTCACCTCATTCTTGTTTAGACTGTGAAATGCAAGATAGTGAAAATAATTAATGAGAAGTCCAGATGAAAGCAAAGGACCCATTATTTCTTGGTTGCTGCAGGGGATTCTGGTGTTGTTGGAATGTGAACTGTCTATTTGTCTAATCCTCATAAACCCTTTCTGTAATATCAGAGTCCATGAAACAAGAAGCTCCCAGACGGTTATTAAAACAGCTCCCACCTCTCTCTCCTCCCTCAGCTCTGTTGCTGCTCTCCACCCTCAGTCTGCTCTCATCCTTCAGCCTCCTCAGCTCCACCTCTCGCTCCTCCAGCTGCCTCTGCAGAAGCTGCAGCTCCTCCTATAAAGACAGAAGACGTAAAGTCACCAATCAATACTCAATTTGTGAGTCAGACTTTTCATCTGGCGCCATCATCATGTCAACTAAAATGAGTCCAATACTTTACTGGTGTATGACCTAAACTAATGACATTACCATCAGCCTCAGCTGTACCTTCAGTGTGTTTAGCGCTAATTAGCAAATAACAGAAGACGCTTAACCACCATGTGCATTTTGAGTCATTTAGCTCAAAGCACCTCAGTAGCGCCTCACAGAGGTCACCAGCACGGCTGTAGACTCTTAATCTTGTTTTCAACTTTGGAAACCTCCTTAAGCTCCACAGAAGACATACCATCACTTTTACAAGCTGACTAGTACTTGTGATGAGCAAACTTGATTTTATGTGTAAAATCAGTGGCGTGCCCCTTAAACACAACATTAGTAAGAATTAGTCAGTCAGTAGGTCAATTTGTGGTTTAGTTAGTTGGTTAGTTCAACCCACGCGACTGAACACACCGTGGTTCTTGTGAGATGATTCAGTGGAAGCTTATGCTATTGACTAAACTGTGGACACATTGAAATCTGGACACATAAAACTGCCACAAAACAACTCGACAAACGTGCTCATAGACATCACTGATGAAAGACAGACCCTGATGTACCGATCAACAAGATGTGTAGCTTTAGAATTGGAGAAATATATATAAAAAAATGTAGTAAAAAAGTAAATAGTAAAAAAAGTAATAAGTAACTTTCTGAATAAAAAGCTAAAAGAGGATCTGAACCTGGTACGAATCCTGAAACCGGTACAGGTAGAAGCACTTACAGTGAGTGTGGTGAAAGTCAGGAAAGCAGCGTGCAGCAGTGGAGAAGGAGCAGGTTTAGAGGATCTTAAGGGCCAGAAAGGAGAAGAGCACAGGCTGGAGATTAAACCTCGTTCACCTCGGCTCCAGTGAACCGCTCAGTGTTCCACTTTGGACGCTTGACAGGTTAGCATGTTGCAGAAAGATGTTACAGTCGCAGCAGGAAGAGGGGAGGAAGAGGAGGAGGAGGAGGAGGTGAAAAAGGGGGTAAAGGGAGCAAAGAAATTATATCATGGGGGAAAACCACAAGGATTTAAACACGTAATGATGCATTTTAAAGGATAGAAATTCAGATCTCCTGTCATATTCACATGTAAAACAATCAAGTGTCATGATCTGCACACACTCACTTTGGTCGCTTTGAGTTTCTTCTCACACTGCAGTCTTTCATTCTCTATGTCAGTCACCCTGAACCGCAGGTCCGTTACTTCCTGATAAAGGCCCTGGGGAGGAGAAAAGAACTCCCATTAAACTCAGACAGAAAGCTGACTTTGACTGGGGAGGTTATAGAGACTGTGTGGGAGAGAGAGATCCGATTTTTTGAACAGCGGGAGATTTCCTGCCAAAAGCACCAAACATTATTTTCAGACCGACGTCCCACTGGAGCGAATTTGAGAAGCTCGGTCCACACACGCAGACAAATCCTGGACTAATGGGAAAGGTCGTGATCAATTACTGTGAAAGTGCTTTTATTCCAATCAGCAGCAACAGTGTGGGAGCCCTGTGGAGAAACAGTCATTAAAGGTAATGCTACTTAGGAACATTTTCACTTCACTTCATTCATTTTAAATTATGAACTCCAACCGGTTGCATATGGCAAAGTAATAAATTGTATTTTTCAGGATAAACCATGATACTCAGAAATACCATAACTTAGCATCGAGTGGAACAATACATACACTTTTATGCAAAATGTTTTACACAAGTTCAGATTGTCTGAGCTTTTTTTTATATATTTGTGATGAAAATGTTCAGATGTTTGACACTACAGTTCCCATCATGCCTTTGTTAATTTAAACAGGAATTATAATGTTGCAGCGTGTCCCAATTCATTACTACAAACTAAGTACATACAGTTTACTATGTGCTTTATATTAATCTTGATCATATACTGGAAAGTTAGTTGGCCAGATTCTGGCAGTGTGTGTGTGATGTCTCTGCTACAACTTTGTGAAAGTACACTAACAGTGTCACAAAAACTGGAATCAAAATATGTCACCATCGCTTAGATGGGACTGACATGATGGTTTGATTTAAACTTTAATGGAGGCTAAATGGAAAAAAAATAAACACACTCAGTGGCATTCCATTCAGTCAACTCCCTTCAGGCTTTTACTGTCTGGAAAAAACCATATTATTCCCAAAATATATGTCCCAGCTAGTGGACAGAGTGTATGGAAACTATAACTCTCACAGCCAAAGCTCCTCAGAGAGGGGAGAGGAGGAGAGGTCTGGGTATGGAAGTGGGTGGGGGGCGTTTGGCAGGAAACAGCTGCTGGAGCACAAGGGGTGTTTAAGCCCTCTTGTAACCCTTAAAGAAGTTCACCCTGCACCACATGACAGATCTGAGTCCAGCCGAGTGAGACGGACCTTTGTGACTTTAAAACAATGACTGTGTGGCTGCCAGGATTCAGAGTCACACATCACATAAAACAAGGTCCAGGTGCAACGCAGAACATCTATCTCTGCTCCACATTAAACAGGGATTTACCTCACTGTCCCTGTGATCTCTCTCCACGGCCGTCAGCTTCAGCTTCAGACTGGACACCTCGGTCATCAGCTCCAGCTTCTGGGTCTCCAGCGCTGTTCGGTTCAACAGCTCCTGTGGAACAACACACACATTTAGTGAAGCTGCACTTGAATATCATGAGGAGAGATCACAGTTTGGAATAACTGTTTTTGATTTATCTGAAGAAGAGAGGTAAGGTAGAGGTTGTACCTGCTGCAGCAGCTCCTCAGTAGCATTTAGTTTCTCCCGATGATGATCCAGGCAGGTGTCCAGGTCCCGGATCTTTTCTCCCTGCACTTCCACCTGATCTGTTAGAACACTGACCTGGAAGATGGTGAGACATTAGTATTCTATAAGTACAAGTTCTTCTTTATGCATCTGAAACCAGATCCGCACCAGGATGAACTGTGCCACATTTTAAGCAGTTGAACCTTTCTGAAAAATAAAACTTTGTACTTGTGATCTCTGTTGTGAGAATTTCATCTTCAGCATGTGTGAATGAATGACTGCGGGGCCACAGACAGGGCAGGGACATTGGAAAGTGTTGAGAGACAAACCGCCAAACTATTGGTTTTGTTCTTTTTACAGAATAATGCTAGACTCAACCTTCAGCCCCGGCTTTAGGTAGGATGCCATCATATCTTGCAGAGTCACTTGGAATAGACATGTGCACTTCATCTAAATTTAGTTGCATTCAAAATATGTGGTCAAGAGTAATGCCAGTTTATGTAGAGTTTTGCAGCCACTCTTAGAAAGAGGGTGCAGCTAAAACTAAAACAAATAAATAACCTTTTCCCTGCTCTTCTAAATATTTCAAAGGTCCCAACATGGGGGTGACTTGACCACATGTGTAGAAGGAGTTTTAAGTTTTACTTGTTATCAATTTGTCTTGAAATGGATCCAAAAAAAAAAAAAAAAAAAAAAAAAAAATCAGGATCAGCATTACAAACAAATGTTTTGTTCCCATCCATCTAAAACTTTCCACCAATTTTCTTGACAATGTGTTGAGTTGTTTTATATTCTGCTGACTAACAGAAACAAACCAACAACTGAGATGTGGTTTCTTTGGCAGAGGTAATTACTCAAACGACAGCCACACACAATAATACTTAATTGTCCATTCAAGAATAATTGCTCTGCTGTCTTGTAGCTACAATGAAGAGTTCTGCTCACTAACCTGAAGAATAAGACACTCTTTGTCGCTCTCCAGTCGTGACAGACGTTCTTGGTAAACTGCTTCTGAGCCGTGGCCATTAGTCTGAAATGAAAACAATACATGTTGATTTGTGTCGTCCGAACAAATAGCTGCAGTTCAGCATTTGTTAAATAATGTTTTCAACTGGCGTTTCTTTCAAGAGCTCATGAAAAAAAGAGGGGAAGGCCTTTAGCTCTCATGTTGAAATACGGCTCTGGCTGAGGAGTCCAAATGAAAATATACACCAGCCTTGAGCCACAGAGATTTTCTAATGGGTGCATGCCACTTAAGTGTATAACCATATTACCTCCCTGACAATGAACCCACATGGTTTTCCCTTGAGGAAAAGAGCAGATATGCCAGTGGAGTATTCAGAGAAACATGTGAGGGTCAATAGTGCGCTCACATGCAAGTGATTTGAAAATTGAATCAAAAGCAAACTCTTCTCTCAAATATCACACATGGAGAGACGAGGCCGTGAGGGAAGAAAAACAAGAGCCTCGGCCTGAGTTGACGTGAGTTTGGACGATGGAAACTATTTGGAGCAGGACTCCTATAGAAACGCCGTCATTCACGAAGCACGTCATAACAGCACTTTTACAATAAACAGAGCTGCAGTATAGGCAATGGAGCACAATCAACAGATGAAACGCAGATCAAAGAATAAATCATACACACTCTGGGCTGGAGGGCGGTTTAACCTTATCTGCATGTATCCCAGAAAAACCAAGAAGGATCGCAATCAGGTTCCTGATTTTGTCAATGGAAACACACGTGTGGCTGAGTGCAAGTGTATTAAACCTCATCTGGATTTCATGCGGACACAGGACTTAGTGTAAATAGTGGTAGAGAGACATGCTCCAATCACCAACAGTGCCTCAAGAGCAACAATACGCAAAGAGAGTGTGGTTAGCACAAACCACAACAGCAAACAAGAAGTAAAAATTTATGACCAGCAAACGTCACATTTTATGATTTCTTTTACAGATGCAAACACATAAAACTGTCAACTACAAACACACATGTTAGATGTTTCAAACACATACAACCAAGACCACACAAAATGGACTTGTACCAGTCGTCCGTGCAGCCACTCCGCCAGCCCCTCTGCGGTGGAATCAGGGATCTGACAGCGCAGGTTGTCCCTCTCCTCGTTGTCCATGAGCTCCAGCGCTCCCCGCAGGTCCTCCAGCAGATGCAGCACCCGAAGGCCACCCAAGAAAGGCGAAGTGGGCGACTGGCAGTCAAACAGGCCGTTGGAGTAGTCCATGGCCTTGGAGCCTGGGGAGACGGAGAGGAAGAGTTAGATGTGGGACGAGACAGATAAACACTCTTTATTGCACATAAATCAGAAAGTGAAGTTGGGAAATTACGACAGCTCGTTGGACTGGCAGGCGATTCAAAACAAAAAAAAATAATTTGTTGGATGCTCACAGACAAAAACGGAAGGATTTACGGCCAAAGTCATATTTGGTGCTGATCTGTGGGTGTGCTGGGAGCAGGATGACTAATGACCCAGAGCTGTAAATTTGAGCTTTTATGTGACTGTATGTTTACTTCTTTTTTCAGAAATTGCAAGTTGTGTCTGTCACCACATGCTACCAAACTTCTCCATCTGGTGCGGGTGCTGTTAAATAAACAGAGCCAAAAAAACGAAACACTGTGTAGGTTCTTCACCGGAACTCTGCGTATGCACAAAGACAGAAATATTCATACCTCAAATACTGGAAAATTGGTTGGTCAAAGATTAAGGAAGAAAAGCCCTCAATCATATGTTTTCAGTACTTACCAATTTTTTCCACTTTTTGCTTTGGTCATTTATTGTTCCTGCGTTAGCATCAATTCATCACATATACCCGTAAACTAACATCAGGAGTGATAAAGAAGAAATAAAACACACCTTATTTTTGATTTCCACCTCAATGTATCAACAGCCCTACTCTGAAATCATGTGAACGTATGGTCTGGAGCATGTGTGAGGTAACCACATTCAGTTTTTATACATGCCAGTTTGTGCGTAGGAAATGGTAAATGCATGCTTGCATTGTTTATAGATCTGGCCCCCGGAGCCTGAGTGTAATTCACTGGTGATTGTTCATAGCAGCAGTCTGAGAAACAGCAAATTCAATTTAGTTAAGAGTACAACAATGCGTTCCTTTGAAAACGATTGTTTTCACCATCAATCGATTGGTCTATAAAATGTCTAAAAATGATCATCAAGGACATTGAGAATATTTTAACAATAAAATTCACTCCTACTCATTTCAGCAAATTAACTATATATAGGTACTTATTGGTGTTCTCCGCATAAACACAACTCCTGCAAACCTACAGGGAAAGCAAATGTTTATGGGGATTTTATTAAACATCATGTGACACGGTACAAGCAAATAATGACAATTAAATCCCCTCCTTTATCAGTGCGAATCAATTCTTCGGATTTTTCTAGGAAGCAAATGCAGCCGCATGTTGACTGAACTCGAGCATACGGCATCATCGTGTGCTGCAGACTGCTCCACACCATCTGTCATCTGTCTTAAATGTCAGCCATGATGACGATGTCCAGCAGTAACAAAGAGGGAGCTAAAGAGATAAATAAATATCCAAACAATCATGGCTTCCCCACAGTAGCGAGGGAGTGGGGCTTGATGACGGCTGTGGGTTCTACGGAAACGGGGGGGGGGATGTCATGTGATCAGCCGCCTCGCTCCCATTGGAAAGGTCAGCGCTATAATTACACACATCAGCGGAAAAGTCGGGACGCTGAAACTGAAGTCTGCTCTGCTCATCTGCAGCGGCACAAGTTACCCAGAGTGTGGCCAAAAGTTCCCAAGCAGGAGTTTGTATTCCAAACTCACAGAGCTTGAATAATCATTAGTTTCCGTCACTGCGGGGACAATGGAAACTCTTTCATTTCTCATGGTGGAGGAATGCAGTGAAAGCAGAGAGAGAGTGATCCAGCAGCACAATTTCAGCATTACTCCTAACTTTTATGTATATTCAGGAGGACTGAGTTAAACTGCAGGTTGAAGAGGAAGGAGAAGGGCACACTGTGTTACTGCCACTGGACGTAGTATTCCCAGCTCACAATTCAATGGTTTCCAGATGTGGCCAGACCCCATGGTTCGCCATGCCCACTTAAAAAAAACTGCTATTGCCAGTTTAAAGTCCAAGTGTACAATGTGGTTACCTGCTATGATCCCATCCATTTGCTCCAAGGCTGCTGCCAACATCTCGCTGGCGTCAGACATCATCTCAAAGAATCTGAAAGAGAAAAGATGAAGAGTTAGAAAGAAGAGGGAAAAGACAAGGACGGTCCATTGAGGACTCTGCCAAAGCTGAGACATGAAAGAATAACAGTCTGCTTTAAATTCAACCACTGTGCAGACAGGGGGTTCCCCAAAACGTACAGTAGCCAACAAGCAAACAAACCTTAAATGTGTTTATGAAGGTAAGACAACTTCAAAAGAAGAACAAACAGCCCTTATTATTAATTTAAACCATGACGGGAAGCCATTCTCCAAAAGGCTGAAGTATTGTAACTGAAACAGAAGATGAGGTAAAAGAGAGGATGAAGTAATGTGCTTTGTAAAATGGAAATTTGATCATCTACAGTACATTTCATGACAACTGGACAAAATTCATCTGCTCCAGAGAGATTGTGTGATCAGATCAAAAGCTCCGAAACAGCCACTAAAAGGAGCTTGTGGTGAGACTGTTTAGTCAACTGTCTCAATTAAATCAAACAAAACCAAAAACCACAACAGCTTCACTGAAGAAAACTTCACCTCAGTCAGTAGTCTCGTTCTTCAAGCTCAAATCCAGACATTTTGTGACATTTGTGTATGAAAGCAGCCGTCAACACATTCAGTTGCCAATAATGACTTTATCCCTTAAAATCTCAGGTCATTTTCAGACAGATTCAAAGAGTTCTCAAAGTCAAACTGTGGTAAGAAGACGGGAACTTGGGACTGTTTGATCTAATACATGTGAAGAGAAAGAAAGAGCCACTTCCTATGTGTGGGTAGAGAAATGAGCAAATTGGTCGAGCCACATAAACAAGTGTAATTAAAATATAAAGCTTTGAAAAATCTCAAAGACGTCTTACAAACCTGTGGCTTCAGGTGGCTTCAAACACAAAACAGTGCGACATCTGTCGGCCATCGAGAATCTTTTATTATGATTTTGAAGATGCAAACTTATCACAATGTTCTGATATTTTATAGACGAGACAATTAATTGACTGATGAAGAAAATAATCATTCGTCAATAATCATTCTTACTGTTCAGAGCGTTGCTTTGCTCTTGTACATGCATCAGTTTCAAACTACAAAGCCTGCATGCATGTTTTCACATTTCCATTTGAAGAACACGTCACTAATTCTGCTCCTTTCAAACGGCTTCTGCATCAAATTAACCCCGCAGCCTGTGCCACAAAACGCTGGCTGCCTGAGAGACAAAAAACAAAGTGATCTCCAGGACTTATTACCCAGCAGGCCTTGTTTCCGGCAGCCAGGCAGTCACGGGTGCTCACGGGCAGGCTCCTATCTGGAATAATGGCACTATTCTCCCAGGGGTCTCAGGCCTTGTAGTGCTGGCATCTCAAACTTCCATAACAAAGTTGGACAGTATCCCCATGACTGCTCAATTCGAACACTTATCACATGCCTTTGCTTTACTTGTGTTGACCATTTATACACCAAAGGAAATCTGATTTGAAGGGGTTGGGATAGTCTTCAGCATGTGGAGGGAGCAGCTAAAGTCCAGCACCAACAACAGAAAAACAGTGGCTCTACTTGTTCCCATGATGGGGGGGCTGCAGGGTTTACTTCATTTCCTCCCTCTCTGGGGTCACAGTGTCGCACCCAGCAGGGTGAAACGTGGGCATTAAGAGCATAATTAAACCAACGGCCTCAATATGAGCTGGGGGCTGGGGTCCGCTGTTAACACAAGGAACCTTCAGTGTTTCGTCCCCTAATTTCAACAACACACTCCACTGAACGGGGGGTAAAGTTTCTTTCAAAACATCACACACACTGCTGAGAAATTGCTCTGCTCCATAAACATACTATTGATTATGAACAGAAATCTGATGATGTAGACGCACACACGAACCATTTCTTGTCATTTAAAGCAAGACAAAACAGGACTTCTGGTCAGTGAGAATGCCAGAGAATACCTAGGATTTCAAAATAACACCAGCTTTCCAACTACATTTTACAGTTCCTCTGGGATATCCAGGGTGGAGGAGAGCCACAGATACACGTCTCCTCTGCAGGTATTTCCAGGGTTTGATGGAAAATCATCACTCACTCTCACCAGGGTGGAAGCTGTATTTAGTCAGCTGCTTGTTTCCCCCCGTGGGAGAAACCTAACGCTTGTCCCTTTTTGTTGAGAATCCAAAATATTTTCTCTCCCTGTGTGATGCAGAAAACAACAAATGGCATGAAGAGAGAAACACTGGTGTGTATCTTCTACAGCGTTCCGGTCAGAAACAAAGGAAGATGAAAATATTTCGAGTTGAAACACAATCACAGTTTGTTAGCATAGATCTCATCCTGGTATGAATTTGAAGAGGAATCCCATTCAGTAGAATCTTATCCACCCAGATGCAATTTCTATCTAGGAAAGAATCACACCAGTAATTACAATGGTCTTGTGCTGGTCTTGTGGCAGAAAATGGCATTAAAGTTTGCCACGTAAACTAGTCAAGCCAACCTTCAGTCTCTTAAAACCAGACCCTCTAAAATACCAGGCTGAGATACTTTCCACTTCTTTTTGCATCAGTGATGAGCAGGTCATCCATAAAGAATTTTCTGACCAAAACCTCAAGAGAGAAGTCCACAGACGAGGGTCCATCTCTCCAGACACGTGAAGAAGAGTCTGCAATGATGATTGATAACGTCACAGCGTAGGAGTGAGCGCTACACACATTCCTCAGCAGGTTAGTTCTCCCGAAAACCAAACACTGGGGCCTGGTACTGACATCCCCACTGACCTCTGTGACCTCCCTCCCTCCACCCTTCAGGGAAAAAAAACACTGAGGACTTTATGAGTGGAAAATTGAAGCATCAGGCTGGTGATATTTTTCGGTTTGTGAATTAATACCCTGAAAAGACCAAGACAATGAGTTGATTCTGCTGACGAGTATGACATGTGAGGAAGCCTGTGTCTCAGAGCTCCATTGTTGTTACACAATCTTGTTAAAAAGGGAATCAATGCTGTCTATTTAAATGTATCTGACAGCAGTTAAATTAAGTTTATCTTACAGAAAGACACGTTTGTCAGAAAAGCAAACTTGACTCGTCTAATTCTGTAAGGTGGTTTTAACATCAACCAGATGGAGAGGAAGATCTATGGAGGGGGAGGGACACATTTGAAAAGAAAATAAGGCTGGGATTACTTGACCCTGTGCTGAGTGGTCGGGGTCTTCAACGCACACTCACACACACATATACACACAAACACACGCCTCTGCTGGTGCCTCAAACTCTCGTGCTCCAATATCCCAGTACCAGCTGTGGTACAGATGTGCACTTCAGAATTAAACTGGCTCAGAGTACCAACAGAAGCAGCATTAGTTGTTATGGTGCAGTAGTAGTAACAGTCAGTTTAGAACTGCTTGCTCGATAAAAAGTAAAACTAGAACTTTATGAGTCTGAGGCTTTAAATCAATAAGTAACAATCAAAGTAAGTTTGAATAATTTGCTTTTTACTGTGTTTGATTATTCTGCATACACTCTTCTTCCTGATAGTTTCAAATTAAGTCAACTTAAAATGTTAATAAAGGTGTGCCACAAGGCTCAATACTAGATCCTTCGCTATTTACATGTAAATACAATCTGTTTTTCAGCTTCACATTGTAAAGTTGATGATACCATCTTCTCAGCCATTAATACCACTAACTCATTAGCGCTGCAATGTTTTCATTACTAATTAAACCGCCAATTATTTTCTCAACTAATCAATTAACAGTTTGGTGGATAAAATATCAGAAAGAGTGACAAATGGCTTTGTCCTTTCCTCATACCCTCACACACTATGGTGTTTCTTGCTAGAGATTTTGATTTCAGAAAGAATTTCTAAATAAACAAACCTTGATAAACAAACTACCAAGTCACAAGCTCCAGGACATGTCTTTAAATGCCTTGTTTCATCTGTTCAAAAGTCCAAAACCCAAAGATATTTAGTTTCATATCATGAGACTTATATTATTGGAAATGACTTAAAGTACAAATCAATGAACTGACTAATTGTTCCAGCTCTAACCTCAATTAGTTGCAGTAAAGCAGTAAGAGTTAAAGCAGTACTTGAAGAGGTAATGTGGACCTGAAGCGTGACACGGCCTTGTGTCAATCCCACGTGAAATCCAACCACCAGTCACAACACTCTGTCTTTTTGTTTACACTTCCCCCTGAGAGATGGACCGGTGGACTTCAAGTTCAGTCAAGACTGTTTGACAGAAACAACAGCACAGACTTTAAACTAGTGCTTTACTTCTGCACAAACAACTCTTTGTGTCTCAGACACTCACATGATAGAGACACTGATCCCAAGTTATTGCAGTTTTCCATGTGGCCCCAACTACATTACAGTCAGAAATCACATTGGAGGGGGAAAATGAGGAGGATTGTGGAAAGGGGCAGGAGGAACTGAGTAAGAGATCACAGCAAGCCAAGAAAAACTGCCTTTCATTGCTTTTGTTATCAAGGTCTTAGCACAGAAGCAGCCCACTCTCAGTATGAAGTCTTATTTAGGGCATAATTTCACACTTGCTGCTTGGAAGATAAGTAAAATACAGCAAAGTCAAATGAGTTCAAGAAGAGTGACGACAATGAGTAAAACCATAAACAGGCTTGAAACAGAGGCATCCCCACACTCAGGAAGAGTCACTGAGTCCTGTCAGGAAGCGTTTCCTGGCACATTCTGGAGAAATGTCTTCCTCTTACTCAGAAATTGCCATTTCCCAGAAATCCTAACACTGAGTGAGATCCCAAAAGCCAGTTGTGCAGCTCCATTTTAAAACTGGGCCTTTAATCAAATTCCTGTGAGACAAATATTTCAGATTATGTGAAGATTTTAATTCAATTTCAGAAGCATGTAAACACCCCAGTATATCATGGGACCCAAAGTGACGCCTCCCGTCTTTCAAAATACACCACAAGAGTACTGTACCAAGAATGCTAGGAATGCAAATGTCAAGAAAAAAAGGTGGCTGAGATAGAAAGGCCCCTGTCGGTTTTCCTGACACGTGGCTTCAAGAGCAATAAAAATGTAAAAACCACAACCCAGATTCCAAAAAAGTTTTAACGAACTGAGTTTACTGAACAGATTTACAAAGTGTTCCTGAGCACAAGTACTAATCTCCTCTATACAACCATGTGTTCACAAAGTGTTGAACCTCTCTCCATCCTCGCTTGTGAACGACTGAGCCTTTCCAGGATGAACCTTTCATACCCAATCATGATACTATCACCTGTTACCAATGAACCTGTTTACCTGTGGAATGACCCAAACAGGTGTTTCACAATTTTCACAGTCTTTTGTTGCTCCTGTCACAACTTTTTTGAAATGTGTTGCTGCCATCAAATTCAGCATAAGCAGATATTTACAAAAATTCATGAAGATGATCAGGCCAAACATTAAATATATTGTATTGTTGTAGTTGTAGCTGCTACAAACTAGGGTAAAAGTGGACTTTGTCTCCTCTTAACCTGACTGAGAAATGAGCAACAAACAAATGCCTGCTGCCTGTGGAAACAAGAGATCAGATGTATTTATTTGTGTGTTAATCACTGGGCAATGTGAAAATGTGTTGCATTATGCCAGCCCTCCCACTGAAACATCAGATATAGCTGTGCAAGCAAGTGTGCAGCAGCATGGATTTTCTGAGCAGCCAACCGTTAACCCCGAGAGTCTGACGGGATACAAATATGGTTATTGTCAGAGAAGGAAATCAAATCCTTTGTTATGCTTTCAGTTCTGTGCCCGGAAGCCAAGGCATCATCAGACGTACGCAGGGTGCCAGCAGGTCATGCAGCGCCTCAGGAGGGAGGTTTTTCCTGCACAACTGCAGAGGTTTACCCAAACAAAGGCTGCAGAAGTCTGAGACTGATAATGAAAGACGCTGACATGGGACCAGAAGCAGCTTCAGACTGCTGGCTTTGTGTCGGTCGCTCCAGTAAATGATGGTGGGAGTCAAACTGAGTCTGACTGGAGCTTCACCACAGTGATTCATGATCTGGCCTGTAGATTAATAGATGTGATGCATAAATTATGTGTGGGTGAATCACAAAGTCAGCATAAGTCAACTCAAAGAAAAAGGGCTTGAAAAGTAAACAGTACTTTGTCTTATGACATTTTGATCACGAGTGCTTAAATATGAAATCTAATCTAATGTATGAAATTTGTCTTTGTTGTTTAGTTTAGTGATTCTGCTTTAAAGCAAAACAAGAAATAATAAAATATCTTAGGTCCTAAAGACAGTGGTTACAGGAACTCTTTCTCATAACATATAAAATACAATTGAGCAATGAAACACAATGACAACATTAATCTCTTATGTCACCACATATACTGTAAATATTGTTAGTGCTCATATAAATAAATATTTTAAGATATTGAAAAAATTACTAACAGAAAAGGAGCTAAACTCTCTGTTAGTATGTTAGTTAATACAAACACTTTGTAATTAGCTGAATTAAAAGAGCTAAAACAGAGAAATACGTGTGTTCAGTCCTTTGGTTTTAACAGAATTAAGCTAACAGACAAACAAAGCTGCGATAAACAAACCGATCAAAACTGTTTCCAAAGTTCTTTTTAACTCAACTCACAGTTTTCGACCGAGCAACGTTTGAAGAAAGAAGAAATCCAGCAGCTGTTTTTTTTTTTACTCCCAAACACTTTTCACAGCAGCTTCATTGTTGGCGTCCAGCTTCCCATTGAGTTTCTGTGAGAAACCAAGTTTTCATCCAAACTGAGGAGTCAAACTGGAAACAAGCGAGGAACAGACCGGAAGTGGCGCCTACAAAATAAAAGCGTCAAACTCAGCCATGAAAAACATCCACTATGTAGATTAACTCAAGTACAAAGTACTTGCACTTTAGTTGAGTATATTTTACATCTCATATTGTATTTTTTACTCCTCTACATGATGTGGCTTAGTTACTTTTTTTTAGATTGTTCATATCCTTCCTGTCCAGTGAAAACCATGTTTCTCCAAATTTGGTGATATCTAATAAACTGAAGGATTAAGTAGTTTTTTATGGGTTGAGAAAAGTCTCCTCCTTCTTCAGCTAAATAAACTCTTTTCAAACCCTCTTGGATCAGCTGGAAAATGTCACAAAGCTGAAAACAGGCTGTTTTTCTGAACTGATGAAAACTTTTTAGAGATACATAACAAACATGATGATCTTATAGAATGTGATGTATATTCAGCCAACAGGATATAAAGTCATTGAAATGAGCTCAACCTTCAACATCTAGAGCAGGAAAATACAACAGACACATTAATATTAATCCACAAACATCAGATATGAGAGAAAAACAGTGACCAGAAACATTTTACTGCACAATGAGTACTTTTACTTTTCATACTTTAAATACATTTTGTTGATAAATATTTAGATATTTTTTTCTTATGTAAGGATTTGAATGCAGTTTTACTTGTAGTGGAGTATTTTCACAGTGTGGTATTAAGAAATTATATAAATAAAGAATCTGGACAGGAAAAAAAGATTCCTGGTGAAAACAGTGTGGAGCTCCTTTTGCTATCTGCCATCTTTTTATACATATCTTGTTTATGTGGCTTGAACTTCAGTTTTACTGCTGAACACCTTGATCTTGTTTATCCAGTCAGTCAGTGTGTTTCCAAAGTAAGATGGTATTTTCTTTTTGGGTTTTAATTTCTGTCATTTTGAGTTTGAGAGACTTCAATGAAAGAAAGACTAATAATTTGACACTACAATGAATTCATGTAAGAAAAATGATTTTTCTTTCCTTTAAGTGACGAATGTTTCACTTTTATCTTGTTAAATGAATCAGGTATGTTTTGGGATTAAAATCCGTTCTATTTTGAAAGGCCCTACCGGAAACAACATTTGTTATTCCACTGAATTTACACTGCGCATGCGTTTAAAACACGAACCCAATCAATCAATTGCAAAACCTAATTATGTAATATTGGCTACACGTGCGCAAATAGACTATTGGAAACGTGTTTGTTTGTCACTGTTTAGAAACAAACAAACAAACAAAAAAGGTCTGACTGATGTGTGAAGTAAAAGATCAGAGAATAAGTGTTTGATTAAAGTGTCTGAGGTTAATTGGGTGAAAAATGACCTAAACAAACGTTTGTTGTTGAAGTCATCTGCAGCTGTGTCTCAATTGTCTCTGTGCTTTTCATTTTTCAGCTGCTTTTGTTTATTTGCTCCACATCACTTCATTTGCAGTTGCGAGCAAGAATGAGTTTTACCTGGATTCACCTCATCAGTACACCAAATTTAAAAAGTGTGGCCAATAGTAAAGGCACATTATAAAAGAAATCAGTTTCTAAGACCTTATATGAACTGTCTTACCTCATGTACGATGAGTTGAAATCAGTGGTGGAAAGTAACTAAGTACATTTACTCAAGTACTCTAGTTAAAAATAATTTTGATTTACCTGAACTTTACACAATTTATGCTATTTTATACTTTCATGGTTCAGATCAGTTTATTCAACATGTTGCATTTTTGCAGATTAGTGGTAAATCATCCAGCAGTTTATTAAAAATGCTGCTACTTTGACTTAAATAATAATATTAAAAGATCTTAATATTATATGAACATATTGTATAAGACTTGAACAGACTGATTGTGATATAATAACTAAACGTACAGTCTTCTTAGCATCAGAAAGAACGAGAAAAAGAGCCTAAGTGATGTGATATGTGAGGACAGTTCAGCAAAGAGTTACAGTGATAAAGTGAGCAGTGCGTAGGTGGGTGGATGCAAACTGACAGTAAACCACATTATGCTGAGTGCAAATTACAATTTCTGATTAGTGAGAAAAGGTCATATTCCTTTCCTGTCTGTTTCAGAACAATCACCTGTTGTCTGTGAAAAAATACTGGCTGTAAGTCTCCTGATAAATGTTTTCTAACACAGGTTGAGACAGAAGCACAGTGGGTTCAACCAGCAGGTGGAGTCAGAGGTGTTCTCCTGATCTTTGGAGCGAACACACAGGAACGCAGTAAGTTGTCCTTACGAAGCAGCCTTGACTTTATTTCATAATACAACAAGTGCATCCCACTATAGATGTGATGTAACAGAGTGTCCCTGAAGCAGAATAACTGAAGGAAAAATTGGCTCTTTGACTGAAGTCTGGAGAAAAACACAGGCAGAGTGCATGATGGGCCAGATAACGGTCTGATGGTGCAGCACGAGGAACACATTCTTTCATTAGCAGCCGTTTTAGAGAAAGAAATCTTTGTAAGTGTAGATCACACTGATGTTCCCTCTCAGCTTTTTCTATACGATGTCTGACATCCTTCAGCAAACACTGGTCGGAAGCCAGGCGGACGGTCAGATGGTGATGTTTAATTCAATAATGATCCAGTTAGAGCTTCTCTTACATACCAGGAAATATTGTCAACACTACTGCTTGTTGCTATTTAATATTTGTTTTTTGGTTTTTATATGACAATTTATTGGCAGTTTATTTGGTTGTGAAATGATCAGACGTCCACACTGTGACGTCCACTCCGCATACACAGACTAGTATCACTTCACGCCCAATAGAAAAAACATGTTTATGCCATTTATGTACAGTATATTTTGATATAAATTATATTCCTGCGACATCATTTTAAGCCTGTGTGTGTGTTTGTAAGAGCCAAAAGTCTTTCCATGATGTAGTAAAAGACCTGGAGACTGGAGTTAGTGGCTTGCCTGAATCAACGGTGACTTATTATTTTCAGACTTAGTTGACTTTTTCTTAGGATGGATAAAGCTGCTAAATGCACCACAACCTAACCCCAACTGTTCAGGAACATTATTCGACAGATTAACTGACTTGGACACAACACTGGACGTCGGCACAACTTTCATTTTGGGATTATTTCTGAACCATAACAGGAAATCTTGAGTGAAGTCAACGTGGTGTGTACTGATAGAAGCTTAACAAAAGGGACCGTCAGCTAAAGTATTACTCTATAGCTGAAGATTATCTTCATAATGACAATCATCACAGTGTGTGGATGTAATTAAGATGAATCAGAGGATTAGTCAGGTGGATAAAGGCGAAGCAACTGTTTCTTTCAAATTATGTGTTTCCAAATCTCTTCAGACTTGAAAAATATAAAATTAGAGATGTACTATCAGACTTCTTCTCTCCTGATAACAATATCTGAATACACAGTGTATTTTTCTGAAAATCCTCTTGAAGCATCTCAAAAACTTTTCGAAAAAAGGAGTAGCAGAAATTTCCTGACACACAAAGTAACCCTCAGTTTGAACAATCCCCAAATTTGGAGACTCACAGTTTTCTTTGGACAGTGATAGCAGCTTCCTTGTGAATCACACAGTATATTATCATCCTCTAGCAGCCTCGATGCCGCTCTGTGAATTCATCTGTGTCAGTATGTGTGGTGCCACACATGCTAACTGGTCTCACAAATGACTCTCATGAGACATATTCCTCTGAGCCTCAGTCTGAGGGGAAGCGTCCCTGTGCACCTCATCATATAGCAATCACAGCAGTAAAAGCAATTAGTACTTTTTTACAACCTCCTTCAGTCTTTTATGCTTTTCGAGTACAGCACTCACTGGTGATGAACAACTGCTGCAGCTGATTGGAATTATGACACATTTCTAAAGGGGAATTATGCTGCTGAAAGCTTTAATTCTGCAGCCGGCTGTCACTCTGGCTTCATGAAGTGTTTTGCCAGTCCAGCACAATCTCAGGAGACAATGTCCCAAAGCATCCCATCGTTGGTGATTTTAGTGGCTATGGTAACGTCGTTGCTTGGAAGTACCTTTACAAGACTGTAACAGTTTTTTATATCTTTGTGTGGCGAGAGAGCCAGAAGCAACTCCGATCCAACATGGCTGATTTGATGTCAAGTTGTTCTGGCTAAAGCGTTGAGGTCAAGTGCTCCTGTTTTGTGGAGCACATTAATGGAGGTGGAAGCACTCGGGTTACAGAAATATCCAGCAGTGCAAATAGAAATCATAACTCATATTTGAGTCACCTGCCAGTCCTAAAAGCTGCATCAAATCCTCCACATGGTGAGTTGTGTGGAAGTAGATTTCTTTTTCTGTCGCAGCACACTGTCGGAAACACATCTAACATTCAATAAGCAATCAAAATACTGAAAACATCATTAGTTTTGGCCATTTTTTTCCTCTGACATATTGTTGGATAAATATCATGTCTGCAGACAAATGCACACCAAGATGAAGTTTGTAGAGGACAGCTGGAGAGGGCCACTCTGTATGCGATCCTTCACTGAGCTGTTATTGTCAGCAGGAAGTCTAATAACTACAAAGGCTCAATGGACTCTCGAGCCTGAAAAGAATGCACGAGGACACATACTGTAAATCCTGATTTTACCTTTTCTATAACCGCCTCTTATTCCTCTTTGTTGCCGGCGACTGCTGCAGCTCTCCTTCTCCTCTTATGTGATGTCTTACATATTATTTTCAGTGCAGAAGCTGTCTCTTCTCCCTGGAGGAAAAAGGAAAGAAATAACATCTATTTACAGAGTCATGTCTCGTTGCAGACAACAAGCAGTTGAAAATCATTTCATATCCTGAGCTTTGAACACTGGAAATTCATTCTTAACAGCTCATGACTGTTAAAACAAATTAGTTCAAATCCCAAATTAACAATTTCAATTCTTATGCAACCCAAGTAGTTGAGAGTATTCAACTTTTTACTTCGAATTGGAGATTTTAGGATTTGTTCCTGACTGAAAACCAAAGGAGAAAGATCACCAAAGTTACTACAATTCATTCTGTGGTGAATGTCTGTATTAAATTTCATGGCAATCGATCCAATAGTTAACGAGATATTACACTCATGATGGCACTGGGAGACAGTCAGGGGATCACCTAAATCAGCAGGTTTCATCATCTGGGAACCATAAATGTCTTTTAGAAATTTCATAGCAATCCATCCAACAGTTGCTGGGATATTCGACCAGCGGGACTGAAAAGCTGTTACAGACTGATAGAAGATTTACTGAAAAAAGAACATAATGACAAGACTGATTGTGTGATGAAATAATAAAGAAAGCTGAGATCAAATGAGCTTTTTTCAGTCTGAGGAGAATCAGAAATGATACGTGACCATGCAGAAGGTAAAGAGCTGCTGAAGTGACACAATCAGGCTGCAGGATTTGCCGGGATCAAATTTGAAACGATGAGCGATTCCTTCATTAGCTGAGAGCTGAGGGAAGAGACGCTGAGATGGTTGTATTTCATCATTCTGCTCCCTGCTGATGAGAGACGGGAGATCACATTCCTTTGTTATACCTTCATTTCTTATGTAAGAATCCTGACAGGGGGATAATTAATGAGAAGAGAGTTCAGGTGCTGGGGTCCCTGAGGGCCCCGAGTCCCTCGTCAGTGACAGGTTCAAACCCTTGGCCTAATGTTGGTAAAGTGGTTTTCACTATGACACTTTAAAGCATCATCTGTGCTCACTTTTCTCACACATCTGCAAGGATTCTCATCCTGCATTATCATTCTTCAAACTCTCTGACTGTCTCTCTGCACATTGAGCATTTGTCCAGCGTGCATCACATATCGTCTATATGGAGTTACACACAGAGCAAGTGGGATTTACATGGCTAATCTCATGTGACAACTGATTTACATACTGTGACAAGACACTAGCGACCGTCACCACTGACTGCAGGCGTCCAGCTCTGCATTTCTATTCCCATCCTGCTGAAGAGTCATTCAGCCCTGCGAGTCACACGGACGCCGTCTCTTCTGCCTCTTAAGTGCAAGTTGTACTAACAAAGAAAGGAACAGACCACAAATAGCTTTGTCCATCAGCCACGGAGGACCTCCTGACATCCCATAATTATTCCCTGCTTGTCAGGAGGCTAATAATAAAGTTGCGACTGCCCTGTGGAGAGCCAATTGAAATGTTGCGCTCAGATGTGGACAGAAGCCGCGGCATCACGCACAGAGAGATGGACCGCAAATGAGCTGTGAAGCGGCTTTCACTCGGCGTTGACTCAACAGCATTTAAAATGAAGAGAGAATGAGGAAGAAGAAAAACAACAGCTTGTGGCTATTTGAGGAAAGACAGAAAAGTACAGACAGTGAAAAATAAAAATACACAAAGGCTGGTCTGAACAGCGTGGCACTGAGGCCTGCACTGTCCACAGACCTCACACTGAAAGGTAGTGAAACAACCAGTCCTGATGAAAAAACCTCAGACACCTGCTGGTAGGAAATATGTGGAAGCTCACTCATGTAGGCAGGTGTCTGACAACGCAAAGCTCTAAAAGTGATCTTAAAAATCTTCACGGGCGGTCAGTGTAAAGAATTCGTGATAATGAATTACTAGCTCGTAAATAGTGATGCTGTAAAGGAACCAAAGCTTTCAATCACCTTCAAATGTTGACTGAGTGTGAATAAGAGGTTTCTATTATCAGCATTAAAGGTTGTTTTGTTTCTCATCAGTGCAGTAAAAAAACACTCAAGGGTCAATGTGTGAGAATTTGTTTGTACTTATAGTGTTCCTTCATATTTTATACCTTTCTTTGTCTTGACTGTTTGGTTTTTTGCATCACTTGTGTTGTCTTACTTCCTGTGTCACTTTTGTGAAGGTCAACAGTTCATTCCTCACCTTCAAAATAGTAGTTTGACAAAACAACTCAAAGTTCACTTATGAGCTTTTCTCCAGCTTGTAATATTGGAGATAAATCTGTCGACACACTGAATCTGTTGGTGTTACAATATTATTGCTGTTGTTGAATTTTCCTCTTTCTTCAGCTTTGTTTTTCGTGTTCATCCACATCTTACAGAAAAATATACATATACATACATTGACATAAACACAAGCTGTGATTGAGTTACCTATTGACTTGTTTAATGAGAGTTTTTATAAAAAGAAGTTCAAAGTAAACACGTGTGATTTCTGTCCTTCTATCTAAAACGTGCAGACCATGTTTATTTGTGCACCTGATATAGTCACGGACTAATTGGACAGTTTCCTGAGACGAAAGCATCTGCTCGGTCTGCCTTCTGCCAGGTAGAGCGCAGGGAAACCTAGCAACAGGCTGCAGCACACCGAGCTCGTCTCCGCTCTCAGATCACTCACACACACTCACACACACACACACACACACTTGCACATGTGAACGCACACATGAGCATCACTCGCAGCTCTCAGACGGGACATACTGTGCCATGGGAAGCACATTACACGCCACATTGACCCGAACATATTCCACCCTGCTGATCATTCCAATACAAAAAGCCAGATGAGTATATTTTGGCAATTGCTTCTAAATTGACCCAATTTTCTATGATGCCGTGGCTGGCTGAGCCAACCGTGTTTAATCAAAAAGCACAGTCAAATGATTCATCTGTTAAAACTGTGCCAACCAAATACGTGGCATTCAAAACCCTTTTGTTTGTTTATGCTCTGAAGCTGTTATCGCTCTGTCCCTTGTTAAAAAACATCATCTGGAAGGAGTCAGATAAAATATGTTGTTGCTTCTTGGCAAGCAAAGAACAGCAAGAAATTCGGAGCATCATGGGTAATGTTTTAACTCTAAACAAAAAAAAAAATCACTAATTGAACAATTTGTAGGCAGCTCAATGTCTGATGTGTTGTTCACACTTTGCTCCTCAACACTATTTACTGCCATAACAAGAACGTTTCTGCAGAAGTGCACTCAGCAGCTGCTAATAAACGTACGTCACAATCACCGTCTGTCACATTTACAAAATAGAAATCACAATAAGAAATGGAAAAAATACTTTACGAAAAACAAACGGAATAATGATCAATAATAATGAACTCATAATGTCTACTAAAACTAACATTACTAACTACTAACATTAGTATTGTATTTCTATAAAGTTTGAAGCTCACAAGAGACAGAGTTTTAAAAAGTCTGGTTAGAAGATATCATCCAACAGTTTTCAAACTGAGGTAAACTGAGCTTCATGTGTAAAATGTGTGGAGAAGCCCTTTAAAATATGCTCCCATATATGTTTGTTATTCATGCTAGCTTAAAGGTGCTTTACCGCCACCTACTGGGCTGGAGTGTTAAGGCTGTAGACTCGCTCACTTGGCTAAAACTAAACACAATTTTTGTGTGAGAATACATTTTCCATAAGATCTTCCCAAGTTGAATTTGTAACGTTATATTATCATTATATTACATTTTATTTTATTTTATCTGTTTCTCTTTTAAATAGCAGCTTCAACTCATTCTGATGACAAAGTCCATGTGAACCTGTTGGATGTTTCATTTTACAAATATAGCTAAACCCTTTAGTCAAGATTTTGTAATTCTCACACATGCTTCTAGTCCGTCTGACGCGTGTTTTCAATAACAGTAACTTGATGTTGTGTCTCGTGTGGTGGCAGCGTATTGGCTTTCACTCAGAGACTTGACTGAAACTCACTCTTGCCAAAGCTTCTTCTTGACTTGGCATCTAATAAAACTGTCTTGGCGAACAGGTTTGATGTTTCTAAGTTTAAACTCACCTCAAGGGGAAACACAGCCTGGTAAACAAACCTACACTCTCTGAGTAATAAACGCAAATCAGGATGTACATATGCTCAGTGCTATTTCCAACACGCCGCTCTGTTTCTGCTTGTTTGCATTCAGTGTACTGATACCAGCACAACTGCACCCACATCATACTGTGTCAGTAATGGATTTGGACGAGAATCAGGCATTGGATTTTGTTACAGACTCCTCCAGAAGGGTGTGGGATTTAGTTTGAACCTTAATCACATACAGGAGATCCATCAGTTGCTATTAATCATCATGAAAGTCTACAACACTGTGACTGTGAAGTATCTGCAGGATATATACTAAGAATGTGTTAATTTGGTTCCTCAAACAGCTCTATAACAAGCTAAATACCCAAGGCTGTTTAAATAAAATGAAAATATTACAATTATGAAGATGTGAGTGAAGATGACAAAACATTTAATATGAGAATCTTCATGTGTGAAGGATGTGATTACAGATGAGCCTGTGAGTGGGCGATGTGGAGAGAATACTCGCAGTGTGGTTTAAGCCTTATCCAATTAATTCAATTAGCTATAGCCTAATCTGTTAGAAGTGGATGAAGTGATATCCCCACTCCACTCTCTGGACGGACAACAAAACGGATCAACCCAGCCTCTCTCCACTCCCCTGACTGATGAGATGTGGCAAGTTTCTGTCATAAATGTAATTATGTTTATATTGAGCCTCCTCTCTGCTGTTTGTCCGACCAGAGGAGATCACGTTACAGCCTCATCCTGGAAGATTTGTCCTCCTTCAAACAAGAGACACTTCATTTTGCCTGCATGCATGTGTGTTATTACAGTTCAAACAGGTACTTGAAGGTGAGTGCAACAATGTTTTGTGATGGAGGAATTGATAAAACTCTGACTCTGCCATAACAACTGATAATATATTTAACAGTTATAAAACAAATGTACTTTCTGAGTATGAAAGGACTATTTGCATGTGAACGTGGTCTCTCATTGTGACAATCATCACCTGATTTTGCAGTTGCCCTCAGCTCTGAGCTCTGTTTTACAGTCCCCATCTTTACTGTTTTGGTTCAATCTAACTGCTCTCATCAACCTTGTTTGAGTGAATGAGCTTGAAAAAACCAGTGTACACTACCTGTTCACACAACAAATTCACAAACACATTCACCTTAACTTTATAAGATGATAAGATGTCAAAGATCCACTCATCAATATTTTTATGTGACATTGAATAACTTTCATGCAAAAGAAGTCACCCACAGTGACAAAGCCACAGAGAATTATAACCTGACTTTGCAGCTGTTTTTAAGCCTCATTCAGCTGATTGTTTTGGTTTTGGAGCCAGTAAAACACAGACAGAGCAGCAGACAGATGTTTTCAGCCACGAGCTCTGATAAACCCACAGAAAGCTAATTACCCTGCACCAAACAGCAGCCAGACAAAGTTTGAGCAACGAGCCGGTGAGGAAGGTCAAACATCTAGCAGTTAAACAGATATTTCCCACAGGATGAGCCCAAAGGAGATCTAAATTTAGAGTTAATATAATGCTTGGATTCATCAGGTGGTCAGAAACACAACTTCAAATGAATGCTAATGTTGCTCCTGGTCTGCTGGATGTGTTAAAAGGCAAAAGATAAATTAGCTTTTATGTATTAAATTCCACCTACGACAAACTTCCTGACATTTGTCTTTATATACTAAGTGAAAGTCTAACTTTTAAACTTAGAAGAAACTTTTTCAGGATTTCAACACCACAGTAATCATATTTTATTCCCTCTAAAGTCTATACATAATCAAGAAACTATGAAAACAATACAATGGTTGACTATGAATTTTCATCCTCTCACACTTTTGAACTGTATCATTTGTGTATGGAGTGATTACTCCAGAGATTCCATAAATAAATCTCTCTGCCATCACACATCATCCAGTTGAAATGAAAACGTACCAGTCTGGCTCTTTTGGGAACATTTGTTTTTTTTACACGTCTCATAAGTGAGAAAACAGGGCAAACAGATCAACAGAGGCTCAGTTTGAATGTGCTGATAGTTGTGCTGTAAAAATTCCCAGATTGGTAACAATTGGTAAAGCGTGGGCGTTCCTCCGAGTCCCTGCTTTAGTAATCCTGTTCTAAATCTCCCGCAGGCTAAGCTCTCGCCCAATGACTGAGGGATAAGCCCATGTGTACAGTAAACACCACCTCTGCCTTCCAGTGAGATATTATTACATCATTTCAGGAGGGGATACAGAGCTAATATTAACTTTGACACTAAGAAATGTGTTTCCTCTTAAACAGACTCGGCAATGCCAAGCCGGTAACACCAACACATGAAAGCAGGAAGGTAAAATGCCTTGTGTATTCTTCCTGCTTTCCTGCTGGAGTTAATGATGTATGAATGAATAATCAGTCAATCAGTGAATCGATCAGTTCACATATTAATGAAAATCCATAGAAAATAGTTAGCACAAACTATAGCTACTACACAACATTTCTGGTTTAAATAACATGTTTCTTTCAGCTCTGACAATAAACTAGATATAATTCTTCATTCATTCAATCATTTTCCATTAGAAACTCAGTAAATATGATGTTTCTGTTTTTCCTATCTGGGTAAAGTTACAAACCTTAAAGGAATAGTTTTAGGAAATATTCTTGTTTGCTTTAAAAGGTGAAAAGCTAGATGAGCTGGTTGTCCAGCAGCTGGCTGTCTTAGCTTAGCATAAAGACTTGAAACGGCTCCAAAGGATAAAATCCACCTACCAGTTACTCTAATTAGTGTGGAATACCAGGCTGAAGGAAGCAAACAAGCCTTGATGACATCCTCAGCATTATGTGAACTGCATACATGCACCAACGTTTGTCTTCCGAAACACGTCCAGTCCTGAATGTGTTGTTTCCTGTGAATCCCTTGTGCATGTGTAGGTGATTTAAATACGCTACACAAAAGGGAAAACATGAAAACTACTATATAGAGGTACACTTACAGAATGCACTTTATTTATTCTATGTATTTCAGTCTGGACCAAAGTGGTGGATGGCTCGGACATCGCCTTGAGCCTCACTGAAAATATCAGGGTGGATTATAACTTTATAATCTGAAATCCAGCAAACACATCACAGATTGGGGCTTTAATCATAATGACAAACTCTGCTGCTGCTAGTCAGGATTTTGGTTCGAGTTTTCACAGCCGCATGAAACAGCCGAGCTCGAAGAGGCCAAAATCATCTGTGTCCTGGCTGCAGGTGCATCAGTCCAAACCTGTCAACTCATCATATGCTGATGTGAACAAGCTGGGAAATTCTGCCAAACACAGACAAGCTGTATCAACAAAGTAGATCACAACCCAACAGGGATATGATATATTAATATAATATGCTGTTAATTAAAGCCAGCTTTAATTAGCATCCTGCATATTTGCTGGGTTTTTTTTAACACTGTTGCTCTGTAAAAATATAACTGCTGGTTGTGTTTGTTTCCTGTCCTTCATCTGCTCTTTTATTTACATCCTGCAGCCATGGGATTCCCACACCGAGGCTAATCCAAATCTGAGGGGGCAGTTTCTCTATAATGTGAACTGCTGCAGCAAGTCTGTGATTTTTTTTTTTTTTTTGTCTATGTG
Source organism: Holacanthus passer (assembly GCA_025331565.1). Lineage (NCBI taxonomy): Eukaryota > Metazoa > Chordata > Actinopteri > Pomacanthidae > Holacanthus > Holacanthus passer. The sequence continues at coordinate 232,982 of JAFREQ010000053.1, forward strand.
TTGTTGTTGTTGTTGATGACAGGATGAGAGAACAGCCTGAACTCCTCATGAAAACTCGGCAGGTGGTGCTGGATTAGAGCCAACAAAAGACCAACTGTGTGCTTTTCAGACCCAGCGCTGAAGGTGTTTGACACTAACATCACAAGACAAACAAACGTACTTAAATCCCACCTGACGAGCGGGGCCGTGCACTGAAGAAAAGTTTGGAAAGGTTGCTGTCTGCCGTGCCGCTGCAGCAGAATGATGATGGTTTGTATCAAAGGATTTGATATTTTGGGGGATGTCAATCTTCAGCTGCATAACACAATGAGGCTCGTCTATTCCCTGCTCGGGCTCGAATAATTATAATAGAATACATTATTAATGAGGCAAACTTTCTTACAAAAACAAACATGAAAACAATGTGAAAACAGGATCAAATGTGCCTGCTTTGTTACAAATTCAAACGAGTCACTATTTAGCGGAGTATATTGTTGTTTGTGAAGGAACAAAGGTCAAGGTTTGTAACCGGTCAGCTTACGTTGTGCAAAACAAGCAAAGAGCCTTGAAACCCGGCAAAACACTGGTCACAACAGAAAGGTCAACCGCCGTCTAGACAGCTCGCTCCCGCTCCAGTACACCTGACTGCTGCGTGGAAAGAAATGCTGCATGATTCCTGCTGATGTCTTCTTGTAGCCTGCGTGATTTCAAATGAGTTGTAAGTCCTTCTCTTTCAAAAGAGGTGTTTCTTTTTTCCTTTAAAGCAGTCAGTCTTTAAAGTAATCTGTAAAGATAAATGTGCTGGTAGCTCTGGATTGTTCAAGATTTGAGTGGCCACCTGTTACACTGAAATGATATCTTACATTAATATTCAGTAATCCATTCACGTGTTGAGGTGTTTTTGCAGAAGGAGCAGTCTCTCTTGTAGCTTGTTACAAATCTCCGTGGACCTACACAAATGCTACTCTCTGACCAGCCGGGACATTGTAAAAGGTCTCTGTAGAGGCTAATCCCAGTTGGTCATTCCCTTCTGGATTCAGCTCGTGTGCACATCTTCTCTCAGTCACAGTCAAGGTTTGCATCATTAGGTCAAGAATAAATTGAGAGTATTGCTCTGTGACTAAACAGCCTCTTGCCATCACTGTTGGTTGAAACCTTTGTTAATGCTGCTGCTGCTTAAACCAACAATATAAAATTCACTGGTGATGAAACACTGAAAAATGATATTTGAAAAACAAGAGCTTCTCTTATCCAAGACTATTACTTATTTAGAAAGTATAGTGAAAGGAGTCGACAGTTTGTTTTTAGATATGGCAAAGTCACCCTGTTGGTCAGTCCACCACTTTGATCCACACTAAAATATCTCAACAAATATTGGATGAAACTGCCAAAAAAAAATTGTCCAGACATTAATTCTGGACAGAGTATCGATCTAACTCTTTGCTGATCCCCTGACTAGCGCCAGCATGAGGATGATATTTGTGGGTTTTAGTTAAAGGTCTTGAAAACTATTGGATTGGTGTGAAAGTTTTTTAAAGTCCAGTCCTCTGGTTTATGACCAAATACCTGCAAAACTAATGACGTTCCCATCAGCTGTACTTTGTGTTTAGTGCTAATTAGTGATTGATATCAGGCTCAACATGCTCCACTCAAACAATGAAGATGGGTAAACATATCTGCTCAACACCAGCATGTTAGCATTATCGCTGTAAGTGTGTTAGCACGCTGACATTCACATTTATTTGTCATATAAGTGTTGAGGTTTGTGTAAGCTAAGTGGCAGGACTACAAGGGATTGGACCCAAATGCAGACAACAGAGGGAAGACTGGAGCAGGGTCAAAGGGTGAAGGGTCAAAACCAGAAGGCATTAGTATTTAATATTTAATGAAAATAATAATCACAATATTGGTAATTCTGGCACAACAATGAAAAAAAGGAAGCTCAAATCTAAAAAATCAATATCAGTTTGCTGCTACGATGCTGCCTGGCTGCTGATAGAAATAGTAGTGAAGAAATAGTATATTGCGATGAAGTGTTGTTGACGGACGAAGGCTGAGGCACTGATTCATCTCATCTCTCCTTCCATTATATATTAATAGCTGGTAGCAGCAGTAGCATCTGACACAGACCGCAGGTCAGCAACACTTTCACTCTGTTATGCTTTAAAGAATCGGCCTCCGGTTGACTGCGTCAGTTCGGTGGCAGCCTGTCAATGCCTGCTGAAGTTCCCTTTGGCTTTTCCCTTTATAGCAGCTTAGTACTGAGACAGCAGATACACCAGGGTGAACTAGAGTTTCACATTTCATACACAGCATTTTTCTTAATAATAATCCCCAGATGTCACAGAAGCTGGATGTATTTACTACTTCACCGATCAAGCTATCGAGGTAGGAAATGTACGAGTGTGAAAGGATTTTGACATAAATATATGAGAATTTCTTGTTGAACTTCTTCTGACATTTACTGTAAGTTCTGTGCACACGATAATACTGACACACGACTACAGGGGACAAGGTTTCAGGAGGAGTTTCATCACATCCTCCTCCTGTCTCTCTGTGTCTGAGGCGAGGGAGTCCTGGATGGAAAAGCAACACCCTGTCCTTTGATTCAGGGGACATTCAACAGACACCTTTAAAGTTCAGCTTTAGCACGCCATTTCCTGATGTCTGGCACACACACACACATCTGACGTCAGTAAGTTACACACACAGAAGTGATGAAACTCCTCGTCCAGCAAGATTCGATCTATAGACTTTTCTGCATTCAGTGCCACACTTGCTTGAGTCTGAGCTCCAACTCAGAGGAGTTCAGTACGTTGTGTTCAGCTGCATGTTCTTTATTTGTCCTTGTTGGAGGTGTTTCTCTCACTTTTTATGTTTTCTTCTTTCTGTGTTTTAAGAAACACACATTTATATCCCCATAGTCTTTTCTTCCTCCGTACCTACAGTTAAGAAGCAGTAGGAACTCAGGAAGTATCTTATCGTTACCTAATTCCTACAACACAATTACAATGTAAATCAAAGGCTGTATTACCAAATAATTTCCCATAATAACTTAGTCTCTCAAGTCTTTAAAGCCAGGCATGGACAAGAAGTCCTGAGAGTGCTCAGAAAAATTCAAACATCTAAAATTCCACTGACAAATGGGTAAATTCCATCTGCTGAGGAAAATGGTGTGAAGTGATCCAAAGCTCCAGAACAGCTACTAAATGGACCTGTTGAGTCATCTAAAATGTCTTGGTTGCAGTCAGAGAAAAACATGATTGTGGTTAAAAGAAACCAAAATTCTCAATAAGAAATTGTATTTGAACGAATATAGCATCACGCTGTTTCCACTTTTGCTTGAAAGAGACCACACATTAGGAAAATAAGATAAGGTAATAAGCTTGTGTGTGCATGCGGCAAACTGGAGGACATAAATATAGCACAGTATCTCACCTAATCTACAGGACGCCTCAGACATGTCAACATCGATACCTACACCTCACTTCTGTTAATAGGATTCCAGGAAGGCTGCTCATGCACTCAGTCATATTTCAGTTTGCTTGTAATTACCCCCTAACCTCCATAATGTAACAGCTTACTGAGCTTCCCAGGCAACTAGTAATCTCTAAAGCTACTTCATTAGCAATTATACATGAAGGAGGAATTGCGAGTCAGGTTGTTGCGGGAAACAGGCGTTCTTGTTTGCTGACATTGATGTTTGCGAGGGAGAAGGGGAGTCGCGGTGTGCTGCGTTAGCTGAGGGTCACAGGCAGGACTTGGCTCATTATTTCTGTTCACGGACTCAACATCACACCGAGAGCAGGGAGCCTCACGGACTCGACTTGATTAGCCGGACAACTGGCTGCGTGTCCATCAAAATGTGCTCTCAGGTCTGATGAAAGGTTTGGGTGGTGGAGGCCGTAATGGATTTGGGAAGGACAAAGAGGGAAAGTGAGCGGACATCCAGTAATTGTATTGCCAGTGTGCTCAGACCTGTTGGCTGCTCTCTGTGATTTGTTTAAGGGTCCAGCTGGCAGGAGACAACAAAGGAGAGGATGCAGCCACTTCTGCCACTTTTTTTGCATTAGGACTAAAAGTTTTGATGTACCGTACTTGGGTGTTTCCATTTCATGTTCCTTTATACTTCTACTCCAAGACATGTCAGAGAGAAATATTGTACTTTTATCTTCACTACATTTATCTGACAGTCGGCTTTACCTTGTACTTTGGAGATTAAAGTTTCACATTAAAAAACATAATAAGATTATAAAATACGATGCATTGTTAGAGATTAAACCAGTGGCTCCCACCTTTTTCACTTGGGACCCCTTCCATAAAACAGTCTATTGTAACAGGGGCTGTTGCCTCACTTCAGGTGTCAGTGCATTTCTGTCCAGCTGTTTTAACATTTTGAATTTGTGCCTAAATCATGACGTCCATAAATGAAAGTTTCCTGCGGAGAGATGGCTGTAACCTTCCTGCAATGAATACTTGAAGCAATTCGATGTTACACCCTCCTATTCTGCAGAAGTTTAATGGAACCAAACTGGAGACCACCAGCTGTTTATCTCCATGAACCAACTTATAATATTCCCATAATGGTGGTGGATGGAAACATGCATTCATTCATTTTAGTTTGCTGGTTTTCTGGAAAAAACACGGCTTAACTACTCGTTGGCAGTTCCACCAAAAAGACCAGATTTCCCCTCTAAACTTCTCAGATGGTCTCATTTAACTGTTAACTAAGTGTGTGAGGCCAAAAGACATCAAATGATCCAATATTTCACAAAAACATATAAATTAGGAGAAAAAGTGAGTCTTTTTAAAATCTTGGAACAAGGAAAATGCATTAAATACTAATGCTTCTTGGTTTAGGCCAGACCACTCCCACTGGCCTAGTCTCTCTAAAACTTGATAAAACAGTTTGGACTTCTTTTTGTTTTCAGGCAAGACTTTGGAAAAACCAACATTTTTCCTGGCTGCACTCATGCCCAAATGGCAACAAAAGGTCAGAGATGAAGCCAGAGGCCGGACCCAAATCAGCCATAACAGGAAACACACAGTTCAACATACCAATTTCAAAAATGAAAGGAAAGCAAATGAGGAAGAAACTATATATTCCGTCAACAATTTTGCAAAAAGTGTATAATATGACTTAATGCAGCAATAATAACTTTTTGAGGGTTGCTTCAAAATGCTTCTCTTCAGGAATTGTTTGCATGGTTTCTGATGGATTCACAGCTTAGAAAAAGTGAAATGTAGTGGTAAGCAGTAATTTCCAGAACCATGCAAAAACGCATCAAGCAGAGTACACTGCACACGAGTACAATGAGGACTTGTCTACCGAGTGAGCAATTTTGATTATGAGCAGAGAAAAGCCTTTCGGAGATGCGGTTCACTCCCTGTCTTCATTGCCAACTTTGTCACAGCCAAATGGTCTGCGATGAGAATGTTCCCGACACATGAACAAGAACGTTTAAACATTTCAGTCACTGCTAGAAAAGCCTGAAGTCTATTCAACTGTTTTGTGTAGTGACTCATGTGTCGGGCTGTTTTTATTAATAAATGCATCGACTCTCAATTCAAAGTACAACTCATTGAACATCTGCTGCTCACCTACAGCTTTGAACCCGTTGTGATAATAGGTCCTATTCTGTGATCACAAGAGGCACTTTGGGTTTTCTAATGTAACATGCTTGGCAAAATTGGAATAAATGGGACTGACAAAAAGTATGAGTCATGTCCACCTTTTTTTTGGGTCATGCAACTTCGCACACCAAGGAACAGCTGTAGGTGGTTCTACATCTGTTCCAATTAGACTGTGAAGAAGAACAGACGAGGTGCTGACGAGGGACACAAACAACAAACGCAGACAATGAAATACGCAAGGGACTAGTTACTAATGAAACACAGAAAATAGGCGGGAAAAACACAAAGGCAGGATGTAAAGACAACCAACACACCTCGACAAAGACTCTATCAACATAAAACAGGAAATAACTAATGTTGACAGGTGTTCACATCTATTCACCATCCAGACCTCCACAGCTTTTCAACTACATCCTGCAAAGACATTAAAGCTGGCAGAATCCTTGAATATGAATATAACTCCTTTCCTCTATTAATATTATTTGATTTATTTTGAAAACAGAACAAGCATCAGACCAGAGAAAACATTTAAGAAGACTACTGGCAGCAAATGCCGCCTGACTGACAACACACATAATGGCACTGCTGGATGGATTGGTCTAGATTCATGAGCATGAACACGACGTTAAGAAAGTACGGAGCTAAGAATCTAATCAGCGAAGCCATCAGCAGAGACAGCCTGGACTACTCCACTGCTAATGAATGGGTGTCTGGCTGTGTTGAGATGAACAGCGCGTTTTTTCCCATCAGTGCAGTTGGCACTTACATGAATCACTGATCACTCTGCTGTACAACAAGCTCAACAAATGATGGTACAAAAAAAAAAGAAAAAGAAAATCTAATTTCCATACAAAAGAACAGATTTGGCCTTTATACTTTTTGTGAATAGTACATAGATATTTTCTAAATTAGATATGAATGACACCAAAAACCTGGTATTCATTCATTCATTTCCTCTATAAGAATTTAAAGGTATCAACATCCTAATGTTTTAAAAATGAAAACCAGTGCAAAACAGCAAAATCCCTTCCATCTTATCATTATATCATCGTTCATTATCACTGTTTAATGACGTCACATCTATAGGATGAGAAACTCTCTTAAAGCCTTTTATTAAGGTGGTATTGTCCTATACATGTCTCAGTTTCAAAGTTTGAATAAAAAAGGGATTAAGATGTTCTTTCATGTTGTTTTAGCCGTGTTAGTAGCTTTATAGTGTGTTGACGGTCAGTCGGTCGGCCACTTTGGTCCACGCTGAAACATCTCAACAGCTATTGGATGAATTGCCATGAAATTCCATACAGACATTCATGATCTCTGAAGGTTGAAGCCTGACTGACTTTGGTGATCGCCTGAATTTTCCTCTTGGGCCACCCTGACCCGTTGACATTTGTGGTTTTGAGGAAAATGTCATGATAATTGTTGGATGGATTGTCATGAAGCTTGGTACAACCACTCACACCCCCCTCAGGATGAACTCTTGAGTGATCCCTTAACCTTTCACCTCGCAGCATTATCAGGTCAAAATTGATGAACGATTACCTGACACAGACATCCATCTCAGGTGGACTTTGGGTTTAGCTTATTAGCATATATTAGCATGCTAAACTAAGATAGTGAACACAGTAAACATTATTCCTGCAAGTACAGCCTCAAAGAGTGACGAGCATGGCTGTAGATTTGAAGTAATCATTACAATGTTTGTTTTTCTCGTCCTGTCTGGATACAGTTTCTGGACTCCTTAAGGTTTGATATTGAAAATCCAGTCAGCAAGGACATCTTGTCTGTAGGTTTCATCAAATATGTATTAAAGTAATTTTCAGATGCTTCTCTCCTGTTTTTCTCACCTCCAGTTCACTGTTCACCTCATCTCACCTGTTCATGTTGCAACAACAGGGATATTTGATAATACATTATTGCTGACTAGAGTCCGACCAAAATCAAATCAAGTCTTCAAACTGTCAGAATCACCCCTGAACACAGCTGTCAACACTAAATATTGTCACTTTAGAGCCGTTTGAAAGCGCAGCCAATATTGTGGATATAAATTGATTTTGTCTGTCATGTCGCAGCTCACAGCCAACAAGCCCTCAGTGATGTGAGACAATCATACTGTGGAGAACGACTGGATTTCCTGGTGACTTTCCAGAGCAGGATTCCCCCTCCCCCGGTTTCCAGTGGCCCCACATCTCCGACCCTGTCACTACCGATTGCCTGTATTTGCCATTATGCCTTGTTTACTTCTGTCATTCCCTTCAGCTGTGGCAAGATGCTTATGTAACACAACATACGATGCATGATCATCGGCGCTGCTGTCTGCCTGAGAAAAATCAATTGGCCCCATTGGTTCTCACCCTGCCCTTTCCAATAGCTCGATCCTTTTTCTTTCTTCTTCTCTCCGACGTGTGTTCTCGGTCTTTCCTGCCTGTATGGGTGAACAGTGGGAGTCCCTTCATGGTACCAACTAGTACGGCTACCACTCTGCACACAAAGCAGAACACAGCTTGGCCTGAGGTTGAAGCTTATTCTTTATGAAACATGGAGCTCAGAGACAAAACACACTCAAGCAGCTAGATGGTGCTTTTGGGTTTAAAGCGTTCAAAGTGTTTTGTGAATATCTTGCAAATTTAGTGTGTCTGTGTGTTTGAACGCAGCCTTTTGTGTGAATTCTGTTTACACGAATCTTGCAAAAGTTCAAAACACACATTTACAGGTCAATCGAAGAGAAGGGCACAATCAAATTCCTGTCAAACGCATGTCATCCTGCTTTTACTGTACTTCTCAAATGGACAAATGCGATGCACATATGACATGACCATGACTCCCATCCCGCTTCGCTGCACAAGGGGGGCGGGAAATCTATTAACCTTTAAGGCAGCAGGAGAACCACCCAGCTGGCCGGGAGGGGAGCAAACGCATCTGTATTTAAAGGTTAGGGGAGATGTGGAGTAATGAAGCACAGTCATACAAGGGTTGAGTCGTGCTGGAATATTTCAGAACATAAACACACAAATTCATGCTCACCAAAGTGTTTGCATTCTCACCAGGCAGGTGTGAAGCAGTTTATTCAAACTGTGGTGTAACAGACGAGCTCGCCAAGGTTTTGACCCTTTTCCACTTCACACTGAACAACAACGATTCTTTATCACTGAGGCTGTGGAGATGTTTCAGATGTGAGTTTAAAGCTGTCGTCTAAAGAAATTACAACTTGGCACTGATAAAACAAGGGGTGAATTTTACAAGATAAGGAGCAAAGTTGCTACGTTGCTCAGTCATACAATAGAAAGTATTTACACTTTTACACTTAAAGGGACATTTTGTCATCACTTTCCTAAGATTCAGATTCAGAAAAATGTTACTTCACATTACAAGGCAGGGTTTTTCACAGCGTTCATAGCCGGAAATGAAGAACGCCTCTGCTAACGTCAGAAGAAATTATCATATTTTTATGAAAATTGGGCTTCAGGGAAGATGAGCAGTGAGGCTACATCACACAGCAAAGGCCACATATTTAATGAGTGAAGCGACTGCACAGGATTGAGCTCAGTGCATCCAAAATCACAGACTGCCAACACCCCTGCTTCCACTCACACCACCAGGATGATGAGGAAGCTGCAGAGTCAGTCAGTGCAGGACCTCTTGTCTTTCTGATGTTTGAAATAGCCACCTTTTCATTTCAATTCATTTAAACTGCATATGAAAATGCATTTTCTCTGAGGCACTTCAGGAATGTAATTTATGTAGTTATTCAGTTTGACCCGACACTTTCTTCTGTACTCTGGAAACATTTGTTCTGTGCGCTTAATAATGATGGATATATTTATTATTGGAATCAAAGTGGCATTTTACTGCATATATAAGAATACTTTCACTCTGCATTTACAGACAGAAGTATTTGAGGTAATTTTTTTTATTGTGTGAATGTCTTGTGAAATGAATTTTTTCATCCAGTGCTGTACAAATCATCACAGTCTTTGTTAAGAAAGCCCTGAAACTTGAAAGTAAGTGAATGTAAAACTACAATCAGCATCGAGAAAAGCTACTCAAACACGTCGGCACAAGTGAATAAACACAACGACACAAATGAGGCAGAGACGGTTGTTTTCAGTCGGGGCAAGAGAAAACTCTCAAAGCATTCATATATGCAGCAAAGGCCACTGTGACCTTGAGTTTTCCAGACAGCAGACTTTTTGATTAACCTTGCCAGTGCAGCGGGCCTCAGCCAGAGTCACCTTGGGCCGGATCAGAAAGAGCCAAAGCACGCAGGAGAAAAAGGACAGCCAAGAGGAGCCGACAGCTACATGCACCTAATAATCCACTCGTGTGTGGAAGCAGAGTTACTTGACGGTTTAATTAAATTTATCAGGGTCGATATAACAAGATGCTTCAAATGAAAACTGATGCAGGAGAAGTTTTTAATGTTGAGTTGCCTCTTTCAGATGGCACAACTCATGTAAGTAATCTATAAGTTATGTGTGCTGTACATCACTGTATGAGAATATGTCTGTGCAGATGGAAGCTACAATGAAAGCCTGAAAGCAAAGACTGGATGTTTGAGCCAGTTTGAATGGTTAATGAGGAGAGTAAATGTCTTGATCCTCTGTGAATCCCTGCCCAAGGCCATATAAAAATATTTAATGAGACCTTTAATGGATAGCTCTGCATACCTATCTGACATAAATTCATGATCTCACGCACATGCAGGTTTCAAATGGTGCACCTTTCCCTCAACTGCAATTTCTTCCATTTTATGACATACTGTGTGTAGCAGTGTGTAAAACTACTTGCATTAACCCACTGATGGCGGAAAACTAATGAGAAAAAGGCCATTTTGAATCCATCATGTTGTTAATACCACACAGAGCTGCTGCAGAGGTTTGAGGTGAGTAGCGCTTTGCTGAATTGAGGCAAATTCAAAGAAAGCATTCAGTTGGAGGCGCAGAGTGACAGCTGCATCTGGAGGAGAAACACTCGAGCTTATAGGCAAGGCAAACCTTTTGCTTCCATAGTCATTATATTTTCACTTTACTGGCAAAATAAAAAAGGGAAATGAGTTTGTAGGATGTAGAAAACTGTTTCACAGCCATGTTGTTAAAGAAGAAGATTGATTTGCTGGCTTTTCATAACAAGAGGATACAATAATCATCATCAACAATCAATCCAGCTGTCGATGGACTTTATCACCTCACTTCACCCACTACAGTGTGTAGTGTTTGCAGTTTATTCACTTTCAAGCGTGCAATGAATGAAATGAAAGTCAGGTGAATGCAGGAACCTTCAGTACGTGAAGCCTCTCGTCAAGTGCTCGTCCTCTCCACAGGAGGCTCAGAGGAGCCATGACTTCCATTAATTCATTAGCAAACAAGCACAGATCTGCCGAGTGGCTTCTCTTCACCGTTTCAGTCAGAATGTTAGAAACCGCAATCTGACTCTACATGTGACCTGTTTACAACTGAGGTGAACTCTTTTGATTACAGGGGTTATTTTTCCCTGCTGAAGGACTTTGTGCTCTTGTGCAGGGTGGAGGCAATCCTCTGATCCACTGTTCACATTAATGAGCAGAAAGAGCCACTCTCAGAAGTATAATGGAAATGTTCAATGGTTACAGGGTGATCCCACTTGAAGGCTTGTGGGTGGGACTGAACTTTAACAGCCTACCATTTGCACCATCAGTGGAGGTGGCCATCACGCTCAATGCATCATTCTTTCTGCACCTATGCAAGTAAAAAATTATATATCACAGGAAAACCCTCGATTACTGTGATTTTCTTTTCATTGTCCATTTTGTGGGACAGCACATTGCTTGACACAAGAGAAAAAGAATGGGACAATAAGTACTCTGTGAAGTTCTCTTGAAAAGATGTTATGTATGTGTACATTCAGTGACTGATTATAATTCATTGCCTGTATTGTAAAGGTACTTTACACATTTTGTCTCTCACAAGCCAATTTCCTGCTTGTTTGAAACCCTGAAATGTTTACATCCAGTATACTTCATCCCTGTCTTTTGCCATGCCAAGTTTTTCCTGGTCTGTTACCACCATTTATTAGAGTAAGAGTGTAAATCAGGAAAGTGTAACACATCATCTGCATCCTTGTGCTTGTGCTAGGAGAGACCACAACATACAAACGTCTAATGGTATCAGTATGTATTTGCTTGAAGTACCTAAGACTGTACACAAAGTCTTTGCAATAGCTTTAGCTGGCGTAACTCAATCCACATGATCAGCCATCATATAGATAAAAAGAAGAGCCACAGAAATCTACTTTGCTGTTACAGATCAAGTCGACTTTTCTGACCCAACAAGTCAGATGATGGTCGCATTGTTGTTCAGGTTTGACGGACTCATCTGCTCAATAGACACAAAATGGATTTGCTTATCAAACTGATGATATAGGATGCTGTTTAATAGGCACAGTTTTTCACAACTAACAACAGCAAGGACAGTAGAATTGCCAAGGTATATAAATGGGTAAAAGTTCAGTCTTCAAAATTTCTTTCAAAACGCCATAAAATTTGGACAGTTATCTAATCTGTATCCATCAGGAGCAGCTTTGGTACTTTTCCTTTCTGTCTTTGCTATTTCTGTTTCTCCACTTTGCAAACCTCTGCCAACCTAAAAGCCTGAAATAAAGAAGAGCCTGACAACCCAGATCGCTGGCTTTTACATCCCTGCCCCTTCCATTCCCCCAAACCATTACCCCGAGTCTGATAATCCAGTCCGATAAAGAGGAGATAGAGCGAGGCTGAAGCAGCATCTCTGTTAGCTGTGATTACACAACAGTGTTATCCCCTCCTCCTGCCATGGCTTTTTGTCCCAGGTGATGAGCAGCTTCTCCCTATAGGCACGCTATCTCTGTGGTCCACCCATACAGAGGGTGCAGACAGCCAGATAGGATCATCGGCCACCTGCAAGACGTCCGAGCCAGAGGCAAGACAGGGTTTCGTCAGGTTGTTTCACAGATTCATTGTGGGTTTGAGGCGAGAATCAACAAGCGATGTAAATGGGTATGAAGTCAGGAGTTTGTCGCATGAATAGACTTTAACAGACTTTAATTTTTAAATGTCTTCACTGGAAAGGTGAAAATGTGGCATGAGGCCCCAGAAACCTCTTATGGAGAAAGTTGGCATGGTGAGTTGGTTCAACAAAGCTTGTGACACAGGAGACCAGTCAGTGTTGGTTTCTTTCAAAAATGACAACAATCTTTCCCTAACCACAACTGAGTAGTTCCAGCAAGGGCATAATTTCCACTGGGGACGTGAAGGGACATTTTCAAACTCACTCTTTTTGTTTCAGATTGATTTTCTTACTGAAGTTTCTCTGTTCTTTTACTGTCCACATGAGAAAAGTTTTGCCTCTCAGACTAGGAACAGACGGTCCAACCTCATGGCTGAAGGTTGCTGGGGCCGAAAAAGGTTCTGCAAAATATGTTTTTAAATTGAAAATCAATTTAACCAGTAAATCACACAAATTATATATAAATTATAAATAAATTATATATATACCACTGAATGTGGTAGATGTTAAAGAAAGAGGACAAATGAATGTGAAGTGAAATATATCAGACACATTAGGAAATGGAAAAACAAAATGCTGAATTTAAAAGCCTTTTCAAAAGAAAGAAAACAGAATTATGACTTGCAAATTATGAATGAATTAATAAGTTGAATTCATGATTTAAATGCAAACTGAATCAACTAATTTAGGAGATTAAAGACGTGAAAGTCTATAATCACTCCTGTGTCACCCTCCAAACTCCATATACTACATGAGGAAGGACACAGAAAATAAAGCTTCAGTCAATCAACGACGACTCAGTTTGTCACTGTTAAAAAGACTTGTGGTGTTTTTCTGAGTGAAAAGATGTGTCCATCACAGCAGGTGCTGCACAACAGGTGTTACATAACACAACACCTATCCACTCTTATGTAACCGTCACAGTGCATCTTAGCTTTGCCTTTTATTAATAACCACCCAGTGGATGTTGTGCCTCATTATCTTTCATAACCTTGTGAAAATAAAAAAAAAACTTTGATACTGAAGAAGAAGAGTCCCTGACAGGAAGCCTCATTCACAGTCCTGTTTGTGTGTGGGTGATGGTTAAGAATAGGTCATCCAGTCAGGGAAGATATACCAGCCCGTAGCTAAATACCACCATCTTTCCTGTCCTGTTTGTTTGGGTGTCTGTGCTGTCGATTTCAGTCAAATGTACCTCAGGATTCTAATAAAGTTGCACAGACCTTGTGACTTTATCTGGGATTATGTGTTTCTGTCTCGTCTGCTCTCCTCTCGTGTGATTTGTCTCCAGCTATTCGGGGAAGGAGCAAATGGTCGCGTCAAACAAATGAACACGTTATTGACTTTTTTCTCCTCTTTTTTGGGGATTATCTGAACAAGTCGTTTATCTTCTGAAATGTTTGCAATGTGACTCACATCATAATTGAAAAAAAAAACATGTTTTATTCTGACTCATGACATTCTTGTGTCATCATGCTTCTTCTACTTGGAGTTATTTGAATTGGCCAGATTAAAGCATCAACCGAGTCGATCAAATCTTATCTGACATAATGTAAAGACATGCATGCATGCGCACAAACCAGACATCGAGAAAAACAGTGAAATGTTTTAACTCCCCTTCAAAAAGGGAACAATTAGCCTGATGCCACTGTTTGGGCTGACGTGAGGTTATCACGCCATTCATCCCAGCACGCCATCGCCCTCTTCTCCAGAGGATTGAGTTTGTCGAGTTGGCTGTCACGCACTCTCCACATCCCTGCAATATCCACAACCCGCTCCTGCCGCCACCAAGAGAGATTAACGCTGCGGATTGATCTAAATTGTGTTTAAGTATAGCTCTGCGAGAGGTGGGGAGAGTCTCTCCGGCCCGGCCCCTTATCTATTGAACATCCAGGTTACCATGAGAACAGCTCAATCAAAGACAACACCACTGAATTGTAGATGTCTGCAGGAGTAATTTCTAGAAACAATGAGACGTGGTGGTTTCCCCCATGAATACATATGTTACAGCAAAGAAACAGAAGGACATACCTGCAATATCTGCTGTGCACTTTTTACTATACACTATAAATTAATAATTCATGCTACACAGTTTTCAGATGCGGATCTTGTTTCCTCTGGAGGAATATTTGGAGAGAGCCGAGGGTAACAGAGTGGCGGGAGGTGGCGAAAAAAAAAATCAAATGCCATGAATTATATAGCAACATGTTTAATTCCCATCTCCTGGTAGGATTGAGAGCAAGGCCACCCATTATTGATTAGTTAATCTGAAAGAGAATACATTAGATGCAAGGCACACGCTTTGGTCTGGCTGTTAGAGGGAAGAGCATGTATGGCTCCAATTAATATCTTCTCTCATGTTCTTATTTGTCCACTTTTGATTAATTTTGATGGTAAGTGTAGTGAGGAAACAAGCTGGAGTGCATCAAGTCTTCATGTTCTTTTTCCTTCTAAACTCAGGATTTTACAGTGATCACAGGACTCTGCTTAAATAAAAAACCCTCAGCGCAAGCTTCAGCTAACCCTCGCTGACACCGTCCCCGCTGCACTGCCTTTAATCAGACAGATATGACTGCGGCCGCACGCTGATTATCATGATTAGAGTGTCCTAAGGTCAGACTTGTGTTTTCAAATTGAATGTACAGCGA
This sequence comes from Holacanthus passer, assembly GCA_025331565.1. NCBI lineage: Eukaryota > Metazoa > Chordata > Actinopteri > Pomacanthidae > Holacanthus > Holacanthus passer. Next base: position 248,262 of record JAFREQ010000053.1, read on the forward strand.
AAGGAAAGTGAGTCTCAACTGAAAAGCGGGAGAAGACAATTAAAAGCAAATGTCCTTGCAATGGTCTGGATCTGAATCATGGAACAGAAAAAGCTGGCTACCCAGGAAATAATCTAACATGCTGTTTAGACACACAACACAAACATGGCCCAATATTAAAACTCAGCATTTAGTCAATATGTACATTATATTATCTTAGTTATAAGATGATTTATGTTTGGTGTTCAATGTCCCAAATGGAAATGGTTAATAAAGTTTACTCTAGGTCAAGGAAGGAAACTTCCTTGCTCTAACTGAATCTATGTAAGATAAGAGATAAGATAAGACAAACCTTTATTCGTCCCACAGTGGGGAAATTCACATATCACAGCAGCAAAGGGGACAGCAGCAGTTAAATAGTAAAAAGAACAAATAAACAGGCTAAAAAAGAAGATTTAAACAAATTTACATGACTTATTTACAGTTATGTCTGGAGCACAATAGTCCCCCCTTGTTTATGCCTGGATATTTTAATAGATAAAAAGCCCAAAGTCTGCAGTCTAGTAAAAGTCTAATATTTAGTCTGAGGCCCATCACACACGCTCACACACACTGTGAGACAAGGAACATGAAAAATCTGGGACATAAAGGACACTGATTCTCACCACAGTGTTTAAACAGCAGGATACATGAGGCAGGAGCAGCACCTTTCTTCCATCCTTTATTTATAACAGATGCAAGCTGTGAATATATTTAATATGAAGTAAGTAAACAAGAATACTGATTTTGGGTAACTGGAAAAAATCAGACCACCTGTCGGAATGGCACAGCCTTTCTAGGATTCATTGTTCAAGGTTCGTGTCCACGCTGAGAGAATGGAAGATGGAAGAGAGAAACAGAGCCAGATCTCCAGTGCAGCTATTTAATAATTGACCTTGAGAAAATCAGTCAAATAAAGTCAGCTGTTTGGGTCAGAACCACAGAAACAAAAGACATATGTCCTTGTTAGAAGAGAAAATTGTCTTCTATATTGTACTTTTTCCTCGACTACATTAGTCTGACAACTTTACTACCAGATTACTAATTTTCGTACTCAGTGAAGTGCAGTGAAATTTATGTATCTACAAATTGATGCGATTTTGAATTTGAATGTTTCTGATAAACTGAAGGATTAAGTTTTCTTTTATAAGTTGAGAAAATTCTCCTTCTTAAGCTAAATAAACTCTTTAAAACCCTCTTGGATTAGCTGGGAAATGCATCATCACAAAGCTGAACAGGTTCTTTTACTTTTCATATTTACATACTTTCACTTAGAGTTTTGAAAGTAGGACTTTTTCTTGTAGCTACTTTCACTTTAGTAAAAGATCTGAATACTTCTTCAACTACTGCCATATACCTTCCATTAAAACTAAGCCTCTATGCCTTTATGAAACGTCCCAATTTCGAGGACCTTGCCATGTCCAGTAATGAGTATAATTGGAGCCATGCATTCAGACGGCCCTGGTGGTCCAGGCTCCACTGTTAATATGAATTAATTGTGACTGTAGTGAGCAGCCTCTGGTTAAGATAATGACTTCACCTGAGGGGTCCTGAGTGGCAGCGAGGCAGAGGTAATTGTTCCGAACATCCCAGTGAGGCGCTCTCAGCGTGATCAGTCACCGCTCACTCGAGTGTGTGTGCACGCCAGTATGAAACAGAGATGAAGAGAGGGAAAGATTATCTTTTATACTGGGGTTTATTATAGAATGGAGCACTTTGATTGTAACGTTGTATAGTTACCATATGAAGAAGTTTGCTGTATTTTATTTTAATTGGCTCATCTATGTTTATCTTTGCTAGCAGCTTGGTGAGGCTGTACTTTGGCACAGCAGTGTTTTGACCTAAATGCTAACATCAGCAGGCTAACAATCTCACAATGACAATGCTAGCATACAGATGTTTAGCAGGTAAAATGTTTACCATGTTCACCATCTTAGTTGAACGTATTAGCATGCTAATATTTGCTAATAGACACAAGGTACAGCTGGGGCTGATGGGAATGTCATTAATGTTGCATCTTGAGGGGGAAATGAATGTGTGCACTGAATTTCATGTTGTTAGTGTTGGTAAAAAATGCTGATGATCAACTGATGGAGTTTGACTCCAAAGATTTGTAGTTTAGGTTAAAGTAATGTAATTACAGCCTTTGTTAGATGTAGTGTGTTTGTCACAAAGTGGGAGGACAGAGTCTCTGTAAAGACCTGCTGTGACAAAGGAGTCTGTAGGTAATAATGTGCACAGCGACATGGAGCGAATGTATTCTGGCTAACTCACATCATTTATATAAAAACATGCAGTGGAAATAGCACCATATGTATTTCACCATCATCTGCAGAGGGAGCACAGAGATGAAGGATGTCTGACCGTTGTGGATGTGGGTGCAGACCTGGCAGTTAACCTTTAAATGGCCTAATTAAACCACAGAGCCATTAGGAAATCCGTGATTAAATCAGACCTGTTTCCACGAGGGGAATGAAAGATAACAGGTGAAGCACAAATCAGACGTTCTTCTTTAACAGAAGGCTTGTAAATGTATTCCACTCTCTTTTACAACGTATTATGGGACATCACATTGAACCTCACTGTGTGAAACCATAAAGACACTTTCCATCATACATGTTTTATTACGACATGACACACAGTAAGTGTGTGCTTACTGGCTGCTTGGAGCGATAAGAAACAAACATTAATCATGCCGGTCAGCAAAAATATAAAGTGGACATTATTTGAGTGTAAAAGTTCTGCAGTTGGGTTAGGGTTAGGGTTAGCAGGGTTTGCAGAGCTTTCAACCAAACACAACTGGGGAAACTATCTGCTGGTGACGGCTGTGAAATGTGACTGACCTCTCTGGAGAAAGCTCACAAGTAGACGTTAAGACCAATTTCTTAAAATACACGTTATTAGTGAAGGTGCTAAAATTTGTAACCATGCTGGCAGGGTCCATTAAACTGTGTGTGTTAATTCCATAAAAATTATACTAATCTGCATAGTACTCCATTTTTGTAGTCAAAATATGAGAACTTAAAGCACTACCACTGTATTATCATCATCAATGGACGTCAACAAAACTGCAGTTTTCAAAAGCTCCCACCAACTAATGATGTTCCTGGAGCTGACCAACATTTATTTTCTTTTAATCTCTTCTAGTGACAAGCAGATCCTCTATTTTAGCAGTGCATTGTGGGACAATTGTGTCTATCAACAAGCAACTCAAAAATAAAACTAATCTAGTGTTGACACTGGCATCTTTGAGTATACTTTTAGCCCTTTTCCAGTGTGAAGCCACTACATACTCAAAACTTGCCACCACATGACAATATGTAATTTTCATACTCTCCGGGAGTCAAAACTCTATATTTTCATTTTCCATTATGGTTTGAGACTAAACATCTCGCTCCTATTTAAACAGCTCAGTGTCTTCTCATTTCAAAAAATATACCGAGCATGGAGACACAACTCTCTGGAGTGTGTAAATATAAGAAAATAATCCCTGTCATGTCGCTGAGGCTTTTAAATCTGCCAAATGGCACTTACAGCCAACAAATCCCAGCTTCAGCGGCTTCAAATGTTGTGAGAATAATTAACACAAAACCGTCTTTTTAGGAGGGAGCTACGGGGGCAGCCAGGGTGTCATTAAACTGTTAAGTGACAAATTGATCCGGTCTCACACGTCGCGCCGTCAACACAAGGAGGCGAGTTAAGAAAAACTGAAAGCTGCTACAAACAAGAGCACTAGTGCTAAGAACTTAAAAACAGCCACAAGAGCCGAGTCCACACACTCCCCAGGCTTTTGTGAGATAAATACTGTGTGACCTAAGTGTTTCTCTGTGATTTTCTTTTTTCCACAATCAGTGTGTTTGACATTCGCAGAGGACTGGCTCTGTTCCCCAAGTTGTGCTGATGCATTCAGATTTCTGATGATGTTCTCACTGTCTCCAAAATAATCAATTACCGCTGTAATTTCTGTGTTGTGCTGGCTGTGTTTTGTTTTAGGCAGCGGCGCAGCGTGCTGGAAGCCACCCATGTTCCCGCTCATGAATGTTAATGATTAAATCATTTCTCACTCGCAGCCTCCCTTAATGTCAGCCAGCAGACCATGTTCTCATAACATGTCTGTCGCCACAAGGCTCCTCGGCCGCCTGCTCTCACTGAAATATCATAGCAACATCATAACACTGAAGATGATGGAACAGCTTTCTTCATAATTTAATGTTAGTCACTTTGTTAACTCCAGAAGGCCTCCTGCTGATGTTATACTACTTGAAGCCACACAGTATTTCTTCTCCTATTTGCTTTGCTTGATTTAACTTAAACTCCACTGCTGTTTACCCTCTTGTGTAAGCAGAAGAAGCTGAACATTTTGTACCCGCCGTCAGAGCGATGAACACTTTCACACTGCCATCTTGGTGGCCACTCCGCTGACATTTACATTGACATTTGACATTCTCAGACTCTGTCCTCTCGCAACCCAACAGAAGGAAACGCAACCAAAGTTTAGAAATAACGATATAACCTTTTCTTCAACAGTGTTACCCACAAAATTTCTGTACTGGCAGCATCACTGTGTGAAAGATTTTTAAAGATGGTGTCTGTTGTGTTTAGTCTGGGGTGGATTCAAGGAGTGAAAGCACTGTTTTATTAAATGCTAATTCAACTTTGGTATTCCTGTCTCCTTACGCCACTGTCTTTGTTTCCTAATCTCATTGTCTAGTCAGTCATTTCCTGATGGGGATTGACAAAGTGTGTAATTTGCCAAACTAACTCTTAGTAAGTGCAAAATCGAAGTAGTTGCAATTTTCTTAATGAACATTGGAAAGCAATTTTAATATTGCCATAACTGAAATAAGACAGTACTGATAAATATTGATACACATTCAATATTAGTATTTGACAAAGAGAGCAAAGGTCAAGTGAAATAGTCAGATATCAATATCAGTGCTAAATAATAATAATTTTATCTCCGTGAACAACTCTACAAGACAATTTAGTCTCCTCAGGACTAATTATTTAATAACATGTCCAAGTGCATTTGTCTAATTAGTCATCCGCCCATGGAAAGAAAATGGCTTCAAAGTGTTGGTGAGAAGTTTTAATCTATGAGACATGAAGAATGCCCACATGTTACTTTGAATCAATGTGAAATCCAAACAGACGTGAACAAAGAAAACGTCTAAAATAACAAAATAACACTCTCAAACATTTGCTTGTTGCACCTACTCAAATGAGAGCAACTTTTCCCTAGAAGTCATATCATAATTTATCTTATACCAAACTTGTTTTGACAACACTGCAATGCAGACATGATTATAATGTAAATCAGTCCTGATGGGATGGCTGCAAATTCACATCGCTAAGAGGCCCAGTTGGTGTTCCAAATTTGTTGCTTCTTTCTTTGTAATTGGAAGAAAATAACAACGGGGCAGTACAGACGGTGTGGGCAGTGATTACTTTTGTGTTTACACGTTAGCATTAACATAATCACACACTAACCTTTCATCATCCGGCGCTACCTCCTTTCAGCTCTCCGATTCGTAACCTATAACTGCCATTTAAAATGCATTTTAAAGTGGAGTTGATTTTCTAGCAGTGCTCCAATGTCCCAGGAGGCCGACCCCAGAACAAATTCTGTTTGTTTCTCTCCACATTGCTACTCCGGACATAAACAGAGGACATTAACTCAGACACAAAGACAATCTGCCAGACAGTCTTGTCCAGCAGACAGCTCCTTCTTCTGGATTCTGGATTTGGGGTTGGGAATAAACCACCATGGGAGATGTGATGAATACACAATAGTGCTTGAAAAAAGGTTGTTACAAGGTGTGTCATTGTATGGATACTGCATTTATTCACGACTGCAAAATGCCACAGGAGGCTTCCAAGCAGATGTTTTAATTGTCCTAAAGATCAGCGTCTTGTTAAATGATTACATTATAGTCCACACAGATTGCCACACTGCTGGCTGTATGTGGTTCATATCTGTTGCATGATATTGAATTGAGTCTGATTTGCCAACTCCAATTCAGCACAGCAGTTGATTATTTTTGCCCTTCTGCTGGTTAATGCGCAGTTCTGGAGGTCTGCCAAACTGTTTTCTGGTTTTGGCTTCATGGCTGAAGATGGCGTTGGGCACGACACTAAAAAAAGGGATACACTGCTCTTATGGGAGAGCGGGAAAGACTTTTAACAGAGGGTGTTAATCTCTAATCATAAACAAGCTAGATGAGACAGGACTGAAGACTTTCTCTCTTTTCATAAGCAGCTGTGGACGTCTAAATCACACTGGCAGTATTAAATGAATGGAAATTTTGACCTGATGATAGTGCTTGATGAAAACTTAGCGAAGTCATTTGCTGCTTTCCTCTGTTTTACATTACTGTAAGTTGAATATCTTTGGTTTTGGACTATTGGTCAGATAAAACAAGCAATTTAATGATTACTTTGAGCTCTACCAGAAAATAATCAGCAGATTCATTGATAATGAAAATACTTGTTAGTTGCAGCCCTAATTCCAGCAATCACCAAAGTTCAAGCCATGATTGCCTGCACTAAATTACAGTAGCTGTGAAGATAATTCACTTGAAATCCCAACAAACCACCAACTCCTGGTGGAGCCAAGGATCACCAAGGTCACGGAGGACTGACCTTTCATTGTCATTCCTATGTTGCTAGCGTGGCTCAACTTTTCTCACATGTTGTCTTACACACTATTTTCTACACCACTGCTTCTTATGTCCATGAACTCATACATGTCTTGCAAAAGGAACCACAAGATACATGTAATGTGTCAATCTGGTCATGCAAAATGAGTTCACAGGGGGCGAAGGTAAATCTGCAGAGAGAAGCTCCTGGTGCAACAATTCTTTGACATTGATTTAAAATGCTGAACATACATATGCATATCACTTTATATGCATGGAAAAAACTGTAAGGACTCATTGAATTTCCATTTTTTTCCACTCACCAGGTTAAAACAGAAGCTGTTTCAAATACAAGGACATGAATACCAACAACTATTATTGCAAAGGCAAGGAAGCATTTGTGGAAATACTACAACAACGTGCAAAGAAAATGTTATTTAAAACAAAATTCCTGCATTTCTACACCATATAACCTCCTAAATTTAGTGAAGAAACAGCCTGCACTCTTTGATCCAGCTCCTTTGCAAGCGTCTCATTCTCTTTTCTCATCTCCACTTCCAAATCCTGTTTGATCGGTGAGCTAACGTTACGTGAGCAGGCTGGCAAAGTTAGATAATGCTGACTCGCAAATCAAGTATTTCTGTGACAAACGGCTAGAATCCTACTTCGAGCTCATTTAAAGTTTGGCTGGAGCCGTTCAACATACGTCTGCCATTCTTTTCCAAACGGATGGTCTAAAAACGTGCTATCTTTTTACTTATTTCTGTCAGTTGCTGCTGCTTTATTTTCAAGAACAAACAAACAAAAAGTAAAGTAGCAAAGCCATAACTTCGCGCCTCCTAATTGAATAATGAGGAGTATCCATTTGCTCCTCTTGCTCCATTGCTCAGGCGCCTCTGGCACCACAGTTACCATGGCTCCAAACTTCTGAATCACCCTCAGCTGTATTTGTCACTCTTTCATTGCAGCTGTTCTTGTTCTCTCTTTTGCCACAGCAATTTCCAGTTTCCCTTGGCTACAGTTTTGTGCCCCCCACTGGCACGGGGTGTAAGGTAAATAATAGAAACACACAGTGAAAATAGGCTGGAGAAGGACTGTGCTCGTGCAGTGGAGGCAATAATGTCGTCTTTGTCGTGACACAGATGAAAGAGCCTTGAACTTGAACTTTTTGTCTTTCTGTTTTTATTTAATGTGTTTTATGCCGTGGCCGTGAGAATGAAGTATATTTAAATGAAGTTTTCCATACATCAAAGTATTTAGGATTTTTCTCTGTTGGTGTCCTGGTGATATTGTTCTCTTCAGAAGCCAATTAGACATTTTGCTTCTCTCTCATTATTATATAATATCTTACATAAAAGTAGCCCAAAATAATTACATTTAACAATAATAACAAACCCATTTATTATGTATTTGAAGTTACAGCAGACATTACTGTCAAGGAAAGACCAAGCCAATCCTTCAATGACTTTTATGGTTTAAACTGATATCAGTGTATTATTCAACAACAGTAAAGTCAGTAACTGGTTAAGCATTGATCAATAATGTGTTTCATACCTGATGCAAAAATACAAGAAATAACCACTAGATATGCAGCTGTGAAGGATGAAGAGTACAAGCTGTGAGCAATCACACAGTGTAAGTCTCACGTATGGCAAAGGCAATAATTGCTTTAAAAACATTTCATTCATTGATTTTAAAGGGATAAATTATGACTTTCACTTTCAGATTGAACAATTAGACATTCAGACATCTTACACTGGTCCCTGATATGTAATTACAACAGCAGGCAACTTGTTGAGTCTACTTTGACTTTACTACTTTAACTATTTTTTTATATAATGTTTGAGTTGTACACCTACTGTAGGTTTATAACACACATAACTGGCAGGACAAGTGATGGTGTGTGTTATACTTGGTAAGCATGTTACAACTGTCCTGAACTCCCAGAACTAAATAATGATTTAAAAATTATGAAAGTGATATAAGTCAAGAAATTCAAGACGTTTAAATTCAAACCCTAAATACTTTACTTAATACCTTAGACTAGGTTGAGCAAATATTTGTCTGACATACTGTAAATATATGTGCAAAAATAAATCCTCACTGAGATATAGTGACTTGTTCAGAGTCAGGTTGTTAAAGTGCAATATAACATAATATAAATGCAGTTGTATAAGTTTGGAAAGTAAATACAATTGTGATATACAAATGTATGAGAGTACATAAGAATCAATGACATAACTCTGGGCAGACTGATCAATAACTATAATCAGTAACATAATGATCAATATATAATAATTTTGAGAACATGGGGTCTGATGATTTAAGGGATTTAATGCCTCTCTAGGTTTGTAAAATAAAAACTTATTTTGCAAACCTGTTACATCACAGTCTCTTATCTGTGGTCCTCAGGGTCACAGGAGACAAAGAGCTGTAGGGGGATGGGAGGACTGCAGCCTATGAACAGCCAGTACTCTCTGGTCGTTACTAGAAAAAGTAATCCCGTTACTGTCACCAGCTGACGGGACCCACTACCACGCTGATGCGCACTGCCATTGGTCGCACTGAGGGTTGGACTCCAGCAGCCTGTTCTCGGTGCGCACGGAGCGCGTCTGGCCAGTCGGTCCCGGCTGGATATGGATCAGGACGCACCGGCTCTCCCTCGCGTGGCTCCGCTGCGCGCCGCGTAAAGAGGTGCCCAAATGAACCGCCGCCCTCCTGGCTCCTCCGGCGTGCAATGGCTTAACAGGAGAGACATGAGTGTCCGGACGGAGGACAGCATCACCTTGTGCCAAAGGGCTCTCCAAATCGTGACGGAACTTTGTCTCACGGGGAACGTGGACCGGGACAAATGTGCGGATATTTTCCCCCTGGAGAGCAGCATACCAGGTAAAGGACACGCAGGTAAATAGATTAAAGTCATTATTTATCTTCCCTGATTCCCTTCATTAATCACAGAGCAGTTGCAGAGCAGCTTTTGGAGAAACTGGACATGAGCTCAAACTTTATTGCATCACTTAGTTTCGTGTATTTTATCCTGTGGAAGTGTTGAAGTGTTTCTCCACCTGTTACGCATCTTGCAGCAGAGCAGCCTGATGAAACAGCAACAGGTGGAGAACAGACTCGTCTGACTGAGCGAATGATTATCCTGCCTTTCTCTGACTTTCTTTCCATCCTTGCATATGATGTCAGTGCAGACTTTGCATTGAAATATCAGTAAGAACAGGAAATGTCAGAAGCAGATTTTTTTCCACTTCACTCTTGATGCTGCAGCTCCTTGACTGAGGTTTTATATGACTTTGCATTGTCCTGCTTTATCAAACAGGTGCATATACTGCCCCCTCTTTCTTACAGCTTCCTCTCTCCCTTTTCTCTCTTGCATGTTTGTCTGTCATATTTTGTCCCTCGCTTGCCTCCTTCCTCTCTATGTGTCTCTGTCTTCCTCTATGGGTCTCTCCATGATTACATGTAGACATCTCTATTAGTCTGCTTGCTGTGGTCGTGGGTTTCTGTGGCCTCGCCCTGTTGGTAGTCTCTCTCTTTGTCTTTTGGAAGCTGTGCTGGCCCATTTGGAGGAGCAAGACTCTGTCAGCCCACGTCGAGAATGGCCTCCACGTGGGCTTCCCCGAGGCGCCTCCGCCCAACTCCCCGCCGGTCACCGAGTGCAAAGTGGCGGAGGTGGAGAAGAAGTACCCGCTGGAGGTGAAGGTGAACGGACGGAGCTCCGTCAAGCTCCTGGAGGCGGCCATGAAGATCAGCCAGACGTCTCCGGACATCCCCGCCGAGGTACAAACAGCCCTGAGGGAAAAGCTCAGCAAGCAGGCGAAGATCCAGAGGCAGACCACCGAGCCAACGTCCTCGTCCAGGTACCCTGCATGAACCCACTGCAGTCACAACCCCTCCCCGGCTGCCCCTGCACTGAGGACATAGCAATGATGACAAGCACATCTATTTGCTGCTTTCAATTACAGCACAATGGCAGCATTTATGAACCCACTTTGGTTTTGCTACAGGAGGGAACACACAAAACTACACAAAGACAGTTCGTGACAGAGCGGCCGCTGCCCGTGAGGTGGTTTGCCACGTGTCATGTGGAGCATCAGGGGCTGGCCAGTGACCTTGAAACACTGCCGCACATGTTGAATTGTGCATAGCCAGGCTCATGAGGCAGGGCTGCAGTATATCTCCCTGCTTCGGCTCGAACCCTGTAATCTCCTGTACGTGTGAGTCAAGCTGCTATGTTAATAGCGGGAAGCAACCCCAGTAATTAAACAACCAGCTCTTGTTCCTCTTTGTTCTCCAGCACTGTGTTTAAACTACAACGTCCATAATTAGCAGTGCTGCAGGGTGGGAGCTGTCATGGTGGACGCTTGGTTTCTGGTGGGACACGCCAGGCAGCTGCGCTCACTTTCTCAGAGGGAGTCGTTATTGACAATTGCCTTGGTTTGCCAATAGGCTCGTTAATTAAATTATATGGAGACCAAGATCATCATGAATTATACACCCACCAGGGAGGCAGAAAGGCCAGATTAAAGATTACAACGCCCACTGTCTCTGTCCTTCCACCTACTCTTTGACAGTGATTCCTGATCTTCACTGGTCATTTCCTTTTTAATGACAAAATGACCTACAACACCCAATAAACTCCTATAGCTCAAGTCCAAATATGTAATATGTAAATGTAAATAAGTCCAAACAGCAAATATGTGGCACCTGAAAAATATGACTTAATCGATTATGATAATAGTTTTAATAATCTTTTTATCAGCTAACTGGTTCAGTATTAAATCATGGACAACCAAGGAATCTTGGCTTTACACAATGGTGACATGATGATTGGAGATTGTTTCACAAGCTAGCATGATTTTATCTGTCTACATAATCCATAAGACATAAGGCAGAACATTTTCACACACACAGTGATGATGATGATGGTGACTGATGAGCTCTTATCAACAACTCATTTTTTTAAAAATATTGTGATCAGGTGGCATCAGTTTTTGAAAACTGTCAATGATGTCACTGAACTTACTTTACCTCCAACTTCTTTGTTCATGTTCATGATGACATTATTGAAAACTGAAACAGAAGTAATAAAATCTGGGTTTTATCTCTGGTGTTAGATGTGGATTTGGCGTAATCCCATGTGGACTGAGTATATGTCATGGTTTGAGGAGGATTAAAGTCAACAACACAACTGCAATTAATCTATGTCCAGTTCTTTTTCGGGCCTTTTTTCCTGCTCCCTTTAGGTTTGTACTGCCTCTGTTGTTTACGATATTTGAGTGTAGTATTTAATTTTCAGTTGGGCTTCCAGTGGCATATCATTTGTGCCACGGCTGTCAGATCGCTGTGATTGTCTGACTGTCAGAAAGGAGGAGGGCCAGTTGCTAGGTGACAAGATTGGCGAGTCAAACACGGCCATGATTTTTCTTGAAAGATGTCAACATCACACAAATTTGCAGCATTCAGGTAATTTGTACAAGAGATCAAATCTGAATGCTGAAGATGTGCTTTCATTTTCCTTAATCATGGTTTGTGATTTTAGTGTCTGGTGCTACTTTCGGGGTAAAACTAGCTGTTTTCAGCGAGAAAGAGCAGTATGTTGATTTTCTTTAAATTATGTCAGAGCATCCTTCGGTTGTCTACAACATCAAGGTTGTGATTTGAGGCACATTAAGCTCAAAAACAATAATACGACATGAGTACATGATTACTGGTAAGTGTTGTCTTGTGACTGATCCAAAGTGGGAGCTATAGCCACTTAGCACCAATATCAGGTGGTTGTTCTGTAAATAATTATGCTTCTATACTAGATTATTGTGTTGAAGACCAGCCAAAGACCATTTTTTGAGCTATTCCAACAGACTGTGATATGTCAAAACATGTTCCATGAGTGCCGCATTATTATGCATCATGCTTTTTAGATGTAGCTCTCTCTTGACAAACCATTAGCGCCCATCATAACAAAGCCACTCATGCATACCAATGACACTTGAGACATTTACCCAATGCCCTTTACCCTTTTCAACAGGCACAATTCATTCCGGCGCCACCTGCCTCGTCAGATGAATGTCACCAGCGTTGACTTCAGCATGGACACAGTGCCTCTTCGCCAGTCTTCTACAGCGAGCATCGGAAGAATAAAACCCGAACTCTACAAGCAGAAATCTGTGGACTCGGAGGATGAGGCCAAAGAGCCCGTGGAGACTTGCGGAAAGCTCAGCTTCTCGCTGCGGTACGACTACGAGGAGCAAGCTTTGGTGGTGAGAATCCTCAAGGCCTTAGACCTGCCTGCCAAAGACTTCACGGGCACCTCCGACCCATATGTGAAGATCTACCTGCTGCCAGAGAGGAAGAAGAAGTTCCAGACGCGCGTCCACCGCAAGAATCTCAACCCCATGTTTGATGAGACCTTCTGTTTCCCCGTGGCGTATGATGAGATTTGCAACCGAAAGCTACACTTCAGCGTCTACGACTTTGACCGCTTCACCAGCCACGATATGATTGGCGAGGTGTTGGTGGACAACCTCTTTGAACTCTCTGATCTCTCCAGGGAGGCTGTGGTGTGGAAGGATATTCATGCAGCAACTACGGTGAGTTGGTGTTCACACTAACACTGTGCCAAATCCACATCGTTGCCATGTAAGAAATGTTGCACCAGACTGAGGAAAGAACACTTGAGTACATGACAAGACAAACATGAGGTATTGCATTGAATCACTTCTAAGAGCCTGGATTCATCAACAATGTTCCATAAAAGTGGCAGGTGGAACTCACTGCATAATTCAAATGCTTTGGGAAATGCATTTAATCAGCCAAACACCCACACACGTTTCCCAGAAACTGCTGGGTATTCCGCAGATGTAAATATAGCAACAGAATAAAATTATCTGTTTTTCTGTCAGCAGAAATTTCCTCTGACACTGATCTAACATTGTGTACAGTTAGTTGAAGATTGCATGGCCTCATATGAACTCGTTCAAAAAAAAAAAGAAAGATGTAATTTAGCCCAGAATGCATTTCACTCCTACATTAACACTTATCACAGCTGTGCTTCATTTGTGAATGTTTTCATTATGATAAACACTGAGCCTTTGTTGTAGGCCGTATTAACGGCAACAGAAAACCTATTTATTCAGTTTTGCATAATGCAACACAGCATGGATAAGCAAGGTAACTCTTTTAGTTGCTTTCAGTTTAACACATTTCCAGGCAGCCCAAAGCAAAACTAAAGATATATCATTCTTTGGACCAGAGCATTTCAATTTCTTGTCAATTGAGAGTTAAATATGCCAGTTTTTTAGCTTTTTAAGTAAAATTAAATTGGTCAACAGAGATTCACTTGAACTTCCTTATCCATGCTTGTGTAGTCTAGTATGAGGATTATATTTACCTCCTCTACCTGCAGGCCACAGATTAACCTCCAAACTTCCTCCTCTGAGGGCAGCTCCAGTTACTTTGTGGATTTATACTTGAGATTAAGGTGTTGGGTCTGTCACTCTTAAAGTGTGTATGTGTGTGAGAGAGAGATAGCTTTTTGCAGGCAGACGTGTGTAATTCCACCGATGATTTGACTGGAAAGTAATTTTCCATTCAGCAATATATTTGAGCCACAATTTATAATTTCACATGCTTCAATACTCTACCAGCAACAAACTAGAAAAAGTAGTCTTGGATAAAACTTTGCTCAATTGCTAAGAAAATTAGCCAATACAGGTTTGCTTTCAAGAAGACTTTCAGTTTCCACAGAGTTCATTTCTCAAATAAAACGACAACGTTGAGCCAAAGGCAAAAAATATCATGTTTCAATTTGCTGATAGCCATTAAACTTAATCAATTCACCAATGCAATATTCAACATAATAGGCAGTTGTACCCACATCTCTGATTGGGACAATAACAAATACATTATCTAGTGCAAGCTTGTTACCCCTGAGTACTTTGTTCATAGACATACTGTATGTTCACACTAATAGTCACTTTGCAAGCTACTGTAGTGAATAAAACCAAAAACAAGCTGACTCAACTAAGATTTTATCAGACATGCAACAAGACTAAGAGTCTATAGCCATGCTAGCAGCTCTGTGAGGTTGTACTTAGGCCTTTGAGTGCTGTAACCTAAATGCTAATATTAGCATGCTAACATGCTTACAATGGCAATTTTAGCATGTTGATGTTTAGCAAGTATAATGTTCATAAACTTTGGTCATAAGGCCAAAATTTGGACAAGTTAAAATGTTGGTGCTAGATGAAATGTCAGACTTATTAAAAGTCATCCTGAGAAGGACATGAATATCTGAACCAAATTTCATCCAATAGTTGTTGAGATATTTCTGTTTGGACCAAAGTCGTGAACCAAAAAGACTGTGCCATCACTAAAGCCCATAGCTCATAGCAATCAAATCTGATCTATTCTGTGGTCTTTCTTTTTTGTCCTCCAGGAGAGTGTTGACCTGGGAGAGATCATGTACTCGTTGTGCTACCTCCCCACAGCAGGGAGAATGACCCTAACAGTCATCAAATGCAGAAACCTCAAAGCCATGGACATCACAGGCTCTTCAGGTAACCCGACAGCAAATAAGATGTGGCTCACATCAAACGCACATGCTGAGCCATAAATCAAACTTAGCTGAAACGAAACAGCAGGTGGCCACTTAGGATGGAAATGGGGACATAGGGAGGCCAGTGAGAACAAATTATTGAAAGTATTACCCTGTGTCAGAATAGAGAAGTACACATGTTAACTGTACACTTAACTGTGGAAAATGAAATGGCTTGTGCTGTATTTCATGGAGTTAAAAGACAAGTGCATAGAACATTCAGCCGCTTTCTCCAGAGAAAATTCAACATATGCACAAATGAGCAAACTGTTAAATGATGGTAAACATGTCTCCCAGATCCTTATGTGAAAGTTTACCTGATATGTGATGGACGGAGGTTAAAGAAGCGAAAAACAACCACCAAGAAAAGCACACTTAACCCATCGTACAACGAGGCCATCATCTTCGACATTCCCCCGGAGAACGTGGAACAAGTCAGTCTGTCCATCATGGTGATGGATTATGATCGGTGAGTTCAGCAGTCATTGATACTTGATGAACTTCCAGGTTCTTCACGATGCATTTGCTGTGTAATCTAAGACTAATACACATTTACTTTCCAGGATTGCTAGGAGCTTTACGATGTGCATCCAAATGTGTGTTAACGCGTGTTTTACGACTAACAGGGTTGGACACAATGAGGTGATTGGTGTGTGCCGCACCGGGCCAGATGCTGAGGGTCTTGGACGAGATCATTGGAACGAAATGTTGGCATATCCAAGGAAGCCCATCACACACTGGCACGCTCTGGGAGAGGTACAGACACTTCTTTCCCCCAAGTCTAAAAGAGCTCATATTTACAGGGCTTTCTAGAAGCTCCTGAATGTGACATTGATCTTCTTTTATTTCCTTACAGAGATTACATTATTTTTGTCATCTAGTTTATTATTTAAAAACAAAACCTAGCAATTTGTTCATTCTGATTATTAGAAAACACTTGAAAATCTGACAAAAGAATACATAAATAATGCAAAAACTGAGGTCAAAGTCCAACATCATTTCCAAGCTACTGTTTAGTTTTTAAAAATATTGTCTGCAACATAATCAGCAGCTGTGTTTCTCTTGACTCATTATTACTGAAAGCGTATTCTGAACAGTTCTCCATCACTAGCAGCAGGAAGAACAGGGACATACAAATCCAAGTTAAAATAATTTCAGTCCAATCTACTCCTTCAAAGATCACCAGAAACAGAAAAATAGCTTGAAGGGATATTATGAGGTTCTTGTAAATTTATTAGCTGTCTTGCAAAGTGTTAGATGAGAAGATGAGTTTTAACTCTTTGCGTTCAGTTCAGAGAAACTAAATGTGTTTTGCAGTGGAAACTAGTCTAGATTGGTCAAAGGTGCTTTCCAACAACTCCAACACTGTCTTACTCACCTGCATGTGTGTATTTTACTCATGTAGAAATGAGAAAGAGATAAGTTACACAATGAAGCTTTTCTCGGAGGACCAAATGCCTACATGCAGCATCTCAGACATCATGTCCTCATAGAGACGTTGCCAGCTTTGCAAACAAAACCCAGCTGACTCTTGGATGCTTTGGTATTGAGTTTGCTTCCCAATGAGATACCATGTGTAAATACTGTAAGACAGTTTAACAGTTGCTGGAAGGCGTTCTTCTTTTTGACAGAGGCTTAATGTAATTTCATATTTTACATGTTATCAATGTTTCTTCCTCTTTTGCCCCACTCCTCATCTGACGAATAGGAAAATACAGGTGATTACCCATTTTCAGTGGTAAAACTACTTCATATGCTTTGGTAAAAACTGTAATCACAGGCAAAAACCGTGTCTTCTGTAGCTCTTGTCAAAACATTGTTCTGTCACTCACTGCACAATGAAATTGAAATCAGTCAACTTGGATTGTGTTCATTATTATGTATCTATTCTTGGGGATACTTGTGCTGTGAAATATGTAACGGCGATATAGACAATATTCACAAATAACATGCAGGAAACAGTAGGCTTTGACACACACAGAAGTTCAAAATGTATGAGGTTTAAAATGAAAACTATATTTTTGTGTTTGAAACAAACGGAGAAAGGGATTTTGCTGTAAGAGTGGTTTCACAAAGCTGAATGCAGCTTCATCCTACCTTTATCTTTTTTCCCACTGTGCAAAATGCTGGAATCTATTTGAATAATTGTCTTCAATTAGAGCTTTGCTCCCATAAGAAGTAAACCTTTCACAGCCAACTTTCAGGCCTACAGGGGTGGGTGTGAGATTATTATCCAAAAGCTAGATTTTGTGTGCAGTATCAAAATGTAAGACCCCACAAATCATATGCTGTTATAGAGTTAAACTTGCCTTTTTATGCCTTGACAACATTGTCAACATTTAATTAAATTAACTGCTACTGCATCTTGTCACTGTTGCATATCTCAGTATCAGAATCAGACCCGGTTTTATTGGCCAAGTACGTGTACACATACAAGGAAATTGACTCCGGTTTGTCATTGCTATAAATGTACTGACAGGAAAAGATAAAGCTCAGAACAAGGAAAACAAAAATTGAACAAATAAAGGTACAGAAGGTAAAGAACAAAGTGTTGTGACCAGCAACATAAATAAAATGAGTGTTCTGTAAGTTGTAAACAAACATCTTGACGACAAAATACATTGACAAGCTCCTAATTTAACATCACAAATCACTATAATAGTTTAAAACCAAGACTATACTTTTTGCCACATCCCCTGTGTGATGATCACCCAGCTGGGCCAATCCAACTATTTTGCCTATGATCACAGTACATCCTGAGGATTAGAGTAATAACCTGCTTAGATACCACCAAAAGATGGCAAAGCCTCCATAATGTGTTGTGCTTTGTGATATTTTACCTTGCAGTGGCCTGGAAGAGCGGCAAGCTTTGAGAGTCAAGCTTCATGTTCTTCACCCAAACCTCCACACACACCTTGACGATCACAGGTAGAGTGATGACATCACCTCTGTAAGAAACCAGACGTCTGTTTAGAGTTGCTGGGAAGTTGTGTTGAGTCTCTTGTGAGCATGTTGTACGAAAACTGAATTCATTCCAACGCATTTCTTATATGTTAAGGTCGTGTTGAAATAGTTTTTATTCATTCATTTGAACTCCAGTTCTTCAAGTGCTCGACAGAGCTGGCTATGCACAGCACTCACAGACATTCAGTTCAAGAGTTTGTTTTTCATACATCTGCTTTGAAATTCTCAGAAAGGCTTTATTTGCCACATTCACACAGACCACATGAATGGTAGGCCTCAATGCAAGGATTCACTTGCAGCTGTATCAACCTTTTCAATATTCTGAGTAACAATTTTCTGGCCCAAGAGCTCTTTAGTGAGTTAGCAGTTTACTTTGAAATGGCACAAAGCTAAAGGGCTGCGCTGCTCAATGCCGTGAAAACATTTGATCGATTTAAAACAGTCAATAAATCTAGGTTTTGGCTGAAGAATGCAGGTAACTGAGCATCAACAAGGGCTGCAGACACCATGAGTGCGTAGAAGTTAGTATATAGTAGTAGTGTACTACTTTTTGAGTCTGCTTTCAGAAAGTGTTCCACACACGTGCTGATATATCCTGTAGCTTGTTGTAGCAAAGTGGCTACGTGGACAAATCCTGACAAGGTCGAGTGGTCACAACAAATTGATGGTACTCAGATGTCCACACAGAGCGTCCACTCTCTGATGACGAAATTTACATCACGCTGACCCTAGTGGATCCTCACACACTCTTCATGCAGAAAGTATCATTTCAGCTATAAAACTCATCAGTCACAACTGTTGCAGATGTGTAAAACCAGCCATCAACCAGCCATTGTTACCTGTGTTGTATTAGATAAGTCAACCAGAACTCCCAAACAGAGAAACTGTAGCAGACACATGTAGCAAACATATGTACATAGAGTCAAATCAAAGTGTGTTTGAAAAAACTTTACACCGAATTTGTTTCACCTGGCAAGACTTTAAATATATAAAACTTCATATTTTGTACACAGCAGATTGAATTGAGAACATAACTGCAAATTGAACAAGCAGCATATAGAAATCAGACTCATCCTCTTATTACTCTTATAACTTTACTAAATATAATTAAACTGTTGTTTACGCTCCAAATGTCTCTCATATTGAAACTAAAAACCACATTCTACTTTACAAATTGGTTGTAAAAAGGTAAATGGATGATCTTTATTAGAGGATTTCAATATATTAATAACAATGGACATTTTTTTCTTCTCATACACAGACCAACTAGCTCTTCTCTGAAAACACAATGCCATGTCCTTTAGCTTAATATCATGTATGTAGACTTGGTTTGTTGCAGACAAACAAAGAACAGTAAAAAGTCAACCGGAGACAGCATTATCAACCAACTCATGAAGCTAACATTAGATGGCTACAGCTGATAAAATCTTCGAGCGACAGATGTCATTTCAGCTGACAAAACTGAAGGTTGCCAGCGAGACATGAGTCTGAAATAAAGGACTGATTGTTTCAAACTGCTATGTATTTCACTGGGTAAATCAGCCACCATTGTCACTGTAAACTGCATGATGTGCCAAGTGAAAATGGAAAACTTGCAACAGTAAAAGAGATTGAATTTAGTGAACAATTGGAAAGTAGATACAGATAGTAATCGAATCTCAATTAAACCAAACTTTATTGTTACAGTTACAAATTCAGGGAACTATAATCCATTAAAGAAGTTACACTCTCGCTCAAACATTTGCAAATGTTGTGTACATTTTTTACATTAAGCCGTATGAAATTAAGCTGAATGCATCCAACACAGAACTCAGCTTCTCCTTATATGTGAGTAATAATGAACTAATAAGAAACCAACATAGCAATTAGAAAAAGGCTATGTACTGTTAACTTACTTGCACACGCATATAACAATGCTTTTTCCCTGCATTGCCCTTAATATTAAAAAAATATTTTTACTTGTAGCATGCCTCTCACCACTTTAAAAACACATGGGAAAATGTAAGAAATGAATATGTTAAGAGTATTTCAAATTTCAAACTTTGTGTTTACACTTGTATATATAATTGTCAATGGCACTGTTTGTATATATTCAAAAGTGGAATTTGAAAAGTTGTCGTAAACTTATGGAAACAGAGACATCACAATGTATTTCTATTGTTTGGTGATAATTTGAACAGCTCAGACTTGTAGTCGAGTGAAATTTATACGCGTTCTGTAATAGTTGTGAACAATTAGTCCAGCTGGAGATCCAGTGAAGCCAACTCTACCTTATCAAGCTATTCCATGTTTAGGAGTTTAGAGCTTTGAGCTGTAATCGTTTGCATATTGGTTGAATCTATATTGAGCAAGAACAACTGCAATCGCTGTCATGATGTGTACAGTTTGTGATAACTTTTGTAACAATTTAAAGTAAACATTTGGAATATGATTTATTGTATCTGTTTCATATGTATTTTAACAAAATAAATAAAAAATGAAGAGTCACAGTATCTCTCTCTTTGTCTGGGAACTAACACATGTGGACTGGACCTCCTAGACCACATTTCATCTTGTCACCACAGAAAATGTAGATTTTCAGAAAAGCACACAAAACAGAAAACACAAGTTCCTGGTGAGCTTGAAATTGGCAACTATAGCACATATACAATACACACACACACACACACACACACATAAACACACACAGGGTGAGTGTGTGTTAGCTAGCTGAAGTTGTCATCAGTACTGTTGCTGCATTGGTTGTTTATAGTGAACAAACACAGATGATAAAAACACTCGAGTTGTCAAAATAGTACAAATAAAGCGAGGTGAGAATTCACTTCACATTGAGTCTGAGTGATAACAGTGTGTCACCTGGCTGAACTCTCCACACCTGCCTCCTTCAGTAAATAATGGACAGAAGTCACACCGTCAATCAATACAGTCAGTTTAATTACAGTTCGGTCACATACCAGGTTTTTCTTGTGCTGAGCGTCGTCTGATGCAGCTTTTGTTAGTGGCTTCTCGATATGCTGTCAAGACAATAATTAGAATAACTTTTCCTTTTCACTGGAGTGGAGAACAAGAAGTGTTTAAAATGGCATAATTGCATCAGACTAAGCAACTTTGACTCCTTCAGAGTGCTGAACGGCATGAAATGAAATAGTCGAAAGTGAACATTATTTGTTAGCTTTTCCCACAAATGCAGAGCAGTGATTTATTTTCTAGTCATGACGAGTGGTGGCATAGAAATATGACTGAGCCGGTTAAGTAAAGTGGCACTCTTTCTCCAAACACTTGTTATTTGTCTCTGAGGTTGGTTGGCACCATGCAGCCTCCTTCAAACTCTGCTGACACTCAAGCTAAAGCAAATAATAAATGTTAGATAACCCCTCCATTGAGCGACACAAGGCCCTGAGTTTGTGAGATGCTTTTAAAACCTTAAAGACAAAATAAAAGAGCGCGACGGTCCCCTCTTTTTCCTCCTGCATCCATTTGATGGTGTAACATGAAGAGAACATTTTGATCTTTCGTGCAGCGAGACGTGCAACACAACTTCCTTTTGATCCACAATACTGGACAGAAACAGACAAAAGGGGGATGTTGCATTAGTTTCCCTGGCAATGAAAGCTGCCCACTCGCTGAACGCTAAACCCATATTTAGAGTGGAGTTGTATCTTTAGTTAGCACGGGCTAATAGCGCCATGTGGGGATGCATATGATTAAACCTTTGTCATTTCCTGATTGCTTATTTCTGTGGGTATTTAACACCACTGCTCTATGAAGTCTTAGGAGGAGAGTGGACTCGCCAACAATGCATCTGCTGGGTTACTCATTATTTGGGGGAAATTATCCATCCTCATTTCAAATTGTCAACACAGACGATGTAGAGTAAAGATGAGAGCTTCTTTTAAAATCTACTCTTTGAAGATTGTCTTGTTTTGAATAAATGCACCTTGTTAGACCTTCAATTAGCCATCAGTAGCTTATCAAAGAGCCTCACTGATGTTAGTTTGAAAAAAACCTGTATTTCTCATTTTCATTTAATCAAAAATATGCAACACTCTGCATATTAAGATATGTCCTTAAATATTACCCACATTTCCCAGACAGTGGCACAGCTGAAGATATCGGTGTGCACAGAGTGATTTATTATAGCTTGATTTTAATGGCCAGTTGGATGCAGAGGGTCAAAGGTCAACTCAGCAGTGGCTGGTTCTATTCTAAGAACAATTACAGTTAAAGGGCTAAATGGACAGTTATGTAATGCCACCACCCATTACAGCCTAACGGTCGTTTTTATGGCTTTCGGTGTCTCCATTAAAAAAAAATCATTGCTCCCAGGCACGTGTTCATGCTTCAAGAGCACTAGTGTGATTACATAATTCGAATATATAAAATTTATGGTGTAAAAGATTTCCAGCAAATATGCAAATGGTGGATTATAGTATTAGAGATTAGTTATGGATAGCATGAAAACAAAGACACATGCTAATTTCCAATTCAATTTCAAAGAGAGCTGAAGTGTTGATAGGTCATCTTCAGGGAAAGAATGTAAATCCCCCTGACATCCTGGAACATCTGTCGAGAGTCAGACGTAGCCTCGCGGTTGCTTAATGATTTTCTCTGTCTGGCAGAGTATCAGAGGCTCATCTACGTCTCGACACTGATCTGACATTAACAGCCCTCTCCTGTCTTGGTATGGAGGGTGAATAATGCATAAGAGATGAGAGGTTGGGTTTTGCATGGAGGGTTATTTGATCTTGTCAGGTGTTTAAGGATGTTTAGCTGTGGTTTTAATCACGTAGCTACTTGAAGAATTTATCTATATTCCGTAGATTAAAACACACATCAGCAAGCATCTATTTAAAATATCTGTTATGTGTAATCTGTTCAAGTATTTAAAATATCAAGAGAACAAAACTGAAAGAAGCTGCTAAGTGTGAAGTCAACACCAACACTGGCAGAGAGATGAAAGGTTGGAAAGCTTGCTTTATGAAGCACGAGACAGAGGTGACATGGAGGGGAAACATATTGATGTACTCTAGGTGCCTATAAATAGATGTTTTACCCCATGGATAAGAGCACAGGAATCTTCTCTCATTACTTTCCCTGCTTCAACTGATTTGTCTTGACAGAAACGTCCAACTCATGAACAAGCATGACGTGGATTCATATCTGGACCAGTGGGGGAACTTTGAACCTAAATGTGTAAAGATTTTAATTGTGGCCCTGAAGCCTGGGTCTTGCAATTAGTATATTTTACTATGTAAAAAATAACCTTTAAAGAACCTGCTGGTTTCAGAAGACACGTTTTTCTCCATTTTACATTCCCATGATAAATGTTACTTTATTAAGATCCTCTAATACATTAAACAGAAACGTGGGACTCTCCTGAGTAATGTCATAGTCCTACAGGTTTATATGATGACTACCAGTTTTAATCATTCCACCTTTGCCTCTGAGAAATCATGTTTTGTCCTTCAGTTTGCACCATAGTTACCTTTTCATCCAAAATTTACCCAGTTGATTTAAGCTACAGATTATGTTGTTAGTTTTCAACAGTGTAATCTTTAGTTTTGGCCCATTAGTGGCCCATTAGTTAGTTTTAAGCTGAATGATTGGATGTGTATTGTCAAAATGCACCTTGGGAGTCATAGTTAACTCTCTCCTGACATATTTATGTACACAGGCTTGTACATTATATTTTTAACCAAGATACTTTCCTAATGCCATTGTTGTTTTGGACTGATGATTCAACCGAGGGACATTAGCTTGCATTGGTTCTCCATAGATCAAAGTGATAGAATAATTAGTCAATCCTGGCCATTTTCAATTCAACTCACCTCCAGAAATATGTTGGTATTTTCTACCCCAATGACTGACTTTACATTCTCCATGCTTTCTATACTGACAACTGGTACCACAGTTGAGGGAGTTGATAAATGAAACATACCTCAGAGACTCGGCTGTTTGTTTACAGTTGAGGAGGGAACCACAGAAATCATCGTCAACAAGCTTTACAAACAAGGTTTTTAGCAGCAAAGCAGTTCTTGCAAACAACATGTGTGATGCTGGGAAATTTGGAAGAAAATGTGTTTAATTTAAAGAATGTTTGAAGCACACAAAGACAGCATTCCTGTCATTACACACACATCTTTGCTTCACTAGTCGAATGTTTTGTCTTGATTATATAAAGACATTTAATCCCAGTGAGCGTTCTCACACTGCCAGAAATAGAAGAAAGAAAAAGACTAAAGCTTTTTAAGGCCTCTTAATGATTTTCTCTCCTGTGAGATCATCTCTGCTGCTCTGTTTGCCTCTGATATCCTCTGACTCAGACTTGTATTAAGCTCTGTTTCAAAATTAGTACAAAGGTAGTAATTAAGACATCATGATATCGCCACTGAGATGGGATACAAGAGGCTTCACTGTGGCTACAACAGGTGTGAGCAGCGGTACTATTATCAGTGCCGTCACAGCGGCGGGAAGACGTGCTAATAACAGGTTGGGAGGAGAAGGGTCTGCGCAAACAGGCCACTCCAGCTGCTCTGCTGATTTACATGGCGAGCAGAGGTGGAGGAGTCGGCATGAATCACCCGAGAGACAGAGAGGACACAGCGGAGGATGTGAGCTTGAATCTAAATGCAGCCGTTTATCAGATGCCGCTCATTCCGTCACAGGTATGGCTCATCCAGCAGCGCGGCAATTCATAACCCGAGACACGTCCAAGGTCCAAATGAAACAGGTGGGCTTACAGGGACAGAACAGAACACAGACGTCAGATCTCTTCCAGCGACTACACAGGAACAAACAGTTTGTTCATGCAGACAAACAAACTAACAGAAACATTGTCTTCAGATGTACTGTTCTGCAAGCTTAATCACTCAAGACACCGCAGACACATTCCCTGACTCATAATGTCGCACAATTTAGAATCATAACTTTAAAAATAGATATTGTGACACAAGGTTTGCAGCTTTGTGAGGCTAAGGCGAATTAGCACTAGACACAAAGTAGAGCTGAAGCTGATGTAAACGTCATTAGATTTTTGAAGGGGTTTGCTCAAGAACCAAAGTACTGGACAAACAAAAACTGTGACCTGATAATGAGCACCAAAGTTATTCTAATTCATCCTGTAGAAAATGTCATTGTAATTCAAATTTAAAATTAGTCCAAATTTCATGGCAATCCATTTAGTCCTCAAGATATTTTTATTTGGGCCAACCAACCAACATTTGTTATCGAAAGAGCTGCCAGCGAAACTTAAGTGATGAAAGATTATCACACTAAATAATCACTGGAGTTGAAAATCATATATTGCAATACAGTCTGGCAAAACACTCCTCTGTCCCATCTTAGAGTCGTCTGACCTCCAGACCTCAACAAACAATTCTCGAGACAAGTTAAAAGTGGGGTGGATCCAAGTCATGACAGAGGTATTTGGCCGTTTCAAGCTCATCTAATCATGAACTCCTGATTAGTCAGAAGCCTGTACTAGCAGCAGCTAGCAAATGTGTAGTGTCAGCATTGTATTGGAGTTGTTTTTCCATGAATGAACAGCCTGAGCTCCTACACTCCAGTGGTGACTCATGGTTTTGACCTGTGTCCTTACAATGTGTTTGTGGGCATTGCCGCCAGAAAGCTGTTAGGTAACTACATGGGCTTATATTTATAGTGTTTCCCCGCGATACATAACAAAACAAGAACCATACACACACACGCACACACACACACACACACACAGACTTATTCGACATGACTCACTCACAGGCCTTGTGTATTCTATAGCAGTATAACATCCTACAGTCCAACACACCACATCTGCATCTCCCACTCTGTAAATGAGCTAATGAGCGCTATTATTAAAAACAAACAGGATGTAAGAGCATCAACCTTCTACAGTGATTCTTAGCAGGTATCGTTGCTCAGTCTCTGAGTGGATGTGCATTTAAATGTGCTGTTAAAGCATGAAGCTGGTACTCTGTGCTGCTTCACCAGCTTTTTTGATGAGACTGAAGTTTAAAAAAGTCAAGAAAACTGAATGTTTTTAATAAAAGTAACTTATGGAAAGATTCAGTGAGCCTTTAAGTAAATCAGTGATCTGTATGTCGTTAATCTCCTCTTCAAAACATTAAATGTACAAAAACGCGGAGGTTGCCAAACATCAAAAAGCAGGTGAGTTAAATGTGCGTGAACAATCTAATCTGCATGTCACCTTTGAACAACAGGTGCTACACAAAGCCAGGTGCATTATGGTCAGTCAAAATCACCCACTAAAGAACAGTTTTTAATCCAGAGAGGAGGGATGTTACTACATCGAATAAGAAAAGAATGTTTCTACTACATTTGTAAATATAAATAAAAGTTGTTCGTTAAATTTTTTTGGTCTCTGCTGTTTTTCGGCATGCGTAATAACCAAGACTGGTTTCTCTTGGGGACAATATAGTAAAGATAGTGTATGATCTTTGGATATGGTATGTCAAAGGAAAGGGTGGGAGCAGCTAGACTACTTTTCAAACAGGCTCTTTGACGAGTGTGGTGCTCTCTCTCTCTCTCACATCAATCCGTCATAAAAAATAAAAATAAATATCTTTAATTAAGCAGCAGCAGTGATCAGAGCACAGGCAGCATCTTCAAATTAAGCCACTTGATATCTGAGCCTCCACTTAAATGGGATTGTCACAGTAATTAAAGATCCTCTGTTACTATCTTTATCGAGACTATAAAATAAACTGACATTCCAGCACAGACAGACAGTAAAGCTATGTACTCATGAACTCACTCTCAAAGGGCAGCAATGAGGTGCTGATAGGATGCATGGTGACATCAAATCTTTATATGGCCAGAGGGATAGGGGCTGGAAAAGTTGCCGGATGCTGAGGAGGTGCTGAGATTAATGCCCTGTCGGATAGGCTAAATCTCCTTTATACCTCTGGCCGCTACCAACTCCCATCTCAATTTGGAGGAGGTTGGAGATAAGCCCAAACAGCACTGTCTCCAGGGCAGGCTAAAGGCATCCAGAGAGCATTTCTCAAAGCTGGTTTCCCCACCGGCCTATGTGTGTGTTCATAACAGGACAAGACATTGAAGTCTGTTTGCCATAAAGAAACCACCTCCCAGAGAGGTACAAATATACACATACTTACAAACCTGTGCCTTCACTCCGAATTCAATAGGTGCTGTGTGACAAAAATCAGCTCTTGGGTTAAATCATGAGTGTGAGTTCTGTGTCTGCTGGATGTGTAATTAAGCAGCTGTTTGCTAACATCTCAACCTAAAATGTTAATTTTCACTGTACATTTTTTATGTAAAATCTAATCTGGCCAGGTAAATGTAGTGGAGTAGAAATGTAAAGTAGCATTAAGTGGAAATACTCAAGTAATGTGCAACTACCCCAATATTGTCCTTAAGCAAGTACTTGATTAAATGAACTTCATTTCTTTCCACCATTGATCCCTAATGTCAATTGTTAAAGCCTTTCAAGATTGTATGTTGTATTCATATAATACTATTCATTCCCCACTGCCTGTCTGAATTTATGACATAAAACCTGGTATAATGTGACAGACTATTAATGTTACTTTATCATATTTTTCTTCTTATCCTAAAACAGATATTTCTCTTTGCTGCCACTGGATGTAAAAAGGTTGTTTGCACCAAGCTAAGATAAAACAGAAATGTTAGAATAATAAAAATGGAAAGCCCTGAAGCACTCAGTAGTGCGCTGCATCACACTGCAGAGTGCTCGAGTCTGAAAATGGCTTTTTATCTCTCATGGTGCTTACCAACAGGCATAATCTCATTTAATTCTAATTAGAAAAAAGCGTAAATAATTAATAGGAACCATGAGCGACTACATCACACAGGCTCATGACAGCCATTATGCTAGATGCTGTGGAGTTAAATACACACTGAGGCACATATTGGAAATTTAGACATTATGACTGAATCAAGAAAGACATCGCTTGTATTGTTGTGTTTCTCCATGGCTACATTTACATGCAGGCAGCCATCTCGACCAGATGCTGTTTATACTCTGCTCAGTGTCTTTTATGTGATCGTATTTTTACCTGAAATATTGTTCTAATTATGTCTTCATTGGGTGAGAAGGAACTAATTAAACCACAGGAAGATAAAAGAAACTCACGAGGAGCCTGCTGTCAGTTATCTCCATCCTTCCTTCATGACAGAGGAATCTTGGTTGTGTCTGTAATACAAACAAAGGATTCATTCTTACACAGAGAACACAAAAACTAAAAGCTGCTTTAGCCACCTGTTGACTGGTAGAGTAAACTAGGTCTCTTAACTAGCTCTCCATGATCTTAACCAGGTTATCCTAACAAACATGCCTAACATTTTTAGCCTAACACACTAAGAATTCATAAAAAACACTTTTTTACTGTGAATTCTTCAAAGAATTACGATAAACAATATTAAAGCAATTCCACAACAACCTGAAAAACACTCTAAATCTAATATATCATCACTTTAGGATGTTATTTATAAAGCAGCATTTATTTATTTAGATCTTTTTCTGGTCAACTGATGAATATAGTTATAATAAATAGTTTAAACAGTTATATGGCATTTGCTTAGACTCTAATCTAAAAATCATCTGTCAGTAATTTAGAAGAGCAAGAAGGTTTGACATCTCATTTTTCTAAACTTAAAATCATAAAAAAAAACACAATTGTTGTCTGATATGTAAATGATGGGAATTCCTAACACAGGCATTACATTTTGAAGAGGTCACGCTTTGTTGGCAGATCTCTAATCCTGTTTGAAGATAAAGGACAAACATTGAGAAGAATAGACCTGCATCGCTCTAATTAAAATACAAACATCCTTTAGATAACTGAAGCAGATAATAGGTTCCTGGTCAGAGCTGAAAGTGTGGCCCAGGAACTGTCAATCAGGCAGCGCTCACATTTTCCTCTGGTCTCTGCTGGGTACTAATGAGCAGACAACGCCCCCCCAACGAGCCGGCAGCTGCTGTTCCTGGTGCCCACACATTCATATGGCCTTTTTTATATGAGTGGACACGTTTCGACTCCACGTGCATCACCTTAAATACTTTCTTTATGGGGGATTTATCACGACAGAGCAGAAACAGGTGGAGATCTGAACTGAAACTGAAACACCAGCAACTACTTGTTATCAAATTAACTCCAGCAGAAGAGTTTTGGGAGCATCTTGTTCCCTGGGTAGTCGATTGATGCAGCGGTATGTCCCAACGCTGCCAAGTCAGCCATTTTTCACAACATCATCAATACAGGACCAGCACCTTTAAGCTGAAGTGGCTGGCTGTATATGTGTGTGGGTGTGTTGAGGCTGGAGGGGGGTGTAGAGGCCTGATTGAAGGGGGAGGGGTGGAGGTAGAGACCTGATCACATTGATGGCCTCTCCCAGTCTCTATGGTAACCTGTTGGCATACTGCCGCGCCTGGAAGGTTTTAATGGCTCGTCACTGTCATGGGAGCAAGACAGCGGTATGGCATCTACAGTCCAGGCCTGACTGACAATCAAGCACCACAGGGGAGAGAAACCTTCCTGTACCTCGGTCTGGACTTCACTGACTTACTGTTGGTAAAGAGGGTGTTTTCCCTGCTGTGCTTTGAAAAAGTCTGTCTGAACGTTATTTAAATCATAATTGGTATGAACGGACAAAGACAAGACGTCTGTACCCACTAAACTGGCAATTATCCAAGTATAATACATCCTGAGCTTTTCTGCAGAAAAAGGCCTTTCAGTTCATTTCATGCTGAACAGAAACTTGGCTGGCTGAGTTAATTGTTTAATTTAATTCATTAAAAATGAAGTATTGCAAGCTTACAAGATTTAGTTGTGTAATGTACTTTTTCCAGAATTATGCGAAGTAAATCTGTTTGCTTCAAACTGGTGCTCTAGTGCCACCTATTGGAAGTAATATTTCACTACTGTCCAGTCTGACATTCATTTGACCTAAAGCAGGATGATATTTTAATTTAGTTTAGAGTCTTTTAATCATGAAACTGGTTTAAATCTATATTGGATTTTTAAAACAGATTATATTTTTATGGTATTTTTGCATTTATTAAAATTGTAATTAAGGTCAAGTGTTGAGATTACAATAGTTTGATGCCAAAAATGAGGATACGCTTTTAATCAAAAGAACATTTTGATGTGAATGTAGATTAGATTAGAAACAGAATCCTTGTTGATTGTGTTTGAGAATTTGCTACAGAATCCTGATTTGATTAATGAAAACAGAGCAAGTAGAAAAAGGAAGTTTGTTTTTGTCTTTTGAATTAGATGTTTGTCCCTTTACACTTTCTGTTTACATGTCAAGATTTGTCTAATCTTTCATTAGTTTATTAATCTTACATCAAAAGGTGAGAGAAAAAATCAGTACATTAAGAGTTTTGAAGAAGTGGGTCTTGTTGCTTGCATTAAATACCTTCAAGGCATCAGACACCCTGTAAAGCTTCTGCAGACTCTCGGGGTCGTGAGCTTCACCTCTCAGTCAACAGTTGGATCTTTTTGCTAAAAACACTGCAGGCTTACACTGCTGGTCCTGAGCCTCAGAGACTAAATTAGCTCCTTAAAAAGTCAGCTGTGCAACACCTGTTAGATCTTAACACAACCCCACCCACAACCACCAAATGACTCTTTACCAGTCATTCAATTAAGAATTACAACAGGGAAGTTCAAGACTCTCTGCACTTACAGACAGCTACTTCAAAAAACAGTGACATGTTTCAGACATGTTTCTTGGGTTTGAGGTAGAAAGAAGTGAGAATAACTTGATATATTGATTCAGCAATTATGAAAATAATGACTCTAAATGATATTAAAATGTGTCTTGATTTATTGGAAACAGATGAAATTTGGCACCTTCTTTGAAACCTTGATGAAGGAAAAAGTTTTTGGGCTGATAAAACAAATCTTTAACAACTGTACAGGTGAAAATGATGTTGGTGTAAAAAGATAAAACAACCATGAAGCATCAGGTTTAATAAAGTTTTCAACCACCGCTTGCGAACAGATGAACTGATGAATCCCAGCATCACAAAGAACAATCAGACATTTATACATACACAATCCCTGGGATACTTTTTATGATACAAGTTGGAAATAGGCACCAAATAGTCCAGAAACAACTTGGCTCTCCAGTGGCGATGGAGTGGCCCTTACTTCCAGGAGCCAGACTTTCCCTTGGCCCCGCGGGATGTCTTGGATGCTTTGGAGCCCCTCTGGTGGTCGCTGACTCGGTTTCGGAGCACGTAGATGTCGTACTTCTGCCTCTTGAGCTTCTCGGCCAGCTCAAACTTCTCGGCGTGCAGCTGGTGGAGCCACTGCCAGAGGTCCTGCGCCTTCTCTGCCAGCTTCTCCTGGTTCAGGTGGTCGATGTTGAGCGGCTTCCTGCGCTCCATCAGGGCCTTCTTCTTCTCCTCTCGGGCTGTCAGCTTCTTGCCCTTCTTCTGGTCCACCTTCTGCAGGTAGCCGCCGAAGGACTTGTTGGTGAATATCTTCTTCTTCTTCGCCTCCTCCTCGGCCCGCAGCTTGGCCGCCTCCTCCTCACGCCTCGCTCTCTCCTCAGCCAGACGAGCTTGGCGTTCACGCTCCTGCTCCGTGCGGACTCGCTGTTGTTCTGCTCTGTCGGACCGGCGGCGTTCGATTCGGTTTCTCAGTGCGACCAGCTCTTCCTCCTCTTTCTGACGGTTGGAGAAGTGCAACTCGATCAGGGTCTGGAGGTCGTTGAAGTCCTTTTCAACTCTCTTGCGGTGCAGGTCATCGAAATCCACCTTCTCGCCATCAGGGAGCTTTGGAGGAGCAATATTTGGCACATAAGTTGTCTTGTGTCTCGGTTTGGACTCCTCCTCATGCTCATTCTCCTCTGCATGCTCTTCTTTCTTCTCTGCCTCATCATCTCCGCTCCTCTTCCACTTCTTCAGGTTCTTCTTCTTCTTCTTCTTCCTCTTCTTCTACTTCTTCCTCCTCAATCACCTCCTCCTCTTCCTCCTCCTGCTCGTACTCCTCCACAATTTCCTCAGTGTCTGACATGGTGGTAACCTCAGAGGCTTTCCAGGGAAGAGAAAGGAGGATGAACACCAAGACCAGCTGGTGTCTTGCAGACAAGAGATGACTGACCGGGGTCTCGGGCGTGAAGCTTGGGGGGTTTTTAAGGGTTCGTCTTTACCATGTGACCGCAGGCTGAGCAAAGTCTCCAGAGTGTGGGTCAGCAGCAGGGCGGATTTTGAGACAGATGGAAAAGTCTATTTTCTCCTCACCAAGTCTTGTCAGCCACACACACCCCCACTTATCCCAGATAGACCCCCCTGCTCTCTGCTCTGACCCTGCAGCCCTCCTCATTCCTTTGTAAGGACAAGATGAGAGACTATTTCAGCTACACAACAGATGCACACGCATACAGTACTTCTGCGTTCTCCAGTCTCACAAAGCAAATCTCAGGCCTGCTGAGCCTCTGATGAGAGATGTGAAAGCAGGAAAATGTAGGATGGATAGAGAAAAATGTTCCACACACAATTTGGGGAACTCATTAATCCATCGTGATAGTTCAAAAGCCATCATAGCAAAGTGTGTGGTGTTCAAGAACTTCCATTAACAAAGAATTTTAATGAAGTTACAGCTGTCACATTATCCAAAATGAGCCTTGAATATCCTGCAGCAATAACAAACTATGAAGTGATTTTGGAGTTAGAAAACTGCACTCGGATGTGATTTCCTTAAAGCATTTAAGCCCAGTAGGATTCTTAGATCTTTAGGAAGCAGTCAGCTGGTAGAAGTTCGAGTCAGAAACAAACAGTGTGGAGCTGCTTTGAGCTAATATGCTGCACACAGATCTCAAATGCAAACCAACCGCAGCCACTTTCAAATAAAATTTAAAAACTCTGCTGTTCTTCTGTGGCTTTGATTGTTTCCTCTACAGAACTTTTACTTCCTTTGTTACATTTGGGGAAACTCATTGCAATGAAACTCTATTTTATTTCATTTTACATATTTTTTAAAATGAATTATCTATCTATCTATCTATCTATCTATCTATCTATCATAGCAGTCAGTCAGTGCATTTAAATACTGGTATTTGTATACCAACAGTTATTTCTGTAAAGAAAAGCACCACTAAGAACAATGACATTCAAGATGAGCTTTACTGCCACGGCCTCGTCTCCACTTTGGAATGTAATTAAAACATTCTTGCTATTGGAGGCTTTCTGCTTTCAGTGCCTGGTGGATTAAAGCATAATTGCTCCCACGCGGCATCATCTAAATGCTGATGTCAAGAATTTATGTTCCCAAGTCTTGAGTTATCAATGGAAAAGGACAAATGCAGTTTTTAGAGGATGGGATAACTGACAGGGAGAGACAGGTGCTCTGTTGCGTCTGAGAATCCCAATGAAACTGTTACATGCGCCTCCTTAGGATAAAGCTTCTGACGTTATTCTGCTGCACTTGTATATGTGGCAGATGACACATTATCTCCAGGGGGTTAAATTTCAGTAATATAAATCTTCGGGAGCTTCCACTGAGGCTAATTGTGGCCTTAGAGGACCAAAAAACAAATCTTAATGCCTGTGTGAATGTCCCATGTCTCATCCCAGGACTGAGCTCCACTAAAACAGGCCTGTGCACAACATGAGGACGGCAGCTGGTTCCTGTATAATCAAGGCACACAGGGACAACTGTGTCTATCAGCAAAGAAAGGCAACAAATGACAACTATAAATAGAGACACCCTCTGCTGTTAAACCCAGTTCAAAATGAACAAATAGTGATGCAGTAAAACTCCTGTACGTTTAAACTAAATGCAACTGTCATCAAAATGAAACAGTAAAGAAGTTCTTGAAGAGGTAACATCGTGGACATTTTTAAAAGAGAAGTTCTTTAATATAAATGAACCAGCATCCAGAATAAAGCTGTCACTTGTCATATCCTAATCAAACCAGTGCTTCTCCCCAGACTGAGTCAGTAATTTAAACCTTTTCGTAGACCAGGAAAGTCTGTGCAGCTCATGGAAAGAAGCGGTTTTACTTTTGCAGACAAGTGCACAGTGACCCCGTCTGGTCAAAACTGTGCAGTACAAGTAAGTGTGTCCCACAGTTCCTCTTCCTCTGGGGTTGAATGAGCTCTTTCTAATAAATATTACCTGTCATTAATCCACACATTGAGGGCATTAATTAAACAAGCTGATTAAGACTATAAATTATAGCATACCAAATACTGTTTTCAATACTATTCATTATTAAAGGTATAATATGTTACATTTATACATTCAAATGTCTAATACTTGTCTAAGTTTTGTTGTTTTGTGAATGCAATGTGCCTCCATAATTGCAAGACTGATGTATTAGAGATTAGTTTTAATTAAGTGTATCTCCTGCAATTACCTGAGGGTTTCATTATGTGTATAATGTATAAAAGGTGAAATATTTCCTTATTTGTGAGTAAAAAATATTGCCCATCAATCACTAATATAGAGCATATGAAAACACACCTGAGTCTCTAAGATAATGCACCATTTTGTAACATGCTATCAGTTTAAGATAAGTGATAAAATAACTACTAAACCATTACTGAGGCTGTAAGCTAATTAGCCATCTGATGCTAATGTCAGCTTTACAGACTGTAGAAAAGTTTATTATAATGTTTATAAGTAATTATCATTTACTTAGAAAAGCAATTCATTATTAAGGTGATAAAACACCTTAATTTAACTATGTTTTTTGAGCTGTTGAAACAAACTCAAACAAAACATTATAAGCCTTTAAGCTAATTAGCATTAACTGATGCTAATGTCAGTTTATTAGCTTCTGTTTATTCCAGACCTCTTAGCTGCAGTTTATTTTCATATCAAATACTAGAATTAACTATATCTAGTCTGTTAATTATTGTAAAATTATTCATTCGTGTCCTCTTAGTTGCAGTGTAGCTAATATAAACCAGCATACACAGTATTTATTTATACATGTGATGCTAATAATTCAGTCAATGCTAGCTTGTGTTAGCTTAAAGATTAGCTTCAACACATCGTCTAAACAGAGACAAACACGTAACTTAGCTCGACTTTAGCTTTAAAGAAGGGGATATTACATAAATTAAGCATCATTTTACCTTTAAATTGTGGCTGTGAATGTGCGGGTGGGCGGTGCTGGTGGTTAAACACCGCCCCTCCCGCCGGCTCCACATGACTGTATGACTCCGCCCGGCTCCTCCTCTCATGTTATGAAAGCAAAGCTGCGGTGACAGAAAAGACTCGAAACCGGTAAAATAACCTGATTTATTATGACTATTATTGAACCAAACGTTCACTGTGTGTTTTCTTCATGACGTCCAATGTGATTTCAACGTGTAATGTGTGTGCGTGGTTGTGTGTTGTGTGTGTCCATGTATGTTATAGAGCACATACATGTCGTGTAAAGTCACAGGTTCGAAGCAGCAGTCAGGACAAAATGTTCTTTGTCTTTATTACAACCGAGGACATCACATATTCATGCATTTTAAAAACAACTTCACACTTTATCTTCTTCATTCACACACATGCAGGACTGGAGTGTAACCACATGAAGTACAATTACTCAAGTACTTCTGCTAGATACTTGAGTATTTCCATTTTATGCAAATGTATTACTCTATTTTTACAACTCAGAGGCAAATATTGCACCTTTTACTCTACTTTTTTAACCTGCATCTCCAAACATGGTGATTTTAAATGTTTCTATTAAACTAAAGGATTAAATGTTCTTTTATGGGTTGAAAAAAATTCCTCATTTTTAACCCAAATAAACTCTTTAAAAAGCCTCTGGGTTTAGTTGGAAAATGCCACAAAGCTGAAAACAGACTGTTTTTATGAGATTTTTAGAGATTCAGATTTAGAGGCATGATGATCTTATAGAATATGATGCATTCCTGTAGTTTAAACTTACCAACAGGATATATATTAGTGAGCTTAACTTTCTATATCTGCAGCAGTAAAATGCAACATACACATTAATGCAGCAGGAATATTAATCCAGAAGCATCATTTATAATTAAAAACACTGACAGGGAACATTGAGTACTTTTACTTATGACACTTCCAATAGATACACTGATGATACTTATATAGTTTTACTTAAATGAGATTTTCAATGCAGGACAATGCACATCATTGGCAAAATGCAGTTTGGTGACAGCATGAAAGTCCTGAAGCTAAAGTGAAGGCTTTTAAAGGTCATAACTTAAATGTAAATCCTTAAGGTTGGTTGTAGTGGTCTTAAAAACAATGTGTGGTTCTGCAGACAAATTGGTCTTAAGTTAGACAAATCTTGGGCATGTTTACTTTTAGAGTATATAGATCCTATAACGCAGTAGTTCCCAACCTCGCTAAGATGAAGCTGAGGGGTTGTGACATTATTAACAGGATAAGAAGCAGGATGAGAAGCAGAAAACAGTTCTGTTACACTAGTTTTTCTCTGACTTTTTCTAATGTTTGTTTTTTCTTGTGAAATTCCAGATAGTTTTTCTTTTTCTGAAAATCTGAAATACCAAAAATTCACTGGTCTCGGCTGCTGAAATGCAAATATTTGCTAATTTCATTGTTCTCTATTATTAAATATCTTTGGGTTTTTGAGTTTTCCTTTGACAAAACAGTTAATGTTAAACAGTTATGTTTGAGGAAACTGTGACTGCCACTTCGAAGATTAGATTTTAAAAATTAGTGTGTTCAAGTTGTACTACCTCATAAACTGGCAACTGAGTGTATAACCTGTGAAGAGGCATCATAAGAAGTCACAAGCCAAAAAGTTTGGGAAACACTGCTGTAATGAGTCTTGATGTATTACACACTTTTTCAGATAAATATTTGGTCTCAGTGTTTAACCACCTTCCAAGTTTCCTACACCAACAGATGTTCATTGTTCTCTATGCAGACCCACTCCAGTTGCCAACAATGCTGCGTGTCTCCTCCGCCTCCCTGTGCACCTACTGCCAGAGGATGAGGCTCCTCCTGCCTCCCTCTGCCTCGGCCTCCACAGTGACGTCTCCCAACAAAAGACCGGAGAACCAGCACACGGTGGACTCCCTCTATGAACTGTCGGTGGACATCAGAAAGGTCCGCAAGTCTAAGGGCTGGATTCTGTCTGAGAGTTCTGTGTATGTGTCTGAAACTGCTGACCTGCTGAGGGACATGGGTGCAGACACACCGGTGATCGCCCGAATCCTGGAGACTCACCCCGAAGCCGTCCTGTGTCGGCCGGAGGACGTGGCCGCCCAGCGAGACCTCTGGGTGTCTGTGTGCCCCAACAAGCGTGAATTGATGAGCATCATCGAGAAGTTCCCGGCTTCTTTCTTCACATTAACCCACCACAGCAACCAGCGGGCCAACATCCTCTACCTCCAGAGTCTGCGCCTCAGCAAGAGGATCATCGGCAAGCTGATGGCCAGCGCCCCCCAGAGCTTCAGCCGCCCCGTGGAGAGGAACCAGGAGGTCATCCACACTCTGAGGGAGACCTACCTGGACCTGGGCGGAGATGAGGGCAACCTGCGCCTCTGGCTGCAGAAGCTCCTCAGCCAGAACCCGTACATCCTGCTGCGGCCGGCTGAAGCCTGGAGGGACAGTCTGGGCTTCCTGAGGGAGCAGGGCTTCACCACAGAGGAGCTCCTCAACCTGGTCTCCAGCCTCAGGGCCTCCATCGCAGAGCTGCAGCCGGAGGCCATGCAGCAGGCGCTGGCCTACATCGAGGGGGCTTTCGCCTGCTCCAAGGACGAACTCAAGCAGATAGTGATCCGCTGCCCGGCCATTTTGTACTACTCCTTGCCCACGCTGATGGGGCGCTTCCAAGGACTGATGGATGTCGGAGTGAGCATGGAGCAGGTGAAGGAATCTCCAAACGTCCTGGAGCTCACCACGCAGATCGTGCTTTATCGCATCCAGAAGCTGGCGTCCTACGGGTATGATGTGCGCTCTGGCAGCCTGGATGTCATTGTGGGAACTAAGAAGGACTTTGAGATGAGTTACGGAAAGCTTCACCTCAGGCAGCAGCGGCCGCTCTTCAACCCTGTAGCTCCACTCAGAGCTGCTGAGGACTGAATGTTAAAATTGGTTGTTATATAGAGGGTTTGTTGGGGAAAAAAAGGTTTTATGAAAGATTGATGCTGATTTCGAGAAGGAGTTCACAACTTTACCTTTGTGTGAGATGCATGAAGAAGGGAAGCAGTTTGAAATACCAAACCTCCAGTAATACAATACTTAAAGTATTGAGAACAACTTTATAATGAAGCGAATTTGTTTCAGTCTGTGCTCTTCATCAGCATCCTTTGATTTAAGGGCTCATAAGGTGCTGAGACTGTTATGAAATCTTGTTCAATTTTCCAAAATAAAACTATTTTATGCAACACATATGCCAAGGAATATGCTGACACTGAAATAGTGAGGCATGGAAATGAGAGCCTGACATTTTTCGTAAATCAAGATTTACTACTGTTAAAATGATTGTGGTAACTGAACATGTCTAATGAGCAATAAATGTCTTCTTAATTTGTGAGATTTTAAAGTGTCACAAAGCTGCTTTTGTTCTCAGTTTTAGAGTAAAACAATACAATTTGACTGTTTACAACACTTCAGCTTCAAAGAATAGACTGAAACCATTTGTATATTTAACCCAGTTTTAATTAAACAAGCACATCGAGAAGAAACAAGAAGCAGGTGAAGCAGTTCTCTCCAGTGGTACATTTATTGGGGGATTATACAGGGGGGACACCATGATATGAAGAGTCTGTTTCCTGCCGCCTTTTTGCAATAACTCGATAGTTAGTCATACTGATATTGCCTCTACAGTGGTAAGGAATGAAACGAGTCAATAGTACTGAGATAGAGGAAGGAAATGATGAAAACACGTCTGTTGATAGATACATTGGATGGCTCAAAGGGAGAAAATTGGGAAGTAGAATAAATGAGGGGACAGGCAGCTGTATTAGAATACATACAAGATTTCTCACCGTTGTTTTTTTTTTGTGGAATGGACGGTCTATAAATGTTTTCATTTTTATTGAAAATTTTCCAAAAAGAAAAAGATCCATCCACAATGATTTCTCATATCAAAAATATATCAATGGGTCTATGGCTACACAAAGAGAGAAAACACACATACAATATCCAAATATGTACAAGTTGTATGTGAGCTGAAATTAGCAAATTCATTATATACACAAGGATTTTTGTCCCAGCAATATTAACCCAAACGTAAGCACAGTGTAACAGCCGCTCCAGTGTTGTCGGCACTGGACCGGGCCGTGCAGTCCACATGATAATATACAGTCCCGTTGGTTGAGAAACCTGTGAATGTGTTTAATGGTGGGTTTGTCTGCTCCTCCTGAAGATGTGTTCATGCATCAGTGTAGTGCTGTAACAAAAACATCAGTCTTTGCGTCCATTTTGTGTCGGGCTGTGTACACGGTGTGACGGACAGCGAGTCTGCAGACACTCCTGCAAGGAGACAGAGAGGACACACACACACACCAACAATGAAAAATATGTCTAATAAATGTAGTTTCAGCAAGTTGCACAAATCCTCACTTTGCTTAGCTAACTTCTTTTTTTTTTTTTAAAACAAAACTCCTAAATTGATTTATGAGTCCTACAATTAAAGATCTTAAACATTTTACAGGCTGAGCTTCAAAGTTCATACTCAATCTTCCAGAAATAATCTCACACCTTTTTTATTTGTATATTGATCTCTTCCAGACATTGTTACGGTCTGGGTGTGTTCTCGTGTTTTATTTCTATTCACTTGACACTTCAGTAGGAATAAGTTAGGTTTGAATGAAGTTTCTAACTAACCGTTCTAGTGGCTGCTCTGGACTCTCTGGACTTTAGAGCCTTTGCCGTTCCCAGAGTCCTCGCTGTGCCGCTTACCGCTGGTCTGTGTGGTGCAGTGGTGTTCAGGTCCTGTAAAACAAATTAAAACAGAAAATATGGTTTTATCATCTTGGGTTAAAGGTACTGGACTATAAAGCATGTTTGCCATCAGTTCTCACCTTTCTGAACTGCAGGACCAGAAATCTGCTGTGTTCCCTGGGTGTAGCACATCATACCAGCACCGGTGCCTGCGTAACCTGGATTCAAGGAAGATTCAAGGATTAGCAAAGAAAGTTCTACTGCATGACAACATACGGATGACAAATACAACAAAACAAATGTGGTATTAAGGGAGAAAGTGAGATTAAAGCATTGAGGTAAGTGACAAATGAGATGACTGAAAAGTGTCCCCACCCTGCTGGTGTGAGCCGCCGCTGGTTTGTGGATCGCCCTGCATGTACATCATGACACCGCTTTGCCAGTCTCCCTGGGAGTGAACCGGCATCTGATAGCCTGTAAACAGAAAACAATCAGATCTTCTTCAACGACACAACTTCCCTGCTACAGTGGACGTTATGAAGAGCCCAGAACTACTCTAGGTTTGGGCCACTTACCAGATGAAGCTGCAGCATCGTGTGAAGCTTCAACAGCGAAGCTTCCCGTCTCACTGTTACCGTTTCTGTTGCCGTTAGAGTTGGACGGAACTGTAGCCAAGAGGCCTAAAGAAACAGACAGTCAACAGCAGCTCATACAAAGCATAGTAACTTTTTAATAAAGTTAAATAACAGACATTTTAACTCCACTTGAGAGGTTCTCAGGCACGCTCTATTAGACTTTTTCTTTAGATTTTTGCATCGTCTGTTTAACTCACTTTTACGTAACAGTCTTTAAGGAACATTTGGAAGCTATCATTTCAGATGCTCCTTGTTCAATCCAGCTTCATATTAATATTAAAGATGTCTGTGAGAAACGACTCCATCTGTATCTAGTGTTGTCCTTACCGAGGCCTCTGTAACAGGAGAGCTGCTGGTAGATCTGTTTCATTCGCTCGATGTTGAGGCGGCTGGCTTCTGCATGGTGCACCATGGGTTTGGGGTAATGCACTCCAATAATGCATTTGGCCGCCTTCTGCACACTCTCTGGAGCGTTCCAGGGGTCATAAATATACTTGGCTGGAAACCCTCTCAGAATGGGCAGGTAGCGCCTGAGAGAGGAGATGGAGAGGATTAGTGAGCATGTGCAGTGTAATCTATTGTTATATAAGCAAAGACATCTCAAGACCACGTCGACTGAGGTGGAATTAGCCAACAGTGATTTATCAGCATGTCAGATACTTGTAATACTTAATGACGTCGGCTCGTATCAAACAATTAAAAGGTTCCCACATGCACTGCAGTCTGAACAGGGACCAGATGTAGGACTTGGTGTCAACATACCGTATGTAATCTCCGTTGGGGTCTGTGCGTCGGCCGAAACCCACGGGGCAGTAGCAGTGGAAGAACTGCTGGAAGAAAGAGCTGCAGGAGAGCCACATCCAGCTGCCTGCGTTCACACTCCAGTCGGCATCCAGCAGCAGCTCCTCGAACACCTGGAGACACGCAAACAAGCCTCAGGTTAGCTGAGAAACGGGAGTATTCAGATGTGCTGTGCAACATTTGGCCTCTCTGAGTGGAAATGGTTCACATATACTTAAAAATAAAATAGTCTTTACATTAGTTTTTTTCTCTATATTGCACTTCTTTCTCAGCTCTCACCACTAGAAGAGACAAGGTTACTTATTTAGAATAGAACACTAGAATGAAAATGAAGATATCAATAACTAAAACTGATATTAAAGAATCAGAATATTTTAAATTAACAGAACAATAAGAATGAAAGACATGTAGACAACAATCATGGATCTGGATCTGGTCTGACTCACCTTCATGCCCTCCTCCCAGCCGATCCACAGGTCTCCTCTGGTCAGGAAACAGGCCACGGCGTGTCGAGCCAGGTGGTGGATCCAGCCCTCCTGTCTCAGCTGGGTCATGATGGCGTCGATCCAGGGGAAGCCGGTCCGGCCCTCCGCCCACTTGGCCAGCGCCTCGGGGTTGCGGTCCCACGGGATCTGGACACAGATGGGGTTGCTCTCCATCTTGTCGAAACAGGGGTTGTTGGTGGCCGCCGTGTAGAAGAACTCGCGCCACAGCAGCTGACCGTAGAGTGACAGAGGGGGAGAGCTGTTCTTCTTCACCTGGGGGAGGTTTGAGAGGTGGAAGGACACATGTTACTGTCTGGGGAAATCATAGAATTACTTATCAGTCACATAACTGCTGCAACTTTTCTTTAAAAATCATTAAACTTCCACATGACTACTACTCAAAAGAAAGAGCAACCAGATTCATAATAAAAGAAAACAAACATTTTCCTCCATTATACTTGATACTTATCTTATTTTCATGATTAACATTTACATTGGAGTCTGAATATGCAGCATCACAACTCAAGAGGGAGCCAGTGCAACAAGAGCAAGACAGCTGTGAATACTTAACCTCCCCACAGAATAAACTGGGAACCATTAGGTGGTGCTATAAACAACTCTTATAATTAGGGCATTACAGTAATTTTGCCAGTTGTTAGATTGTTCCAAAACGGTTCATTCTACGTACACAGATGTTTAATGACTTACCTTTCTGTAGAGGTCGGTGAGCTTGAAGTAGAAGAGGCGGCAGGAGAGGCAGCCGAAGCGCAGGTACGGGCTGAGGCCTGTCGGGCTGGCGAGCAGCGAGTTGGCATTCATTCTGGGACGCTCAAAGTTGGCCACCCACGCCTGATGGCAACACAGTCACATGATCAGATATGATATGATTAGATGATGTTGTGTAATTTGATGAGGTTTCTATTGAGGTTTTCAAAGAATTTTTTGCCAGTAGTTTTATAAATAGGTGATTTTTTAAAATGAGAAAACAGTAGGTAGAATCCTAGATTAAAGAATTTCTCCTGATCTGATTTGGCTGACCTTCCTCTCCAAATGCCTCTCAAGTCGTGTGAGGGCTTCAGTCTCTCCCCCTGGCCACACAGCTGAGGACAGACCCTCAGTGTCAAAACCTGCACACGAGAAGAAAACATTAAAAATCATGTTTGTGATCATGTTTTTTTTTTTGTCTGATCCTAAACTGCTCTGGTGTTGGTACTGTTTCATGTCTGGCCTAACTCACCCAGCTCCTCCAAAGACGGGACCCCAAACTTGTCGTCGTGGTCTTCGGACAGTGGCGTAGTGCATTTCCCCATGATTTCCGCCGTGATGGACTCCGCAGGCACCTCCACTGCATCCATGCGACTGATGAGGGTCTGGAACCGCTTGTAGGTAAGTGGGGACTGACCCCCATTCAACTCTATGATCCTGCAGGAGCGAAACGAGCAAAGAAAGAGTCAAAGACCTGACAGACAAACAGGTAAAGATGAGCAGATGTGGTATGAGGCGACATTAACTCACTTGTCCAGGTCATAGAGCGTGTGGGAGATGCGAACTGTCACCTCCACTCCAGCCTCTGAGGCCAGTTTCTTAATAGCTGCATCTCGCTCTTTCCCAAACGGCTCTGAATCATACTCATAAGACAAACGAGAAATCTTCCATTCCTGAAAAACAGAGGAAAAAAGTGAGCTCCAGAATAAACAGGGTTTGCACAACATATTTAAAGCTTCATGGTTAACTCAGATGACAATGTTACCTTGAAGAGTCTGGGAAAGACATCAGTGGGCTGGCCGCGTATCACAAACAGTCGAGAGTTGAGCTTACGGAGGCTGGAGTCCAAGTCTTCAAGACTCTGCAGTAAGAACCTGGAGGACGACGGGAACAGAGACAGGGTGGTTCAAACACTGGCAGTGACAATGTACAGTTAAATATTCAAAAACATGTTGGGAACTCTCATGATGTTGAAGCTGGGAAATAAGAGACATCATGTTATTTGCAATCAAAATTGCATAGTGAGGAGAAAAAACTGTTTGGATATGAAGGAGTGATGATTAATTTAGGTTGCTCTGGGTTTGACAGGACACGAGGCAGCAGTTTTGATTCAATTTGCGCTTTGATATGCAAATTTTATGCAGCAAGGTACAGCAAATTGTGTTCAAACGACCTACTCAGAGAAGCTATTTTCCTGAATAACATATTACAGTGTTCACAATATGATGCTGACACACAGGAAATCTTCCAAAGTTTGAAGGCTTCAAGCAGATGACCTAATTAAAC
Source organism: Holacanthus passer (assembly GCA_025331565.1). NCBI lineage: Eukaryota > Metazoa > Chordata > Actinopteri > Pomacanthidae > Holacanthus > Holacanthus passer. The sequence goes on from JAFREQ010000053.1 coordinate 292,533, forward strand.
TTTTCTCTGATGGAGTTGACAGAAGAGGAAACAGCCAGGCAGACATCTGCATCGATTTTAAACTTGAATATGCATTAGTTCTTCCTCTTGCACAGGTGAAACAGAGATAATGTCAGCAGAATAAGGATGCAGAGACTGCTGCCGTCTGTGTAATACACAGATTCATTCATTCCATTCATTCACTGTTCCACAAGTCACAAGTAACAAAAGTGAATATTTGTATTCCACCTCTCACTAAATCTACAAGCATCGTGAACAACCTGCTATGACGTGAACAGTGTTTTAATAAATGTCCTGTCAGGGGGATGAAAACGTGTCTGACACAAAGCCGAAGGTTGAGCAGTGTGAGAGGAGCAGGTGTGTGAGTCAGCACAAACGTCTGACTGAGCTGAAGTCAGTAATCCAGGAGAGACGGGAGGACACTTTTCTGGTAAATGTGTTACTGCAGGTTAGATAACAAATCCACAGGCAGAACAAAGTGGGAACTAGATATTCAACTATCAAAAAAAAACAACTGCTGACACATCAGGGAACCCCCGGCTGTAACAATGAATGACCAACATTGTCCAACAAAGACTGTTCACATTTTTAAGCCTGCTACATTTAAAGAAGAAGATTTACAGAACCTAACAGATTAGGGTCGGACAGTATGAACAATCTGTCATGGCATGCACACTTTTAAATTAAGATACATATCATGATATAGCAGCTTTTCTGTGAACATTATGGACATTTTTCACTTTTTCTGCCTTAACAATTAGTCAACAGAGAAATTCAAATGTCAGAATGCATGAATCCATCCACACTAATCACTTCCTGGACCTACACCTGTGTATTATTAAAAGCATCTGTCATCTTTTATTCCATGTTCTCCATTGTGTGAATTCATTTGAACTGATGTTGCTTTCTTTGCTTGAGGCGCGCAAAGGTCTTGTTACATAAATTCAGAATAATACTTGTTGACATCAGTTTCATTCATAAGACAATTATTCCGACTGGCAAATAACCTGAAACCAGCAGTGCTGTGAAACGATTATCCTTGAAGGCACCAATTGTCTTCTTTGTAATGCCGACAACATAACAGCCAAATTCCCTCCACTTTGCATGAAACAAGTGTGACCAGGCAACTGAGATGTACACAGTATATTTTCTACATGAGAACTGACAGTGAGGCATCATTAATTTACAAAAAAAGACCTTGAACTCATCCTTTGAGCCAAATCATGCAGACAGTGAATGAGTCAACCAGCCTGCATCCACATGAGTTCAATCATCACTGTATGTGACGTCAGTGGACACCAACGAAGCAATACTGACCCAACAGAAGCAAATATGACCAGAAACACCTTACTTTTACAACAACGTCATAAAAAGAAGTCAACATTTTATCGTAGAATTTGCACTGGGCTTCTGTTTTTATCTTTCCAAAAATAAGACATACCAACTGTTAACATCAGAGCACACACACACACACACACACACAGGTCCACACATGCATGCAGACGGAGCGGCAGTAACGTGGTGCTTCCCGTACTGTTGCTATAGGTACCAGAGTTCGTAGGTGGAAGCTTCCTGTGCCATCGAGGTCTAATCGTGTCTTTGACTGGTGTGAAAGCCAGGTGGGTGTTTTGAGCGTAATGTAAAAACTTATCCCTGATGCTGGAGCTAAAATACCCAACTGTCCCTCTCCTATTTATAACCACAATGGAAATATTTCAGTTAATAAATCTTAAAACATTAGGAAAACAGAAAAGATCATAACTGTGTGGTTGTAGATTCATTTCAATGGACTCTGATGTTGCTCCATCATTTATCATCATGAGATACTTGCTCTTACACTGGTTTTGGCAAATGTGAGACTGATGAACTATTATTCAAATTCTGATTATACATTACATTCAAAAGCAAATCATGTGGATGAATTTATAAATGTGCTGCGACTGGATGGAGGTTTTATCCCATTTTTCTGCTCTAGACTGAAGTTGGGCTGTGACACAGAAGTGAAACAGTTCAGTTCATACTGTTGATTATGATAATAGTGAACTGTCACCCAGTTCTTTTCCTCATACAGCTCTGCCGTCTCTGCTGCACAGTCGAGCCATGAACAAAATGTTTTCAGTGCTCATTTCCTATTTTGAACCTTCAGGAAGTGGCCTAGTGGATTTTTAATGTTTTTCCAGGAACACGCTGCAGCACAGTTACACAGTCTTATCTGATGGCCACTAAATAGCCTTCTAACATCTCAGCCCACATTTATCCGGCCAGTCCAGGGATTTAGTCCAGGGTCATCACTCTGTTAGCCGCCCTGCTTACCTGACCCCCAAAGTCAGGGGCTCAGTAGGACTGCAACAAACCATTATCGACTAATCTGCTGATTATTTCCACAATTAACTGTTATAAAATGACAAAGAATTGTGAATGGTGCTCATCACAATTTCCCAGAGCCCAGTGACGTCTTCCTTCTTTTTCCAACAAACAGTCCAAAATCTTCATTTACTATCAGAAATGACGCAGAAAAGCAGCAAATTTTTTACTTCAAAAAGCTGGAACCAGCAAATGTTTGACATATTTGCTTGAAAAATAACTGAAATGATTAATCAGTTATCAAAATAGTTCATCCATTTTCTGTTGATCAACCAACTGATGAATTGGCCAGCTCTAAAAGTCAGCGTGACGCAGCAAAGACAGACTCAGACCATCTGACTCCAGAAGAAAAGCAATGAGCTGAATCCCTGTTCGCCTGCGGTGTTTGGATAAAAACAAAGCTGTGCTGCAGTACACAAGAAATGCACCACTGTCTGTTTTTCCACTCTGTCCTCTGATACAAGCACTCCTGCGTCCCTCCTACTTGTTATGAACACTCTATCATCACTCCACACCAATTACCACCAAGGCCACCCAGCACGACTCTGTCGAACAGCTTTAACAGTTTCAAGCATAAAGCGTTAACGTCGATATCAGAAGGAAGCAGCTTTGTTGGGATTACAGTTGCGCTGCTCACCAGAGATAGTCGGGGTCTCTACAGAAGCAGAAGTAGGTCAAAAAGACGCGAACGCTGGAGACATTACTACTAACACACTGACCTACTTGCACCACGTGCGAGATGTTGGGGGGGGGGGCAGGGAAAATTACTGTGATTATGTCATCTGGCATTGACCCGCCTCATTCACCCATCGAGGATTTACCCCCTGGATCTGAAGGACGGGGCTGCCCACTTCTTCACAAGTGATTAAAATGAAAACCCGAACTCGCTGTTAGTGCAGGAACAAGTGCTAATTACAGAGGCCGCAGGTTAGAGCAAGCTTTTCATAACCTTCAGCACCATCCTCCTGCATCAGCACATTATTCTGTGACAATGGCTTTTTCTATGAGCCACAGGACGGAGACTGTAAGACAGAAAATCAAAGACATAAATGTTGTAGAGAGACGTCAGTATGTTTGAGTTCTAATAGTTCTTGTAATGCAGCAAAGACCATGTTGTCTTATTCCCAACAGAGGCACATTATTACTCAGCTCTGATTCACTTTCAATCATATGCTCAGTTCCCAGTTTATTAGGAACAACTTGCTAAAGCTAACGCACTCACAATAAATCCTCTTTGCATGAATAGAAATGTAATTTTCAGTTTGTGTTGAAACCTTTGTAGACAGATTCAACTTTATGATCATTTTGAAGGACGTAGCTGTGTCACTTTCAATTGTGTTGCATTATAGACAGGTGTTTCTATTATTTTGTCCACCAAACTTATAAGAAACAGAAACACCATTCTTTGTAATGCATGTAATGCATGAGTGCATGTTAGCGCATCAAAACTGCAGCTACTAAAGCTCAGCTGGAGCTTTTCTGCAGACTTTTACATGAACTATTTTTGTGCTACACACAGAAATAAAGCTCAGCCTCTTGACTCTTAAGAGAAAGTTTAACCCTCTAAATATTTATCGGTGCACTCCGACTGCTCCTAGAGATGAAGGGTTTTAGTAAATGTAAATGTCTGATATGTGCATAAAAAATGAAATAAAAGGAATGAATCAGGGCGTACTGAGTGATCTGCGTGTGAGCTCTGCGTCACCCCAGGCTGCTGTTGCATAACTGTGGAAGCATAACATGGATGCTCCATAACAGGCGCGCCTTTGCTGCTGCTCCTGCCCTACTCTTCCACTGACGGCATGGGACCGCAATGCAAACCAGAGCGCACAGCAGGAAAGAAAAAAAAAAAAACAACACATCCAGTCAGACACGTACTGCGCTGTAAAACCTGAGGAGCCCTTTTCATTCAGCAGCCGCATGTGCAGGCTGTGAAATCTGCCAGTTTCCACACAGAAGCAGCTACCTGACTGCAGGCTACAGCACACAGGGGTGAGGTGGTAATGAATAAACGTCTGGGTCAAAAAAGACGCCAACTGTTTGTTTTGACAGGGAAAACTTTGCACGTAACACTGGAGATTAACACAGATTGTCTCGCTGGGTGGGTTAGAAGCAGGAGGACAAAGGCAGTGAGTAAGTTGGCAAACTCTCAACTCAAACGGCCCTCGCTCTTATCTCCCGTCACATGAGCCTGAAAAGCTTCATACACTTATATGTGTCACCAGACTCAAGCAGCTTGTCATTATCTTGCGCTCATAGAAGCACAGTGGGACACAGTCTGCCAAGGGAATGTCAGTTATGTAAAATGTTAGTATCAAATGATGCATTGAAAAGCTGAGAAATGGGCAAACAAAGACCAAACATTCAGTAATTCACTCGTGATGTGTTAAACACACGTTTTGATTTCACTGTGAAACTCGCTTTTTGAGCTTCTGTCCAAACGGTTCAGACCAGAACAGACAACCTTCCCTTACTTGGAATGAATGCAAAGCTTGTTAATTCATTATACTCAGTTCTGGCAAATGTGAAAGACTAATTAAGTCTGGAGATGTAGACGTTTTCCTATTTCTATCTCATGACTACATTTACACGCATATTAGTGGTTTTGGATATCGGAAAGGTCCATCTCTGCCAAGTCTCTAATCCCTGTGGAATAAATAAGTAATGATGTGAATGTGTTTTACGCTGCCCCGGTGCAGTAACACAGACCACAGTGTGGGTCTGTGGTCTGCTCTGAAATGACCTGCAGATCCTGGATGTGACAGAGTTTGGGATCTGCAGCTGTGAGGACGTGTAGTGACAAAGCTTTTCACTAAAAAACACTTTATCATGAAGACTGTAATCTATTTTGACAATGATTATAGTCTAGCAGGGAGGTGAGGCTCGACACACCAAAACACTGTTTACCAATCTGAGACCTAACTCACCTTTAAAGGAGAGGAAAAAGTTATATTATACATTATGTGTTATGACAGTGCCTGATATTTATTTTGACTCATTTAATGAAGGTATAACTGAGGTTTGGTTTGATGATGATTACAGTTTAATGTACCATTATACCTTATGATGTCATGGAGGAAACAATCATCTTATTGACAGATATCATCACTTTTCCATTATGTGTGATGATATCAATATCAATATCAAAGCTATGGCAGGTATATCAGTGTAATACGTCAGTCACGATCCAGATAATATAAAACAAAACAAAAACACACACTGTGGCAGAAACATCTCAAAGATTCACCTGCTGTAGACAAATATTTGCCAATTGGAAGTGTGCTTATATATTTAAGTTCCTGCAGACACTTCAACACAATACAGTGTTTCAGTGCCAATGAAAAAAGAACGACAGGTACAATATAAGATTAAAATGTACTGCAATAAAGAGTCAAACAAAGTGAAATTATCATGAAGGGGTTAGGTGGATTAAATCTAAAACAAACCATTACTTTCATTACTAATTGATGTTAATTACTTTATTGATTAAGCCATTAATCACTCATCAAGTGCCAACCAAAAAGTCCAAGGTGACATTTTCATATTGCTTGTTTTCATCCTAAACCCAATGAGATTCAGTTTGATCTCATGTAAGACAACGAAAATTCTTGTATTTGAAAAGTTGGAAGCAAATGTTCGACATGTTTGCTTGAAAAGTGATTATCTGACGATCAATTCTTGCACATGCTTTATCTGTCAATTGACTACGTAACATAAGGACTTCTCAATTTAACTTCATATCAGATGCAAACAAAGAAAAGTTTTGGATGTGAAATGTGCTTAAAACTAATCTGCAAAAAACCCATGGTGCTCAGAACCCAGAGCATGCACATGGATCCCAGTGAGCTGCTGTGTGCATGTGTGTGTGTGTGTGTGTGTGTGCACCTGGCTGCTCACCTCCACCTGTTGATGCCCACGTTGGACGAGCCTGCGAACCAGGGGTCGAGGATGTAGACGCAGCGGACTGAATCCGCTCCCAGCAGGGATTCCTTGAGCGCCGGGTTGTCGTGGAGCCGCAAGCCCTTCCTGAACCAGTGGATCGTATTAATGACCATTACTCAACTGGACGAGTCCTTTTATTTGTCCCTTTTTTTGAAAGATAAAGTCTTTTTGTGCGCTCACTTCACTTTTAATCCGACTCACTCGTGGCGGATGAAAAAAAATAGATCCAAGAATGAAAAAAAAAAAGCAGAAGAGATGAATCCAAATGTGTTAAGAAGAGTTTTCGCCTTGTTTCTGTGATTTTAAAATTACCCTTGCTCTAACAGAACCTTTTCCATAATGTCAAAAAATTTAGAGACCGTCGGCTGCTGAACCATTTGGGCAACGTGACAATCGACAACCCGGCGGGCTTTAGGACCCGTTTGGCTGAGGAGCGGCAGGCTGGCTTGTTGTATAACTTGTTTTTCTGAATAGTGAAAAATAGGCGCAGAAATAAACATGAACTAAAACGCTTTGATGGACACGAACCATAAACTCATTATTTGAGTATAACTGAACGACAGAGGGTTTAAACGGCCTGTAATTTGAGTCGGTTCACGACCACAAGACACGGTGGCAAACACCGGCTGCCGTGAATGGCGAGAAAGCTGGTTATGTAAATACAAATCCTCACTCAGGTTTTAACAAATTTATCGCCCTAACGCCACAAATACTTAGCTGATATAAATCCTCCTCGGTTTCGTATATGTCCTCGCAGCGACTGTCGATCGGCTGTGTTGAAAATCTGATGTTTTATCACAAATATTGTCCCGCACGTCTTCAAATAGCAGCTCAGCGTCCCCACCGCACCTTCCAGCGTGACTCTGCCCACAGCATACGCACGCAGCTCCGAGCGCTCTGATTGGTCCACAGGGCGGAGTGCGTGTTCCGGCGTGGTCACGTTTCTGCAGCGTGTTTTTCTCTGACGGGGAAGAGGCGCCTGAAAATATACAAATAAAACCCTTAATATTACTGAATTTTGAGCTTTTGTTGTAAATAAAACATCTTCAGCATGTCAGCAGGATAATTGATAAAGATCTGTTTGTAAATATTAAATCGAAAACTAGTATAGTATAGTAGTGTTTGGGGTTTTACTACAAATATAATAACAAGTCAATGAGAATAGATAAACTTAATAGTTGTATAGGATGTGCACAAGACTTAGCAGACATGGTGTTAACGTCAAGATATTAATAAAATCTATATGTCTGTCAGCCTGCAGAACTCCCAGGCTTGTTTACATCAAAGAACCCGGATAAGCACATGAAGTCTGGACCTCACGCGCCAACCTGCGTGCATGTGTGTGTCATTGTAGTACTCCAGTAGTATTCTAGTAGTATTTTAGTAGTACAGTCACTGACGCACTTCATGTTAGAAATAAGTTGTGCAGTTTAACAAAGATTATGGTAAAAAGTCTAAAATAGTTTTTACTGAAACGTTGGAGCATTGGAAGTCAATAATAGATGAGTTAATGATTAAAATAAACTTATTTGCCTAAATTTACTTTATTGGTAAGTTTTAACTACATTTAAGACTGTTTACAGATAGACTATAACTTTTTTGTTTAGCACTGCCTTTTATTACACTAAAAGCCAATGTAACTATTAATTAATATCTTGCATCATGCTGTGATTGCATAATTGTATAAGTATATTCCCTGTATATGACCTTGTGTTTCGTCTATTTCTTCTCTTAATGCCATTTTGTGTTTCATATAAAACACTTTGAATTGTCTGCTTGTCTTACTGTTACATACATATTAATTTATGTATGTAAGTTACCTGCATGTATGTCTAAATTATATTATTGTCATTATAATTAAAATTTGTTTTATGACACTATCTTATTTTCCTTAAGTTTCATTTTCTTTATTGTTAAATAAGAAATGCGTCACAATATTCTCTTACATAAAATGGTTTGTAATTATGCAAGACGCAAAATGCAGCCAATGACCGTAGAAGTAGTACCGTGTTTTGACCACTGAGGGGCAGTATAACATCACCTCTAATGCCCTGCTTCTACATATGATAATAACGTAATATAATTCATCCGCACATGATAATAAACAGTTGTTATAGTGGATGTTGCACGTTTTGATTTTGTCTTTTAAACTTAATGGGTCAATATTTCCACAGGATTATAGTATTATGGTAATAAACATATTATTATTATTATTATTGTATAATGATATAACAATCAATTAGACAAAATTCAAAAAGTCAGAGTTTAGAGGCACCAAATGTATCTTAAAATTTAAACAGTCACATAAGAAATAAACCAATACTGTATATAAAATTTTAAAACATGCAAAAGAAAAAGCTTTTACAATTTATTCTGTATAGATGAATAAGTATAGTATAGTATATAAAGCAATACACTGCAAACACAATGACACAAAACACTTCCCACAAAGGAAAATCTAAAAACACAAGATTTAACAAGTTGCCAATTAAAAAAATGTGAATGTGCAGCATGACTGAGGAAGCATGTTTGTATGAGGCACTCAATCTGCTGGCAAAATACTAACAATCTATCATCTTGCCGGTAAAATCATGATCATTTTTACTGTTACCAGGCAACCAACGCTTAATACGTGAGGATAAGCTTTGGAGGACCACAGTGCATGTAGAGAAGCAGCTGACAGCTGCCCACCTCCACCGCTCTCACCTTAGTTAGTCAGCAAGATATACTGCATTGCATCACGAGCTCATGGCACACTGCTGGAGATGTCACAGACTGGAGGATGTGCAAACGGTGACACCTGCTTCAAACTCAACAGAAAAAGAGTTAATATGCATCATTATCATTTATCAAAAATGATTATAATCATTCATTTCCTCTATGGAGTTTGTGTAAGAATGTTATCCCTCTCATCATCTGTCAGAACCTCCTTTATGTTGACAGTTAAATGAATCAATATTCAGTCAACATCAATCATCCCGAACTGGTCCAAAAAAGTTTCATCCAATAGCATCCAGAGGTCATTTTTGTTTCCAGGGTCTTGCTATAAATAAACTGATATACATGATGCAGTGTGTTAATGCTGTTTATCATCTGTCAGCCGAACAATGGCACTAAGATCCTGGCATGATTTGTTTCACACTCTTCCCTGTCAGTCACTCTGCAAGAGTGGGCGTCTCATCAATCCTCCAAAAACATTCCACTGTAGTAAGTTTTTCAGCTCTGGCATGGTTAGTGCAGTGTCATGCTAAGAAAATATGAAAGGGCCTCTGGCATGGCAGGCAGCGTGGACAGATGGTCGTCCAGCTCAGACGTACAAGGAGAAGCCCCGGCAGAATGGATGAATCATCATTCCACCAACTGTTCCTCTCAGCGTGGCTTCAGAATCCGACTCACTCGCTCTTTGTTTTCGTGGCCCGACAAAAATGTTGGGTTTTTGGGATTAAATTGTTCAAGAACATCATAATGAAGTGATGCTAAACCCTGAAGCGGGCCTGTATCATGTCTGAAGTGGGCTGATCTCAAAAAGCTTGGACCAATGTGTTTGAACAGTAAAATATTTACAGGGAGCATTCGAGCTTATGGTGGACTTTTTGCTGCAGACTCGCTTTCACTTCTCACTAGTGGTGCCAAAAAACAAACAAGCAAACAAACAAAGAACAGCTTTTCACTGCAGGACCCTGGCATTAGAGAAGCTCAGAGCTAAGTTTGTATTTTATCCGGATTCCAAATACAAAGTCAAACAGGACATTCTTCTTATTGTTGATGTTGTTGTTATTCTTATTATTGCTGTACTTTTTCTTCTTTGCATCATTTTTGTTGTTGTTGTTGTTGTAAATGTTGTTATTGTTCTTCTTGTTCTTCTTCTTGTTATTATTATTATTATTATTTGATTATTATTATTTGAGCTGAATGAAGATTCAATATTAATTTTAAAAGGCACCTGACAATATTGTGGTTAAATTTGGGTTTTCATTCAAATTGTAGAAATAAATTGCACAACAAGATGCTTTTGCAGACAAACACACTCTCAACTTACTCCAACAGAGAAAAGAGTAAACAACCGCATGACCTCAAGTTGCATGAGAAAAATTTGTCTCCTCTCAAACATTTATTTTTTGAGTTTCATGTTTTAAAGTTAAAATAAAAAAGGTTGCATATGTTGTTTTTCTGCTGTCATTGTTTCCTCCACCATGTGTTTCCTCAGCGGAACTCTGCAGCTCCAGGTATCCTCTGCTCTAAGGTAGCAGGCAGGTTGCGGGTGTCAGTCACAGCTGATGGAGGGCGCTGATTGGCTGCTGCGGGCTCGAGGCTCCGCCTCTCCATCCGAGCCCTTCGCGGAGAGACTGTGCGCTCCAGGATTACGCACGAGAAGTTGTGGACAGGAGGACACCAGAGGACATCAGAGACACTTAGAGGAGGAGGAAAGTAGATTCTTCATCACTCGTGGGTTCACCTTTAAAGCTGGGAGATACAAATAAGCCCCGAAAGAAGACGCGAGGACGCGAGTTTGTGGAGAACCGGAGACCAAGCACACCCAACAGTATGCGGTGCAGTTATGGCAGGCAAGGGTAAGACAGTCGTGAGGACGCTGGAGGATCTAACGCTTGATTCGGGTTATGGTGGAGCCGCGGACTCGGTCAGGTCGTCCAGCGTGTCGTTGTGCTGCTCCGACACGCATCAGTCCTTCACGCATGGGGGCAACTGCTGGCATCTGACCGAATCCATGCACAGCCGGCAGAACAGTTTGGACACCGTCAACACCGTCCTGGCGGAGGACACGGAGATCCTGGAGTGCTCGGGCCAGTGCGCCAAGCTGCCCGAGCTGGAGGACGCGCCGTGGAGCCTGGGCGAGGTGGAGGGCGCGCTGCGGAAGGACGAGGAGCTGATGGTGGGCAACCCGCCGCCGGAGGTCCTGGCGCGGCTGTCCGCCCTCGTCAGCCGCGCGCTGGTGCGTGTGGCCCGGGAGGCGCAGCGGCTCAGCCTGCGCTACGCCAAGTGCACCAAGCACGAGATCCAGAGCGCCGTGAAGGTGGTGCTGTCGTGGACCATCTCCGTGAACTGCATCACGGCGGCTCTCAGCGCGCTCTCCCTCTACAACATGAGCACCGGGGACAAGTTCAGCCGGGGCAAGTCGGAGCGCTGCGGGCTCGTCTTCTCCGTGGGGAAGTTCTTCAGGTGGATGGTGGACAGCCGCGTGGCGCTCCGGATCCACGAGCACGCGGCCATCTACCTGACGGCCTGCATGGAGAGTCTGTTCAGGGAGGTGTTCGGCCGCGTGCTGCGCAGCGCGCTGCTGGAGAGGGACAACGGCGTGCCCAAGTTCAGCGTGGAGGCGCTGGAGCAAGCCATCAACAACGACTCGGAGGTGTGGGGTCTGCTGCAGCACTACCAGCACCTCATCTGCGGCAAGAACTCCAGTGGTAAGACGCAGTCACAGCGAGGAGCGTGGGGCCAAACGGTGACGGACACTCTTTGGTCACCTTGCTGCTCCACACCTGAGCTCGTGCACACATCACCCACAACATGAGTCAAATCCTGTTCAAGTTGCACCTGAAACAAGAGACACACGAGTCAAATGAGTTTCCCCATGTTGGCAAAAATAGGTAGAAGTGGATGCATCATTAATGAGTGTTCACTGTACTTGATTCATTGATTGATATTGAGTATTTGATTGAGAAGATACCTTCCTCACCTGTGGCAAGAATTCAAGAGGTGAGACAGGCTGAACGTGCATGTGGTGCCAAACAGTGATGGACACTCTTTGGTCACCTTGCTGCTCCACACCTGAGCTTGTGCACACATCACAACATGAGTCAAATCCTGTTCAAGTTGCACCTGAAACAAGTACAGTCATGTGTCCAACATGAGTCCACATGTTGGTAGAAATATGTAGAAGTGGATGCATCATTAATGAGTGTTCACTGTATTTGATTCATTGATTGATATTTAGTATTTGGTTGAGAAGATACCTTCCTCATCTGTGGCAAGAATTCAAGTGGTGAGACAGGCTGAACCTGCATGTGGTGCCAAATGGTGATGGACACTCTTTGGTCACCTTGCTGCTCCACACCTGAGCTTGTGCACACATCACCTACAACATGAGCCAAATCCTGTTCAAGTTGCACCTGAAACAAGAGACACACAAGTCAAATGAGTTTCCACATGTTAGCACTGAAGAAAACATGCACAAATATGGGCCTCCATTTCAAGATGTTCATTTATTTTGAGAACAGTCTGATTTTATTTCTGAGTATTTGATTGGGAAGATGCTTCTCTCATCTGTGGCAAGAACTCAAGTGGTGAGACAGGCTGGAAAGAAGGAGCGTGCATGTGGTGCCAAATGGTGATGGACACTCTTTGGTCACCTTGCATCTGTTTTGTGCACACACCATCCACAGCACGAGCCTGTTCGAGCTGCACCTGAAACAAGAGACACACAAGTCAAATGAGTTTCCACATGTTAGCAGAAATATGTAGAATTGGATTCGCCTTTAATGATTGTTCACTGAAGAAAACAATCTGATTTTATTTCCCAGTGATTTGATTGAGAAGATATTTTCTCAGTGCACAAAGTGATAATGTGCTTCTATAGCAGTTGGCAAAGTAATACCTCTATAAACTGTGTAATGATGCTGGGGAATAACCTCTGCTTATCTGGCTCATGTAATTGCACTCCCAAACAAAAGGACGTGACAGTTTCTTGAATATTTATCGCCCTCAGCTCAGACCTCTGAAACAGGAACCGTCTTGGTTTTCACAATAGTCAGAATCGTTATTTACGGTTGAAAGAGATCAAACGAGCTCTGACTTCTATTTCTTTGAAACTATTGTGTTTGCAGACTTTCATTGGAGACAAGAGTAATGTTAATGGTTGTTTATGAGTCTGGGCAGTGCTGGCTGTGTGTGTGTACAGTATGTGAGTCGTGATTGTGCAGAAACAGGATTTGTGTTTATATTGTGTGCTGGCCTTGTTGGTAATGCTATTACTGTCTCACTCCAGAAGGTGTAAGCTGTCAGTGTGGGCTGGCCCTCTTCTCCTCAGCCCTGAATGAGTTGGCTGAAACTATAAAGCAGAAGGGACTTGAAATGTTATTCTTTAACTGAGAGCCAAGCTGAAACGAAAAAATCATATTGCAGCTCTTTTGCTAATTGTTGCAGTGCGATTGTTTTCTCTCGGCAGTCGTACGACAACTTAATAGAGGTGAAAAACAAAGATGCTTGGTATGAGAGGATTCCTCCATGATGGGAAGATGGTTCCAGAAGCAGCAAGAGGAGAAATTGATCTGACATAGCTCTCATGGCTTCCTCAGTGATGCAGCGTGACCTGAAATTTAATGTCATGGATGCAGGTTTTTCTCACACAACAGGTTCTTTTCTGTAATCCAGACCCAGACACCAATAATCCTCAATAAGAAATTACAGCGACAACAATCAGCTGATAAATCAATGGCTTAAATGGAGAAAAGTCCATTTTCAAGCAAAAGTGTAAAATATTTTGATCACTCAAGCTTCTCAGATGTGAATATTTGCTGCTTCTCCCATCTTGCTTTTCAACATCTTTGAGTTTGTACAAGAAAAATGTCACCTTGAACTTGGAATTAGACTTGAATTATGAACATGATGGGCGTTCTTCACTAAACAGTTAACAACTGGTAGATTAATCGCAGCAGCCTTAATCGTTCGGATGATAAAATGTTAAACAATTTTTAGAAAAACTGTTTGCCAGAGCCCAAGGTGACATTTTCAAATGTCTTCTTTTGTCTGACTAACAGTTCAACACCCAAAGATATTCAGTCTACAATTATGTGAAACAGTGAAAAGCAGCAAATTCTCACACCTGAGAAGCTGGAACCAGAAAATCATTTTTGCTTAGAAAATACCTGAAATGATTCATTGATTATCAAAATATCAATATATTCATTTTCTGCTAATTGAGTAAACTGGATGTGGGAAATCTCCCTCTTTAATTCCCTCATCCATCTTCTTAAACCTCTTCATTTGACATTTTGAAGATGCTGCACACGAGTGCCTTCGCCTCGAATCCGCAGCTGAGAAGCAGGTATTTTCTCTGTAGACGGGCTGCAGAGCCGAGCATGCATCCCCCTCCACTCCCACCCGCGGAACGCATCATTTCCTGGTGGTGCAGAGGAGGCTACAATTTGCACTCACACAAAACAGCATGATGTCATTCTGTGACAGTTAGGGAGGCAGAAATGTGAGGATTTAATGCATGCTGTTTTTTCTTTTTTTTTGTGTGTGACCCAGTTTTTAATCAAACATTTCAAGAAGCTGTGTTTGGCTTTATGACAGCCCTGACCACACTTATGGAAGAATAAGTCATTAAATTGTCACATTTCAAATTGAATTGTCAGACCTGGAGGGAAATTATCACCCATCCGTAATCGCATATCAATCAAACACTCATATGTCTGTAATTTCTCCTTTTCTCTGTGTAGTTTTGAGCTGAGAATAGAAAGGAGGGACAGGGGAGCCCCTGTGGTAAGAAACATGGTCTCTTGTTTAAAATTTCACCTGGGGAACAAAAGCAGTGCAGCTCATAATGACTAAATCCACGTTTCTCTGCACACCCACTGACCATACGTGACAGCCTCTTTGCTCTGACTAATGAGCACAGCTAAATGGAAGCTTTTCTTCACCTCCTTTGTTTTCACTGCTACATGCTGCTGTCCAACCTGTACAGTCTGATTATTTTGCCGTGCTAGATAAAAGACTTTTCACAGATTCAAAATGCATGTGTAGGTGTGTCATGAGGTTTTTCATGTGCTTACTAATAAGCTCACTGACACTAATTCTGATACTAGCAACAACTAGAATAGGGTTAACTGTCTACAGGTGGAGGGAGAGGCCGTTAAGGATGGGCACATCACAATTACTGCTAATGAAATGACAAAATCCTTGTTTGTCTTTGCCTTTCAAATGACTCACATGAACATTTTTTGATCTGCCGCCCGTCGGCAGGATGACCTTTTTGAAGTACTCTGCAAAATTACCCAAATTATGATTCCAGAAAAGATTCAAGTGAGTGTTTTCTGAGTTGCCACCTCTATGATCTGGATAGGTTGAAGAAACTAAAACTAATTGGTTAAAAGAACAAATGGCAGATGGTAACTGTGGTCTCCTCTTAGGTTTCGTTAATCTACCCTGACTTTCTTCATGACAGGTTTTGCTTCTGATTCTGAAAAAGAATAGTAAAGAGCAGAACAGTTGCCTGTTTGGTAAATTTGGTCATTTCATGAGTTTGAACAAACGACAGATGCTTTCGTTTTCCTGAGGAGGAAGGTCTTGTTTTCAGTTCTTACATCCAGGGTTCAATTCCCACTTCACCTTAACTTGCTGGACATGTTTCTTATTTCCAGTAACTATGACTAAAGCCAACCAAACTAACCGTAACTCCAACCTTTACTTTAACTGTTACAGATGTAGGTCAACATCTGTTTGGCAGTGTCATGTGTCCAACTGAAATCACGTTAAAACCTTAAATGTAAAGATAAGCTTTGGGTCGTGGATATGTAGAGCACTAATGAACCATGAGCTCAGCCTGTGCAGACAGCTGTATTGATTAAAATAGAAGTGTATCTGTTCCATCAGACGCACGTGAGACGGACAACTGAAAGCGCGGCTGAACCGCCCGCGGTGCAGACAGGCCTTTAAGGGCGACACATGCCAGTGGCACAAGATGCCTGTCAAAGCCCATTGTTTTCTTTGTAAGCCCGCGCGCTGGGCTCCATTGTCTTGTCTCAATTCAAGTCATAATAAAGTGACATGCATCAACTCGTCAGGACACAACATCCTGTTTCCCAGCAATCTGCAGAAAAGCAGCAGTTTTATCATCATTTGTTTCTGGATTGGACAGATTCTATGATTGAAGCATGCTGATCAGTTTGCCTAACTTTTGCTGAGATGTCGTAAAAATATTGCAGGTGGAAATGTTGCGGGTGCAAATCTCCTCTCAACATGTTTGATTCTCTCTTGTCAGTCACGTTAAACCACCTAATGTCAAGTGACGTCAGAAACGAACAGCGCGGTCGTCGGCTTCCAAACCTGCCGGGGCGCCGTTTAAATTTGGGATCCCGAATGACTTGATTGTATCTGATTATGTCTGTCATTTGCCGTGACCTTCCCCAAGGAAGCGATCCAACCTGACACAAGATGACACAACATAATGGAACTGCATAGCCGGCTATAGTCCGTTTATTAAATTAGCAGTGGGGTGTCTGTCTGTTCTCACTTCTTCTCTCTCCATCTTTCACACCATATTTTATTGTGTTCTCTGCTCGAGGGCGGGCTCCATGTTTGCATATTTATTTTCCACTGTGGTTTTTAATAAGCTCAACTCATAACCGCGTGATTCTGGCAAAGCCTTTTGTTGTCCATTCTGTTATTATTGTCCGCCTGTCCCTCCCCTCCTTGGGGTGGACTCGCAGATGAGCTGACAGATTGCTGTCATTCTGGTGGAGATGCGAGCACCTGGGCGGAAAAGCTGCTTGTGATGGATTTTTATGTCATGCTAATTTCATAAGACCAAAGGCTGCACCCACTCTCCTCCACCTCACTTCATTTTAAGCAACGATCAGCGGCTGTGAAGTGATGTGAAGTTGTTTTGAGGCCAAGATGCGTTTTATGAGCTGCATCCGTTTCTGGTTTTCCTCCATGTTGGTGAAAATATTGACTTTCATTTCATGTGTTTCTCTGTGATTTCCCTGGAAGGGTTTTCCGAAAGTGCCTATAACTCTGCTCCAGGCAAATGGGATCAGCCCAAAATGCTGTGGTTTTATTACTTGCATGTCATTGGAGCGTGGATCCCCTTCCATTTTCAGAAACTAGGTGAAAGCACTGGGTCAGGATGAGATAATGAGAGGAGTGTGAGAGCGCTGAATGCTTAATGTTGTGAGGGAGTAAAGTGCGGCAAGAGAAACCAGGCTGGAGTGTCAGCTGGAGGAGGTGTTGGTGAGGGGGCATTGGCGCAGGTCCCTCAGAGATATAATTATGCAGCTCTCTTTAATTAACACTTGTGCTTATCTGCTCGTCATTAAGATTAGGAATTAGCAACGGGAAACACCAGGGAGCTGCAGAGAACAAAGATGATAATTCCCCTCATTCATTTTTAATATCCTTTACGCAGGTCCACGTCGGTATGTTTCATCTGATTGGTCTGTGTGGCCGAGATAAAATGTCTTCCAGACATTCAGACCCGTGGACTTTCTTTGCCGTTTCTTCCTGAACAGCGAGACAAAGAAACCTGTCGCGTCACTCGTCCTTGGTGTCTTACATAGATGACACAGATGCCTGCGTCAGGAAAACGGCATGAAACCTTGCTCATATTTCCTCCAAGACTACAGGCTTCTGAATGCAAGTCAGCATTTGCCATATTGGCTGAAATACAGTAGATTTTATCTCATCAACAAAGAGTCATTATGAATTGTGTCCCGACTGATACTGGATTTATATGACAACTTATTGTCCAATATTCTTATTTAAAACACAAATACATAAGATAAACAAACATTTTTGACAAGAATCCCTTAAACTAAATTTAAATTAATCAAATTATTGTGTTCATTATCCTGTAACAAACTATGTCCCTTAAACCCAGTCAAGTCAGTGCTTTGCCAAAAATAATGAACCATAAAAAAATGTCATCATAACAAAAATCAAAATAAATTATTTTAGAATTAATTATTATATTTATTAATGTTATATTGCATAATTTAGACACAAAAAGCATGTACATTTAAAAAAATATTCAAAAAGTGACAAATATAAAAATGTCCTGTAATAATTGTAAATTCGTCCATTGACGTTATGAATAAAGTTTCAGGAAGTAGAAACGATAATGACGAGCGCCAAATTTGAGTCAGCTAGCTAGTTAGCTAGAATGAAAAAATGGACGTTAGAAAACTTTATGTGGACCAAAGTTTATTCAGTGGGAAGACAAGATGTGGAGACAACTGAAGAAATATTTAAGGTTTGAAACAGGAGCAACGTTTGAGGAAACTCAAAATCAATCATCAGTAGCGGCCAAGCTAACAGCTTAGCGGCTAACGTTAGCATCAACGTCTGCTGCCTTCAGTTTTAATGGTGAGTAAAATTATAAAACTTTAACTACTGATACTGTGTCTCTATTGTGCTGTAATGTGTAATTTCTACATTAACTCCAGTTTGTGCCTCCATTTATTGTGTTAGCATCACATTTGAGACTGAACCAAGCATCAGTTTCTCTAAAGATAAATTCATAATAATTTTCTGTGTAAACTCTGGGTCAAAAATATTATTTCTGCTGCACAATAACAAGACAGTTGAGCCAATTTCCCCCTCTACTTCCTGTGTCTTTGCTAAACTTGGACTGTATTATAAAAAGATATTCACCCATAGAGACATATTGGTGGCTAATCTTCTACAATGCAACAAATATAATAAATAATAAATCATTAATATAGATAATATAGCTGATAATAGAGCACGTTAATTGAGGGTTTGTGTTGTGTAAATCACTTCTGGCTTCTCATCTATTGTGGCTGTTGCAATGTAAGAAAGTACATGAATGTCACATATGTGCAGTTTCTTCATTTCTCTTGCTGTTTCTTTACCCTTTTGCTCCATTTTTATTTTTCACACGCTGACCCTGACCATGCTGAAATCTGTTGCTGTTGTGTGTAATCAGCTCCATCTGTTGACCCCTGACCCCGCGTTATGTCTGTGAAGTCGGTACAACAGGTGGCCGTGTGGTGTTGGAGTTAACTGCGTTTGATGGCACCTCAGCGGGAGATGAAGGAATCAATGGGCTCAATGCCGCAATGTCAAAATGACCTAATTGTACGGTCCAAGTTTGGCAAATACATCGAACTGATGCCACGGTGAGATTAGATGACACACATAGTCTGTAAATTCACTTTGCTCCTTTGATGTCGACACAGTTTGTGTGACAGTGGCTGTCAGAAGATACCGAGCTGTTTGATGTTATCTGTCAGCGGTACACAAACTTAATTCACTTCCTATATCCTTGAGGGACTCATGAAGCACCATCATATTCTACTTTAATTTTGAGTTTTTTTGTACTATGTTTCTTTAAAAAAAAGAGGATGGTGTTAACAGCTTCACAAGATGCCTCAACGGGTCAGTTCACCCAAATTACAAAAGAACCCCAGTATTTTCTCATTTAGCCCAGATGCTGTTTGACCATGCAGAACGTGTGGTTTCACTTTTGATTTCAGATCACAGAGGGCATTTTTCTGCGTGTTTCACTTCTGCTTCAAGCGTTTCAGAACTAAATGAATCAGAGTTGACTTTTTAAAATGTCATTGAACGGTTCATTGAAAACTGTTCACAGGTCTTTGGCTTGTTACCAGAGCATTGTTTCTATAGGAAGATTTAATTTAAAATCCCAACTTCGCCTCCATTGAGTTTGCATCTGAAACCTCTCTCAAAATCCCTGCACATGAAACCAAAACCATCTAAATAGTCATATGGCTCTAAATCAGTTGTGTTCAGAGAAGTGGAAGCAGAGTGATTTAAAATCAAAAGTGTGACTTTATTCAGCTGCTGTGATGTTGGAACATGAAGCCTACGATGCTGTGAGGTTGAAATCAGGCTGTTTGCATTTGTGGTAAAAACCACATTGTATCTAGTCCGCTATGCTGTATGTTTTTCTCCATGTGAGGCGTCTCTAGGTTTCTGTTATCGCGCTGCACTCTTGCTGTACAGAGCCTGTGGCCGTTCTTTGAACTCTGATGATGCTTTTGATCACACCTGAAGCACAAACTGGGGCTCTGTCGCTCACAGACTCTTCTTGGTGCTCTAGAAAACAATCGTGCTGTGATGTTTGCACAGCAAAAGCCAGCTGGACTTCAGCAGGTATTCTCAGAAATCAGCAAATAATATCAAGAACACTGTAAAAACACTACTATGACTAAAGCTATTGACCGACTTTGAAACTCACACATCAAATGAGTCAAGCTATTGACTGGTTGTGAAATGTTTGGTTTTCTGTAACACTGATTTCATTCTTGGACAAAGAATGGGGATGTTGCCATAAAAAAACACATCCTCTGACACTCATTTATTGAGTAAGGGATTTTTATTTTTTTTTTGCCTCTCTGGGACTTTTCATGATTGCTTTTTGAACCGTTGGCGGTGTCACTTCAAACCTGTTTGTGTTGCTCTTTGGTTAGTTTGCCAATTTTGTCCAAGAGGGGAATTTCTAGTTAGAAAAATTAGCATTACAAAAGCTTTAGATTTGTGGGCACACAAGATTTGGTCCGAGGAAAAATAAAACTGATTGCCCTCTTGAGTATAATATTTAATTAATTCAATTGTTAGAAAACATATATGCAATGTGGGACACAATCATATCACTTCAGCAACATGTTCAAGTTTGATTTGGTTACTCATTACTACGCCGCCCTTGTGCTGTTGAATTATGCAATGGGTTGGATGACTTACATTGTTTGAGCACCATGCGAGTTGTTTTTAAAAGCAGCAGGCATCAATCAAACTCCCCCCTGTGCTTATTATCCTCCCCCTGCTATTATTTCACGCATTTACTACAGAGTCCTGCAGTTTAAGTTGTTTATGTGAAGAGAAATGCATCTAAATAGGAACAACCTATATTCAGTTTCTTTCCTCTATGTGAATGCTTGTTCTGCACTCAGCATGTATGCGGCTGTTGACACCTGCCTCTCTGCTGACTGAACTTCAAAATGAATGAAAGTGACAGATGCTTATCTCTCCGCTGACTTCTTTCCTCCAGACTATTTTTCAGCTTATCCCTCCTCACACTTTCCTTGAAGTCGAACTAGAATTTGACAGTTCCCATGTGCACATTGCTGTGTAAAGAAACTAGAATGATACTGTGGTTTTTGTGAATATTTTTGGTCATATTTGTTGAGACACCCAAGCTTCAGGCCTCTGGGTGGGCATTTACTCAATTACAATACTTTACAAATTCAAGGTACTTGTACTTTTGTATAACTTCTTCTCAAAACTAATTATTGTACTTTTTACTGCTCTACATTTGTCTGTCAGCTAAATAAGCTATTTAACCTTAAAATATTGCTGATCATACTTTTACTCGGGGGAAGTTTAAATGCAGGACTCTTACTTGTAGTTGAGTATTTTCACAGTGTGATATTAGTACTTTAACTTAAGTAAGAGGTCTGAATACTTCTTCCACCACTGGACTTTCTCATGAAAGACACTGACTCGGAGATGAACTGTCAACTTTGTGGTCCACTGCTGAACTTCATAGCCACATGTAGCCCACGAACATTGATGAAACACATTTCTTCCCCATTCCCTTGTTTTACTGACTGGGCTACTTAGCTTAGCCTAGCTTGCTAACAGTTAGCACTGATTCCCACTAGATGTCACTTCATGTTATTTTAATGCCTTCTGAGTCATAGCTAGCTCCCACACACTCGTGTTGTGTTTGTCATAAGTTATAGAAAAGAAAAGAGTGGGTTGAGGTTTGCTAAATTTTTTCCCCACTTTTCAACAAGCCAACAATGTATTTTTAATGTATGGTTAGTGATTTAGGCCGTCATTCTGCTGTTAAGATTGTATTCTAGTCGTATTCATGTTATTTCAACACCTGCTCAGTTATCGTCTCCTGCTCAGTCAGTGTTCGTCCAGCATTATGTGAAAGAGAGAGGCTAAGGAACGGCTAATGATGGCAGATGACCAGATTTTATAAAGTTGAAGCAACAGGTAGTCCTGTAACTTTAACACTCTGTACTTCACACAGTTATACGAATCCTGACGTGGAGTAGGTACAGTGTAACTAACATATGGCTAAAAATGAATTAACAAATGTTTAATTTCAGTTTGACTTTCACATCTCTGTCCTTTTTTTACAAACTGACATTTCTTCTTCTCTCCATTAGATCGGTTTTCCTGTAAATGTTATGAGAACTTCCTCCAGAAACAGGAAGTCTTATATTTCTCTCTCTCTCTGACTCTGTGTACAAAAATCAGAGCGTCTTCAGTTAACCTCAGCCTGGTTGTTGCTTTGTGTTGACGCCTTCCTGTGGGGCTGCATGTCGGTGGGTCACGTTTTCATTCAATGTGGACACTAATAGTTAGCCAATGTCTCCCTGCAGCCTCGACAAGCACAGATTACTACGAACTATAACATGATTACTTGGCTTCGACTAGTCTGTCCCCTGTGTTCTAGCAGGAGTGATTAAAAGCTTTGCTGGAATCAACAAGAAAGGTTTTTCACAGCTCTTTCCATGCTTGTCCATATTTAGACAGGATCCAATTGAGAGAAGAAATGCACTTTTCCTTTCATGTCTTTTCATTTTAATTCTCACACTGACTTCTGCTAAAAAGCCAATCCAACCAAAGGGCATTAATGTTTTTTGTTTATTTTTATTTGGCTGTAATTTAAGTGTGGAGGAGCCGCAATAAGTTGGTTTTAAAGGATCAAAAGGAGATTAAGAGCTAGATGTTAGCTTTTCTAGCAGTTGGTTGATTTTCATAAAAAACACCTCCCATGTCATGTCTTTCAGCTGGCCATCTCCTTCACACAGTTTTATCCAGAAGCTTACTAAGAACACATAATTTGTTGGTCTGCATTGAATTGTGTAATGCTTGTGTAATACATGTAAGTTATGTACCAAGAAGAGCCTCTCAATGCTGCATACAGTGAGTCCCCTCTTCAAGATTACAGTCTGAGAGCAGCCATTCTGTCTTTTGAATCACTGGTACACTGTTGTTATGAAAGTATTTTTTATTATTTTACTGCCTCTGGTTTGTTGATCTCCTTCAAATCAGCTTAAGTACCTGTTGATAGTCACAAAAGTTTATCTGCAGTGATGCTCAGAAGTACCAAAACACTTCAAAGATGAGTCAATCGATGGCAATTTTGATATCTGGCTAATTCAGATAAAGGCAGGATCCACATCACAGCCTGAAATGCTGCGTTCAAGAGCAGCCTGCCTTTATCGTGTTACATGTAAATCTCTTTGTATTTCACAGTTGTAGCTGCATTTTCCATTATTTTTGACATTGTTTATAGGGCTGGGCTGAATATTGTCATCTCTTGACTTTCTGTGGAGTTGAATTAGGACAATATGATTGTATTGTGTCATCGTTCCACAAAAACTGTTTAATTTAAAATAGGGCTGCACAATTAATCGTTAAAAGATCCTGATCTCGATTCTTAAGATGTGGAGGCATTTCGGATTCAAGCCAGACGATGACAAACAGTCTGAGGTGCATTGTAAAGTATGTTTCGCTGATGTTGCGGCACCACAAGGCAACACTACAAATCTCTTCTCTCTTTTTTGTTTTCTTAAACTTCATCAGTGCAATAAATATTTTGTGAAAATATAGAATTGTGATCTCAATTCTAAGCAAAAAAAGGAGGAGGAGAGAAGAAGGACGGGGAGACAGTATTGGGACTGGTCAGTAAAGTGGACACAGATAAATAGACTCCTGCCCTGCATGTCCACGTCCTCGTGTTCGCCGAGCTGCAGGGTTTCAGTGTCGTGTGTTACATCCCGACAGGACACTCAGCTTTGACTGCATGCCATTACAGCATTTAATTAATGAGGGGTGAGTGCGGGATCAGTTTCTGGCTGTTCCCAGGTGGTGATGGGAAATTAGGCTCCTTGCTCTGGGGAGAACCATCTGGTGCCACAGTGACACAAAATAGGCCAATGATAGGGCTACTGAGCATTCTGGGTAATGAAGTTTAAGGCAAGACCCTCACTTCTAAACTTGGACTTCAAAATCAAAACACATCCTCCCTCCTCTGTTCTCCTTTGTTTGTCGACTGTAGCACTTAATCCTGACTTGACAAGTGCGAACGCCGACTCACGTAGCCCACAAGAGGAACTCCATTTATTTTTTTGTCATTTTTGAAGCCCACAGTTAGATTTTCTGTTTCTCAATGGCTGCTCATTGAGAAACGGCGACAGTGACACAGTCCCACTACAGCATTCCTGACATTCGGAGTTGCTCACAACTTGACTCATATAAAGATGGAGCAATTTTGTTCACTGCTATTGTGTAGGCAGGAACACTTCCTCCCACTGACATGAAGCATTTCATAACGATTACAAGATAGACATTGAAAAGAAAACTGCAAGGAGGAGAACTAGGGCTCTGTGCAATCAGTGTATGGTTGCTGCTCCCTCCAGCTCCCCTTTGGTGACTTTTCTCCTCAAACCTTTGCCTGTTTCTTATTCTCAAGATGTTTAATTAGACATTTGATGCCGTCTCAGCCTGATCTCTTGCCCCCTCCACTAATATCCTTCTTAATTAGGGCAGCTTTATTCTATTTTCAAGTGACAGCATGTGGCAGTTATACAGCTAAATAACAAGAAGAAGTCTTAAAGAATGCACCTAAATCTGGCAGTTTTGTGTGGGAGATCGGTTTGAAGTACCAGGAGTCTCTGTTTACAAAGAAAGTGATAGCAGTGGGTGAATTTTGGGGGGGTGCACACATCTAAAAATCACAGCTTCTTATGAAAATGTGGTTAGTCACATGAAATTGCTCCAGAAATATACCTGCCACATTAGCTGCCCCAAGGCAGTGACATTTCTTTTTTAAATGTGTGAATCTAGAGGGCACGTCATGAGAAAACCCTGATGCCAGTCTTTGAATACAGCTACTGACCTGCTAACACTCAACCTGTTATTCTAAAGTGTTTGGATGGAGCGTTAGAAGTGATAAATGGATAATTTTGTTGGTTTGTGTGCAGGTTATTGATCAGGTCCAAATGCACTGTGTTGTGTATAAAGAAAGAAGGAGAACTCATGAGGGACAGAAAGAGGATTATGAAATCAATAGACAGCAGGATGCAAACAAGAAGTGTCACTCCACCCCCACTGTGTCCTAAAAATCAGCTCCAGAGACTCCAAAAGAGCATTTTGTAAGTGAACTTGAAAGTGAAACTGAACAATTGATTGGATAGAATAAACAACATAAACTAATATTTTTCCACTGATCCTTCAGTTTGTTGCCAAGCTCAGTTCTTTTGTTTAGATACGTGTATCCTGATACATGTGTACACCTTTAGCTTTAACATGTTATTATCCATAATAACAAATAATGATAACCCTCTGTGGTTTCTTTTTATTTCACTCTGCTATGCCACCTGTCTGGTTGAACCTGCTTTGTGTCATCCTTTGGCCTTTTGGCCGATGTGACAGACAAGTAGAGGCACAGCGTGGTGTAGACATGCTGCATCACAGCTCTCATCTACCAAAGCCTGATTCATTGCCAATAACCAGCTTTCTGTGTGCATGCAGGTCCACACACAAACAGGTGTCTGCACACATTGGCACTTGTGCATGTTTGTATTACTGCACCTGGAAGTGTTTGGCGATACAGTGATAAACCTCACGGCTACATGAATATTTTAGCTCTTTTCTGAACCTGATATCAATCCTAATCCAATTCAAACTCAAGTCCCCTTTAAAGAAGCGATGGTGTGCTTCATTTTGCAAAAATTGTTCTCCTCTGAAAGCTTTTTAAATTGTACGTTCTTCAGTTGTTGACTATTACTAGACCTCATGATGTTGTGGAGAGAATTTTCTCTAACTGGACTCTGAATTTTAATCTAATACCCCGGAGTTATAACTTGACTAGCTTCAGCATGAATTCATGAATTTTATCAATAGTAATAATATAACGATAAAGATTTCATTCATTCAGTAATGTTTGAAGCTTTTCTTCCTTGACACACTTGAACTCCTTCACTTGGGGCACCAACTCACCCCAACCCAGAGGGAACAATCCACCATTTTCCGGCAGAGAACGCCTCAAAAAGAGTGAAGTACAAGAGCACACACAGAGGTTATGAGTGCCAGTGAACAATGCTGCATTGTCACTCACCTGTCACTGCAGCTGCACTCATGTGTAACAAAGAAAGCTTGTGTAACTTGCCGTATCTGGTCTATTTTTGTTGGATGCAATAGCAGTTTTGCACAAAGGAGTCTCATAACATTATCACTATTTCATAGCATGAGCAGAAAAACTCTGAATGTGTTAACTAGCAGTAAGCTGTGCAGCCATCATTAGATTCAAAGATAAGTATTGGTGCATATCTGCAAAGCCAAGTTTAATCACCCAAGAGCTCGTTCACCTATGCTAATGCACACCTACATGAGGCAGCTGCATGATACCTTTCCTGCATCCGCACATTCAGAGCAGATAATCCTCAGGCTTCACGGCAGAAGATTTTTCCCACACTCCCCAAACAGGCACTCAATCTCATCAGTACCCACAATCCATCATAATGTCCCAGGGGCGGCCTGGTACCATCACTGAAATACAGTTTGTTTCTGGCTTGTATTGCACCCATGAATGCATCATCAGGAGGGTGGTAGCATCTCTCTCGCTGACCTGCATTTTGCTCTGTGAAAGCTCGGTTTAAATGTATGAGTCAGACTGAGACAATATGAGTATGCATAAAATCGACACTGAGCTACAAAATATCAGGGACATTTTTTTCTTTCTTTAAAAAAGCATAACAATATAATGAAAAATAATAAGAAAAAAGCCCAAAAAACCACAGAGCTGAAGGGGGTGGCCTTGAATTGCTTGTTTTGTCTGAGCAACAGTCTAAAGATATTCACTTACCAATGTAAAACAGAGAATTAAAGACGCGCTTGGCAGTCGATATTTAGTATTTTTCAATTGACTAATGATTTAATCCACTAATGGTGTCTGCAATAGAAATGATCCTCA
The DNA here is from genome assembly GCA_025331565.1 of Holacanthus passer. Classification (NCBI taxonomy): domain Eukaryota; kingdom Metazoa; phylum Chordata; class Actinopteri; family Pomacanthidae; genus Holacanthus; species Holacanthus passer. The sequence goes on from JAFREQ010000053.1 coordinate 319,558, forward strand.
TATTGAATCAAAGCTCCTTTTTGCACAATCTGCATCCCACAAATCTTTAAAAACACTTTTCTATCTCGTCTGCTTCTCTTTATCTCCATTAGCTCTTATGTGATTATTGTAAATTAGAGAGGCATAATGAGTCAGTACATCTGTGTGCTTAATATTTTGCCTGCAGCTTTAAAGTATCATACCATACCAAAAGTCTTGCATCTAATCATTTTTCAAACCGTGCAACAGTGTTTTAGAAATGTTAAAATTAGAAAAGATGCTCACATTTATTGATTTTTTTGGGTAAGAAAACAAGCTTGAAACAAAGCACTGACACATTTCTAACCTTTAAAGTTGCCGAACTTGTTAGCAAACAGTTGCCTGTTTACACGCTCAGCCGACACTGAGGAACATTATCATTCATCCGGAGCAATGTTTCTGTGCTCCTGATGGATGTTAGGCCAATATTCACTCTCCTTTTAGCTCTGTTTTAATCTCCACTAAATCTTGAGGGAAATAACTTGCTCTGCTAAATGATTTATTGTGTTCAGCTTGTCCCTAAATTTGTCTGTTTGCTGTTTGGTGTCAGTTTATCAGAGCATTTTTACTGAAAACTGCTAAACTGAGTTCATGAGAGTGAAAAGTTGTTGGTTGTAGGAAACAACAGTGAGCTGAAAGACGCTAAATGGTCCATACAGCGTCAGGTGATAATCCTCAGTGGGTTTGCCACATGCACATTGATTAGTGCTGCTAAGCTATACTCTGACCCAGCTGTTTACTGAAAATGTACAGCCTGAAAAATACAAAAACAACATAAACACGGTCAAGTGCAATCTCCAGAGCTAGCTAACAAAAGCTGGAGCTGTTTATGGTCCTTAATAAGTGATCTACATGTACAACTTATTGATGTAAAACTCAACCTGCTGATGAAGGATAGTAGGGCGCATATTAAAAGTCAAGCAAGTTTGAGGAGTCTGCCAATTGTTTTTTATATCATAAAGAATTGGATGGAAACCAGTGGAAACCTGGAACAGTAAGAAAAACATCCAAAACCAAGCTACTAGACATGTTATGTAGCTAAGAAGCTCAACAGACTGGTTTAATCCTCCAGAGACAAACTTGCATGTTTGACTGGTGGAGCTGAAACTGGAAATGTTATTCATTAAACTGGTTAACTCCCACTGTTAGCTATTTACATCTTATTTTCAGTAAGTCGCTGCAGACTGTCACATCTTGAGGTGACTCAAGATCACTTCCTTTAGGATTTTTCCACAGTTCACAGTTATCCCTTTTCTTCCTGGCTCACTCTCTCTCCCTCTCTGCTGGAAGTCAGGGGCTGTGAAATTGCCCAGGAAACATCAATCATGCCTTCATTTCCCAGGCTATCCCCACCCCCCCGCCCCTGCCCCTACCCTTGGTCGGCTCTCGGGGGTTTTCACCCCGGCTGTTCTTATGCCGCTATCATTTCGAGTGGCTCCTCTGCTGCATAAATCCCTACATCCTCATGGGGGAAGCGAGCGAGGCTGATAGAGTGCCCTGATATAAGTTCTCTTTACAAAGGATTGGGCTCATCCATGTTTTAGTGCAACGCCGTGCTGATGTATTTATGTGTTTAGAAACCTCATTCCAGAGGTTAGCCAGTGTTACAGAGGAGAGATGTGTATGTGGCAGATAACAGGGATTTCCCCCATTGGGAGATAGATTGAATGTCAGAATGTCATTTATTTATTTAATTATTTTTAAAGCCTGCATTGGAAAAACCATTGTAAAGTATGTCAGGCTATAAATGTTGTAGTAGGCAATATGGTAATAAATGCATCCTTTACATCCAAGTCCTATCCAATAATTCAAATAATAAAAAACAATAAAAAAAGAAAGATGTAAATGCAATAAACATTGTAATATGTCATCAAATAAAACAAAATAAAAATGACAAAATGATCAAAAAATAATGAATAAATACTGGTAGAGCAGTAGATAAAAGTAGATAACAGCAGATAAAAACTGCACTCTCTGTCTCTTACGGTTTTACACTGCAGAGACAAGGCAGCGACCTGACCGGCCCTAAATAATTCCAGTGTTTGTAGCGAGCTGTCAGAAAGGTGACACAGGTGACAAATAATGTGATCCGACAGACTAAATAATATGCAGAAGCGAATTTACTGTGTGATAGATGGAAGAAAATGATGCTCCCCGAAGCCCTGCTGCTTATTTTCCGTCTTGGAAATGAATATGCTGTGCTTCCCCTCTGTGTCCTTTCACATCACTGCTCAACTTCTAAAACTTTTATGTTTGTCATCGTTTTATTTGTGTGTGTGAGGGATCTTTAGCATGACAATAAGTCCATGGGACCAGATGTACTCATAGACCAATTTCTGCCTTCACCGTCAGACTGTCCCAAGTGTCAGTCAGCTCTTTGTTGTTGTTATTGTGTGTGTTCATCTGTGCGTGAGCCTTTACGCCTTACAGATACTGCTCTGTCAGACATTTTGTGGCTGACACCATTAATCACTGAAGTATACACGCAGATACACAAACAGCCTGATGTGTATTCACGCAACGAGTTCGCCGGGGGAAATAAACAAGTTTTCCTCCGTGGAGAAAATGACAACGACTCGCAGACATCAGCTCTGATCACCTTTCTTATGGAAAACCAAACGCAGAGAATCAAGCAAGTGTCTGAAATGTTCTGCTGGGGTTTCTTTTCTCTTTGTCTGCGCAGAAATCTGTAGAACAGGATTAATTGAAAATACACTTCTGCCGCATTCAAAGATTGTTCACACTTTTGCATTCGAGGTGACAGTCGAAAAGGTTTCTGTCACAAAAATGGAGCTTTCCCCCGGAAGGCTTATCTGAAGCATAAACACTCCTTTTGATCTGAAACAGAAAAGAGTCGTCTGTGTTGGTGTGAGTGTTTGAAATTTTGTGTTGGATTAATTTAGGCGTTTAACGTTTGTTTGAGATAGTAAAGGATTTTACTTGATGTGGTTTGTTGGAACATACAAGCAATTTTAAGACGTCACTTTGGCTCTGGGAAGTTGTGATGGACATTTCTCACAATGTTTTGACATTTTATGGACACGATTTTTAAGATGTGTGTCATCACTGGTGGAAGAAGTGTTCAGATCATTTATTTCAGTACAATAAAATAGCAATACTACACTATAGAAAGGTAAAAGTACTGTACAGCATCAACATTTTTACTTACAACACTGATTCCAAAAAGGTGGGACACTATGTAAAACAAATAAAACAGAACTTCAGCCCACAGTCAACCTACAGTAGAATATTAATCAGAAGCACCTGATTCATGTTCACATGTGTCACCTGATTTTTAAAATGTACATGACCATCATGTTATTTAGTGTCTATGTGGTTTCAGAATGACTTCATGTGATTATTCCTTCACATATGAGCAAAAATACAGAATCACAGCTGCCAGAATAGCACAACTCTCTCATGATAATATCTCATGATTTACTTCCGTGTTGACCCTTGACCACATGGTAGTCACTGGTGAAGCCTGTCATGTGTACTGTGGGTGTGGAGAAGGATGTTTACTGAGCTGTTGAAGGGCCAGATAACTGCAGGTTTCATCATTATGCAGGGAATTTCTGCATATCAGTGAACAGTTCTCTTGTAGAGAGGTCAGCGAGCCTTATGTAACACAATATCCAGATCCTGATTAGAAAAAGTTTTCAGTGTAACTTTGCATTATTGGGTTTATACTCTCCCTGCGGTTGAACTTGATTATGCAACAGATTTGTGAGACGTAACTGCAGGCACACAGAGTCATTTGCAGGGATGCAGCAGTACAGCTTTTTGCTCCTGATATTGATTATAAAACTTTAACTCTGGGTGTAAGTCGACACTGAGCAATGATCCGGCAACAGTACTCTTTTTTTCCTTTCTAAAATATTTAACATTCGTGGAAAACTACATGGATCATTCTTCTGGTAACTGAGATGTTTGAAAACAAAAAATCTTTTAAGGCTCATAAAAATTCTTGTTATATTGTTCTTTAATATTTATAAAGTTAGTTGTAGTGTCAGTTTACTGGTTAATGTTGAAGTTTGGTACTTGACTGAATTATCTTAATGGCTATTGAATGGATTACAGTGAAATTCATGGTTCCCAGAGGATCCTAATGACTTTGATGATCCTCTGAACTGTGAAGATCATGTAAATGTCCTCCTAGTCCATCATCATTTCTAAAATGTCTGCCTGGTGGTTTGATCTTCACCCTCCTCCTGTCCACATGTGAAAGTGTCCTTGGGCAGGACACTGGACCCTGGGTTGCTTCCCAGCCAGTGGGAATACACAAGACAGTGCATTTCTAATCCCGGATAAATGGGATTGGGACCGGAGGGAGGGTTGCATCAGGACAGGCATCCGGTGAAAAATGCCAAATCTAATATGCAGATCTCCACACTGTGCTCAGGTCCCCAAATGGGGAGCAGTGAAAGAATACAATTTTTCTAATACTCTATTTCTCATTACCTACAAAATCAGTGGCATTCCATCACCCAGCATTAATTAGCACTGAATACAGATTTACTTTGTGTTTAGTGCTCTAACATTGGCTAATTAGCATTAAACACAAAGTAAATCTGTGTTTACAAAAAGTTGACCTGTGTTTAGTGCTAATTAGCAAATGGCAGTTGACATTTAGCCTTGTAGTTATTAGTTATGGTCATTTGTAATTCACTTGTACATGTCTGTGTCCACTTAAATTATTGTATTTTGTAAAAGGTATTTTAGAAAGATGATGGTAACACTGTGGTGTCTGCTTAGTATCTGGTGATCTACTTTAAATAAGAGTGAAACAGATGAAATACCAAGTGTGGATCATAAGTCAATATTGACAATCGTACAGACCTGGTGTGTGGGATCAGTGCTCCCCTAATTATGTAAAAAATATACTCATGCTTGTACTGCAGGGATGTGATGTTTTCTCATGTATTCCCTGTGTTCATGTGGGTTTTCTCTCTGTGCTGCAGTTTCCTCCCACAGTCGAAAGACACGCTGCTGAACTAAAGGCTTGAACTGCTAAATGAGAATGTGTTTGTCTCTGTGTCGGTCCTGTAATAGACTGGCAACCTGCTCAGGATGTTTTGCCCAATGCATGGTGGGATAAAGCTCCCCTGTGATCTGGTTAAGCGATGGGTTTAGATCAAACTAAATGAGATATCCAATATATTTCCTCTTCTAATGGTGAAGCAGTTCTTACAAATAGCCTCCAGATTGTACTTACCGAAGATCTGCTCTGGAGGAGGGAAACACTGCATCCCTCCACATCTCTAATTTGCTTTTCAGATCACTTGTTTCCTCAGAGTCCCTCTTTGAAAATCTTAAGTCTCCAATATAATTACGCCCAACGGTGGAAAAACCTCTACCTAACGCACAAATTGACAGCCTCAAAAAAACTAAAAACCTCTCTGTCGAGTGAGCTAATTTGTTACTGTGTGTGTGATGATCTGCGTTCATGAGTCAGTGTTGTGGAGATCAGTAATTGGGACCGGACTAATGGGGAAAGACTGTTCAGAGGTCTAGTTAGGCAGTATGTGGGACAGCATGAGCAAGCATGTTCAAGTGTCAGTTTAGGAAGCTTACAAACCAGATGCTTCTAATTGGAATATGTTAGAGAAATGAAAAAGACAGAAAGAGGCACATTGAGGCACATTATTTTTTCACTCATACTGAAATATTCCCAGTTTGGACAACATCACCTTGTGCTGATATGTAAAGATTATGTTGAGATTGTAGGGTGTGCTGTCAGTGCTGCATGGATTAAGTTGTAAGTAATCTGTGGACACGGGACAAAATTTTGGTGTTGGAAACGTTCTGGTTTCCTTTTATAATCCTTCTTTTTGTAGTCTGAGTAGTATTGACCAATCACGTTTAATTGGGCTTTGGTTGCAAGCAGATGATCAGTACAGAACATAACAGAAGCCACCAGCTATTGTTTGACATTGATTAAGCTTTTTATTATTTTTAATTTATTTGCATGCATATGCAGATAGTTGTTGAGATTAGCTGAAATGTTATGTGGACCTAAAACACTAATCTGACTGTAAGCCACGAAGAGCAAGTCTTTGCCTGGATATATGTTATCAGTTACCCGAATATCTGCTGACTACACCAGTTACAACAACAAAAGGCATCACTCAAACAACAGGATGCATGTGGTATTGACTCAAAAGACCCTACAGTGTGTGTTCATGGTAGTAAAGGAACATGTCACCCAGTGCAGCAGTGTGTTTCAGAACAACAATGCAGCTCTGTGGCACAGAGGAACAAGATATATCAGTGGCACAGAAAGTACTTCTTAGTCGTATCAATTTTTGGATTTGGTCTTTTAGGATGTGTTGACAACAGGGGAAATATCACAGTATCACAGACTTTGTGTGCAGCTAACAGTTGCTTGTACCTTGTTCAGTCCCTGATCTGCAGCCTTTCTGTTATGATTTGTGTGCTTAACCTTTGGGTTTTATAGATTCAGGGTGATTATGTCAGACCTTCAGTCAGGATAGATAATCATCACGCAGCCGTCAGCTCCCATTCTTGTTCCACCGCACACAAACACTTTCACTATATTTGTTTTCTTTAATGCCATTCATCTCTTTTTAATTCACCTTTCCCCAAGTAGAGACAATTTACCCCAGCAACACAGCTGGAGATACAATTTCATAAAACAAACATCGCCTTAATTTCCTGCACATAGCAGCTGGACCCTGGAAAAACAGGAACACGTTTCAGCATTTTCTGATTGTGCCACGAGCCTACACAGAAGGTTTTTGGAAACAATAACAGTGTTGAGTAGCACTGACTTTGCTGTCATACACCCACTTAGTCACCCTCATCAAACCCACATGTCGTAGCTGCAGATGAACAAGCTTGCTGCAGTTGCTATGCTCCTGCTGTTTTGGTGCATTTCCAGCATTGTGTTGTGTTTTGGGTGAGACAGCCCTTGTCAAAGGTTCATAAAAGTGACCTTGGTTTTGTGAACAACAGTTCTTTTGTACCTACTTGTATTTGTCTGGAAATACATAAGAATCTAGCTGCATAAGACAGTAGACTAGAGAAATAATATATCCATCCATGTGTTTCTCCAGCAGTTTTTGGATCCTGGTTCTGGTAGCAAACCTGAATGCCCTTCTCCTCCACCTTTTTCTGAACTATCTAGAGACAGTCCTAATGCCTGATGGGAAAAATAATCCCATCGGTACATTTTGGGTTTGCCCCAGTGTGTCGTGCCCAGAAAACCTCCAAAAGGGAGGCATCGAGCAGCATAGTAATTAGATGGCTGACCCACCTGAACTGGCTTCTTTTGATGAGAAAATCCCCGCAGCTATAGACATGGAGAAGGAAACTCAACCTGTAAACTTTTTCTTTTGATTTATACCCAGTCGGTGTTGGTGTTGGTGAGGGTTGGAATATAAATCAGTTATTAGATAGAAAGCATCACCTCTTCATGTTCAACAATCTGGGTGTTGTTTGAAGTTTGTAAATAAATGGACATGAGTGTCAGATTGTCTGTTTTCAAAAGTTACAGAAATTTCAGAATTCTGAACTCTGAACTCTGAAAAGTTTAGGGGAGGGATGCTGTTAGACAATCTGACAAGCTGTTGAAGCTCAGCATCTAAGTGATATGTCATCTACATTCACCTAGTGAGTTGTTTTTATGTTTCCACACAATGTGGTTTTTCTATATTTTCTACAACTGGTTGGGTTGGATGAGGGAGGAAATGTGGTCGGGAAGAGAATGTTTTAAAAATATGGTGTGTTCAAACAACATGAAGCATAAGAATACAAGACATGAATTGTAAATATAACTTGAGGTTTGTTCCCTCTTTTGGCCTTTTTGCGAATAATTTCTCCTGCATGATTATGAGGTTAGATAATTTACTGTATGTCTGTTTTACAGCTGAAAATCTTCTTGCAGACGGTAATTTAATGCACTGGTGCATGCTTCCCCTCAATGCCTATTTGGGCCATAGACAAGCCACCGCCATCCAAGTGCCCCAGATGACCACTGTCGCCTGCTGTGCCCATGTGTGTGTTTGAAAGGCTTGCGACTCAGCCACAGATGGGGTCATGACTTGAGCTGAGTGTAAATGAACCAGTAGACAGCGAGGACATGCTTTAGATGACGCAGACCCTCAGCGGATCTTCCCGGTCTCGTCTGGGGGCTCAAGATATGGTGGCTAGCAGGATGGGAGGTGAAGGAAGGCCAGACTAGTTCAGCCTGTTGGTTATGCAGGCTGGGCTTTAAAGTAGGCCAGCACATGCCTGGGAGCAGCCGTGCCAAATGAACTTCCTTGGTTGCTGTGTGAGGCTGCGTTTTGGAGGAGCCTCCAGGGAGCCGGGGCTGTCAAGGCAATGTGAAGCACTGGAAATGCAGCGAAAAGGAGCCTTGCTTGGTTTGGTTCACCGACAGTTCTGTTTGCTGAGCACAAAGCTTCATATTTTCTTTGGGTCTCAAATGATTTTTCTTTAAAATTTTGATCAACTGTTCAGAGAGATCAATTCTAAGTGTCTAACAGTGTTTATTGAGGTTAGCCCCAGAGAAAGACTTCATCCATGTGAATCTTGATTACACGTAGGCCCAGATAGGACAGGATCCCCGGAGTCTAGACGGTGCTGATGGTGGAGGTGGAGTGAAGCCGGCAGGTGATTGATGGGAACTCTCACTGGCCATGGTGGTGATGGAGATGTGTAATTGCAGTGATATTTGAAGCAGCATCCAAGGACTGATGGGCTGGAGGAACGTGGGCAGAAAGATCATTGGTCGGATATGGTCATAGCGTCAGGATTGTGAATGTGGAGACTTGGACTGTGTGGGAAAGTGAATATGATAGAGAAGATACAAACTGGAAGAAATTCACTCACAGAGGAATTAAGGCAAAAAGTGAGAGAAAAGATCTTAATAACTTAACTTTCAGCAGAGCTTCTTAAAATAGGAAAATGTGCCCATTGCAAGTTCCTAGAACAGTTGTGTGCAGGAAAATCAAAACAATTGACTCAAAGATGCTATAAAATGTTGAGGGAGACTGCAGAATAATAATTATCTGTGGGGTTCATTTCATGCACGTAGGCATGTGACCCATTAATGGTATAGAAATATTGATTATAGCCACTTTTACTAAAACCTCAGCAACAGCTTCTTTCATTTTGACGATGACCTGTCTGCTAGGAATAACAAAAAATTGAGTATATTTAATTTTACAGGAGTATTCCTCCTACAGGAAACACACTTAACAGCCACTGTTTACCTGACCTCTGCAACTATTGATTTCTTTAACAAAAATGTTTAAGAAAACTGTTATATAGAAATATTCTTTTTCCTGTAAGCCAGCCAGCTGAGGACAAAAGCCAGACGCTTCCATTTTAACAGCAACCAACACCTTTAATCTTACTTTAGTAAAGTAAAGCAGGAAGCATTAAACACTCACAGGCGTACAATCCTTTAAAAATGAGAATCAAATTTTGATATTTCTATATTCTCACAGAAAACACTGAACTTCTTCTGTTGAATTTTAAATGCAGGAATTCTATCAGAGGAATTATAGCTTTGAGACGTCCCCACTTCCACATAAATAAAGGATTGGCGTATATTTTTCACTGCCGCTTACAGCAGGACCTGGACGCCACACTTATTTATCTGTCAAAATCCACCAGGAGAGTCTTTCAGCAGTTTCCCTGATGAAATGGCAATAGCTGTTAAAGAGACAGGGAATCCCATGCTGCCAGACAAAGCTCTTTTAATGAATGTTTCCTCTCGTGTCTCGTGAAACCTCGGCTTTCCTGAAGCCTGGAGTGGGAGGGGGCACTCTGAGACTCTCTCCACATTCATGTGTTCACACAGAGGCAAACTGCAGATACATGCTCATCTATACTGTGTGGGAGAACGAGAAGCGGAGATGTGACGAGATCAGTAAGAAATGGGGGAGTGCCATAATTTCTCTGACTGAAGGGGAAACGAATAGAGGAAGACAGAGAAGAAGTGAGAAGAGGAGGAGGTGGAAGAGGGGGCGGCGAAGGCCCGAGTGGCAGGGGCTCGTTCCCGCTGAGCAGACCGGGATAATCAGAGCAGGGAAATGAGCCGAGTCCCACGCAGTCCTCGCCAACCGCCCCGGAGCGACCGATGACAAGCCTGATGGATGGCAGCGCACAGTGAGCACACTCCTCTGGGAGCGAGGGAGGAGAAGGGAGGCGATGGGAGGACTGTGAAAAGGGAAAGCAAGGAGCCGCAGGTGGTCAGAGAGGTAGCCAGATAGCAGGAGATGCAGAGGATGAAAAGAGGAGGTGAACAAAGAGGAAGTATGTTTGTTAATGACTACTGAGAGCAAATGTTTACTCCAGGTACACAAGCGACATGTTTGAGATGGAGTTATACAATTATGTATTGGAGGCAGAGCTGCTCTCCAGGTAGAAACAGTCTCATGACCTATAAATCACCGCCTACATCTCTGCATCTGGTGTTATGCTATTTGACGGTTCTCTCCCTGGTTGGAAAAACAACCAAACCAACCGGGTAGCATTAAGAATGAGGGCATCATATATTCCAGAGCCAGAAAAATGCTTAGAAAAATGGCATCAAGTTTGGATGAGATTTTTTTTGTTGTTGTAAGTCGATTCACAGAAATAATGATGTTTGATCGCACAACAAAAGTTATGTAACCTGCTCCAAACAGCCACTACTGCTGCTTCTGAGTTGACTGAAGATATGTCAGTCACACTTAACACAAAAATATTCTTCTTCTTCTTCTTATTATTGTTGTTGTTATATAAATGCTCACAAACTGTACATAGGATAATTACCTTACCTGGATAATTTGGAGTAGTTCTACTAGCAAGGAAACTAAGCTTGACTTCCTATTATGACTATAGTTTTTTGGTCCACCTCCGAAAGTATAGTCCACCAAAAATCTGTGCTTTGAATATCAAACACTCACCGCTTTAAAAGTGACTTGAAAAGTAGCTCTCAAAAGTTCAAAGTTCAGTCAACTTCAATCAGAATCAGAACCGTTACAACAGATTCCAGCAACCCAGTTTCACTTTAAAAAAAAAAAAGCTTTCAAACTTTTAAAATTCATATCAACTATTAATTTGTAAACTGAACATCTAACTTACACATATTTTTGTCAAAATGTTTAGAAATATGGCTCAATTCATGGTGTCTGTTATTGCTACATGCTAGAAAACATGGTTATAAAGGCACACAGCTAACCATGCTAGCTACGAACAAGTGAGTATTAAGCCATATTTATAATACTGTACATACAAATGGGAGCAGAAGTTGAGAACATTTAATACTTTTCTCCCTCGTGACTCTTGAGTCTTCATCGGAATCTATTATAACTGCTGTGAATCCAAGTTGACTACAGCTGCCGTCCTCGGAGGAAAAGTCAACTACAAACTTTTCTGAGGCATCTTTTAAGTCAACACAAGATTTTGATATTCAAAACATAGATTTTCAAAGAAGTGTAAGTTAAAAATTTACATCAACCAGGACTGGGGTTGCCTCCAGGGAAGCTCTGCCTCAAAGAACTTAAACCTGCCTTAAACTGTGGTCCTGGGACTCCACTGGGTTTCTTCACAAATACAGTTCACTAGAAATTATATCAAATGTGGAGACTCACTTTTCCAACACTTATCTCTGGACGTGTAAGTGTTACATAATTAAGCTGTAAGTCATCAACAACAAACATGTTTGCATATGGAGCTCCTGTGGACATGTTTTCATCGGCTTGAGCTCAGGGACATGAAAAATGTCTGATGCCTCCTGCTCTTAACTTAAACCAACATTGATCTATTGTATTTTGCCTCCATAACCTGAACGCTGTCCCGCTGCCAAAAAGTAGTTTGTTCAACTGTCTGGAAAACAGTCACACTATACGTCCTTGTCTTTTCCCCTCTTACACATGTCCCTATACACCGGGTCACACTCGCTGAAACATAATGTAACTGAAGACAGACTAGACTATCAGGGAATCGGAGCCCGAGTTTTCAATTGGCTGGATGGTGTCCCGGCCTGAAGTGCACCTTGTGGGCCCATTGCTGGGAGATCAGCAGCCAAGAGAAATAAACAAGGCAGTAAACACTAACTGCCGGGGGACGACCACGAGGGAGAGCTTATTTTTCACTCTCCGCGAGAGGTCTGCCCAATCAAAATATGCCCAACATCCCACAAAATCACACCGATCAGTTCACTGGAGAGTTTACAGGGATGGATGACAGTTGTGGCTATTTAGAATGATATTAATGTCAGCAACGTAGCAGGATAATAAAAGAGGATTTTTATGTAAAGATACAGCAATCTCATCAATTAAATCAACAAATTGGGCCTCCTGGAGTCCCATCCCATTACATATTCACCACAGGTTTTCTCTTTTTTTCAGAAGAAGTATTAATTAATTGTTGTTCCTCAAGCAAAAATGAGAAATAGTTGTTGTAGCTTTTCAATGTGAGGATTTTCTGGAATTCTTTATTTTGTATTATTTAAAATGACATACTTTTACATTTTGGACTATTGGTGGTGCAAAATTAGTCTTTTTAACATGTCACCTTGGGCTTTTGAAATTGTGATGGACATTTTCCACTTTTTGTTACATATATTGTTATATTCACGGTGGATCAAATGACCATGTGATGCAGTGATGAACCCACAGAGACTCATTATCTGACTCAGCTGCAGTATCTTTCAGTATTTTGGTTTTCTGGTCCACAACTATACTGTTTCTCCTTCCTCTCACTGGTCTCATCAGGGTGGATTATTGCAGCTGTACGGTACCCAGTTCATGAACTGGATGCAAGATATGTTCCTTAGGAGGTAGCAGAGACTACAGGACTTTTATTATTGATTTATTACATGGACACAAACACGGCTCCAAACGGATGTGGATGTTGTTCCTTATCTGTCAGACGTGTAAATAGGCAATTGTTTGTTAACACGTTCACCATATCAAATTAAAATGTGTCAGTGTTTACACCACACAAAAAATCAGTTAGTGCATAAAAAGTAATCAGTTACTGTGAGAAATCACCAATAGATTAATTGACAATCAAAGCTCTACACTGAAATCCTCAATGTGAACAAGTGCGGATTTAAGATGTCACATTATGTAGGCTTGTGTTACATGTGTGTTTTCATGCTCAAATGTGTGTACAGACACACCAGAAGTCATACAGCAGAACATGTGTGTGTGTGTTGGCATGTGTGTGGGAGGCCAGTGTCATTAAATGCAGCTCATATTGGGTGCGAAGTGTGTTGACTCATTAGAGAGTGTGATGCAGATTGCAGATGGAGAGACGGTGCCAACGGTGAGCGCAGAGGAGTGTGTCACACTGTAGTCAGGACTGCAGGGCTGCACCTCGCCGGGCCTCATCTGAAATGCACGGGGGACGCGCCTCAACAGGCGCCGCTCCGCGATGTCAAAGACAACATGTCAGGGCTGATGAAAAGTGACTGATGAACATATCAGTGTCCAATTTAAATCCAGTGTTTAATAGACGCTGATGAATAAAGCCGTCAGAAGTTGCAGCAGGAGCCAGCAGATAGGGAGAGGTGCATTAGCTCATGTCACATATCTAATAAAGAAAATAGTGTTTGACAAAGGAAACTTGACAGGAAGCTTTGTCTCTAGGTAGACTGACAATGTGCTGAAGCGCAGTCTCCAGATAAAATTAAACTCTCTCATGCTGTTATTTTATTATTACTGGCACATATTGAGAGAATTAATTGTTAATATACTGCAAAAATCTCCATCACGTCAAGTTGCCTTTGTCAATTATTGAGTCCTAAAAGCTTTAATTTGAGGTAGATTTAACCGGCTTCCAATAATTGTTTCAGAAATTTCAATTTCAAGGTGTCATTTTTCTCCATTCTAATTTAACGACCTGCATTTTTTCTGTCTTACAGATACAGACACTAATTTCTTAAAATGATTGAAATACATTGACTTGTATCAACAACCGGTTGAAATAACTTTGCTGTTAAGTGTGGATTTTACTCAGTAGAGGACACAAATCTGCAACCAGGCTAGCAGCGAGGTTTTGCTTTGAGCAAAATGCTAATGCCAACATGCTAACCTACAGCTACAATGACAACGCTGATGTGCTTATGTTTGGCATGTATAATGCTAACCATGTTCACCATCTCAAGTTAACATGTTAGCATGCTGAGACTTACTAATTAAGTCTAACGCAGTAAATGCAAAGTAAAGTTGAGGATAATTGGAATGTCATTGGTTTTGCAGATATTTGGTCATAAAGCATTAAAAGTACAAAAAGTATTTTAACTGATTATGTTAGGAGACCACCAAAGTTTAATTATTTATATTTATTTTATAACAATATTTAAATTGTTGAGATATTTAATTGTAGAGACCAAAGTTGTGGATAGACCAACAGACCGAGCCAAAAACTATGTAATCTTAATGTCTTATGAAATATCAGAGTCTCAGACAAGCAGAGAAGCCAGTTTATGCCGCTCACGTCACCATACTGTAAGATATTATGTGTAAGTTCAGACACGTGAAGTACATGAAGGGAGCCATGTGAGAGTTTACCCTTGTGTATTTTCTTCCCACCGTCACCACATCTCCATCTCCTGTGTTCTTAAGCGGGTGTGACGATCATAGAAAGTGTGTGAGTGTGTTTGTGTGTCCCTGTGTGTCACTTTTTAAAGTGAGGTCTTGAATTATAGAGAGATGAGGCTGCTTTCCTTCAGGGAATGCGCCAGGAATAGTTTGTGGAGATGCTAAAACTCCTGGGTACCTTATCTTTTTCAAGTTAAAAATGACTGTTTTAAGTTACCTATCAGAGAAATTCAAGGATTGCATGCAAAGCTGTCTCTGGCCATTTTAATGCTTTTGGCCCGACATCCACTCAGGGTTTTATTTTTTTATATCTAAATTACTTTACTTTCTTTCAACTTTGTTCAACTTGGCTCAACATTTGCTAACACATAGTCCATGAATTAGTAAGTTTAAATGAACACTAGCAAGGCGGTTATCCTGATTTTGATTTGTCATGTGATGTTTAAATGGAACATAAGTAACCTGGTTATTCAAATCCCTGTATATATGATTTTAATCAGTAAGCAGTTTTCATTAATGATATGTCAGTAATATCAGGTTGTTGTGTGGATCCAGGCCTGAAAGTGACAAAATGTACTGAAATGTTATCGTGAAAATTCAAAATATAACTGAATACATCAGTACAGAATTTGTTTGCTTGTAGGCTAAAACATATCTGTGTGCCAAGACCAAACAAAATCTTAAGATGAAGTCAAAAAAACAAAAACGAGTCTGTGAAAGTTTAGTGGAGGCGAAAAATAAATTAGCATAAAATGTATTTTATTAACTGATTGAAGGCTAAAAGAAAAATAAAGCTTTATATAGCTTTATATATCATATTTTTTTCAGTCCATTTGAAGTATTTGATCAACAATATTACTTCATGATGTATTCAGTTATTGTTTGTATGATAACCTTTTCCTGCATTTGGTCCATTTCAGAGCTCCATAGCAATGTGAGCAATGTGTTTATTCATAAATGAGCACATATTGGAAGTTGGAGTCAGTGCGACTTTTAAAGGTAGATTGGATTTATGAAATTAATTAGCCATGACCAGCTGGTGCTAACTAGAATTGGCCCTACATGCATGTCTTGAGCTACATAGTAGGGATGGCATCAAAATGTTAGTTTGAGCCACACTACCATCTGATGCAGTGAAGGTGAAGAGGTCAGCTCACCAGTGAGAGCAGCACCAGGGTATTTTCAAAGCTGAGAGGCTCTCGCTGAAGAGTGTGGCGGTCAGTGTAACCTCGGAGAATAACCTTCCAGACCAGCAGTTAGACCAAGATGACTTTCTGCAGGATGAATGTGCACAGGAGATATAAAATTCAACAACAGCCATCGCCAACGGTCTCACAGTCCAGACCCACGGGCTCCGGAGAGCCTTATGAATAAATGAGCAAAATGACCCTGCCTGACACGTCTAATTCTCTAATTGACCAGAACACGAGCCCCAAGGCCAGTTCTTGAGATGATGCCGCCTCTTTGTTCGGTGATACTCACACCTGATTAAGCATGCGTGTGATCTTTACTGTGAATGGCAAGCGCAGCCCTCAGCCGGGTCACTCCGAGCCGATCTTGACATTTGCGTTTGTTAAACAAAATCACCAAGTGGTTTTGAAATAACATGGCTGACATATTTATTTGGGTAGGTCGCAGGATCGTGTTCACTCCTGTTCCAGTTTGTTTAAAAGTAAATTATCATGCAGCATGAATTGCATAAATTATGAAAATAACACCAAGGCACTCGTGTGACCCATGCAGATTATTACCATTATTATGTACCTGGCAGAGTACAGGATGCCCCTCAAGGTGTGTGAAGTGGTACAGATGATATTTTGTATGCTGCATGCAGAAACTCTGCTTCCAGCTGCGTCTACCCTCTAACAAACATGAGACCAACCCTGTCTGTGAGCACTATATGATGCCCTTGTGTGTGTCTCTGTTAAATGTGCTGTTACCCTTTTTGCTAATGCACTTTATGTTCTTTTGTCTTGCCACAAAATCTAACTTTCATTTTTACTTTCCTCGTTTTTGCCACCACGTGAAACCATTAGCTTTAGCGGTAGCCAACGTTTCACCACACTGACATAAATCAGAGCCTAATGAGGCTATCTGTATGCTGGACGTGTCATCGGTGAGATTTACTGCAGGGAGCATTAACACTGTGGCATCTTCAGCATAGCTCGGCGCAACAGTTAAACCCTCAGACATAACAAGCACATGAAGGGTCGTTTATATGGCTGTTTTCTCCTGGCTGGGAATCATTCCTCAAGCTTGTGATTAGACCACTCAGCCTCCCTTTAGAGGCTCCGGTGACTGATTCACAGCCTCCAGGTGGGTTAGATTTATATTAATGTTACTAAAATCAGCCAGCCGTCACATTCGCTCACCCTTCAGCAGGTGCAGCGGTGTCAGACCGAGGACTCGGAGAAGATGAAAGCAACAACTTGTTGAAGTAGAATATTTAAGGTTTTTAATCCTTGGGCGTTGGGGTCTCTTTGCATTTTTGTGTGGTGAGTTCTTTGAAACAAGTTGCCCTGAAGAGGAACAGATGCAGAAAAATACTGCAGCCAAAACAAAACATAAAACAGGCCACATTATTAGAACTGTTCGATTTACTCAGAATATGTTTTGTACATTGGAAGCACATTTTGAGACATAATCTGAAAGTATTGTAAGTCACGTGGCTACTATGCAATCTGCATCATGACTAGCGCTGACGTGATTAGTTAACAAAAAACTTTTAATCGTTAGTATTGTGGGTATTTGGCCGTTAGGCAACTGACAAATTAAAATTTAGACGTGATGTTGGCAATCGATGAAATGTCACCAAAATTTTTACAAGTCATCCTGACAGCTGGTGGGACTAGATGATGAGTCAGACAGTGGCCAAATTCATTTAAAAACGTCAGCAATGGCAATCCATCCAATAATTGTCACGATACTTTAGTCTGGACCAACCAACCAACCAACCAACCAGGGGAAATTTGAGTTTAGAGCCACTGGCTGAAAATTAGCCAAATAACTACAAAGAGAAATTAACAGATCATGAAAATAATGACTAGTTGCGACCCTAATCTGAACTTTCTCCTGTACATTATACTGTATGTGAACTTCACTTGTGAACTTATTTTCACTTTGGGACATGAAGATATTTTTTGTCTTACTCAGAGAAACAGAACTTGGAGAAAAAGTATGATAATTCTGCAGTCTTGTACTCAGCTTCTCATTTCCAGATCCACAGGCCTTAAACATGAGCCATGTGCCAGATTATCTCCTCCATCCTCCCTCTGCGCCTTCCGCTCCCCCTTTGCTTTCCCCACACAAACTAAGCCGTACTCAGGCTTTTGTACCTTGGGGACTGACATCGGCATGTAGGAACGCTGCCAAGCTGGTACAGTAAGATAGGCACGCAACGCTGTGCTACTCCCAGCAGATAAGCTGCTGAAGAAAGCAGAGAGGAAGCAGACGAGTACTTGAATCTAGCATACTACAGGGGTCAGTGGCTCGATTATCTACCCTCTCTGAGGCCCTCCATTGTTGCCGTGGGCCCGTCTTATCTCCAGGCACTAGATCTCTGACACAAATGAATAATCACACCCCTTATCGCCACGTGGGCTCAATCCATCCCTGGGATACTGTGCTTCATGGGAACGCAGAGAGCAGCTTTTTATCTGTCGTGGTCGAGTATGAATGTGCGTATCTGCGTGCATCAGCGTTTGTGCAGAAAAGTATACAGGGGAGAAAAGGTCTTTCAGCGGGTGAGGGAGAATGATGAGCAAGTGGTGGACATTTGTTAAGGTAATGGTAATGGACCTCGCTGCCCTGAGCAGTACCCCACTGTAATTTCCCCGCTGGTCTTTTATTGACTGACTGTCATTGTGCTCTGCAGCCCTAAAGGACCCCATCTGTCAGACATCTAGTTGTACAGGACTTGCCATACTGAACCTCGGCCCAATTGAGTCATCTGCACTCACTTAAGCAGCCTTAGATGTTTGCTGGCTGTGCAGGAGCTAAATTGTTCCATAAATATCTCTTGCACTTTCACCTCTACTGGATTCTCTGTGTTTCTGATTGCTTCTGTTGCACAACATCGCACATTACGTTGTTTGAAAGTGAAAAATGCACTAGAGGCCATGCTGGGACGCCACCACCTAATTATTCCAGCACAAACATTTGGTCCCACTTGCCGTTTTGGACGCCGCACACACAACAGTTCACTGTTTATTTACTGGACTGCTTCAACAAGGCACATGAAAAAAAAGAGGGAATAATTGTATTTACTTCAACAATTGTTCCACTTCAACGACACACAGGAAAAAGAAAAGCAGAAAGATTAGTGTGATGATGGAGAGCCCCAATCATTCACAACAACAAGGCAGTCAGTAATCAGTACAGTTTCTTTAGTGAGTCATTTTAACAAGGGAAATTACTGCTTTTACCAAATAGAAAACTTTCAAGAGTCAACAAGAAATATTTCTCAGCTGGTTATTAAACAGCTGGACCCATGCTCAGGTGGCGTACGAGGAATTCTCCTGCCTTTGCCTTTGACCAAGGCAATGACCTCTGGAAGCTGTGCTGTGGCTGCCCACTGACCCTAAAGCAGAAAACTATGGGACTATTAAAGCATCATTTTAACTTAATCATGACCACAACAAAGCATCACATGCAGATTTGTGTGCAAAACCAATGATATTTGTTAGGAGCAAAGGTGGAAGTAGCATGAAGCTGCTGTTAATGCCCTCGTAGGGAAATAGAAGTTAATGTCCAGTTTTAGATGCCCATGCTCCTCTGTTTCATACTGGCAAACCTGCCAATGACTAACACACAAGATTCACAAAATCCTCCCCATAAAACCCACTATTGAGTGATGTTGAACCCTTCTGCAAAAGCCCACTATCACAATATGGCCACTCACAAGCAAAGAAAAAAACAAATGTCTGCTTTCCTCCTGATAAAAACAAGGACAGCACTCAGAAGATGAAAGGAAACTACAGAGAGAGGAGGAGGCAGGAATTAGAGAGCGAGGCCGAGGGAGAAGCAGGTAGCCGGATTGACGAATCGAGCGGCATGAGAGGGCAGAGCGAATCGTCGAACGAGCCTGCCGAGGTGCAGAATGGATTCTGCCATAATGAAACTATTACCCTCACATAGGACCCGGTGTGATGAAGAAGCAAAACAATTATGTCGAAAGAGAAAGGTCAGTGTTAGCACATAACTGCAGTTAACCTGGCAGCCTGCTAACAATAACATTGTTGATGCTGTTCAGTCATTTTAGTGAGTCTTCAAGGCTTTTTGTGACCAGAGAAGGCTGACATGACTAAAATAAAGTAAATAATTACGTTAGATGAAATGTCGGTAGAACTGTTGAGTTTCTTGTTTAGAAGCTAAATCAGTATTTTGTCAACAGGCTGTAAACTACTTTCCTGTCGGCTGCGTGTCGGCAGCAGACAGTTCGCAGCTCCTGATGGCTTATTAATTAAGCCGAGGCTTATTAAACCTCTGTGTTTTCAATTTGATTAGAGTGAGTAGAAGTAAAACAGCACTTGAAGAGACTGACACTTTCCAAACTTCTATTGGCTCTTCTGTTAACACTGTTGAATCACTTGGCACTAAAACAGCAAGAGATGTTGTGGAATTTAAATGGTAATGAAATGTGAACAAGGTTAGTTCTCTCTGTGGAGGTTTGTTGAGGTGGCAGCATTTTAGTCATGTTTTAGACAAAGATTTTATCTGTGTATGCTGTATATGATGTTTATATTAGAGACAACAACATAGATGACATAAAAGGTTAAAAATAACCCTCACATTTGACATGAAAACCTTGTGTGTGCTCTTTTGAAGTCTCTGTTTTGTAAATTACTTTTAATTTAATGAACTGCATCAAATATGACAAAGGTCATGATGTGGACTCCCACTGTCACTTTGGGATACATCTTGACTTGCAGCCTCTGTCATCAAAAAGTCAAACATTAAGTCAGAGCCAATCTATTTGTGCTCTTTAAAGATCAATAAGCCACGACCTTAAATCTGCAGGACGGATAGAAACCTTCAATCAGGAAGTCACGGCTCAGCCACAACACGCACACACGCTTAGCTGACCGGGCGATCGTTCGACATCGAGCCGCGCATAAACACTGAGCCCCGCGGAAACATTTCCTCTTGTACTTGAGGCGGTTTCACACATGAGCAGCTCTCAGATTCTGTTGTGTCACATGCTTTCACAGCACTGAGGGATCACATGCAGCTACAATCACTTTAACCCCTTGTGCTTTGTTTGCCAAGTTGCTGTAAATGGTTTCTCAAATCAGTGCGTGTGTATGTAATTAATGGGCTCAAATCACACAGTGACCAACAGTGTAACCCGAGGGGCTTCTACTGCAGGGGTTTATTGTTTGCCCACTTTGCAGCATGTTTGTTCTGGGTTTTGGGGCAAATCAATGGCAACTGTGGTGGAAAAATCAAAGTGATGCTGAGCAGAAAAGATTGCTTGTGGTTGTAAATATATTGTTCCTGAAGAGACTCGTGTTAGTACTGTTATGTTTATTTGTTTGTTTATTCGAACAGCCGCTGTTAGGAAGCAATGTAAAATCTATACTATGTACACGCACTTAGCCAACACATGTTACATGTATTCATTTATTAGTTCATTTGTTCTCTTTTATTGATTTTGTCATCAGCAAACCAGAAAACATTAGACCCATTTCTGATCAGGCGTATTAACACATACTGTAATATGAGTACAAGTAGTGATTATCTGGAGAAAACAACAATAACAAAAAAAGTACTCAGATATCAGATGAAAGTCAGCTGAAACTGAGATGCCTTTAGAAAATGAATCTATTCTTCTATCTATCTATCTATCTATCTATCTTTCTATCTTTCTATCTATCTGTCTGTCTGTATATCTATCTATAGTGGTTGCATTTACAGATTTGCATATCATAGAAGGGCTTTTAGCTTTTGTGGAGGTCTGCACTCTGTCTTCTTATTATAAATGATGAGGGACGGAGATATGATTTTTTTCCACAGTCAGTATTCTAGCTGGGAAGAAAGCAGGATTTAATGTAGTTTTTAAAGTTGTACATCTCTTTGCTTGTGTTCTGCAGCCCATTTGATCAGGTTGCCATAGTGGCAGACAATTATGGGACCATCACCTTCATTACTGAGAGATGGAGTACAGCTATACTTTGTTGGGGTTATTAGACTCTGAAATGGCCATTTATTGAATTTTAAAAGGGTGGACTCAGTGAAGCCTTGTGACTCAGCTGTATGTTAGATGTACGTTGTTCGTTGCTGTTTTAAAAGTAGAGTTTTAATCAGATTATGGTTTATGAGAACACAGCGGTGTCCTGGCTTTGCAGAATGCCACAGAAAACCCATTTATGACTCCAAGAGGATAAAACTTAGCTGCTGCTCTTTGTTTCTGTCCTTTTTTCATACCATTCACAGCAGATTCCCTTCAAATTTATGGGCCTGTTATGGCTCCTTAATTTGAGTCACAGCCAGTCCTCCTGGCCACAGCGCTGTGACTGTGGAGGAGGCCATTACGGCTCTGCTCTGGGTTTAGAGATGACCCGGGTCACGGATGACATCAGAAAGTCTCATTTTCCTCGCCAGAGTCTTCCAAACTTCTGCACCGCAACGAGGTGGCAGAGCTGGCAGAGTGTCTTCCACTGCTGCCGTCATTTTCATCTCGGCTGAATTACTGCTTTCAAAAGGAAATTTTTTGGGCTGGAACTTTGCAGATAGAAACTTTTCCAGCAGCAATTAGCCATGTTAAAAAAATGAAAAAAATATTATAGGATTGTTTTAAACAGACTTAATTACATTTCAAAACTTATTTTAAATAAGGTTTTAACAGTATGTGTGAATATTTGGTTTTGTCATTGCTGATCTGATTTGAACTGCATGTTATCTTCGGTCATCATCTGTCGCTCTCCTTTAGGGAATAGACTGCAGCAAGACTGGAACAGGTTTAATCTCTGGAGTCAAATTGGAGATTTAAACTCACCAGAACCTCATATTATCCTCTCTGTGTTTCACTGGACACACACACATTTGTTTATTTTATTTTTTCTTTCATCAACAAAATGCTCTAATCTTAACTTTATCCATGACAAATAGATGCCAACATTTATCCTACCAGTAACATGGACCTAATGCTAAGCTTAAAGGTTTGACATTTTGGGAATTACACTTACATTATTTGCTGATTTGTGAGAGTTAGATGAAAGGATGGATACCATTTTCATGTCTGTACATTAAATATGCTACATCTGTTTCCAGTCTTTATGCTAAGCTAAGCAGCTGCTGGCTGTAGCTTTATATTCATCTTCCAGCTGAGTGATAATGTAATGAAAGTGGTATCGATCCTCTCATCTAACTCTGAACAAGAAACCAAATAAGCATATTTCCGAAATTGTCAGACTTTCCCTTTAACCCTAAAACAACCCTGGAAGATGTGAAATATTGTCACGTTCCAGAAATATTGTCTCTGTCTGTCTGTCTCTGTAAGCCCAAGACCACACAAACACACTCCTGTCCCCTGCACACAGCCCTACTCATCACTCACCATTACGTCATGCAATTAAACTTGAACATAGGAACTTTGGCTGGGCTTATTTCCAAAGACAGTGTAACTCAAAATTGATTTCCCCTCAACACAACCCCACACAGACATAAAAACAACCCGGTAGATTTTGTGATTAATGTGGCAGAACGAATACCGCCGGTGCCACATCGCACTTGTTACAGACAGAGAGAGAGAGAGCACACGCCCCGACCACACGAGATCAGCCATCATAATCAGATGAGTCGCAGAAGTGATGAATTATGGGTAATTATGAGGCTACTGCAGCCCCGTTCAGAGAACACTTAGTATCAAGTCTCTATTTATGAACACTTTATGAATATTAATTGTTTTGTTCATGAATCAGAGGTATCTAGGTGAAGGACTCATTAAGTGAAACTAATTCCTTGGAGGCACAGCTGCTCCGGAGGCAAAAATAACTCACTGGTTGAGTTAAAGAGGTTAAAGCTTAATGGACAGAGCCAAAGAGTCAAAACTTGATTGGTGAAGAAACTTTATGTTGACGTCCAGACACCAAATCAGCTCAATTCATTCCAAGTCAACAGTGTTTTTAGTATGAAACCAATATTTAACAGCTATAACAGCTATACACAAATGTTGTTCAGGTTGAGGCTGCGTCTGCTTTTGTAAGTTATCAACAAACAATCTAATATTTAATTTTAGGTCCAAACCTGCACCAGCACACATATTAAAAGGTGTTTCTATTAATTTGTCTGCCCTATTTATATCACTGAAGGTAGGATGGATAACAGAAACTCCATCTGTATCAACGCCTCTCTAAAACATTATAACCTTAATGAAAGTATGATTTATTGCAGGACTTTAATATTAGACTGTAATAGTTTTAGCTAATTGTACCTAATAAACTAGGAAACCAGTGAAAAATGGCTGGTGGGTAAATCTGCTTTTTTTACCCTCTTGACATTTAAAAATGTGTGAAAATCCAGTTTTACAGAACAAGGTTATTGCTTTTAACAAGCGCTGTGATTCTTTTTAGCCCCTGGTTCCTGGTATTTTGTGTCTCTTTGTTGTATTTTGGTTTGTTTTTGTTTGTATTTTATATGAAACCCTTATATTATTATTATATTTGTTCTATCTTGACCAGCACTCCCTGGCAGAAGAGATATTGGTTCTCTGTGGGACCTTTCTGGTTAAATAAAGGGTAAATAAAATAAATAACCCAAACAGAAAACTTTATAGCGCTGCTGTGTGTGAAGGTGGGTTCTTTCATACTTCCATTTGTTATTCCAAGACCCCATGAGTTTGACAGATAGACATCTACAGTAGCAGCTCAAGACTTTTGTTACTAACTGTAGAAATGCTGCGGAGCCTTTATTTGTTTACTGTGGTACAAAGAAAGGCAAGACCACTTTATTTGGTGTAGCACCTTTATAGATACCCTGCAGAGATTTTGAACATATTTTTGATGAGTGGATCTAAGATTTGTTTTTTATCTTGACTTACTATGATGTGCACAAGAATGAACATGGGTGACAAAATACACATCCCTGCCAACGGTTTCACACTGATTCACATACTGACAATTGGTGGCAGTAACACATCAACAAAAAGCAATGCATGAGCAAAAGGCAAGTAGAAAAAGACTCAGAGTCAATGTAAACAATGCAGGTTTGAAGAGATTAAAAAAATAGCTCATAGACACACAACGAGTTTTAATTAGAAATGCTTAATTTAAACATAAATCTGAAATGAAAAAACAACCAAAGCTATGTATGGGTCACTATCAAACTTGTTGACAGTCATGACATAAAAAATGCATCATTTGGTTTTATAAAATTTGGTTTTTCTTATTCTTTGATTCTGCTCCAACTTATCTTCAAATTGATTATTCTCATCTCAGCTCTTTAACTAATGCTCATGCCTTCATACCCCTACATGCACTTTATCTTCTAGTTTACATACATACAGCTGCTTTGTAATGAAGTGAGACAGAACTTACTGATACAAACAGCACAAGGACAAATGATCTCACAGCCCATGTAATGCAGGAGTAGACAGGGCAAGATGCCCACCGGGGATGGCTCCTCGGCCAGTTCTCACTTATTAGGATGGCTGGCTGAGCATGCAGACACCCTGAGGGAAGAAGAGGATGTTGAGATGGTGGGTGGTGCCGGGCTGAACGAGCCACTTCACTGTTCCCGAGGATGGTTTTTGTCTAGGTGAGCGGAGTCAAGGCTGGTGTATTGTGTGGACTTCCTTTGTTCAGTCATGTAAAGTTTTGTTGGGGGTCATCTGGCAACTGACCCTTATTTTTTGAGGAGATAATGTGGAGATCTGAGCTTGTTTCTTGTTGCTTTCTTGTTAGTATTTCAGCATGTAGTGGAAATTCTTTTTATGTTGAGAGAGGGTCACACAAGTATTTGAACAGCTATATCGTATTGTTTGCTTCTAGTTTCTTGTCTTTTTGTGACCTTAATATTCTCATTGTGTCGAAGAATTTTTTTACTTTTTTTCCAGCTGCTTTTCTGTCAATGCATGGCTTTCTATATTTCCTCTGTGGAAGTCAGTTTCTGCTTATTGGTTGGTTTCATCCAGACTATTTCAACAACTCTTTGATGAATTGCCATGAAATTTTATATAGACATTTGTGGTGCCCAGAGGATGAATCATATGACTTTGGTGTGATTCAGACCCGATTTGTGGTTCTGATTGAAATGTCTTCACAATGTTTGGATGGACTGGTCATCCATCCAACATAGTCATGTAACAGCTTTGATGATCCCCATTCCCATGATCTCATATTTATATACAAATCTAAGATGATACCATAGCAAACATTATACCTGTTAAACATCATCACGTTAGCATTTAGCATTTTGATCAGTTGAACTGTGCAGCTTTGAGGCAAACGTATTTGAAAAGCTGTATCATATTCAGCCTTCATCAGCATTTTTTCTTGTCATTTTTCTGCTATTAATCTTCTCTCCTCTCTCAAGATGTTGCCATTTTCCACATCTTTTATATTAATGTTTGTCTTTCTATATTATTCCTCTCCTTTCAGCCACTGTCTCAGTTTGCAGCACTGATTGAATCCGTGCATGACTTTGAATTAAACAAGGTCAATATTTCTTCTCTTGATCTGGTTTCAAGTGAACGGTGGCTGTGTTTACTGGGTGGTGCAATCAGAAAGCTCGCTTGAATCAGTCCAGAGGAGAGCAGATGCGATTTGTTATAATGCATGAAAAGCCAAGATAATTCTGGGAAGTTCTGGAATCCAGCGAGACAGCAGAGAAATTCAGCTAACAAGTGTGTTAACTTAAGAACCTGCAAGTAAGTAAACTAGTGCATTGCTGCAACTCTGATGAAGTGTCACATTTTGGTGTAAATACTGCAATGCTGAAGCTAAATTTGAATGCAGAGTCGATAAACAGATAATGGCATGTCTGGATGAAATAATGACAGACATGCGGGTAATCAACCCCTCCCCGCAGACTTTATGTGCACTGTGTCATTGACCCAACAAGCGGCGATGATCAATGTCCCATGTGAGTGAGTGTGACATTGCTACCTTTGGGCAACAGGCAGCGATTGCACGTGTCCGCTGCACCAACACAGAGCCGATGGGCTTCTGTGCTGAACATAGACACATCACGACCAGTGTTTTGCATCACATATGTGGAGGTAGAAGGTGAACCTGGAGGTGGTGGTGTGAAGAGGAAATGGCATGAGGTGTGACTCGTGTAGTTCATGGGCAGATGGAGGCGTGACCTTTGGTATTCGCCGTAAAAGAAAAAGATAACATGAAATGACACACCAAGTTACCAAGAAAAGAGGGCGGCACAAGTCAGGGACAAACTCCGACCATGGAATAAATGGGTGGTTTGAGTATCTGAGAAAATGCTGATCTCCTTGGATTTCCAGGCACAATGGTTTACAGAGAAATGGATAAAAAACATAAAACATCCAGTGGCAGCTCTGTGGGCGACAATGGCTTGTTAATGAGAGAGGTCAGAGCAGAATGAACGGATGAGTTTAAGCTGATAGGAAGGTGTCAGTGACTCAAATAATCAGGTGTTACAACAGCAAACTGGACAGTGGAGGACTGTAAAAATGTTGCCTGGTCTCATGAATCTTGATTTCTGCTGCGACATTCAGATGGTAGGATCAGAATTTGGCCTAAGCAACATGGATCCATCCTGCCTTGTGTCAACGTTTCAGTCTCATGATGATGGTGTAAACATGTTGTTGTCACACATTAGGCCTCTTAATACCAAGTGAGCCTGGTTCAACATGACAATGTTTTGATGCTATCTTGGACCAGATTCTCTCAGGAATGTTTCCAGCACCTTGTTGAATCCATGTCATTAAGAATCTAGTCTTTTCTGGGGACATAGTCGGGGTCCTACCTTTATTCAAAAGATGAATCTAATAAAAGTCCATCACTCACAATATTATTATTATTATTATTATTAATTGTTTTGTATCAGCTTATTTGTTCCCAAGTCAGTTATTATCTCCAGAAATGTTGAGTCATTCAGGAACTGTAGATTCGTGTTACTTGAATATTTTCTGTGTGTGATTGTAAAGTGTCACCAATATATCATAAGAGTGACAAAATACTGTTCAGTCAGGACTTTCTGTTACCGAAGCTTCAACTTTGGGGCTTGTTTTGGTTCTGTGCAGTCTGTGTTGTCTAACTCGACGGTCGACCAGCTCGCTCTCAGTCAGAGCTCAGTGGAGCGTGAGACCAGTTCAAAAGACAAGGCCGCTCAGGATCCTGCATCCGTGATGTCAGAGCCAGGCTCACACTGAGGCAGCAAGCCTTCATCTCTGCTGAACTCCAGCTAACAAGCTCAATTACAGTACAGCTACAGTAGCATGGCCTCACACTGGATGTGCCTGTCGTGCTCACAGTGGTTGGCTGCAGTGGGAATGTTTCTACCTACAGGGCTTTATATATTATCACAGTAGAGGTGATATATGAAGGTAGGGATTCAGTTGTTGTTCATATATTCCAATAAAAACAGCCACTTTTTCAAAGCACATACTTTATATTGCTACTTTAAGTTCAGCTAAATTACAAAAAACATAGATTTCTCATTCAGCAGGGAAATGGGAGAAGTAAATAATCATTCATGTCTCCCATTTCCCTGCTGTTGCAAGGTAAATCTCATGGGATGCAAATTGATTAACAGGACAGGGCGGCAGAAAAAAACCACTTCTGCAACACAATGTGTTTTAACCTGTGACGAGAGGCTGCAAATAGACATTATTTAAGGGGTCTGGGGCTGCAGCTAATGATTATTTTCAGTATTAACTCATCTGTTGAATATGTTTTTTCATTACACAGTTGACTTTTTAGGCTATAAAATTCAAGCATGCAAGAGAAACAGTCTAAAATTCAATAATGTTGTATTTATTTTACCGTGGTTAAAAAACAGAAGTAGCAAATCCCCAATTTTTTTTTCAGCCCGAAAGAAGTGAAAAGCCAAAAAGGTTGAGAACTGCTGTTCTAGTTGCATCTACTGTAGCTATGCAGATAGATCTAAATGTATTTTTCCATTTGGTACATCCATCTCAGAGATTTCTGCAGCCACCCCAATAAAATGGATGCGAGAATTTCATTTGTGGTATTCACATAGTAGAAACATCTTTAACATCAGTCATCGACAGCAGCGTCTCTTTCCAGAAACTCTTCTTATACTTTTTCTCTTTTGAAAGTAGTTCCGATGAAAAATGATGAAAGCGTATGAAAATGTCTTTCAAATGGCATTTTTCAGTGCTGTGAGTATCACACAGAAATGCATTCACCTTCATTGGACTGGGGAGAAGGCAGACATAAAGATGGACAGTGCACATTCCAAAACCTGGACACAGAAAAGCAGAACGACATCTGCAACCTGGATCTGCAAGTTTTTGGTCATTTGTGTGAACTGACCCTTTAAAGGCATTAATATTTATTCATGTAGAAACGTACAGTGAAAGATCCAGAGAGAGAGATGCAGAGTAAACGTTACCTCTCTCCAACACCACTGCTGATCAGTATTAATCTAATGTATTGTGAACTCTGTACTCTCTGGGGATGCATCCTCGTCATATCAGTGCTCCGATTCAAAGAGAAAGCTGTTGGCTTTGTTACCGTTCCAGACAGTGCTCGACTGAAGAGTGGAGGTTGTCTGAAGGTATTTTTACAGTTGGGGGAAAATCTGCCAAATTCGCTCATCAGCAGCTAGTATAAATCATTTTGTCAGCTCGTAGGGTTTGGTAAGGTCAGGCTGTCATTCTTTGGGTCTTAAAAAAAGACACGGCTGCACACAGAAAGCCACAGGCCATACACAGAGCCAGTACCTACAGTACAGTGGAGGTTTCTCTGGCAGTCATACTGGTGCTTATCTCACTCTGTAGGGCAGCAGACTCACAGGAGCCCTGGGTTTTAATCAGGAGGATGACAAATTCAGCTTTGAATGTGGTTTTCACAGCAGCAGTTTATCACAAATTACAGTCATGTTGTGATTATTTTTACATTTTTTTTTTGGTCACAGCAGAGAGAGGAGGGAAATATCTGGAGATAGATAAAGCTCCCAGGCTAGATTCAGGCTCTGGATGTTGCTGGTACATGATAAGCATCCAAAAGCAAGAAATAAGAGCTGAGAGAGCCAAACTGTCTTCACCAGGCTGATCTATAAATACCAAATGTATTAAGCACCTGCATTCAGAAAACGATGGAAATTTGAAATACTACGCTACAGAAGAGCTTTGAAATGGACCTTGAGGTTAGATTGTTTTTTCAAGGTCATGAATGAACTCTTTCTTTCTCTTTTAGAATGTATTGATCTGTTTTGTGGACAAAAACACTTCTGTGAGAGACATATAAGAAGACAACAGGCACTGTTTTTATTGATTGATTTATTCATTTTGTGGCCCCAAACATTCGCCCACCCAGAGTGAAACTGGACACCTTGATCGATCTCTGAGGATAAAGTTGACAACAAAAACAGAATAGACAAAGATAGAAGGTTTGTGTTATTTGAATGACTTGATACACAAGAGAAGAAACTTGACTCAAATTTAAGACTAAATAATCAGTGATGCTTTGAGCTAAATGCTAATGTCAGGATGCTAACATGCTGACGTTTGGCAGGTGGCATGTAAACATTTGCTGAATTGCACTTAACACAAAGTACAACTGAGATTGATCGGTATGTCATTAATTTTGTAGTTCATAAACTGAAATTTTGACGTGATGATGGTGCTAGTTCTAATTTTTAGATAGACATGAATATCTAAACTAAATTTTATGGCAATAGTTTTCAATACTTTTCATTCAGAATTACAAATATCAACCTCATGGTGGCACTTGAAGAAAAGTCAAGACAGTAAATTTTTGTTGAGTTCTAACTTTTAGAGCCATTTTCAAAGCTGCTGTCTGAGTCTTATTGTAGACAACAACCTTATTGTTTCCACCTCCTGAACTAGTTTTGCAGCAATTAATAAGAAGTAGAGTTCAATACAAACCTCTAAATAAGCACATTTAACTCCTAGTAATTGTTTTTTGCTCACGAGGAACAAATGTTAACAGAAGGACAAAAATCGAAGGATGTCGAGGAACATTTTTAATATATTCTGGATTCAACATTGGTTCTCCTCCTTTTATGATATCTTGTGTCAAATTTTCTCACTGAGTCAGCAGAGAACACCTCCATGTTAAAGTCTCACATCATTCAGCAAACTTTCCACACTTACTCAAATTTTACTTTGGGATTCACTCAAACATTACTGACCTAAGACCTGTGCAGAAATGTTCTTTTCCTTGTTATTTAAATGTGGTCTCTACAGCAGATGGTCTGAAAACATCAAAGAAACACCTGAAAACGTCCTCTTTCTCTTTGGTTCAGTTTCTATTATGCCGCAGAAAGAGCAGAATATTTTACACCTCATTGACTCGGTTGAGATGGGAAAAGCTCTCCGGACAGACGTAGCCCTCTGCCTCCTAACTCCACATGTATCGACAGGGTTCTACAAGTTTAGCTCCATCCTCGGCCGTGTCTTGGTTCAGCTGACCTCCTAAACCGCACTTTCTCCAAGCAAATCTTTGACCTTCGGCTGATTTATTGGGGTGCTTCCTCAGTGTTTCCATTTGTACTTAGTATTCAAGTCTCCTCTCCGGCCTGTCTCCTTGGGTACTTTCTGCATCCGCGAGGAGTCGAGTAAATGTCATTTTTTTCTCTGAGATAATTGGACGGAGGAACATAGCGGGAGGGATTTTTCTACGTGCTTCGCTCTGACAGTCTGACATCCAGGTTAACGTCTGTTCACGTCGGCACTGCTGCACCAAGAAATTCTGGGCCTGACACGGACGATCTGACACATCTGTGGAGGTTTTTTTTTCCTAAGCAATGTGCTCTCCTTACCCTTTTCAGTCAAATCACTCATTAAAATTCAGGGCTGATGAATATTACAGAGGTGAACGGATAAACATCTCTTTGGGACTTTCGGCTGAGGTAAAAGTTCCTCTGGCGGTCAAACATTTGAAGTTCTTAAAATGTGTCTCGAGGAACAGGTTTGATGTTGATATAGAAGCTCTCTTTATTATGGTATTTACAGGAAGTCCATTTTCCAGATGTTCGTAAAGTCACTCTTAAAATTATTTATATATAGAAGAAAACACAAAACTTGCCATACACACCAAACTTCTGACCTCCCAATCGATGCTGCTCTGTCTGTTGTGTCTGACCAAAATCTGACCAAAAATTAGAAACATCACTAAAACACAACCTTGTTGCTTCCTGGTTGCACAGCAAAGTTTCTCCGCTCATATGTTCAACATAGGTAATGATAAAAGCTTTGTCATGTAGTGACTACCTGCAGTCCTTGTTGGTGAATTACTATAGCTTGTGAGCTAATATTGATAATCATTATTATCATTAGGCTAGCTGTCTTGCTAACTGTCAGTTACCAAGCTAATTGACATGCATGTTCCGTAATTGCAGTTCTTCCTCTGAAATTAATTGATTATGCCATTTATTTCATATTGCAGCCAAATCCCATATGTGTCTCAAATTCAATCTTCAGAACTGATTCTATGCTTTGTTTCTGAAAAATAAATCTAAGTCCACAGTTTGTCAAGCAATTGTTCAGATGGATTTTTTTTTTCATGATCCATTCATGATTAATTAATGAATCTTGAGGGAAAATATGGATTGGCAAATTGCTATCAAATTCTATGTGTCATTCTCCGTGTCAAAGTCATTAAAACATTGGGAATATGGTAAATGAAAAAAATGATACAGTAAACAAAAATATAATACTAATACTATAAATGCAAATTTACAGCAACCTTTTCACAGTGATAGTGAATATGTTTCTTCTCCTGAATATCACATTGAAATACAACTAATTTGCATTAGCGTGAATGTTTTGTTGAAAAATGACAGTGAGGGCATATTTAGACTGAATGTACATGCTATTTAGTACAAAGTGTTCACACTGAATGTATCTGCATAAAGTGCACGGCTCATTAACATAGTTGCTATAAATTGTTTTGCCTACAATATTTGCTCCTGGCAGCAAAAGAACCAGAACATGTTTGGCATTGCAAATTAGTGATATACATATATAAACATATTTTGTAAGAGTGGTTGTGAATTGGTGGCTGAGATGTCTTAGAGTCAAGATCAAATGTGAATTTTGTGATGTTATCTGTGTTGACAAGCTCAGATTTAAGAAGTCTGCTGCCCTTCAGGTTTTGTTAAAGCATGTTTTAATGATTCTTGAGGGATTTGCTTTAACCTCTTTGAATAATTCAGCAACTGTTTGCCCTTTTTTTGAAACTCACTTCCTTCATGTTGCTCTGAAAGCACTCAAATGGTGTTTGTCAGACTTATTTAAAACCGAGACATACTGAAAATTGGCATACCACCTGAGTAGCCGCACTGTGATGTTGTTACTTCAAAGTTTAAGTCCTTTTTTATGTGGTGTTGTTTCATCTTTTCCTTTTATTCCTCAGAAAAACGATTTTACTCCAAAGGTGTATGAGGAGTGTTAATGAACCTCTCTGTGGCACATTTTTCTGTTACTCCCCCACACCATCAGACCATTTGATTGACAGGAAGGCTTTCTTTTATTTCAGTGGGTGGTGAGTTGCATAAGGTGGAAGGTTGATGGAGAGATGATTGCCCTCTTTGCAGTTTCTTCCCATATATCCCTCCATCTAGCCTTGGACATCTAAGGGCTGCCAGTAATCAATTTTTGCCATGGGCCAACACACTACATACTAAAACATGCCTGATATTTTTATTTTTTTATTTCAAATATGCTAAGGTCATTATACATCTCCGATTCTACACTTATCATTGAATCAACTGTATTGTTCTTATCAGCTGGTTTAGTAATTTTCCGTATTCTGCTTGGTTAAAAAATACTCAAATTTGGTTCTATGAAATGCTGAAACACGACAAAACAGACTGAATAAACATGAAATTATCTCACTCTTTGTACTAAAATGAATGAAAAACAATTTCTTAGTCGAATATGAACCAAAATTAATAATCAAGGGGCGTTTATTGCTGTGATACAGGGCCTCTCTGCAAGACCTTAACACAAGACTGTGCACGTTTTTAAGGGCAAAATAATACAACGTTCCTCTTACAAACAAAAGAAGAATTACAATATGTCTGACAGCAAAAAACAGTTCAACCTCATCCCTCCATTAATCCACTGAGGAAGACAGTGAGATGTAGGTGAAAGCTCCAGAAAAAAGCTAATAAGTGGCCTTGTACGTTAAAACAATAATAATACAGTTTCTGAATGTCTAGAACGCACTTTCACACACAAGAATGTTTGTCATTTAAGTCACTGACTGCAGAGAATCTGTAGTTCAGTATGTTATAGTTTCACTTGAAGGCTGTTTGCGTTTCCATTTATATTAATTACTTAATCAAATCGCCACAAACTCATTGCGACTGCTTTAAGTGAATCAGTGGCCCCCTGAGAGTCTGGGACCTCAAAGGCAGTCGCCCACTCTGCCGAGTTGGTAATGTAGCCTTTTAAATAGCATTTGTAGAAAATAGATTGAATAGAGAGAACAGGAAAAACCCAATAAATAAATGAAAGTTTACATTTTTTGCCGTCTGGTCAAAAGTTTGTGTTTCTGTCAGTCTACATTTCTAAAATCCGTCCTCCGGCCCTGTGCCTGTGCTGCCATATCAAATTCAGAGAAAACCCAGGGTACAGTACTAAAAATGGATTTTCAGAAATGTCATTGGAAACTCTTAGAATTCTCCTCCATGCATGCCAGTCTTTAAAAATCATTACCACTGAAATTAGAAAAGTGGAATAATTCATTGACATGGTTGGGGCATTTCTTTGTTCCCATTATGAACAGTAATAGCTTCCTCAGGGGGCCTTAAATAGAAAACCAAGGCATCCATCAACCCTTAATGCTTATGGTATCATTGAATAGATAATTACCTCCAGGCCATTTATGTGCAATCCACTTGGAACAATCACTGCTCAAATTCAGCTCAGTGATACGCCCTTAAAATATACTTACCCTCATATATGCTTAAAATAAACACCTAAGCTACCGTCTTATGTTGGGAGCTGCGTTTCTCACCAGGAAGACCCAGAAATACAGCCGTGATATGAATTGCAATTATCCTACCATGTGTCTCTGTATCCTCAGCTGGCTTTAAGAGTGTAATCCTAGCTAACATAATTATCTCTCTCCTTCTTTCCATGCTGCCGGACCTGATCTCCCCGCTGTCCACTCCAGGTAAGCCTCTTTGTGTTGCACTAACATTGAGTCGAGTGTATTCTCTCGCTTTACTCGCGGTGTAATGGCTCAGGCCGTTTGCCAAGCATGAAAACAATTTACCGCAGACTAACAAGTTGTGAAATTGGAATCTGTACATTTTCCAACTGTATTACAGCCAGTGGATGTGACTGGCTTTTATTTCATTGCTCTCAAGTTGGCAGCGTTAAAAGCAAACGTTATTTTGTTGGTATGTTGTGTAACAGTTTGGAGGAAGCAGAGAGACAATCCTCTTCTTTCGCTGTCTCCTCTTAACAATTCGGTGTGTGTGACATCTCATTACTGGGCTGTAGCTGATTATTCCTTTTATTATGTTTTGGTCTTTTAATAGTTTAGAAAGTGTGATATCTCATTACCAGGCTGCATTTTTTGTAGCTAGTCTGCCATTGTTTTTTTTTAACTCTCAGGTGGTTTGTTATTTCTAATTCATGCTTCAGTGAAGCGATGCTCACTTTAGCTCCTGCTTTAAATTGTTAAAAAAAACAAACAGCTGCAGCCTTTCAAACCGTACTCTTTTTTATCTGCACTTCATTATTATCTGTTTCTGAATGTGTGTCTTAGTTTTCAGAGTTTTTATGCCTCCATGCTGGCGATAGCTGTGGCCGGAGGCATTATGTCACTGGTCAAAGGTCAAGGTCACCTCACGTCCATCCCATTCTTGTGAATGTGATATCTCAGAAATGCCTGGAGGGAGTTTCATTACATCTGGCACAAACATCCACTTCAAGTGAAGGATGAACTAGTTAGAATTTCTTGGTCTTGGCCATAACTCAAGAATTCATTTGCTGATTGTGGCAATTTCACACAAATGTGAAAGTGATGACATTTTAAATCCCGAAGGTCAAAGGTCAGCTCCACTGTGATATCATGATGTTCTGTAAAAGTACTTTTCTGGCCATTATTCAAAGCTATATCTCAGGAACAGGAGAGACTGTGACCGTATTTCTCATTTGATCGGACACTAAATTGGTGACACTAATCTTGGTTGTCCACCTTGAAACTGTGCTCATTGTATAGATCTTCTGTGCTGTTGGGTGTGAAGCTTTGCAGCAACATCTATATTCGTCCACCAGAAGCTCATTGGTTTTGCTGATATTGAGCTTCAGGTGACTGTTGTTGCACCATGTGTTGAAGCTCTCCTCGGTACAAATAGTCTCTCAGTGAAGACGGCCTGTTTCTCACTGGAATAAAACATGTCAATATAGTGAGAACTTCCATTTCCCCAAAAATATTCTTATTCATTTCCTTCTCTAAATGCACTATATTGTGGACAGACATGGATGCAAACTGCCACCACAAGGCTTTAATTCTCATTTCATCTTCTATCTTGTGTTACTGTGTTTGTCGAGCTGTCGTACAATATTTTATCAGAATCTGTAATCTGAGAACGGCGCATCAGATGAATAACTGAATACCAAGTTGGCCGAATATGTTTAATGTAAGTCGGCAGCTTTCTATGCATGACCTGCTCGTATTCAAAACCTGGACCACCTGTGCTCTTTCAGTCACAGAGATTTCAAACTGCCCTGCAATCAGGGGAGCGCATTTCAAAGAAATGATGGAGGTTGGCGTTAGTTGGGAACAGCTGGCTGTGCATTTTAGTTTGGACGTATCATTAAGAGCTCGGGGTGCTGCGCAGGTCAGCTTTGATGCAAACCTTTATCTCTCTGCATTAATATTTCTGTGCTGGAGAATGGACTGTCCAGCTGCTGATGCTCTATGGTGGGTTTTGAAAGTCCACCAAGAAAATGGTGCCTTCTGCGCATTTATCTGTATTTTTTTGTTTAATGACTTATGACTTCATTTTACAAAGCACATAAGTACGTATCCATCATGTTCCAACAATCTGATCTAATAAAATACTTGAACCAACTGCAATACAAGAACAAAGCTATGTCTTAATTTCCATATCTTCTACACTGACCTTGGTGGTAAATTTCAGCTCAGTATCATGAATGTAGCCATCAAGTGCATATTTTAGAAAAAAAAGTCAACTCCTGACAAAGTTTTCAACCAACTCATGAAGCTAACATTAGCTGATAAAGCCTAGCATTACTTGTCATTTCAGGCTGGTTATTAGAAGACTGCTTTTGTCTACCTCCATTTTAAAACCATGTGCCCTTTGTGATAAATCTGCCACGATTATCACAAACGGTAAATTTTATGCTGTGTGAGAGAAAGTGCTTGACGGATAAGTAAGTAAGTTGACGTTGCTATCATTACCCAGAGAGTCTTTTCTTCGCTGCACAGCAGGTCAGCTAATGTTAAAAGTTGCCCACAGGCTAAAATACAATTCAACATATAGTTCCAATAATGAGTAATAATGAACTGTGTGTTTAAATGGAGCAGCTCTTTAAAAGAAATTTCTCACAAGCTGAACTAAAATGTAAAAACTTTCTCGGAATTTTATCCCTATCTTCCTTATAATTATTACCAATGTGCATAGTTATTGACTGGAAACTGCAAACCTGTAAAATAAAGCTCGCGTTGAACAAACTGGAGCAGATCCAGTCCTGTATGTTAATTGTTGTAGTATCAGTTTCAAACATTTGTTCTCCAGCTCTGTCACTCGCGTGTCCTCGGTCAGGATTCCCATTAGCTGTTTTGAATGCTGCTGTTACAGAACGTTTCATGTATTTGCTTTAATGTGTCTTCCAGGAGGGATTTGAGGCTTTGATGCTGCTGCAACACTGCACTCTGGCCACCGTTCGAAATTATTGCCCACCGAGCTCCAAATACAGACTAAAATTGGCTTTAGTGAGAGAATAAAATGGGGTCAGCGGCTAGTTGGGTGGTTATTTATTTCCGAATAACTGCCAGGCTGAAATCATTGTGTTTTCTGTGCCAGCTGAGATTATGTTGGAACAATAATATGACCCTTGTATGACCCACTAAAAGACTGTGATGTAAGGATTTAAGGAAATAAAACCAAAGTAATAAAAAACTGTGGTAACAAATCTCAAAGTCTGAAGCTGGGAACAGCTGGAGTTTGAAGCAGAACAAACATACAGAGGATTTTTCTGTTTCCATCAGAAGTAGCATGATGCAGTTTATGGCCACTAAGAAGTATGTTTGGATGGTAAATTTCTCAGTTTACCTTTCACTGGCAGATGGGTCAGAAAGTAAATTTTGTTCCTGGCTCCGGCTGTCGGGCTTCATGCCCTGCAACAGGCGTTCAAGCATCAGATGGCTGAAATTAGCATGATGAATGCAGCAGGGCTATTCATCACATCAAGAGGCTCTCTATCACAGTGTAATTACCACTCTGCCAATGTTTGCTCTTCTCACAGATCAAAAGGAAAAAGGCGCAGATTCTCAACCTTGAACTTCCCCTTCATGTTGTAAAACATTTGCTGTCATGCTCGTCTTTCGCTTGAAAATTTGGGTTTTCTCATGCTGTGCGGCTTGTTAGAGGATGAGGGAACTTTTGCATCATACAAACATTTGAGCTTGTGGCAAAATATATGTCTGAAAAAGACCGGTGAGGATGAGGAGGACTGGACAGGAACAATTCTACAGTACTAGCAATGTAAAGGCAACAGCTTCGTGCAGACTCGTCCCTCAGCTAACTGTAACCACGTTAAAATGGTCGACTTTGCTGTCAGGTTCAGTGCAAAACTCTGACTTAAGCGTCAATACAACAGTAGTCATCAGTGTTGACGGAAAATAGATCAACACATATCAAAGGAAACCTGCACAGAAGGTTTGACAGCTTGATGCTTTGAATTGTAATACATCCATGTTTGAAATGAGTGGATAAGATGGAACTTCAGAGTTGTGTAGACATGTGATCACCACACGTTGTCCAGAGCAGAAATATGTTTTTATTGATCACTTGTGGGTTAAGAGGAGCGAGGAGTCATCACTCGATGGTGGTATAACACAGAGCAGTCAATAAAATAGGTTTTTCAAAAACTGTGAATCACTGCCACCGTGAGAGGTCCTTGAGCATGCAGTCATAAATGTGCACAAAAAATATTGGGCTGATTGGACCAGTGGAACTGTTTGTGAGTCTGGCAGAGATAATAACTCAATCATTTAAGTTCACAACACCCACCTACTTTTCTGATTAAGGGAAGATTAATGAGTGAGAGCAACAACACACAACTCTTTTCTCTAAATTAGTGAAGTTGAGTTTCCAGTTCACATCACATCATCACACTGTTTTTACTACATGTAATACACAGTATATTCCAGATCTAACAAGTTGTATGTAACAAGTCTTTACTGCAATTAGAAATATAGGAGAAGCAGAAAAAGTCCCTTCTCTATACATTGATGTGCACAGTAGCTGTAGGAGGTGATAAATCAAACTTCTACTTGCTGTAACGACACTATAGCTTTTGCCACCAAAAATAAACCAGCTCGCTGTTTGCTTCCACCCACCACCTCAGGTTTCATTGAGGCGGGCTGAAGACACCTAAAGAATTCTCCACTTTATATTGGCGCCTGATGAAAGCTAAAGAAATTATTGCATTTGTGAAATACCCGTCTAGTGCAACACTTCAAGAAACTCAAAACATTTTTTTGAAAAAAATACCTTCTGGCATTAGTTGGATACAAAGAAAAGCTCCAGTAGAAATGAGGCATGGCTTTGGTTTGCTTGTGCATAGTGCATAAGCTGCTAACGCCTTCGTCCCAGGTGTGATGGTTTTTCAACCAGTGACCTCGGCCGACTGGAGAAATGGTTCAAATGCTACAGTATTTTATGGTGAAAGTGATTCATCATTGAGCCCCAGAGGAAAAGGAAAAGAGTTAACATTTCCCCTGATGTGAGACGACATTAGAGGATTGAATTTTGTGCAGCTCGCTCTTCCCGCCGCTCATTATTTTCATTTATTCTGAATTCTTTTAGCCTAATCACATTCAAATGGCACGGCGAGGTCTTGATTTCATTGGTGCAGCGGGGAGCCTTTCCTCTTTCTCCCCCTCTTCTTTCTGGCTTGTCCCCTTCTCCCTATAGGTTGTTTAAGACTCGCAGTAAAACCCTGTTAGTATTCATGCCGCGCCTGCCCTCTGACTCCTGCATTTGTCATTTAAAGGGATATAATTAGCTAATGGAGTGTGTCTGACTCAGGTCAGTTAGTCTGAGGCAGAGTTCTAGTCAAAAGATTCAACCAGCCCCTCAATTCCATTTAGCCCCAATATGATTTAACTCGCTGGATGTTGGCTGCCATTGCTTTTGCTTTTAAAGAGCTCCTTGAATAAGTGAATGCCAGAATGTGCAGAGGAGCGACTGCTATAAATGATACAATGAAGATGCAATACGTGTTGAGACTAAATATACTTTATTCAGCCGAATGTTCTATGCTCTTTATCTAATATTTATGCTCAGTTTTTAGGCAAAAAAAGTGTAAATTAGAGTGCTGTTTTTGATCACTAATTGCTGCGGAGCTGGCTTTATGATGTCCTTATTCCCCACCTGTTGACCTAAATTTCATCTCCAGACTTACCTGTGTTCCCTCGCAGTGCAGCTCCACACACTCTGCACTTGTAAACAAACTTACATAACGTGTCAGGCCTCAACAGAGGGAGCCGAAATCCTGCAGAGCGTTTTAGAGGCAGCTCTGAAGCTTGCTCGGTGAATTATTCAGAGCTGCTACCATGAAGACGCATAAGCCGCTGCCCTCGCGTTACGTGTTTGCTGTCATGTTTCTTCGTGAAGGACAAGGGTACGCTGGCCACCGGGGGGTTCAGGGAGAGTTCCCCCACGCTGGGGTTACACAGGCTTTTTGGCTGCACAGCAAGCAGAATTAATCAGTTGGATATTGTTGGATGGCTGCCTTTTGAGGGTCAGTGGTCAAAGTCATGACGGCAACCTCGACTGAAAGATGCAAGAAATGGATAAAAAGTTAATTCAAAAGAAGTGTTTTCTGGAGTCTGTTTGGCTGTTGCATGTCTCTCTGAACTCAAATGTATTTATTGGGTTTGTCATGCATCATTTAATCCAATTCTTTCTTGTGGAAGAGCACAGATAAGTTTATTTTTCAAAACGGGCTGTATTCTGTGTTCAGGTGGCTGCTGTGAGTGAAGTACAAATTTTAAGTGAATTTATGAGATAGAAGTCCAGGGTTTAAAGTTATAATCCTTAAGATTATAAGGCAGGCGAGAAGGAGAACAGGCGAGCGTCACGTAGTTCCCGCTGGTGATGCAGTTTATTTAGGGCTATTATGAATCGCCCAGAGAGCCCGACATGGAGCTCGTGTGAAGTGCCGCAGAGCAAGAAAATGTCACGGTATGCCAACGAGGAACAAGGAGGAAGTGCTGCAGACACTCTTTGAGCCACTTTGTCAGAAACATAACAGAAGAGCAGCCAGGTGTCAGTCAATAATTATCCTTTTTTTTTTGTCATGATCAAGTTATGATGTCAGGTCCGACTCCACTTGTAACTGAATGAAATCTGTCATTCAGCATTTCTTTCATTCATCTTTATGAAAAACTGAAGTGGTTTCTTGGAGTTTACTTTCCATAGTCCGTTATTTTGGCTTTTTTTTTAAGGTTTTCATATCATTCTGTATCTTCCCAGTTGCATTTGTTATGTTTTCAAATCCAAACAATCAGGTTTTGGACATGTTCATGTTTTAGCATCAAAATGCTGTTTCCCCAAGGCCTTTTAAAAACTTTTTCGACTTCAGCTTCAACTTTCCATGTGACCTGATGTAAGTTTCTGCATGGTGACGTTGCCACATCTGAACCCTATTAGTTGAGGGAAGGGAAGGGAAGGGAAGGACACCAGAGCTGTCACCTACATCACTGCTTTTTGTTCATGTTTCCATTTGAAAAACCCAGAAAAGAACGCAGATGGATTCGCCCATTAAGCATTATATCATTAAGCTGCTCACATTCTCAGCGTGCTGGTTGACTTGAGGCACTCTGGAAGTCTCTTCCCAGAATGCCCCTGTGGCCTCGCTGTTTCCCTGCACTGGGCCAGGCTGTCAGGCTTCCTCACATCAGCAGGGTGAGGCGGGCCGAGCTGAGAGGTCACGGCTGGACAATCTACTG
Source organism: Holacanthus passer (assembly GCA_025331565.1). Taxonomy (NCBI): domain Eukaryota; kingdom Metazoa; phylum Chordata; class Actinopteri; family Pomacanthidae; genus Holacanthus; species Holacanthus passer. Next base: position 361,490 of record JAFREQ010000053.1, read on the forward strand.
TCTACATGTCCCGCCGAGACTCTGCCTCCTTCTCACAACTGTCAGGGAGAAAGATTAAGAGGTGTGTGGTGTGTGTGTGTAATTGCCTAAGTGCATGTATTGAAGAAACAGATAATTAAGCCCAACCTTCAACTTCTCCATTTTAACCTCTGAGTATTATTTAAAACCTGATTTTTTTCGGAGAACAACTGACAAAACGTCTCTCACTTCTTTTTAGATGTAAATCTTGCTGACATGTCTCTAGAGTTTTCCTCCACCAAGTGTAATTTTCTCAACAGTAGTGCAGTGATGTGTCTCTGGGCCATAACCACTAGCGAAGACAGAGGTCGTGTCCTCTGCAATTTTTTTGTCACGTCCACTTCTATTTTTCACACATAGCTGATTTTTAGCTTGATTTTAGGAGGAGAGCCTCACATTGTGTGTACTGCCTGTACAGTAAAAGTACATCATGAACTCTTCAGTACAGGAAATCCAGTTTGATGCTCCATGAACCAAATAATTAAAATCTTATTAGTGTACATTTGCAAAAGCCATTCATCGTATTGAGACACAATCTATACACCATTATGTCATTTTTATTTAAACGCAGCCACAAGCTAATGACATTCCCATCATCCTCAGCTGTCGTTTAAGTGCTTCTTAGCAATGGTTAGCATTTTACTCGAAGCACCAAGAGTGTTTGAGTCTCAGAGGGCTGCTAACATGGATGTGGACTCTACTGAACATGCCTATGCTCGATTTTCATGGCATGAACAATCGACCCTGAGCCACAAGTATGAATGTTTGTTGATATAAATGGAAGAAAAAAATATTTTTCCCCTGCCGTACAAACAGAACGATGACCCCAAACTACAGAGTTGAACAATGAATTTTAAATTTGGCTTAAAACACCCACACACTCCCATATCGCCAATGAGCCTCTGGTCCTCAGTCCTGGTTACCAGGGTTGTTTTTAAGAGTAGCTTGACCCTCCTTAAAATGTTGTTTTGCTGACATCCAGTGGTTTGAATTCTCGTTTGAAGTGTTTTGGGTCCAAGTCCAGGTGAAGTTACAAGTCTTCATTAGCAAATTTGATTTAAGTTTCTCATCTTTCATGTCTCAGATGATTTTAATATCAGAGTCAAACATTTTGCTTTCAAAACTGCGTTAACAGTATTTTTACTCTGTTTTTGCCAAGTCCTTTCAACGAACAGGACTAATAATAAAATATTCAAGCTATGTGCCTCTGCAAGATCTGCCTGTCACTGTCTCGTTCTGGGATTTTATCAGGTCAGACTTGAATGTTTTTGCTCTAGTTTCAGGTCAAGTTGAGCATAAAGGGATTTAAGTATAAAGTAAGTCGAGTCTCACAGCTGCCAAATCTGTCTGAATCACAAAAGGAAAGAAAGTCGTCATTTTTATAGCTAAAGTCTTATTTGAGTCTCACGTCTGATGTCGGCAGCTGATGGTTCTGTTCCTGACCTGACATGAAAACAAGAGCAATTTTCTCATCTGATTATAATTTTTATTGTGTCAGTCGAACATTTTCGAGCCAGATGTGAGGATGAGCGATTTGTGAGAGAAAGTGCTCAACAAATGCTTTTAGCCACATGGCAGTAGACGAATAAACAAACCTAATGTGTCAGATTTTTTCACACTGATGGACAAATGCATCCTGCAGATTTGGTGCACTGGATATATTATTCACAATGAGCTATATATCAACACTTTTTGTGCCCTAACAAGACCTCTGCTTCTTCCTCCGATGACATAAACCTCCCTCTTTGCTTGTCCAATCTCTTAATTATCCTCTGTTGCTAAGGCAGCTTTTTTTTTTTACTCTTCAGACAAGTGATCCAACAGATAAGGCAGCTGAGGGATAAAAGATCGATTGGAGTGAAGCGCTGCTGCAGGGGCTGAATTAGAATTTGTCGCAGTCCCCCCCTCTCTTTCACTTCACAGCACATCATCTGACACAGACACACACGCTGGCAGATAGACAGATAGTCGCATTGAGAGGCAAATAAAAGAAAAAATGGAGAAACAATTAAGTTTGAGAAGAGAGAAAGGAGCTCATTTCCTTTACTGCCTCTCTGTGTGTGTTAGCAGCGACGTGTGAGAGTGCTCGACATCCCTGATATGTTTCTTCAGAGGGGCGAGGGATCATTCTGTATTTCTGTGGCAGTAAATTAGACAGCTGCGGCACGTCCAGCAGAGGTATTAATCAGGAAAGGCTGCCCCTGTTGGCTTCACTGAGTCAGGATTGACAGTCCTGGAGGGGATCAATCGAATCAGCCGTGACTCACAAGGTCTCACATTGCAGTGATCAGGGAGTCGTCATAGCTTGACTTGTGGATTTAGAGAGGGAGCCGCAACAACTCCTTGGAGGGAAGCTGTGGCGCCGGCCGAGAGAATTGGGGACTTTGCGAGGAGATTTGAATTTGCTCTGAGGATTTTCATTTCGCTGGATTTTGAAATGTGCTCTGTTAAGCTCTCATATTGATCTGGAAAGGAGAGGAGAAGGACAGTGCTGTTTTGGCATTGAGAGAGAACAATGGCCTTTTTTAAAAGGCAATCACAGAATCCTTCGCTGTGTTCCTGACCACCTTTCACTTGAGCTTATGGATTATTTGAAGGCGTGTTGTTTGGAAAGTGCTGCTCATTCACCTTTAGTACAGTACTAGATTCAACTTTTAACTTCAAATACACTGACCTCAAAAACATATGCCCAGTTTCATTCTAGCAGACAGGTAGTGGAATAAAATTGGTGCCAAATTTTACTGCAAAGAACTAAGAAAAACCAAACATGTGGGATGTAACTAAGTGCATTTACTCAAGTATTGTACTTGTACTACTCTACAAATTTGATATACTTGTACTTTACTTGAGTCTTTTTAGTGTTTTGGAATAAAATAATAAACATAAACGAACATTTTTCATGGAAAAACAGTTCACAATTCAGGCTGAAATGTGAGAAATTGCGGCTTCTCCTTTTAATAATTTCAATAATTTAAATTATTTTTTAATAATTTAGAGGTTTTAAAGTGTTGGTTGGACAAAACAACCAGTGTGAAGGTGTCGCTTTTTGCTCTGGGTAATTGTGAGGACATTTCTCACTCTTTTCTGAATTTTGCTAAATTAAAATAATCAGCATATTAATCCATAAAATAGTTTAAAATGAGCTCCACCTCAACCAACTGCAACAGTTAAATCCTGCTTTCACGTTAATGCATGAGGAATCAGTCACAGGGGACATTTCTCTGTGTTGAGTAATTTTACTTTTAATACTTTAAGTGCATTTTTCTGATTTTCATTACATTGTTTTACTTAAACAGTTTCTGACCTCCACACTGTCACTTTTTGCTGCAGTGTGTGACACAGTTTTTCCAACATTGTCTCTGAAGAGAGTCAGTGTTTTGTAAATCAGTTTAAACATAATTATACATTATCACCTTGCCTTCCAGTCTGCAATTAACCTAAGCTCGACCCAGCGACAGTGACTGAAGCTCTCCTGATAATCACGAGTGAAAAATAATCTCGGCAGCCTTGGTGGTGATGAGCGAGACTGGAGGAGTGATTATCGATCTTCTGCGGGTTGTGATGGCAAAAATCATTCAGCCCATCCAGCCAGAGTGGACACTGCCCGGAGGAAAACATGCATCGATCTCACAGCACTGGCACAACTCTGTTTTCAGAAATATAATCTCTAAATCACAGCCTCTGACACAGAAACACTTTAAATTGTCCGTCAGTTACAGGATCATCTAGCTGTTTTCTTATCGTTACTACAAAGAGATATATTGAGTTTCACAAAGGGATAAGTCAGCGGAACATTTTCAAAGGTATAGTTTTGTATATGCCCTAACTGATGGACACCACACTTAAATATGCATTATTCTAATTCAATTACTGCATCAAAGCTGTCATCTTCACCATGAGCCCTAGCGCAGGCTGTAATTTGAGTCAAACTATGCAGCGCTCTAACAAAAACATCTCTTACAGTTTTTGATCAGTTGTGCAATTAGAGCATGAAATATAGGGTCAGACTAAAAGGAGAATGGATGCCTGCTTTCATGCTTTCACTGCTGAGAAAGTCATGAAGCATTTTGATTGAAGACTCACGAAGTCATCACGTGTTGCTGACTTGTAGCTCATCAAACACAGCTGTGTATTGGATGTAAAGAATTTTCTCTTACAACTGCAGATCCACTTGACACAATTTAGTCAGTCTGGTTTTCAGTCCAGAGGTTTAGTCTTGCAATGCTCTTTCATGGTCTTTTCTGACTTTTATTTCCTAACACTTGGGAAACATACTGCACATATAGCGTGGAAGACGTACCCGCCCCAGTATCTGCTGCCGTACCACCAGACTACAGAGCAAATTCTCTCCTCAGGCTTTGAGATTCCTCAGTTCATCCTCCAAACTCCATCACAATTTATTTTTTGTAGAATAAAGAGACTACAACTTGCATTTTGTCGTGCAGCCCTGTGTGGTAGGATGACCAATACATGAACCTTGAATGAATCTGCAGGAGCGGATTATGGCTGCAATGTTGGCAGCGAAGGACAGCTGGTCATCCAGTGTCACACCCAGGTCCTCATGACATGACGTACTTCCTTGTTTGCAGATACAGACACTCATTTCTAGAAAGTTCTACAAAGGTTGACGTCAATTAGAAAAAGGTTGAGCAGTTTTCTACCATTTTTCTTTCACACTGTGAAAATCTAATATACACTGCAAAAAGAACTTTTAATACCAATTCATTTTAGTTATTTCAGTCTGAAATTGAGTCCTTACAGTCATATTTTCTGATAATGCCTCCATTATAGACAGAAATGACTTGATGAAAAGGATTTTTTCCAGGAACACCACATGTGATCACCTAATAGAGCAGCTGATGTATTTCCTGAGCCGTTTTAGAGGTAAAAACATGGTCTTTATAATCCTGACCCACCGTGGCATCACTGGCTCCTGTCAGACAGAGTTGTGGTCCAGGTGTATGGGGGTATCCCTTCCCCTTGGCCGGGCCCCCTGCTCGTCTCCCCTCCTCCCCGCCTGTATGCCTTAGATCAGCCTGCGTCTTTATGAGCTGTCTCTGTCCTGTCTGCCTCCCTTAATCTCACAGCAGCTATTAACAGGGGCAACTCTGGCTCCAGCCTTGCATGGCAACACTGCTGTCTAATCCTGCTGCTGCTGTTTGGAGGGATGAGGCTGACTGCTGACGCACCGCTCAGGGAGAGGGAGGGAGAGACGCTCGCTGTGTCTTCTGAAAAGGAAGATTTTTTTTTTTCCACATTTGTTCTCTAGTGAAAAACATACTTTGGATGTGCACTTGCTCTTAATGTTCCTGTGATCTGTGTTGTATGGCTCTTAGAAAAGCACAGCAACATCCATCTAGACATTAGCTTCAACTTCCTGCTCTGAGTAGTTGAATTATAGAGTATAAGCCCAAAATAATAGCAAGACGCTGATTTCTGTTGATTTAAATGTTCATCTTTTTCCCCCTAAATGCAGCACAAACGATAACCGCAGTCTCCTCTGCATTATTGTCGCCTTTGGCTGCACGTTTGTGCAGAAGAAACTTAAATCTAAGCCTTGAAATGTCAGAACAATTACAGCCTACATGAGTCAAATTTCTGTCTGAATTTGGAGCTCTCTGCGTGTCTGGTCAGTGTGTGTGTCTGTGTGCATGTAACGCATAGTGGAAGGAGAAAAAGCCCCCCTAATCGGATTATTATACAAAAGCACGCTGGTGGAAACAGAGCTCGGTAATTAGCAGGATTTTTGCAGAATTCAATGGTCTATTAAATATCCTTGTCAGTCTGTCTGTTGTATCTCAGTGTGGCATCCAGAGATAGCTGAATGGCACAGCTAACAAGACAGAAAGTGTATTTCATTAGTTTTAGGGCAATTATCATCTTTGTTGATTTCGATTGACGCAAGTTGTTGCCATAATTGTAGAGTTACTCCGCGGCTTAGCGTGATACAATCTATGTTAGCCTCAGTATATACTTGTTCAGCAAAATGCAAAGTGTATATCAGATATCTGCAGTAATATCTGAATCATGCAATCAGAAAGCTAAAACTGAAATAAACTTAAATCAGTGACTCATTTTCCAAAATTGCTGTTGGGTGAAGTTCAGTTTGTCCTGTGTTTGGTTGTGTTGTCTGACGTTTCGTGTTGCTCATCGTGCCCCTGTTTTATTCCTTTGCAGCATTTTGTTTTATTGAATGTTGCACTCGTGTTGTCCAATTACCGATGATGTTCTCATGCTCAGTGTGTTTTCTTAAGCTGCAGTGAGTTGACCTCTCAGGGCCACCATAGTTGAGTCATCAAATATAAATATAACAGCAGAAGAGAAGCAAATTTACTCAGGCTTAGGAAGCCATTAAGAAAAAGACAAATATTGTTAAACAGTCCTTTTGGAGGTTACTTTTGAAACTTGGTCTCATGCATGTCAGACTATATGTCATTATATTGAACTGCAGATATATCAGAAGAGTCATTGGGCCATTGTTCATTTGAATGACGTACTTGAAGAAGAAGTTGTCCTTGAATCCAGATCTTTGATGAAAGAGACGATTACTGGGTGCGTCACATTCTTGATGTTTGAGAAGTGTGAGTTGTAGATGTCCCAGTAAATTATTAGAAAATAATCACAGAAACCAAGGTGACTTCTTCAATTTGCTTGTGTTGTACAACCAAGACTTAAATATATTACACTGAAATTATATAAATAAGATAAAATGCCACATATTTTGTTTTGCTTAATAAATGACAATTATAATTAATTCACCTTGGCTCATCAATTAATTAACTAGTTTCACTATTAATTGATGTAAAAAGTTTAATTTGAATGTGATGATTAATGAATTTGGACCGTTGTTTATGATTATGTACGTGACTTTAAATTTGTCCCTTTACAGTGTCTCTTGATGCCACTGGGTAATACACAGAGCCAATTTTAATCAGCGGGCTTCCCAGAACAACGGTCGATGTGTTAAATTGCTCTCTCCTGAAAAATTAAAAATCAGCAGGATGTCATTGCGAGGCACCGACGTACAGGCCGATCTCATTTTCTTTCCACACATACCGCACTCATTCCTATGGGTTTGTTATCGCGCTCTGTTATTCTGTGCCTGTCGCCCCAACTGTTAATTATTCATGGTTAATAACCACCTGCATTGGCTTAATTTTTGGCCCTGACATTTCATTAGCTAATATCAGACGCCTTCATTAGTTTTCCGGAATCACAATTCAGGATATTAAGGAGGATGACAATAACTTTCACACTCAAATTTATCTGATGAACCTTGTAAATTGTAAATCATGTGATATTTCACCCGCTGGATGTGTAATTTCAGGTACAGGTTTTATTGCTTGCTACATATTGAGTCTCTGTAGGGGGATTTTCTGTTTGTATTATAGGATGAATAATAAAATCTGAGTCCTCTTCGTGCCCGTAGATTGTTCATCATTTGGGCCCCAGGTGATAATGATGAGCCCTGAGGATAAAGAGGCATTGACAGAATCAGAGCAAAGAGGAGAAAACAATCCACTGCTTCGTCTCCCAGTTGATCTTCTGCACTAAATTCAACCTCAACTTTTAGTGTTTTGCCCTTTGGTTGACTTATGCAACATCTGACGAGAGGATTGTCATCTCTGTCTCATGAAAACCTTTGGCAGCTAGTTGCATAACTAAAAGAAAATCTTCATTTAGAGACACCAGCCATGATTCATCAGTGTAAAAATAGCTTAAGATTTCTGGCCTAATTGATTTCCGCTGTAAATAAGACACCTTGTGTAAGAAAAAATCTGTTGCCACTCAAGGAGAGTTCTGTTTCTCTTTTTTCTGACTTTTTCTGTCACACTTAAACCTGGATTGATTGATTTATTTTGGCCACTTAGGGGCAATGAAACAAGCTGTAAACACAATATTGACATATGTTCACCTTTTGAGTTGATGTGAACATGTTAGGAAACAGTTATTATATTAGTGACACGACCAGCTGACAAGAAGTAACATTACAGTGTCATTCATTTGGGTTTGTGTTTCTGGCCACAGGGCAAATTAAAGTCAAATAATGACTCTTCTTTTTGCTCTTTTTTTCTTGGTTTCCATCAACTCCTAAAAGAAATATCTGTCTTTTTGTTGTGTTTAGTTGCACGTTATTATTGGAACTATGGATATCCAGCCATACAGCCCCTTACATTGTGTACAAATAAGACAGTTATCCTATATTTACAAAGCCGTGTTTAAATACAACCAAGAAGCAGCCAAGATTTGCATATAGCAGTGAAAAAGCAAGACGCATACAAAGAGATTTGTGATCTGACTAATGGAAATGCAAACAGTAAAATGTAAATAAAAGAGTAACTGGATTTTATCAGTACCAGTGTCCAAGCAATTTCAGTTCATATTTAACGATTCCCTACCTCACAATTCATGCTTAATGCCAACCTTCAGTTCCAATGTAAGAGGTAGTCTGCTTTATGTGCCTTAAATGAGGCCAATGTTTGCATCCTCTGACAGACCTGCAATTCAAGTTTGCATTTTATTAATTGTAACCTATGGATACGGATATTCTATGAAGCCAGAGCTGTTAAAACATGCCTTAGGACATGAAACAGCTGTCATTTGATATAATCCAGGGTTTTGCAGAATTGCCCAATGTTGACCACCTTTGATGACTTAATCAAATCTAAAATAGATTATTGGGCAGAACTGTTTGCCAGAGATGGTTTTAGTGTTGATCCTATTCTCACAATTGGGCCCAGTCCTTCCAGTGATTTGAGTCAAACTGATCTCCTCTGTTGTGGATGGACAGTCCCTCTCCCTGTCCTCTGTTCAGTAAGTAGCGGTCAATATGAACCATTCCAGCTGAACAAACATCGTCATTGGTGTGGGTATCAGATCAATCTTCCCTTTCTGAGTCCCACGGAGCTCCTGCTCCATCGAAGCCGATCTCGCCGTGTGTTTCCTTTCATGCACGCAACAATCCACTGTGAGCGCCTGAAAGGAGGCGGGGAAGGAAGCGTGCCTCTGATTAAAGTAAGCTCTCTCTGAGTTGTGACCCAGCCTGACCGTGGCAGCACTCCAGATCTGCTGATGAGGACGCTTCAGCGGGGCAGGCAGGCAATCTCTCTCTCTCCCTGTGGGCCGACATGGGGGTTTTCTGTTGGAGGCGTAGCTCCTCTGTCTATAAACATTTTCCCCATCAAGTGCCGGCCTCTAATTCACCTGGCAGCTCACTCAGCATTATATAAGACATCCCAGTGTTTTTACTGTAAAAGTGAAAGCCGTAACCCACCGTGCTGGGGGCTCTTATGAATCAAGCAGCAAAAAGGATCAGCAGAACTTCTAAGTGACTTAAAGATTAATGTCGAGGAGAATCCTAAAATCAATCTCAATCTCTCTCTCTCTTTAACAGCAGTGGTTGCACAGGGCGGCAGACTGTGTTTGACTTTGCTTGAGTGAGAATGAAACATAAAATATTTCTTTTAATTAGCAAATGAATTAATACATGATTCCAGATTGTCCTTGTCCTGTAATGTAATAACACGCATCAGTACCTGCCAAATAATTCGCGCAGACTAATTTAGATTTGGCATTGGGGGACCGTACTCAATTTTGAGATGAAAAGTTTAGAAATTCCCCGGTGCAGTTTAAAAACTTTAATCAAGCTTCAAGGTTAAAATCCGCCCCGCTGTTATTCTCCCCGCACTAAGAGAGGTTTATGGTCTCTGTGGCGTCTAAACTGTAACTTAAGAGTGTATTTAGGAGAGTGTAGTATGTTACAGGATCTGGATCTGTCACTTAGCATTAGCTTGTAGGAAAAAGAAAACAATCAGGGCTGATTAGAGGAGAAATAGTGAAGCTATTGTGGCAGAAAAACCAGAAACAGATGGAGGTCTGCAGTAACTTATGATGTAATAACTGCTGCCGCAAAAATATTGTGGTGTTTGTGTTTCCCCATGTACTTGATGTAGACTAATAATGTTACAAGGACGTCATAACAGGGAAGTTGAAGGATGCCATGATGTAAAACAGCTCATCTACTGTTGCTCTTGTTTCCTCTAGTATGAAAGAGCTGTATGACAGGAGTTCAACTTTAGATAGAATCGAGTCGTAGGTTTCCTACCAGCCAATCAGAAATGACTTTTTTCACTGGCTTCATCCAACCTGACTTATTAGTTTCTTCTAAGTGTGTTTCCACAGTCTGGGGGCCTGAACAGTAAAGGCCTGGTCACCTAGGAACAACCAGCAGAGCTGCATCCACTGATCTCAGAGAACGGCCGGCACATAGGGAGTCAATAAATCCTTTATATAATTTGGAGCAAGGCCATTTAACACTTTAAAAGTGATCAATAAAATTTTAAAAGCAATACGGAATAAAACGGGCAGCCAGTGGAAGTCATGTGTTCATATTTCTTTGTGCCTGTTAAAATTCAGGTGGCAGCGTTCTGCACCATTTGGGGTCGGTGGAGGGAGCCCTGACTGATACCAGCATAAAGTGCATTGCAGTCGCCCAGGCGAGGAAAAAATAAAAGCATGAATATGACTGAAAAATATTCTTCAGTTGAGCATCAAAACAGAGAGGCATCAAATATTATGCCAAGATATCTAGCAGCCTGCTTCAAAGGGATCTGAGCTCGCTGTGAACCAGGCTGGTAGAGTTTGTTGACTGTGATCTCTGATTTATAGTCAATCAATTTTACAAAAGTTTTGCAACATCCAGCATTTGACATCCTTGAGGCAAACAAAGAGATTGTCTAAACTGTGAGTTACTACACTGAAGACGGACGTATAAGCACAACAATGGTTTGAGACAGCATGAGTTTGATTGATGTACAAGTATGTGCTGTATAAGTAAAGGTCAAGAGTCAGATATGCAGCTACAGTGATATATGAAATATATATGATATATGAAATATGCAACCAAACCAGATTCTGTGTAAAACTTGTCTAAAATTGATGAGACTGTCTAAAACTGTAAATAGCTGATTGACCAACAATCATTTATTATTTTGATCAATTTTCATGGGATTGTAAATGTTCAAACTTCTATTTTCTCACAATGTGGTTCATGTATCTAAATAACTATCTACAGTAATGGAGTCTAGTACATTTCCTTACAAGCACTGTACTTAAGTAGAATTATGACACATTAATACTTCTACTCCACTACATTTCACAACGTTGCACTTTTTACTCCACGACATTTATTTGACAGCTTTATTTAATAGTAGTTACTTTGCTGATTCAATCAAACCTACGATCAGCATCGAAAATAGGATGCAGCATTTTACAGCAGATCAAACTAAGCAGCAGGACATGAAGAGTTAAAATGTTGGAGTACATTGTGCCGATAATACTTGTGTGTGCTTACCTAAGTAGATTTTTGAGTGCATCTTATTTCCAAGCTGTTGACCTGCGTTCGACCTCACTGCCTTTCACGCATTCCCTGATATAATGTTCACCACATGTCTGCCGTGTGTTGCCAATAAACTGTGTATGTTCTGTGGTTTTTGTCAAACCACACTGGATTTGCAGTATCAGTACGCTGTTGGTGTGTGGATATGAGGTCTCCATTTTGGTCTGCTCTTATCTGTTTGGACAGGAAGGCGTTCAGATCAGAGGTGGGAGATAATAAAGACTTTCTAAGGAAGACATCCAGTCTGTGATCAGACACCTTTTTGGCAAGCTGAACACACTGTGATGGAGCAGTGGGAGTGGCAACAGGAAGCTCCAGCTGCTTCTCGCTCGGGCCAATTTTATTATGTGGATGTTTAAAGGAGCAGACGTAGATCAAAATCACTGCAGGTCATTAAAAATCTCTTTTATATATTTGGACAGAAGCTTGATTGGCTGTTTTGGCTCTGTAGAGAGATTTCTTCTGGTCTCAGTGTTAAATCGAAGGTCTTCATCTCTAAGTGCTTGAAGCTTCTACCTGAATCTCAGTGGTTTGGAGTTTAGTTTCACTCCTGTGTTCCTGTTTGTACTTTCACATATCAGACTTATTTTATGGTCCACTGATCAGCCGGATTGAAGCCGTGACACAGTTACTGTTGGGATGCTTTTTTTTATTGTGAAGTGTACTAAATTAGCAGAGCTTCATCATCGGTGCTATTGAATAAAAAGAGGTCTAATCAAACAGATATGGACATATTCTGAGCTATTTGCTCACTGGACAGACACAGTGAGCTGAAAAGGGCTGCAGGCATCAGGCTTTTACTGTGACCTATTGGTTTTATCTCTTTTCTGACCTGGTTTCAACTTAAAACCAACTGGATTTGTTGGGATTCGCTAAGGTGGTTTTGTCTCCAAATCTAAAGTATTTGTACTTGCACATTTTGTTAAATGATAGAAAAGCTTCACATGGGGATGCACTTACACATTATGTCAGCCTACTACAATCCACCAGAGCAAAGAAATGATTTCAGTGTGGTTTCAAAGTATTATATATTCAACAGTTTCAGGAATGATGGTTGGTAAATCCTTCCACACTCTGCCTAAAGCAGCTGCCAGTTCACTTTAAAAAGATTTCATTTAAAACAGTTTCAATATTGAATAACTGCTGTTTCATTGGATTTCCCAGCTCCCATAAGGAAAGTTCAGGGGAGACACTTTCAACTTGTAACATGTCGCAGTAGAGCTGTCAGTTGTCAGTGAGTTAATCCTGAACAAATTTTAATTATAATGATTTTGACAATTCATTAGCTGCATTGGTCAAAAGTGTTCATTAAATGATAAAATACCTATAAAACTGAATAAATTCTTGTCAGCCTCAGATTGAGATCTAACATTAGCATGTAAAAACGCTTTAGCTGGATAAGAATTATGTCCTTCCTCTAGCTGTGTGTAATGAGCATTGTAGCCTCTTGAGGTCACTAGCTTGGCTAGAGCCTTGTTATATTTTTGTTGGCATTAAAGCAGTTAAGTATAGATATACTGAACACAGAAGATCTGGCTGTCTATATTATTCTAGGAATTTGTTTTCAAATGTGTTTTCAATATGGTCACACTAACAAATACAGTACATTCATGCACCCACACGCTGCATATCTGTCCATACACTTTCATACACAAGGTAACATGCCAGCATACATACATATATAGACAGATGTACAGTATACATAGTGTTTTTATGGGCTGCTATGGCAGATGGGATTCTGTATCTGCAGCCAGAAGGCAGTAACGTGAGGAGTGGATTGACTGGTTGATACGTATCATTTGCTATATGTGTGATGGCTGTTTTTAAGCTTCACATGTCATAAAAAATATCAAAGCTCATAAGAACATAACCCGACTTTTCTGTCCCTCAGATGGGGAAAGAATCAGGTCACATCATCCGTGATTATGTAAAAAAAACAGAGCATGTTGTACCTGAGTTCATTCTAGTCTGACATGCTTGCTCTTAGATGTAATAACAGCTGTTTCCAAAGCTGCTGTCAGAGGTGCACTTCTGATGCGTTCATTATTGCTCTGGAAGGTTTCTGCTGCGCCGAGGCCAGGATGATTAGATTTCACATCATCACCTGCGCACACGCCAAGAGGACGACCGTCACCGCCGTGGATGTGGTGAATGCCGTGAAGAGTCAGGGTCGCACTCTGTACGGCTTCTGAGGTTAATGACACTCCCCACAAAGTCGTTTTCACTTATTTTCACTGTGTCATATTCATATATACTGTTCATAAAGTCGGAGTGGGGGCTCCGAAATCACCGGAGCAGCGATGAAAACTGTTGAAAGGATTCTACTTGTCATTCTTCATATCAGACCAGCTCAGCTCAGAGTGTTTTTCCACTTTGCTGGCTCGATGCCAAACAGCATGAAGATTTTTCTCACTTTGCTCTCGACCTCGTCTGATTGAAGAGAGAAGCTGTTTAATTACTCTGGACGGTTTAATCGAGTACATGCTAATCTGGATTGATTTTTGACTTTAACCTTCATTAATCTGGCTGCTTGTGTTCACCAGAATGAAATCTCTATTTGTTCAATTCAAATCTTGTCTGAAGATGATATGACATCAGATTTTCTAATAACTGGGAAAGATGCATGAAACTGCTGCACTGATGATTGACTGAGGGGATTTCTAACTCACAACCAAAGTCCTGGATTCCAACCAAAAACTAGAGCTAAAGAAACAATTTTGATGATCAGTGAACATCATTTATGTTACATCATTTTCAAACACACCAAACATTCATCTTTTGTATTTTGATTATCTTTGGATTTTGGACTGTTGGTCAGATAAAACAAGCAATTCGATGACGTCACCTCGGGCTTCAGGAAACTGTGATGTCCATTTTTCACTATTTTCTGACATATTATTGCCCCTTAAACTGATTAATTCTAAGTCAAAACACGTTGACATTTCTGGCCAGCGATGGGTGGGCCGCTCTATCGTTATTTGTTGTCCTCAGATCTGATCAGCTGGGACCGGTTGCTAAAAAGATTGATAGGCAAGAAGCAGTCAGACAGTCAGACCCCAGAGAGAAAACAAAGGCGAAATTATCTCTTAAACCATCTGCTGTAAACATCCATCATAGTTTACAGACTAACTTTCTGGCTCAACTTTGACCAACAGTATTTTCCATTATGTCCACAGCTCCAGTTTACATTTCAGGCCCAAATAAAGTGGTTTAGATCATTTTAGCTTGTTTACAACCTGTCCAATCATCCGACTGTCACCACAGATTTTAGATGTAGAGCAAAGTTTCCATAACATAATAGAAATGATGCCAAAACACCCAAATTGAACTTATGAATAAAGGTTTTACAACAAAATCACTGTTTTATCATTTGTTGATGTAATAAAAATGATACCTCTCACAAAATAGAATAAATGATTCCAGGTGCTACTTTCGCTATAAGCAATCATATCTGGAAGTCGGCACAACAGAACAACAGAAGGTAGAAGCAAAATTAAGCCAGAAAATTACTGTTTGGATCCATAAAGCAGATTGCAGGTTGCGGTCCTGAAAGCAATGAGCTGTGTCGCAACTATAATATTCAGGAGCTACCTGCGAGATAAATCTAAAGAGCGTGTTGTCTTCATGAGAGAAACAACGGGTCACTTATTGATGCTTAAGGAACGCACACAAACACACAGCAAACCTCGAGGGCCTTTTATTCATTAGGGCTTAGACTGCCATAAAGCAGCATGCCAACAAATTGGATTAGCACAGCATTTAGAGAATTAAAACACATTCTGTGGAAAATTGATCAGGATGAAATGAGATACTTGAAAGGGCCCAAACTGCAGAGCAAAACCTCGCCGCCGCGCCTTCTTTCATCCTCGTAATTCACAGCCTGGAGGGAGAGATCTGTATCTGAAAAATAATATCTCCTCCTGACTGATATCTCTAATGTGGACAGATTTACAGGGAACACCGTGCTTCGCCCTCGTGGATGGGTTTACATAAAAACACCTTTGTCACTGTAAATGCTGCAGAGAAGAGCCTGAACACAACCAGGGGCTTCTTCTTCTTCTCCTCCTCCAGACTGATTAATGGCCGCCTCTGAAAATAGAGACCACCTTGTTTTTTCTTTCACACCAAAAATACAATGACCAGGGTTATTTGAGGGTTTTGTTCTATTTGGACCAGCTGTGGTACATTTCTAGCTGCTCTCTCGCTCCAGTGTGTGTGTGTTTTTGCAGGGAGAGTGGGTGTTATGTAAAGCCTCCACCCATTCAGGGTATGCAGGGCCAGATCAGTAAAAGCAGTGGATTTAGGACAGGAGGCGAAGATCCTCCTGAAGATGTAAAACCTTCAAAGTGAAATATTTATACTCCATGCTCCAGGAAGGATAATCGTGTCAAACCATTTGTTTTTATTTCCTGCGTGGAGTTTCCCGCCAAGTACCAATGTGTGTACAGTATCATTTAAAAGAGCTCTGAATGGAGGATTTCTACACTATAGATGAGCAGCCCGTACTTCAGGGAACTTGGTGTCACATCTGAAACACGGCGAGGCCATGTTGCACGGCAGGTGGTGGTGAAATACTTCGGCATCTCATGCAAATTTACAAAAAAAGGTCTTATTTGGTCACATTTGAGAGGATTTATTCAGTGTACAGAGATTGAGAGAATCGGTGCCTCATTAAAAGAGGTACCTGTCTGCAGCTTTCCCTGGCAATTCTGGGGAATTGACTGTGTGTTTTTGTGAATAATGAGGTGAGACACTGGCAGTAAATTCATCTCGCGAGCAGCCTACAGCAACTTTAATGGAGCTTTTTTGTTTCTCACAGAGACTCTCTGACCTCAATAAGAAAAACAACTCAAAAAGTGAGCAGGGTCTGTGTTTCTTTGAGTGAGCAAGTGAAAAAGTTGTTTTGAGGCAACTACTGTAGAGAATGATTTTTTTGGACCTTACATAATTTCTTTATTTATGAATTTATTTAGAAATCCATGTATGGCTTCAAGTAATGATTGTTTTCATTATAATGAACCAGCCAATTAATATAAATGTCCTAAAGCACAACATGATGTCCTCAAATGACTCGATTGTCCAAACCCCGAATGTGTTTAATTCATAATGATGTAAAACAGAGAAAACAGGCAAATTCTCACATTTGAGACGCTTAAACCAGATATTTTTGCCACTTTTGTTTATAAACTACTTGAAAGATTAAACTACTTAAAAGATTAAACCAAAACCCAAATTTTAACTATATATTAACTATGACATAAGATTAAGAAAAGCAGCACATTTTCACATTTTTAAAAACTGGAACTAGGGAATGTTTTCTTGAAAAAGAAAACTGTGTTGTATTGACCCAAATTGTAGATTTCCCCAGTGTGGGACTAATAAAGGAATATCTTATCTTAATTGAATCATCTCGACCCAGTGATTTATAGTGTATGTGCTGTTCACAGACCCTCAGATAACATCCTTGGTTAGAGCTTTACAGAGAGAGTAAAATGAAAACATGAACAAACATTAGGTTGCTGCAGATCTCGTCTCGCCTGCTCACCCCGTTTTCCTCTCCAAAAGCCACATCCCTGGCTTCTCCTCTGTATATTTACGGATCATCTATGTATATCTTATGCTAACCGAGCGGGTGAGGTCATGCGTGAGCAGCCTTCCTGTCCACTGCTGCGGCTGGAAGTTCGACTGGTGCCATTCGCATTCAGCCGCCAAAGTGCTCTGAGTGAAAAAAAAAAAAGGGCAAAAGAATGGCCGCGCCCTGAGAGGAGAGCTGCTGTGTATGGACGGCTGCTCCTCCAGCTGACCCGGCTCCCTAATTGGACGTCGTTACATAAGCCGGACTCCCCCAATGCACTTGAAGGAAAACAAGTGTGCATACAAGGATGCACAGTCCTTGAGTGTATGCAGCGGTGTACAGTGTGGTTTAAAGCCTTCAGTGGAGGTTTCAGGCAAAGACTGAAGAAGAGAAATGATGGAAATGGTGTCGTTTTCCACACAAACTCATGAATACAGAAAGGTTTGCTGTTATTTTCAAGCCTGATTGCATTTCGCTTTTAATTGGTAGCAGTGGTTTCCTCAGTGGGCAGTGGATGTTGTTCTCAGCTTTATACTGCATCCTCGTTTTTATTATTTCAGAGGATTTTGCAGATATACTTACAATAAATCCTTGAGTAGCGCTGCTCTACAGCTTTAATGCTGTCTTTGAATTCAGTTTATTAGTTTCACCAGGATGTGCCAGCCTTGCAGCTACAGTCTCCTCAGAGCACGGTGCTTCCTCTCCTTTCTGTTCCATCTAATAAGAAGCTATCAGGAGAGTCATCACAGGGACGGTGTTAGTATAAGGTTGTGTGGTTTGTGTGCTGGAAAGTGTCTGGTGCTGAACATAAATCAGTTTGAAGAGTCTGTTAAGTCTGTTCAAATTCGCAGTGTTTCTTCTCTTTAGCTCATTATTATTTGTTTATGTTATGATGATGTATATTTTTATATGTACAAATATCCCTAATATACAGTTCAAAATTCAGACTACGTGCTAATTACAAGCAGGTTTTGAGTCTGCAGTGAGTTGGAAAAGTAACAAAAACACCAGAACAGCATGCATACTAAATACGACTGATTGTCCATATTCACGATGCAATACACGCAGGAAACGGAGGAGCTTCTCATAGCTGGAAACAAAACAAACAAGCTCCAGAGACATACTGAACAACAAACAAACAAAACGTATTGAATCTTAAATTTGCAATAACAGATATTTATCCAGTTGTGGGAAGGGGAAACAAGACATTGACGTATCATGTTATCATGTTGTATCAGATAATATGCTATTACCAAAACAGTTACGCTGTAACACCAAAACAATGAGCTGGAAGACACTAAAACGCTGTGTAAAGCTGAGCTGCAGAGTCGGGTGATAATTCTCTGTAGTTATGTGATCTGTTGTTAATATAAATATATGTATTTTAGTCACTTTGATAAAGACATTTTGCTTTACTTTGCAAGTTTTAATGGCAGTAGCTTTTGAGGGTGAAAGTTTGATTGACACCAAACATCACACATCACTTCTAGTTATTATAAAATTATAAAATGCTGACTAATTTCTATAATACCTATGAAAACAGTAAAATATAACACATAGTATGTAGTCTGGATTGCTGAGTATGTTTTCTTGTATTTTCATATGACCACAGCAGCTCCCATAATGCATTGCAAATCCAAACACATCATGAGGATTTAACTCTATGAATATTCTTCCCTTCTTATAATTTATGGCTTGTGCATCACAAAAAATGCATTATTAAACTCAGATCTTGGAACCTCAGTTTGTTGATGACAAGGTGAAAGATACAGTCAAAAAAGATCAAATAAAATAAAATAAAATACAGTTAGTCCTGTTTGCTTCCTGTCTGCTTCCAATCCTTGGCTGTAGATATTCCTACAAAGGGATTTCAAACAATCACATCCATGAGCCAGAAATGACAGTATAGTATTTTCTATCCACTGCTGTTATTTACTTGTTATTATTTACCCTTGAAGTGACAGACTTGAAAAGACTTTTTGGCAAAGCCGCTGCCACAGTGCAGGTGTTGGGGGGGAATAAGAGGCTTTTTAGACTTTCTGCCTTTGTGACTAAATAGTCTTTTTGAAGGACTCTGAGGGATGTTGATAGAGCCTCATAAGTGCTCAATTACTCCCCCAGCTTGTTACTTGAGGATGCTTGAGTTTACAGCACCGCCCGTGCAACATCTTAATCCGTTACACAACTCCGAGGTCGTCTCTGCTCGCTGTAAAATCAGCTGTGCGAAGATAAAAGAATTCTGTTGGTATCATGAATAAATAAGAATAAAGGAAAGCAGCCTGAAGGATTATAAAGTATAGATAGAAGCAGGGATTATAAAGGTAACAATCGCTTTGATATGTGGAATTATTATTACAGGCGGCAGCATGTGTTTCCAATTCTTGGCTCTGGTCCAACATGTGCTGAGCGAGCGGCGAGGGAAACTACCAGATTTCCTGGACCACTTAACTTAGTCATGACTCTGCAGACAGGAAGAGAAAGAGCCTAATGTTCCTGCTTACAAAGGAAGCCGTGAATATCACCAAAGAAAAAAAGAGACAACGATCAGGAAAAATTTCTAGACTTTAACTTTCCTCTTTTACCAAATGAGGCATGGATTTTAAGGCTGAACAGAAGCACTCAGTAAATGACAACAAAGGTGAGGTGCCTGCTCAAGCGCTGCAGTAACATCCTTTTAGAGTCAAAGAGAAAGCGAGGCCTTGGAAATGAAGGATATTCTGGCACTGCGGTGAAAGGGAGATTATCCCCAATTGTTCCTTTCAGCTCGCCTAAGCTGCCCTGATTTACTTTCAAATCAAATCATTCTTTTTGCAGCCTCACCTATAGCATGAAAAGTATCAGAGCTGCAGTGAGGGTTTATCAAGTTGCAGCATTAAAGGCAGATAGAGTATTTTACAGTTCAGACTCGCTCGAGCCCTCCATTTTTGCCCTGAGTGTTCAGTGATAGAAAGCACAAAGCTGTGCCAGGCTCATTTATTAGAGCTCTGCTTCTTGTGAAATTATAGTGAATGAAATAGGTCATCAATTTTCATGCTTGGTAAACTCTTTTCATCTCGCGGCCACCAAAAGGGGGAAGAAAAAACAATAATGGAAGGCTGCACGGCGCGACAGAGGTGGTTTCCAAAGGGCAACCTTTATTAATGACAAAGAAGAAATAAACTGCTACCTTGATGAGCCTGAATGATGGACGGAGGCCTCCCCTGAGCCTCGTCAGAGCTCAGGCTCAGAGGGACAAACTGAACAAATCAGTCCAGACGTCTCCTCAAACAATCCAGATACAGATTAAAGAGGCAGCAGCATCATTTCTCCACATGTTCAGCAAATATGATGGGAAATTCGTCCTGGTGTTGGTCTGTTAACTCCTGCCAATGATAATATATGTGTGACTTTATGCTTACACATCATCAAGGTGAAAGCAATAATTCTAATGATTTGAAAAATGTGCCCAACATATGAGAGAAACTGCATAAAACAGACCATCATCAAACCCCTGTGTCAAAAAGCTGTGTCATAATGAATTTACAACAAATAATACATTTCAGTCAATTCCGAAAGTCACCTAGTCTGGTTCTAGACCTCTGACAGCTCAGATACACAAACAGGTGGAAGGTTAGAAAACCATCCAATCAGAGGTTTGTAAGAGGGGTTAAGAATCAGTATGTTACTTTTCTGTGCCAACAAAAATATGTACATAGATGAAGAATAGCAAATGAAAAACGATCGCAGCTCCACAGGTTGTTTTTCTTCAACCTAAAATAAGTTATGTTAACTGCTCCAGTCAACAACTAACATGAACACGTCAGTCAAAGTCAAGCAGAACAAAATCGCAATTAAGTCTGATTAAGAATCTCCAAATCTCCATTTAAAGGAATAATTTTCTCTGCACATATCCACATTTCCCAATATGTCACAGATTTCATGCATTAATTTAAGTGATTACTGTCAAACTAGTTAAACAGGAAACTGAAAGATTCTGAACTTTGTCTTGCATCATTTTGTTGTATTTGTCGACAAATTGGTTTTCATTTTTCTTTTTAACTCTTCGTAAAAGTCTTCATGACTTTCCTGAGAAACAAACTTACTTGAGATGAATTATGAGAAGAACAACGTGTCAGTGACAGTTATATAAGTTGTCTGTTCATGCTGTACCTGCTTCTGCTAAAAAATGCTTTACTAATAACACTCATTACTTTCAAATTTAGTGATTGAGCTGGGTAGTTATTTTCAAATCTTGATAGTCTGGCACAAGCTGGGTAATTAATGGGAATACAGTGTCCATCATATACACTCATACCAGAGATGAAGGTATCTACTCTAGACAAGACGTGTTATTATATCAGCTACCTTTTCATGTACAGTGTATGCTAATCAATCTGGGTAAACCGGGAGCCGTTACAATCTCCCCGCTTTATTTGAAGAGGACCATGAAATCGATTTTTGGGCACACTGGCTGGCTGCATGTTATGTTTGAAAATCATGTTCAAAGCAATTGAAACCTATTTTATGCTGATAAAGCCAACAGAGACAGTAGGAGATGCAATTGCATGTGAAAATTATCACGGTGAGGGGCTCTGTTTAAACATGAGCGAGCCCCCGAGCGGGGAACATAATACAAGAGGACTAATAATCACAACAGAATACAATAACAGTGTTGTGGGATTGAAATCTCCCTCTAGAGGTGTCATATTAGATCTAATAAAATGCTGCATGTATCGTTTGCCGGGGTTATTATTAATAGCGATTCCATTCTCTGCGGTGTTTGCTGGATGGGTTGCCGGCGTGATTCCCCACTGAGATCCTGAATGACTTCGGGTCATTCAGTTAACTACATCTGTCAGTTAGACAATAACAGCTAACTTTGAAACTGCACTTTTTACTTCTCTGGCTTTTATGAGTTTTCCTCTTTGCTTTCCTCATTCTGTTTTCTCCCATGTTGTGTGAAGTAAAGGCCAACACTGTCATTTTAGCTTATCAGCCACATATTGATATCACAGCATTTGTTAGGTGATACGTAACAAGACATTGCAGTACAGCAGTGGTAGAATGTTAAAGGTACATTTACTCAAGTACTGTATTGAGTATTCCATTTTATGCTACTTTCTACTTCTACTCCACCACATTTCAGAGGAAAATATTGCTTGACAGCAGGAATCAATTTGTACATTTAGATTATTAATACAAAATGTAAATTAACTATTAAATTATGAAATATTTTTATAGGTTAAGCCCCCTAGCAGGGGGGTAGTTATTTATCTGATAGGGGAATGATCAGAGAGGGACTGGGTGCCAAATGCACAGCCCACTATCTCGTCCAAAATAGTTATTACAGAGAGAAAATCCTTCCATCAGCTCCAGACATGTTTCCCAATAAAATCTGTGACCTGTTGTTAATATAAAAAATAATCATCACAATCAGCTTCTTAAATAAGCAAAATTCATGTTATGTGTTAGTGAAGTGAGTTGAAAAATGAAAAAAAAAAAAATCAACAAAAACTTTATACACTTGGTTGAGATGCAATAAAAGGCTGACAGAAACATTTTTCCAACACACCTCGACAATGTGGGACCTTCTTTTGCTCCCCTCTCTGTACAAAAGGTTCATGTCGCGCCGTCACTCCCAAGCCTCAGCTCAACCAGAAAGCCCCAAAATATAAAGAATAGAAATAGCAGAGATGTCAGGATTATACAGCACCACAATTTGTCTGGTTTGGGTCCAGACGGGCTGCATGTCACCCACCTGTCTGTTTCTGTAATAGTTGATAAAACACCAGCAGGTATCAGAGCTCAACAGCAGCACGAACCGCAGCCTCCACACTGGTCGTAATCAACACCTCTCTGAAACAACAACAACAACTGAACATTAGAAGATTCGTTACAGGACTATTGCATGAGATTGCTGTACTTGTTAATCAGAAAATATTCATAAGAGCCTGATATAGATTTCAACCGTATGACTCAACCCTATATAACTGTGAGTTGGATCCTCTGCATGCTTCCTGTGTGCATTTCATTTGGAAGCAAACAACTTGACACACTTCTTCTCTCCCTCTTGGTAACACGGTAGGTGTGGGTAGTGAAGTGGTCCCCACGATGGCCCACAATGCTTCACTGCACTTCTGCAGAGCCAGGTAACTAAGCAACAGCCCTGCCGGTCGGCGGAGGTGGGTTTGCAGAGGATGCTGCGGGGAGACGCTGACTTGTGAGATCCTCCTATTGCGTCACTATCGTACTATAAGATGCTCGGTGGAAGACGAGGGGCTTTTGCTGGCGGTGGGGTCAGAAAGCCGGGGGATTTTTTTTTGTTTTGTTTTTTTTTTCTTTTGAAGAAGGAATATCCTCTCCCTGCGGCTGCATCTGAAATCTACTGGCAGACTGAGGCTTGTCGTTTTCTTGGCTGTCCCAAACTCCCACTTCGACTCCCACGGAGTCGGGCTGCCTGCCATATGGTGCGGGACACGGTTGAAAAAGGAATGTGCTGAGGGAGTTTCTGCCTAGAAGTGGGTCACTAAGATCGGAATAAAGCAACCTAACACTCACTTTTACCTTTCTATAGTTCACTTTTTTAAGCTGGTCGATTAATGACCTGATTTCACAAGATTGAGAAGCATTAAAGTTATGTTATTTATTACGCAATAACAGCATATATTAATGCCTTTCTGAATAAATAATTGATATCCGTTGGGGATTATTTACCATGTGATGATTGCAGAGTAGGCGTCGTGTGCTCACCTTTATATTTACCTCTGCTTATGCGAGCTGCGAGCTTATGTGTTGTCTTCCCTCAGTGATGCTATCAGGGTGGGACCATCCATCTGTTTTGTTTATCTGTTTGTTTGTTAGTTTTTAATGAAACTTGAGGGAATGAATCACATCACCGCGACATTGTAGCGTTTGCTGATTAGCTCGAGGGAGGGCGTCACAACTATAGGTCAGAGATATGAATTTTAATAAGCAGCCATGTCGCCCACACGGTGAAATAAGTGTGAAATTTGATGCACATATTC
Organism: Holacanthus passer; assembly: GCA_025331565.1. NCBI lineage: Eukaryota > Metazoa > Chordata > Actinopteri > Pomacanthidae > Holacanthus > Holacanthus passer. The sequence goes on from JAFREQ010000053.1 coordinate 385,485, forward strand.
AGCTGTCCTTACTCTGCAGATTTGCCTCCTGGATCATCAATGTACTGTACCAGTTTTCCACCGCTTCAAAGGCAGCCGAAGCTCCTTTATTTATGTTCTCGCTGACCCACAGTGGGGCTGCATCATGCGTTGGTGTGGTGACAGCTTCGCTTTTTATTTTTGCTTCACAGTTGCCTCCGTGCAGCTCCGGTTGTGTGTTTGTGTATCAGGAGGTGTGTGCTCGGAGTTCCTAGAATTGTCTGCATGTTTAATTTATGCAGGAGTTCTTGTATAAACCAGACTGTCTCTGTCAGGTTGGCTCTTCCTCTTCCTCCGTCCGCCTGAAGCTATGGCAGGAAGTGTGACCGGGCGGGTCAGTTTGATCCGAGACCCGCCTCCGACCAAACGAGTGTGCGAGGATTCAAAGTAGACCTCCTCGTCAATCACAGCTGTCAGTCACGAAGGTCGACCCGCCGACTCCTCTGACTGAGAAACAGACAGTTCATGATGTATTTATGCAGAGTTCTGCCTCAAAGTAGCACCAACAAACAAACTTTGCACTTTTGTGGCCTCAGGTAGTATCTGAGAGGGAGCTGTTTGATTTATTCTTTTTTAAGTTTGCAGGCTTTATGTGAGGTGGAAAACAGTCCAGGTTTTACTGCACTGTGGTGTTTGAGATCTTTTTTTTTTTTACCAGTTATTATACCAGATACTAGAAAAAGATTTGGACAAGTTGTAACAAATTTGTGGCATTTGAAGTGGCTCCGATTGCAATTTGCATTGATTGGATGGGTGTGTATTTGAAAAAACAACAAAAATACTTTCTTTTTGAGATTGAACCCTTTTATTCCAGTGTCAAAAATAATGTTTTGCTCTCCTTCCATTTATCTGCCTCTCAGTGTCTCTACAGATACAGTATGGATGAATTGCACCTTTAAGATTTATGATGGATTATATTATGTCTCTTTGGGGAAATGATGTCTGTGTGGAGGTAAAGACTCAATCTGAGCAGTTCGATAGAAGTACACTCCCTGAGGGTATTCGACCATTTCATGGCAAAACATTGTCACTTTACGACACATTTTGTTTTCATCTCATCTTTTATTTCAATGGCTGTAGCTATTATGCGTATTTGAAAGTGTTTTATATATATGGTGGTTTAAAAGACTTTAGGAGAGTAGGACACAACCAAAGTTAATAATCTGTGGTTGGTTTGTTGAAAAATGCTCATCAGTCTCAAAAGTGGCGTATTCAGATTAACCTTAAAATATTCAAGTTAGACTGATAGTAAACAAAGAAAAACAGCAAATCAACGCAAGAAATAGTTGCTGATTACCTTTCTGACAGCTGATGAACTGGTTAACTCATTGTTTCAACATGCTGACTGGCAGAGAGACACATCAATCACTTTATGCATGAGCCTCAATGAAACTATACTAAGCATTTTAGTTTATTTTAGGAGACTAAGTAAATGCAAATTTTACTGAAATCATATTAGCACCTGTTATTGTCCATTTGTTTTGCTCACACAGCAACACTCTCTCACAGAAAATGGACAGAAACAGTATCTAAACGCACGGACAGATGAAGACAAATGAAGTCACAGTGCCCTTTTCTGATTGTTTTCTCTTTGTCAATTTAGAGATTCCACGGTTGACAGCCGACACACCTGCTACTGTGCAGGCACGATCTGCCATTTCTGCACAGTAATTGTCTCATTTTGCAGTAATGCCAGTGAGCTAATCTGGGCTGATAGCAGCAGGACACTGACACAGACAGAAGCTTCAGCAGGAGGGGAGATGGAGAATTTGAGTGCTTTGCGCTGCGGAGATTTGAGCCCCCCCTTTGTTTTATTTGTTTAACTTGTAGCCTCATTTCATAGTTACATGTCAGATGTGGGTTGTAACAGAGCTTTCGTACCTCACGCCTCCATTAAAAGGTGACAGCGGAGGTCAAAGGTGACACGTCCGCTATTCTCTGGGCTGTAAAGGCGTAGCTGACAGCGTGCCCTGTCACCCACAATCCCCCTGGGCGGCATAGTGGTGACAGTAAGTGGCAGGAGGAGATGGTGCCCCGATGTGACACCCGCTGGAGCTCTGACCCAGGTTCTTGGGTGGCCCCTGGCCTCTCCACGAGTCAGCACCACTCGTCACTATCTGCTGTCAGCACAGCGGCTGACAGGCGAGTCGGCTCGTTATTTGTTGTTGAGCCGAATCTTGCTGCGGAGTTATGATGCTGCCATGTGGACAGCAGATAACAAAAGAGCATCGTCGTAAAGGTGATGAAGCGCTGATCTCCAACCTTTTCAGCTGGTGAAACTGTAAAACAAAGCTGTATGTATTTGGAGCCTCTTGTCTTGGCTGAACTCTCCAAAACAAACAAGCTGAAAGACACTAAAATGCTCCATTGAGCTGAGAGGGACAGGAGGGTTGGATAAAAATCTCTGGATTTGTGGCTACAAGCGATCCCTTTGCTGTTACACAAAGCCGTTTTGCCTTTAGTTGAAATAAAAAAAATAGATTAGTGCAGCTTTAAAGTTGAACACTAATACAGATTTATTGCATTTTTTTTCGAGGCAGTGAGACCTGGAGCGAAACTTTGCAGAATAATGTTGAATAATGTTGTATTTTCAAGTAAAAGAATGGCCAAGGTGCTTTTTTCATTAGCAAGATATTCTTTGTTGTCCTGAATAGCAACCTGAGTGTGTGTGTGTGTGTGTGGAACAACAGCTCTGCAGAGAATCAGGAGACTCAGTTATTAGCCTTCAGGTGGGAGCAGACAGGCAGCGAGCCGGTGACCATGTAACTCCACTCCTCCCGTCATGTTCATGAAGAGCCGATCCCCGGCTTCAAGGCTCCGTCAGAGCCCGACACTAAGCTCCTCATCTCTCCTTCTTCTGTCACCCATCAAGGGTTTATCTCCTTTCTAACAGACCGCGAGCGGCATGTCAGCACTGCAAAGTCACGCAAGGGCAGCTGTCAGAGGAGGAACGGGGAGCCAGTGCAGTCTGATTTCAGATTTCAAAGCACAATATTCATGCCAAATCATCTTCCTCTCTGCCTACTATGCTAATCTGACATGTGATACACACAAGGGCGGCTATTTTTCTTCTTTTGCTAAATTCCCAAACCTTCCTGGATGCCTCACCTCCCTCCTTCCTCTGGCGCTCGGCTAATTCGCCTCCAAGGAGAGGTTGTGAGGGGATGGGCCAGACACACTCCAGCCTTCCTGAGGTATAATTACACCAGCGAAGCTCAGCCTCTGTGGCAGCCAGTCGCTCTGTGTGTCTAGTCTCACTTGGCTCCTGCTCCTCACTCTTAAAAGGAGAGAACCGGGGGTTACTACCTGATTCCTGAGTGATAGGCTGTGAAAAACAGATGCACACACTCATTGCTCTGCTCACGCATTTAACTTTAACTTGCAGAGATTCAACTTTAAAGTGAAAATCTGTGGCCTCACATCAATAAATACATCAATAAATGAGCGTGTTGCTGCTCTCTGCTGCTAGTTTTGCTGTAGACATATCGCCTGTAGCCGGTTTGTAAAAGTTTTATATTTGCAGTTGTAAACATCAGGAGTCTAATTGAGCTTTGCTTGAAAGTAATGCAAGAAAGTAAAAAGTGCATTTTACTCTCTAATTTGTGGCGTCTGCACAACATTCACTGTCAAAATGTTTCATTTATCTTCCCTGCAGTGTATCTGCACCTGGAAGCTAAAGTCTGATTGATCTGTCTGATGAACATTTTTATTTTTGTATTTAAGCAACACAAAAGACTTGGGAGGGAAGGGAACAGTGATGGTGGATGATAAGGACAACAAATGGATGCATCCTTCATTCCATGTGACATTAGCTTCAGGCCAGAGATGTAGAGTTGAGACTTTAACAGACTTGGACGCTCCATTTTTTATTTAACCACACCACAATCTTTACCAAACCTTAAACAAGTGTTCAGGAGGGAACAAACCCCGGGTCTCCCTGCACCACAATCACCTCTATATGACTTCTGTACTCCCAAATGTCTTGGATTGGAAAGAATGTGGCTGGTGAAGCAATTTCCTCCAAAATGTTTTTGGCAAAAAAAATGTGTTGCATATAAAGGTTTTTTGGAGGAGACAGACCTGAATAAATAGCTAAATTGGTGAGCTATCATGAGCTGTGTGTAATAGCCACTATGGTTGAAAACATCATAAACAGAAACTCAAACTCCATCAACAGAACTTCAGCTGCAATACAGAACACAACTGGTGCAGCATCTGGGGGCTCCAGTTAGGAATAATTGAACATAATTGAACCAGTAAAATGAAGCACAGCAACTATCTAAAACTTTCAGCAATATCATCGTGCTCCTCACTGCGGGAAGTGAGGCGTAATAATACGACCACACCTGAAGTCCCTGAAGACACATCAGCCATAACAGTGTAATGAGGAGGAGGGTGCTGCTGCGGTTTTGGTGATTTGTTATTGGAGACTCGCACGAAAACCAAAAAGACAAAGCGTCTTCCCTTTGTGTACAAGCACTGCAAAAACATTCAGTAAAACAAATCAGTTTGGCAAGAATAGAGTCATATCCTCAAAAATGTGGTAGGTGAAATTATTTCACTCTTTCCTCAGACTTTTCTTTAATCAAATGACATTATGTTCATCTTTTTTTTTGAGCTTCTTGTTTTTATAAAGAAACTATTGAGAAGTGAAATGGTCTTTTCATTAGTTCAGACAAAAACTTTGGTCCAGATTAAAATATCTAAACAAGTGTGAATGGAATACTATGAAATGTGCAGACATTCATGGTCCCCAGAAAATGAATCCGAATGACTTGATGAATGAGTTTTTCTTTAGTAATAATTGCATGCTAACAAGCTAAACTAAGACGGTGAACATGGTAATAGTCACTCATCAATTCTGACTTGTCTTACTTTGCACTTGCACAGTTCTTGGATGTAAAACTAGTAAAAGTATGTGCATGACAGAAGTTTAAATTCTGCAGCATTTGTGGAGTCTGGTCTTTTAAGAGCAGTGTTTGGTAACAGCAATTAGCACTGATACAGAAACTTTTTAATGGATTAAGGTCAGGTATTTCTTTGTGGTATTTGTCCCTGATCTAAAAGCATTTAAAATAGACATCTGGTGCATTTAGTTCTGGTTTTGCAGCCATCAGACATGGATGGGTTTGTGGTGTCTCCCTAAATGATTGCATAAATTTGTTGCATCCGCAGACATAAAACAAATATATACCTAAGACCAAATGTAGTTTTTTCTGCCCTAAAAGTTTCTATTTCACAGTTTGTTTCATCTTCTGCACTTGTTTTAAATTAAATGCAAACATGCATGAGATGCTAATGAGTTTTCTTTTATTTCTTCCTGTGATTAATGAATCAGTCCACTCTGACTGGTTCACAGAGAGGATGAAAACAGAAACCTAAATGTAATTAATAAAGGCTAAATGAAGTTATTTATCAGATGAAGCTGATTGTCTTTAAGAAAAGTCGCGCAAGTTTTCATTTTCCGTCTGGCAACACATTACTTTATTCATTATAATGGGCTTTTCAGCCACTGCAGCGCTCGCCAACACAGATATTATTTGTTTGTGTGCACGAATGAATCCATGTAACCGTCCATGTGTGCATGTATGAGACATGACCAGACCTGCTGCCGGCTCCGACTCCTCCTCAGGTGTCGGCGTCTCTTCGTGGTTTTCAGCTGTTTGAATCGGAGACACTGAGACAGTAATTGCAGTAAATGCAGCCAGCTCATATTCTCATTCATTCATGCACTGAGACATGCATTGTCACGTCCCTCTGACATCCCCCCCCAAAAATTCTGCACTTTCCAACCCTTTCTGTCTGAAGTCGAGTCTTTTTCCTGTCTCTTAAGACCATATTGACTATTTGGACTTGTTTACTTCCTTGTTAAAATAGCTTCTTTTTCCAGACTCACATTTTTATCTGCTGTTAACTTGTTCCTTGTAGTTGGACTCTGAGAAAGATGTGTTGACCATTGTTTCTCTCCGTATATATATTTTACATTTATCGCTCTCCTGCCCACCTCTTAACTTAATATGCTGAATGTTAAAGTCATTTATTATAACACAGTGCCTGGAGGCTGGAAATACCTGTAGATCTCCTGTGGCTGTGTTGATGTGGTGAAGTCGCATCAGTGGGCGTCGTGTCAGAAAGATGAATCAGGGAATTATTTTTTCAGGTTCACAGAAGACATTTTGACATGTCTCAGTAAAAGAAATGCAGGCTGAATTACATGTAGCTGCCTCAGCTTCAGGGTCCTGGGACGGTTCACGTTGGATACAGCAGAGCTATCATCGTGTTATTAGTAACATCTGTGTTTTTTGTAGCACGGCAAGTCAAAAACAAGGACTATTGTTTAGTCTGTACAATGTCCCAGAGTAGGTTTCCAGAATCCCTTCGTCTTTAAATCGTTTGTTTAGTCCAATAAACAAACTCAAAAAGATTCAATTTTGCGATGACAACATCAGAGACAAACAGCAAATCTTCTCATTTGAGAAGCTGGAACCAGCAAATGTTTGAAGTCATTGTTCAGTAACCAAATGGTATTAATATACAGTGATTATGTAAGTTTTCCTAAACGAAGTCAGTGTGTTTGAAAGGTCTCCACCTTGGCTTTTCTGTCATCTCTGTCACAACATGAGAATAATCCAGATCTTTGTTCTGCTCAAAATCAGCTTGGTCTTTGCTGTTTGCAGTTGTGATGGCAATTTACAGCCGTGAGTCTGACGAGTAGAGAACAAACCCCAAACTTCATCATACTGGAAGAAGAACCAAAGATATGCATGCTGCTAATAAAAATTTGCTGCTCTCGTCTGGTTTCTCTTGGAAATCAGTGGTTTCGTTAATATAGATAAAACAGGCTGCTCCAGAGCTTTTCCTTCATGCCAAGATCTCATTCGCAAGTTCATGAGTGAATCAATAACTAATTGGAATGATTGCCAAAAATTCTAAGAAATATGACAAAAGAAATATGATACGTTTTCGCAAAACTGATTATTTTCATCTCCTGATAATATCAAGAAAGGCAGAGAAAGTCGTTTTCCCGAGGTGGAAGCCGGCCACTACAAAAACAGATTAAAAAAAGAGAGATTTATTTCAGCAAATTATGTGATTCCTTTGTAAGCAGAGAAAACTGTGTTGATTTTTCAAAGCACGACATTTTGTGGGTGTAATGAAGCATCTAAGGAGACAGACTCATGGAGTAACGAGCTTAACACTGTCTGTCGTAGCGTTTTGTTATTCACATGCTATTTGCACATAAAGTCAGGTGTTGTCACTGCAGACACATAACAAACACCAGAGGGGCTCATGGGTAAACAAACCTCGCCGCTCACAAAGTGCACATTCCTCTCCCCTGTCTGCTCTCGGCTCGCTCTACGTGGTGTGTGGACATATGGTGGCCATCTGGGCCGGCCCAGGGATGTCAGAACATTGTGGCTGGGTGAGATTCGGGGGGCCCGCAGGTCACGTTAACCCCCTCGGCGGCGAGCGAGGGAAGGGAGGACAGACGGCCGGCTGTTAAAACGAACTAACGCCGGAGCAGTCGGCCTGGGAATGGCAACGTGAGAAGAACCACAGCCTGGCTGACACACAGAAACCCTCTATCTGTCCATCACACACACACACACACACACACACACACACACACAGACGTCCACAATCTATTAAACTTTGCTCTTTCACTTCTAAGAACCATCCAGGTTTTATCAGACAGATGTCAGCAGCTCAGCATTGTTGAAGAGGTGCAGAGGTTTGACATTTCTATGATACACTGCTGTCCTTCATTCACCTGTTTATAAGAGCAGCATCTCCCTACAGGAAGTAACTAAGTATATTTACTCAAGTACAAATTTGAGGTACTACACTACATCTTGGAGGGAAATGTTCTACTTTTTACTCCACTACATTTGTCTGATTGCTATGGTTTCTTTTGCTAACTTTCTCCTCCTTCTCAAGCTAAACTATATAAACACCCTGAGTCTTAAGGCTTATCAGACACCAAAACACTGCAGAGCAGTTTGTTAAACAGTGAGACAGGATTTTAAACCATTTTGTTCTCATCGTGACGACCTTTAGATAAACAGTCGAATTACCACATTTACTTTGCAAAGCATTTATCTGCCAACACAATGCACAGCTGAATGACACTGAATTATATTGCAGAGAAAGTTGAGCCATGATCCAACATTTCGGGGTTTTTTAGCCGGAGCTGGTCACTTTCCTTGAGGCCAGGAAGAGAGGATAGGTCCTCAAAAGGCCGATCACAGTGAAGCCAAAAGATAAAAACACGACTTCCTGGCTCTCTGTCTCTTTCCTGTGCTCACAGCTTCCCCTTTACAGTCTCCACACATCAATCACTTTTATTCGTCCCCATTTTATTCTGTGTCTGCTTCTCCTTCAGGTTCATTGTAGCTCGTCCCCATTGTGTTTCCACACTCTCTTGATCATCTCTGTCGTGCTCTCGCTCTTTCATTGTGGGATCAGAGCTCCGCGGCTCCGCTGGGACGTGCGAAATCATCGGAGGCCGGCCGCTGGGCTCCGGGCCAGTCACAGCTGCGTAACCTCAGCCACTTCCCAACCTTCCACGACTGGCCGCGATGCCCCGCAGCCCAGTGACCTGTGAGCACGCTGCGTGGCCACATCAGCCGTGTCGGCAACCTTAACATCAAGACTAAGTCACATCGCCCCCAAATATAGAGCTGCCAGTCCAGATCTGCATGGGTTTTTTGACTTGCGTCACGGCTATTTCGTCCGTTCAAAGTGGATTTTTATTCTTTGCTTTTTAAAATATCACCACGAGAGAAGAGAGAGCGGTTAATAGATGAACAAGTCTGGTTTTCACTGCTTTTTCTGACCGTCTTTGGCAGAGATGGCGGTCGATGATTAGTCGTACCCCCGACAACCTTTATTATCTGGAACTGCTTTCATAATTCAGCTGCTTTTCTATTATAGTCATTTCTTTTTGGCAAAAATAATTTATTTTGGATCCCATTTACCAACAGCAATGTAATTCAATAAAATTCAATAAAAGGTGTGGAAATTATATTTGACACCTTTACTAGATTTTATTTAAAATGTCTTCACTACAAGGGCTAAAAATAAATGACATGACAGGATTATTGTGGCTGTTTTTTAACTTCCATCACATCCATCAACCAAATATTAAAAAAAAAAAAAAGTCATAAAAGTCAATCTTTTTAAACTTTGGTTCAAAACTGTAAAGATTTCTTCTTTTCATTCACTGTTTTTTAAGCAACAGCTTGAATTTCTCCAGTTTCACTTTTACTAGAGTGATGATTTTTACATGATGGGAGATGAATCAAAGGCCTGCACATCACGCAGGTGTTTCCAATCCTCTGGCTGATTAGACCTCTAGTCAGGTTGAAGTTAGGTGGAATTAAGCTGGAAATTACATCATGAGACGAGCTCTAATCAGGCGTAAGTGAAAACACCTGTGTGGGTGGACTGCTGCCACATTCATGTGTGCGAGTTATTGTACAGTACTTTGAAATAACCTTCAGGTCAACATCTGAGCCCTAATTACAATGGGGATGTATTTCTGAACGATGTTCCTGACTCGACGCTTGGTAATTCAGACGTGCGGAAACCAAACAAATATGGACACATCAGCCAAAGTCTGTAGTTCAAGGTAATTAAACCTACATTTAATGGATATACGACCAACTCTGTAATCACACAATGTGATTATGGTCTTTAGCACTCAGATTTGAGACGACTTATACGAGCTACCTACAGGCTGCAGCAGAGCCGACCGGAAGATGCTCTTATGTACCTGAACCCAGGCAAATCCAGCTCTTCTTCAGTTGTTTCCATCCTTTTAAAATGACAATTATAAGTCAGTATGTTCGACTCTATGTTCGACTTTTTTCAGCTCTGCATTTCAGTTCATTTGGTCAGATATACTTTACACACAGACACAAAAGTTTCCTCAAGGATCTTGTTTTTTCCGCTTTTTGTGATGGTTTGTCCTTTCTCTATTCAGTTTTTGCCTTTGACAGGCTTTACAACTTTAGAGAATTTGGTATAGAGGACACTGCTATAAGTGAGTGACTGGTCTTCTAAGACATTTCAACTTTAAAAGTTAAAAAGTTTGAAGAAAACGTTGAAAATCAGTGAGAAAACATTTTAAATAAAAGTATGTTTACGAGCTTTTCTGGAGCTTCAAATCAAGTTTTTTGTTTCCAAGGTCAAGAATGAACTTTATTAACTAAATGCTCAACAGCTGACATGATGAAATTACTTGTTATAACTTTATTACACGTCTTGGCTTCTGTAAGATAAGACAAGATAAGATAAAGCTTTATTTGTTCCACAGTGGGGAAATTCACAGCAGGGGCAGCAGGGCGAGCAACTTCGACCGATGTTTTCCGTATTCCTGCAGATTCAACAGAAGTCAGAGTCTAACACCCTTTGAAATCTTTCCTCCTTTTTGTCAGCCCTCTGGAGCCAGAACAGGTTTAGGATCTTACCGGAGGGCACTTTGATTTGGCCTGCAGGGGAGGATCAAACCCAAGCCCTCTGTTTGGGGACGACCTCAGGAGCCGATAGGTCGGTCGGTCTCTTTCTGCTGTGCTTCCACTCTCCATCGAATGGCATTTTGGATGACTTAGCTGATCGATAAAGCTCTGTTTTTTAGAGGATGTTTGTTTGAGGTCCACTGGCTGATACAGTGTGGGAAAGTCCTGCTGAACACAGGGAACAGATCAGGTGTCGAACTGTAGCAGCATCCGGGTGCAAAGTTGTTTCCCTTCCCTCAGGGCCGAGGATCCAAATGTCAACTCTGTCGACTCTTGCCAAATTAGAGACGAGCTCTATTCGGTCACACATGGCGGCTGAATGATATTAATACACCTGTTCACACCTGGTACACTGTGGAACAAGCTCTTTGTGAAAACACCCAAACTAGGTGGAGGTGGATTCCTGCAGGGAAAACCCAGAGTCTCCTCCACACTATTAAGAAAGGTGTAAATGTGTGATCACTAGCTTCCCTGAAGCTGACGTTAAATCAACTTATGTGCCATGTATAGCTGAAATGTAATATGCTTCTGTTGGGACTGGAGCAGGTGAGATTTTGAACACGTGACTTTATTAAATCAGTCAGCTTATTTTGGGATGTTTTCCATATGAAACAGTGTCTGATTTCCCGCTGTGGGAACCTTAAATGAAGATGCTGCTGTCTTAAAGCAGCTGAACTGTTCTCTGCATTCAGCAGGATGTTCACATCACGTCTGTGCAATGCAAATAAAAATCCCCTCAAAACACAACGTTATTGATCAGGTAATTCTTCCAAAACGCTTTGATTGAGAGCGGAAGCCCCGATGTGGAGGCAGCAGAATGAGACGGACAGCCTGAATGAAAGGTGGTGTTGATCCTCCTAATGTGGCCATAACACAGTCCCTTCAGGAAGATACTGAATCCATGTCGGGCTGGTAAATATTTCATACTGTCCCATGAAGAAGCAACTTTCAAATGTTTAATGTTCCCCAAATAATGACCTACAGTTCTCTCCTTTTGTTTCATGTTAAATAGCTTCAGGTTTGTTAAAATCGTCTTATTCCACACTGACAATATTACATATATATTTTGCAATATGTTCCAAATCTAAATTGAAAACATAAGATGTTTCCAGCAGAGCTATAACAATATATGGGCTGATATTAGCTTATTGCAGATAAACCATTACATTTTGGCTGATAAGTAAGTTTATGTTTTTGGCTGCATTATCTCATCAAATGAAAAATTTTTTTTTTTTAAATGTGTTTACATTTTAATCACATTGCTGAACATTCACCCTGATCTATTGTATCTGAAATTTAAAGCAAAGTCCTGTGAGTTTGAACAAAGTTAGGCTTCACAACTTTTCTGGAAAATATGAAATATTCACTAAAAATGAGTCAAAGTTAAAGTTTGGAAAAAGCATTATTGATTTATTGAAGAGTTTTGTATGTTTATTTAATCAGATTCAATCAATAACGCTGGCAACACGATCATCCACCCCATCCTACACTTGAAGAAATTAATGGAGGAGTTTTGTTTTCAGGGCCATAAAATGTAAATGGACGATTGTGTAATTCAAAGCAGTCTTGAAGTGAGCATCATGTTTCTTCTGTTTCATTTTCATCTTTCCAGATGTTGTTTGTCTTCCTCGGTCAAATGGTACAAGCTTGAATACCAATGAAACATATTGTATCTTGTAGCTGATGCCCAGAAGCGGAGGGACTGTTGGCTGAGTGAGCACGCAAAGACAAACACAAAGTTCAGTTTAAGAAGCTTCTTAATTAGGTCACTTGGTTTTGGCTTCATGAATATTGTGGTCAGGGATGGACTGAATGAACTTCTTCTGTACGTCAACTCGGGGTATCTGTCAATCCCACTCTGATCAGTGGGCTCTTTATCCTAAAATCTTGATACCTCACTACTGATGGGAATCATTGTTATGTTCAGTAACATCCTTACTGAGCTGCCGTTGTGTTTTCACCTCAATGTTCAGTCTGACATCGTGTTCATGTTGCTTTTCTGTTCAGGTGATATCAATAGCTGTGGTAGTGTTTTCAAGGGTCGCTTAATTGAACATTTGTCAAGTTGATCAAAGAATAATGGTGATTTACAAGGTTTAATTCCAACTTACAACAACCTGTGCAGGTGCGTTTATCTCATCGAAGTTTGTCGCATTGTTTACAGCGATTTTTCTGTCACTGTTTTCTGTCTCTGGCACAAAAAGATGACATGTTCATTCATAATTTATTCTACAAAGCTCAAATTGGTTTGGTCGTTTTTCCACCTGAGGAAACATCTGTCAGTGACATCAGACATGTTAAAAAATCAGAGATGTGAATTCAAGCATCTAGTGAGATCATTTCTCCACCTTGTATTAGAAATGGTGCTGGACCAAAGTTGGACTCTAATATTCTGTTGAAGGTTTTATTCAAACCATAAAGGAGAATTAATTGCAGGATATTAAAGTTTTATGTAAACAATATGGCCGGATAAACAAGCTCCTAGATCATCAGTCGTGTTATTCACAGTCGTGGGTGAGATGAGTAATGATTCCTAATAGAGAATTCACTCTAAATTTATACTAAGAAGATATTTAATGTAAAACTACTTTCTTAATCTGCTGTATTTGTGAGTTATAGAACCACCTCAGCACGTAAAGCTTTGTGTGTGTTTGCTTTATCGTTTTCAGACCACTTAACGCTGACCCTCTTTGACGCCGCTGTTTTTCTTCTCCTCGTCCCCGCTCGTTACACACAGGCCGATATTTGTGTTGCGTCTGATTGCATTACGCTGCCTCCCCGTCTCTTCGCCCCCGGTGATTGGGATGAGTCAGGCGGCTCCATTGAGAACACAGACTGAGCCTCACACGCATCCCGAGCCGGCGAACGCAGACCACTCATTTTGAATATATAACATCGGCATAATGCAAACAACAGGCTGACTGACGAGGCAGCGGTGGCTTTCACGGTGCAGAGAAGGTTATGCGCTGATTTTATTCCTGCCATGATGTGACCCCTCTCAGTCTAGATGGAGATTGTAAATATAGTAAGGCATCTGGCGTGCCACCTGCAATCCATCTGGCTTGGCATGATAAAGGTGCCCAAACGATGAAGGATTAGGCTCCTCATAATGCTGAGGACTCTGCAGATAGATGAAGCAACAAAACAAAGACTGACACGCCATGCTTCATGTTGTTTTTCTGCAGAATACTGAGTGCGGATTATGATGCAGAATTATCACATTAAAAACCAAGGCGTCGGTTCGCTTTACTTAAAGATGTTTCTGACTCGCCGTTTGCTGGCTGTGCACGAGCACCAGGAAGTTGTTTGGAAGGCCATCTGGAGCGACGCCTTTCGCCCGGAAAACAAATATGTCTCCTGTGATTGGTAATTGCTGTAGCAATTTGTGTAAGCCAGCAAGTGAGGCAAATTCATATTTTGGATTTGAAAGTTTACAGATCAAAGTTGTCAAGGGAACTTTATGCCACATGTCAGTTGGTTTTATGGTGCATTCATGTGGAAAGTTCATCATTTTCACAGCAAAAAGGTCAGATTTCATGTTACTCTCCTGTAATCCCACCCAGTGGAAAAGGTGGGAAAGTATGTTGACTCAAGTACTGTACTTACAAGTTTCAGGTGTTTAAGTTTCCATTTTACACCAATTTCCGCTTCCACTACATTACATTTATCTGACGGCTACATTTCAGATTGAGATTTTACTTAAAAACACAATCATTTTATAAAATACCAGGATTAAAGAAGTAGTTTCCAACCTTTTGTGAGCCTTAAAAAAACGAATCCTTGGCATGTTTCAAATGTTTCCCCTCTAAACTTAGCTGTTTCATCAACCTAAAAGGTGATGATATGTTAATGTTCATAGACCAGATGACAAAACTTTCTTAGAGATATCAGAATACATTGGTAAAAAAAAAAAAAAAAAAAAGCCGGTCAGTTTGAACGTCATTTCATATTCAGTTGGAGAATTTTCCGTGAAACTTTCATTCGCTTAGAGAAAGTTGTAAAGTTGTAGAGCTTGCTTGCTTGACACAGCAGTCCAAGGACACACACACACACAATTAGAGAAAAATACTGCAGTGATGCATCTCACAATATGCAAATATGTCGAGTAGAGAAAGTCTGCAAACATACAGAGAGGATCAGAGAGAGGAAAACAAAGTTTTTATGTTAGCGAGGAGCAGCCGGTTGGATGAGCATACGCTGCAAAATCATTCCAAGTAAACACATCTGCATGTGTTTCCATTACGTGGCCGGATACATTTATTTGTGGTGATTTATTTATGAGGATGTGAGCGCCCATCTTGTTAGGAGATATTAGGAGGAGAGGGGGAGTTTTCACTGGAAGCAAGTGTGATGAAAGACAGTGGATCATTCAAGGGCTAATGATCGGATGGAGAAATGTTCTGGTCAGTGAGCAGCAACAGAAGATTACACAAGACTGCATTTATAAAGCCACATTAATGGCTAAATGCTTATTTCACAAAAGACAACAAAGCTTGATGAATGGACTTTGTATTCATGTCATATTGTACAGACTGTAAATACAAGAGGCTGAAGTGGAAAAACCATTACTTTAAACTCCTCTTTGTATTTAGACATGAGGACTTTCTGACATATAAATTCTACTTTGGGAACAGTTCAGTCAACCAAACCAGATGGACTGCATTATTCTGTGAATGTAAAATACAAGCAGCTTGTTGAGCGTCTAGACTTTGACCTTTTCACTCCCCACAAGGAAGCACCAAGCTCAGCACAGCAGGGAGTGGGGTGTGATGATAATAACATCCCTCCAAGGTGAACGTAGATGAAGAGTCAGCAGGTGGATGCTGGGTTGGAGGTGAGGTCATGGTCGGGTGTTTAAAATGTGAAGGTGGAGCTATGGAGCCATGCTTGTGCAAGTGAGTCCTCGTTTTCAGATGATGGTTTCTGCTGATCAACAGTTGGTGGCGCCGTGGTGATAATGCAAAAAGAAGCGAAGCAATGGGCCTGCAAAGGGAGCGAAGAAGACGACTAACAGTCGGGTTAACCATTTGGAATAATGTGTGAATAACAAGAGGTTGAGAGGTAACATTATCTTGTCATAAACTGAGGTGTTGGTCAAGTGGAAATTTTTATGTGTCAGAGAAGTATTTCAACAATTCCAGTCTCTTTGTAGTGACGGTGGTGAAAATTTATTGCAGCAGGTTTGCTCATCGTTCCTCACTGAGAGAAGTGTTACCGACCTCATTCACTGATAAAGTTTCCCACCAGCGTCCACCACCGACATTTGGATGAAATTTGGGAGAATAAAATGAGCATGAAAGTAGAGACAATAGGACTCATCCCGTCCCTTCTTTCTGATGTTCACAAGACTAATGTCAGATCTTGTGCTGCTGAAATGTTTTGAATGTGAGGCAGCAGATTTATGTTCAGCTTTGATCTTTGACGGACTCTGTTTTATAATAACTGTGGGACTCTGTTCGACAATCCTTTTAGGTGCAAGAATGTTCGGCCTTCCATTAACAGCGGCTCTCACACCGTGTGAGGAAGATAATAGTAGGACTCTGTCAGACCTTTTGTGTGTCGTCTGTCTGCGGAGCGAACAGGCAGATGCTCGGCGCTGAAAGCCACTGAAATAAACATTTATGAGGGCAATGACGGAACATGGCATCCGCACCAAACTGAGCTATTAACCATGATGTAGTAGCTGCTCATCAGTGATTAGTGGAGGGCTGTCGACGTGTGCAGACTGGAGTTTTACATAGACGGACGTTACTGGAGAGCAGAGCTGGTGAAGATGAAATAATGAAGTGAACGACCTTCAGTTAAAATGTGTTCTTTATCTTGGATCATTTGTGACCAGGACATTCAGGATCATGGAAGTCGAGCTAACTTGTGCTAGTGCTTTTGTTGTAGCCTGTTTATAGATTTCACTTTTTCAGCTCGGCCTCATTAGCTTCCTCTCTCACTTCCTTATACCCTTAAAACTGGCCTTCCTCTAATGATGGATAGCCAAAAAGTCTGTGTTTATTTATTATTTATTTTACCCAACTAATGAAATTATTTCTGCCTGCAGTTTGGTTCTGTTAGGAAGCCCCACAGGTCCCCGAAGAGTTTATGTTTTTATCTTGTGGAATTAAGACATTATCCTGTGGGCACAATTTATTACCTTGTCCACACAAGTTATGTATCTAATGGGAGTTGTTTGCAAAAGTTTAACACCAAGCACATCTAATGTTCTTATAAAACAACACCGGTAACTTTTGTGGGCCAAGTAATTATAAATGAGGTTTTAAAGGGACAATACGTAACTTTTGCAGAGCTGCAGCCTCCGGGGCCGCAAGTGGCATTTACAGGATAATGAGACATTGGATTTCCCAAGATTCTCATTAGTCGGTAGCTTTGAAAACATCATCGTCAACATCATCATCAGGAGGAAAACAAGTAAAGTCAGCAATTTTACTCATTAGCTTACACTGCATTTGTTTAATGTTTGCTAATATTAGTTGCCATAAGCTACTGGTCATATCAGACCATGTAAGTCTGCTGCAGCAAAACTCTTCATGAACAGAAGAAGGGCGAGGTTTTCATTTGTTAGAGGAAGACTATGCTTCTTCCTCGTACATAGTCTTAATGTAGGCATGTATGCTATGTATGATTTGGTGCTTGTATACCTTCTTCTGTGGAGCCATCTGTGTCCTGATTCAGCTCAGCTAATTAGACTCTTGCTTGTTTTTCTTTGCATAACATGAACATTTACCTAAACCTGTTTACCTTCAGTAATCATTGAACTATCAGCTGAGGTCTTTTTCTGTAAAATTACTGAGCAGATGATTCTTGCTGAGGACAGGCTAATGCTTTTGTGCTAGACTGGCAAAAACTTCATTGTATGACATTGAAACTGAAACTTTATTTATCTAAACAGAAGGCTCTTAAATAAATACTAAAAATTAAATAAAACAACAGCAAATTAAATAAAACATCATGATTTGGGATGTGAATGTAAAATATGCACAGCTTGTTGGGCGTCTAGACTCTGACCTTGTCACTCTGCACAAGGAAACACTACGTTAAACACAGCAGGGAGTGGGGCCGGATCATAGTAACATTCCCCCAAGGTGAACGTAGACTAAGAGCCAGCTTCAACCACCAAATACACACTCAACTATTATAATCCCTCTTTAACATGTAAACAAGTTCTCGCACTAGTTATGACATTAGTTGTCGAAAGCAGATCACATAGAAGAGCATAAATGTGTGTGATTTGGTTAAAGACATCGTTCAGAAATATAGTAGTTTGAGGGAATTTTACTCTAATTCTACTTTCCCAAAGTCAGAAAGTAATAAATGCCTTGGAACAGGCTTTTTCATGTATTTGGTTTGATCTAAAGTTCGGTCAAACATCAGTGTTAGGCTATTATTCATTCATATTATTCATCATTATTCTCTCTAAATGAGATGGAGGCTGCTGATCAATTTGGGGCCTCAAACTTTAGACCACGTTTAAAACATTTATAACTAATTAGACCATCACACCATTACCATAAATGCACAACATCTCTGTGTTGAATCTTGCCCTGTGTCCACTCCCTGCCTTCTCTCGCTGCTGTGGGCTTCCACCAACAGCTGGGTCATGGATCTCCAGCTTGACATTTGCAGTTAGCCAGTTGGGTCGGCCGTTTAATCATTTTGGCCATTTCACCGCTAATGTGGTCTGAGTCCCAAGTACATTCATTCATTATTGATGAGAGAACGAGTGTCTCTCTGGTGTACTAGATGCAGCAATTACCCAACTGAATCATCCCCCTATGATGAGATGCTTTTTGTTACATGGCTGGTCATCCATGTTGATGTGGCTCCGGGGGCTCGAGGCTTTTCTTGTGTATGTGGTTTCCTTACAGTAACAAAAAAAAAAAAAAAAGATGCAGCTTTTTCCAGTTCAGGCAATCACCACGCCGCTCACCAGCCGTCGCCTGTTGCCATGGCAACTACCTGTTAATATGCCGGCAGAGTTTCCTCACTGACACGAGGAGAGCGCCACTTTCTCGCTACGGCAAATCGATTGGACATTCCTGCAGAAAATAAGAGAGCTGAGCCACGCGGGGCTGCGATGCCTGCACATGCATGATGGAGCCGATGCTTCAAAGTGACCTAATTGACCTTGACTTGTCATTCAGAGGCTCAGCTCATGAGGCTCATTGAGGATCGAAATGACATCCAGTCATCATCGTGACATTTTAGCTCTCATTTTCTCCAAAGTGTTTTTTCTGTAGCAGAGACTTCTGCCGAGGAGACTCTTCAAAGACCGGGCATTAAGGACTTGAGCGTTCTTTGCTCTTGAGTGGCGGAGCCATTCAGAAGAGATTGGCTGTCTATCATGTAAAGAGATGGCATTGATCACGAACCCCATTATGCTTCGGGCTTGATCTCAAACGGTCCAGACGATCCCGGCTCCCATTTCTCCTCTGAAAAGACCTTTTTTTAAAAAGTGCCTTTTTCATGCAGGAGGCAGGAAAGTCTGTACAATGAGCCATTAATTGCACACATGCACGCTGGCCTGTGTCACATTTGTCCGTGCATGTAAAACCACATAGTTAATAGCTAAGAGCCACATGGAGAGCTGAAACGATTAGTTAGTCGATCGACAGGAAATTAAACCATTTTCAAGGCAAAATGCCAACACACATTCTCAATTATGAGACAGTGACATTGAGTGTCTTTAGATTTTGGACTGTTGGGCAGAAAAATAAGCACTTCTGAAGACGTCACCTCGACTTTTAGCAGCACTTTTTTTCATGCAGCAATGGTGGTATAGTGGTGAGCATAGCTGCCTTCCAAGCATTTGATCCGGGTTCGATTCCTAGCCATTGCAGATGAGTTGTCTTTTTGTAAATTTCCCCACTGTGGGATGAATAAAGGTATATTTTATCTTAGGTATTTCTTATAAATAAGCTTTACTTTGAGGCCCTACTTATGTACAAGTAATATCATTAGTGGCCTTACATTTATGAGAGAAGAACATGTAAAAAGTCTCATGATAAAAGCTAATTATGAGCATTTTGTCCTCAAACTTCAGTAAGTTCAGCAGCAGAGATGCAGGCGACGTGATGCGCTTCCTCTTTCCCAGTGAAAACAAGGATAACAGGACTGTTTTATGGGGGTAAATCACAAATATAGAAATGTTTTTCACCTCTCATGTCTGGCAACAAGTGCCTGGAACCGAAAAATAGCTGGAATTCAAAATGTCAAGGTGTGCCATTAAACCAGCTGTGCTTTCCTCTAAGCCTTGTACAAAAAAAACACATTGTACTGTCACCTGTGAAACTGGTGAGCGCTGCTTCTGAAGCTGGAATAAAAATCTCATTCGTGGACTTCTGATTCATCTCCCTCTGTGGATGTGGTGGATCTGGAAAACACTTGAGATGTTTTTAAGGTTCCTGGAAAAGTGATGCTCCTGAAGATACAAGGTTATGAGCTTGTGTGTTGATGGAAAGGACAAATCTGGCAGGTCATGCTCATATTCACCTCCATCGTGGTTCAGTAAATACTGCGCAATAATTTTTTAGATGGTTTTCAGCCTTCGGTCGACTGAACTCATCTGACAGGAGAGCTGCTGAAATCTTTCCGAAATTTTAGAGCTGATTGTTTTGAGATTTCAGCAATTTGCCTTGTGTAAAGAGCAATAACATGCCAAGCAGTGCACATACTGTATGTATAGAATTTAACATTTTTATAATATTAACATATTTATATAGATCTTCTCTCAAAGACAATAGAACAACCAACACATCTAAAGCTCGGATTAAACAAACAAGACATAATATGTTATATATGTTATATATGGACATAGTTTTAGCTTTGGACATAGTCAGTGCTGTTTTCATCTGTCTGCTGCTTCAGCTCTACACTGACATTACATCTACATAT
This sequence comes from Holacanthus passer, assembly GCA_025331565.1. Classification (NCBI taxonomy): domain Eukaryota; kingdom Metazoa; phylum Chordata; class Actinopteri; family Pomacanthidae; genus Holacanthus; species Holacanthus passer. Next base: position 405,926 of record JAFREQ010000053.1, read on the forward strand.
GACACATTTTTTCTAGTCTAACTCTTCCAACTCTTACACTGTTCCTTTATCAGCATTATGGCACAATATTTCCATCTGCCAAAACATGATAATATGAATCATGGAGCTTAAGAATTGATATGATATAAATTAATCCTGCTGACTGTGTCCCAGTAAGCAGGACAGCACTGAGCATCTGTTTTTCACGTGGGCCATTAATCTGTAATAAATCGTGTATCTGTGCCAACTATTTTATTCAGGAAACTTAACACAAACTGGAAGATAAAATAAAAGTTGATGGTGCGACACAGCTTATAGGCTCCGTTTTGGACTCTCCAGCTCTCTGTTCCCTCAGACTTCAGCACAGTGTTACAGTTAAGACAGACTCATTTCAGAAGTGTTTGTCTGTGAACATAACTGAACATTGTTACAGTAATAGCTCAAAAACAATATCCCTCAAAGAAGCCACATTTTGTTGGTTCTTCTCAAAACATTTTCGGCTCATCAGGCTTGTGCAAACATCAAAAACCTGGTCGAGAAGTCACGTCATTAACGCGGCTCCAGGCTTTAAAGTTGGATAATATCAAAGAGCAGCGTCTTTGTTCCACAGTTTCAAGCTGTGTGAGAGTTATATTAATCGCTTTGTTCAAGGCCGTGTCATTTTTAAAAAAAAATTGCTGTATGTTTCTTCCTCTGCAAAATTAATCCCCCAAACCTTTTTCTCCAATGATCTATTCCCATACAGACAGCTGTTGTGTGCATACGCCTGTTCGGCTCCACATTCTCTACATTATTTATGGCGACTTGCGTGAGCAGCAGTATTTCTGCGGAGATGACTCAGGGGAGCTTGGTACGCCGCCTGGAGCTCTAAAGTGGTCTTGTCCCCGTGACCCAGTCTCCGTCTTCATCTGCCCGACAGCAATAGATATGAACTAGAAAATGCAGGTCGTATCTGTTTATCTGGGATTAGACTGTTCCTCAAGTGTACGTATATATGCCGCTGAGCTCATCCGGTCGCCTCGGAGGTCACAGAAAGATGTGGTTGAAGTGAGGCAGAAATATGAGGTTATAAAAGACGCCTGTAACACTTCAGTCTCATGTCGCTTGTCATTTTTTAATCAGACGTTTGTGTCATCATCCCGTCTTCCCTTCATCCCCGCCTCTTCCTTTTTCCTCGTCTCCACGGGGGCCAGACTGACTTCTTTCTCACCTCTGATGTTTATTACACAAACAGCACCTAGGATCAAATATTTTTTTCTCCTATCCGGAGAAGCCAAGTGTTAGTGAGAGATAACATGGAGAGGAAGTGGGAGGTGGGGAAAGAGAGAGAGCTGCAGACTTGTTTATATGTCTTGATCTGACAGGATGAATAATTCAGCAAAGGCCTCACTGGCATCCCAGGGTTATATTAAAAGAATAGTTAGGGCAGGGGGGAAAAACTAAAAAAAAGTTGGTTGGGGTGATGGAGAAGATGGGAGGAGTTGATTACAGAAAGCACTGTGAATTATTCAAACCCACCAAAAAGTGGAAAATCTCCAGCAGAGGAAGTCATGAATGGCAATATGGTTTTGGTGATTAGAGGAGATTTCTGTGCTTCTCTGAGAGACATGAGGGACTGACAGCTTCCTTTTTAACCAAGGTTTGAGGAATTCCTACTTTTCTATTCGCCATCATGCATCTTCTTTCAGAATTTTAACTTCACTTTTACTTTTTTCGGGGCTTTGCTTTCCCTCGACATTTGCAGCATGTTGCAACAGGGCAACGGAAATGTTGTTTACTTTGCAGTTTCCCAGACTTTCCTTAAATTAAAAAAACGGACTCAATCCATCTTGATCCCTGAATTTTTGTTTAGAGAAACATGCATTATCCCCGATTTAGCTATGTAAACTCATTGAATCATATATTTATTCATGCTCATGAAATGGATTTATAACCTCATCACTATTAGAGATGTAATTATAAACTTCAAGCTGCTATAATTGATTTTTACATTTACATTTACAATGACTCGAATGGATGTAAAAGAGATAATCACCAGCATTTTTTAACTTCTTGTTTTGGTTTTAAGGCCCACATCTTTCTTCTTACAGTGGAAAAAGCTCCACAGCGTCACTGTACTCTACCTGCACAGCACCAAAATGCAGAGAGACACATCAGAAACTAGCTGGAGGATTTAGCAGCCAGATATTTCCCTCAGGAGTTGGTGGAGGGCAACTTTCATTCATCAGGTGTCCAGAAACTCAACTTCAAAAGAATGCAAATGTTGCTCTGCAGATGCTTCAAGTATAATAAGCAGCTATTTGCTAAGTTCACTTCATCAACTTAAAAGGTGTTGAAATGTCAGAACTGTGTTTATAGCTTGTTTCCACTTCCCACAAATCTGCTAATGCAGGTTTAAGTGATGCAATTTCATACTTAACACATGTTTATGGACCAGTATGCTTGAGATGAACCAGTTCGTGTTTGTCTAAAGGCCAAAGTGTTTTGGCCATCAAACCCTCCTCTGCTTGCCTCCCTGTCTCTGTCTCTCCTCCAGCCTTCAAGGTGTTGAACTCAGATGCACATATGAAAAGTGATGAAAGTAGTGGGCGCAAAATGGAAAAAGAGAGCTTGAGAGCATATTTTCTCAGCTCAGTTCACCTGGACAGTCTCTGCCTGAAGTGGGCGTGATTGTCAGATTGGCTGCTTTGGAAAGTTGCAAGAGCTGCAGATCGCCTCGATGCTCAGGGTTTCCCAAAGGAAGCTGTCTCATGGAGTTTTACAAACAGACACACAGTAGAGACACAGGGAGAGCTGTTTGGAAGGATCTGCTTTTGATGAATATTTCCAAATTTCATGCATCATTGGAGCCAAATCTCTTAATCTTTACACCCCTGCTTTTACGAAAGTGAAAGGATAATGTGATCAATCAATCAGTTGCATACTGAGCTGAGCAGACAGTAGATTTCTTCTCTCTGTCTTTGTTGCCTTCATCTTTCTTTTGGCAGCAGCAGAGGAGTACTTGTGTTCTGTAGGTGCCATTGTGTCGTTCTGTAGCAGCATAATGATTGATTGGACGGTCTCTGCAGCGCTTGTGTCAACCAAACCCATTCACATGATCTATCCATTGACGAGGGGCCCCCTGAGTCAGAGAGATGTTGATTGGCTTGACATGGCTTTAGCGTTTTCAGTATATAGGGCGGGCCGTCTCTGAGGACACTTCTATAAAACGCTGCTCTAACCTTGACCTTAACTTCAATCAAGTTAAACCAAATCCTAATTTGAATCCTTATCCAACATCTCTATAAAACCAGAAGTGATTTACTGTCAAAATATCTTCAATTTAGAATCTCAGTCATCAGTGATTTGGTGATTTGCAGGTCAAAAGGTGTGTAGATGTCAAGACTAAACGAGTGTGGGTTGTTGTAGATGTCTACACACTGTATATCTATTTAAACAGCATTTAAATCACTATATTTGAGTGTGAAGTAGCTCTAAACTTATCCTTGAAGTGAAGTTGTTTAAATGCTGTTGGTTTTCACTTTCCTGCAAATCACTGAATCATTGCTTGCAAGGGAATCTTTCTTCTCTTTAGAATACAATACCGTGGAACAAAAACATCCATTTTTGTTTCACCACCATAAATTTCACATCCCATTTTTAAACACACCCTAAAACCAGCTGTTCTATCAATACCACTCAGTGGTTGAACAGTAATAGAAAATAAAGCTGCTATTATCATTATTCGGAGGCTCCAAATAAAGCTGACCTCCCCGGAAAGATTGTGGGAAGGAGAGGGAGCGGGACTCTGACTGGGGAATAGTGGAATTCTTGGGCTGGACACTGTGGGAAGAGGACATGGTGGGAGGAATCTGGAGGGAGAACTCCTCCAGAACGAGCCTCCTGAGCCTGCTGCACTGTGTCCGCTGCGTGGGTCTTTTGTCTTATGTGCTGGCATCACACACAGACAAATTGACTCTGTTCCTCCATGTTTGTAATTACAGTTTGTTGAGAAACGGCATATTCCCCTGCGACATGTCATTAGGATTAGCACTCGGCAGGGTGTTGCTTTCCATTCTCCTGTAGCAAAAAACTCAATATCCCATCTGTCACAAGCCATTCTCTGCAGCGAAACAAAGCCTGGCTGCAGTAACAGCGCCTAAATGGATTAATCCTCTCGAGCCAACTTTATCTCCTGCACCTTGTTTGTGAAAAAAGCACCGAGCACACCTGTGATCACACGATGCAAAAGGGAAACACACATCCCGACACTGTTTATGTTCAAGGTCGTGCTTTGGATTTACAGCGTCGGAGTGACAAATGTGGCTCGAAGCCTGATTGGCTCAATTAGAGTTCAAGCTATGAACTAAAAGTCGGGCGTGAAGCCAAACTGAGAGTAATATTAAACTACAAGGGGGCTCCACATTCACCATAGGAGACGATTTACTTCAAAGATGATGAGCGATTCTGCACTTCAAGTCGTGTAGTTTTAATTTGAAAAAGAAACCTCTGTGTAAAAGAGCTGCTTCACATCACCAGAGACTAAGTAACTCAGCATTACATTCATTAAAACATTCAGCCTGAGTTTATATTCATGATATCCACTGTGATGTTTTCACCTAGAAATTAAAATGTACAGAACAGTCTGTTATTAACCTGCAACTTTGCCTCTGTGTTTAATCCTTTACTCAAATGCTGCATCTCAAATGAATGTGGGGGTTTTTCATCCTGCTTACCAGCTCTGTTTTGAATATTTTATCTCAAAGTGCTGATTTGTATATTCCCCTGTTTTTACAGTTTGCTTTTCCCTGTTATGTCACAGATTAATTTAACATCAGCAAAAAGTGAGAAGCTAAAATGTGCTGTTCCCCCAAAGAGGACGCCCTGAACCGTTCCTGTTTTTGACCCTTTGCCCGTCTGTGCTGTCTGCAGGTGTGCTGAGCCTGCCGGAGAGTCTGAACCTGCACCGGGACCAGCAGCGCTCAGGGAGGGCCGGCGAGTGTCAGGGCTACACCCAGGCCGAGCTCCGCACGCTGGAACAGTCGCTGCTCGCAACCCGGGTGGGCAGCATCGCAGAACTGAGTGAGTACACTTGAAGTTCACTGTAACAAAACTAACTGTCTAACTTAAGTTCTTCACTGTTCTTTCTGTTAATGTCTGTGAGATGCATACATGATTATCTTGACTAACTGTGGAGGCGAAACTCTTCTGTTATTCATGCAAACTGTCATCTGGAATAATACACAACACTTCATTTGTGAAAACAAGTATAAATACTGGTTACTACTTGTCATCTGAATGTTTTCTATCAAACATAATAATGAGAACTGATCTTATGACTGGAATATTCTGCCCACCAACATCAGACAAAAACATTTTTAAAAAACCCAAAAAAACGAAAACAATTTTACATACTACACGTTATTTTGTTTTTGTCATTTTGGAGCCTTTTTGTTCATTTTTATTTTTTTTTTGGTTTGTGAGAATAAAGACATAATGCATGATGAAATACATTTCATTCAAATTTAAAAACTGTTCAGCAGATGATATGATCACCTGGAAACAGATTTAGATTGACAAAGCTGAATCCTGAGATAAAACCTGCCTCCTTTGGTACAAGGAGCTACTTACAGAGCTATTAGTGTAGCACAAATTTATATAATAAGGATCTATTTAAATGCTGGTTTTAAACCTTTTCTGAAGATTGAATTTTTAAAAATGCATTTAAAAAGTCACATTTAAATATTGCCCTTAAATATTAGCAACTCGTTGCTACAGTTAGCTTTCAGATGCTAATCTTTGATGAACACCACTCTGTATATTATAAATGCAGCGGTAATTGTTATGCACATTAAAACCGAGCTGCTCAAGGACTTATTTCTATAACTATTTGCCAAATAGCCCCATTAGTGTGAAGGAATGCACACTCCCCGTCCCTGTGGGCCGTCATGGTGGTCTGAGGCCAGCCCACTACTGTTCTACTGTCCCCTCACCCTCCTCATCCATCTCCTCCCCTCAGCCTCTGACGCACTGAAGCCAGGAACCGTTCTATTACAGCTGTTCTAACACCTGTTTATGAGTCCCGCCCGGGGACCTTTGAATCGGTCACCACCTCAGAGGCTTTTAACCTCAACTTGAAAGGAAGGCCTCCACCTTTAACGCTGACACCGCCTCCACCCCTGTCCTCGTCCTCTCCACAGTCACATATTAGATCATCCTGTCCCCCCTGGATATCTACTCTATGTGTGGCTGCGCGTGTGCGTCCGTGCATATTTGTCCTGGATGAATGTTTGTTTCAACCCTGCAGCGCATTATACATCAGCAGAGTTCACCATGCATCATCGATTAAAGTCAGGATTTGTAGTCTTTTCTTGTAAATACCATCGTCAGTTGCTGTGTCACAATAGTGATTCAGCCTGTAATCAGTGAGTGAGACATGCTGTCCTTAATATCTGACAGTCTCAAAGTTTGCTTGGAAAACTATCTGCGCACGAGCAGATTTAGTGATATTTATGATGTGTTTGGAATAAATACTGAGCTGGTTAGTTTGCATGAGAAGTGATGATCAATGTGGCTCAAGAGTCAGAAACTACTCAGTGGAAAAATACTCTGGGAAGTGCAGTGGAAATTCTCTTTAAACCTGCTATAACTGTTTTATCTTTGGCCACTTGGGGCCATATTCACCCTTTTTTAGCTCTTGCTTTGGTCTCCTGAGGGAAATATCCAGCTCTTAAGCAGCCAAATGTTCCTCTCTGTTCACCAACTCGCTGCAAACCTTCTCTGTCTGCTCTGTATGGTAAAGGCAACATATACTGGGATGGTGATGACACTCACACTTTGAAAGCATCATTAGCATTCATGAACAGAATGTCACGCACTTGGATCAGAAGGCAGAAAAAGTGGCACAGGCTGCTGTTTGATTCCTGTTTAATGCACCGTGTGTTTGAATCCCTCCGTCGCGCTGCCTCAGCTGGGCTTCCTCACCTCCGGGGTCGGCCAGTTGAGCGCTGCCAGAGGTTGACATGTGGCTCGTAGCACAGTTGATGCCAAGCGCTCGGAGTCATGTAGTGGATTTCAGTGGATTCTGTAGTATGATTTCCTCCTCACGCTGTGTGATGTGAACAGATTGATCTATAGGGCACAAATCGCTGAATAACTAAATGTGAATCTGAGTGCATGATGATTGCACTAAGGGTGCTGCTTTTGCATGTTCTACCATCTGTCTTTGGTGGAAACTTGAAGGAGCAGATTTTCCAGAACTTTTACACCTAATTTCAGACACTTTATTCCACCTACAGACGTTCATCAAAAACAGACGCAACAAGCTGCAAGAGCAGTGTGCCTGTCATCTGAAGCGCAGCTCGTGTGTAATCAGCCTCTCCAATTTATGCATGCATTTTAAGGATAAGTGTGGTGATAGTTTTTATTTGTGTCAATGCCAATAAATCCCATCAAAAGACGAAAACTAGCAACTAGATATGTTATTTCGTTGTGCCATTATTACACTGGCTGACATGTTCTTTCATTTGCAGCAACACAGACATAGTAGTTTGTTTTAAATCAGTCCCATATACACTCATTAGGATAGCAAATGTGTATTGATCCGCAGCATAAAATAGTCCCCAACAAATGCACGGTTTACTCCAGTTTGAGTCGTGTGTTAATGACTACTGTGCACAGCTGTTTGAGTGATATGAGCTGTTTGATAGTTTATGTTTAACCTTTATTTATGCAGCGAACATTTGCTGGGCACACAGATACAAGAGGATACACAGAAGAACAGCTTCAAGTCATTAATTAAAGAGCTGATTAACAGAGTACAAGTTAAATTAAAGCAGGAAGTGGGCAGATGCAAAAAGTTATGTTTCATTTTTAGGTCAGACTGCTGCAGTAACAGTCATCTTTCCTAGACCAGGTCTGAGCCAGAGCAGCAAAGATGAGATACAAGACAACAATTTCCCAACAATTTTGTAGATGTTGTAGATGAATAAATTCCAGTGGTTATTACGTTTCAGACAGATGTAGAATGGTGGTTTTATATTGAAATGAGTCCTTGCCTGAGCTCACATGTTGAAAGAGAAGTGCAGAGGTCTGAAAGAAAATATAATGAACATGTTTTCAAAATAAATTTCGCTGCCAGCAAAGAGTTCACCACAAAAAGCACCAGGGGAGAGCAGCACTGAATTATTTCAGAAACAAAAAATAACAGCATTATGGCAGAAAATGTGTGTAATGGCTAAAAATAAAAGAACACAATCTGACCATTTTTTTGGCTACAAAGAACGAAGGAACTTTCAGTGATCTGCTAATGCACTGCGGCAATTTCATCCTTTTGAGAAGACATTAACAACCCTGATTGTAAAAAGTTGGGATGCTGTGTAAAACATAAATAAAACAGTAATCTCCTTTATCCAACCACGTGTTCACAAAGTGTTGAACCTCTCTCCATCGTCGCTTGTGAGCGACTGAGTCTTTCCAGGATGAACCTTTCATACCCAATCATGATCCTATCACCTGTTACCAATGAACCTGTTTACCTGTGGAATGACCCAAACAGGTGTTTTTGGATCAGTCCACAACTTTCACAGTCTTTTGTTGCTCCTGTCCCAACGTGTTAGAAACATGTTGCTGCCATCAAATTCAGAAAAAGCAGATATTTACAAAAATCAATGAAGCTGATGAGGTCAAACATTAAATATATTGTCTTTTTACTGTTTTCAATTGAGTGTATCTAAAAATTAGCAAATGATCACTTTCCTTGTCTTAGCTTTTAGCTTAATCAGCTGAAGCTCGAAAAACATTTTTCCAGTAAAAGTTGCAACACTTGTATTATTTCTCCTTCAGACTAAAAATGTTTTGGTGTTTTTTTGCTTCAGTTGTCAACAAATCAATTTCAGTAAAGTGGTTTTCTTTGTTAGTGACGGAGTCCGCCAGTCATGTGCTGGATTCAAATTGTCTTCACACGCATTTTACTGGAAATGGTGCAATCCAGCCTTGATGTTTTTAATTTTATCTGATATCAGCCATCAGACTGTTTACTGCTCACTCTCACTGCTCACACTGTGTCAGAGCTGTATTTTGTTACTGCTAATGCACACTGAACATTTTTACTACCACAGCTTCACATTAACAGCATCAAGTCAATCTGACACTAATTTTATGTTGTTTGCGAGAGCAACTTGGCAGAAAGATGAAACGTGATGCACTGAAATGTTCGTATAAGGAGCTCTGGCTCTTCTTAGCTTGAGTGCTGATTGTAAGAGCAGAGCAGTTTTGTGTTGTAAGTCGATCCAGCAGAATTCCTGCAGAGTCCAAGGACACTGGGTTTCCTGTTTTTGTGTGTTTCAGAAATCAGGCCAAAACATGAGACGGAACAGATTTCCTCAGTGTATGTGAACATAGCTCTTCCATGTATAACGCAGAGGAGAGCCTGACAAAGGCTGATCGAGGCTGCCAGTCATCTCAGCAGTAGCCTGCCTTATTTATGGTAATTACGCTAATGTTCATAATGAGAAATGATGTGGTAATGATAGGTTAATAAAAAATGTTACACGTGCCACCTCTGATATCACAGCAGAGACCTGGAAATGGATGAGAGGAAGCAGGTGTCGTGCGGTCAGACGGTGTGTCCCCACATAAAGCACTTCAAACCTGCTTGGTACCAACATATTTAAATTGTTTAAATTGGAATCAATTTTAAGCTATTAGCTCCATATCTGAACAATAAACAAGATCACTTGAAAGTGAAGTGGCCACGCAGAGACGTCTGTGAGGGCAATTTCACACCCGACTTGTTTGGTAATTAATGGATAATAGAAGAGGCTGTTAAAGAGCAACATTCATCACTTTATCCATAATTTCATTCTCTTGAGGTGGAAAAATAAGTCTTTTGTTTCTGAGGTCACCATTATCTCACTGCTCATCTAATGCGCTCATATTTCATGTCTTTGTCCGAGTGAGGAGAGAAGATCGCCGATGGCAGATTTGGGCAGTTGATGCTCTGGGTGTTTGCACTTTTCCTCATTTCTCATGACACTCCACCACGAAGGATACCTCTCTTTCTCTGTTTTCCCTCATGCGCTATGTGTGGCGTATAGGATCTATAGGCGCCGAGCTGACATATTGTGACCAGGTGTGACAGAGGAAGGCCGTTCGTCTGTCAGTGCAGCGGCTGCCCCGTGGGTCAGAGAGCAGCCGCTAGTCAAATAAACGCTGTAATGTAATACAGTGCAGGCCTCTAACAATGGGGCCCTCCATTCCTGAAGCTGGGTGTGCCTCCACCACAGAGGATGGCAGATATTCAGAGTATTTGTTAAAGTTAAGATTTTCATGAAATCAAAACCCATATTTGATGTTATTTATGCTCTTTATATTCCTGCTCTTCATTCAAATTGCCTTCACATGCATGAGGGATTCACATGAAGCAGCATGCGATCCAGTGTTAGTGTTTTTTATTTTCTCATTAATATCAGTCTTGCTGTTCACTCCTCGATAATCGCATCACAGCTGAGTTAAGTTACTCTTATTTCCTACTGCTGCTTCATATTAAAACCATTCAAGTGGCAAAACAGAGGGTGGCTTTTATTGAGAAGCAGTGACAGGAAATGCCATGTATTCGTCGTAGTGGTTCAGCATCTGCATAACAAGACAGTGGTAATTTTTAGCTTCTGTGACAGCAGATCAGTTCTAAATATTGCAGGGAGGACTAGAAACAATGCACACCTCCAGCTCCTCTGCAAGCAAACCAACTTTACTGTAGCCAGCTGCTGTGTGCAGTATGAAATCAGATCGTGGTTGCAATCGATCAGCGTCTTTATGTGAGTTTGTTTGGCTTCACTGTAAGCAACCAGTTCTGCAGCTCGAGGAGTGTGTGCCGCCTTATTAAACTGCTCCTGCTGCACCAAATCAACCAGGACTGAAATCTAAAGCATTACACTTTTAAACTACGTGAACCAAAGAATCAGTTCATCTGCTTTTCATGTGACAACTAGAAACACAACTCTCACTTTAAGTTTTATAATGACATGTTGATGTTCATCGCAGCCTCTGTGCTTTCAACATGCAGGCGTCACTCGCTCAGTATTTTCCTGGGCTGACAATAACCGGCTTGAAAAATGAGTCATCGTGTATTCTACTGTGCATAGGCAGAGAGGAAGAGTGCTTCTTCTTCAGGGCTGAGTGGGTTTCACAAATTGAGGAATCCCTCTCTGGATGCAAAGCTGCAGCAGTTGTGCACTGGTTTCAGAGGCTACAGGAAACTGCACAGCGATTGGGTGTTATTTCTCTTTTTCCAGGAACTACGAAACTATGATTTTGCCTGGTGTGCACGTGAACATCTGCTCATGTGTTTTTGTTACCATGTGCTGTAATTTTATATCCACAACAAGCATTAATCTCATGATAGATTGATATTCAAGAGCATATCCTTCATATTCTTTTTTAACCAACCTACATTTCAACAAGATTTCATTAATGTCACCCATTTTTAAAGCTGTGACTCACACTACCGTCCCATCGTCTCCTCTCCATTATCCCACACTCACTGTGCGAATATGAGATAATGGGTTAGCTTCGCACTAACGCAGGCCAAGGAGATTCACAAGGAGGTGTTACATTTCATCTCGAGACCATCTTTGCTACTCTCATTTTTCATTGTATTAGAGTTAAAATACTTCTCCTGCTTTGTCATCCATCATCTTTCCTAATCTCATACAGCCTGACCCACTTCTCTGGTGATAAAGCAGGAAAAATTAGTCAGACTTATTTTCTCTAAGTTGATAAAAGCTCATAAAAAACAGCATCCAGCCAGTAAACAGGCTGACGCAGTTTTTCTCTAACTAATAAGCTCATTTTGCTGGTGATAATGTCGCCCTCGTGTCCTTTTCATTGTCTCTCTAATGGACATGTCAAAGCAAACCAGTATGTGGATGTGCTGGAAAAGGTTCCTGCTGTCATTTTGTCCTCTTCGCTTCACTTCCTCCGTCCTCCCAGAGGTCTGCGGTGCCATTCACTCCCTCATGTCAGTCCATCTCAGAGACACCGTGGTTTAATAAATATAAAAAAATTGTTGACTTGGCTTTAAAGATGAGGCCGGCTCATTCAGTCATTTGAACAGGGTGCGGCCATTTTCCTTATCTGTCTCCCAGCACCTTTAGGAGGACAGCGGGGGCATGCTGACACAAACAGCCCTCCTCACAATCCTCCAGACGCACACCGCACACACCTCTTCATCTCGCACAAAAGACACATGCTGGAAAATCTTGTAGGCTGTTACTGCATGCTGCAGTAATTACATGAGGCTGGATTCATTATTATATAATGGTTTAATGTCCCTCGATACCTGCCACAGGATCCCACTCGCTCATAGCAGCTCAGTGTTGCACAGATTAGAATATCGATTAAAGGGCTGCTTGACGAATAACTTGAGTATTTTTCAGAAGGAAGATGTGAAACCACATTTTCTGGGCTAAATCTCTAAGGCGCTGGGGGTTTTCATAGTTTACAGTCTGTGACATGTAATGGTAGAAGCTTCATAAGCATTGTTTTGTTCATTTCAAGGTCAAAAGACATCGAGGTTAAAGTTAAATGTGGATGAAGGTTTTTACAACAACTATTTTACAGAATTCAAAGACAGGAGGTAGATTAACATTTTGATAGCATGTTAATCGAGGCTGACGAGTGCATTGCTTTGGTTATTTACGAATCAAATGATGCCCAGGTTAACCTCTTCAACTCTAGTTATCCCAATCTCCTAACATCACTGTATTGTATGTGTGTGGTTGTGCAACATCTCTAAACATGCAACATCAGACACAGATTCCATCTCATGCTGTAAACTCGTCTGTTTGCTTTCTCCATGACTGAGGACATGAGCATCAACAATGCATTCTTGCACTTGTTATTCACCTTGAGTCTTCTGAGGCATGACTGTGTGTTGTTTTGTCCTCCATAATCCGTTGACAAAATTTCCAAAGGCTGATGTGCAATTACAAAACACAAAGGAAGAGCAAGGACGGACGGCGGATAAAGATCTCAGCAGTTTACATGCCAACTGAGAATGCATCACGTGGAGACTTGGCTGGCGGCAGTGAATGGGAAAAATGAAGGAGAGCCAAAGATTCACTTAAAGAATGGCCCATCGCGTCCAAACAAACTGTGTACTCCATTTTACAGACTCAAAAGAGCTGGAAAATACAACAGGAGCAGGACTGAAGTGATTATACAACATCGAACAGAGGAGCAATTTGAAACTGTGAGATGCTGCTTCTTGTCGTGTTCTTGCGAGGTTCGCTCCACCAGGCATCGACTGAATTTAATAACCACCACCTTGCTGTTATTGCAGATGAAGTGGGGATTAGTGCGTTCTCTGCTCATGTATAAGGTCGGCGGCCTCCGTTTATGTCTCTCGTCGACGTGGACCTTTGAGCATGCCGTTGCTATGTTGTTGCTCAACCCAAGTGTTTATAATTCTAATGAAAGTCTATTGCATTCGACTGAACCGGCATGTGTGAGGATCAAGAGCGCGGCACCTCTTCGGAGAGGTACAACACCCACAGACAGATGTTCTTCATTAATAATTATTACCCATCAGCCTGACATGTGAGCGCTGAGGACACTCGAGCCTGCCTCTCTCAGCTCCTCCAACACTACAGACTCCAGCGGCTGAGGGACAAGCTGAAGTTTCCTGTGTTTAACATCCACTTTACACCAAAGTCCTGCTGCAGTAAGGCGGCCGTTACACCTCAGACTCTACCTTTACAGCCGTGCTGCTGAGAGATAATGCACACTCACTAATTGAGTGTTTTGGATGGAGCCCAGAAGGCTAATGGAAGTTTTGGGGTAATAAGGCGGTGAATTGAACAGGCTGCTCTCAGTTCTCACCTCAGTGTTTCCAGCAAAAAAAGGAAAGATGGGGCAGCTGTTTGGAGACAAATACCAGCAACTGTTTGCAGCAGAGCGCTGATGAAAGGGGACTTCACGAAATGGCCTAATAGCTTTTTGTATTTTGACTGAACTTCTGTCATTTGTCATTATTCTCTATTATTCTCTGACTCTGTACACAGCCAGTTTATCATTGGTTTTAGTTTGGTAGATTTTCAAAGGGTTAGGATAATAAATGCCCCTGAAAAATAACAACTTAAGTTGAGCCTGAAATTTCTTCTCTAAATACTGTTACTTTTCTTCTCCTGCCTGAGCTTCGTCAAACAACCATCTCTTATCTCTCAGCTGTCGTAAAATATTTTGCCTTTACTTAATTATGATAGTAATAATAGTTAATTATTTACCCATAAAGTTTACGTGCTGTAGGTTACAGGAGATATAACACTCAAGGGATCGTTAAAAATGGCGACGCTCTAGTTGGAAAATTCAAATGCTGTTATCGAAAGGATAATGTCATATAAAGAAGTCAAAATCGTATAATGTAGACAATCTGACAAATTGTGATTAATTCACCAGATCCTGATTGATCAGAAGACAATGGACTGTGAAAAAAATTCTACTCTACAGTTGTATTTGTTGTTATAAATGCTTCTTTACTTGCTGACACCCGTTTCTCCACATTATATGAGATGTTGCTTTACTTTTGATTCTGTTTGTTGCTGTTTATGTCAACAGAAGGACTAATACTTTATGTCCATACTGTAATTGTGAAGCATATCTAAAAAGGGAACAAAGATAAGCCCTCAGCTGAAGTATGAATGGTGCAGTACTATTTAAGCACATTTGATACAGTGGATAATCAAGGCCACACGTAGGAAAGTTATTTATTATACACTGCAGCAGTCTGCAGTCGTGCTTCTGCAGATCTTCATAGAAGAGCCATTAAAGTCCCTAAAAGAGCCATTAGACAGAACAAAGTGGCATCCATTTAGAAGTCCCCTCCTGTGAGTTGCAGACAAGATGATGACAATAGAAGGAGAGAGATAGTTTGTGTAATCTCCTGCCCCATTTCCACAAACTGGAAAATATCTGGAAAAATGAAGGCGAGATGATGAGGCAAAATTAAGCTGCGCTTCAGGAACCTCTTCAGACTGAGAAAAGTCATTATCGGCAAGGTTCTCGTATTATTTCCCCCTGTTTCATAATAGCTGTTAATGAATAGACTTATTCCAGGGATCCCTTTTACAAATGAGTCATCGCAGCTTTTTTGGGTTCGGTGCATTGGGCTTTTCTGGTCTTTCTTCATTACCCTTGCTCACAGTCATCAGTCCAGGAGCTGCTGTAGACCATAATAATAATGGCCAAAAAAAGGAATCATGACAGTTTCTGCAGAACCACTACTCTCAGATGCAATACAGAAACAAAGCTGTGACGAGTTCTTGACTTTCCTAAACAGGGATTTCATAATATTTTGCAGCATCTTGCATCATAGAACCTTCATTCCACATCTTTAGTCAAAATATCCTCCTGGGAGGATGAAAGGTAAAACAATGACTGGATGTTTGACCCAAAGACAAAAAGAAAATAGAGATCTAGCCCATCTAAACTTTTTCAAATTAATTTAATACTTTTAGACGGGATGATGATTTCTAATTCAAAACTAAATATTTCAATGAATTATTCTGTGTCCCGCTGTGAGGGATCCTGGGGAAGAACAGATGCTGCTGCTGCCTTCAAGTGTTCCCTTTTAAGCTCCTGCCTCCAGAGATACAGTATTTTGTCTTTTAGTGGCTGGTTAGAAACTGTACAGTGCATAAGTTTTAATTCATAAAAGTTACAGTATCTGCACGACACCTAAACATTTGTGTCCTCTTAGTGGTGTCCCTCAGGCTTAGACATGGTCAAAGTAGCTCAGTGGACTCTAATCTAAAAAGTATTTATGGCTAACGTGAGCAAACAGTTATATATTTACATATCCAGCAGATATGGAGCAACATTAGCACTGATTTTGGGTCACGCTTCAGGCTACATCATGAATGTTAGTCCATTGTTGGCTGTACTTCACCAGCGAGTTGCTAACCTTGTTGCTAACTTTGTCTCTCTGCCCTGTGGTGCTGAGCAGGTCATGCACAGTTGAGAAAACAGTTGAAGAAACAGAATTGAGGGAAGTTGTGAGACCGAATCAAACAAATGTGCCTTCAAAACAAAACAGTTACCTAAAACAGGCTGAAAAGCTCTGCAGAGATTCGTGCTAACTATTGATCTCTTTCACATCTAGTCCTGAGATTAATATAAAATTACTCACGAATGGAACTGTAATGTTATTTGCGTGTTGACATCAAATGAAAACATGATTCAAAGTTAATGGGTTATATTGTCAGAGTTATTTGTCCTTTATTATATAAATATGTAAGTGTTGTATAATATTTTCAGCAGCGATTTAAGCAAGATAATGTTGAAACATCACTGTTGCTGCACTGAAAGTCTGGTGCTTCACAATTAATGAACCACTGAGTTGCATTTGTAGAAAAGTACTTTATTTGTTCTGTTTTTTTTCAGCCCCACCTTTGCGGATTGTTCCCTGCTGCTTTTCCGTGTTGCTGGGATTCATTCAGAACTCAAACAGTGTGTCACATTACTACAAGTTGAGCGTATAAAGAGAGAGAACAGAGCGTGGATCAGTGGTTCCCTGGTGGCCAACCCTCCCTCTCTTCCCTCTTTTCAGCCTGTTTGCCAATAGAAAGGACCAGAAAAGCCACATTGGGATATATTTTTACCCTTTTGTTTCATTCCTGTTGGGCTCGTTGCCGGCTCTCAGGTCTACTGGCCCAGCGGGTAATCTCCCACTACTCCAGATGGTCACTCAGCCTCTGATTACATACTATCCAGGTTATTATGAAAGTGTGACTTCAGATTATAAAAGCAGCTCCTGTATCTGTCAATGGATCTATTCAAACACAGACGGTTATCGTCGGCCTCCCTTCACATGTCCCATATTAAACGTGTCCACTGGTGATTAATTTCCACTTGAGCAGCGCTGGTAAAAGTATCTGCTAGTTCTATGTTGATGATGACATGTCCTGTAATTGACTGTGATTAATAGTTGCCATGGAATTGCTAATGTGCCCCAAAGGCAGAGCTGTGAGTCGGTCGTATTACCAAGTGATGATTAAATGTCCTCGGTTCGGCCCTCGGGGAGCTACAGGCCATGACAGCGTGTCAGAGGACAATGGAGGAATCTTCCATCTCAGTCCTCCATTAGAGAACACAACAGTTGTCTCGCCATGATAATCTCCGGTCACATTTGATAAGAAGTTGGTTCACCTCACTTTGTCTGCTTGAATTACGGGCTTGTTTAGCGGCTCTTAGTTTAGTTAGAGGCAATGTGCTCTAAAAAAAATCACGTCTGGTCAAGTGCTGGTTCAATTAGTTTTAATACGTGTCAGAATCTTAATTAACCTTAAAATATTCCTGCTTGAACACCCTGAAGGCCGAAAGTCTGTAATGTGGCTGTTAATGAACGCACACAAAGGTTTCTTACACAAACGTTCAACAGTTATAAACAGTGCAGGACAAGCTACATTTAAATGTTTTTAATTTATAGTTAACAACCTTTTTTTTCTTACACAGAAAAAGAAACATTCCAGGCTCAAAGTATTTTTATGTAAATGATGCATCAGATTACTGTGTGTAATCTGACAGGTGTTGCTTCAGACAATCACCTGACTCTGCAGTTCCCCTCAGCTCTACTGAGCAGTTTAGCGTCTTTCAGCTCATTGTTTTGCTTCCTTCTCTCAGCTCTCAAAGTTTCCTTTTCGGTTGCAGCAATCAGCTGATTTCAGGGAGAAAGCTCTAAAGACCCATTGTACACCACCTGATCAGTAGAAAACAGTTAGCAACTAGCTGGTGAACATAGTGAAGCATTTAGCAGCTAAAGAGCCAGACATTTCTCTTCAGGAGCTGGTAGAGACCAAAAACAGAGCAAAAAGAGAGTGAATATTGGACTTACATTCATCAGGTGGACACAAACACCAACATGACTCAAAGTGAATGACAATGTTACTTTAAATCTCCTGAATGTGTTTCTGGTTTCTCCAAGTGGCCAAAAAAAGTCATTGCAGGTTTAAGATTGTGATGTTGCAGCTACTTTATTAAGTAAATAAATAATAAAAAATAAAAAGTAGTTTTTATCTAATATTATCTACTCTGTTGTCCACAGTAGGTTCTCCTGTTGGATATGGTCGAATGCACAGGAAAAAACAAAAGTAATAAACTTCAGCATGTGAGTGAAATGGAAAACCAGACTGGAAAATAATTCAAGCTGGGAATCTAAAATCAGTTAGAGTCAATTAAGTCTAAGTGGCTTCAGTTTCAAGAGTTAGTCAATTGCACTTCTATAATTAAGGCTACAGGTATAAATATTACCTGTTGACCTTATCTGAGTTAAGATACCTCTCACGCCTCAGTTTCGTGTGTTGGATAATTAAAGTGTTTGACAGATAGTTAGTGATCAAATTCAAAGGATTATGTCCAGATGCAACAGAAACTTGATGCATCATTTGAATATGCTCTTCCCAAGTTGTGTGCATTGAGTGTGTTGAAAGATAAAATTACACCAAATGCTGTTGTGCATCTCATCCGTCTCTTAAAGAGTTTGCTCTTTTGATGGATTCAGGCTTTCTCTTTCCCAGAAGGGCTTCCAAGCAGAGTAGCTGCAGGAGATGAGTCTCCTGAATTTTCACCCAAATACCATCAGAACTCACATTAATAATTTCCACTCCTTCCTCTCTAATTCTGCAACACATCGATGAGGAAAAAGCTGCATAAAAGCAACGAATCTTTAGAAAAGTACAGAACACAGAAAGTACAAAACAGCCCCAAATTGGTTGAGATGAATTATTACAAGTCAGGATCTTAACAGTGGGTTTGTTCTCTGCTCGGAAAAATGAAGACTTAATAAAAATGGCTGACCTTTACACCCCCTCCACCCCGTCACACACTGACAAGAAAATACATGCTGTAGACTGAACGAGGAGTGCACATTTACTAATGGTGCAGTACATGACTTCTGGGTGTTAAAGTCTGGGGAAGAATTCAAACTTTGTAATATTAATGTAAATGATTTCCTCATGCAGCGAGACAGGGCCCATTAAACTCTGCTGATGTTAGTGGCAGCAGAGTTAGAATTAATGTGGAATATGCCAACTCACTCATGAGCCGACACCAGGCTGAAACACAACAGTTAAAATATAAAGTATGATGAGAAAATAAAAGCTTATATAAGCACAGAGATACTGTAACATTACTGACAGTTGGTAATATTGGTATTAGTGTGTGGCTTATAAAGCAAACATATAGTCACGCATTTATTTACATTACAAAGCATATTATTGGACTCATAATTAGTTTTAAAAAGCCTTTTGGGTTTTATGTTTATACATTGCAATAAGAACTAACCACAGTTATATTACTCTCTGTCAAACACATCGTTTCCAAGTACAATAAATCAAACCATATTCCCTGTGGCTTCACTTTATGAGAACATAATTACATTGTGCTTTATTGTACCTGTTACACAATGATGGATCTGAATGTACATACTGCGAAGGGAAGGATATTATAAAAACAGTCTTAACTTAAACAGAGAAACCTTCTCCTGGAAAAAAAAAAATGTACTGCCATCGAGAAAACAGCCATTAAAGCTTCATTAGTTGAGGTGATGACATTTGTGGTTTTGAGTGAAATGTCTCAGGGATTTTCTCATCAGGATGAGATGAAATAACTTCCCTTAACTCCTCTAACACCGTGATCAGGTCAAAATTTCCATTAGTCCATAAATCTTTGTTTATTACCAAACACCAGCAAAACTGATATCAGCCTCAGCTCTACTTTGTGTTTAGTGCTATCTCGCAAATGTCAGCAGTTTTATATTTGAGTCGGAGGTGAAAAGATTATTTTTTTAATTTAAATGACTTGTTATGTGAAAATTAGGAACTCCGTTAAAACCCTAATCTCACATAGGCTGTCATGCATTGGTTGTAATGTAGTAAAGAAAACCAAAGTAAGTCTAAGTTTTGTAGCTGCTCTGTGACAGAATTTAAAGAGTTGACATCTCATTATAGCAGGAGGTTTTTACTCTCTCTGCTGTTTCACCGTTTTTTCTGTGGGAATAGGGAACAAAGTTTTGCTCTGTAATGAGTCCTTCCAAGAGGGAAGGACTTGGCTGGGAGAAAAGGAAGACACTAAGCTGTCCCCTGTGATTAATTCAAATGAGATGAAGCATGAACCCCATAGGAGTGTTGCTTAGATAATTACGGCAAAGGAGACGGGAGCGAATGTTGTCCTGCTGACAAAACCAAAGTCACAAGAACAATTAATGAAAGTAAAGAAGGCTGTATGATCAGCCCCGGCGCTGGCCTGAGCTCAGAGGGACAGCGGCGTTTTAACCATTTACATGGCGGCTGCTTCTCGTCTTTGTTGTGGTAGAAAACTAGATGTGTGTTATTTGTGGACGTGGTGCAGCTATAGAGTTCTGTTTTAGCTCAGCAAGTTCTGCAAACCTCGAGGGAGCGCAGTCAGTTGTTGGAGTTAGTGGTTCTCTGCTGTCTGTTTTATGGTTTGTTTATATTGTTTCCCACTGAGCAGAGGGTTTTGTAATGTAAATGCATATTTCAGTCCTCTTTGTTTTATCTCCTTAGTCTTTATTAATGTCTCGCTTCTCCTCTTTATATGCAGGCCAGTAGCACACTGCGTAAACTCACTGAGTAGCACAGGGACTTCCTGAGTACCTGGAGTAGAAAGGTTTCCTGTGCTGAATGAATCTGCCTGATTAAGGTTTCAAAATGCTTCTGAGTATCAAACATGCGCAGCAGAGTCTGCACAGTGTCGCAGAGGCAAGGAGCCAGTTTCCATTTCACATTTCTACCTGTAATTTCTGCAGAGCTGCAAGTACTGATAGATGCATCTAATGTATTGATTCGTGTATTGATTTTTCTTTGTTACGAAAGAGTGAAAATGACATCTTCACTTGTTTCTTTTGTCTGGTCAGCAGTTCAGAGCCCAAAGGTATTCAGTTCACAGTTATATTGAACAGAGAGAATCAATAAATCAGCAAATTCTCACATTGAGAAGTTGGAGAGAGACATTTTTTTGTTTGCTTCCCAGGGAGGCTCCAAACAGTTTCAGTTTTGAAAAGTGAAGAACCAGTTTGTATCACAAAGTGAGTAAGTCCTCAAAATTCTACACGAAATATGTTGTTTGCAAGTGTTTTTTTGAGCTGATGCCTGTATCAGCAGGACTTTCTGTTCCAAAATCTTTACAAGTTCAAGTTGCAAAAATGAAATGTTTTTATAACTGGCATCTTTATGATTACGGTTAAGGTTACGAGCTATTCCTGACAAAGTGATTAAAATTTTTTAATCCGTTTTACTCATTCAAAGCCCCTAAAACCTTGGCTTCAAATCATAAGTATTTCTCTGCCAGATTAAATATTCATGACTAAATAAGCAACAATCACAGTTAAGGTTTTGAGACAAACATCCTCAGGTATTATTTGTTTTCAACACTCTGAAACTCAGCTAATCTGCCTCATCAGGACTGTGAGGATTGATCACATTTTATTGACCCTGAACAAAGAACCCTCCAGCCAGTCAGAAGAGCTCAGACAAAACTAAATACATTTCTGATGTAAAATGACCAAAACTGTTTTAGCTTTGGCAGAAAATAGTGAGTTAAAGTAGGATCTCATGACTCATAGTAAGAAGCTGATTGAGGAAATAAGTTTTCAGGGCCTTAAGGCTGACCTCAACCAAACAACGTTGATCCCCAAAGACTGCAGAGTGAGAGAGTTATGATTTCTTTGCTCTTCACTGAGCACCGTCACCTTCCCCCGCTGCACTAAATGACCAAACCTAATCGTGTTAGTGCAACACGTCATACCTGGAGATTGGAGTCTTATCCCTCCACACATCTTCAATCATGGAAATGAGGCCTTGTTTTCAATTATTTCTTGATGTATTCGATTCTTTCTAGATAACTGTCTGTGAGGCTCCCTGGAGTCGGAGTGCAAACTGTGCTGTGAGCAGCGCGCTCTGTTTACGTCTGACTGCCTGTGAACTCTGTCAGGCGCCTTTAGTCTGACAGATGGAGAACCTTGGGCTCACCGTGTCATTCTGTCGAAGGAATGAGGTTTCGAGACGGGCCGGCTTTCCTCAGACGGGGTATTTTTGGAACAAACAATCAAACAAGATCAGAAAATGTGTGTGCTGCAATATGTTGACTGCACCTTCAGACTTTTCACGCTTAATGTTTTATTCACATATTCCTCATGTATCCAGTAAGAGAATGCATGAACTCACCAGATCCAGGCGGTGTTTCAGTCTAAACCCAGTGTTCATGTTTTCTTCTATAAGCCTCCAGCGTTCCAAGAAACCAGGTGAATGATTAGATCAATGGGGATATTAATTTTTCTGAGGAATCGACCCTGCAGGCTCACGCCGCAGTATTTTCCCTCTCAGAGCAACATCGTTATTCTTAAATGCATCACTAATGACCTCATCGATAAGCTGCTGTGAAGTTGTCAAAATCCTAAATCAGAGAATTATGGCTCTCTAAATGTCAGCGCTGAATATCTGCCCGTGTGATACACAGGTATTGAATTTCAGTTTTGAAATTCATACCTCCTCTGGTGTTCGAAATATTAGAATTGTAAAATTTCTCCTGGCTTTCATTTGTTCCCTGCTCCTGCTGTGTATAGACTCAGCTTGAAAGAGGTTCATAGTGAAAGCAATGGACCACATTTATCATGGAAGACACCAGAAAATGTACTCCATGTTGCCTAGAACAAAAGTTTACTCAGTCTCTGTGGCTGCTGTAGTTTTTACTGAAAGCTATTCAGTTATGAGGGTTTTTTTTATGTGAGTCCTCAGGATTTCAGGATAAATAAAATAATAAATATTATATGATTTTCACATTCATGAATAAACCAAAGTTAGAATTTAGTGAGCAATGAGTGTTACTGTTGAAAAATTTGCCGTCCTCAAGTACACACTTGTCACTTGGGAGAACATTGCATACTTCCTCTGGAGACTTACCTTTAACTATTACAACTACATCCCAACCTGTTCTCACATTTTACACAATTCAACTAAAGGACAGTTCCAGTTTATTTCAGTCTCTCATATTTTTGGCCGGCTTCCCTTTGGGTCATGATAACATCTGGGAACGTGGTGGCCTGGTTCCAGACCTCTGAATCATCGCACAGCATTTCAAACAGATGATGTTGTGCCCACTGACGGTTTACAAAACCCACTGAGCTCTGTGGGCAGGATGAAGAACGGGGACATCATCCTCCTACATAGCAAGCAACATGCATGAATAAAGAAAAGTGGCGTCGAGAATGGATGACATTGATGCACTTGTATAGTTGATGCAAGTCCAAGTGCTGAAAACAACAACAATAAACATTTGCTTTCTGGTGAAGAGTTACATGAGAACATGAACACCACTCTCATATCTGGCCATTGAATATGAAACTGAAGCCAGGAAACATGGGCTAGCATCCTGTAAAATGGTGAATTGTCTTTTTCTGGCAAACAAAGCATGTTAATTAGAGAGCTTTGCACCCTTTGCGCTAGGATAAGTTAACCTGCTTAACTGACAGATGTGAGTCGTATTGAACTTCTCATCTCACACCCCCTCAAGCAAGAAATGACTAACATGAAGACTACAATCAGAGCTCCAATGGAAGAAAGTTCACGAAGTTTAAACATGATTTCCAGATTCGTCTGATTTATTCTCACCTGCACACTGACACAGATACTGTAGTTTTCCGTGACTCTCTCGATGGTCACGTCAGAAACCTGTGTGAAAAAAGGAGAAAAATAAGAGCTAAAGATAAAAATGAGGAAAGAATAAGAGCTCAGACTGCTAAGATGATGAGAGAGGCACAATGTGCGTAAGATTTAATTTCAAGGCAGCAATTTCCCACTCAGCAAGGATTGTGTGGGCATATGTGCATGACTAAATGCACGGTGAATCAGAGGGTGCGCGACTGAGGGAGAGCGTCTACTTCATCACACAGAAGTGCTGTGAGTACTCACATGTCAAAGGAGCGGTGCAGAAGATGAATCTGTGCTCTCAGAGTAATGCGTAGGACTTTGTTGTAATGACTAGATCTTTCCTCAGCGTTGTACAATGAATTCCTGTTTGTATCTCTATCTTCATGCTCCCTGTGTCTTCATTGCATTGTGTCGGTGAAATCCATGCACTGTTCTCACGTATAAAAATGTCCTCCAGGTGACTTGGTGTCCCGGGCCATGCACCACCTCCAGCCGCTGCACATCAAGAACCCCAGCAATGGGACTCCGGTCCACCAGAAGACCAACACCACGGTGCACTGGGAGCCCGAGGCCCTCTACACCCTGTGTTACTTCATGCACTGCCCACAGATGGAGTGGGAGAACCCCAACGTCGAGCCCTCCAAAGTCACCTTACAGACTGAGAGGTGAGTCCAGCAGGAACCCTGGAAATGATGCTGCAGTTTAGTCTAAATCCAGGAAGAGGTAACCTAAAAATTTGGTCATATAAGCTGTTTTTTTTTGTGGACCAAGAAGCTGTCCACCAAAATGAGGTGGTCTCAGATCAGTTATAGTCAAACTGCGATGAAACGTTTGTGCACTCTATACATCACATTGTGTCCCAGTTGAGAAGCAAAGCAGCACTAGTTTTTATGTCTTTGTGGCCCATACAGATTATTTTCTTCTCTTCAGTTGTGCTTAAGTCTCTCCACATAAATGCTCTCTAGTTTTCCAGTCTACATAAAAATGGGCAGAACATTATTTCAAACACTGTGAGGAAGGCACCACACTTAATGCAGTAAAGATCAGAGCAACTGGAGACAGTGTACACAATAAAGTGTGACAGCGGACTGATAGGGTTAATGTCAGGGGCACGATTGAAGAATAAACAAACCCAGTGTGGAAACAAGACATAACCTCAGTAGGTGAACACAAGAGCTGTGTCCCAATCACAACCCAGGGACACAACCCCTAACTCGAGGGTCTTTCTTGCCCAAGTTTTTCGCCCCACACCCTGTAAATAATATATCCAGGTCACTAACAAAAACAAATATATGAACAATATACTCAGAATATACTGTGGATAGGAGTAAAACTGGAACGTTTGCTGTATGTTAGTGCTGCTGAAGAGGAGATCTCAGGCCCAGAGTTAGAAAAAACTCATTTTGAGAAAAAAGCCTTTGAAGTTATGTATTAGTAAATTCCACACATTTTAGATCCTACAGGTGAATAGGGAATTTAAACTAATACCATCAACATGAAACTGTCACAGTTGATAGCTTTTCTGAAATTGTATGTTTAAATGTGTAAATGACTCTAATTAAACATAATTCACTAATTTGCATTCATTTCCAGAACAGAAATCTATTCTGGGCGTTTTCTTTCCACCGCTCTGAAAAAAGACATGTTGTGGAAGCAAAACAGCACCAAAATCTCAAAATGGACCATGAAAAGTTTTTGCCTTCAGCGTCTCCGTCAGTGGCCACAAACCCCAACAGCTCTTGATAGGTAGACACATACATCCTTTCAAGCATATTGCCTCTGTCAGTTAGTGGCAAACCAGAGCTGGAACAATTTCAGCTCTTGTAAAGGTTAGTACAGACATACTTTCTTGCCCAAGTTTTTCGCCCCACAAGCGATCCTGTAAGATGCTGCGTGGGCTGGTCGGCGCTGACACTTCCCTCGGCATTGAGCAGATTGATGGGAACCAGGGGGACTTCACTCGGATGGACGGATGGACAGATATTCCAACATCTTTCCTCCACTCTGAGGAGATAAAACTCCATCCTGACGACCCTGGGGAGCGCGAGGAATGTCAGGCGGAGTGACATGTCAGCAGGCTCTCGGGTCCCTGGAGAGAAAATTCTCTATTTAGCATTCTGCTGAAAGGTTGGAGACAAGTGGAAAAGGCCTGAATAACACAACGGGATGAGAGGGAGGCAGAATATGATTAAATGAGATGAAATAATCCTTTAGGGTTGTTTTATGAAGATGAGCCTTCTGCAAGGTGAAAAATTACTGAATTGCTGAGATGTTTTCACCTTTAAATATCTACCTGACATTAAATTAGCTTTAGAGATAGAAAATTGGTTTGTTGCTCCAAATGTTGAGGTTTATAAGAAAGAGTTTAAAATAGTAACGGAGCTGCAGTGGATTATGGTTTATGATATATTCAGGATTTTGGCCCAGGATTTTTCACACTGGCAGCTCTGGGTGTTGGTTGTCGCTACAGGCCTGCTGTCTGTATCGATGGATAACATTACCCTCAGTGTTTTCATTCCAGACTGGGCCTCCCTCTTTTTCAAACCCAGAACAGTATATACTGTATGTCTTTCAGCGAGAGCGCGGAGAGAAGGGAGGAGGTTTGAATTGTCACATTAGTCAGCCAACTGCTAAACAGCAGTGAAAACCTGGCTTTATTTTAAAACTCTTGCCAGAGTTCACATTCCTGGCAGACTGTAGGTGTAAAGACAAGGATAGCTGCGGTTGTGGGATGAGAAACTGATGCACATGAAATGTAGACTAGTCAAACACAGTGTGTCAATATCTAAAAGCTGCTGCCTTGATTAAACATGTGCTTACAGCAAATTTACAGAAGGACCAGGCGGCTGCATGCATGGTAAACAACAGTCCCAAATGGTTTCTCTCAGTTGGGTCCGTGGTTCTGTTTAAAATCATTTTTTTGAGAAATTATAGTTGCCAGAGGGTCATGAGAGAAAAAAAGCTCTACGGGGACCTTTACTGATGGATTCATAATATGATTTAACCGACTATAACATGAAATTAGCCCATTTAATTTAGTCTTTTAAGGTTTTCTAATGTGCATCTGAGACTGCTTCATGGGTTTAAAAGCCTTAAAGGACTTTTATTATCATCTAAACTGAGATCTGGTGACTCAGAATTATCCCTAACTCCGCTATAATCAACGTTTCTTGTAGAATAAGTACATTTGTGGTTAAAAGTATCCTGAATAGAGTTCATAAAAAGGGCATTTTCATGATGGAGTGAATATCTGCTTAATGAGAACCTTGTGAAAGGAACCTCACAAGTGTGACCATTTACCACTGACCTGCTTTAAGGGCCAGGCACTGCAGAAAGCACTTATAAGTCACAACCCAAGGCTGTTCTGTTTGTCATCAGCCCACTAATGCTGAGAAAAGGAGCATTTTTATGAGTCTGAGAGGATGATTATTGTGAATGAGAGGGATTTACTGAAAGCACAAAGCCAGCGGAGGGACTTTAGATATCATTTAGATCTATGAACTTTACTGAGTCCAGGAAAACAATGAACTTTTCTGTTTTGTGATACAGAATCTCCTAATAATATGCAGTAGCTAAATTAGAGATGTGGGTAGCTCAGTTGCTAATGGGCCGATAAGTTCACACAGTTTCTTCAAAAGATGTGTGTTGTCTCATTAACTCTTGTCTGTCTGTAAATATGTATGTATTGAGCTGTACTCCAGCAGATTTATAAAATGACACTGCAAAATATAAAATAGTTCCTTCAAATATTGTTATAATTTATATTCGGAAATAATATATTCCAAACTAATGAGACAGTTCTGGTTAAGTTTGATTGTTATTTTTGAAGCACAATTCAATTCAAGCACAATTAACATACAGGTAAAATAAACATGACTGCTTTGTTTTAGTTGTTTGACTTTACCACTGCTTCTAAGCTGTGTTTTACATCATTGTAGGAAGGGTCCTTGTAAAGAAGTATTTAAATAAATATCTTTGCCGAGTCCCATTTTCATGCACAAAAGCCTAAATGAAGTATGGGTTTACTTCAGTGAAAGAATAAGCCTTCTTGGGCATAAAGAAATGATTTCACAATCATCCTGACTGGTATTATACTTGTTAGGAGACAGCTGAATAGGATAAGAGCCGTATTACCAGTTTTTCTGTCTGGGCTTTCTTTCTCTGGCTTGTGTGAGTGTCCACATTGTGGTGCGAAGTCAATGTGACTGAATGGATATCTGGGAGCACCAGGAGCTTTAAAGAAGCAGCTCCCTTTCAAAGATTTCCCAGAAATGTGTTTCCGTGAAACACCTCGTACTTTCCATAAAGACCTGACTTGAGTTTAGATTCCTGCAAAATCAGTGTCAATTGAGGTAGCTTTGCCAAATGCATTTTTAAGGAATCAAGGAGGAGCCAAAAAGTTACCTGTTAAATTTCTATATTAGTCCAAGTGTTTTCTTCTATCTAATTTGGAGTGACACACGTGACAAAATGAGAAAAATCTTCTTTGTAAAGCACAAGAGCTCACTCTGCTTGTGAACTGGTGTAAAGGGGTTAAATGTCTGATGAATGACTGACCTGAATTTTGCTGCAGTTGCACTGTAGGTGAAAAGATAAATAGCAGGCAGGACAACATAACAGTGTGTATGTGTGTGTGTGTGTGTGTGTGTGTGTGAGACAGATTGGGTGATTTACAGGTTATGTGATTAGAGACACACACTCGTCCTGGAAATAAATGATGAAATATGAACATGTCAGCCAGGCAAGACCCATTACTGATTTTGATTAAAGAAGGTAATAAGAGCATTTAGGGAGGTTGCAGCATCTAAATCTCTTTCTGTTCTGGACTCTGTGGGTTATAAATTATGAATATTGATTTGGTGTAGCTGCCTTTTCAGTTATCTGTAAGGGCGTCTTTAATTAGAAAGTTTGTGGCCATCGGTGTCGGACCACAGGCTTTATTAAGTGATTTTATTGGAAAAGTCAATAGAGCACAAAGAGCGTTATGAATCCCTGCAATGTGCTATATGATATTATATTATGAAAATTAATCTTGACACACAGTAATTATATTATATATTATATGACATGTAAAATTTTTAGTTCATGCTATCTACATTTATAAATATAACTTCTGTTTTGTTTTAACACTCAAAAACTCAGTTAATCTTTGTCATCGGGACTTTGGGGGTGTGTGGTTTGATCAGATTTGACTGACTGCAACCAAACAACTCACAAGCTGTCGTCAGATTCTGAATTCTCAAATGTTGCTCAGTCCTGACTGGTGCATGGATGCATGTCACCTTTTTCCCAGCAGAGCTTCACCAACTTCAAACCTGGAGAACAGCACAGAAAAACTGAAATCTCTCGTGTGAAATTGCCAAAAATATTCTAAGTTTGGTAGGAAGTTGGGTGTTTATGTTGGATCCCATCAATCATGGTGAGAAAGAACACAACCCTTTGTTTTCCCCTGCAGGCCGTTCCTGGTACTGCCCCCGCTGATGGAGTGGATCCGGGTGGCGGTCGCCCACACTGAGCATCGACGAAGCTTCTCTGTGGACAGCGATGACGTGAGGCAGGCGGCCAGGCTGCTGCTCCCCGGTGTGGACTGCGAACCACGACAAATAAAGTAAGGATATGAAGCTCATAACAAGAGTCTTACTGCGACAAGCAGGCTGCTCTGAAGGCAGAGATAATCTCACTGGTTTAGTTAAACCTCAGTGAGTGAAGAACATCCACTGTTATGTATGAGAGGAGGAGTGAGTCCTTCTTGCCTCTGGAAGTGTTTAATCATCATAAAGTTTTGCCCATAAGCCCGGGAGCTCAACTCAGAAATCTCTCAGGCCATACAAAAGGTCCAGCTATGTACACATCTGCCCAGACCGTCAATAAATTCTCCCACTCCACAAAAAAAACAAGTTGGAGCGTCTGCCTATAAACACACTTCCTATGGAATGGAACTAAGTGTAACATGAATGTTATAAAATCCAGAGAAAGGCTGTATTCTTCAGGCGCTTCCTGTCACTTCCTGAAATCAGTCCCTATGTTACTTCAAGAGCAGGACATATTGTAATCGGTGTGTTTCATTCAGGACACTCTGACAAGCCAAACACAAGTGTGACTAATAGCGAGAAGTCACACCTTAGTGCAGGTGTTAATCAGTGTTACTTGTTACACCTGTGCTTTTCTGCCATGACAGCTCAAAGTGTTCAAAAGTCCAATAAGATAATTTGATGAAAATATTTGAGCAGCATTTAGAGATGATGTTGCCAGTTGATCCACACTGAAATGTCTTTTCTCTAAACCAGCAGGTTGGCATTTGTGGTTTTGAGGGAAATGTCTCTAACTATTGGATGAGCTACATTATTTATTTATTTATTTGTCCAATACTTTGTTTTTTGACCAAATAGCTGCAAAAATGAGTTTGTGTTTAGTGCTAATCCGCTAACTTTAGCATACAAACAACCCAACCCAAATTTTAAAGTCTTAATTTTAAAGTTTGTTCATGAGATCTGGCAGAAGTGTGTTTGTCCCTATTTTAACGGACAGCAGGAACCAATCTGCTGCCTTTGTGACTTGGGGATAAATTGGGGATTTCTGTCTCTTCCAGTCTGTCCTGTCTCTCCCTCTCTCCCTCTTTCTCCTCCCTCTTTCACCAACACACCACAGCAGTCACGTAGCCATGCGCAATATGTGTCACACGGCAGCTCAGTCAGTGGTTTTGAGTTGGTGTCAGAGGGTTAAGGGTCTCATCGCATTTCAAATACTTGCAGAGAAATAATAAATGAAACACTGAGAGGTGTGAATTTCCAATTAACATCTCTTTACATATGTCAGATATAATTGTCACATAACATGGGACCAACATCATGAAAAAGTTCCTCTGTGACCCTGTGGAAGCGTCAGCTGTGACAGCTGCTCGCAGCTTGGATTAAGAGGCTTTACGGGACACATGAATGAGCAATAATGAGTCATAGCAAAAGTCTTACCTGGAGAAAAGCTACTTTTTGAAATGAAGAAAGCAGAGAACCAGAATCATGCAAAGAAAAATCATGTGTTGACAAATGCAGCCCGATACTTGAAATAAACTTATAGTGTTGCAGCTAAATTTATAATAACAAGAGTTTAAGTTGTGAACGGCTGAGTCCTTTTCTGTGGAGATGTATGTCCACAGATCTCAAAATCTATTTCTGAGATAAGCTCCCACTTCATCACCGTAATGGATCGGCTGTTTCCATCTGCAGGGCGGAGGATTGTTTCTGTGCCACCAGAAAACTGGACGCAGCCTCCACAGAGGCCAAGTTCCTGCAGGATCTGGGCTTCAGGATGCTCAACTGTGGACGGACGGACCTGGTCAAGCAGGCCGTGAACCTGCTGGGGCCTGATGGCATCAACAGCATGAGCGAACAGGTCCGGCACCAAACACACACACAGCATTAACATCACACACCTGCACAGACATAGTGGGGAGGTGAACACAGTGAGTGATTATACAGGTTGACTAATGGATTAATTCATTCATGTTTCAACTCTAGTTTATAATCGCTTGATTCTGACGCATCAAAGTAGTCCAGATGATTGTTGTTTGTACACTAAAACAGGAAGTGCTTGAATCAAAGTTTCCATGCTACAGATTTGCCAGGATGTAAAGAAATACGCTAAAAACATGGCGCCCCGACATTCAGACATTCAGCATCGATCCTCAATAACAGTTCATCAGTTCAGTATTGAAGCCTGGCATTGATTTAACATGCTGAAGTTAGGGGCCGTCTCATAAGTGCACACAACGTTTCATTTTTGCAAATAATGTTCTCAAATTTTTTAAGACACCATTATTTTGATTATTTTGAACTGATTTTTTTTTTTAATTGAATGTTTATTTATTTATTTTTTCAAATACAGTTCAAATACAAATCATACTTTAGCATTAATGTGGGTACGTGGTTAAAATATTATCTAATAAATGTTCATTTGTGGGCAGCTAAACTTATACGTGTACATATGAAGAGCGTGAAATAAACAGATTGATAGTATCTTTCTAAGAACAAAGGGGGGAAAAAAATCTATTGTTCCATTTTTTCCTGAACTGAGCTTGGATGAGTTTCGTTTGACCCTCGGGTCGATATCTCAGCCTGTCATTTGGGATTTTCTACCTTCCCCAGTCCATGGAAATATTGGTTATTACTTGCACTGCTAAGTGGAAGCTAATAGTGCGATCAGATCTTCTGTGGTCAGAACGCCGTGCCTGATTGAGTTCAATTAATTCAGTTCAGTTAATCTTGGCAGGTCTCCACTCAGATTCTCTAAAAACCTCCAGATGTAGTTTGTACAAACCCTTTTCCCATTTTTGCTCCTGACATACATTTACAGCACATACAGGTTTCATGTTTTCCACAGCTCCTGACAGGTTGATTCATACCACATCCAGTCAGATTATTTGACTGGAACAGCCCTGAATTAGTTTTCAGTATTTACTGGTCCTTATGGGTGACAAATTGTATTAACTGACACTTTTCCTCCTCACTCCACCCATTAATAACCAGCCGAGGTGACACAGAGGCTTTTATTCACTTGTAAAACCGGTTAAATGGTGCAAGGGACCAGACAGCGTTACAGGAGCAATAAAGTAAGAGCTGCGGCCCGCCATCACGGCTTAGAGGCGTTTGAAGTCATCACAATGATCATCAGGGTCCGCCGTCGATCGCTCTTTAGCTGTCTGCTGATTAAGTAGATCGGTGTCCAGGAAATATTTAAGAATGAATCACCACAAAGGGATATCAGTCTTCAACATAAAGTGCTTTGGTGTGTTATGAGCGAGTCGTAAAAGGCCTTTGTTGAACATAATGGCCCAGATCAGACATATGATTGAAGTCTGTTTTATGGAACCTCGGCCAAAAATGTTCTTTGTCGTAGTTTGATAAATGGCAGGAACCTACGATAAAGTTCTTCTGTTGTTTTCCTCTTTGCAACAACACTTAGATGCAGCCTCACCTTTCCGCTCGGAGCATAATGTGCGTGGGCGTGTCGGGCTCAAGAGAGCGCTCTGTGCATATGGTGGCATGTGGAGATATAGGATGTTAGGAGCTGCGCTGCCCACCTATGCTGTCGCTCTCGGTGAAAAGACAGTTATTTTAAGGCCGTTATGATCATGTCTGGAAAACTGCAAGCAACTGTTGGAAATGTCTGATTGATGATCTGAAATGGGCTATATGTTAAGTACGAATACTGAGTATATTTTATTCCTATCTTTAGACATGAGGCTGATTAGCACATATGGCGCTTCAGAGGTTCCTAATGAGAAAATGGTGATCACACATTACATGAAGAAAGGCTTCCTATAGGATTCCTATAGAACTGATGAGCACCGCTGTTGGTGAGCTCCTTAAAGATCTGCTGATAGTCTCTAATGGGCTTTGCTGATAGCGTTGAAATCTACATTTCTCATGGTGTAGTTAGGAGGAATGACCACACCATTTCATGTGTGTTGGTTAGTTGTGACAATGAATCAACATGCTCAAATACATATCTACTTTATATGCTGCTTGGGATTTTCATCTCTAACAAATCTTCACATTTTACAGGATAATCATATATCAAACAAAAAAGTTTGGACGCTGTGTAAAACATAAATAAATTCTATGAATTAATAAATAATTTGCTAATCCTTTTCAAAAAATGCTGAATTGAAAACAGTACAAAGACGATATATTTATTGATTTTTGTAAATATCTGCTTATTCTGAATTTGATGGCAGCAACATGTTTCAAACAAGTTGGGACAGGAGCAACAAAACACCTGTTTGGATCATTCCACAGGTAAACAGGTTCATTGGTAACAGGTGATAGGATCATGATTGGGTATGAAAGGTTCATCCTGGAAAGACTCAGTCGTTCACAAGCGAGGATGGAGAGAGGTTCAACACTTTGTCCTTTTGCATTTTACTCAGTGTCCCAACCTTTTTGGAATCTGGGTTGGAGTAGCTATAGCTTTCAAATAAATCTAGTGGAGTAAAAAGTACAATATAGTAGGATAAAATGATAATAACGAAATGAATGTACAGGCAAAGTACAAGTGTGGGAATTAGCAACTTTGCTTTGGAGACCAATTCCCTGGCAATCGCAATTTTATGGCACCACTGTTCTATTAAATCTACCAAACAGCTGCTGAATAAAGGCTTTTTGTACCATTTTCAAATCAGAAGTAGATTCAGTTTGAAGATACCTGAAAGAAGGAAGAGTTTATCACCTTTCCTTTCCTGCCTAATCCCTGTCTCCCTCCCACAGGGAATGACCCCCCTCATGTACGCCTGCGTCCGCGGGGATGAGGCCATGGTTCAGATGCTGCTCGACGCCGGAGCCGACATCAACAGCGAGGTCAGTGTTCACGAGACGCCGTCGGTCTGTCACATCGATTCCACATTTTTGTTGTTGTTGTTTTGGTCCAATATGCTCATTTACAGTTTACATTTGTTTGTGTGTATCAGTGAAAACGATGAACCCTCTTCGTGTCGCT
Organism: Holacanthus passer; assembly: GCA_025331565.1. Classification (NCBI taxonomy): domain Eukaryota; kingdom Metazoa; phylum Chordata; class Actinopteri; family Pomacanthidae; genus Holacanthus; species Holacanthus passer. The sequence goes on from JAFREQ010000053.1 coordinate 440,095, forward strand.
CTCCCTCCTCCTCTCTGTCTTCATTGTCTCACCTGCTGTCGGCATGCTCTCTGTTCTCCTGGCAGCTTATTACATGAAGTGCACTGATAAGCAATAAGCGCAGATCATTTGCATGGGAAAATGAGAGTTTGTTTCTACTCCAGAGGAGAATAATAATCCACTGATAGCCCCTCAGGGCAGGCAGTTACTTCATCACATTTTACACTTTAGACATTCAGCAGCAGTTTGGCTTCATACCACATCAATAATGCATTACTGTTGTACGAGTGTGTGCACTTGGTGTAACCTGCTACCACCGACTGTGCATGAAGCATGAACTTCAATGCACTTATTTATTAAGTAAGAGTATTAAAAGTAAGAGTGAAGCCTTGTTGTAATAAATCCTGATTTTGTCTCCGCAGTGTGTCCTGTGTGTAGAATCGTAGATTATTCTGTATAGAAATGCTTCATGGACTCTCCTCCACCGTGGTGACCTCATTGACTGTTGTGATTGCTCCATTGGTTTAGTGCATGTACTTAGTGCAGGTGTGTTGACTCTAAAGCAAAGCGCTGCCTGTATAAATCATCAGAGTTCAATCTGATTTATAAATATTTAAAGGATTACTTCACCCAATTACAGGAAACATAATCTGTCATTTATTTCTAGTCTGGCCATGCAGGTAGTTTTTATGTGTCGAGGTTTTGAAATACCTTTTCTACGATATCTGTCACATCAATGCACTGGAGGTAAGTGGACTCCACAGGTTCCCAATATAAACCTGAAGGGTCAGATGTGATTAAAGGAATAAGAAAAAAGTATATCTGTCAAAATGTGGGTTTTTTTTACACATTTTACTTCTGATTTTTGCTCTTTTCTTGTGACATAAAGGTTAGTTTTACCTCTTCAGACATCTAAAAATCCTTCAAATAAACAACCTGAGAAGCAAAAATCCCTCTTTGGTTGAGCTCCTCATGTCGACTGTATTCACACTTGAAATAATGGTGAGGTAGATTTTGATTTATAGTTTACTCATAACACTTAAGCAGCACTCTCATTTACCTGGTGATAGAGGGTGATGGTAGGCTACACACATACTAACATAACCTAAGATTTACATCCAGGTAAGATATATTTCACCTTCGAGCAGACGACTGCCGTGCAATCACTGTTTCTACATCCTTCCATTTATTGTGGCAATTAGTGGTGATTGTAGTGAGGAGTCTTTCTCAACATGCTTCTTGCTGTGTTCCCTCTCAATAATTGCCACTGTTTGAAATCGTAGGCTTTGAACTGAGGTGACAGAAATCTCCAAACCTCAACATCTAAGACCAAAACTATCTGCATGGCTGAATGCACTGCGGAGGGAGGGAGAAGACCGGTCTGTTTGATTGTAATTGAGGTGAACTGAGCCTTTAAGTAAACTAAAAGCAGATGCTTTTGCATCTTACTAATTAAACATTACACTAATGAAAACATTTTGTAAAAGCACTCCTCTGGAGTCGTGATATTTGAAGATATTACAGTCGCTGATGGCCTCTGTTTCTGCTGAAACTACCTTATATTACAAAGTGATTAATAATTCATCACTGTGAACACAAAAACACTAACAGCCCCACTGTTGTTTAGCATCAAATGAAATGTGACATTACATTAAACGTCTGTTGGAAAGAGGCCTCCTCCCGGCGACATTTAGAAATAATTTCGATAATTTATTCTGCGATAAAGCCACTTTAGAAATCACAGAACAGCATCGGGCTGTATGGCTGTTTAATTTTACTCTGACGCTGCTTTGTTCATGAGTCAGCACCACCCGTCTTGACAGTGTTTGTAGTCTTCGCCAATGTTGTGTTTTCTCTCTGGTTTCATTCCCCTTTGAAATGAAACACTTTTTAAAGATGGATTGAGGCACATAGCACAAAGTGCGGTCAGAGAGCCGTGCCCAGGCAGATATACTCTATAAAGTTTAGACTGAGGATTTCAGATGGCACGCAGGAGTCAAGCTGCTCAGGATTTTCTGTGAAACTCAAGAGGAAAATCTCCCTCTGCCATCCTGCCCTCCTTTGCTTACACTTCTCCTGCCTACTGCTTCTCGCTCCTCCCTCCCCCTCCTATCTCCCCCACCCTGAGCTGTGAATGTTAATGGCTGTATATCTCTCTCCCTGAACTTCACCTATGACTTCCCAGGTGCCAAGCACAGTAAACAAGCACCCCTCAGTTTATCCTGAAACGCGCCAGGGGACGCCACTCACTTTCGCCGTGTTACACGGACACGTCCCTGTCGTGCAGGTAGTGACGTTTATGACCTGTAACCATTAACCTGTGGCCCTTGTCCTGACCTTTGCACCAAAATGAAGATATAATGATGATGATGATTATTATTATGGTGCATCATAATAATAATGATGTCAGTATTTTTTATTATTTCTCCTTCTTGATCCTATCTGTGCAGTAATTATCTCAGTAATGCGGAGAGGACTTGGTCAAGGCTGACTCTCCTGATTAAGTTTGTTTTTAATAATGTATGCTCTTAAGATGTGTAGATGAGTCACCCAGCCCCCTGGTTTTCACCACAACTGAATCTAAGGATCCTACAGCAGCAGGGAGAAACTTCCGGAGGCAAACGGCAGAGCTCAGCCAGCCTGATACGCAGCCTCAAGGATGCCAAAATTCAGTGTTTTGTTCACTTCTGTACCTTTTTAATTTATAATACATTCTACTGCAGTAGTTATTGTACGAGCTGACACTGGCTGAAAGCCTGATGAGCAGCGCCGCCCTCAGGGTTTTTTTCAATTATTAATCTGCACCACCGCAATCAGATGTTTTTGGGATAGAAGAAGAAACCATTTTGGTTCTTCCTTTTCTCAGCTCAGACAAGTCAACAGCAACAATAAGCCCAGCAGACAGAAGCTAATGAGGGAGTGTAGCCAAGAGTGTGTTTAGTGCTCAGAGATCGGACAGTCTCTAAATGAGGTGGTTTAGGTTTCCACCAGTTGAGGCTTTCCCTCTTGCCAAGCCTGAGTGTAACACACCATCTCTCCCTCGCCTGTTTTCTTCCTCCCTCCTCTCCCTCCTCTCCCTCCTCTCCCTCCTGGTTTGCTCCCTCCCCTCTCCACCTCCCTCCCCTCCCCACCACAGTTGCTGCTGGATAACAGAGCGAACGTGGAGGGCGCCCTGCAGGATGGGGCGGAGAACTACACGGAGACCCCGCTTCAGCTGGCCGCCGCTGCAGGTAATCACAAACAAGCAGCAAAGATTCTTTGCTTTCAGATTCCAGACGTGCATATTTGACCCAGGTTTTCTTATTCTTGATGCTGCGTGTAAAGGATTAGTCACAACATGCTCGACTGTGAGCTCACCAGAAGGCATTCTCCCTCTATAAAGCATCATCTAATTAATTTATCGTTTCCAATTACAATCTGAGAGTCAAGAATGCAGTGAATTTTAAATGCTGCTTTCCCATGATTGTGCTGCTGTATAGTTGTGCAGCCATGTGTGAAACAACCTGCAGCAGGTATTGGTTTTCAATCAAAATGGGCTTTATAGGAAATGAGAATTATCTGTGAAAGCAGAACCAAATGTGCATTTAAATGAACAGTTTTTGTGAAGCGTGTTCACTTTCTTGCTGAGAGTCAGATGAGAGGATTGATGTTCCTCTCAGGTCTCTACATCCAGTAGTTTAGCCTTAGCATAAAGGCTGGAAACAGATGGAAACAGCTGGTCTGGCTTTATTCAAAGGTAACAGAATCTGCCAACCAGCAGCTCTAAAGCTGATTAACAAACACTTTTTAAACACTGTAATGTTTAATGAACACAAACTGAAGAAACATGGTCGTCATTGTGAAGCTATCAGTGGAAAACTTAAGAAAGTCACTGCACCCTGACAAGAAATAGTCCCACACAGAAACATTCATAAAACTACATATTTTTGTTTTTACACTTATATTTTTCTACAGATAAGATATAGCGTGTTGATTAGTGAGCCTGAAACAGAGTCAAGCAATCTGTTTTCACCTATTTATGCTAGGCTAAGCTAACTGGCTGCTAGGTCAAAGGTCAGTCATCTCAGCAGATACGCCAAAATGTTGAACTGTTCCTTTAAAAACATCACGTTTGCCCAGTGATTGAGCTACACTGACACTAATCCTAATGAAAGTTTTAAACATGAATCAAATTTTAACAAACCTTTTCATTACAGTGAAGGTGTAGGCAGCCGCCTGTGTGATTAAAACACACAGCCACGGATAATGAACGCTATTAACATCCCACTCATTAAATAATAAATAATGCAGATGAAATAAAGACCACAATCCCAGAGCGAATTTTACTATTGAATAGCAGCGAGTGAGAGACTTTCTGGGCCCAGAATAGTTTTATGCAGGTTCTCTGACTCCTGCCTGATTTACTTTACTGTCACATTAACTTTACAAGGATGTAAAAGCTGCAATAAGCAACACGAATATCCAGATATTCAGGTTACGTTCCAGTTGATTTTAAATGAGCTGTGTCTTGACTGTGTCAGATATGATCAGTACTGAAGTGTTTAAATCGCCTTTAAACTGGTAGCTGCAGTAGTTCCTGCTCTTCGAATGCTCGGCAGAGTGCGTCAGGGATTAGTTATGATTCGTTTTGTGCTCAACAGAGCAGATCTCACTGCTGCAGTCTCTCCTGTGGAATTCAGTGAACGTGAAAAGGTGTTTTGATGATTTATGTTTTGTTGTACACTTCAGCAGAGGCACTTCAAGAGCCTCCCTTCACCTCAGACAGCTGACATTTCCAGCAGCATCAGTGATGGAGGAAATATTCAGATTCTTTATATGAGTAAAAGTACCAAATCACACACGGTAGAAATACTCCATTACACAATTTGTACTTATGCACATGTATTATCAGCAAAATATATTTAAGATGTCAAAAGTTAAAATATTCATGCTGCACAACAAAAATTATTCCTTTACAAGTAAAAGTATCATCAGCAAAATGTATTTACAGTGTCAAAAGTAAGTATACATTTTGAAGACTATTTTCAAGTTATATGTTATTTCTGTTTTTAGCACTTGTTAGTGTCAAATAAATATTGTGAAGTAAAAAGTAAAATATTTTCCTCTGAAATTTAGAAGCATAAAGTCAGAAAGGAAAAAAGTAATACTCAAATTTGTACTTCAGTAAGATATTTGAGTAAATGTACTTCTTCCACCAGTGATCAACATCGATGGTTACAAATCATCAAATGTAAGCTGCATTTATTCATGTGTTTCATGTTTCCTCCTGCTCAGGCAACTTTGAGTTGGTGAGTTTGCTTCTGGAGAGAGGGGCCGACCCCATGATCGGGACCATGTGTCGAAACGGCATCTCGTCGGCTCCGCTGGGAGACATGAACTCTTACAGCCTGGCAGCAGCACACGGCCACAGGTACACACACACACACAGGGACCAATACACAAGTGCCAGGCCGCCAGAGATATATCCATTACCACAGTATTGATCCATTTACACACTCTGCCCTGGTCCATCTGCCTCTCACAAAATCCTGCAGCGTATGAGAGGCAGATATCTTGGTTCCGCTGTCAGACGACAGGCGACGATAAGCCCCGCAGTCTATTCAGCGGCACTTATGGCTCCAGTCTGACATCATTTCCCTGCAGCTGAGTAAGATAAAGCCCATTAACATTCAGGGCAGTGAGAGCTGTCAGGAAGCGGAGTGGAGTGGCAAGCCAACAACACAATGCTGCATTATTAAGACAATCAATTATAGCGTGATGATCACGCTGCAGCGTGTCGTGAGCAGACTGGAACTGTGTTCAAATCTGTGCTGAGACGGTGGAGTGTAAAAGTTCTGCAAGACCAACCTGAACACTGCTACTGTGGCTGAATTTCTCTTTTATTTTACATGCTTAATGTTGTGCCAAAACTTAGTCAAAACATTATCGTGAACAAAAAAGAAAATTTGGAACAAGACAACAGTATATACAAATGTTATTACAATTTTCAATTTTCTGTTTCAATATGACAGTGGCCCTGTGCACAAAGCCAGATCCATAATGAATTGGTTTTCAGAATTTGGTGTAGAGGAACTTGACTCAGTCCCACCCAGAACCTTTGGGATGAACTGAAGCCCAGACTTATCACCCAGCATCAGTGTTGGACCTCACCAGCGCTCTTGTGGCTGAATGGGAGCAAATCCCTGCAGCCGGGCTCCAAATTCGAGCCTTCCAGGACGAGTGGACACTGTCATAGCAGCAGATAAATGCCCATGGTTAAGGATTGAGATGTTCAACAACCACGTGATGGTGTAACATTTGAAAATACTGCGATCAAACAACATTTTATAATGTGCTTCAAAGTAAACCTCCCTCTGACTTGTCATCAGTGATCAAACAATCTCAGAAATGGGATATGATGTGATGTTTATCTTAACGAGCTCCTCCTCACTGAAGCAGATGGTGCAGTGATGCATCTTCAGGCTGTGATCACGCTGTATATATTACGTGTTAAAGTCCACTCTTCTCAAAGGAGGGGGGGGGGGTCTGTTACTGCTGCGTCACTCTGTTGCAGAAACAGTGTGTTGCCACGTTGCACTAATGAATCTGAAGGCTGAAGCATGTGTTATTTTGCAACATCTTTTACTTTCTTGTCTTTTTAGAGGAGAAAATCGGTTCACATATTTCGACCAGTGATCGAGGTTCAGAGGACGCAATCGTGTTTAATTAAGTGCATGAGAATATTTTGAGTGTCATCAGAGATAGAGAGCTCTGGATGGGCTTCATGTCGAGTTAACACAGTACGTTTATGCCTAATTTAGAGCCATTTTCTGCTCTGTGATCACTCACTTCGCAATTTCTCTTCCTACTATTTGACCTCAGGCCAGGGGAGGTGTTTTGTGGTTTTCTCTTCACAGTTTGATTCCTGTTTTTACCTCTTGAACTGGCCTTAAAACAATCTGTCACTGTATCTTATCACCTCCTTTAATCTCTGTCTGGGTTTTCTCTCCTGCCTCCTCCGCTGCAGGAATGTATTTCGGAAGCTCCTGGCCCAGTCAGACAAGGAGAAGGGCGACGTGCTGTCTCTGGAGGAGATCCTGGCCGAGGGCTCGGAGCACGCGGAGAAGAGGTTGGCGCCGCAGGCCAACGGCGGAGGGACCCTGCGAACAGGAAAGGCCAAACTGAGGGCCCTGAGAGAGGCCATGTACCATAGCGCAGAGCACGGCCATGTGGACATCACCATAGACATCCGCAGCTTAGGTCAGATTTACTAATACATGCTTCACTGGCACACATGCCTCGCTCTCTGGTGCCTCCAGCTGTCCTGGAGATGTGCTCATGCTGTGCCTGTCCTGTCCCGTCCTGTGCTGTCCTGTACACACTCTCAGCAATCACCGCTACTCATCCAACCATGAAACACTCACACAAGTAGGATTTTTTTATATCCGAGGCGATAATAGCTCGGGTCAAAGGTGTGAACGAGTTGATGAAAAGTGTCCTCAAGCAGGTCTCAGTCTGTAGATGTGGCGATCATCAGCTTTCACCTCAACCAGGGTTTTTACAAGTTTCAACAAGCTAAAGTTAAGACTTTTAAAGAGCTTTTTAGGATCATTACAAATTCAATTTAAGACCAATTTAACATCCATAAGGCCAAAAAAAGTACGAAAGGATATGAAGGAAAATCAGAGTCCCAGAATAAATTGCAAAGTAAATAAACATATTCATATTCAACTGAACATGACTACACAGAACTGCGTGTGCACAACAGTGATGTGTATGTGTATGTGTGTTTGTGTGTTTGTGTGTGTGCACACGTTAGTGATGCCACGTTAGCCCACACACCACAGTGTTGTACACCAGCTGGCTGTACTCCAATAAATACTGACCATTATTGGTTCTATGTTGGTTTCAATTTGTACAAATGATCAATACGAATTTTTGCCAAAAACACATTTAAAAGATTTAAAAGTTAATGCAATTTCATAAAAGTAAGATTAACATTTTAAGACATTTTAAGGCCTAAAATTTAGATGATCAGCTTTTAGACTTTTGCCCTTTTGTCCAGTTCATGAGACGATCGATACCAATCTCATGTCTGTACGATAAATAAGAACAACAAACCTGGCTCTGTCCAAAGGTAACAAACTGCACCGACCAGCACCTCCAAAGCTCACCATTTAATATGTTATATCTTGTTTGTTTCGTCTGTACAGAAATTGACTATTTATTTCCCAAAATGTTGAACTATTCTTTAAGAACTTCTCGTCCATGATGGTTTAAGAACTAAGGTTGACAGTTCATTCTGGACCTTGAAAGCAGCACCAATCTCACTGAGAGGACGATTAGCTAACAGCTACTCAATAGACCTTGTGGTGAGATTGTTTTCTTAGGCTACAATGTCAGAAAATAGTGAAAAATGAACATCACAACCTACCAGAACCCAAGGTGACATCTTAAATTGCATATTTTGTCTCCACAACCCAAAAATATTAAAATAATGATAATGTGAAACATGAAAAGCTGCAAATATTCAAATTTGAGAAGCTGGATTGAGCAATTGTTTTGTATTTTTGCCTGATTAATGACTTCAGTCATAAGTTGCCTATCACAATTGGTTTATTTTCTCCTCCATTAATCAACTAATCATTAAGCAGAGCTGCTGATACAGAAAGCCTCCGCTGTCATGTCATGATTTATGTTAATTTCACCTACAGGCATTCGGCGCTCATCATATTGTTGCAGCCATTTTTTAACGGGGCGTTCTTTAATTATATTCAAGTGCTGCCTTTATATTCCCGCCGGAGAATCCGACTTTCCACTAATCCAACACTCACCGTGCAATCGTCCTTCAACCCGCACTAACGCCATAAAGTGATGGAAACATGGTCGGTTCTGTCGCCCTTGAAACTGCTCCGACGCGCCTCGCCTTCGCCGTGTGTATTCACTGTTCGTGTGGTGTCATTCCCAGGCGTTCCCTGGACGCTGCACACCTGGCTCGAGTCCCTGCGTACCTGCTTCATCCAGCACCGCCGGCCGCTGATCCAGGGCCTGCTCAAAGACTTCAGCTGCATCCAGGAGGACGAGTACACAGAGGAGCTCATCACGCACGGCCTGCCGCTCATGTTCCAGATCCTCCGAGCCAGCAAGGTCACTGGGGCTTTCTTTCATGTGCATGTAAACAAAATGCTTGTTAGGGAGACATCAGACAAAGTAAGGCTGGTTCGCTGGGAATACAAACTGTCCTGCGCTCGTGTTCTAGGGTGACATTAACACTCACATTTGCATATATTTAGTTGCACTCCAAACCATATTAACATACATTTGCATAAAATTTTGTCCCGGAAAGCTCGTGGAAAACAGAGGCCAGAAAACTGTCATCTGTATAAAGTTTCCATCCTCACTTGTGTTGCTGTGTGTTTGCAGAACGAGGTGATAAGCCAGCAGCTGTCAGTCATTTTCACCCAGTGCTACGGGCCCTTCCCCATCCCTAAGCTGACAGAGATCAAGAAGAAACAGACCTCGCGCTTAGGTAAGAGAGCGAGTTAAAAATAGTGAGCGTTCCTCAATGCTTTCTTGTGCTTTCTGCATTAGATGGAGCTGAGTGACGAGGGAGTGACAGCAGGCTGAGAGGTAAAGCTGAGACATGCTGGTTTTTTTGTTGGGGAATTTGTCACCAATGCTTGGTTCATGAAGTCTCTGTAGGTGGCGCTCTGTTCTGTCTTTTCAGTTTCAAGTTTTTATGAGCTGATAGTTGAACTTTTTGTGATTCATAGTTTAGTGAAAGGCAACAAGATATAACAAAATCTATGCTGATCAAATATCACAGATTATTGCTTCAAGCTCATTATGTAACGACATTTACTAACTAATACAACAGTTTCTTTTTGACATTTGAGAAATATTACAAAGTGAATATTAATGACAAAACATTGCATTTGGATTAGTTATCCAGAGGATCGTTAAATCAAGCCACTGAGAGAGTGTATGAAAATTATGAGGTGGTCAGAAGAGACAGAGAGTTGCCTGCAAGTTTTTAAAAGCAATGAATTCAGTTTCTTCAATAAAAGGCCTCAGAAGGATTTAAGAAGTCTGTGGATGGTTGATTGTGCTGCAGGAGGATATTTAACCTTCTGTCGTGGAGAATCGTTAGACCTGCATCAAACACTGTCACCGCTGCAGCTGCAAGTAGCTCATTAGCAATGACTTAAATGAACTTAAATGATTACATACTTTTTAATTGGTTAATCCATCCTTTCATTTTATGCCTCTTATCTGGGTGCAAGTCATGTTCATTTTAATAATTTTATCAGTAGAAATTGTTGGGAAGGAATGAAAAATGTTGATAGAATAGTAAATAATTCTAGGCCATTTTGTCCCAACTGGTTTGTATCATACTTTCATACTTTCATGATCGTGAAACAGATTTTGATTTGTGTTTTTTTCATTTTTGGGAACGTCAATCAAACTGGTGTTTAATCGTTATAAGAATGGCTTCTATCTGTTTTTGCAAATTAAATCTTCATGTTTTATTTTTGACTTCGTTTGCACATTACAATTAATCATCTCTGACACACAAATTTGTCTTTGAACATTTATCATGACGATGTTTCGTATTCACACGTCTGTAATGATGTGATTTCTCAGTCTGGTCTGGATTTAAAAGCTCCTTTGAAGTTGGTTAAGTCACAGATTTCCATTTTCTTCATATGTTTCTTATCATCGCAGCACCAGGAGGCACTGGAACACTCAGTGACTGTGCTGCAGCGCCACCTAGTGCTAAATCAGAATAAAATGACAAATGGTTTGTTATTTTGTGTGTGAAGAGAATTAATGCTTTATAAACCTCTGACAATTAATTAATTTATCTGGATGTTCAGTTTTAAAGGACCAGATATCAAATTCAGTTGGCTGCCTGTCAGAATATTAATGAAACAGGAATTCTGTTTTGATAAAGCTGCTCCGATAGCTGAGTGATGAATCACCCTCTGAGTAATTAATGACCACATTAGCTTAATCTTTTTGCTGTTGTCCATCCGTGGTTTGGGAGACTTGAATAATGAGGCATTGTTTGGATGTTTTTATTGGATCTTATTGTCATCTTCTTTTTTTCAGACCCCCACTTCCTGAACAACAAGGACATGTCTGATGTTACTTTCCTGGTGGAGGGGAAACCATTTTATGCACATAAAGTTCTGCTGTTTACAGCTTCACCCAGGTAAAGAATTGATCTGTTTATCAATGAATATTTTTATTTTATTTTCTCCTATTCAGCTCTAATATACCCACGATTCCTTCTGTTTCATCCAGGTTCAAGTCGCTGCTCCAGAACCGACCAGCAGCAGAGAACACCTGTATTGAGATCAGCCACGTCAAGTATAATATTTTCCATGTAAGATTTTTATTGTATCGTCTTTTGCTTTCCAGTAATAACCCAAAACCACAGTCAGCATGTTGTGACCTTGTTTCAAAATGGCTGCAACTAACAACCAGATTTCTGAGGCCGTTATGATAACAAAAATCTAGAATATTGCCAGCTTTCTTTTTAGTTGTCAGCTGACATATACACAGACACTGACATATCTGTGATAAGGTATTATTGCCTGATATAGACTGATCCTGCCCCGCTCTGTGTTTCAGCTGGTCATGCAGTATCTGTACTGCGGAGGCACCGAGTCTTTGCACATACGCAACACTGAAGTTATGGAGGTAAGACAGACTTAACCAAAGCCTGCCGAGTGACAACACGAGTATTAGCATTTCTAATCCCGAGTCCTGTGCCTCATTCTGTGTGGCTGTACTGTTCCCTGCAGCTCCTCTCTGCAGCCAAATTCTTCCAACTAGAGGCCCTTCAGAGACACTGTGAGATCATCTGCTCCAAGAACATCACCACAGAAACCTGCGTGGACCTCTACAAACACGCCAAGGTGAGACAATCAAACTGTCTATTTTCAAGGTACTTTTTTTAAAACTGCTCTAGGCCACATTTTTATGTTAACAGTGGATCAAATTACTACTTGTATGCGAAAGCGTTGACTCATAAAGATGAACTCAGAGTGTTTAGTGTCTTTCAACTCACTGTTTTGGTTTGACGACCCACAGCTGTTCTGGTTCACTGTCAACACACTCATCATCATCATATTCATCAAAACAGCTCCAGTAAAACCGCTGTACGCTGTCGGCCCACCACAAGTGAAAGGCTGGTGAACATAGACACACTGTAGGTCTTTGGCCAAAAAAATGAATCCACCTTGACCTTAAAGTCTTTTTCCAGGGGAAATTGGCAAAAACATGCCAGCAGGGGAAAAAATGACTAACAGGCAGCAAAAAAGTCGGGACTGACAAAGTAGGACAGTCACTTAACCTGTTAGAATAAGACGTCAACAGTTACATAAAGATATTATTATTTTATTGGTAGTTATTTTAATGACATAGTTGAATCATTGAAAATATTTTGTCACACAAACAGTATGTCAGCCTCAGTTGTACTTTGTCTTTAGTGCTGATCAGCAAATTTTAGCATGCTAACATGCTGAACTAAAATGGAGCACATGGTAAAGATTGTACTTGCTAATCATCAGCATGTTAAATGTTCAAAGACACTGATCTTCTCATCACCCTTCACAACAGTTCAAAACTCTTTCCTGATGTCTCTCCTTCGTCCTTTTCTCACTGCAGTTCCTTGGTGCCTCGGAGCTTACGGCTTTCATCGAGGGCTATTTCCTGAAGAACATGGTGCTGCTGATCGAACTCGACAGCTTCAAGCAGCTGCTGTACGAACCTCCGCCCCCCGAGAGCCCCGCCTCCAGCCCCGGCATCTACACCGACATCCTCCTCGACCTGGAGAAAACTCTGGCCATACGCATCCGCTCCATCCACCTCTCCACCTCCAAGGGCTCCGTGGTGTGACGCCGTCCTCCTCCGAAGCCCTCCGATCCAGGCACAGCATCCATGTAACACCATCTTTAACGCCCTGCTATACGTCCCTGTCCGCGTGTCCTGGCCCCGCCGCTGAAGAGGGGCTGTCGGATGTCTTTATGTCAGGGATTCCCTTTAATTCTGCCTGTTGCAGAGAGTTCATGTTGGCGTAAAAATCAGAGAGAGAGAACTTTCTCGCCTTGTCGGAGGCTTGAACTCTGTCGTCCCAATAGCTCCCACTGATCACTTCACACCTCTACAATAAAAAACTGTATAAAAAAAAATACAAAAAAACTGACTTGACCCACTTGAGCAGTATCACTTAGACCTAATTGTGATTATGAAACTTATCGTATTTCATATAAGAAACATGCATGAAATACATTCTGTACACCTTTTTTCGCTTAAAAAGGTAGAGTAGAATTTTAACTCAATAAAAGCAGCTTTCTCATCATCTCTGATATGAGACTTTGGTTTACAAATAACATCACTTCATGGAAGTGGATGCCATTGCAGTATAAAGTCTGACACATGCCAAAATATAATCCTACTACACAACCAATAAAAGTGACTAGTAGCAATGCCAGGGCGGGCTTTAGGTGGACTTTCTGAACTTCTTTACATTTCATCCTGTCACTTGTCTGTTGGATACGTTTCACTGTGTTCTATCTACTGTGTGCAGAGGCCAAACTGATCACAGGAACTTCCACCGTGGCCGACACTGCAGCACCGATCGAACTAAAGACGGCCCACTCAGTGAAATCTATGCTGACGAATGCTTGAAACACGGACGTCCAACTGGGAAATTAACTTCACGAACACTGTCGGCTTTTTTTTGCATGACACCTACTCAACCGAGCTGCCCTGATATTGCTTTTTATGCAGAGCTTACTTCACGGACCACTTTCTCGAGGGGAAGTGAGGGGAAAAACGCTGCTTATTAACTTTCTATCCACTGCAAAACTGACTGAGCGGGATTTGGAGATGGATTTCGATTGGCAGGGACTTTCTCTTTAAAGATATTTAAAGCAAAGTGTAAATATATCCTTAAAGTCATCGTGCTGGTCGTTCTTTTTTGTAAACTGATGTACAGTATTCTCCTACACTCGCTTGGCTGACGACACCAGTCTCATTGAATGTGCTCCCAGTTTGTTCCTGCTGTATGTGTCTGTTTACGCAAAGTTGCATGTTTAATCTGTTTGTTTGAATCCTCCGTTTCGCTTTCGGTGTGCTTTCTGTGTAGCTCCGTAGGGCTGAGTAGGGTTACTGATTGTTCCACTTCAAGTCCAATCGAAGGATGTTCCCTTCAGTTATTTTGCTAGTTCTGACACATTCCAAATGATCAGGGTAGATCCACACGATGCATCTTAAAGTCACTTTTTGTTTTAGGCTTTACCTCAGATAAATTTCTCAATCGCATGAATTCTGTGAAAGACAAGTCTGAATTCTCACACACTGTCGACACTGAGTTTATAAGAGACACATCAAAATATCATTTGAAGATAAACTGGAAATGAGACTAAAGCATGAGAAAAAAAATCACATTTTTCAACTCAGTGAACTTTCATCAGTGATCAAACTCACAAGGTGAAGCAACATTATACTGAAGCCAAAAATAGGAAGCAAATCTCAAACTCCTGAAATAATTATCACATCACTTACTGATTTTAAAAAAAATGTATGTCAAAATCTGTAGGATACAAATGAAAATTGAAAAAGGGAAACAAAAGATTAAATGAGCAACACAAAATAAGCAATTTTTATAATAAAGAAGGTTCACAAAGGGAGTAGGGGAGGAAAGTTTCATCAAAGTTTAAGATGTATTGTTTGTCACATTCTGGTGTTGAACCAATTACTGATGTGCTAATTGTCTCAGGTGTTTGAGATCAGGCTCAGGTGTTGGAGATTGAGTATAAAGATGTGCTGTCTCGTGTTGAGAGTTTGATGCCAGATGAAGGTCAGGACCGAAATGTTGCGTCTCTGATAAACTCAAAGCTTGTGGAAATTCAGCCTTTTGTTCCACATGATTGCATTTTCCTACGCACCTCTTCAGCCGGTGTCGATTAGATAACACTGATCAGTTGTGAAAGGACCAAACCAGACACTCATTATTCAGCAGGTTATCAGCCCTGTTGTTTAAATGATGCAGACTCGCCCCAAAAAGGCTAAAAACTTAATGCAGTTCAACAATATTTGATTAAATCCCAGTTGACTCAACAACCTCAGACACAATCTATCTCAATTTAGGAAGAAATTATAGGACCCAAAGTATTTTTATGAATGTAACAATACAGCAGAAGTGAAATATTTACAAGATGAGCAATGTTGCCCAGCAAGAAACAAGAAAAGACGCTTCCCTCTGTTTCCACTGGCTCCCAATGCAAATGTCTCCAAAGTGTCCTCATGCTTTGTGATGTTGTTTCTACATAAATCCGACTGTACCTTCAGAGAAGAGACAAATTTTATGACTTCAAATATTGTAGCACACTCGAAATTACTTAAATCTTTGTTTTGGGCCAAAAGAAAACATTTTAAGAGAAACATATAGTCATATAAGAGTTGGTTTTAAGTTCTGTAAATAGTTACAGAAAATGAAATATAGATATTATCCTACGACTTTATTTTCTTACCTACATACATAGCACTATATATTTTATTTTACATTCCACAGCTATTTTGTTTTACAAAAGTGAAAAAGATTATATAAAAAGATGCTTTAAAGTTTTGAAATTAAGCAATATTTCCATAAGACTGTGTATTACTTTGAGTAGTACTTTGATTATTATGCCACAGGATATAGAGCTACAGTATAAATGTGAATTAAAAGACACATAACAGACAAATGACTGACTGAAAAAAGCCTGATATAATATTTTTGCTTCTATTTTTATGACATCTCATGGTGGATTTTCTTTCTAATGTATTCACTCATTTTAAAAGAACATTTCTAACTTACAGGCTGCCAGTCTGTTGATTTTACCCTGAACTTTAACAAAGCTGATTATTCATGTACTCGACTAACTCTGGTTGAACTAATTCATCTTTCAGCGTATTTACCTTGATACTGAATCATTCTACATGCCCACATTAGAATTGAAACTTGCTATTTAAAGGTGAAACGTAACTTAAAGATGCAAACCATTTTGTCTCCACAGAGGTAAAAAGGTTCATAATGATGTCAAGCACTTTCTGTGCCAGTGTTACTGTAGCCTCACACACTCAAAAGCATTAGTATCTCAACAGTGAGCTTAAGTTGAAGTCTTATTGTGGTCCAGCAGCAGCTGAATATGGCTTTAAAATAAGAGAATAAGCCAAAAGACTTGAAGCTTATCTCTGTTTTTATTAGTCTTAATGTTACGCCATTAGGAAAAGACTAACTTTAGCTTGCCCCTGTACTGGCGCTTTTGATTCCAAACTGGGTCAGACCCGTAGAGTAAATGTCGGTTCGCATGGCTCTTCTTGTTTAATGTTGTTGAGAATGTGCTTTGTACACCAGCTTCATCTGACTAAAACTCTCCCCTTAGTTTGTCTGAGCATTTATTTGCCTGTGTATCTGTTCCTGGTAATAAACAACACTTCTCCTAGACGCAGTGGAAACATGCATGGGATATTCACTAGATTTCAAATCCACAGGGGGATGAACTTTTGCTATGATTTTTTCCTTTGACGAGAACATGTATATTGTACAAAATATATATATATGAAATATAAATTATACATGGTGTGAGAAGCAGGGATGTGGTGGAGTATAACAACAAACAGGAATGTTACACTCGTGCTACAGTTTCTGTGGTTTCATGACATGCTTTTGTGGACAGCTAATAAACGACCAGAGTTTAAACCGTATGAAGCTCATTTTTTGCTTCATTTCTGATGTGTTTTTCATGACGTGGCTCTAAGGATATTAAAATAATATCTATACAAGATGGCACAGCTGTTGGTAAACTTTCATGTTCCCCAGAGGATGAACACTGTGGTGACCTTGACCTTTCATTTAGTGTGTTAATGTGCTGACAGGCAACAATGAAATAGTAAATTTAATGAAGAATAATAGTATAATGATAATGATAAAAAAAATTATCATGTGATAACTGTAAATAAGATTCACTTTTAGGATCAAGGACTGGATTTTGAGATTCAGAAAAGGGTAACATACTCTCTGACATCTAATTCAAGAGTAGAAACAGTTGACCTGAACATTTATTGACAGCAAAGCATTTGCCTTTTTTTTTTGCAAATTATTTTCCTGTGATGTTTTTCATATTCTGACATCAACTTAAAAATAAAAGCACGCCAACAGTATGTCAGCAGCTTGTTTTTTAGAGACCACTATTCATAAAGGGTTTATCTACTAATGGACAGACGAATGGCCAGACTGAAAGGATGAGGCTGAAAATATTTTAATATTTTCCAAACTCTCAACAAGTTTCATTTTAAAAAAGAAGAGGAAGAAAGCTCAGTCATTATCTGCATCAACTGGTCAATGTAGTTTTTAGCAAACAAACAGGAAGAAACAGTGAGTTTCATGGAGACTATTTTCAGCTGTGACTGAATACAAATGATGCTCTGTCGAGTATTTATGGCAGCGGGATGGTGAATGTTGGGTCGGCTCAAAATGAACTACAATGGAAATGAAGGAACATGTCAGGCAGTGGAACAGTTTGGCTCTTTGATGGGTTTTTAATAGCTTTTGGACAACAATGGAACAAACTATATCAGTAGGATCAATTAGTTTTGGTCTTTTCGAGGGAAATGTTGACAATAAGAAAATTAAGATAAGATAAGATAAACCTTTATTCGTCCCACAGTGGGGAAATTTGTTTTATAGTTGAGGAACATTTGATCATTTTAAAGGCTTTGATAATTTTTATATCAACACATTATGTAAACAACTTTGATTTCTTTTACTCTAATCGTTTTGGAATTAATTCTTTTACAAGGACACTGCAGTGTCCCCTGAGTAAAACGTGACAAACCTGGCCGCAGCCCAGCACCAGGGTGTTTTATCGATCCCTTTTGTTCAACCTAGCAAATGACTCAAGGCACTAAAAGTCGTGACAGCTCCTTCCTAAAGCCAGTGGACTGTCTGCAGTCAGACTGATGGAGAAATACAAGGTCATAAAAAGTCTGGAGGAGAGTTTGGCTCTGATTCCTTTTTTCGGGGGGGATTCCTTTTTTTCTGTCTCTGCAGGAATTCACTGCAGCAAAGAAGAAATTGGCTCCTATCACCATCCTTTCATCAAAGAATTAAACCACTGTAGATGTGCAAGTTCAATAATAGTTCCATACATGTAATATATGAGGTTTTATCCACGTGTTTTCCCTCAAGCTAATCTTCCCTAATGTTACTTTTAAAATGACACAGTGACATAAACCTAGGGTTAATTTTCATTCCTCGTTACATAAACCTAAATTATCCACATCTGACTCAATGCAATACGTTAAAGCACATCTTCTGGATACTTGCACATTGCAAATATTCTTTATACTTCATACTATGACTTTTTGCACATTTTCTGGTCAATATTTGCACATTCCTGCACAAAGCTGCACAGATCTGTACAGTTATATTGGACATGTTCTTTATATTTCTATTTTACGGCTTGACTCGCAGTGAATGCTTTTCATCTTTTAATTTTTATTTTCTCTCACTATGTTTAATGTTATGCACCAAAACACCAAGACAAGTTCCTTGTATGTAAAAATCTACTTGGCAATAAAATCTGATTCTCATTGCCATAACTTACCCAAATATACATATTTTTATTTAAACATTCAACAGGTCGTCTACAATAACTAAAACAACAATTAAATGACTTATTTAAACTTTCAAACACCTATGAAGAATTTACTAAATGTTTGGGCTCGTTTCTTCAAATAGCCTCTAGGGGGCAGTAACGACCAGCGCAGATTCATTTGAGTCTGAAGAAGAAGAAGAGGAAAATATTTCCTGGTAGAAAATCTGAAAAGTTGGTCAAATTATTCCAAAATATGGTTTTATTGATTAAAGTTAACAGAATATTTGTTTGACAGTTAGGAATAGATATGAAGATGTAAAAGATTAGTGATACTAAATAAAAACCAGTGAGACGTTTGTTATTGATTTCTACGCCTGCGCACTGGAGACAGAGTATCGAGCCGCCCGCCCTTCCTCCCCGCCGACTGGCACCGCAGGGTCGGGCGGACGTCGACTCACAACAACCCCGAGTTCGTTTGCTCCTCTACTGGAACATTTCCCGAGTTAAAATGGAGAGCTCACATCGCAGCGAACACGGTAAGACAACGAGAAGTGAAACAAGTGCCACCCACGGCGAGTTATCGGCTTTTCTTTTGGATTGTGTGCGCCCGATTTTGAACATGGCGTACCCCGCTCCGAGATGGCGGATCTGTACGGTGGTTATCGGCGGCTAGGCTAACTATTAGCTAGCTAGATATTTAACCCACACTCGCATTTTTATCATAACAGAATTGCTTCCACTTAACAGACGGTTACAACCAACTAATTGTGGACATAAATTAGCGTCAATTAGCTGGAAATTAGCTCAGTGGCGGTTGACTGATGCTGCGTTCAATGACTTGAACTAAAGCGTCTCAGCTAGCAGCTAAAAACAAAAATACAACTAACGTCTGGCGGTCGAGCAGGCGTTTAAATACAAACACACAGCAGCTAATGTTCTTAAATAGAATACCAGAAAGAAAAGTAATGTCACACCGAAATAATGACACCGTTCTTTTTTATTTTAGCAACTTATAAACCGCAGAAAGTCACAACTGCCGCAGCCATGTTTATCACTTTGTTGGTGCTCGTGTGTCGTGTGTCGCATTTACGACAGAGTTGCTGGTCCGTGAAGGCAACCAGGGCCCCAGCTTGACCCCGGGGCCACAAAACCACCAGAGACCTCAAACACGTTATCTCAACTAATAGACGGTTAATAATAATAATAATATAACATTTTTTATTAATCATAATAAACTGTTGATGTTTAGATTAAATTGTTGATTTTCCTAAATAAATGTGTCACTTAATTTAATTTAAAGACACTAATTAAGCATTCAACCTGGGATCATTTAGTTTACAGCATAGTACAGCTGGCAAACTATAATTAAGCTGCCTTTTCTAATTGTGCGTGTTCACTTTGTTGCTTGAAGCAGGGTTGAAACTAAAGATTATTTTTATTATTACTTAACCTGTTGATTTGTTTCATAAATCATTTGGTCAGAAAATGGAGAAAAATGCCTCAAACAACCTCCCAAACCCAAGTTGACCTATTCAAATCACTTGTTTTGTCCAAATAGTCCAAAACCAAAATGTATTCAATTTATTACCATAAAAGACAGTTTCTGTTTGTGTTTCAGAAGCTGGAATCTTTTCCTTGAAAATAAGAGATTAATCAATTGCATAAGTTTATATTCTGCCAATCAGCTACTTGATCAGATCCCACAGCTTTTTTTGGCTCCGGGTCACTTGGTCATGAAAGCCTTGTAAAATACGTTATTTGTCTTTTATCCACATATTTGTTTCTCCAAGCAAAAGAAGCTCCTAGAAATGTCTCTGAAGTGGTTTTGTTATAAATGAAGCGTCTTAGCTGGCACCGATGTGGCGACTTGTAGGTGTTTCATATTTATGCATTTGATTTTTAATAACAGGAATCAATAAATCATCCGTCTAACCTCACTTGGAACGTATTTCAAAGTGAACCAGTGTGATGATTCATGTTCAGACTTTTGCGATTGTAAAATATTTTCCAGAGTCTCTCCTGCTGCCGTCTCTTCGCCTCTTCATACCTCCTCTGCGCCTGGTGTCTGCAGCCATGTGGCAGGTCGTCCAGAGGGGAAACGTGCAGGACTATGGGATGGTGGAGGAGTTCATCAGCACAGTCTCAGAAATTGTACCTGAACTTTTGAATGCAGATCAGAAAGCTCAACTCCTCCTGGGACTCAGAGCACGAGTAAGACTGCACAATATTTTTGTTTTTTGGTTTTATAAAGAAACACACTGGGTAAAATGTCAACAACAGCAGCTTGGTTTTTATCCCTAGCTGTCAAAACAAAGTGTAAAAACCTATTGTTCTACATTCTAGCAGTCCTCTTGACTCAGTTAGTAATAGGTGTCATCATACAAACATCACCTTGAAATTCACGGCATCAAAACAACAAGTAGCTAAATTATTGTGTGACAGACTGAAAAGGTGCAGCTGATGAAGAGGTTTAATATTTCTGAGACCGAAAATGTCGGCATCACCTGCAAGGCACCCTATGTGACATCTGAAAAGAGTGATTAAAGACTTTCATTTTCCACTGCTGAATCTTGTGGGTCTGCTTTCGCTGAATAATATTTCCTGGTGCTCTTCTATCAGTTGTACTTACCCTGAGGTGAAACCATTTGTCACAGGTGGTTCTTGAATTGTGTCGGGCCGAGCAGATAACAGATACAGAAACCATCGAGATGCACCTGGAGCGGATCAAGGCCCTCGTATCCACTTGGGCAGCACAGGTTCGCTTCTTTTAAATGTGACCTGTTCTGCGGTCATGTTTTTCATTAAATTACCTCTTTGCTCTGCTCGAACTACATCTGTGCATGTTTTGCTTCCAGCCATGTTTTGCAGAGGTCGAGTTTCCAGAATCAAACTTTGTGGATCAAGTTGAATTGCTGTTAAAAGAAGCTGAAGAGAAGGAGAAGTTTTTCCAGGTTTGTGATTTGTATCTTTCAATTAATGTGTTATAGGATCTTTTTCTTTATGCTAGTGAAGACATAAGCTGTAAATTGTGATTATTTGTTCCAGGATGTTTTTCCTACGGATTTCGGGCCTGAATATGACACGGCTCTACAGGTGCTAATGCTGGATTTCCTGTCCAGACTGGAGAAGCTTCTTCCTGTCCCAGACATTCAACAGGTACTGGAACCAGTGTGGGAAACATTTCAGTCAGCTTCTGTTTCTTTTCAGCTCAGTTTTTCTCATTCAATCTTGTATCACTTCCCCAGACTGCATCTATGCTCAGTGCCGTCCCATCTGCCCTGGAGGAGTGTGTGCACTCTGTTCCTGACCCACGACACCTGAAAACTGTGCTCTTGCATCACACAACACTCGGACATTTAGATTTATCTGGTGAGTCGCATCTGAGCTGCATGCACAGTATTTTAACCTACAATGTATTTGATAATATTGCACTTTTTATCTTAGGTTTTTGACTGCTGTCTCATGAAATGCTCAGATATTTATAAGATTGAACACTACAGTTTCATTACCACTACATGTGGATGGGAGGAAGATGAAAGACTGAATTATGGATTATTGAACAAGTTTGAAGTTCAGAACTGAGTTACTGGTTAATGCTGCAGTTTGTTTTGTTTATGGCCACTAAGCATAAAGCTAATGGAACCTTTATTTTCCCAACAGATGAAACTCAGACCATTCCTTCTTCCTTTGGGAATTGCATCCTCTCCTCGCTGTCCCTCCCTCAGCTAGAGAAAGTCGTAATCGACGCAGACCAAATACAGCTACAGCCTACATCAGAGCAGATGCAAGGTTGTATGACTGTCCAGGTGGAGGGTGAAACTGTGACGCTGTTGGACTACATACAGATCGACCGGCCGTCAGGTTTGGTTGAGCCTGGTGATCATGAAGAAAATGAAGAAAACGAGGAGGAAGCTGCTGGAGAGGACGTCACTGACGCCCTAAAGCCTGCAGCTTTCCAGCCACTGAAACAAAGCAAAAGGCTCCAGTTAAGGAGAAAAGTTTTAAAAGAAAACAAAGACTCAACAGCTAAGAGGCAAAGAAAAAAATACCCTAATAATAAGACATGTCCTGTGTGCAATAAGATTTTCCTGCGAGCTGCAGCCATGAGACGACACCAGGAAACTCATTCTACCAATCGCGACCTCAAGTACAAGTGCACCAACTGTGACAAACGATTCAGGGACCATTATGACATGAAGCGCCACAACATGCGCGTTCATGAAAAGGATGAGCTGAGAGACAGCCCGAAAGATGAGGACTCGGGAGACCCCAGCACTTCTGAGCTGTCAGAAAACAAAAATTGCGCTTTGTGTGGGAAGTATTTTGCCCGTCGAGTGGACATGGAGAGACACATGAAGTCCCACTCAGAGGACCGCCCGTATAACTGCTGCTTCTGTGAGAAGAAATTTAAGAACCCTTATGTTTTAAAAAGACACCAGAAGGAGATTTGTAAGAGCAGAGAGCTGAAAAGGCCAAAGAGGAGAGAGACGCCACGTTCAACTCCGCAGCCACCGTCAGAGGGGTCGATGGACGGCAAAGTCTGTCCCATCTGCAGCAGGATCTTACCTTGCTCTGCAGACATTGCAAAGCATTTAAGATCTCACACGGAAGAACGTCCTTTTATCTGCATCACATGTGAGAAAGGCTTCAAGTACAAGGACACATTGAAGAAGCATCAGATTATTCACGGTCACGAGGGGATCAGAGAGGAGCAGAGCAAGACGGTGGAACAGATTTTGGCTGAAGCTGATACTCAGAATTGTACTGATACAGGTAAAACAGACAACAATCTGGATGCACCCGCAGACTCTTCAGAGGAGTTACCATCTGCACCTGTGAAAAAAGTGAACAAAAAAGGCCTTAAAATGTGTCCTGTTTGTGCTCGAGTGTTCGACAGCGTCAAAACACTGAACAGACACATACAGTGTCACACAGAGGACCGGCCTTATCATTGCATCCACTGCAAGAAGCGCTTCAAACACATGCACGGCCTGAAAAGACACCAGATTTATGCAATTTGTCATAAGAAAATCGCCCGATTTACATGGAAGAAGGAGCCGAGAGCAGGTCCCAGCCAGAGCGAAGTAACCAGCGCTGACCCCCAGCAGGGGGCACCACTGAAAATACCTGTGTGGTGTTCAAACTGCGGCAAACACTTTGAATACCCGTCCGCCTTGAAGGAGCACCAAGAAAACATTTGCAAAGTGGAAGTGAGTGAAATCATGAAATGTGACGACTGTGGGAAAGAATTCAAAAGCATGACCATGCTCAAAGTGCACCAGAGGATCCACGATCCGCTCTACTGCAAAGAGTGTGGGAAGATCCTCGCTAACGAGCCGGCCTTTGAGAGGCACAAACTCATGCACAGACCGATGCAGTGCACAATGTGTGATAAGACTTTTACTTTACTGAGACGCCTGAGGGAACACTACGAGAAGCAGCACGACTTCAGCGGACCGTATCCTTGTGGACAATGTGACAAAACCTTCATGCAGCTGTCCTACCTCGCCATCCACCAGAGAATCCACAAAGGAGAGTTTCCTTACATTTGCAACATGTGTCCTGAGAAGTTCAGGTCTTCGAACTGTCTGACGGTTCATCAGAGGAAGCACACGGGTGAGAAACCCTTCCTGTGCTGGCAGTGTGGGAAGTGTTACCGCTCGGCCTCGGAGCTCACGGTGCACATGGGCACCCACTCGGAGGAGAGACCCTGGGCCTGCACACAGTGCGACATGGCCTACCGCACCAAGCTGCAGCTCACGAACCACGTCGAGCAAATCCACATCGGGGTCAGGTATCCCTGCAACAGCTGTGGGAAGCAGTTCATGAAGGAGACGTCGCTGAAGAGGCACGAGCTCATCCACACGGGTGAGCGGCCACACCAGTGTACGGTGTGTGGCAAGACCTTCCTGACCGCCAACGAGCTCCGGCTCCACAACAGGTATCACACCGGGGAGCGGCCGTACAAGTGTGAGGAGTGTGGGAAGGCCTTCATTCAGTCGGGATACTTGAAATCGCACATGCGCATCCACACAGGAGAGAAGCCATTTAAATGTGACATATGCGATAAAGGCTTCAGGTTGTCCTATCACATGAAGAAACACAGGAGGACTCATGTCGGGAAGCCAAAGAGCTACATATGTGAGGAGTGCGGGTTGGCCTTCCTCCATAAAAAGTCCCTGTGGGAACACTCACTCACTCACAACGTGAAAATCGAACCATCATTCACAGATGAAGTGAGAATAGAATTTCAGTAGAAATCCTTCTATTTTCATGCAGGTTCTTTCCTTTTATAAGACATTGAGAAGTTCTGAGCTGGCGTCTTGGTCACCAAAAAATAATTTCTTACTTCTTAAGTTGTTCTTTGTTATTTGATTTTGACCAATTTGTAAGTTGTTCCCTCTTTGTTGCTTTACTGTGTTGATTCACATGTTCCATAAAGCATATTGATGATCTATGAGGCTGATGTATATATTTATAGCCAATGAATCATTTCTGCTTACATGGCTTTTTGAAATAAATCTATCTTGAATGTAAATCTTGCTCCTTCTCATCTTTTTATTTGTATGTAAAAACAACAGTGCTGAAAAGGTTTGTCAGTCAGTTAATTGAGAGACAGAAAATTGACAACAGTTTTGATGATAACTTGTTTTTATTTTTTGTTTTTGTTTGGATCTGTTATATAATATATAATAATCACACACTGAAATAACACTGTTTAAAAGGTGATCTTGTCCTACTTGTTCACCTTGTTTCATATATCGAGTCTTACAATTAAACTTTAAAGATCCCCTCATGACATGTTATAAAAAAAAGCTCTGCTTTGAATAATTTTTTTATCACCTCAAAATAATAATAATAATCCCTCATTGAATAATCCAAAATTTATGAAAATGTGAACATTGATCATTCACAAATGTGAAGTCCATTCTCAATGTTTGTGGACCGGAGGTTTCAAGTTTTTACATCACTCTTAAAGTAAACTGCATACTGGACCATGATCGGCTTCCAAACTAGTTGTGTGTAACAAAATCATACTTGTACAACCAGTTCTTTAAGTCAGATTCAAGATAAGCACAAACTCTTCAGCAGCTGAATGTGAAAACAGACTTCTAGTGTCAAACTGCACGTTCATCGTTCTGCACAGTGAAGCTCAAATATCCAAGTGAAGAGACAAAAAAGCAAAACATTTCATATGTTAAAGTATAACATTTTGTTGAGACCTTCATAGTTAAAAGTTGTTTTGGTATGACCTCAGTACTTGGCAGGTCTTGCGATGCTGTGCACTGTGTCGTCAGTAGCCTTCTTCAGCCAGAAGGTGGCAGTATAGTAGTGATAATAGATAGCAGCTGTCAGTGTTGCCCCCTGCTGCCTCAGCTTGTGTTGGAGGCTCTTGACTCTGCAAACCTCCTGAAGCATAAATAATACATCCTTCATTAGCAGCCATACCTCAACTCAATATTCAAAGTATAACATGCATAAAGACGTCACATTATCATTTGTGCTTGTTTACTTTTTTACTTTGTGCAACGTACATTTCCCAACAGTTACATTTACACAGCATGTAAACTGAAAATGAATGTGAATCCTGAGTCCGTGCCACCTGACTGTTTACTCAGCCTGAGTGACAGTCGAAACCGCAGCAGCTCGAGCAGCATCCCGGCCCGATTCCAGAGAAACTGCTCCCATCTCTGAAAAATCAAAGGCCGGCTGAGTCAGAGTCTCTCCAGAGTGTTGGGAGCAGATGACTTTTTAACCCAAAGCATATTGATTTATATGGGGCTGTAATTGCTTCAGTGTGTCCTGGATTATTCTCCCCGTAATTGAGGCCTGGCAGAGGTCTCTTTCCTAGACATAGCCTCCTCGGTGCCAGGTGGTGGGCAGAGAGAGGAGCACCCCACCCACTCCCAAGCAGCCAGAGAGGGAGAGCCGGGGATCGGTGACCCTTACCCCCCCCCCAGAACCGCTCCTTGACGTGGGATAAGCAAACAGAACAAACAGTACACTTCCCTGCATGCTTTGAGGCGTCTCGCTCAGGCCCTCGTCCAGCTCCGGCTGCAGAATGAGGCAGCACATTATGAGCTCGCTGCAATATCACTGACGCTAAAAAGGCTTTCAGTGGCTTTTTTGGAAATTTGGCGCTCGTCTGTGGGATTAGTCGCGTTAACTGAAACCACATATTAAGGCTGTAATCACTGTACATGCTATTGTTCAAGTATTTGTTTTGTGTTTTTGTTCCCGACTCGGTGGAACATTCCTGGATTTTGTAATAGACGGAATGCTTGCACGCTCCAACAGGTCTCGAGATCACCTTGGTGTCATAAATCAAGGGGGTTTACAAAATAATGTAAACTCTCCAAGAAGAAGTTGCCTTTAAAAACAACATGATAAGGATGTTTGTCTTGGTCATAAGAGCCGTATGTTGCACCTGCAGCTGTGGGTCCCAACGTCGATCTGAGGGGCCACACGATGACTCAAGTAGAAGAAGTGGATATTTCTTTTGCACAAATCTCTGTTCATGTTCACAATCTGAAAAGGAAAAATCAAAACTACAAAGGCCATAAATTGTAGTGAGGGAAACATTGATTTGTTTTCAGGAGTCACAAGACAAAAAGGTTGAGGCTTTAAAGCTCCACCAGCTGATATTTTTATAATTATTCACTGGACTATTTGTAACATGAAAGATGTCACAAAGACGACACAAACAGTCGCTTATTTACACGTCCAGCATTTAAAGAGCAACATTATCATTAACTTGGAGCCGTGTTTGTTGCCACCTGGTGGATATAAGTCCAATTTTCACTCTGCTTTTAGCTTTGCTTTGGTTCCTCTAACTCCTGAAGGAAATATCTGGCTCTGTGTCAGTTGATCCATAGTTGATATAAGAATATTGATTAGTGCAGCTTTAACCATCGAAACATTTAAGTGTGAAATGAATCAGCGTCTTTAAACTGAAAGTCCTTCTTTGTGGACCTTCCTGTTCAGCTCCACGGAAGAAAGCACGGTCCCATGATCCGAACACGCTGGTAACAGAGAAACATACAGTCAATAACAAGCGGTGCCTCTGCAGCTGGGAGGCCACACCGAGAATGTGGCTCCATTGTTTTCATTACCAGTAAATGAAGGGTTCGGCCTCCAAGTTTAGTTTCCTATGAAACTGATGTGATAACACACAATTCGATGGAAATCCTGCCACGTCCAGCATGTTCAGCGATCATAAACAGTTAAAAAAGTGGGTTTTGATCATCAACAGGCACCACAGAATTTCCTGGCCTTTGTACCAAAATACTGTGACCCCTGCGAGTTACTAAGGAAACATAGCGTATCAAAACAAGCGCCCCGTTTCTTGCTTTTTGCTCCATGACGCACCTTTATTTCTTCCATATGAACAGTGTACGGCACAACAGAGGCCTTTGATAACAATATGTGCTCTGAACGCACGGACAACGGTGCCACACACGAGCTCACGTACACACCCTATTTAACCACCAAGTCTGGGAAGGTAAAACACACACAAAATCATAAATTACTCCAACAATCACCCGCAGCAGATACACTACTTTCATTGTTTTTGCAATTGATAAAGTGGAAACCATCGAGCTGGAAAACCCCTCAGACTTATCAAGAGAATAAAGAAGGATTGCTCTGTTAATCAAATGTGCGTATGCACGTGCACATGCATGTGTGTGTGTCCTCATGTGAACCTGTGTGTGTGTGTGTGTGTGTGTGTGTCCAGACATGTCCCCAGCCTCACACATTCCCTCCCATCTCGGGTACCATCCCTCCATCCTCCCTCGCCGCCGCAGCCTTCACGCAAAATCAAAAAGGCTTTATCTCGTTTTTTCATCCAACCTAATTCTTCCTCTCGCTTTCGTCCACTCGCGTTCATTTGCATTCTGCACCGCTGTCTCTATCTGTGTATCCGTCTGACTCGGACATTTGTTTGGCAGGAGAGAGCAGACGGGATGCTGTTAACACTGCAGAAAGTGTCTCTGCACATCTTTTTGTATTGCTTTTTGTTAACAAGTTCTTCCAAATGGGGTGAAATATCTCTGCTTGTTGCCAGATTTGTTGCATAAATTTTCTTTTGTTAGAATAACTCTCTTTTAACAAGGCAGATTACTCACTTGGTATCAATAAAAGGGAGCCAAATTCATGAGAAACATCCTTTTAAAAAGCAGGAATACATTGGAAATAAGTGAGAGTAAACTGGCGGCATCATGTTAAAACACTTCCTCAGAAGGAAAAGCTGATTTTAAATCTCACTCCTGCTCAAAATGACTTGCAGAGATGGACATTTTTTGCAGTGAACGCTTTCTCCTTCCTACACCAGAAGGGAGTGAAAACAAGCCTTTCCCTGGTCAATGAGTTCACTGGGGCGGACGTCTCCTTAGACAAGGCTGCAGGGGGGTTGAGAGGGGGAGGAGGTGGTGGGGAGGGGGTTCAAAAGTCTTGCAACCGAAGAGAAAAGAGAGTCAGCGTGAGGGAGGGAGGGAGAGAAACCTGGCACCCAGACAGTTCAGAGCGCTGGGCATTAGAGACGGCGAACAAGGGAAGGTCAGCCCCCCCACCCCGCCCCCCCCTTCTTCTTCTTCCTACTACTGCATCAGCAGATGTACAGCATAAGCCCATCATCAATACTGCCAGACCACAGCTACAGTGACAGCAGGAACGCCTGCGATGAAGCATTTACATACTAGATTTGTGTGTTTTTTTACATCAAGAGGAAGCGAAAGATGAGATAATTTCACATCTAAGATCAGCTACTGACAGAGAGGCTTATGGGCATCAGTGACCGACCACGTCCCTGATCTGCTGCTAACAAGGTCATCCTCTGGTCTGAAAGCAGCTTTGTCTCTCTAATCAGAGGAGCATCATCATCATATTCCACGTTGTATCAGCAGCTTCTGACGGTGACGCAATCCGCCAGGGGAGGCAAGCAGAGACGCCGCTCTGCGTCCATCTCGCCTCCGAGCGGCCGTCCGCAGAGGAAGATAAGTCAGGTCACAGATTGAGGTCACAGACCTGCATGAGCAAGTTTGATAAGGAGCTGAGATTTTGAATGCCGATGTGTTATTTCATTCACAAACTGTCTGCAAATGTGCATTTTGTTTCAATGTGATGTTGATTTTGAATCAATTAACTGTTTTTAGTTGATGAAAAACTGAATGTATTGTATTTCTTTCCATTTCAATTTAAAAATGCCTCCTGTGGACAAATGTCATAAAAAGCATGTTGTAGTTCCAAAGCTATTGCTACGTCCATGTCATATTAAATAAAATTCAGCAATGAATCAATTATCAAAATCACAGGAGATTAAAGCTGTAATCATTAAAAAACTTCATGAAATCAAAATTCATTTTTATGCTATTTACAGTCAGCAATTTTCTGCAATATCCATTCAGCGTAGTTTCATTCAGTAATTATCTCTTATAGTTGTATAGTAGTTCTTGTTGGCGGAGTCCGCCATTCTCACCCTGCAATCTTATTGGATCAGAGTTCTTCCAAGTTACTGCTAATGCAAACTGAATATTTCCTTATTTTCTTTCATTAATCTATTACCAGAATTTGTTGATGATTAATTTTGCATCAGTCAACTGTTTCAGCTTAATGCAAAGCCACAAGATATATGAAGATTAATCAACGTCATGTTTCCCCAAATTTTTGACTCCTGACTCTTTAAAGCGAAGCGACGTCAACTTTAAAAGCTTCATCGTAGGTTTTTAAACGGCTGTGATCTGTCAATCATTGAATGATTTTCACGAAACAATCGAGTATTTCACAACAAGGCGTAAGTCAGAAAAATCAACTTGATTTTTCTTTCTTTCCAGCTTGTGACCCCTCACATTTATCTCACGGCCCCTTCAAGAGCCCCGGCCCTCATGTTGGAACCCGGTCATTCAGTCTGGATTTGAGTTGCCTGCGTCGCCTCTGTACCATGAGTGTGATTCAGCGTCGTCTGTGTCATGTGGGGACATTTGATCGTGCTTATGTTCTGACCCACTTTACCCGAACAAACCTAACTGTTGCGTGTCTTCAGCCTCGGTCCCCTTCGGATCCGACCTTGCCGCTGATGCGCTCCCACACACCGACCGAGCGTGTTGGGATACGTGCTGGTGTCCTGGTTTGTGATTGGGTCACAGCACTGATCTCATGTTTAGTGATTAGATCAGTGTTGGTGTCCCATCCCTGCTGAAAACAACTCTCTTTAAGCCCTGGCCTCGTGTGAAGCCGTGGTCTGTCATTGCTGGGTTTTTTCCTGTGACACAGTGGGAACACCGGGGCCCTTTAACATGATGCACAATGGGGGCCATCAAGTGTTTGTCAGTCCTGTAGAAAAGCATCCAGCTCTGGAGTTTCCTCAAGGAGGTGGCTGAAATCTGGAACGTGAAAAATATGAAATAAATGTCTTCTTCATTATGAATTCTGTTGTTTTTCTCATCACTCACTCAGTTCATGAAAACATCCAAGTGTCATCACATGTCATTTGCTGACAAACCTGCATGCACAGACTTAATTTCAGCACAAAAATCAGAGAAAATGACTTATGTATGATGAGAAAAGACTTTGACAAAGTGCAGAAAAGCTGCAAATCCTTTGCAGGGAACAGAACTTCAGGTGAGTCAGGTGACTTTTATTTGCTCTGTGTTACAATGTCATGTCAACATTTACTCCAGTTTTCATCTTTTTATTTTCTTTTCATCACGGATACAAACAGGAGCCTGCAGGTGATAATATCATTTGCAGACAAGCATTAACTTCATTTCAGCACAGACATCAGAGCAAACGACTGATTTCTGATGAGAAATTTCAGTGACAACGTGCAGAAAAGCCCAAAGTCTGCAGGGAGCTCTGCTTTGTATTTGCTCTGTATTGCAGTGTAATGTCAAAATTCCCTCCAGCTTTTATCTCCTCGTGTTGTTTTCCATCATGTACACAAACAGTAGCCCGTTGGTGACAAAGTGGAAAAGTGTTTTAATGATTCATTTCAGCCTTAATCCAATCAGACTTTGGGTAGAATTACGCACAAGAACCAGGAGTCAAATCAAAACCTCCAGCTTGTCTTTTCTCCTCCATGAGCTTTTTTTTTTTCTTCTTTTTTTAAAAAAAACACTGTGTTTTTTCTATCTTGATCTGAACTACTAACCAAGTCTTAGAGAGATCAAAATTCAATCCCGTTCTGAGAAAAAAAAAAAAAGAGAAATGACGTTATTTGAATATGTGCCCAAAATCCTTAATGAATAACTTAGGACGAGTAGGAGGCAAATGCTGCCCCAGCTGTTTCCTGTTGAAAATGTCTGTGTAATGTAGATAAATGTGAGGGATTTTCTCTCTAAATCCGTCTCCTGTTCGCTAAATCTCACTTCTCCAAAACGAGCCTGCGCAATGGAACAAAGTCGGAATATTGAGATGTGACATTGGCCGCATCTCATCCTCTTTCTCCCCGTTTTTTAATGACTTCAAACAAGTTGGTTTTCGGGCTTTGTCTTGCGGAGACCCGCGGGGATGTCACGCGCTCTTTCCTCTCAGTGGCATTTATGTGATGTCTTCAAGGTAAACTTACCTGATTTCCTTTCACACTATAGATTATCACCTTCACTTGCTCACTATTTGCACAGAGCATCCTTGCGTAGTTTAAAGTGAAAGAATAAAATTCACTTTGCATGGCTCGTTGTTTTTAAATGCATGATTTTAATGTGGATTTATTTTCATTTTTACCTTTTTAAAAAAAAAAAAAAAAAAAAAATTCAGTTTCTGTGCAGATGCATTTTTTCCCCCAGCAGATAACAAGAGATGCTCCCTCATTCATCTGCTTTAATTGACTTTTTTCTTTAAGAGATCTTGATTTTTATGTTTGCATCAATGAGGCTTTTTCATCCTGCTCTTTTTTTTTCTCCACAAAGTCTCAATGCAGCTCTGCAACTTTCAAAGTCATTCCTGCTGAGTCTGCATTATTAAGAGCTAAATATCTAACCTGAGGGTTGCGAGAGGGGAGAAGCTCGACACGAACCGGGCTGCGGATGGGCGTCGGGACGGTGCGGTCGGGGTTGTGATGTGGATGGATAGTGTCCTGTGTTTATTCATTTTATTATGTATATTTGGCCCAGTCAGCTTCCTCGGCTGGGTTTGGCGGGAGAGCCGTTTTCCATCTCTCAGTTTGGATGGGAAACATCCCTGGAGCTCTTTGCATCTCTTATTCTGCTGTTTGAGTCCTGCAGCACTCCGGCTTTAGTCGTGCGTAATTACGCGCGGACAGCTGCTTTTTGGCACAGCTGCGGCGTGAAGCCTCATCGCCTAGCTGCTATTAATGCTAGATTTTAAATTTGCATTGATTCATGTGCCTTGTTATGAACGCATTAGGACATATATGTTGGTGCTGAGTGGTGGGATGAGAAGGAGAAGCGTGTGTCTCCAGTTTGGATGCGCACAGGCGCTCCGGAGCATCAGCCTCCTGTTCCACTGTTTGACTCTGGCACCAAGTTTGGATTTAAATCATTTTCCTCCACATCTCCAAAACCCTGTAAAGCCACCATCTGTGGCCACTTTTATTTCATTTGATTTCCTTTTTTTTTTTTTTTTTTTTAGCAGCCTGGAAGTTAAGGAAACAAGCCTCCAGCTCCAGTTTTATGTGGGAAGATGTGCCATGGAGCAAGGCACCGTGCCATCGACTCTCACCACCCTGCAAAGGCTTTAAAAGTGTGAACTTGAATGCAAACGTGTGTGTGATGATGCAGCAGTGAAATGTTGGACTGTGTGTGTCTCCTGTGCTGCAGAGTGCGATGTGCTGTATCTCCTGTAGCCACACCCTCTCACTACTGCTGTGCGTCCTCACCCTGACTCCGACGGCAACAGGGGCGGGCCCAGAGACCCTGTGCGGGGCGGAGCTGGTCGACACTCTGCAGTTTGTGTGTGGAGAGAGAGGCTTTTATTTCAGTAAGTGCACCTTTTTATTTATTCATAAAGGTTGGCTGTATCTGTCCCAGAGCTCTCCACCTCCAGCGAGCTCATAAATAAAAAAGCAGCCAGTTTGACATCTTGTCTTGACTTTGCCTGCATTAATGTTCCCTTTCTTCCTTCATTCATTCCTCCTCCACTGTCACATCTTCCCTTCGAGTTCACGTCCAGATTTTGAACAAGCAAACCCGAAATGAAATATGGAATAATGATAAGTATTGTTGGTGGCAAATCGCAGTTTTGCCCCCGGGCGAAGGGCTTTAAGTGGAATTTGGCTGACTATCTCTGAGAGAGAGGAGGGGTAGAAACTACATGTTGCAGAGAAGTTTTTTCTTTTTTCCACCAGAGAAGGGAAAGCGACCCAAAGAAAACCCTCCACCAAGAATCCAGGATTTAAATCTCCGATTTTTCCATTAAGGGTACAACCCAGCCCAGAACAGCACAGGATATATGGAGCTACCGAGGTTAGGTGCAATGTTCCACCGGCAGCCAGTGTTTCTGAGGACATGGATCCTGATCTTTCTGTCAGAGACAAACAGTGTGACTGTACAGTAGCTGGCTCAAACCCCACAGAGCTCCGCTTTGTAAACTCATTACTCACGTTTCTTCAGCTGACGTCCATCAATTAAGCCCATTTCCACCGAACCTCCTGCAGGAGCGTCGTATCTCCTCAAAAGTCAAGTTTCATCTTTTTATGATAATTGATTGTCCCTCTGACTCCTGTGCCGTTTTGACATAACAATCCATTATTAATGGTTTGGTTTGGTCCCAAAGTTATGAAAGATTTTCCACATGTGGTAGACTTTGTCAGCTGCCAATTTCAAAAAGAAAAGAAGAAGATATAGGATTTCTGTGGGAAATCAGCAGCATGTATAGTGCACATGCAGTCGTTCTCTTTCCCAGTAATTGATTGCTTTCACCTTAACCTGAACCTGGAGCGGTTTGTAGATACACCTTCTCGAGAACTTGGTGACTGATGGAAGATTAGGGGCCAGGATGCGGCCGGTCTTTGGATCCCGGCCTCAGTACAACAGGGGAATAATGCATTAGTGGCCTGTGTGTTGCAATGCAAATCTAAAGGCATTAAAACAGACAGAAATTAGATAGATTCACTGTGTTCACCAGCTACGTTTGGCACATTAGCAGGCCAACAATAGCACTAAATGCAAAGCACAGCTGAGGCTGATGGGAATGTCATCACGAATGTCTTTTGACCTGATGATGGCACTAAAGGAACTACAGGGATCAAAGTCAGGATCACCAAAGATGGTGGGATTCATCTTCTGGGGAACATGAATGTCTGGTCCAAACTGAAATAGCTCAACAACTATTGGATGGATTACAATAAGATTTTGTATAAAGTGGTCGACTGACCGACCAACTTTGCCAGAGCTGCCTTGCTAGCATGGCTAAAAACTAGGCAATAGACCATAAATGAATAATATTTACTGGCAGCGCTGTTATCTGGAACTCATGTACAAAGAAAAGTACCGCAGGATTTCTGTAGTCGTTTTCCAAAGAAGTTGTTATTGTTGTTGGCTCCGAGCCAGCGGAGTCAGTCGTCACTGCTCCTGTAAAAAAGAGATGGGCCTGACTTTTTTTCTCTTCCTACTAACTTCTATTTTCATTAAAAACCTAATGTTGCTTTTGTTTTGGGTTAAAACGCTAATGGAAGCTCAGTCAATGTCACGTTTTGTCATATTTCTTTTTGCTTACTGTCCACGTTGACTCCTGTCATCTCCCATTTTTAGAACATAGACAAAAACATTTTTCTACAATTAATTATTGAATTCGCCTGCAGCAGCACACAATACTGACCACAGGCTTGGTGGTAGTGTTGCATAAAACTAAGTCTGTTACTTGAATGCACAAAATGTCCCTGACATGGCAGGAACAACTATCTACATTCAGCATCTTATTTTCAGGCGTTCTTGTCCAGGTGACCCATCAATCAAATGGTTTGAGACCCACAGCTGCAACACTCACAGTCCACTGGATCGATTTTAAAGCCCAGTCTGCAGTTTAAACAGACGTCTGCTGAACATTTTGTTGGAAAGTGCACATAGTGCTCTTCAATCTTGGCCGTCTTGTTGTTTCTAACAGCAAATATGTGCTGACGTTTGAAGCAACAAATAGCCTCTGCAACGATTTTGTGGGAATCTGAATTGCTCTCTTATACATCAGCACTTTGAAACTCCTGAACGTTTTTTTGCATGAGTTTAGGTTTTGGTGATGGCTACATCCTTTAGCACCTGATCACGGTACAAACAATGGCATCCTTTTACAAGAGAGCTGAAGATGCTCCAACATTGAGCCCTTAAAGCACATTTGATATGACGCCATTGGCTCCAACCATTCAACACTGCTGCCAGACAAGAATGTTGATGCATGACAGTCCTACAAAAACCTGGATTATATTCATTGACGTTTGTTTTGTTTTTTTTAAATTCTCCCTTTCTACAACTATCTGTGTGGTGAAATGCTGCAGTTGATAAAAACAAAACACTAATTCTACGTAGGCAACAGGACACAAACTCACTCAACACATGGATCCACTGCTGCAACTTCCACGCTACATAAACAGTGCACTACTTCCTGAAGATTGGCGTTGGATGTATAGTAAATTGTGAAGCGCAGAATCATCTAACATGGACGTAATTCTTAGGGATACTGGGCCGGACCGACAGACATCTCAGGTCCATTGCACAGCCCAGTATGGCCAACAGTTAAGTCCATATTGGATGATTTGTCGCACATGATATAGGTTCAATGTCAAGTGTTAGTACCAGTGAAGAAAGTGGTGTTTCCTATATGTAGCCAGATGGAAGTCACACTCAAATACTTAATCTAACTCTAATTGTAATTGTTGTTGCTGTGCACAGACGTTGTAGAAAAGCTTTACAAACGGCACACGTCATTCCAAAATATCGTTCAGTGTAATCTGAGGTTTTTTGCAGACTCATCCAATATCAACCTTCTGTCTGGCGGCAGTGTCACCATGCACCTTGCTGACGCTCCCCACCATCCCGCTGCCACATTCCTCCACCCCTGCGTGCAGCTCTTCCAGGACCAGTCCACATCATTCTCTGCATCGGGCCCTAGTTTGTACGGCGTTTGCCAGAGAGTTGTTGGAGAGCCACCGCGCTGCTGCAGAGCTGCGAGTCTTGTTCGTCCAGATGCTGCTGGCAACACCCACATGCTGTGAAGTGGTCGTGACAGCCTGCTCGATTGCCAGTTTTCTGCCAGTTAAGACTTTCTGGTCTGCGGACTCCCTCTGCTGCAGCACTTCTCTTGTATAAGTGACCATGTTCTCTTCATTTAGACTAAGGGACGGTGAAAGATTAAGGACTCGATGATCAAAAACAAATATTAGTACCTCATGCATCACGTTTAGTGTCTAACTGACGCAAGGGTCAAATCTTTTAACACCAATTAGACCAGTATTCTCTTCTGAGGTGGTGATTGCAATTTGGTAAATTCCATCTTGCTAATTCATATCTGAGTTGGAAGGTTTGTGAAATGGCCCCAGGAAGCGTCTGCGGCTGTAGCTTAATGTTGGTGAAATGTTAAAGATTTTGACAAGGCACGAGGGCGCCCAGCGATTGGACGATGCGAGAACGTGACAAAGTGTTGGCCACTGATAGCAGAGCTGTACTACACTTTTGTAAATGTTTCTCACAGGCTATAGAAGCACAGCACTACTGTCTGTATTCATCTCATGAGAAAGTGTTGAATGGAGGCCAATGTAACTCCTCAGGCAGGATACACTTCTTAAGCAGGAACAGACCTTTTTGTGGTACAGGGAATGTATTTGTCTTTCCTGCATTACCTTACACTGTGCAGTCACTGAACTGCACAGCATCCATCTATCAATGCCACATTTTCCTGTGTTGAAAAAGAGGTGTATTTCATGAACACTCCATCCTTTTTCTGAAAAGATGATGAGGTTTGAGCAGCAGGGTGCTGTGCCTTGGAAAATATGCTGCTCCCTGTCTTCCTCCGTTTCTCTCGCTCTCTCATATTCTCGCTGTCATTCCTTTTCCTTCTCCTCTCTGTCGGTCGCCACATGCACCGGCGGCTGTTTGCGTAAAATATCTGTAGAATCCATTTGGTTTCTGTCGTCTATAGGACCCGGCAGCGTAGCGGCTCGGCCAAAGGAGGCGTGCACCTTTCCCTGAACTCTTCCCCTCCAGTCTGGCCGTGTTGAACTTGGCAGCCCTCTGATTGATAATGTGTCCAGAGACGGTGTTGCAACGACAGTGGGCTTTCTGTGCTCACAGTGCTTTTGCCAATCCACCTTACGCATGTCACCAGTAAAGTAGCACACTTGCATTTTAAGACTACAGATTTCCTACCCTGACAGAAATGCTAAATACTAGTTGGTGGAAATTCTTTTTTTTTTTTTTAGGTAATGAAACAAACTGCGGTCTATGAAACAGAAAAATAATCCACAAACGTAGTCAGTTTTTCCAATTATTAGCCTGACCTAGAAATCCTCAGTTGTCTTTGTAATGCTTTAGCAGGCAGGACCGTGGGGTGATTTTACTGCGATGTTCATTCCATGAATCAGATCTGTTATGGGAGTTTTTTGGCCAAAGTGTGAGTGCTAAGTGGCTCCCTGTCCTAAGTCACTTCATATTTTATCAGTTCATGCTAAAATATTCACACTTATTCTAGAGTGAGATATATAATCTTACTGCTGATTTCTGTGAAATGCATGATGCACAAACTCTCTTGAATTACAACAAGATGGAATAATCCATCATTTCTGGCCAAGAACTAATTGTTAGTACACGCAGTTCTAATAAAAAAGAGCAGCCAAATATAAAACGTGGTAATTTTTTTTAGGTGTTTTGGCTTGTACTGATGGCATGTGAGCTGGAGTTGGAAAGAAGAGGGGAAATTGCTTTTAGCAGCCATTGATGAGACTTCCTCCTCACTGTTTGTCCCTGTCAATTTTATTCAAAGCTACTGGAGCTGGAGAAAGTGGTAGAATGTGCAAACAGCACGTCACATGCATGCACGCACACATGCACGCACTCAAACACACATAGCTGGGCCTTGTCCCTCAGCAGCAGGGGATTATGTGGATTACAGGATGATCAGGACACCCCCCCACCCCCCACCCCCTCCCTAGTTTTACACTGGACCTGAACACACAGCGGAAGGCACTGAGATCTGAAGAAAGACCTCCTGTGTCCGATCCATCACTGAGAAAAGGTGTCGTTTTCCCATTAAGACCTGAACTACAAATCTCTGACCCTCCTGTGAATTACCGCTCAGCAGAACAAAGAGGCATCTCATGAAAAGGACAGGCAGGCGTCCTCCAGATTTAGATCTGTACATTAGGAGAAGTTGAGACACGAGAGATTTGAGGACACTCTGGGACCAAACAGTACTTTACCTTTGAAACCCTTCATCAGTTTAATCCAATCACATAATGTAGAACCTCTATAAAGAGAAAATGAGGATATATCCAGTTGCACCAAGATTCATAGTTGATATCCTGGACCTCTCCGGGATCCTTTCTTCTTTACCTCAGGTGGTCACATAAATTGTCTTTCATTTCACATTCCAGTTTTAAAACGTATCAAAGAATCCCGTGAACTGTTGATCACTCGTACCGTGTTACCAACACTTCAACAAAAATAGACACGATGACACATCTAACCCCCGATAATAAGAGATCTTGTGATTGACACCACCAAAGAATCCTGAACACAATCAATTACCTGTTCTCACTTAATTAACCTCAGAGCTTTGATTTTACCTTTTGGTTCCTTCACAATCAGGAGTTTTTGTTCCAGTGCATCCACCAGTAAGACTTTATGATGTGCAAGATCCATTCCCTTAAACATGTTGAGCATTATTCCTATGATTTCCAGTTTTGGTTGTTTGTTTCTATCACTAAGAAATACAGTGACAGGGGGCAACCATGTCTATTCCCCTTGATTCTAACATTTGTTATTTATAATCTTACCTGAGAAATTATTCTACGTATCTTCATCCAATTCATTGCATGACTACCAAGTTAAAGAACTCCATACATTTGTCAGCACTTTTGCACTTTTAGTTTCAAACTCAGCCCCCAAAAATCTACTCACAATAAATCACTTTTTATCCATACTGATAACTCCATGAACAACATTTAATTTGGGTGTCAGTGCCTTTGGATAAGACTCTAAAGTCCCGGTGCTGAACACGTCACTCGTGCCATAAGCTCCTTGTGGTACCCGTGATAAAGAGATAGTTTCCAGTACTTTAGCAGCTCTTACAGTCCCTTCCCAGCCGTAAACTGCCTGACACTTTGCAGGAAGAGCAGTGCACCGGCTCCAAGAATCCACTGGTTTTTATTGACCATGACCAAGCTGTAAAACTCAGATGCTTTCTGTGCCACTCTGGAATGGGGGAATCCAGCCATCTCCCTTCAGTGCCGCTCCTCAGAGGAATGAACACGATGTACGCTGAGGCTGTCAAACACCAAACCAAAGACGTTAGATGGCATCAGATGAAACAATTTAGCTAAACTAATTTTGACAGCTTTGAAGACAGTTGGTTCTTCTGGATAGTTTTCTGTTACGAAGGAGGCCGGCTGATTGACATCGAGCGTAAATCTTTTAAACCAAATCTCCTCATACTGTTGTATCAGGAACTTGAAAGGTGTTTCTGAAAAGTTCGTAGGCTCGTAGGCAGGGACGGCACCTGTAGTCGGCTTGGATTCACAGATAATAAAATTAATTCCAAAGGCAACTGAGAGTTATGGAAAAAAAAAAGAAAATAAGAACAAATCTTCTCAAACTACTTCTGCAGTATAAATACAGCCTCATTCATTTCAATGAGACCTCTGTGAGAGCTTCGAAAAGAAAAACGCAAGGTCGTCCAGCAAAATGTTTGCTAGGTGCTACATTGGTCAGTCAAACACATGCACTATGATGTTTACAAAGTTGTGAAATCATTTGGGATTCCTGGAGTGCAGTTCATCTTCGAACTGGTATCTGAAGCAACACAATCCTACAATGCAATGTCAATATCAACCGTGCCCCAATTTAGCCACAGCTTTATACAACTTTTAGTATTTCCTGAACAGACGCTGATGTGAATTTTGCTGTTTCTGGTCTCAACACAGTAATTTACCTCTCATCAATTAATCTGTGTGTTCAGTATCTTCTGAATAATCATCACTTCACCAGCAAACCTCTGAATATGCTACTTCCTGTGGAGCTTCCAGATTGCAAAGTTGCAGAGAAACCATAAGAGTTTCAAACATAATGAACATGCTGATAAAGAGGGGAGAGGTGAATTATGCTGCAGAAGAGATTTGAGAAGTTTTATGGATGACATGTTGACATCCTCTGCAAAGAAGCAAATTTCCGAACTACCTTTAAATCCTGCGAGTTGTGACTATTCGCTACTCGAATGTGAACTATTGCGTTCAATTAACTTTCTTTAGTAAGTGTATATTCACCATTTTTCCAAAGTATGAGATACATATCTGCCACATCTCGCTGGCTGAAACGCTGACACCCGCTTTCTAATCTGACCATCAACATGCGTGATCCCTGCATCCTCCAGCCGGGGTCCATGTCAAACAGCGGAGGGCCGTGAGGCAGGAAGCACTGGCAGAAAAGGTTGTTTACCCTTACAGTATTTGTTTAACAGAAAACAACTCCTTGTTTATGAGGGATTACAGCAGATATCCATGGAATAGAAGCATTTAAAACCTTCCAAAGCTTTTAGACCTGATTATTATATGCGTGTTTTTCCCCAACCTGCCCGAGCTGATTATCCTACATGTTACAACCGGTGCCAGCTGATTTTTCTCTCCCTTCCAGCTGTTTGTGCAGCAGGGTTGCAAGCTATTTTCAGAATAATAGCGGATGTTAATTTGCGAGGCTTTATTGGGAGGGATTGAAAAACAGGCCAGGCAACGAGGCACGGCCCCTCTTTTGGCTTTCAGCAGCCATTATATAATCGCCAGCCAGGGCTCAATGTCATATTTCTCTCTTTCTAAAAGTCTTGACATCAGGTGTTAATATAGCAGCCGAGTCCGGTCCCGCTGAGACGCGCTGCAGGGGAACGCTGGATTCTGTTGGTTCAGATGACTGAAAGGACTAAAAAGAAAGATTTAGAAAAACACAGTGAAAAATGTGTAACAGCCAATAAATTAGCATTTTAAATGAACACAAATGTCCAAAGCTAAATTAAGACTTTCTGTCATCTCCATATTTCATTTAACACATCCATTTTGGCATTTTGAGATCTGGGTGAATCCGGTTCTTCTGTTCCCTAAATAATGCAGGTGCACTGTGTATTTTTAGCATCATCCTACCTGGTGTGCAACATGAAAGCCTCCCTGTCGTCCTCCCCCTTCTTCCCTCCCTCTCATTCACACCTCAATTATCTTCCCCTCTGCTTTGTGTCCGGGGTCCAAAGAGAAAGATGCTTCTGTTTCTGAATGAAACCTGCTCTCAGTCCAGAACAACATTGTCAGGACAAGGTAGACAGAGAGCAGAAGTTAATGCACTTTGTCAGCACTGGCAGGCTTCTGAGCCAAGAGCTATTAACTCTGAGAGGGAAAGGCATTTCCTCCTTGTAAATGCCATATTAAATTATTATTATTTTATTTGGTAACAGGGAAAAGCCCATCAGGGCTATATTGCTCAAGGTGAGCAGGGAATTGTAAATGGAGAGTCAGAGTTTTTGTAAAGGCCACCAAAAGAGGGTGGGTTTTGGGGGGGTCAGGGAGTTGAAAGAGGAAGTGAGTATTCACGTCACGGTAACTCAATATGGTCGCACCTTTAGATGATGTTTTATCGCTGTTTATAGAGACGACGACAGAAATGTCTACCTCACCTCGACTGCATCATGCCATCGTTTGCGTCCACGTTGAGATGCTCCGGCTTCTGCCAAATGAAAAGGTGAATGAACAGAGGGGCAGAGCCAACGGGGGCGCGGCCTCGACGCCTCCCCGGCTGTTCCTGCAGGTTGATCGGACCCACAGGGCTTGTGGTTTGGCCTCGCCGGACGGGCCTCTGTGTAAAGGATACCTGGGCCAAAATGGCTGACCGTGATATTCTCGACGTTTGGGTGACTGTGGCCCCTTTTTACAGGGAAGCAGCTGCCAAGAAGGGTCCATAGTGTGCAACATGATACGCTGTAAATTTTACACGGAAGAAATCCATGTCATTAAGACTGTTCATATATCAGAGGAATCAGACCTGTGAACTGGCCATTATCACTGCTTTTATTACCACTAGCTACAATTAGTTTGATTAATTCTGCTAACAGATATGAAGCATTGGGCAGGAACAAAGATTTATAGAAGATGATCATTACTGTTGAAGCACCTTTGCAGCAAATGAGGGCAGATTTACCGCTCGAAATTTTTAGTTCAATTCAAAAGAATGAGTGCTTGACTTCAGAAAGGGGGAGACAAAAGCAGGTTTCATTTCTAGCTGGCTGGTTACAGTAGTTTCATGAGTTTCAGTTTATCATATATGTGGCACTGAAATTAAACAACGTCGTTCTTCGGAAAAATTTAGGCTGAGACTAAAGCTATTTAGCTGCTGATCTTCACCTTCATATTAGGACAAGTGGGACAGAGGTTAGATTTATGGTTTATTGTAGACGACATATTTTCAAACTGTAGGTTCCACTTTTATTGTCACAAGAGTAACGGCTGAGTTCTTGATTTCTTGATTCTCGATTGCCGAATGTGACAATATCTCAGATCTCAGGTTTGGCTGCGGTTGTGGCAGCATAGATCCAGTTTAATCCAGTAGGGCTGGACCGAGCATCTAATGTTGGCCTACAATCTAATGTAGTAACGTCCAACACCTGCACGGTGGAGTGGATTTGCTATACATGAACGATTTACGTAACTTATAACCTTACTAAATAATTTGGTATGAAATGCTGCTGGCCTTTATATTAGAGCAGGTTCAATCAATTTTCTGCACTTTTGCATTTGCATTTTTGGTTTTGAAGAGGGTTAAAAATAAAAATCACATCACATCATTCATAAATGCCGTACAATTAAAGAATTTGTAACCTTTGTAAACTTCTCCCGCTGTTTTCCTCAAACAGGTAAACCAACGGGCTATGGCCCCAATGCACGGCGGTCACGTGGCATCGTGGACGAGTGCTGCTTCCAAAGCTGTGAGCTGCGGCGCCTGGAGATGTACTGTGCACCTGCCAAGACTAGCAAGGCTGCTCGCTCTGTGCGTGCACAGCGCCACACAGACATGCCGAGAGCACCCAAGGTTAGTACCGCAGGGCACAAAGTGGACAAGGGCACAGAGCGTAGGACAGCACAGCAGCCAGACAAGACAAAAAACAAGAAGGTGAGCACAGCACCGAACAGATACACTCTAAAAAAAAAAAAGGTTTTATCATCAGGAAATGTGGAAGAAAAAAAGAGAATAGGATGTTTTTGGTGTCTTTGTCAGAGCATGCAAACAAAATATAGATGAGAAGATTGATTCTCTCAGTATGAAATTACAGCAAGCTGGTGGCAAGGTTATTTTAGCTTAGCATAAAGACTGGACAGCATCAACAACAACAACAATAATAATTTGCATTTTGTTTTTTGCATTTTGATTTTTAGCACACATGCATGAACATTTGCTTTTCGAACAATGAAAATGTCGAGCACTTCCTGACAGAAGGCTAGCTGTTTCCACTTGTTTCCAGTCTTTATGCTAAGCTATGCTAACCAGTTG
Organism: Holacanthus passer; assembly: GCA_025331565.1. Lineage (NCBI taxonomy): Eukaryota > Metazoa > Chordata > Actinopteri > Pomacanthidae > Holacanthus > Holacanthus passer. Next base: position 484,382 of record JAFREQ010000053.1, read on the forward strand.
ATGGCTGTAGTTACATATTTGTGGTCTCAAACTTCTCGTCTCCAAATTGTCGTACTGTTGCTACAAGAAGTCAGTAGGTTCATGTTTACTTGAGATGCAAAAGAAATGAATCCGTCCAATTTAAGTGGCTTCATTTTCCTCCCACAGAGACCTTTACCTGGACATAGTCATTCATCCTTCAAGGTATGCATGTCTGTGGATCTTTTACATCTACTTTTATCTTTATTATGTCATATAAACTTCCATAAAATATAATCTCCACTGTGACATTCTCAAAAGCAGAACAACCTTTATTTAGAAATGAGAGAGACTCATTTTAACAATCTTAGGTCTGAAATCTTAATCTCTTGGCCAAAGAAAGAAAGCGTGAGGTCTAAATGCAGACTCTGTTTCATCCTTGAGTTGCCAACCTGCAGGAGAGTGTGATCCTTTTAAGATTTGACCGTGTGCTTTTTACCCTTCTCTCAAAAAAGAAAACCATTAGCAAGAGAAGGAACTAAGTGGTTTTTGTGGTAGACCCAGTGGCACTCCCGCTCCCCAGGCAGAATCTCTACTCTGCTACTGTACATTATGTGCTGAAATTCTGGCGTCTCACCGTAACAGACTGACACATGTGACGTCCGGAGATGAAGTCGTGTATGCACATGTGCAGCTCCACATCACTCCATCATTCATACGTGGACTGTAAGAACAGTTCGTCTTGTTTCTCTTTTAAAGTCGAACTGAAATTTGAATTCTCTTCAGAAGAAGATGAACCATTTGTGGGCATATTTGGGGAAACAGCGTAAGTCTATGGGTGGGTGTGTAACTTAGCATATGGACGTTCATGCAAGATGTTTTCATGTATGAAACAGCCAAGCTTCAAATTCTGTTGCATGCTTCGCTAATGGAAGGCACAAACTAAATATTACACTTTTGAGAAAGCAGCTTCGATTAATTTCATTCTTAAATTCTGGATCAGTTTACTTCAACTGATTTGAGCCTCTGACTGGCTTCTTCTCCATTTTAACATCAGCCAAGAATCATGGGTATTTTAGTTTTCAGAGTCATCCATCGTACCAAAATGACATAGAAGCAGTATCCAACTTCACAACTCTATAACAAACTATTTTTATTGCCTGCCCACGTAGATCTTGCACAAATCAGTTTACAATACTGACAGTGTCATTCATTACCAAAGATTGACGCCCCTTGGAGAACACCATCTCTGCTGAAAAGTAAATACAACTAAAATGTCTTCTTGTAATTACATTTTTGATCAAATAATTACTCAAGTCAAAACAAACCAAATGGTATTTACTCTAATTTCGAGGCAAACATTAATTTAATTTCAGTTTGACTTCAAGAGAGTAATTACTTCCATGGCAAACCATCCAAAGCACAGCTGTGTTTTTATGGGCGCAGATGCAGATTTCAGACCCAAAGCTTGTTCACTTTCATCCTTTGTATCTCGGCCATTTGTCTAAAATAGAATGTGTTTCTCTTTTGTTGCAGGAAGTTCATCAGAAAAACTCAAGTCGAGGCAACACGGGGGGCAGAAATTACAGAATGTAGGGAAGGAGCGAATGGACAAATGCCCAGCGACTTGGGAAGAGAGAAGGGAGTGGCCTTACCTGGTACCCCTGTGGAATGGTTCACTGTAAAACAAAACAAAGAGGAGGCCAACATTGGTCCGAAAAGCTCTTCAAAATGATTGAAACCTGAGAGCTAAGTGGTGTTTAAGGGTTTGATGAGGGATCTTGTGATTATTTTATACACTGCACCATTCCATATCGGGAGGAATTCTTTGTTAATGCAATGTAACAGACTAGTTTAGCTGCTGAGACACGAACAAGAGCTTATTATACCTCCATGTGTGAGCTGCAGCATCCCCTGGCTCCAGGAAAGGTGGGAACGGATCTGGGCTTCAGCCAATCAGAGAGCGGCAGGCTGTGTTTGAGAATGAGTGGTCCATCCTGTCCCTTGAACTTTGCCGAGGTAAAAGCTTTTTCTCTGAGAGAGTGGATTCATTCACTCCTTTGGTAAGACAGGATGCTTTGTCACCGGTCACATATAAGAGTTACGACCCCAGTTAAAATCTGATTATCTTACCTTCAGAGTTTGTTTTCATGCACCGTGCATTACTGAGGGTATTTTTAATAAGTAAAAACAAGGTTTGCTTTAAAGCACAAAAACCAGGTGGTCCGTTATCAGACCTTAAACATTGTTGTAGTTATTTTACCTTGAGCCCAAGTCAAATCCCTGCTTCTCATTGACTGAAGGCAGCGTTCTTCTGTCTAAGTGGAGTCCCTTGAAGGTTTGAGTCCAATCCAAATCCCTCCTAAGCCTCAGGAAGTGTTGAGAACCTGAGGTCTGAGTCCACAATCCAAACACTTCTACAACAAGAGATCAAGCACCATTAGAGGGGATTTTAAGGAACAGTAGGTACTACGAAAACAAGATTGTGCTTTTGCCTCTTTTCAAAAACAGAGAGTCAAATTAACCAGACGCTAAATTGAATTAAAGTTTTTTTGGCCGGTCTTAGCGCGGTGCTTGTTTGGTCGGTTGTCAGAAATGGGTCATTCAGTGGATTCAAAGTGCATTTGGCATAAGTCAGTGGAATAAGTCAAATAGCGACAATCAGGCAAAATGTTTGTCATCTGCATCCTTTTCACATGTCACTACCGTGGCCAAATCAGATTTTTGTCAACAATCCAGTCACCAGTAATCAACATTCGAGTCTGAGTGGAGGCCTGTGTTCAAGGTTAAATGCAAGTCATGAAAGTTTAGTCACAGCAAGTCAACAAGCGCTCAAAGACCCACGAGTATCAACGAGAGTAAAATCTTTTTTCTTGTTCTCTTGAAGAGCTTCCAATAAGTTCTTAAGTCTCTCGACGGCGAAGTTTAAAGCAAAAGACAGAGAGGCTCTAACAATAGATGTTTAATGATTGATCGATCTTGGCTTGTTATATTTTGTTAGTTTAGGGAGGCCGAGAACTTTGCTACTTCAGTTGTCACTTGGACTGCATTGCCTGCCATCGTTACGAGAGGAAAGCAAAATTGCAAAGTCCACCGACGAAACACGCAGATTACATGATTTGGTAAATATTGCAATCCAAAAATGACAAGTCCTCCCGGAGATGTGAGATACGGCACGCATATGACAGCACACAAACACACATACAAAGCACCCACAGTGTAAATGAGAGTTGTGTAACTGTGCGCAAGGGTCAAGCACACACAAACAGTTCTGAGAAGTCCTTGCATGAGGACCGACAGTCATGGCTGTTTGTTCAAGCCTCCGTGTGGATTTACAGTCATTCTTATCTCACAAACCACCCAAGACATCTCATCTCCGGCTCTGCCTCCTCTGCCTGTGTATAATCAAACAGTACTCCCATTTATGTTAACCTATGCATTACTATCATTCATTGTACATGATGGTTTCATATAACAAAACTGTATTAAGAATCCTATCCACTGTATAATGGTGCTATTTTGTAGTTTGTTACTTGCAAGAGATGGCTAAGACAGACAGATGGCAGGGCTTACATCGGAGGTCTTCCCTTTTGCACAGCCTTGTGGCCACCATTTTAATAGTGTTTTTATTTGTAAGCTGTTTCAATAAGGTAGTAGTGTAAGCGAGTAAATGTATCTGTGTGAAATCTGTGAATGCATGGAGATAAAAACAAAAAAAAAGAAAATACCATGTTGTGGTCCCAAGAAGGCAAAATGCTATTTTTTCTACTGTTTTTGAATTATTTTCTCAATATAGATCCCTTATGCCAAATAACTTGACAAAAGTACTGTGAACTGTGATTCTTCCAATTGTTATTGAGATTGTTAAAATTCATGGTGAGCTTTTGTCTGTCCTGAGATGTGTGTGTACATGCACTTCACTGGAAGCCAAGGTATTAATTATTAAAAACACTTAACGCGAGACTACGTAACCTTTGCTGAACAGCGGCCACTGTGGCTACAAGGGGTAATTACAGGATACTGGCATATAAAATTTGCCTTCATTTCCCAGGATTCTCTTGACGCAGATGCTTTAAAGATTATGTTCATATGTGATATGCTAAAAAATAGTAGTGAAAGCGCAAGTAGAGAATAAAGTCATCTAGCTTAAAGGAATAGTTCAGAATTTTGGGAAATACACTTATTCACTTTCATATCCTTCTGCTAAATTTAAAGCTCAAGTCAGCAGCCAGATAACCCTGCTTAGCACAAGAAGTGGAAACTGTCCAAAGTTAACAGCATCTCTAAAGCTCATAAATTAACATTAAGGAGTGACATAATAATTTACTGATTAGACAAACGAGATGTGCACGTTAATTTGTGAGATTTAGAGCTTGTAGCTTGATATTTATTGTACAAATATAAGAGCGTTCAATATCAATATTCTCTAACTTGGCGAGAATGCAAAATAAGCGTATTTCCCTAAATGTCAAACTCTTGCTTTAAGTTTGCCGATATTAACTTTCATGAATAAGACTGTAGTGTCAAAACCCCTGAGTGAACTGAGTTGAACGAGGGTGCGTTTTGTGTTTTCTGTGTCCTTTGAAAGTTGCATAGTCTCGCTTTAAGAATAAGCCAGGAGTTTAATTTATTTCGACAAAAAAATTTGTTAGGAGCTCTCTGAATTAAAAGTTGTTTTCAAAGATTAATTTAAGTGTGTTTTTATCTGTAATAATCATGGTTTTCAAATTTGCAAATGTGCTTTGGTGTCTATTCCTTATAAATTCTGTTATCGGTCGACCTGGCGGCTGAAATGAAAAAGAAGCTGGTTGGAGAACAACTCCCAGATCTTCAGATATACAGTACAAACCAAAGACTTTTTAATGAGAACAAAGCCTCACTCAGCATTATTATTGTCATGAACTAAACCCAGATCATTTAATATCAATTGATGCCATCCTTGTCTGAACTGCACTGCAGCTACAATACACCCTTCACACACTGTCTCTGGTACCTGAAATACAGCTTGTGTAATAGATAGCAAAGTGAGCCAGACAAAAGTCCCTCAGTGAATCTGGTATATTTGGAGCAGCAATGAAGAAAAGCTACAGCAAACCGATTTGTCATGTGACTATGAATCATTGAAAACTGTCTGTCACTCGTGTGAAATATCAATAAAGCCTAAAATGTGGGAGTTGGTGAGACATTCACGGCTCTGTGAGGTGTTTAATGAGAAAATATCATTTCCTGAAGCTCACTGTCCAAGAAACTGTTTGATTACAGCGCTGTTATTTATGGTGCTCGATTGCCTTCTGTAGAAAAAAAAATACTGACAAATTGTTCACCATTCCTGCTGAATAAACCACTTGTCAACATCACAGAAATGGCTGGAGAGTTTTTCATGCAACGTGCACATACACTCATGAAACCTCTGGGGACGCAACTCCCTCTATTACGCAACACCACATGGATAAAATCTATATTGCATTTACTCAGCTAATTACAAAGCAGAGGTGCAAATCTTTTAAGGCTTTTCAGCCACAGATGAAGCCGTAACTCAAGCCGAGGTTTTGTGCATCGTGCAGTCTGAAACTGAGCTGAATGACAAAGTGATACTTCCTCCTCCGAGGTGGCGGGGCCTGCCAAAGCAAACAGAGCGGGGCGTGGTGCTCCCCGAGGCCAGAGCTGCATGTTCAGCTCTTTGGAGGATGCTCGCAGTGACAGCGCCGAGCCCTCGCTCGCCGACTGTCAGCACTTTTTAAACGGATGTATATGGGTCAACAATCAAACCCCGATAAATTGGCTCTCTGGCCGGCGCTCAGCACACGGCCGAGATCAAAATGTGGAGCAGCAGGGAAGGTTGGCGAGGTCCCGGTCATCCCGGCCATCCTGGATGTTATTTCATCCGCCGCTATGACTAATACAGAATCAATTATCTCACCCTAATGGTCCAATTGCAGGCTGCAAGCTTGCAGGATTTAGAGTTCAAATAAATCAGGGAGAAATTGTGTGTAGAGAGGCCTGGGCAGTGACCAAGCCATAACAAATAAGCCAATTATCAAAGTGAAAAAGGATGTGAAGCAACATCCAGTTGTAATTATAAAACACAAACATGAGGGCGTCTCGAAAATGCTCTGTTTATCCTCTGACACGTGCTAATTTTGGATTACATGGTGACTCAAGGAGCGCAACACAAAGATGTTTGAATAACCTCAAGAACCAGGATGGTTCTGGAAAGAACACAGTGCGCTCCCATTGATCTGCGTGAACTCAGGACCCAGTGCATCTAAGGACACAGATTTTGGACTGAGCCCTGAAACACAATCTCTCCACACTCTTCAACTCCTCATCTTAAGCACACAATTGTCTTTTGAATGACCTTGTGGTCTGTTTTACTACACTCACCAATTTTACTACTTACTGTATTCTACTGGTTGTTTTACGGGGAAAGTGGTTGTAAGGCTTCATCAGTCTTCAACCATTCATTTTTTTCCAGTAGGACACACAGGATTTCGCTTTCGCCGGATTTAACCTTTACGTCTGCTGTTGTCGACTCAGCATTTTGTCGTCTCTAATCCCAAATATTCTCCTGTGGCTCGCATCCAGTCTTGGCTAGTGATGAGTTGATCACGACAAATTTACAAGTAGCCTCGTGTCACATTTTATTGTCATCGTGAGCCAAGGCCAGATGTAAAAGGAAACAGAGACACAAGAGTCCAACAAGTGCAGTGTGAGCCTCACGCTACAACGGGAATGTTAGCAGTTAGATTAAAGCATGTGTAAAAAAAAAAAAAAAAAGTGTCTAAACCATTGGAGGAGATTCTCCCTCTTTCTCAATTTCAGTCGACAGTGGAAATTCACTGAGGCTTGATTATAGCAGGAGAGAGTGTTGGCTCAGCTGTGTGCTTTAAGAACCCATGATGTCAGAGCCTTATTTTCCTTGGAGAGACTCTCATCAGCTGCATTGTTCCAGGAAACCATGGTCTGTTCTCTGGGCAACAAAAAAATCCTGCCCAAAATGCGGTCCCCCCCTTTTTTTGCACCCGCGTCTGTGCTGAACGCTGCACGCCGGCCTCTGGCACAGCTCGAGCCTCTGCAGCACAAACACACACACGACAAACATCGTGGAGCATCATCACATTTCCCTGGAAGTGGATTCATTCGCCCTCAGATACTTTCTATTAGAAGACGAGTGTCGGCGATGAAAGGCAGGGTGTTAATACAGCGGAGGAAATAATGCGTCGGCCCCTGGAGGATTAAAAAAACAATGCTGCTACTGATGTCATAGGCCCCGACTTCTGAGGTCTCCTCACGCACAAAGCTGCACGCGGCGCGATTGAAATAAGGCACCGGCGACTGACAGGTGATGCAAGCAGCTGACAGAGCTGATGAAAAAACTACTCCGCAGCTTCCTCGAGTTCAACATTTAAAGCAAGCACAAGGCCGAATCGAATCTGGACGCAATTACAGCTGCTTACAAACAGGACGGGCCGTAAATCAGCCACAGCGCAGTTGGTAGTTGAATAAACTTTACTGGCATCTGTTGAAGATTTGACGAGCTGTGTTGTGGAAACATAAAGATTTAGTAAATAAAGTTCATGGATACCCACCGAATCACATCTGGTCCTCATAAAATTATTTGGCTTTTTCTGCTAATGCTCTTTGTTAGAGAATTATGGTAATGATTTCATAGAAATTCAGAGCAGGAAGAATCACGGTTACAAGATAAAGACTTTCACTACGGTTTGTTGAATCATCTCAGCGAGTGAACAGGAAGCTGATGGAGGCCAGAGGCTTCGGGGTCAGGTGGACTTGCATTGATTTGTGTCTACTGTCTATATCAGTGCATTAATGTGGCCTGTATCAGGAGAAATATGGGAAAAGGGAGGGAGAGATTATCAGAAAGAGAGAAAGAGCGAGAAAGGTTAGAACAACAGAGCACGAAGCTCACAAGTTCAGTTGTGCTTCTGCTGGAACGGCCGTGCCCCTGCGGACAAGTTCAGTCCTTCAGTAGAAGTCCTCGCCCTCCAACAATAATACTTACAAAATAAAGGCTGACTGCTCCAAGTAAAATCACTTCAGCTGAGTTCAATAGCTATTATTCATGTCCTGGGTCTCCATCCTCTGTGCTACGGCTCCTGTGATGTTAATAAGGTAAGCCTTCTGAGCCGAGAAGAAGCCTGCAAGGAGCTGTGTCAACACGAGGGCCCTTTGGTTTCTGCTCGCCTCCGCCTTTTATCATCAAATGATGATTGCCACCTCGGTGTGGGTGCTTGTCGATCAAATGTTCCCGAGGCTTGATCACGGAGCTGTGGCATATCGAATTCTCCTTTTAATGAATAGTTTGACATTTTGGGAAATGTGCTTATTCGCTCTGTTCTGAGATGAGGAGAATGATATAACCCTCATATCTGTAAACTAAATATGAAGACTCCTGCATCTCTAAAGCTCCCTAATTAACACATTATATGGTTTGTTTAATCCTCATGAAAACCAAAGTGAAAGAAGAATCTACAGCCAGGAGCTGTGTGAGGCTGCACTAATGCTTTACAAATTAAAAATATGACTGATGATGGCGCTAGATCAAACATTAAGGGGTCACTAAAAACCATCCAATAGTTGTTTTGATCAAAACCATAAACATAATCTTGTGGTGGCGCTACAGACAAAAGTCACCAAAGTCATCAGGATTCATCCTCTGGGGACCATGACTTGCACAAAATTTCAGGCAATCCATCCAAGAGAAGTTGAGCGTATTTCCCAAAACACGATTCCTTTCAAATTTCTCACCAGCATTTTCTGAAATAACCTCATTAGCAGCAGCATCATTAGTCTCACCAGTGGCTGGACTCTGCAGGTTTTCATACATGTTGCTGACCTTTGAGGACGGTCCGTCGTGGGATTTTTTCAGGCATGATGCCATTTAGAGAAAATGACTCAGTATGGCCGCTCTTTCATGCGGCGCAGTCTTTGTCCTGTTACCTGCTGGGCTCATTTGCAGCATGTGGATTTTGAAGGGAAAGATCCACAATTAATTCCCGTCCTTTGACCTCCTGTGAGCCTCCTTGACGCCACTCTGTGCTGTGGTGGAAATTACAGCCTCTCCATGTTTCACCTCTTCATCCATTTGAATTCATCACGTCTAAACAGATAAAATAGAGCCATTCACCCTTTTCTTCACCTATTAATGGAATAACAGCACATTTGTTGTGACCTTTAAACTTCCTGTAACTTTCGACCTTTGAGACAGATGCACATCTGCAGGAGACGTGACGCTTTTTTACATTTAACAGTTTTAAGTTGTGCGCAAAATGCCCTCTCCGTGAATATAAGAGACGGCTGAGAGCCAAGTCACAACAGTTGTAGGTGAGAGAAGATCAATCAAAGACTGTATAACTAAATACTGTAGATACTATGATCTCGGTCTCGTCTGCCCTGTACACTCTGGTGCTGTTCTCGGAGCTGAGCAGCCACTCGCTCGCCGTAGCCATGCCTGCAGCTAATGTGGAAGATGGTGCGACGGAGCAAGACGGCCTGGGTTTGATACTGGGGGGCGAGGCCATGCCTGAGCCCGCTGAGGTTCCTCCTGTGTACTGGCGAAACCGCGTGCTGGACAACAACCTGAGGGATGAAGATAAAAGCTCCGTCGTCTCTGTAAGTGTCACATGGCAATTGTTAAAGACTTGTGTTTAAAGGGTAACTAAGGATCATCATTTAATAATCACTTATAAGAAAATTTAGAAAACTTGATTAAATGATTTAGTCTTCTTTCTTGCAAACCTCTAGTCGTATCCAGTTGTGCCAATAGGTGTAATTTAGGCTTTTGAGATAGCTATGTCTTAGATTTTTGCTTCCACTCCAATAGAATAGAAAGAAATTGAATTTTATTGGTGATTGAAAAATGACATTTTTAAAAAAATCAACAGCAGCAATGTCCTCGTCCAGAGATTCATTTTCATCAGGACTGTGTTTCAGATAGAAAATGGCTCCATCAGTGTGAGAAAAATCAAGAGAAGGAGCTTTCAACATCTCCCTAACATTATAATAATATAATAATTTGATTGGACTCCTGCTCAGATCATTTTAGATTTCTGCTCCTGAGGAATCAGCACCCTCTTATGCATGTCAGGGCTGAGTTATTATCAAGGCCAAAGCATTGAAAATTGTGTTTAGAAAATTCAACAGCAGTGCAAATTTCTGTGCCTGTTACGCTGTATAATGATATAATGCAGAAAAAAACTCTCTACCAAAGAAATAGTGAAAACTGTTCCAGAACTCTTACAATATTTCTGGATGGAAAAGCTGCTGTCAAATTTGTTAATGACATTCCTCAATGCTGTGAACATCTTTTTTTTTTTTTTGTTAAAGTCTTTAGCTCAGGAACAAATTAATCCAATCCAAAATTACCAGCTATTTGGAGCATTCTTCGTCAATTTGTCCCAAATGAATGTATCTGGTTAGTCTCTGTTTGCAGTCGTCGAACTCTGCCAACGACAGTCATGCATCATAACTATTCATTGTATGAGATTTCTTTCTATAAACAACCGCAGCTAACCGTAGTTCAACAACAACAAAGAGCACATTATCTCATCCTGTGCCTGAACATTTGACCCCTTTCAACTGGTCACCGTCCTCGTGTCTACTGTTAAGTCAATATTTCATACACGTCTATGAAAATCTTTTACAGCAGCGTTGGAAAACCGGGAAATACTATTAGCTGAAAAGGTCGAATGATCACAAGCCTATAAAGATTTATTGGGATCACAGTGGGAAGAATGATGATGTATCTGTGTTCCCTCAAACGCTTGGCTGCGATGTGTAAAGAGTTTATCTGGCGGCTGCGTCTCCTGTGTGTCATGAACATGGTGGTTATCTCTGCGGTAATGGGGAACAGGCAGCCATGATGGAGAGAACAAAGCCATCTGGGTGAACCGGGGCAGTGGAAGAAAACGGGCCACTGTGATGTAGTAAAAACGAGGAAACACATTTCTTCCATCGGGGTTCCTGCGGTTTGGATCAGCTGGTAAAGACAGATCCAACACCTGTGCTGCAAGTGAAAAAAAGATGATCTTTGAAAGTTTCCTGCAGCCTGACGATCCAGAGTTCTCAAGTGTGGAAATGTGTGTGGTCTTATGGTGTCGCATGTAATCGCTGATCGATGCTGCGTTTCAGGACGTGAGGCTGACGGGACACAGCGTTCGAGGGCTGAACCCGGCCTTCGCCCGGAGAGTTTCTCAGCTCGCAGACCGAAGCTTGAGCCACGCACCCGCCGAGCACAGTTTGAAAGTCGATCGCAGAAACACTGACCTCGACAGTAAGCATCTGCAAACTCATGTTTCTGTATGAAAACTGTAGAGTAGAAGCTTTCAGGTTTGATTCTGATATTATACAGGACCAAATTTCTTGATTCACTAATGTAAGACTTCTTTCCTTCTCCTTCCAGTGCTGCGGTGCATGATAGGAAGAGTGTACCGACCCTGCTGGGATGTATAAATGTTTCCCCCGTGTTGCTGCCGTTGATTCTCCTGATCCTCCTGACACGTAAATGCATCTCCTTGTAGAAAACTGAGTGTGGACAAAAACTGCAAAACAAAATAAAAGTTTATTAAAAAGGAAACATCTGCATATTTACAGAGTTGGTTTTGTTGTGGAAATTTACATGTTACATAGATGAACTATACAAGTGGTGATTAAATACATTTCAGGCACAAAGTAGAGCTTGTCTTGATGAAAGTTCAGGTTACTGACCAAATCCAAACAAATGAAAAGTTTGGGATTTAAAATTTTGGGAATATCAATAAAATAAATGGCCTGCCAGCTCTAGCTTCTTATTTAGTGCACAGACATGAGTGGTTTGATCTTCTCATCCAAATCTCGGCAAGTAAGCAAATAAGCACGTCCTAAAATGTCAAGTGAGCTTCAATAAATTCATTAAACAGTTATACAGTTAAACAGTCAACAGATGAACTGAGACTGAAAATAATCCTTCATCCATAATTGCAGCCTTAATTGGAACATTCGCATATTACAGATTTTGTCAGTGAGAGAAAACATCTGTACACTCAGCTGCTTTGTATGAACATCATTTGACAAAAAGTCCATAAAAGTATATCGTAAAAGTAGAAACGATCATTAGACTCTGAAGAAGCTGGTCAACTTTCCCTGCCCAGCGATCAGCTTCTTCTTACTCGAGGTCTTGCTGACAGTCTTGATGGGCATTTTCACTGAGACACCTGTGGGCTGTTTCTTCTGCGGAGGCTCATTTTCTGATCCTCCATGTTGGTCAGAATCCACCTGCTTCCTCTTGCTGCTCTTGCTCTGCATCTGGGTGCCAGCTTTCTTTCTATTACCCGGGCCCGCGCCTCCGTTTTGGGCATTTCCACTCCTCTGCCCAAGAGCAGCCCCCTGCTGCACATCGCTCTGCTCCTTATTTGGACATCCAGAGGTAGGCTTGGCTGGAAAGATTGAAATAAAGCAAAAGCAAGTGTGACAAGCTGGTAGGAAAAAAAACGGAAAGTGTTGTGACGAAATTGCTGACGTTAGCTGCTGGTTGAAGCAGGCTGTGTGTTTATTCTATGAAGCTGAAATTTAACATTTGTCATGTAACCTGATGGCGCCGAGCCTGAATTCCCACGAAACAAAAGACAGAAGGGGAAATGGGCAAAAAGTCTGTGTGTGTGTGTGTGTGTGTGTACTTTTTGGTTTTTACTACAGATGTGTGAGCAGGTTTTATAGAATGGGGATTCATTTAATGGCTGATGGTAAGCACCGGTCCCAGTGCTAGGACTGGGTTCAAGGCTGGAGCAGAGAAGGCGTGCCCAGGCCTCCGTCCAGCTGCGTGGCGTCAGAGGAAACAGAAATCTATCTGGGCAGAAAGGGAACGCTGCACCGCTTGTGTTGACATTTTGAGCTTTTCTCCACATGCAGTGAGGCACATTATCTGCAGGATTTGATGAAATTACATTGAATCTGTACCTGTGTTTGTCTCCTCCACATCCGGGCTGCGCTCCTCATCCACAGCTGGGATGTTTCTGGGTTTGGGTGCCGGGTGAACACAGGTCGGGACCTGACTGCTGCTGGGGAAGTCCAGCACACGGTTGAGTGGCAGTTCCTCGTCTTTGTATGTGCACGCAAACTGGGATCGAATGACTCTGTCTTTGGCCTGGAATAAACAGAAAAAAGCTTCAATCCAACTGATATGATATGGTACCACCGACTCTAGGCTTCTGCCTTTCAAAACGTACTTAAAAAAAAAAAAAAAGAAAAAAAGCCTGACCTCACTCACACTGAAATTTCAAGAAGTGCTTTCCCACTCCTGCACATTTTCAACTGCTCAACTAGAGAGAGGGAAGTGGCACATTTGTGCAGCCATGCAAGCTGATCTGTGAGGTTTTACTTAGCTGAGGTGGATGGGAGTGTCTTTGCAGGTATTTGGTCATAAGACAAAGTGTTTAACAAATTAAAATTTGACATTGTGGCGTTAGATGAAAAGTGATCAGATCACCAAAGTGATTAGGATTCATCCTCTAGGAACCAGGAACATCTCTACTAAGGTTCATGGAAATCCATCCAATAGTGGCCGAGACATTTCACTAAAAACAAAAACGTTCATGGTGACACGGTTGTTGATCAGTGACTCAGGGCTAGTGACCAAGATTCTTGACTTTCAAAAGACATTTTCTGCCTTTTACCTCAGTGTTTTGAAAGACAAAAACGATTAATAGTGTTTCAAATCAATCAAATCTGCAGTAGATAACCTCTATACGTTTTGACCATGTAACTTCTTATGCCGATCAAAGGCCTCCTGATTGCCTCAGTCATTGATGAAGGTTGATGAATCATACATTAGCCCACTTTAAACAGCAGAAACTGTTTCTTCCATCTTATCACAACTGCCTGTCTAATACAGCAGAGCAGCACCTCATTAAAAGCCTTTTCGGACATCCTAGTTAGTTATAACAAAGTGAATGATACTGAAGACTACAATCCTGCCCCGGGGCGCACAGATCCACAGCTTTTCATCCACTGTTTGATCTACGCCTGCTCGGGATTATCACAATCCAAGGATTTCACCCTGCAGGCCAGTGGGCCACGGTACGGAGGAGAAATCTGAGGGAAAAATACAGCGAGCAAAGCTGGTCCGTGAAGCACAAAGGGATCAAAGCCTCTGTGCTTTTCAAAAGAACTTCTTAAAAGAGCACCTACAACAACGAAAGAGGCACACACACCAACAATGGAGCTAAAAATGTATGCTGCCCTGGTTGCATGCTAATAAAACATATCTGAAACGCCCATGAAACAATGGGAGGGGATGGAAGAGTGAACACGGCCAAACTATGACTGACGGAGAACATCTAATCCAATTACAACAGGTGGGAGCCCAACGTGGCACCGTGTGGTCAGACGGCCCTCATTCCTCCGTCGATGGATGTCCTGGAACAACCTCTGCACACCGGCTGACACGATGCTGGAGACACCTGACCAAGACATTCCTGATAGTACTTCCAAAAGCAGGTGCAAGCAATTTCTGCAGCTTTATGTTTTGACATGTGTTCTCACACGCAGGTGATAAAAGTGAGAATGAGTAACAGGTGCAGCACGACCACGAGAGTCTGATACGATCATTCTGAGCTAAAAAGCATATAAGATATATTATAATGCAATCAAAATATCTTTTCACAAACATCATCACTGACGTCACAGAGGAGCAATGTTAAATTGGCATTAAAAGTTTTTTCTGTGTTTTGATCATCTGTGGCGAAGAGAAGGAGATTTGGAAACATCCCAAAAGCAGAAACTAAATCTGTCCATCTCTGTGTGTGCCGGTTGACGTCAGTGCATGATGAAACCGCTGGAGAAGTCTGGGATAAAGTCATTCAGCAGACAACAGGAAACAATAACCTTTCAAGTTTCCCTTGCTAGTCGAATTACGCGACTGATATGGCATCTTCAAAGTGAAATTGATGCAGAAAGCTTCCGCTCACCGAGTTCAGGAAGCGGTGAGCTGCCCAGGGACCATTACAGCGCACTCAAACAGGAAGGCAGCCAGATTGTGGGGAGCTAAAATGACATCTGCTAGCGCAATCAAATAAAGGAGCCATTTCACAAAATGTGTTTAGCATACATGTTCAAAAGGAGTTCACACAGCGGAGCTACTTCAGGTTAAAAGATCAGTCCTGCCTTCAGAGCTGAAGCTGGTCGTGTCAGTGCTGTTTGGGTGACTCAGCAGTTGTTGAGCGTGTGCAGCGAAAGAGGAGGTAAAGGTTGCAATACTGGAAAAATACTCCAGCATGCATTTTTTTGTGAATATAAATATTATGTAATTTGATTACTATAACCAATGCATTATAATATAAGCAGTACAATATGGCTGGAATAGCCTGACCTATACTGGATTCTTAAAGCCGATAAATCAAATTTAATTAAAGCGATAATGACATGTTGGCCGATAGTATCACACTGACTCGAGTGACATCACTTGAGGTAATATATCAGACTTTACAGAGCGCCCTCTGGCGTCACTAAAGGCTAAATACAATCCCTTGTATGGAGTCTTTAAAAGAACCAAGACACATCCTGAGTGGGACATTTTACACTTTAACTCATTAGTGCTCTCTGGTGGACAAACCACGTAATGGTGATACTTTCTTACCTCAAACCTATTTTGACTTTTATCTATTGCATTTTCTTGACACTTATTGTCCCACTTAGCATGTATCTTGAGTGAAAAAACAAAATGATGTGTTTACTTATTAGCCTCAAAAGTCCAGTATCAGCTGGGCTATGTGGTGGAAGTGTAAAGTAGTATGAAAATACTCAAGTACAAGTACCTTAAAATGGCACTTCAGTAGAGTACCTGAGTAAACATACTTAGTTTCCAACACTGAGTGTATGTTATGATAACTCTGAGCGTAAAATCAATCATCTTTGCTTGACATAGATTAAGTTGCAACAACAAAAGCACACACTCAGTTAAGTCTGTCCACTCTAACCTTACTTATAACAAAGGCTTTATAGTCATAATGTGACAGATTCTCTCACACTGACCCCAGAAACCATCAAGGTAAAAAGACAGAACAGCTGAGTTCACAGCCAGGAAGGAAGAAAGAGACACTGATATGGGATATACAGTGTGTTGTATTGTGCACTGTAAGCAAATGGACCCGAGCCCTGACAATAGGATAACTTATCATCAGGATTGGTTAATGGTTTGAATCCCCCACGAATCACTCGTTTTATGCCATGGATTTAAACGGCACCCTCAAACCAACACTAAGAGCTAAAACACAGCTGTGCAAACGGGAACGGTGGAAGTCAGTTAAGATGTGCGCTTCAGCTAAGAAAATAAATAATATAATACCAGGGAGAAATTACAGGATGTAAAGACATTATTTTCAATGTTTGTACATCTGATTCAATTTGAAGTAACTGATGGTTTGGATTTGGGGCTCTTGGATGAAGGGGCCCACGTTACCTTGGGTTTGAGCAGGTCTAGCCGGCTCTGGACTCGGCTCCTTAGAGGTTCTGGAGAACATCCAGTAGACACTTCAGGGGATCTGAGGGGCGAGCCACAATGAAAGGCAAAGACAAGAGGTTTATAAATTAGAAAAGCTAGAAGGTTACATGGTCACACTAACAAAGAAATCCACCCACCCCTTCTTGAAAACACTCTGTTCACTGCAGCTTTACACAACATGTAGAAAGATGTTTTCACGAGTGTCAGACTGAGCTGATGTTGGGCTTTTGCAACAAATTGGACATCAGCCATTCAATGTCATCCACCTCAGGCATAATGTAGGTTCCCCCCTCCCAACCTCAGCCAGTGGCTGTTTTTTTATATTATTATTTTTATTTCAGATGTTTGACCAGAGAAATTGTTCCAGTGTGGTGTGGGAGGATTTTCCTCCATATGGTTTCAGTAGAGAGTTGTAGAGTCTCATGTTGGTCTAATTGCTGTTTCAGGGGCTTTCCCACTCTCACTGAATCCTGTGGTAGTAAAATGCTCAAATCTAATTCAAAGCTCTGTGAGATGACTTTTTCATAGAAAAATATTACTAGTGTTTACTGTTGATTGATGCAGCAAAGCATTTATCATAATTTGAAACTCGTCAGAATCGACTGTTTACAGATACAGACACTGGTGTTACACTGTGGTTCAGCACAAGAGGAGATGTGGTTTATTGCCTATAATGAACAGAGTTGTTAAAACAATAATTATACTGCTCTGCACATGTTTCTCAATCCACTGTGAGAGGTGAGCTTCAGGCAGAACATGCCGGGTAATTGTCAAGACTGACATTGATGTTGCAGATTTTTGGTCTTCTGTCCACAGTGCCACAATGGACTTTAAGTTAATGTTGAACAATTGATCAATTAATTATCCAGCCTGTACAATGTCACGTTTGCACTGCATGACTACATGTGCCAACCTGAACAGCGTGAGGATGCCGGTCGCCTCGGCTCCACCAAGGTCGGGCTGGTCCTCAGACAGCAGGTCTGCCTTGTTCTGACACAGAGGGGTCAACGCTTCTTCATCCAGAAGAGCCATCAGCACCTTCACAGTGTCCCGACCTCCGAAGGCAGTGGCGTGATTGACTGCGTACGCCTTTGGCTGGAGAGGAAGAGCCGCACAAATACAAATCAGTGCACTGTCAGCTCACATAGCTGCAGATGAAGTATGCTTTCTATCAATGTATGGACTTCCGTAGAGACACAAAAGCCAAAATTATAGCTGACTGGCTGGAGAGCAGAGGTTATACATTACCCTGGCAGGGCTTATCCCCGTCCCGCTTCCATTAGCAGTCTGTTTCTGGATCTGGTGTAGCTGGCAGATCCTCTCCTTCAGCTCCTTTGTCGTCTCTTCAGCTGCAGCGTACACTGCATCTCCGCTGCTGCGTCCCTTCACCAGCGCTGCCCTGATGGCAGCCACCAGCTTGGCTCCACACACGCTGAGAATTAAACACAGCGACAGTCACAATGACATCTGTTGAGAGAGCTGCATTGTGCTGAGAGTGGAGAAAAAAAAATCTGAATTTGTTTTGGAAAGCAATACGCTTTTCTTCTGCAGAACACACACACATACAAGTTTTCATCTGGATGGAATTAATAGCGTTCAAGAGTTCAGCCAATATTTGCCAACATGAATAACTCTCTCCTAAAACTGAAAACCCAGAAAAACCAGGGCCTTCGTCTGAATGTCTTCAAAAGATATACTGCAGCTTCACTTTCAATTAATTGGACACTGACTTTAAGGGCTCAGAGTAATTGTTTCAGTGTTAACATCCAGTTGAGCTTTATTTCACTGTAAGGCAGCTTTGCCAATGTTAACAGTTATGAAGCAGAAAATATGCTCCAAATCCCTGTTAAAGTCACCCTGGGCACTGTCACTGCTCTCACTGATGGACTGTCAGCGGAGAAACTCCAGGATTTTCCTCTTTATAGTTTCGGGGGATTTTCGTCCCTGCTCGCACACCGTCTGCGCCGCATGTCCAAAAATCATAGCAACATATCACTTCTGTAGGTTTCTAATAGTCAAGTGCACTAAAGCATGCAAGAAAAGATCGCAGTAAGGTGGAGAGGCGGTGGTCCGACCCTGACCCGGCTCTGATGTGAGCGAGCGGGGCTGAGTAACAGAATCATTTGGGAAAACAGATGTTCAGTGAACAAGGGGCCCTGAACTCTCCATAGAAGGTGTTTGTATGAGGAAACACAGTACTCCACTGAGAGCGTAAAGGCACTGCCTGTTGAAAGACACATGTTGGCCGAGTTCATCAGTGTCTCATCAAACGTGGAGCGCTCTCATCAGCCCGCATGAACTGAGAACCCTCAGAAGAGCAGCGAGAGTCGAATCCACTACTACACAAACATCACAATGTGTTGTTATGGCTCGGCTGAGTGAAGAGAACATCGCTACTGGGACCGCTACAAAGGGTGCCTTCAACAGCTTCGCCTCAAAGCTCAACCCTCAATGATTGAACGGCTAAATCATTTCTGATAACCACTTTTGTTGTGGTGCCAAATGCTTTGACATCCAAAATAATCTGTAATGGTATGGAGAATGATCTGTGGGGCTCGAGGTTTGATGATAATTCATCAAAGTAAGAGCTCCAAACAAGTTATTTAAGAGAGACGGGCTTTGATGTAGCAAAGATGAACATGCTTTAGCAATCCAAATGTTATCAGGAGGAGCTTAGATGGGAGCCATTATAGGTATTTGAAGGAAATAATAATGAGCTGCAACGAGACAGGTGGATTTTTATGATCACAGGTGTGATTTCGGTGCACAGGTGTCCACCAGGCCGATACACCCGGCTGGGAATAGTATCAGCAGAGCTCCCACACACACACAGCTGAGCTCAGTTCAGCTTTCAGAATTTAATTCAATTCATGAGAATCTGCCACAGCAGAGAGGGAACAGAATTTAACCTGAACTTGAAATTGCAAGAAGCAGTGAAGCAATTCAAAGAAGCCCACTCCCACTCAGTCATAAATTACGAGTTTCACTGTATTTGACCTCAGTCACAGCCAGATACTGAAGCGTGCTCAACTTTTCTTGGAATCTCTGAATTCCCCTAATCTGCTCAGGATGATTTCTCCGGGATTCGAATATGTTTCTATGAGGATTAGTACAGTAAAGTAAACACAGCATTTTGTAGTGATGTATTCTTTGAAATGGAAAGTTACTTGTACTATGTAGGACTAGCTACTACAAATACGTGATTTATCTCTGGAAACTGAGGGAAAAAAAACTGCTGTAACTATTACGATTTCATGACTTTACTTGAATCTGAATTTCTCAATTTGGAAAGCTTGACGAACACAGTCATTCTGAACTTAAAGGTTGTATTCTATATTTTCAATATAATAGAAGATGAGTAATTTGTCTTCGTCTGAGTTTTAAGTCATTCACTTCTTACAACTTTAAACTACCTCCTAACATTTACAGCCGATTCTGTCACAAGAAAGGAGGCATTACCTCAAAAGCAACAGTAAGACAGGGAGCGAGTGGAAGCCTGGATTAAGCTGCATTGTGTACCTTGGGTCAGGAATCTCTCCCAGTATTTCTTCCAGGTTGTCTAGAAACTGGACAAAGTCAGACAGTCCTTTGACATGTTTCCTCAGTGGGTCAGACTCAGCTGGAGCGTAGCCCTTTCCTCCGAGCTGGATGGCCCTCACAAAGGATGTCACAGCCTGCAAAAGCATGAAAGCCCAAATGTTTCACGAGAGAGGATTACTCCAATTTTAATGTCATTGTTTTCATTTTCTGGTGATGTAAAGTGCGAATACGTCATCGCTGAAGCTCAAGCACATGCTGAGCGTGGGTGTTTCTTACCAAGAAGAGAGAAGTGTTGCTGCTATGTGCAGCGTGCTTTACGTCAGTGAAGGCCTGTCGTCCAAGAGTGCGACTGGGGACGTCAAGGGTCAGAGCCAAGGCCATGTCGTTCTTGGAGTTCACAAGCAAATTCAGATAGGAGCGGAAAACCCTTCTAACAGCCATTTTCACCTATTGATAATAAATAGAACTATTAAAGCAATATTTCAGAGGCAGGCATGAATATCCATTTTCTCATCTAATTCTTCACCATAAAGTGAATCAGCATATTTCCCAAAACGTCACACTACGCCTTCAGTAAGACTTTTGGCTTGAGCCCAGTCCAGGTTGTGTTTAGAAAACTACCAAAAGGGACAGTAGCTTTACTGCCCAAGTAAAAACCACTAAAAACAGCAGCTGACAGCCCGTATTAAACTCCAAATATTACATCACTCTAGCTGGTAGTGCAGCAGCAAGCCTCCACTAAGAACTCATAAATTCACAAGTGACAGAGAAGAGTGGAGGAAAGTGACTCTGTTACAGGAGCTCTTGTCCAGCCCCACATTGTGTTGTGTTTTAAACATCTGCCTGGTAATTGAATTCACATTTTCCTCTTAAATCTAAGTGATATGATATAGAGTTCCTGTCAATAAGAGCAGGATGGACTCCAGACAGAAATGAAATATGCTGAAGACTGGGAAAGTAAATGCATGGATTATTGCCAGCGGGACAAAAAGCATTTCATTTTCATGAAAAAAAAATCTTTATTTGAGGGTAGAGGGCAAAGTGGATGGTGGTTTATGATATAAGTTGCACATTTTATTAATCTATGAAAGCAGGACTGGGCCTACCTGTGAGCTGAAGGACCTGCTTTTACCAGACGGTGTTGACGGGACTGAGGAGTCTGGCAACTCTGAGGCCTCCATGTTGCCTGATAAGAACTCAAACATTTGGATCTTGGCAAAAGAGTAAAAGAAGTTATTAGAGAGATAAATCAATTGATCCCTAACTCAGCAGCCAATCTGATCATCCACAATCAACATCAGTCTGATTTCAACCAGCTCTCGCTCACCGGGCTCACAGGCTCCTCTGGGTCTGAGTCCACTAGTCTCAGCTGTTTGTACATGGAGAAGATATCAACCAGATCCACGGTGTTCGAGCGCTTCAGGAAGGATTCGTATGCCTCCAGGATGAGATCATAGTTCTCCAAGCGTGCAAAGCTGGGGGGTGGCAGGTGAAGTTTGTCTAACAGTAAGTGTTTCCAGGCCATCAGGACATCACTCAGAGCCACTTTGAACTCTCCGCCATGCTGTCACAGGAAGAGGGAAAACAGTGAAAGCAGCAGCCATAATTACCGACGGCCTGGAACCAATCAGTTCAAAAGCAGAGAGACCTTCTCCCGCAGTCCATAAACGGACCGTGAGTGGTCTCAGCCGGAAACCTGCGGTAATGTCATCAGTTATAGACGTGATGACAGTCAGCCTGATGGTTCAATTGAACTATACCATGATGATGATGTGAACTGGGCTCATACAGCCTCGTTCATGGATCGCTGCATGACTTACAGCAAGAATCATATGTTCTGTTATCGGTTTTATTCCTCATTCCAAAATATTTTAGCTTTTTCTTTTATTTGTCGGTTTACATCCCTTTAAGAGAAGGACAATATTGATCACAAGGTGTTCTTTGCCTGAATTAAAGAGCAGAACACTCTTGCATACTGAATAAGTGCAGGTTTACCTTGCTTATAGATTTATAAATGCACTCACACTTTTTGACATAATATGCTTATGTGGTGTTGGATATTGGTGCATGAATATCCATTTACATGAACACAGTCATATTCTTAGACTGTTTTTATGCATGTGAATGAATTGTTTGTGTGCATTTGTGTTTGCAAACTTTTTGCCACTCCTTCAGGGATGAAAGTGAATCAAATTGAATATAGGCTGTTATATATGATGATAAAAGTAATTAACTGTTACCTGTTTATTAACTTCTGCCATGGCCAGCTGCAGCACCACCAGCATGTCATCAGCTCCATGAATGGTTGTCCTCTCAGACTCTAAAACCCTGTGGGACTCTCTCCTGAAGACTTTCACCATTACCTTTAGATGATCTCCAAAAGCCTCCATTTTCCTCTTAAAAAGCAGTAAAGGAATATAGTCAAATATCAGAACATGTGAAAACGTGACTTACAACAAAGATGTGAAATCACTTCACTCAGATTTCTTTTTTACAGCGTGTTGAACTAACCAGGTTTTCGACTATAATCATAAAGAGGTTGTAAAGAATTTCCTTCCTTATGCAGTGAAAAACCTTTTAGATCATCTAACTACAAGATACAAACATATAGCAAAGAGTATCACATGTTTATAGTTACTCTAAATCATATATGATGTTAATTTAATGGTGCAAACCTCTAATATTGAAGTTTCCTCCGAGAACTCACGTCCACAACAAAAAGCCTGTTTTGAATTTTTAAATCGCTGGTGACGTTTAAATCTCTGGACCAATCAGCTTGTAGTAGCCGACAATACGAGGAGTCCAAATAATAAAAGTATTTTTCTTCTACATTATGTTTTTATATTTTCGTAACAAAATACTGGAAAGTGTTATTTAGCCGAAGTCAAACTTTGTAGCTCAACAATGTGCTCATTTATCTCGAAGTAGTGTGGATGTTTTCATTTACGTTGAGCCAACTCCCCCTTGACATCTGTACTCAATGGTACAGTCCAAGTTGAACCCGGAAGAAGCGTGAAAACATTTTAAACGCGCGCATCATTTGATTCAGAGGAATTAATGAAAATAAGTTGGTCAAGTATATTAGTCAGTACATTATTCTGAATCGGAATAGGCTCTCAAAACCAAGAGGTAATTATTAAATTGTCAGTCGGAGCGTTAAATTGTAAAACGGGCAACATAAAGTTTTGTTTGGCTAATTGCTAACTAGCTGTGCTCTTATATCTGAGCCTGACAGCAGCCACGTTTTAGCTGGATGCCAGATGACACATTACGTCATGTGTAACGGTAATTAAAGTAACACTGGAGCTGTCGATGTAACGTTAGCTCACGTGAGATAACGGTCACAATATAGTTAGCTCGCCTTGGACCAAAATAGCCCGGATAGGAGCCGTGCTACTCTAATTTCATTCATCTCCATTTAGGTGCTTAAACACTGCCCGACTTCACCGTATGTACATATTAATTTGTGCGGTGTATTAAATCATTCACGAGTCGATAGTCTTGTGCTTGATTCGGCATCTTTAATTTAAAGCTAGAGATAAATGATAATCTTCACTGGTTCATTGTAAGAATGTCGGTCTTACCTCTAACTTAGTCCCAGCCAAGTTTAAGTTGAATAAATCTCAAATAAAGCACTGATTTATGCATTAGATTGCTGCCGAATTGAAGGGTGACCGATATAGTTTAGGAAAAATACCCACATTGTGTCCTATTAGTAACGCATGCATCTGTGCCTTCAAGGATATTTATAATTAGCGGATATTTAAATGGGGTTTGGTGAGATTTTCTCTCCAAGCATCCTGACAAAAACCTAGCTGTGCACATCTTCTGATGGTGTCTGATTTTAACTGTTTAAACTGTGTTCAGAGGTTAAAAGCTATTTGATCTATGACAGGTGAATTTGATTAAAAAATTTGGGTTTTTTTTAATCTAATTTGTCTAAACATGAGTACTCAGGATTATGCCATATTGTATTTTGAGAATATATCACCATCAGTGTTCAAGGTATAGATTTAATTCAGTTGAACATTTTCTATTTTATTTTATTTATTATTTGGCCAATAAAATTTCCAATAAATTCCCACATTTTATTTCCACTATAGATTAAATCTTTACAAAAAGCAGCACTGATTTATTTATCAGATGTCACTGTGATTGACATAGTTTTCTTGATGATCATACCAAACATTAGTTAAACTGTTGTGTGTGTGTCCTCAGTGTTTTACAGTGGAAGCTCTGATCTGAAGCCAGCTGTACCAGGATCCACATCATGCAGGAGGACTCGAGCCGCAGCCCCAGTTACACGGTGGCATGTGAGGACTATGTTCATGTGGTTGAGTTCAGTCCTTTCAGCTCTGGTACCCCTGCCTCTCTCCTGGCCTATGGTGGAAACCAGTATGTGGTCGTGGGCACCTGCCTTTTCCAGGTGAGAGATGCAGCTTCACACAACCTGGTTTACCTTCAGTATTGCCTAGTATTCTTTCCTAAATACACACTTGTTCCCGTAGGAGGAGGATATGGAGGTTGAGGGAGTTGAATTCAATGTTCTTCGAGCTTTCCATCATGAGTTGCGTGTCGATGCTCTGGCCTGGAGCCCTGAGGCCCGACTGGACAGGATACCCACTATCAGGTACTGCTCCCTACTATTATGTTCCCACCAAGTTGCATGGTGCAGGACAGTGAATTTTCCCACTGAAGGATGAATAAAGGAATATCTTATCTTATCTTATCATGGTAGTATCTGTCTGTCTGTCTGTGTCTTGAGTAGATTTTGAGCACATTGCTGCAAACTGAGGCTGAGCAATATATTGTTTCAGCATCAAAACTGCAGTGTAAGCACATGAAATGGTTGCTTTATAAAGCAAATTCAGCAGCCCCTCAGTTATCTCAGGAGGAGTGCCATTAGTGCAAAGCTGCTGCCTGGAAGGTTCTTATTGGTTGAAAAAATGGCTTAAATAATAGGGCGCCTGAGATTTGGCTTCTTAACAGCAACCTTCTCAAAGCAGGAGGCTACCAAATTATCTGATCTCTATTTCACAAGAAAAGTCTGTTTATTGTCTGCCTTCTGGATTTGATTATTAAGCCACACTTTTTACCTGACAATTCCCTAACCTCAGTTGCTCCCACCAACACTGAACACACTACCTTTCCAAGCCTGCTTTCAATGTTTTGCATTTCCACACAACACTTAAGGTTATCTTGTTATCTTATTTGTTTTATTTTTATTCTTTATCTTATTTGGCAGATGCTTTTATCCAATGCAACTTCGATTCTTTTCACATACATCAGTTGGAGGCTCAGTGTCGCAAGCCGTCCGTCTATCATGTGAAGCCCACTGACATATTTGCTAAGTCCTAAATCAGTTTAAGTAATGACCTTCTTAACATAACTGCCTGTATTTAATATACTTTAATAATGGTGTTTATTGCTGGGACATCTGCAGCTCTACTGCCTCTTGTTATGTAAGAGGTCATCAGACCATTGTAATAGGATTAGGAGGCCATACTTCACTCCCACATCAGAAACCTGACATCTATGTCTTTAAACACAACAGGATGATTATTCACAAACACTCCCTTTGTGACCAGAACAAGAGGCAGTTGTAGAGAAAGCACAGCAGCCGCTCTGCGTGAAAGTAGTCATAACCGCCTCTCACTGTCACACTGCAGCTGCCAAGATGTGAGCCAAGTTATTTCAGGTGGCCTTGGGCAGGAGGGAAGCAGCCTAACTGTAGATTGTTAGAAAGCAAGAGTTTCCTCCTAATTGGAGTGGTGGATGGGAAGGTTCGGTGGGCCCTCCGGAGGTGTTTAAGCTTTCTGTAATTGAAAAGGAAAGGCAGCGATAATTCCTAGCCTTCTGTGGTTTACTCCGCAGGGCCCTCGAGCCAGCCCTGTGACGTGCGCACATGTTATTGCGCTGATGACTACCCACTCAGGTTCCATCCCTCCCTTCGATCTGCACGTAGCCGTGCCTTCCAGGAAAAGTACAACGTTCTCACGGGCTTGCCTCAAACAGGGGCCCAGAGAGAGAGCTGAGGGGAGGAGAGGGGGCTCGAGCTGCAGCGCTGCCACCATCCACCACAGCAGCTTCTAATGGGAAGATCTGAATCCTGCAAAGACCAGACATGCATACCAAATGCACAGATCTTTCCATCTTTATGGTCAGAACAAAGCACATATGGAATGACTGAGTTAATACAGTGAACGCACAGAAGGTAACAGGGTTCATTTTATGCCTTTATTAGAGAGTTTATAGCAAAGAGATGCCAGGAAATGAGGAGGAAGAGAGATGGAGGAATAAACAAGGTTCTCCAGCTTTTGAACCCACAGGCCCGGAGGACGGCCCCAGGTAGACTGAAGAGAATTATATCTATAGACAAACCATAAATCCTGCTGACAGGAATCAACAGATATGAACATCCATCAGTACACTATGTGGCTTGCTGATGCTGCTTGTTAGAAAATAGAAAAGTTTGCTGTGGCATGGCTGATGGCAAAAACAAACAGTCTGCCCCATCTGACAAGTAACAGCCCTATTTCATTACATTGTGGTCACTGGTAGCAACTGACCAATCACAACCGTCCTCAGAGCAGATTTGTTCAGCGTACAATGGAAAAATCAAACTAACAAGGAGTAAAGAGGAGCTGTTGTGGAAAGAAAATGCTACATCTGCTGTTTGGAAGGATTTTGGTTTGAACAAAGTTGATGTGGAACAACAGCAGGGACTTTTCTTTCCAACTGGAGGTAAAGAAAAAAACCACATACACAATATTTTGTGAAATTGTGTAGCTTTTTTTTTTTTTTAATGGCCTATATTTTTGCTAATTTTTTAACTGACACACACAAGGAAGTTAATGCTATCCCACCCCCAACTGTGCAGGAGACCAACCAGTAGGGGTCAGTAGTGTAGTGGCGAGGATACGAACCCTCGCAGGCTTCCCACCCATTCAAATGCCCAACTAAACTGAAGACACAGCTACTGGGACTCAAACTCTCTCTTATCTCAGGACTCCAGGAAGCCCGACTTCAGAGGTGCTTTTAGGCAAACTTTGATAACAGGGAAAACCACTCGCCTTACCATGTCAAGCCTTTATGCTAAGCTAACTAGCTGAAGCTCCAGACATGAGAGCGGCAGCAATATTCTCATCTAACACACTGCCATTGGTTCACTACAGCTCCAAAGAGGAAATGCTCTGACACGATGCTTGTTTATTCTGCCCCTGATATGTCTTGTATGTAAAAAACATCCCATGCACATGTTAATGAGGTTAAAAACTTGATTTTCATTGGAGTGGATATTTAAGCCCACTTGCAATGGAAGATTTTTTTTGCCAGGCTTCAGAATTCAACTGAAGAAAGTTGTTTCCTCTCCCTGAAAAGTTGTGCTAAAACAATAATCACAGTGCTTTTCAACAACAAAGCTGCAATTTAGTGTTGTTTCCCTTTTAATAGTGACTTTTATTAGTGTTCTACAAGATTATTGGAGAACAATAAAGAAAATGGCTTTGACATTAAAGTAAAAAGCCAGAATGTGTTCCATGCTTTACTCCAAAGTACAGCTCTAATTTGCATGGTTAGAAGACCTATCCTAATATAATCTAATCTACTGTAGCAGTAATACCCTGAAGCACGTTAAGGGTGTTTGTAGTGACATCATGCCAAATCCATCTGTGCCTGCGACTGCAAATGTGTGAACCGCTGTCTGTTTATTCTGGTGATATGTGTGTGTTTTTCTTGTCATAAGTGAGTTAGTGTAATTGTGTGAATAATTGCAGGCACTGGTGTATACTACGACTGATTAGAGGGAAAGTCCTCTGCCTGGCTCTGCACAGGTTTTTGAACAGAGACATGCGTAAATGGCGTGAGGAATCTTGTTTTTCTCCCTGTTTATCTTAGCTTGCAATTAGAATCTCCCTGGCAGTGTTTCTACTGATCACTGTCCAAGTTTCTACCACACACACTGACACGCTCATCCAGAGGTGTCAGTCTGGGCGGCTGCAGGCATGTATGTAGAAAGAGATGTCGTCTGTCATTGGGCCTGCACAGTCTGTGTTTTGATGTTCTCTCTTTGTTTATTTTTACATCCTCCCTTTCTTTTCCTCTTCCTCTCTCTTTGCAGATTTTGCACCGCTGCAGCTGACAGAAAGCTACGCCTGCTGACTTCTGATCTCCAGGATAGGCATGAAGTCAAGGTAGTGCAACATCTGGAGCACATTGGCCAGAACTGCGCTTGTCAGTTGGCATCAAGCTTTCTTTACTTAGCACTGACATTTGTTACTTAGTGATGCAGGAAATGTAGCCGTACACACAGATTGCAGAGCTGCAGACGGCCCAAAGTTTTCTAGAAGACACTCATTTAACACTTTATTGATGATGTCTTTGCTGTTGTTGTTTACATGTTGTTTTTCTGTGCTGCTGTGTAGGTGATGGAGGGCCACACGAGCTACATTAACCATTTGGTGTTCGAGCCCACAGAGGGGAAACAAATTGCTTCCGTCAGTGATGACCACACTTGCAGGTCCAACTGTTTTATTTCTTTGTGTGTGTGCGAGTGTGTGTTCATATGTGTGTGTTCCCAGCTTCTGATTTTCAGTTCTGTTCTCTGTTAATGGTGCAGAAAGTCCTGACTGTGTTTCCACAGTGAAACCTGATGCTAAGCACAACATGCTCCGGTGTGACTGTGCGTAAGCACAGAGCTGCTTTGTAGCTTTTCTAGCTAATTGGTTAAATATGGAAATCCAATTAGCTGCAGAAAGATTTTTCCTCTCTAAGGGGGACCTTTCACAAGGTCCCCAAATTTTCCCTTTCAATTAATGGTAGAGGAGGGAAAAAGTGTGTCAGTAGTCAGGGTCACCTCAGGGAGACCCCCCTCTACATCAGCGGGCTGGTTCTCCTCCACCATGCAAACATGTGTTCAAGTACTGAGTCCTGCTCTTATGTTGTTACTGTACAATAAGATTATAAATATTTTAAATTCATTTCAATACTTTTAGATTTCAGGCAGGTGAAGGCCAGAGCTGCTATGAACAACTATTTTCATTATCTATTAATCTGACGATTATTTAGTCAAGTAATTGTTGTTGGAAAAGCATGTTAGAAAATAGTAGAACATCTGCATCGCAGTTTCCAAGATAACCTCTTCAGTTGGCTTCTTCTGTCTGAACAACAGTCCAAAACCCCAAAATATTCAGTTTGTGATGCAAAACAGACAAATGCAGCAAATCCTCACATTCGAGAAGCCTGAACCAGAACAAACTTTAAAGATAAATCACGTAACAAAATGATTGCAGATTAATTTTGTTGATCAATTGGTCTTGGATTTCTGGACTGGACTTTGTGATGATTGGTTCATTGAAAGCCTGGTTGGCTGTCATTGGTTGTTGTTGTCTGAGATGTTACTTCTTCAAAAAAACAAGTTTGAGTGAACGAAACAGGACACATAATTGAATCCTAACCTGTGTAGTCGATGGCAGCATCCACAACCAGGTAGCCACAGAAAACAGGTTCCACTGCCACACCTATTGCCTCACTAAAGGAGTTTATAGTGTTGGATTATTACCCAGCCCTAGGATAGTGTATGTATAGACTTAAGGTTAATCTGAAGAAGCTGTCAGGTCTGTCTCTCTTCATTGTTTACCTTGACCTGACTGGTTCATTTCTCATTATAAAACACTATGACAGTCTCGATGTTTGTCCTGTCCTGCTTATTGCCTTGTCCTGCCACATCAGGCCGTCTGAGACTGAGTACAACAAGTCCCCCCCTCACTCCCATCCACTCTCCTCTTCCCGTGCCTCCGCTGACCGGCCAGAGAAAACAGGAGTGCGCTCCATCTGCTGAAAGATTTAAATTCTGTCATGTTGAGAAAATATGGGATGCGGGAGGAAGACAGAGGCGGAACAAGGGATAGATCAAGTTAACAGGAGAGGACCTTCCAGTCAGCCCACACAAACTGAGCCTCGATATGAGAGGAGGAAACTGGGAGGGAGGGAAGTTTATGCCTGCATGTATAGGCTCATGACCTCTCCATCACTCTGTTAGGTTTGGCAGCTGTGCCTCTACTATAAGTTTGCTTAGCTTTGTCATCATGGTCCCCTGCAGTTGTGGGAACTCTGCCGTTGCCAACATGCAACCTGATGCTGCAGCATCTAGGTGGGGAACCAGACTCCACTCCCTCAGGGGGATTTTACATTTGGTTCATGTTGTCTAAACAGCTCACGATATCAGCATAGATGGAGCAGGGTGAGTCTGTGGGGAAATGTGCCACCTAGAGATCACAGGAGTGCACTGCAGATCCTAAAAGGGATTTGGGGTTGACTGAGTTCGCAGATGAACTCGGGATAACGCACACCTGCTGCTGGTGCATTATGTATATGGTTTAAAGCATTTTGTCCTGTTCTCAGTGATAATCCGTTTGCTATTCTCAATCTCTAATGTTGTGTAAGGGAAACAAATGACAACAGCTTGATATCTCATCCATGCTTCCAACCTTTCTTCTATCCCAACCCTTGTTTGTTTGATGTGCCCCCACAGCCCACTCACATGAGCTCTGGTTCCCCATCATCAACACAATTCATCATATTCTAAATATGTTCTTATTAATTGATTATGAAGTAGGTAGGAGTAAAAACTGTATATTGTTGCAGTACTTTTTTCATACAGTTAAATTGCTGAGGTTGGCGTGGCAGAAGCTGGATTACCCATTACTCTTTGCTAACATTTCAGACATTTGTCCATGAGTCTAACATATCTAATTCAACAGCTGGGATACAAGTTCCCTTGGCTGGGAAACGCTGTTCATCCCTATAAGACGAGCTCATACATTTGTATATATTTATCTTTACTAGGTGATCCCTGGTCTTGCCAGGTGGAAACAAGCCAATATAATAAACTGGTGAAATGGTTTCAATGATGGTCTCAACAGTCAAAGTATGAGATTTTTAAAAACAGATAATGTTAGTCTGTCAAAATTAAATCAAAATCAATTGTTGAGCAGGTCTTGTTGAAATAGATGCTGATGCAGACATTGTGCTCCTCAACCAGGGCGAGCCTGCGAGGCGCTGTGATGGGATTATATTATTCGACTCTTCCAGTTCTTCTCCCTCCAGAGAGTCACCTTCGATTATTTACTCTGCTCTCTACAATAAATCAGATCACACAGTGCTAACGGCATTTCCCATTTCCTCCACTTATGGGAAACATTGACAAACCGTAACGCTCTGGCCACGCTGTTTTCTCACTTAGATAACACAATACAGGACTTCAGATGTCCTTTTCAACTCTGTTGTACATGGAAGCAAAGTGTTATTGCTTGATGTAGTGTTATGCAATTACAGTGTGTTTTATCAGAGGCGGTCACGCGTGTTTTCGTGTCTCATGTCTTTCACCTCGTTTGGAAAAGGTTATGTTTTTTTGGGGTGCCGGTGCTCTCCATTTGAAGGGCAGAGTGGTTGACCACAGTTTGGCCGTTGGTGGTGTAGCGTGCAATTGAGCTCTGCTTGGCTAGTGGTCTGAAAGAATAGGGTTTAGTCGTTGTTTTCCTGGTGTGGTCTGGGGGTTTTTCTCTTTTTTTTCTTCCCAGCCTCACTCATGCTCCATGGTGGAGGCTCTGGCTGAGTCTGCACACGGGCGAAGGAAAGAAACCCAGAGTTTTGACAGGGCCCTGTCCTGCTGCAGGGGAGATGAGGCAGGAAAAGTTGAGTGTTTACTGAGGTCTTCATCTGAGACAGGGCATATCCTCCCCTACACCGCACCACTGAGGACATCAATCTCTCCAACAACGCACTTGACATTTAGATGGTCTTTGGAGGTACTTTTTGGGCTTTATTAGATGATGTCTTCTGCATGACCTCATCAGTCAGCGCCTTCCCATGCTTCACAAGCGTTTGTTTCATATTCCCAGAAACACTTGCAGCCGCCCGCCCCCACCCCTGCGCCCCCATCCCCACCTTTTCGTCTAGTTCAGGGATCGTTCAAATGTGGTTAACCATAGATCCAGGTCTCAGGACCCACAGTTCTCTCAATCCAAGTGATCCATTACATCCGTGGTGTTTCTCAGCTGCTTTTGCTATCATAGGCCTTATATAGTTTTAAAATCGACTAGTATTTAAATGAAGGCTGGTCATAATCCTCACACAAGCTTTGAGTCTTGGTTTGCAAGACCCCTCTGTTTTGATTTGCACAAAGTAGGATGCTGTTCAACTCTTCCTCAGCTGACGTGCGTTCTGCTGCCCTCTCTGTATTCCACAGAAAATGAATGGCAGTGGGCCGCCCACAGCGAAACATTTGCTGTAATGTGAGTGGAGCGTAACGCCGACTCAGGCGAGGGTGATGTCCCCCACCCCTCCACCAACCCACCCCTGCTATCATAGCTCAATGTAATGTGAGGCTGGCATTTTCCCTGAAAGAGGAGTCCAGCATAAGTCTGTCTGTCTTCGCAACTCGGGGCCCAGATCTGAAAAAAGAGCCCTTTTTCCCTGGAAAAGCATGAAGACCCTGTACATCACTTGCGCACATCCAGCAGGAGTTAGATAAATTAGGAGCAAACATGAGCTTGGATGAAAACATGTCGTCTATCATTGACCACGCTGCGCGCCATAAAAGCCCGATCGTCGTGTGTGTGTTGTGTTGAGCAACAAATTTGTGGAAAATTTTAGTTTGAAGTGAAGAAACAACTAAGTGCCTTTTTTGGCATGTGGTAATGAGAACGTTATATCTGTCAGGGTTAAGGCTGTATGTGTGTTACATGGAGTTTATCTGGACAGTGAACTATATCGTTTTGCTTTAGATCAAACCTGGGAAAGGTGAATTCTTTCAGGTGTTATGTAAGCACCTAGGAGCGGCTCAAATGTCGATGCTATTTTTGGAATTGCTCTAAAACCCCCATCTTTGTTGTTAATTAGGAGTTAGTGGATTTTGTTTTGGATTTTAGGCCAAGAGCAGTTCACATATCAGGTTGAATCAATCCCTGACATTACTAATGAGAACTGATTAAAAGTCCTGTGTTTGGTTCCCCCTTCACAATAAGCTGAGAACCTGAGGTTTACAAAGAACACTTTCAGTTTGTACAAAGATACACTTATAAAAAATGTGTGAATATCATGTTAGTACCAATGCACTTAAAGCAAACTAGCTCATACCAGGTATCTCTTTTATCAGTTGGATTTTATTGGTCTTCATTTGAACTAATCTTAATTTATCTTGCCTTTAAAAACAGGGTGTGGGACCTGGATGGAAATGAAAGCACTACTTTCAGACTTCGCTCTCCTGGCATCAGTGTGTGCTGGCACCCGGAGGAAGCCTTTAAGGTAGGAGGGGTTTGTTTCAGATAAATGCTTGTTTTCTCAGGTCAAACTCTTGAGTTCGTTGTCTTTATGCAACTACTCCAATCACAATGTAACTTTACTTTGTGTTTGTCTAAAGCCAGTTGGCCAACAGATGACAGTCCAGGTGATTTGGCCATCCCAGATGAGTTTCCAGAGCTGATTATTATGGGGCTCATTAACTCACCTTTTGTGGGAACATTGTTTAATTGCCCTTCCATGCTGCTGACCTTCATTCATTTCTTGCTGTCCAGCAAACCTGATCATTTCAAATGAGGGTCAAATGAGCCCAATTAAGATTTGGCCCAACCATAAAATTGTGCTGTGAAAAATCCTCTGATGAAACACTGCCTCGTATATTCTTGTGCTAAAGACAGTTGTGTGCTCAAAACAAACTAGTGACCATGCCTGCAGGTGTTTATAACTGTTCATAAGCCGGGTGGAAAGCCTGCTGCCATACAGAAATAATGGGGATAACAGCCCACACTTTCAGTCATTCCCATCTTGAAGGTCGGTTTAAGAGCTTGAGTGTTCAAGCCCTGCCTGCTTTCTCCTCTCTGCACACCTGGCCAATCACATGAAGAGGAAAGTTACAGACAATCTTGCACACAAATTTCAATGTTGGGAGGGTGCAGGAGGAGGGAGCTTCAGATGCTGTTCAAGTATCTGACAAGCACTTGGGCTGAAGCATCTTGAGTGTTAGCCAATTGATGGAGTGCCTTTCTTTACCACTGCATGCTGCGACAGACGCTGTGTGAACCTGTTTGAGAATAAGTGTTGAAAATGGATGGATGAACAGTAAGACACATATAAATGCATTATAATAATATAAACTACAAGCATTGGTTTAAATGATGTCCTCCAGTTAATGGTGGCAGAGAAGAAGGGAACAATTCGCTTCTATGACCTGGTGACCCAGCAGGCCATCCTGTCCCTGGACTGTGGTCAGTCTCCCCTCATGTCAGCTGACTGGTGCCTGACCAACACGATCAAAGTCGGCGCTGTGGCGGGCAACGACTGGCTCATCTGGGATATAACTCGCTCCAGGTGACTGAGGGATTGTGGGTAATTTACTGTTGATGCTACATGATGTATTGATTTGGGATGATGGTGCATAATAAGATGGGATGTGCCTGAACCTTGTTTTTATAATTTGCAGTTACCCACAAGAAAAAAGACCAGCCCACATAGATAAAGCACGATTATTCAAGTAAGAAGAATGTGTTCATCTTTTTGACTGTTTTAAAGTTTATTGTTACCTGGATTTTACATCTCCATGCACCCAAAACTTGCCAATCCAGAGGTTTGAGTCAGCAAGTTTTGGGTTCATGTAGACATTTTCATATGGATTTGTGTTGATTTCTAGCTGTTTTTTTATGTAAATATATGTGAATGCAATTTTGATATTGTTTAGTTGTGTGATAATATTAAAAGAGAAGGTTGTTCTCCTCAGGTGGTCTCGAGCCAATGAAAACCTCTTTGCCACCACCGGATGTCCAGGAAAGATCTGTAGTCAGTTACTCATCCACCATCTTGGCCACCCACATGTCAGTGAGATGCTTTTCACCGTCCAGATAATTATCATTTTAATGTTCTCTACAGCTCCAGTCTCATATCACACACTGATGTCGTTACAGCCCGTGATGATCGGATCCGCCGCAGTGGGATCCGGCCTCAGTTGGCACCGGACGCTCCCGCTCTGCGTGATTGGTGGCGACAGGAAACTTTGCTTTTGGATGACTGAAATGTAGACATCTGTACAGCACTTTCCATGATGGATAGCTAGGTCCTCTGTTTCTATTCTAGTAAATATTCAATAAAATATTTTTCTGAGTATCTGACTTTGTATGAAATTTGATGGAAATTGGCTGCACGCTTGAGCTTTGTTCTTTTTTATTTCTGACTACCCCTTCAGGTCAGCCACAGATAAAGAGCGGGGTGGTCGGGTCTCTGCGAAGAGCTCGTTTTTCTGTTCTCTTAAGAGTAAGTTACATCAGCTGTCTGTTATGTCCTGCCAAGAGAGCTGTAGTTCAAAGGAATGCATCAAGGAGTCAATGCCAACTCTCCACTTCACCAGTCAACATGATCATCATACCACAGGTGTTCTCTCTCTGACTGTTTCTCAATTTCCTCACTATCAATAGCAGACCCTGAATCATATCAAGAATATATCTTTGTATGGGCTGTTCCACCTGCTGTGGTGCACAGAAAATCCACAGGAAGGTTTGGATGAGGAAAAACTAGGAGGTTTGGCCGTGCTCCAGCTGTTGGACGAACCCTGCAGGGGGGCGGCTGTAAGGGTTTAGGGTTAGTAATCATAGGAAAAGCTTTGGGAAGCATGGGAGTCTGGGGCCATTTCAGGTCGTCTCCATCTCCATGACATGCAAAACAAGGGGTTTCATGAGGAGGCAAGGAGAGGAAGAGATGCGCATCACCTTACCTTGGCGAATAATTATCGATGCTCCACAGACCAAACATGGAAGACAAGGGATCATTTGGCAGAAGCTTCTAATACCCTCCAGTAAAACAAGGACTCATTGTATTGTGACAGGAATGCCATGTTTGAAGAATCTCCATTTTCAAGGCAGCCATACGCCCGCTAAGCTGCAGAGGGCACTCATTTAATTAACTTGATCATGAATCATTCTAGGTGACAGCTGATCACTTGTTTCCACAGATGTACTTAATCTTCAAGGGTGCAGCGTTGGCTGAGCGTGCCTCCATACAGAGCCATTTATTAATGTATATGTCAGCTGGAACACTAGGTTGTATTGTACAGCGATGCCTCTGCACGACAGAGCCGAGCGAGCCGAGGCCGTGGAGACCTCCACTCTTTCAAACCAGTTCGTCAACCTTGTATATTTCTTGGACTGGACAAGTTAACCGCCATCCACAAAGCATAACATGCTACTGCTCTCCTGGTCCATGCTTTTGTTTGAACAAGTCCAATGTGGTCTCCTCTCTCTACGTTTGCTGTGCTTTAGGTACAAGTGGTGCTGGAGCAGCTGCGTATAACGCGGGACATGTCAGCGTCGGAT
Organism: Holacanthus passer; assembly: GCA_025331565.1. Lineage (NCBI taxonomy): Eukaryota > Metazoa > Chordata > Actinopteri > Pomacanthidae > Holacanthus > Holacanthus passer. The sequence goes on from JAFREQ010000053.1 coordinate 520,733, forward strand.
GCAAGGAGCTGCCATTTTCATCCGTGCACACTCTGAACATTTTCCAAAGAGTATAAAAGCTCACTGGAAGGGCAGTGGAATCACTAACTGAGCCACTTTCCTCTGAAACATGAGTCATGAATCTCAGTGGCTTCAGAAATCACAGTGACTCAAGGACACCATCTGATGGCTGATGAGCAGAACAGCATCAAGATTCAATTCCATCTTGTCTGTGAGCTGATTTTCTACAACATATGATCCATCTTGGAGATCGTACAAACTCACCTCTTTCCTGGAAGCACGTCCTCAGATGTCACGGCCCCGGGCCTCCACGTTACCTTTGATGTAACCTGAATGAAGCTATTATGCCTCACAAACAGTTTGATCTCACGCGGTGTATGGACTAATAACAAACTGTGAAATGGATGAAAGCGAGATCAGGCCATCTTAAAATCCTCACCAACTTTCTCCTAATCTTCCCCCTCAGATAATTCTTCTGCGGCCCTGCCAACTTTAAGCCCTGGCTCAACAAGAAGAGAGCAAATAAAAATAATGAGGAGAATGATATGAAGGGAAACAAAGAAAGATTAGAGCTCTTTGAGGCTGGTGTTTGATTTAATCTCATGGCTGGTTTGTTGTGCAGTGCTTTCCCAGAATGAAGCGATTATGTTGGTCTTGATGAGTAGAGGAGAAAAGTGCTCCATCACTACTTTTGAGTGGAGTTTGTTGATCATCTAATGTGTGACTAAAAGTGTGTGACAGCTGCAGGATGGATTTGTTGGTATCACTGTCTAATAAGGCAAAATTTTGACCTGTGGTTTTATGAATGGTTAGTTAATGCCTTATAAGTCAGGCATAAAATAGTTTGCAAAGTTAACTCCCCTCCAAGATGACACTTGCGTTGACCTTTTATCCCTCCAATGAACCATTTGATCAGTTACCACCTGTAAAAGTGCTGCAGACCGTCTGAACCAAAGTCCATTTACAAATTGTTAATATTTGGATTATTATTAACCTTTATCTTTGATTTATTAACAATTATAGTTGCAGATGACTTTTGCTGTAGGCTTAGTAAAAAGGAAGAAACTCATGACCTATTATTAATGACTCATTAATATTTATAACTGCAGACTTGATGGCTAATTAGAAATGAGAAATGTATTAGAATTTGTCCAAATGATCTTGAAAACTAGCTCACAAGACAGGACAAGTGTCATCCTGGAGGACAGTAAAGAAACAGCCAATCTGACTAAATCCATAAATGTGCTTTCTTTACAAGACTTATGAGAAATGAAAAGATCGATCTCATCACTTTCCATCAAGTGCATATCCTTGTGTGTTTGTTCTAGCTCAGCAGTACCTGATTGTCGACACCTCTCGCCTACTTGGTTATTCCTCTTTCTCTCCTGTGGGGGACATAAGGCTACAAGGAGGTCCCTCCGTCATCCCTTGTCCCTGGATGAACGTAGAGTCTCACCCCCTGGCTGGGTTGGCTCGTCGGTCCCAGAGCAGCGCCAGGTCACTGTGGTCTTCTCTGGAAGCCATCACAGTCGCCTCTGCTCTGTGTCAGCGATCATATTCTGGCTTTTGCTTTTTTTTCTGTATAATTCAAAGATAAACACATAAACCTCTCAGGCATCCATGTGGAATCTCTCAAGCCTTTTTTATCACCAGCATTCAGAATCAATAACAATAGAATGGACTTCATTGTAAAGAGGGACCTCTTGTTTTTGGCTGCATTGTTTGGACTTCCAGATGTTGCAGCATCGGGAAAACACATCTGGGACTGTCCTCAATTGTGCCTTAATCATTTTGCCTTGATGTCCATCTTGTATGACCATGTTTAACCTGATAAATAGAAATTGTTCCAGCACCAAACTCCCCCTAAAATCACAAGTTGTCGTTTTTAGATTTCACTTTCTGTATGAAATATAAGAGCTATTATGTGTTTATCAGTCAGCTTTATCAGTGTTGACAGGCAGAGATGAGATTTGTATGCCTCTTCAGGTTTCCCAAAATGTTGAACTGTACCTTTAAAGTGATCAATAAATCACTGGTCAACAATCTGTTAACTATAAACAAAACTATTAGTTCTTTATCAGGCCTTAAATCACCAGATTCACTCGATCTTGGAGTGGAGTATCTTTGTGTTTGAGTTCTCAGGCCTGAGGACAGAGTGAACCTGATGACCCTGTTCCCAGCCTGGAGGAGGCGGGCCAGCCAGCGAAGGGATGGGGAGGCCCTGACATCCATAAAGGAAACACTTATGGCCGGAGTCAGGATGATACAGCGTTTGGGATTTGCGGCGAGTACGAGAGGCACAAGAATCCAGCCGGATCCCTGACTGGTCGCCCTGTTGCTGCAGCAACCCGCTTTTGTTTGGCGCTCAGCAGATTCGGATCCTGGCCGTGGTTTCATGGGGATTTGTGGATTTGAGGGCGCTGGATGTAGAATGAGATACAAGAAATTATAAAGTGTTTGACTTTTGCTTGGAGAGAGTGCGTGGATGCATGTGTGTGTCCCTGTACACTTGTCAAGCAGTAGATCACTCTTTCCCTCCACTTGCTTTATCCCTCTCTCTCTCTCCGCACACAATTTTTTTTAGTCCACAAACACAGGGTTTCCTAGGGAGGCCGGAGCAGGGCTTGATTTACTGTACAGTGGAATTATGGGAAGGGAACGCTTCCCAACACAAGGTGGCCGATGGGAGGGTTTGCCAGCCACCGTGTTGATGGTGGTGATGCTTTATGAGTCCTGCAGATGGAGACGATTTGTCTTTTTTCAAGGGAACAGCTTTGACGTGCGTGGATTCTGATATGCATTGTCGCCTGCGTGGAGATCAAAGTGCTGGACGTCCGTCAAACACGCCCGAAAGCCAAATCCTCCAGTCGCACGGGCAAAGAGAAATAAAGAGAGAAGAGCATCTGTCAGCAGTGCAGCCCTGCGGACCGTGCTGTGGTGGAGTGTGAGGTCCCGGTGACCTGGCCCTTCTGACGTGCTGGGCCTCACTGCTGGCTCTGGCCTTGACCAGCTGAGGGAACGTGATACTTAAATCACTCATAATTAGCTCCTTCCCTTTGCTTAATAACACATGAAGATAAATGGGTTCCAAGATTTTTTTTTTCCCAAATGGAAATAGTTGGTTTGGAATTAAAAGGCTAGAAAATGTCCTACAAGTTCTGTATTGTAGTGGTTCAGTCTCTCTCTCTTTTCTGTCTCTCTGGAATTCAAAACACTGACGTTTCTTCATGAAAATAAACATTTATTTCTTTTTACATAATCTTCACATTATACACACAAATAAATGGCACTGTGGAACCTCTGACTACATTGTGATTTTCTTTATGTGTTGTTCATAATAGTAGATCTCATGTACAGTGTTTAAACAAGTTTCTCTGTCTCCTGTTCTTAAGATGAGCTGAGCTTCTCCAAGGCGCTGTGAAGGATCTTCAGGTCTTCTCTCATCTGGCTCAGAGCATTTTGGATCTTGCTGGGCTGATCCAGAACCTCCACGCTGCAGGTAAAGGGGTCGTAGCGAACAGCAAAGGGGCGCTTGATGGCGGCAGAGTATCTCCTGTGGAAGGGAAGGAAGTACGAGTGTTAGTATATGCACAGGTACAGATGGGTGACAAATTGGCAAAGACATCATCTGCATCCATTATTAAAGATGTGAGGTTTTTGACCACTACAAGTTTCAGTGCAATATGTTAGTTGACACCTGAGGCCACTTCAGCTGAATGGAGACGGTGAGATTCAGATGAAAGTTAGAAGCTCGGGAGTTGACCTTTGAGTTTACATACACTGTTCTCAAAGGTCAAGAATGAGCTTTGATGCTCAAGGAAGAATGTTATATTACTTTATATAAAGTTTTAACCATTATAACCATTTTTAAAGATTTCCCTTTTTAAGATTAGTGATCAATTTACTAAATTGTGTTAAGCATCAGAATTAATCAGGATTTCATTTAACACATTCTGAAATTCCATTATTATTCCAAATGTACTGTGAACCATCAACATCAGATTAAAACACATTTTACTGTCATTTAAGGGTAAAAAATAATCTAAGGAACAACTTTAATCTCTTATTTTCTACCTTGAGTGATTCCATCATCACAAAATAATAAGCAAATACCTCAACTTAATCTTTGCATCCTCGAAGCTCTCAGACACAAAGTAAACCGGTTGGTAGGTTTGGTCCTGGTAGGGCTGCACCGCCGTCTCCTCGGGGTTAAACGGCTTGTACTCGGGCTCGTTGGACAGAGCATACTGGAAGGACGAGGACAAATCTGCTCAGGACACCGAGCAAAAGAGGAATGTGCAGCAACATGTTTGTGTGTGAAAACAGAGAAAAACACTCACAACAAGTTCTCCATAAGATGAGAGGAGTCCAGCACCGTAAGCTTTCACTGTGCCGTTCTGTCTGCAGAGGCCAAACTCCACAGTAAACCAATATAACTGTAGAGGGAACACAATGAAAACAGCAGCATATTGTGCATGGTTAAACACAATGTGCAGTTCTTCGCTTGAGCCACTAGATGTCACTAGAGATCCATTAATGTGAAAAGAGCCCTCGGTATTAAAAGAATTAAAAATAGGTCTAACAATAAAAAGTACGCATGTCTGAATATATTAAACTTACACTTCAGGTGCCTTTAAAATTTAATGTTTTAAATCTTAATTAAAACTCACCGTTGACAGTTTCTCAATGTCTTCATCTGAAGCTCCGAGCGAGGCCAGTCCGATCTCCTGAAAATGTTCACATGAATCAGTATCAGAGGTCAAACAACTAGATCACACTCAAATCAAAGGACACATAGTGCAGCAAGGTCACCTGGGAAAACTGGGCGAATTCCTTATCTGCCAGCATGGGAATATGTCCGAGGAGTTCATGACAGCAGTCTCTGTCGGAGCAGATTGAACAAGTCAATACAGGGAAAAGCAGGTGAACACATGAATAAATAAATAAGTTCAGTCATAAAACAGGTGACTCACGGCTCAGGGGAGTGCATGGGAGCAGAGGAGTGACGGATGTACTGAGTGCACTGAAACACCCTGAAGGCCAGACTGTTGAGGAAGTCTCTGGCCGACAGCAGGCCGGCGACTGGACGCAGCTGGAAACCAGTTTTCTCTGAAACGAGCACAAACGCCGTCAAACACACTGAAAGGAAGTAGAGCCAGTAAACAGTGGAGGAAGTAACTAAGTACGTTTACTCAAGTAGTCTACTGTACTTGATTTCCAGTCTAAACTTCTCACATTCAAACAACTTTTGGATCATTACGTGATATTTTGATTCATTTCATTTTTCAATCTCCGTCTCCGTTTGTTCTTCTTTTGATTAAATCACTGTCAGTTCTTTTAGGATGTCAGACACATTTCATTTATTATCTCCGTCTTCTTTCATGACAACAGAAATCTGCTTCGACTACAATTTAATACAAGTCTTCTATCATTTGATGACAAAATTCTCCTTTTCTTGATTCTTCCTTGTCACTGTTTCACTGTCGTCTCTCATAGTTCTACTTTTTCTATCTATCTTTGAGCTCATAGCAGCTTGTAATAACAGAAACTGATTTTCGATCTTTGTCACCTTTCAGGAAGGCAGAGACCTCTCTGAGCTGAGGGATGCCGTCCTCGCCATAGCCACACTCCTTCTCCAGCTGCTGCAGCCCGTCCATGAACTGTCTGCAGGCCAGGCTGGGGTAGATGCTCCGCAGCTGCCGGTAAACCTCCCTCCTTTGAACACAACAACACCACATCATTTAATCATCCGCCAACGTCAATCTGCATTTCTAAGGTGCAGGACTGAGCAGCTCATTCTCACCATGTGGACACTTCCTCTGCCGTGTACTCCACGGTGGGCAGCGGGTCTCCTCTGTCACAAAGAGGATTCATTCATTAGAGAGTATTTGAATGATGCTGTGAAGATAGATGGACTTCAAATATCTCACTCACTGTTTGTATCTGAAGGCAAGTTCAGAGATGAAAGCGCGTCTTTTCCTGTACTCTGGATCACTGTATCCCTGCAGGAGAACAGGTTGAACTCCAGTAAATAGGCTGCATTTTCTCTGATAAATCTAAATTTGTGCTGTGACATTTTGCAGTAAACTCACTGGATGCTCTTGGTCCATGTCCGGATCAAATTTGGTTATTAACATGTTGCATCTGTCCAGGTCTTTTATCTCTCGGGGAAACCAGGGAACTGTGGAAAACAAATAATTAGCGCTTTTGTAATTGGCTGCATGTTATTATCATACGGTAACATTCGTTGATTTAATCAGGCCTGTGACGTTGTACGTGACGTCCTTCAGAAGAACAGCTCTAACGATAAAGTAATAAGTAATAAAATCAGGTCGTTGCCTTTTTCCTCTGGTAACGAGCGAACGTCGTCAGCGACTCTCTTCAGTGAGTTGATGAAAAGGTCCAGGTCGGAGCTGTGAACCTCACACTTCATGAAGAACTCCAGGTCGACCGTGCTGTTCTTTGACTTCCTGCCTGGGCGACTTTCAACGTGGAGAAGTTTCGCTTCAAACGTCTATGAGGGAGATAAAGTGTCAGAAAATACAGACAGAGTTTGACCAAATAATCTTGTCGTTCAACAGACAGAGGTTTATTGGCGTGGACATATTTTTAAAGCCTCTGATGCATTTTTAGCTCATTCCTTAAGATAGAGATAAAGTCTAAAAGTCAAATTCAAAGACTGGAGCCTCAAATTCATGAAAAAGGTCTCAAAAGGACTAAAATCAGTTCCTTCATTTATGATCAGTTCAGACACAAATTTATATTTTATATTATTTATATTATTCACATTTATATGATCGACATGATTCATTTTTATTTCAATGTGACATTACAAATATAAATCTTATGTAATAAATAAATCAGAATTGATAGTAGTTTGATAATCGATTAGGTCCATCCCCCCAAGGATCAATACAGACCTATCTTAATCTACAAATTGTTTGTCGATTAACGTCGATCAATCTTAATCTAACTGAATTTATTAACTGAGTAAATGTACTTAGTTACTTTCCACCACTGAATACAATCTAACTGAATTTATCACCAAAATGTAGTTGAGTAAAAAGTATATTATGTCCCAGCAACAGAAAATGGAACTAGTCAAGTAAAGTACAAACACCTCAAACTTATACAAAAGCACAGTAGTTGAGTAAATGTACTTAGTTACTTTCCACAAAAGAATAATACAGTCTGAATGAATTAATCAAATAAATAGAGTAGAAGCATAAAATAGCAGAAAATGGAAATACTCGAGTATCTCAAACTTGTATTTAAGCACAGTGCTTTAGTAAATGTACTTAGTTACTTTGCACCACTGAATAATCCAATCTAAATAAATTTATTAACTAAATGTAGTGGAGTAAAATTCCAAATACATGTATCGAGTTGCAGAAAGTGGTAATACTAAAGTAAAGCGCAAGCACCTCAAAATCATACTTGAGCACAGTATTTAGAGTAAACACAGTATTTACTTAGAGTAAATGTACTTGGTTATTTTCCTCAGTTGAATAATATAATAGGAAAAGCTACTTAAACATGTCAGTAATAATGTGTCAGTAATAAAAACACATCAGGAGTACATGTACTTCCTTTTCTACCACCAATACTTCTGATATTTCCCTTGACTTGGATCATGAATACAAAAATACTTTTACTCCATTACCGGATGGAAAAACTGTCTCACCTCGAATATTTTGGCCGTTTTGAAGAAGCCTGCGTGTTTCTCGTGGCTCAGGCTGAACAGGACGTTCACGGTCACCCTCCCCGGCTTCTCCTCCGGCGTGAGGCCGTCGGAGCCCCGGCGGGCTCCGGGAGAGGCCGCCGGGCCGCCGCCGCCGCCACCGGCGCGCTCCCGCCGCGCGTCCCCGATCAGACTCTGCCTCCTGCCGCTGAAGTGCGCCGCCTGGGCCGCTCCGTCCGTCTTCATGTGGAGGCCGTTCAGAGATCAGTGTGTGATCATCAGCTGAGAGCTCAGGGTTAAATACCTGCTCATCACTGCGGCTTCATGCAGAGCAGGTGCAGCTGCTGCGCCTCGTTCTGCGCCTGTTGTGCGTCATTTTCTATTTATGGCACAAAAACATTGATGTCAGGAGGAGAAAAAAAAAAGAACAGCCTAAAATAATAATAAGAGATCGAAATATTGTGAATCACAGGTGCGTTCAACCAAAATCAGGTCATAACAGGCTGCACACATGTAGTGGTCTTATTTCTAAAGGGAAATAAGAGAGTTTGTTCGTGGAGGTTGAAAGTGCTCAGTGATGCACGTGATGGATTTTTTTTTAGTCTGTTATTAATTTCAAAATCAGTATTTCAAACCCAAAACAACACACTGACACTTCAAAAGGTGTTTTAATATAATGACTGAAAGCAATATTTTTTCTTACACACTAACACCTGACCCATTGACCCACAACACTGCTGGTGTTATTTTTATTTTACTGTCGGTTACTGGACCAGAACAACCCTCCTGTTGGCTGGTTTTCTACCTTTAGTGCTGGCTGTAATTAACCCAGATGCTTCTTTATTCACCCCACAGTGGGTCAATTTGAACCCACGTTCATAAGCAGCTTATAAACATTTGATAACTGCTCTATAACAAACTGTAATTTGTTTCAGCTTTAAAACTGACTGTTGGTGTATAAACAGATACTAAAAGAGAATAACCTATAATATAACACAGTTGTAATAATGCAGAATATGTCTTATTCATTTAAGGCTATAATTGTTGATAAAAACTGTACATTAATAAACAGTGCACTTCTATTTGCTGATTATACAGTTATAAACCATTAATTAAATATTTACACACTGTTCATCTGGAGAACTTCTCCTATCAAGACATAGAGTTTTACTATATTATATTTCATTATCTGTTTATACAGCAACATTATAAATCACTTACTGGTGAGTGATAATGTTTAATAAACACATTAATACTTAACACGCCTGTGGATTATATATATGTGAGAAGTAACGACCACCATGAACGACAGAAAGACAGAAGAGAAATATTTATTTGTGCCATTAAAACACATCATGCATATACAAAACATTTCATTCAGCCAAGCCAAATGAAAGCTGGTAACAAAAAATATCTCTCAATATGTCTTTAGGTTTGAAATACATAGAAAATATCTGATTATTTCAGCTGTTCTGCATCATTTTAGAAGCAAAAGTTAATGTTTACCTAAGTCACTAAAGAGAAGAGACAGAACATCTCTCATTAACATTTATACTGTGATAATATTGACAGTAACATTTTCAGCTGTGACAGACACAGTCCTTATTACCCTACTCTACACTTTATTCACTTTGCTAAAATACTAATGGGATTACAGTCATATTGTCTATATTTGACTTGCATATTTGTTTTAATACACAGAAAGCTCATTTGAATGAAGGCGAAGCAGAACTGCTGTTTGACCATTTCATTGAAGAAATGAAGAGACTCTCTGGAAGCTTTGGCTCAGATTTCCTCTGCAGTTACTGCAGTTTCCGCAGGGCTTCGCACAATTTCCCCATTTCACCTGAAAGAAGAGAAAAAACAATATAAATTACATTGAAATAAAACTAAATATTAATTTTTTTTATGAAACAGCACCTAAAACTCCTCTTTATATTCTTTGCTCCATTTCTATCCAAGATGAAAAACACGTCAATAAAATCTTACAAGCAGGCGATGAGACAAAAATAGTCCTGTTATGTTGTCACGTCTGGTTGGCTAATACCCCCCTCTGCTCACTGCTGACTGATGAAACCTGCCCCAATAATTCATTTTACTGTCATGCATTATTTCTCTTTCAGAATTTATTGCATAACATGAGTTTGACGGTTTTTGAGATAATCAAAAGAACGACAAAGCAGAAATAAAACACTGATGCATCACAAAGTTCTTCATATTATTTTGATAATCTTTTCTATCCTAATTTTATCTCTTAAAGGTTATAAAGAGTCTCCACAGTCAGAAAATATAATTATATACACTTTCTGGAGCAGTAAGTAATTAATATAATTTTGTTTGCAGAACAAGTTTATAATTTAAATTACTGCATTAAAACACAGTGATAGACTTGTTTAAATTTTGATAACAGGCCTAAAATCTTTGTAGCCTCAAACATCTCCAGACGCCACAGGGACACCAAAGGAAGTCATGCAGCTTCAAACTGGCTTATTAAGTGTTACAGTATTTTTTTCTCAGTTTATAATGTTTGAAAACCACTGCTTTAAATGAATGAAGCCACTTTAAGTAAAGGATTAAATTGGTCTGACACATACTATTGATGCTGTCAGCCAGGTTCCTGAGCTGCTGGGTGTTGTCCAGCACTTCAACACTCTGGGTGTAGGGGTTGTAGCGCACTGTGAAAGGCCTGGGGATGGTGGCTGCAAACTTCCTGCAGGCAGAGAGACATTAATTGTTAGACATGGTTTTTTTGCATCTAAACTTTTTGTATATGTGCAGGAGAACTTGAAAAACAATTCTTACCTCACTTTCTCTTTGGCATCCTCAAAGCTATCTGCCACAAAGTAAATAGGCTGGTACTCTGTGATTGGGTATTTCTGGAGGCTGGTCTTGTCGGGGTCAAAGGGCAGGAGTTTGGGCTTGTCTGTCAAGCAGTACTGAAAGAAAACCATGTAAGAAAAGGGTTTAAATTTCTCAATGAGCATCTCTATTCCCGTCACTGTTCCCGACACCGGTAAACAGGAAGTGCAGCATGATTCAGGGCTCAGCTTCTCCGCTGATGTGACTTGGCAGAGTGCACATCCTCTGCTGACAGCCGCTGATGTAACTTGTGACCTCGATAGCGAGCCGCTCATCCTCTCTCTGCCCCCACTTACCCACTGAACCACTTTAGCGTCACCCCGCTGGGCAGGGAGGCCGACTCCCCCAGTGACACATTAAACCTGAGTGTGAGTGGACCACTAACCCACTGGCTGCTCCGCTGCTGTTGTGCAACCAGCTGAATGTGTTATAAGAACAGATGGGGGGTCAGCGGGAGGTGGGAAAGCAAAAGTTTCAAAATCAATTTATCTCACTGCTGCGGGGGTCCACCATGTCCGTGATGTACAGATCGCTTTCTCTGAGTCTATGACTCAAACACAAGTGTTCCCCCTCGCCTCCCCCTCCTCTTACCTGCAACTCTCCAACCGATGAAAGCAAACCAGCTCCATAAGCTTTGATCTCTGAGCCCTGCTTACACAGGCCAAACTCCACAGTGAACCAGTACACCTGAGGACACACACAAAGGTCAGAAAAATATGATGCAGACGCACAAAAACAAGGAAGGTTCATCTGAGGCTGGTCTTCTTTAAAATCCACAAACCCAGAAAACCTTGAAGATTGAAAGAGTCAGTGCAGTAATTTTGTGTTTGCTGATGTTTTATAATGTCTGTGAGATTTCTGCTGTCACTCCTGATACAAAGGAGGCAAATAAGATTTCATTTCAGCGGCTCAACGGAAAATGACAATAACAACACGTCTCTCCAGAAACAGTCCCTCCTTTACTCAGGTTAATCCACAGAACCTGCATTCAACTTTTTGTTGGCATTTATTTGGCCGTGACTGTGGAGACAGACAGGAAACTAGATGCCTTACATCAGTTGCATTGCTTATCCCTGTGTAGTTTGTACATCTACATGATAGAAACTGTCTCTTGCTAACTATCATATCTAATATTATTGTTTCTTATGTACTCACAGTAGCAAGTTTCTCAATGTACTCATCAGGGGCACCGAGGGAGGCAAGACCGATTTCCTGTACACAACAGAAACAGATACACTTAAAAAAATAAATAAGTTATAAACCCAAATACAATATATACTATGGACAATTAATGTGCAAAACCAATAATGCAGTGTTGTAAACAGACAGTAAATATATATATAAGATGCATAATAAGTGGTGTGTGTTTAGTGCGTAAAATTATTAGAACAGAATATTTAATTATAATACTAACTTTGCTACAATGCTTAAAGCTATAATCAGCTTAATACTTTATTTACTGTTTCATTTAGTTTTGTATTATTGTCATTGTATTTCTTCTGCTCTGACAGGACACTGAGTTACCTGTGAGAATTGGGCAAAACTAGGGTCAGCAAACAGAGGGACATGTCCCAGGAGCTCATGGCAGATATCCCTGTGTTAGAAATAAAAAAAAGACTCTTTAACATCACATAAATGATGTATTTTTCCTTCTTTTTTGAATCGACTTTAGTCACTCACGGCTCAGGTGTGTACATGGGCCTGGAGCCGTGACGAATGTACTGCGTGGAATGAAAGACTCGGAAGGCGAGTCCGGCCAGGAAGTCTCGGGACGAGAGGAGGCCGGCCACCGGGCGAAGCCGGAAGCCCGTGCAGGCTGGAGGACAGAGACGGAGAGATGAAAGAGGTGAGCGTCTGATTGTGTTGAATAAGAGCAGGTATTGAGGGGAGGGAGGGAGGAATAGGAAGTAGGGCACTTGAACAGGTCCTGCCTCCCACGATCACAGGGCTTCCAAAATGAAATGAATGAGGTTTCATATAATGTATGATGCAAGAAAAACATTGTAATAATAATAATTTTATCATTTTCTTTCTCACCAATCAGATCACAACATACATGATAAAAAATTGCACACAGAAATAGTTAGCTGTTTTTTCTTATCTGTTTAACTATTGCCTCATTTATTTATAATGAAAAACAAACTGAATTTTAAGATATTAGCTAATCAAAATTGGTATTTCAGAAGACAGGTTAAAAGTTCAGTGTTACAACTCCTGACTTGAGCTAAGTGACATAATAAATCTCCGGGTCAATAACCAGATGGGACTTACACTGCAGGAAGCGGGAGACGTCCTCCAGCTGTGGGATGTTGTCCTGCCTGTAGCCGCAGTATTTCTCCAGCAGGGGGAAAACCCGGTTGTGTTCGCGGCAGGCGTGAGTCGGGTACAGAGTCTTCAGGTCCTTGAACACTTTGCCCCATGTGGCCCTTTCTTCCTCCGTGTACTCCACTCGAGGGATGGTTTGGCCACTGGGACATATTTTTTTAATTAATAGCATGCTGACCTAGACATTTTTTTCATCATCTGTGATGTGAGTATATCTTCTAGTTTTTTTCAGCATATATCAACATTTTTTTCATATCTCTGACCATCATCTAAATTTTTTTTCAATCTAAATTTGCTTTTCACAAATCTTCCATTTAAATCCACGTGAATGTTCACTTATTATTCAGCACGTTCAGGTAACCAGCTGCATGTAGGTTATGATATTGTATATATTTGGAAGCGTGATCATTCTCTCTACAACAAATTTACTTTTACATCATTTTGTTAATATCAGGAATTATCCTCCTGCTTCTACATTACAAACCTCCATAATTCTCTAAACATACTGCTCATAGAAGATATTATCTTCTAATGTTTAAATTATTGCTAGAGTTTTTCTTTATCTTTTCCCCAAACTTCTCTGTGACGACAGACTTGCATGAGCACAGCATCACTTCATTAGTTGTCAGTATTACACAGCGATGGAAATGTGAACCTCCTCAGTGGACATTTCATGGGGTTTGCCGCTCTTTGTAGTGCCTGTGAATAATACTTCTCAATTACACAAACAAAGACCGAGGCCCGAGGCCTGTAATTTGTCCCTATTTGTTTATGATAATTTTCACTCAGAATAACCTCTCAAATATAAAAAAACATTTCATCCATTATTTCTTTTCAGACTTGAAAAGCACACAAAATAAGACATGGAGTTCAAGATTTTAAGGAGTAGTTACTGTCTGTAGTTGTAGGCGATGTCAGCAAACTCCTTCCTGCGGACTCTGTACACTGGATCTGTGAAGCCCTGGACACACACACACACACACACACACACACACACACACACACACACACACACAAAGGACAGCCATGTTAGATCTCATGATCGCAGCTCGGCCACTCACAGCTAAATCAAAGAGTGGAAATCCTCTGCTAAGGATAAACCCTGTGGCCTTTGACAGCATTATGCACTCCGTCTCTAATAAGAGCACGCAAATACATATTCAAATGAAGCCTTTGTAGAGTGTTTTTCAGCTTATGATGAATACATTCTGCTTTAATGGCGGTGGCAAAAGGGAGCAATTATCTATAATTATAGGGGCTCAATTAAAGCAATGACATCAATTTGTGTGTCTAGATAGTTTCCATTAGAATAGACGGCAGAGTGCAGCCTGTCATCTCCACGGCCTCGTCTTTCATAAGACATGTGGGCGTGAGTGGACACGTATTCACACAAACACACACACATGCAGAGGCAGGATGTGGCACACGGACGGTGATGGATGAGTCAGTCCTTACCGGGTGATCAGCATCCAGCTCGGAGCCATAGCTGAGGATCTGGTTGGCGAAGCGGTCCAAGTCCTGGATGTCATTAGGGAACCACGGCACTGCAGAATAATGACATGGTATTAAAGTGTGATAATTTATGTTTTTATTCAACATGTATTTATTCAGCTCAAATCAAATCAGCATCATTCAACAAACACAAATTTAGTCATCTTTATTTGTGTAGAGCTGAAATCAATTAGTTGATCGACAGAAAATAAAAAAAGCTTAATCATTTTTCAAGCGCAAATTGAATACAATACAAATCTGAATACAAGAGCTCTTGTTCTACAGTCGACAGCTCCAAACACAGAGCTGTGCATCCGGGTTTGACGCTTATCTACGTCATGATTAACATGAAGAATAACACGTGAAGGTTTGCTACTTTTGTCTGTTTTCTATCATTGTAAACTGAATATCTTTGGGTTTTGGAGTGTTACAGACAATTAATCGACAATGAAAACTGTTAAAAATGATCGCTGCAGCCTGAATATTGTGTGATTCTTGTCAGAAATAAATGAGTACAGTGTAAATGTTGGTAATGTGGACGATGTTTCGGCTATAGGATTTTTTCCAGTGCCCCGGCATTTTGACACTCAGCAGAACAGTAATCAGGGGTCATCTGCTTGCTCATGTGGATTTATGACACTCAAAAACACTGGGGCCCAATCATCAATCTACATTTGTGCAGTGTGGTCCAGCCTGAGGCCCCAGGAAGACAATAGGTCCCTGCCAGGCTCCTCTATAAACAGGCAGTCTCCAAAACAGGCCATAAATATCCCGTCGTCCACTTGACCCTGACCAGCAGACCACAGTGTCTACACCGGGGTCAAAGGACGATCCATGGTGGCCCTGTCTGTCTCTGCCTGCCGTGGCCTGGGCATGTTCTTCTGCCCCGTGTTAGTCCGGGACCACGACACAGAGCCTCTCTGTTCCTGCCGAGCCTGTTGGTCCTCAGTCGCTAAACTAATGTCATTCTGGAAACAACTAATAAAGGGGTCGAGATGTGGGCGACGGGCCCATCAGTCTCATCGGCGACGCTGGCTGTCCGTTCCCTCGTCTAGCTGGGGGGTCATGAAGCGCCAGCCGACAGCTGACAGTTGATAAATGGACCATTTCAGCTGATTTGATCTCCATGTTATTTGATTTTTTTAAGCCAGGCTAGTCGTGTGGCTCAAGGGATGGCAGTGTTGGCTGGTCGGTCCACCACTTTGCCCCAGACTGAAATATGTTAATAGCTATTGGAGTGATTGTCATTCAATTTTGTACAGACATTAATGGTCCATTTGTGTCCGTTTTCCCCAGAGGATGAACCCTAATGACTTTTATTATCTCCTGACTTTTTGTCTAGCACCACCAGCAGATCGACAGGTTCACCTACGTAGCAAATCTTGTCCTCAATGGCCCAGTTCGTATTTAATTTGATTTTATTGTTTATATTAATATGTGGCTGGTTATTTTCAGAGTTTTGCTTGATCTTTGTTCACCATTAATGATACTGATACAAACTCTAAGACTCTTATCTTCAGCCTTATCACAAAGAGATAAGCAATCAACAGCATGGTTGACATTTCAACACTTCTTCCATTTGAAAACACAGATGTCCTCCTGCAGCATGTGAAGCATGTCATTTATACATATTTGTCTACATGTTTTCACCATGTTGAGGATTCATGCTTATCTTGTTCAGTGTACATCCTCTCACCAGAGCTGCACTCACTAACCTGTGTCCTTCTCTTTGTTGCGTGATAGCTCATGCACGTGGCCGCTGATCTGTGTACGCAGGCCGTCGATGACCTCGTCCAGGGCCTGGGAGCAGGTGGAGTCCACGCTGATGAAGAACTCGTATTGGTCGTTCTTCATCCGCGAGGGACGGGACTCGATGTGCGTCAGGTTGATGCCCTTCTCCTGCAAGAAAAAAGAAGAGACCCTGGTGAGACATGCGTTGATAGTTTGTGTTTTAAAGAGCTTGTCTGTTAAGTTTGTTTGTCTCCTTATCTATTTTATGAATTTGTTGCAAAATGTTAAAATAAATAAATACATTCACGTAAGATAAACATCTGTGATAAACAACTTCTCCTGCAACAGGTTGCAGTATGGTTGCTCCACCACTAGATGGAGTTGTGTTGTCACTAAATTGAAGGCTTCTTATCAGCTTTTGTGGAGTCCAGCGAGGCCTCACTGTCTCTCTGCAAACTGACAGAGCCAGACAGACTGGACTTGCATAATAAAAGCACTCAGAACATATTGTGGTGGTTTAGTGTAAAACCATGGTATAAATCATCCTGTCCAGCCAGCGTTTAGGCTTCTCTCATTCTGCAGCATGAACACAAGACCACTGGGATGCTTCTAAACATATCTGAACACGATTCACAAGTTCCTCTATATGTGAAAATGCAGAGAGGCCCCAGCTTGTGCTGGAGAGCGTGACTATCTTTAAGTGGTAATTACCATCAAATATGGTGTTTTGTTTTATAACTTTGGGGAGGGAGAGGGAGTGTGATGTTCTCTGTCTGCTATAGGCCAAGTAAAGAGGAGGGCGTGAGCAACAGGGCCTCCCATCTTCTCCCATCTGGATCCATTCGACATGTAACAGCTTTTTTTCACGGCCATGTGGTTCTGCATCCCCCAAGAGGGTCTTCAGGACTGAACAAAGATGGAGTCCAGGTTGGCATTCCAGAGAAAAGGTGACTCGCTTTTTCAGATGTGTTGTTATCTGTTTGCAGTCAGCATATTTACAGTAGCTTTCAAAGCATTTCAAAGAAGAAAAAGCAATTGATATTCTCAATTATTCTATTTGATTACTGTAATTATTCCACATAAATGTAAGAATATGATACAGAAAAACATTTGTATTGCTTACAATGGATAAATTATGTATACAGGACACTTCGTCGTCAAATACTGAGGAGGTGGGTTTAAGCCTTATCTATTAATGGTTTCCCTGTTAAATCTATGCCAGTTTCAAAGGAGGACGTCAATGCAAATGAAAAGAAAATGCAAGTAAATAAAAACTTTGGGAAGATTAAAATAGAGATTCTGCAAAAGAAGCTGCATCTAAATATGTGGAAGTTGTCCCCCAACATTTTGTACATTCATTGCATTTAGCAACGATGCACAAAAAGGTGAAGCTTTAGGATTAAAACATTCAAATTCAAATATGATTCCACAGTCAAATACGTTTAATAGTGATTTCAAATGTGTCCCTGTCTCACAAAAAAGTTCAGCGATATTGCTTCTGTGCACAAAGAGAAATATT
The DNA here is from genome assembly GCA_025331565.1 of Holacanthus passer. Classification (NCBI taxonomy): domain Eukaryota; kingdom Metazoa; phylum Chordata; class Actinopteri; family Pomacanthidae; genus Holacanthus; species Holacanthus passer. The sequence continues at coordinate 538,339 of JAFREQ010000053.1, forward strand.
TCAACACGTGTGCTGTCGCTGACGTGGTTCAGCTTAACATAGCCAGCCCTAAATCCTAAACCCAGCAGGATGCAGGGGTCATTTTGTCAGATTGCTGTACCCCTCCGAGCCGTCACCCCACTGTGAGCCAGGTGACATTAACCCTCCTGTTGCCCTGGCCAAAGAGCGAGGTCAAGGTTGGCCCATGACTCTGGTTCGTCACATGATAACCACACTGCCATGTCACATGCGCTTGAGTCCCTGGAGGATAAACAGTGTGGCGGGCTTCATGTGCGACTTTCTGAAGTACGGAGATTAGACGAGATGAAAATGATCATGTGATAGATATTGTTGGGCTAAACATTTGCACATGGTTCAGTTCAGCGGTGGTTTTCAGTTAGTTAGAGAACAAAAATGAGGAGGAAGTGAAGCATTTTCTCTTCAAAGCTGAGTTTTATATGCCATCAGCACATGTTACTTTGTAGTAAAGGAGAGAGGGTTGTGTTGAGGGTTTGGGGGTCACTTGGCCTGTTTAATAAGAAGAGGATGGGAGGGGGTGGAAGGAGGTGGAGCAGGGGGAGGATCGGGAAAGTGAGAGCTCATAGGTTCAAAGAGGATCCTGATGTTTGCTGCTGCATTTGAAGAGCAGCATTTGGCACACACTTCTCCATACGTCTCCACCCCCCACACGGCAGAGAAGACCAAAACCAAAAAATGCTCTTACCTAAAACCTAAAAACCTACAACATATTTTACCTCATCATGGTTTGCATATTTTCGAATGTTGTCCCATTAAATGTTTGACAGACAACTCCGTGTTTTGCCTGCAAGAAGAGCAAACTTGAACCTTGATATGACGTCTGTGTTGAAGATTAAACAATCGAGCCGCTGCCAATCAGTGTTTACTTCGAGCCTGCATACAGTCACGTACACACAGGCAGCTTGATCAATAAAAGAGAATTGAAAACAGCACGCTCATTAATACGGTGACCCTGTGGTTCCAAGAATTTATATCCTGAACTCAAATTAGCAAAACCACAATGTGAAAATACTGGACTTTAATGGACTTTAGTTTAATCTGTAGCAGCGTGTTATTTAATAAGCTGATCATATGGTTTGTGTATAAAATCCAGATTTATTTTGTGTGAATTTTAATAACTGTTGTGAAGTAAAGAAGTAATTTTTTAACTATAACAAAATGGACAAATAGTGGAGTAGATGTATAAAATAGAAAATAAAAATAAAGTAAAGGTCAAATATTTCAAAGTGCAGTACTCTTTTAGTTATCAATCAGTTGTTTTCCGCCTCTGCAAACTACAAGTGAGCAGTCACCTGTTTTTTTAATTTCCGAGCAGTGCAGTGTTTGACTATTTCATTATGATAGATATCCTGGAGGAGGAGGAGGAGGAGTGTCAGAGGATCAAAGAGCTACCTGTCATGTTTGAACATGGCTGATACACAAACATCTGAGATAAGCTCAGTTTGTTTAGTTTCCTTCTTTAAAGAGCCAGAAAAGGCCATGATGTAACAACACTGTAATTTATTAATCTCTCAAGAAGTTTTAAAGAAATTTACTGTTGGTGTTACTAGTTTTCTTTAATGTTAATCTGTAACTCACGAACATAAAATAACTGAGAATTCAGTTCATCATCAACTCATCGTGTCCGTCTGTTTGAATCAGACCATTATTCTGACGAAGAAACAGTTTGGGAAACATTTGCTTTCTCTGAGAGTTAGAAGAGAAGATAAATTTACTTGCTCTTTTATTATCAGGAAATAGCTCTTTTGTGGATTCCTTTTGTGGACTCAAATGCTTTTCAAATTTGTCATTTAACACAACAGAGATCATTTCTGTGGTCAGCTGTACAGACAATCTTAGCCACTTGAAGAATATTCCAAAAATGTGTTTATACCACACCATGGAGTGGTTAGTTTTACTCCCCCGCTGGTCAATTACATTCGTACATCTTGCAGCCAGTTCAGACCAGGTTTGCGTTTGTTGTCTTGCAGCTTGACGACCTGTATGTCGGCTGTCTGTAGAGAAATTTACCTCAAAGAGCCGCAGGGCCTTGGCCAAAGCTCCGACCTCCTCATTCAGGGAGAAGATGCAGGAGATCACTTCTGACTTGTTGTCGGTCTCCTCCTCCAGGTACATGGAGCCCCTTCTCCTCTGCAGGGAAAGACACACGTCAGGGAGCAACACAGGGCTTAAATGTGGACTCATGCATGAGATTATGGATTTTCTAATGTGCTTTAGATAAGTAGAATCTCAGGGGAGCAGCGAATACAACTGTTACTGCAGGAGTCAGTGAAAGAAAAGAAGGGATAATAAATGTAGTAACTTTTATAGTTTAACTTGATCTCCTTATGTTTTAACCTTAAATCTCGCAGCTGAATGGGCTGTAAAGCTTTCAAAATGCCACTTTTTTTTACATCAGGAGGTGTAAATCTAAGATATTCTGATACGGCTGTTTGATTTGGGTTTGGATCTCATCTTGTGTGTCTGTGTTTAACGTCAGCCATATGTCAGAGAAAGTGCATGAAATCTAGGTGAAAGCCGTGGCATTCTGCATTTATGACGTCCGATCTTAAAGCTTGAAGCCTTCACACCTTTAACCTTTTGACCTGGACCTTTGCAGCCGCAGTGCTGATGCGATCACGTGCTCCACGCATAAGAGGAGATTTAACAAATGAGAGAAATACGTGAACTTCTTTCCTCCACAGGTGCATCAGAATATCTTACAGATGTAGAAATTCCTGCACAGTCCAGTTATGTATGAACACATCAGCCAGTATGAAGCTTCATCACAGTCTGTACTTCAAATGTGAAATTTAACATTTGAATCTGTAAACCAGAAGGATTTTGTTGTTGCTGCAACTAATGATTATTTTCACTACATAAGACATATTTAAGAAGCTGGAACTTTGTACTTTTGCTTGAAATATGGCCTGATCATTAATCAATAGTTGCAGATTTTTTTTTGTAGATCAACTCATTGTTTGAAAGTTAATTATTTTTATCCAGGCTGAATACCTGTGGTTTTGTTTCCAGTCATTTGTAATTCTTGCCATATTTCTCAGCTGTATTATGACACTTATTGTCCATTTTTCAGTCACATCAGCTGTTTTTGCCCTCTATTCAAAACACAGGGGCAACTTTTGTTTCCCTGCTTTGTCTGCTGGAATATTCCAGCTGTGACTGACTCTCTCATTGTTGAATTCAAAACAGACAGATTTGAGGAAGCAGATTGGACAATACATACTATAACTGATTAAAATGACCACATCATGACAAAGAAACACAAATAAGGTGATGAATTTGTTCCAGGAAATAAAACACAGCAGGTATAACATGTGAGATTTACCCTTGTGCCTTCCTCCTGTGTCTCTGTCCCATTGTTCCCATTGATTTTCTTGTAAGCTGCGTCCATGTTGGTGTTCAGGTGATCAACCTGTGTGTGCTGATGCTCAGCTCTGAGTTTCTGTCAGCAGCCTCTCTCTGTTTATAAAACCTCCGTGTTTTAAAGGCGGGACACGTGACCACACACCCCCCTGAGCAGCGCGCGGTCCCGGGTCGGTTGTTGTGAAACTCAGCCTCAGATGGCACATCTGGTTCTTGTTGTCCATCGCTGGGTTTGAGGTTGAGGTTTCTCCCGGGTATGTCGGGCACGTTTTTCAGCTGAATCCTTTTTGTTTTAGCCTTCATCATCGCCACTGCTGCCATGATGCCTGTCTGTGTTTGTGCAGATTGACCACAGGTAGAAGTTACTAAAACCGACATAAAACACGTTTTTATATTCGTTTAATTACAGTATAAACATATCAGGATCCATCAGCTAAATGAGCAAGACAGACAAAAACAAAAAAACGTATCTGCAACCTGAAATTAAAACACTTCATTACTTTGAGCTAAATGCTAATGTCACCATGCTAACACATATCCAGGCTAGTCTAGAAACTAATTAAACTTCACAGTGCTTTGAGCTAATTGCTAATGTTAGCACGCTAACATATTCAAACTAGTCTACAAGTTGTAGTTAAAATGTACGGTAGTTTGAGCTTCATGCTAATGTTAGCATGCTAACATATAGCTAGGCTAGTCTATAAACTTTACTTAACTCTATGGCGCGTTAACGTAGCGCGTTGAGCTAAATGCTAATATCAGCTTGCTAACGTGTAGCCAGACTAGTCAACAAACTAATTACATTCTACGGTGTTTTGAGCTAAACGCTAATGTTAGCATGCTAACTATATCTAGGCTAGTCTACAAACTGTAAATAACTCTAAAGTGCTCTGAGATAAATGCTAATGTTAGCATGCTAACATATAGCCAGTGGTTGAAAAAGTACTCAGATCTTTTACTTTAATAAAAGTAGCAATAGCACAATTGCAAATACTCTGTTATGAATAAAAGTCCTGCATTCAAATTTTTATTTAAATAACTTAAAAGTACAAAAGAATTAGTATCAAAATATACTCAAAGTAGGCTCTTACCAAAAGTAAATGTTACAGCTATTAATTTTTACTACTTTATATACCACTGGGTAGCTTAATCCACAATACCATAATATACACAATTTATTAGTAGGTGCAAAGTAACTAGTAACTAAAGCTGTCGGAATAAATGTAGTGCAGTGGAAAGTACAATATTTGCCTCTGGGACGTTGAGTTGAAGTATAAAATAACATAAAATGGAAATACTCTAAGTAGCTCAAAATTGTACTCAAACACAGTACTTTACTAAATGTACATATTTACATTCCACCAAAGCATATAGTCTGTCTGCTGTACTACCTGGAATGCTACTATTACTACTACTACTACCTGTCTACATTTTTCACTCCTCTGGACTGTGAATTTACCAGTTTGTGCCACAAGGTGTGGCTAAAATCCACTCTGGTCAAGGTGGTTGCAGAGGTTTTCCTCCCTGAACATGCTGCAGTGTGTGTTTGCAAAATCTGAAATTTGTTTCTCAATATTTGTTCCTCTTCTTTGTCTCACATTGGTTTTTGCATTAGCCTTGTTTCCTTTGGTTGCCTGTATACCACATACCTTGACGTAGTGAGATCAAAATCCTGATTTGCATGTTTATGTAATATATATAATAATATTTTCAAGAGTACTTGTTATAAAATTCCACTTCAGCTTCCAGTTGGGGCATCCAAAGTCAGCCAATCAAAGGCCCGCACCAAATTACATTTCTTATTTTTTCAGTTTATGTTAAAACTTGTAAATTGAATGCTAAGCTTTTTTTAAAATTATTATTATCTTCATTAGGAGATTCCTGGATGACTAGCAGAGAGAAAGCAAACACTGACCTTTGGATGCTACAAAGTGCTTTGAAGAACTGCACCACCTGTCTGTGTTCTCATGAAGTAAAACAAGAAGGATCCTGCCTGCCATCATGACTTCCTGCTTTGTTTTACAGGTAATGATGCTCATTCAGCTGGTTTAGGAGTCAGAGATGAAAGCCATGATACATTTATAAAAAGAGAGACAAATCCAGTTACGTCATGAACTAAGTCTTAAAGAGGACATATATTTAAATACAGTTTCTAGAATTTAACAACATGGCAGATTATAGATTATAACAGGCCTATGTAATGTACAAAGTAGTCTAAACTTTGCAGAATTGAATGACGCAGGATTGTCAATAATTTAAAGTAATTTTTAAAGCTGATTCAATATTTTTCTACGCTACAATTTTCAAGACTACAATCTCCTTGTCCCTGAAATGGGAAGACAACTTCACCACCATCCAGAAAAAACTATTCTTTCTAAGACAACTTAGGCAATATTACAGTTCTACATTGCTGTAATAGACAGTGCGCTCACTTTCTCTATAACTGTTAGGTGTGATAGTTCTACAGCCCATGAGAAGTTGGACGTGTGCACAGCTTCAGAAATAATTAGCTGTGATCTCCGCAGCATTTCTGAATAAAACCACATCTGCATCCCTCTGAATGGTTGTAAAATTTTAGAGGACTGTTCTCACCCAGCCAACCCTCTATTCAAGGTATCCTCCAATTAGGTAAAAGTCTCAAACAATATTATGACCAGAACATCTCATTACCACAACATTGCCTTGAAGCAATACAATCCTAAATGCTTCACTGGTTGTACAAACAAGCATATGCACTTTAACTTTGAGGACATGAGCCATATGTTCGTATTAATTCTATTTACTCTAATTGTAGCAATATGTTTTTGTGGACATTTCCTGTGAGTATTGTGTGGTTTTATCTTTGCTGTTGTTGATTAAAATGTTTACTGTTGTTATGTTTTTGCTGTTTTTGATGAATATGTTTACCATTCTTGAATAGTATGTTTACTGTTGTTGAGCACTCTGAAACAAATTCCAAAGTTCATCTGGTGACAAATTATTGAATCCTGAACAGCTCAGAAAGCACCTTCTACAAATCACTCTCTTAGGTTGGTCATTGTGCAGGGCAGGAATCATATGTTAAACAAATTTAAAAGAACACCATCCCTGTTTTGGAAAAACAAAGCTAAAACTACAAGACATTTGAAGCTGTAAAAATTTAAATTGCAGCCCTTTTAATATTGAAGCCGTATAAAAAACTCCCAGGAGTACAGAGAAGAAATTTCAGTCTGTGGGAATTATCTCAGACTCTCACACCTGACACTGAGGGGATCCACAGGTGCCACATGAGGGCAGTGTAGGTTTGATAATGTTTAGAGAACGCCACCAACCAGTCCAGCACCCAGACCACCACATTTAACATCAAGTTGTTGAAGACATTTTCAAGCATTGTTGACCCAAACCTTTCTCTCTGAATAAACTTGTGACTATAAAATACTGCAGCTATGACTCTTTATCTGAAGTAACAAACTGAAAGTGTAGTTTTGGTATGGAAAGCCTCGATGGAAATCAAATGTTTCACTCTTACAGTTTCAGCTTAATGCCCAACTGAGCTACCTAAATACGAGTGTCCCACTAGCTTACTGATTAAAGTACAAACCCTGGTTCAATTCCACCTAAGGACATTTGTTGCATGTCATACTCTCTCCCCCCTTTTGTTTCCTGTCTACCTCTTCACAATCAACTCACTGTGTAGTATCTCAGGTTATTTGAATAGATAGCAGTAAACACACCAAACATCACAACGTTTTAAAAATCATATAGGAATTATTACGATAATTACTACGATGATATTATTATTACGATATTCATGTTTTCATTTTTTGTTTTGTTTTTTTAACTTCTGTAATCCATTTTAAAGTCGCTTGGTATTTGTATATGGTGGGTTATTGACTTCTTTTGTGTTAAAGCTGTTTGGAGGAAAATCCCATTCTTTAATAGACAAGTAAAGCTGCAGTGATCAATATTTTTGTACAAACAGTTGGTTAAAGGACTTCTTGTAATGCATAGATACACCCACAGAAAATTATCTACAAACTCTACAGTCTACAAACAGTTTTGTAGACTAATTTTTAAACTAATTGTTTTTGGTTTACAGCTGCAACTTAAAGCAAACAAGCTCTGATAAACAAAACAGACAGAAAAAGTTAGCAACCAGCTAACTACTTAAAGTTTTGTGTCTGTTGCATGTATGAGTGAGCAGTTAACACATGAGCCATATCAACTTTATAAGGTGCTAATGTGTCTATATTGTGTTTACAGCTTGCTCCTCTGCTGCAAGCACAATATCAATTAATGCCTCTTTAAGTTGACTCATAAATTTTGCACTGCCTACTAGCCTACTAGTCTAATTGAAATGCATATGAACATACTGAAGCAGCCACTTTTTTTTCTGGCAGAGGAATCATAATGGGCCACTGTATGTGTCGTCTCCAGTGGTCAGTAATTTGCAGATGGGACGTGATGTCACATAAAACTTCCAGGGTTCCTCAGTGTCCTCTTCATATTGTACAGTGGATGGAGAGCTCCCCGCTGCGTCATTTACTGTCATTAATGGTGATGGAGACAATTGCTCATTTATCAGCAGAAGTGGTGCAGTGTGCGTCTACAATGGGCTCCTCCATAGGGCCTCAGTCTTATTCACACACTGAAGATCCATTCTCACACTCATGATTAGCCAGATGCGAGTCAGTTTTGCTGCCTGATGGGTTCAGGCTGCAAGGAATGAGCTCTTTTACACGCTGCAGCTGTCCTCGCTGAAAAACAAATCATTTTTGTTTTGTCGCGATTATGCAACGCCAGCTTTTTCATAATTATTGTTGTGAAAAAGTGCAGTTGGACGAGAAAAAGCGACTTCAGCTCAGAGCATTGCTGTACAGGAGGAATAGCAGGGGTGCTTAGAGATGATAATCTGTTATAGAGTTGTGAGATTCTTAATTGTGCTTTCATGAGATGTCGTTGATTAATGGACTAGTTGACAGACATCCTGTGAATGTTGTCCACATGTGCACTGTCCACAGGGGTGCTGAAGAATCCACTCCAGCCTTCCAGCAGCATTGTGGAGGCTCTTTTCTGAGACTTGGAGAGCAAGAGAGGGAGGGGGAGGAGGGGAGGGAGGAAGAAAAGGAGTGAGAGCAGAGAAAAGAGAATGAAACTTTGAGGCTCTCGGCAGCGCTGTTGTAAAGGGGAGTGAATGAGAGCGGAGGCCGTGCAGCCAGCCACATGGGCCGTTCTCACTCGGGATAATGGAGGTCTTTCTGTGGTTCTTAACCCCCTTGTCGCATGCTGGGAACGGGCAGCCGTCCGCCCACCGCTCACAACAGACACGCTCACCCGCTGGATAATTGAATTTTACACCCAGGAAAGTCACCCCCTTCCCTGGCCGGGTCTCCTGCTACACGTGGCCCTGACAGGAACTCTCCCAGGATCAGCATCTCATCCAGGGAAAGAGTCTGAGTTAGGCCCAGTGTGGGAGTAAGAAAGATGGTGCTATGATGTGGAGAAGACACTTGTTTTTAGCCATGCTAACAACTGAATCACCACTTTGGTCCAAACTAATATATCTCAACAACTATTGGATTGATTGTTAGGAAATTTTGTAAAGGCATTCATGTTCCCCAGAGGATGAATCCTACTGACTTTGATGATCCCCTCTCTTTTTCTTGCCATGAGATTGACACTCCGTACTACTTCATTCCTATCATCATCAGCTGCACTTTGTGCTTACTGTACCTGATAAACATCAGCATGTGCTGACATCAGCATTTAGCACCACTGTACAGCCGTACAGAGCCGCAAGCATGGATGTAGACTCTTGGTCTTGATTGTGATCTGAATTAACACTTGTGTTAAAACTTCACAATCCTCCCTCTTGTTCATCTGCTTGTCTATGTTGACGTTTTCTGCTTCATGAATGGTTTAATAAGAGAACTGTCCCTCAGGAAAAGAGAACGTGTGCGCAATATTTTGTGAAGTGTGTGTATGTTTCTTAACGTTTAAAGCAATCAGAGTTGGGTTCAGTGCCTCAGATTCTCTGATTTGATATAAACGTTAACTGCATGCCATAAACGCTTTTATTGAGCTTGACAGCTGTTTTATCACCTTTGCAACAGATAACAGAGAGGCATAGTGTTACCGACAGGTGGACACTGTTTCATAGTGACTGTTCAGTTTATCTTGTTTCCTACACATGTGGTAAAGATGGAGATTAGATTGAGTTTGTTTTAAGGGGGAGAGATTTGAGGTTTCTGGCTGAGGGGGATGTTAAGGTTGTGATGGTTGAGGGGGTGTATTGATGATGTGAGGAGAGAGTGAGCCGGACCCTCCCTTCCTTACCCTGAGGCTGATGATCTCGTCGGCAGGGGGATGTGGGTCAGCGCCCTCACCAGCTCTCTGACCAAACACAAAAGGTGTTTCCTCCCTGCAGCCGTGGTCACTTTCACCTGTCAGTCAGACTTTCTCTGTGTCACCCAGAGTGTGTGGAGGGCGGCTGCAGGTGAACGGCTCCTCCTGAAGGGTCTTCTTGTCCTCAGTGCCAGATACTAAGGAACGGGCCACCATAACCTCCAAGGGCTGTGTAGAACCTCTGCAAAAATGTCACTTGTGGTTAGAGATGTAAATTCAGCATTATCTCAGTCTGATTGTGGTAATACAGAAATGTAGGCCATATTTTTAATTCTTTTGTTAGACTTATGGGAGACGTGATGAATTTAATTATAATGTTATTTGCTTGGATCATATGAGTCACTTTTAGCTGGCTGAAGAATCATTAACTTCAAGAATCCTCTGAATGCTCCCTTGTTATTTATATCTAAGTATGTTTTTCTTTGGGCATTTTTGCATTTCACAAACTATAAAATCAAATTTAGATTCAATTAGACTAAGTGCCACATGTTTACCCACTTGCAACAATGGGACATCATATGCACCTGAAGCCACACATTAACATGGATATTTCTATACATTCTCTATCTACAATATACTGAATGAAACATGTAATTAGTTACAATAACAGTGGATATTTGTTTCTGTACATTTGCCCTCTCAGGCTTTATGCTAAGCTCAGCTAAGCGAGTATTCACATTTCCCAAAATGTCAAAACTATTACTTTAACGCTCTGAGCTATTCTGAAGCCCCACTTGAATAGACATTAAATTATTATGAAACACTGGTATAAGGCGATGAATATCTTGCTTAAGGGAGCTTAAACCTACAGTAATAGCTACAGTACTGAGTGTTGTTATTCACTGGTGTCCCAAACATTTCCAACACTGCTGGCTGACTCAGTCATCAGGTGTATTTCAACTCCTACGTGTTTGCCTTTTAAGCTGTCCTCAGGTCTGTGTAAACCCAGCCATCACTGGCAGAATGTACAATGTAGGTGGAGGAACATAGAGACTTAATGAGAACTCTGTGATTGACTGACTTACATGCTGCTTGTCACACAATACCTGACAGCCTGCGTGACTGCCAACACCAAACACAGAGAGACTGTCACTCTGCAGCAGCTAATCACATTGGAGTTTGACAAGTAGTTTCCTCATTGTACATGTGTGCTTTTTTGTTATGCAGTTCACCTTGACTGACAACTTCACACTGAATTTCAGAAAAAAAATTCTCTTTGAATTATTGAAATTAGCAAAGGATGGATTCATACCTTAAGAGTCAAAACTAGCCATACTAACTCTAGTGCTGAATGTCAGTAGCCTGGGCTTCCATGTTGTTGAGCAGAGGAGGAGGGGCCAACTTTGAATGTTGTGTTTACAAGCCACAACCAACAAATCCTACTCATTCTGCCTATTATATTTTTCCCTCACTTAAGCAGTTTATTATTATACTTCCATAAAGTTAGCAGACTCACAGGAGACAGATTTCTTTTTTAAAAAAAGTAGAGGCCAAGATATCACGACTTTGAGCCTTGTACGGGTCAAGCTCAAAAAACACTGGAACTTACATATCCCATAATGCAACTGGATAGCTTCTTCCATCCTCCCAAAAATCACCTCCAGTTTGTAACACAGGCTTTTTGAAATAGCCCTGATGACATTGTCAGGGTTGCACATCTCAGAGACAGAAACAGAAACTTAAGTAAATAACAACAAACACCTGCAAGTGGAGAAATAAAAATGTATCTGTTAAATGAGTTCTTGAGCTGTACTGCCAGTTTTTATTAGTTTTTTTATTTTGAATTCTTTTGAAAACATGCTCAACAAGTGGCCTCTGTGGGTGGGGACTGTACCAAATGTCAGGTGTTGTGCATCTACAGTACATTTATATGTAACTCCTGCTCTAACACTCTCTCTCCACCAGCAGAGGACGACATTCGCCTGGCAGCCTCTCTCCCATCTCCTCCTCCTCCTCCTCCTCCTCCTCCAGTGGACCTCCTCTCTGTCCCCAGTGACGGCCCCTCCCATCAAAGCCATAACCTCTCCTAATCCCCCCACCCCTTGTTGCCCTGGAGACGGCTCAGACGAGCAGGTGATGCATTGACAGGGAGCAGATGGTTCCCTGTGGAGGTAAGCATTGCCGAACAATGCTTCCATATTCATCATAAAGTCTCTCTTACTCTCTCTGTCTCCCTCCTTCAACTGCGTGTACACACATAACTTCAAAGTTGAATGAATCATGCTTTCACTGAGACACATGCACACACAGATATTTGTTCACTCTGCTCCTCCTGGATTGCTGATTGAAGCCGTCAACGTGCTGATGGGTCTGTCAATATGGCGGAGTTTGTGCAGCCCGAGCGAGGTGATAGTGTTGTGACGGGTTATTAGACAGGACTTGTGATAAACAGAGGCTCCTCCATTCAGGAGGAGCTGGTTTACAGTACCTCAGAGGGGAGAAGAGAAAAGTAAAGACAAACAATAGGGGTTCCTTGCCTTGGCCTCCCTACGCTTGTCTTCTGCAGGTGTTTTCAGGCTTTTCGCTGCAGTAACTCACTCCTCTAAAGAAGCTCCTTTTTTAGCCCCTGTCTCCCCTGGAGATAAAGTACAGACACCCCACTCTCCCTGTCTCTTTCTTTCAGCTAACTCCTGAATAATCCAGCAACAATACATGGCTCTGAGGCGGTGTGCAGCGATTCGCCGGGGGCCTGACTTGTTTTGGGGTGCAGCGGGGGCGGGGGAATGGCATTATGGAGATCAGCTAATGCATGTAAAACACTGCATCCATTTTTTTTTTTTTTTTTTTGAAACAAGTGGTAAAGAAAGAGTGCACGGCACAATAGAGGCTTCGAAGGGCTACGCTTAACCCACCACACCTGGAGCACACAACAGGGGGTGAGAGTGGCGGCCCACCTCCCTCTCCTGCCTCACCCATCATCACCAGCGCCACAGCACCTATCAATACAGGCTGTAAAGAGTTTGGTTGGGCTTCAGGAGGGAGGGGGCTGCCTGTATTCACGGCCTGACTATGATAAAGACGCACAGTGAGGAGCCATTCAAGAGCCCTGTGCCCATAATGGAGTCACTAATAGGTGCCTATTCAGCAAGAAAAGTGTTTTCTGGAGGAGAAAAAAAAAGTTTTGGGGAAGCAACAATCACTTTGTCTGCTGCCTTGTGTATGTAAAATTTATGCAGCGCTCCACCCCTCCACCCTTTTCCAACTCTTTTCGCTGTCTTTTTTTCTTTCTTTAAAGAGCGTCACCAGTGAATAGACGACATGCATAGTTTGGAGTCTTCCTTTCATCCTTACTTGAAAATAAATTGAATGGTCTGTTCTCGAGTGAGTCCAGTCCAGCGGCAACGGATCTCAAAACAGGAATACACACTCTCTTTCTTTTTCACCTCCCACTCTCCATAAAACTGTTATTCATATTCACAGGTGGCCAACATTTACTTTCTTTTTGACTGGATTTCAGAAAATAATTTTTGCTTTTGCTTTATGTGTCTCTGTCAGTATCAATCATCGCATGTAGATACTGATGAGTGTATAGTAAGCAGATGCGAGGAAACGCTTAAAGCCTGGAAAGTTAGTTTTAGTCAGTTTTAGTTTAATTTTACTTATGTACTTAGAGACATAGAGGTAAAACTACTGCATGAAAAATGTTAAAGTTTTGTGACTTTTTGAAGCAATGAGTTTGCAAAGTGTGAAATAAAATGAAGCAAACTACAGAACCTGCCATGTTACAAGAAAGAAAAAAGAAAAATGAAAACTACTTATTGTGTACGTGCACAAATAGCTCTAATTCATTGGTAATACTGTAGGATGCTGCATTTAAAAAAAGAAAACTTCAGCTGATCAGGACAGTGTAGGTGTGATTTGATCAGGTTTGATTGACTGTACTGGCATCATAAGCTGTCAGCTGTCAAAAGATTTTCATCCAAATGTTGCTAAATCCAGAATAGTGGAAATATGCGACTTCACCTTTTTCCAACACGTCCCTGCACACTTCAAAGCAGTGAGAAGAGCATAGAGAAAAACACAAATTATGAAATATCTAATGTGAAATAGCCAAAACTGTCAAACTGCTCATTGTAAGACCTTCATTACATCTCAAATGTGGATTTCATTAATGTGCATGATAAAAACTAACCATGCAGGGAACCACAGATAGCAAAAATAATATAATGAAACTTGATATATATGATCTTGGAACCTTGTTTGTCATGTTTGAGCTTCCATTTGGAGCTTGAAAATAAGCTTCCACACATATCTGTCGATGTTTGTGATGTAATAACAGTTTGAATGTAGAGAGATTTGAATTCATCACATCTCTGCCTGTTGTTCAGGCCTGAAAGCTGCCACTGCCTCACATCTAGCAACTATATTTGCTGCTGACTCCCCCCCTTGATCTCGAGGCACCAGGGGAGCAGACCCTCGTGGGTGAGCTGACTAATCTTGAAATGCTGGAACCATATTGAAAGAGATGGCCTGAACTGAGAAATACTGGGACCATATTGTGCTGCGTGTCAAAGGGCTTAGCTGACAGATTGATGAGATGAGGAAATAACGGAGCTAACCGGGGGGCTGGAGGAGGGAGCGGAGCGGGGGGTCCCAGCATGGCATGGCAGCCAGGGTTTGGAGTCAGAGCAGGACTCCCCGCAGGCCTGCTGGGCAGAGCCGGTGCAGGTCAACGCTCTTTGATTCTGGGTCCCGCAGCCGACAAAGGGCAGCACGCAGTGGGCAGGGCTGCTTTCCTTAGAACTGCATGAAAGCTCTTGTAATTGTATTTTTATGTGTTTGGTGAGAGGCTTTGTCAGCTTTTGTGTGCTGATGTATGTGTTTATTTGTGTGTGTGTGTGTGTGTGTGTGTGTGTGTGAGAGAGAGAGAGAGTGTGCATTTGCAAATATGTGACATCCAAGTCTTATTTGACTATTTTCTTTCTTCTGTCTTTAAAATTAATTACATTAACTTCCATTTATCAGGTGGACACCTACACAAGTCCAAACAATAATAATGTTGCTCTGTATCTTCTGGATGTAGAAATAGGCATTTTTATCTTTATCTCTTATTTTTACCTCTATAGGGAAAATGCACAATGATCAACATCACTGTGAAAGTGAAAGTAAATATCAACTGTTCTCCCTCAGTCAGATGTTAAATTTGCCATTAAAATAACAACATAGCAAAATAATAGAATACAGGCAAAATAATAGGTAAACAAAGTAAGTTGAGCAGTACAAATAGTAGACAATATGTAACACCATCAGATCTTATTTTCTTATTATTCGGTTCAATAAAAACTGAATTAAAATATCTTGAAAAGATACACAGTCTTGCATTAAACCAAGGTTGTAGCTCTCATCATAAAAAAGCATTCACATCCGTGTCACAAAACTACTGCGATTTCCAACCTCACTTCCCTTCACACAATGCATTTTCTGACAGTGTCTTAGCAACTGGTATTGTGGCATCTGGATTACCCAAAAAGCACTGCAGAGCCCCCGTAGGGTCGAACAGAGGGAGGCCTCAGAGTGCTTTAGGAAGGGAGATGTAAAGGAGAGGTTGATCTTGATCTCAGATTGTCCCAAGAAGCTTAATTACATGTCACAAGTCATGCTATTATAGTTATCAGATTTTCATGTTTATTCTTTTTTATTTCTTTGTCAGTTTTAGAGAAATCAACCAAAGTAGATAGTTATTTTTGCAGCTTCAGCACAGGACAATTGTCATATGATTTGAAAACTAGAGAAAGGTGAAAAGATTTATTTTATGTAGCTGAAGTGGGACATGAGTTGTAAGTGTTTGGTCTGGTCACCATGGAAAACACTGACTGCTCCTCACTCACTTGTCCACAGCTTTGTTAATATTACACCAAGAGCATATTTACTAGGCTTTTCCTGCACTACAAATCTGAAGATGAAGAACCTCAAACTCAAGTCACACTCTAGATAATAAGCTTTGATTGGAGATACAGATAAAGGGCTGTTCAGAACATGCACACACACAGAAGCACATACACACTCCACTGAGCTCTGATTTGTGGAATTGATAGGGTCCATTGTTTCCACAGAGCTTGCCACTATATGCCCTGTAATGTAATTAAGGCCAGGAGATTTATGCTGCTGTATAGCTGCCCAGAACCTGATCCATGTTGTGTCTGGAGTCGGCCTGAAAAGCCCTGTCTCTGTCCAGCTGGTCCTGATTTCTGTTCTGGCCTCTGTCACTGTGTGGGGCTACAGTGCTGCTCACTTCTTAATTGAAAGCTTTGGTTTATTGTAGGCCTTGTTTTTGTGTTTCACATGGAAGGGTTTAAGTTTATTATTCCCCTGCAAATTTGTAGTAAACTCAGAAGCGAATATTGTCTTGCGTCTTTGCTTGCCAAGGAAAACGATGTGCATGAGAGAGTTTGACTAGTTTAGCAGGATGGCAATTATTAACAGCCATAAGCTAGTTAAATAGAGTGTATTTTTGCCTCCCACAGAGACACATTGCTCAGCTCCTCTGCCCTTAAATCACTCGGCTACAAAGCGAGAAGGTATACTATTGAAAAAGTCTGGGGTGAAATGGCGTTGTTTTCTTGTTACTTCAGTGGTGAAATGTTCACATTTTGACTAAGAAGATGAGTAAAATGTAAGACTAGAGCTCATTGGACATGTCTGCTGTCGAGAGAAGAGGAGCTCCAGGGCCTCACTGGGAAAACAGTCCTTCCAGAAATCAGGATTTCAAGCATCGTCGGAGGCTTCTGGCTCGGCCCAGGCATCCCGTCAGGACGAGCACCTGGCTGCCTGACGGCTCCCGCTCTGCACGCCACACGCACGGGGTAAGTCCATCCATGCCCACCCAGCTCTTCCTAAATCCACAGCTGAGCGGCCTGCTGCCGCCACCGCCCACAACTCCAATATCCCAAATGAAAGACACGTCAAACGCTACTGAATGAGCCCCATGTAGAGAACATGAGAGAGAAGATCCGTAAGACCCGGAGCATCTGTCCACCTCTCTGACACTAATGAATGTTAAGTAGGTTAGCTGCTGGTGTGCCACTGTCCCACAGGTCATTGTGACCGGCGGTGGCAGCGGGGCTGTGCTTTTGTCAGGGTGCGCCAACCCCCTGTGAGACATCTAAAATGGCTGGACCGCTTACTCCTGCACACAATCTCAGCACCAATAGTCGCCATATTGATCCCCCTTGCTTGCAGATTAAAGCATAAAAGGACCTCTGTCATGCCAGCGGGGGTCCCCACTGACTCCCAGAGCTCATTTCAGGGTCACAGAGCCCTTGCAGCTCCCTGACCCGGACCACAACGTGAACACATACAAACACCGGTGTGAGGCAGGACAGAAACCTTTCCAGGGATGAACCCCATTAAACAGGATTGGTCGGATGCTCACATTCACGGCTCATTATAGCTGACCCCGGGCTTTCTCTCTCTCAATCTGGGTGCTCTCCTATTCTGTCTCTGCCGCTAACCTGGCCAAAGCCATGCTGAGGTGTTCACCCTCGCCTTTTGTTTGCCATTGATAGCTCGTCCGTTTGCTGGATTGTTTTCTGAACTGGATCTGCTCATCAGTTGTGGTGCGCTGCATTGTCGAGTCCCTGTGGTGTGCTTTTAAAGTTTTGTCTGAGCTTTACAGACTGTGTAGTTCTTTTGTCTCAAAGATAGTGGTTCATAGACACATCCGGCTTCTGATGTATGTGCTGCAATCTCCAGCTCTGCAGTGGCTTAACACATTTACACTGAGATGTTTGGTTTATCAAAGTAATCTGTGTAAAGTGGAAGTTATTCACTCTCAAAGCACTCGTCTGAAAATTGTTTATGACACAGGAATGGACCACTTCTGTCTGACTGGAGATGTGAAAGAGCTGTGTGGAGTAATTAATTAAACCAAGCAGGAATTACTTGCTAGCTTATGATTTAAATCTGAAAACTTGAGAAAGTGAAAATACAAAGTTAAAGTGGATCTTTGGCCAGATTTCCAAACTCATAAGAGATATATGGGTCGACCTTTTGTTGGCAAGCCACTGAGAATGCAAAGGAAACATGAGGTTTTAATGGAGATTTAAAGTGGCTATAACCAATATTTTTATAATAACGTATCAAATGACAAATTGAAAACAATATGAAAGGAGTCACTCATAGCGATGAATCTACAGCTGCAGCTCCTCTCGGCTTTACAGAGCCTTATTGTGAGTTTCAGCACTTTTTTTGGTTTACAAACTGCAACTTTAACTCTAATATATCATAATAAGCAAGTTCACCATATCAAATTAAAAGTGGCCAATGTTGGGTTCACAACTTTGTTTCTTGTTTGTGGCCAAGAACATCAGTTATTGCAGGTTTAAGAAATATTGTGGGATAGAAGTTTGTAAATTTTGGTTTCCATTTTTCCAAAGTTGAAGTACAAAGAAAAGACGTCAAACCGTCTTTTAAAACTGGATGAAATTGTGTTGATATATTTCAACATTTAAGAGCTTTGAAAGTGAAATCCTTCACATACAGTACATTGCAGTGTTATATGCAGGTTTAGAAGTGAGGTGGCTCAGCAGTGGCAGCTTGTTTATTTCGCATACGACCAGAGTTTGTCTAAATGTGTGTTAGCGTGTTCTTGGTGCTGACCTCACCAGGATGCAGCTCTGATCCATGGCTCCCTGTTCAGTGCCTGCTCCCTTAATTAAACACTGATTAAATGCCTATTAATGTGCCCTGACTCACAGACAGGGTGTAATCAGGTGAAACAGAATTAATAAAACATCCAGTGTGGTGCTCAGGAGAGAAGGAAGGGCTCCCCTGAGAAAGACAGACAGATGGCGGCAGGAATCGCCAGAGAGACGAGAAAGCAGAGTGGGAGAGGGGATAAAGCAAAGACCAGCCACCACTTTGGTGATTAGCTCTAAATTGGTAATTTGATCTAGCCTGTTCCACCTACTCATTATTGATAAGACAGACCATATTTGACCATATTTCCCCCTGCTGGCTCAGACCAGCACCACAGCACTTCCTGCCCACTTGAGTCCTGCCAGCCCACGCCGCTCTGCGCTCAGTGGATGTGACAGGAAGTACCTTGAGGTGGAGTTTGTGTGGAAAAGGGGGGATACACGTTATCGACACATGCACAGTGGAAATCCCAGCTGCTAGGAATCTGCCTAATCTCATCATCTGAATTGAACAAGGAAAAGAGGAGCAGCAATCACTTTAGACAAACCCTATATGGGATTATGTGTTGTACTTGTGTCGATGGGTCAAATGATGACCTCAAAGGCAGAAAGAGGCCATTGATTAATGAGTTTTTGTTCGAGCTAACAGAATACTAGCTTTGTTTTGCCAGTGTTTTACAAATGAAGGTTATTATATATTTCATTATTTTATTTATTTATAGCTGTTGAGATTGATTTCCATTTAGTAGCTGTACTGGAACTTTTGACTTCAGTTACATCCATGTTGGCTAAGAGACTGAACGTTCATTCTTGACTGTGGAAACAGAAAAAAAAATTTTTCTCATTAATTTCCTTTTTTATTTGGCCGTCTTTCCTTTGCTGTATTTTCCGTTTCAGTTCACATAATTTCTCCACATTGTTGTCACAGGCCGACCCAACCCCCAGCCACTTCATCCTTTACTGTCTCAAAATGTACTTGATTTCACATTCAGCATATAATTAGTAACAACAAGGTCATTGGGCCACAAGCACCCGTGATTCACTGGGAAATTGGTTGTTGTTCCCGTCAGTTCATTATTCAGCCGCAATTAAGGCTTCTATTAAAGATGGAGAGCTATTTGCGAGGTATTTCTGGCATAATGTGCATAATCATACGTGATGTGCTTTGTTAAATACAACAGGTATGGTCTAAATGAAGCCAACAGACAAAGGCGATGAGATGGCCAAACCTACGCTGCCCTCTAGCCTCTCGTAGTGGCACTGAATGGGTTTGAGAGAGTAGCACAAGCTGGCAGAGAGCTCCACACCAGTGCACTCCAAAGGGAAGGGAAGCACGCACATGTATACACACATCAAGCTCCATTGTCCTCCCACCCTGCAAAGCCCCCCTTGCCCCCTGTCACCCACTCTGGTCTGGGGTTACAGCCCATGAATGAAGGGTGAGTCCTGGGAGGATCTGCTCTCTTGCTCCCTGGAGTGGACCAACTCTGGAGCTGACTCGGTGCTTCTGGGAGCTGCCAGGAGCTGCAAAGAGAGATGGATGAGCCGCTCTGCTGACTGCTGGGCATTGGCTGGTGATGTGTCTCCGGTGATTGATGAGTTAACACAGCGCCCCCTGCTCCACGGGTCACACTGATGCACCCTCACCGTCAAACCGCCACACTGTCCTGGGGAAGCTACATGTTAAAAGAAAAGAGTAAAGAGATAAGGAACAGACGTTTTGTAAACTGAGCAGATGTTGGGAAGTGGCTGCGTGGGAGAGCAGACTCCAACATTGAGTCTTCTCCTGTTGCAGCTCAAACCACTGTAAGGTTTCACAGCAGCTCAGTAATCAAGACAGAGGGGTTATTAATGCACTGCTGGGGGTTTAATGTCTCTGGAGAGCCTTCTCACTGTGTGGCTTTTTATTTGTTTTGCCAGGCTTCAGTCATTGTTCTCAGCCTGGAGGCCCACGGAGTGGGAGATTGAGCTACTGAAAGCAGTTCATCTCTGAAATCTTTTGACTGATCAATCTCAATCTGGCTGTGATAAACCTGTTATTAAATGTCAACATGTACCTGTGCCCTCTTTCTGTGATCAATAAGTTTTTATATTTACTTCTCTCTCTTCTTTTCTTGCAGAGACCCATTTATGTGTCTTTTGTCAGCAAGGCCATCTTGTGGGATAGAGGACTTTGCCACTACACTGTGAGTGCCCAAATATTATTTGAACTTGATAGCAAGAAGGAAACAGAACAATGGGCCCCATGCAATAATGTTATAATAATGTTATTTTCCTAAATTTCTCTAGAGACTTCTAGAGAGAAATCTGTCCATGTGAGTGATTCTTGCAGGAGGCACATTTATTTAGTGGATTAATATGTGCATGTTTAAGAGCTATTGATTGATACATATGTCAGATATTTTTTGAATTCATGAGTAGAAGTTTCAGACAGGAATCAAAGTCAAATCCAAAGTCCAAAGATGCAATTTGCAATGATAAAAAAACAGAGAAAGAAAATCCTCACATTTGATAAGCAGGAACCAGCAAAAGTTTGATAAATGACATAAACAATTAATCTGGCGTTTAATTTATATTCACAGATTAGAAAACTGAACATTTTAAAGGTTTGAATTCAGTAAAGCTTTTCAAAAATTAAACCTGATCTTAATATTCTTGCCTTGCCTCTAACAAGTAAAAAGAAACACACACACACACACACACACACACACACACACTCCTCTTCTTCTTTCTCTCCTCCAACACTCAAAAGTCCCCACCTCTCCCCTTTGCTGAAAAGAGTCTGGGAGTGGATGTGCCACAATTAACAGTGGAGTTTCCATGGGAGCAGCAGAGTTGTGTGGGCTGGCTTCCTGTCTTGGCCTCTGGTTAAACAAACAAGTAAAGTCGCCAGACAAAGACGCTCGCTGGTCCTTACAGCCTCATTTACATCCTCAACTGCCTTCAGCACTTCTGCATTCAGCAAGTTCATCAGGCCTGGCATCACCCTCTGCCATCTCTCCACTGCCGCTATATCTAATAAATCACGAGGGCATTGTGATGGTAAAACCGCTCCCGTCATGCAGCAAAACAACTTTTACAACAAGCGTGTCCCTGTCCAAACAGACAGACAGCCGACAAGAGGCTGTTGACCCAGCAGCCTGCTTTATATAGGCGTCAGGGCTGTCACCCAGGACACGAGCTGCAATGGGACAGTCCAGGTCAGAATGCACAGGTGACCAAACAAGGCCACAGAGCTGCAGAGCTCCACTTTAAAACTTCATGTATATGTGTTTTTTGCACAAGGAGTTCAACCCTGGTTTTATGGTTTCAGTCGCCAACTTGTAGTTATTTTTATTAAGATCCCCTCCACTCAAAATGTGTTTTTTTTTTGTTTATGTCCCATAAAATGTTTGACCTTGACTACTGATACTTGCATACTAATATGCAAATATTGGTCATCGTAAAGTTTAACTACTGGATTAGGTAGTTTCCACATCACACTTGTGTAAGGTGAATATTG
This sequence comes from Holacanthus passer, assembly GCA_025331565.1. Taxonomy (NCBI): domain Eukaryota; kingdom Metazoa; phylum Chordata; class Actinopteri; family Pomacanthidae; genus Holacanthus; species Holacanthus passer. The sequence goes on from JAFREQ010000053.1 coordinate 560,242, forward strand.
GACGCTTCAAACTAGCAGCTGCTTGTAGAAAAACGTCTCAGATTGAAGGTTAGCACAGAGAAACTCTCCCTCTTCCGTAGAAACTCAACTGCATCATTATGCACAGTGAAACTCAAATATGCAAGTGAAGTAGCAATAAGCAAATCACATCTTTGAGTGGAAGGGGGAAGTACATAGACAGCTTATTAAATACAACTCATTTTTTATAGAGCCAAAGAGTATGCAAATTAATTCAAAGTAGTTCCACCTCAACCATCAGCCACTACAAACCATGACTGTATGGTATGTAAATCACGTAGCAAACTGAGTTATGCAATCCAACACAACAAACATCAAATCTGCATTATTTTTAGTCAGTTCATTGTCATTACTTGGTAATAAAGTTCAGGTGCACATTGATTTGAAAATTCCTCAAAATAGATTAACTTGACAAAAATGAATGAATGGATTACAAAAGTTAAGAAAGCTCAGAGCCTGTTAATAGATTTTCAGAATGTTTGGAAATTAATGGAGACGCATGGATCCTTGGGTGACATACATTCAAAAGATCAAAATCAGAAGAATCAGCTGAACCAGAGATACCATTTTTTTTTCTTACATGCATTCTTCCTTGTTAAAGTCTGGTGCCTTCAATACCCACAATGCAACTTGAGTGCTGACAACTCAGTTTGAGAGTGTTATTCTAGTAGTGGCTACAGTAGCCTTGAGCCTCTTAAGCAGAGATGAGACATCAGCACACCTGTAAACAGACTTTGATGTGTACAATCGGTGCAGCTCTCTTTAAATACAGTGTCTGAATACTTCTTCCACCACTGTACGTGATGCTGTGTTGGAGTTTATCCTGTGCTTTGCCGTGTTGTGTTGCGTTGTTTCGGGATGTGGGGGCTTCAGGGCAAGAGTCGCAGGGCCCTCAGGGGCTGCGTGGGCCTGTAAAGGGGGCCATTGTCTAACCATCGAAAGTAGAAAGTTGCTCTGAATGCTAAGCTGTATCTGAGCCTGGCTTCTGACACGAGCTGATAATCAGATTTACTCCCCTGAATCCGCCGGACTCCACAATGCGCCCCACTGTCGTCGTCCCCCGCTTCGCCCCCTCGCCAGCATCCCGACCCTTCATCCACCCCCCCTCCTCCCCCACTGCAAAGCTAATTACACCCCACAGAAACACAAATCTCCATGATTTAAAAAGTCACTCTTTTTCAGGGGTTTAACCTTGTTAGGGCCTAAGCCTGGCTTTCTTGTGCATCAGCTCTGTGAAGAATTCTCTGTTCCTGCAGACACTGGGACATAGACACACTTCTGTCTTTGCTCGTAGCCGTCCGCCTGTCAGAGGGTTCACTCGGAGGCAGCGTAATTAAGTGTGTGTGTGCATGCGTGTCTGTATCACTGCTTATGTACGCTTGTGTGTATATGTGTGTGTGTTTAGAGGTGAGGGGGGGTGAAGGAGCACACGCAAGTCTGTCCTCTGCAGGCCATCTGGGACTCTGACTAACTAATAGACTTCCTACATTCATCGAGCAGCGCTACTTGTACATCTCAATCAGGGAGCTGTTGACCACAAACAGGCCCATAATGACATTAGCCAGTTCTGGCTGTGTGAGGACAGCGTGTGGGTTGCCTGACGCCAGGAGGTCAGCCTGTTTCCTGGGGGCCTGCAGGGCCCCAAAGGAGCCCACACGAGTGTTATGGGTGTCTCCAGAAACTACAGTATTACCTACTGTCTCTGATGGAAATGGCTTCCTCTGTGTCATCTTCCAGTAATCCCTTTTCCAGTAATGAGCCATGCAGCAAAGTACTATTTTCATTTGAGCGGTCATTTTAACTAAATGCTCTTTTGACTTGTACATAGTACAAAAACCTGGACGCTTTGACAAGAAGAAGCTGTTTTTCAAGCTGTTATGGAGGTGTTATGTTAGTTGTGATTAACCTGAATGAAGAAAATTAGTTTTACACATCTCTGTTGTCTCAATATGATCATAGCATCATGATACTGTTCCACTGAGAGTCAATAATGATTGTTTTGAATTATGGCCTCATCGTATTGATCCAGATGTGCAAAGATAAATCAAATTTATTTGTATAGCAACGTTCAAACACTGAGGCAGTTCAAAGTGCTCTAAAGGGACAGCAAGGACCACAATAAACAGGAAAAAAATTGATTAGAACTGAATATGGTTACATTTAAAAAGTCAAACAAAATAAAGTACAAATTGACCAAAACTTGCATTGACGTCATTGAGTTGTTAAAGAAAAAGGCAAGTAATAAAGAACTGAACATTATTTGAAAAGGTTGGAAGATGAGTGAAGTTTGTGCTGCAAGTGTAAATTGCTCGTCAGTGGGACGATGTGTGATAAGAAACATCAATATGTTTAAAGAAAGCTTTGTCCTGAACTGTATGATCGTGTTCGCGTGTATGGATGCATTAAAAGAGCTTTTGCGTGGGTTGTAATGACACAGACATACGTGAAACATTCGTGCCCAGACGTGCTCTGCAGAAAGTCACAGGTTTGATGACACCAGCCCGAGTCTAGCCTCACAAAGCCCTCCTCAGCCTGAGTGACAGGTAATGAGGAGGCCGTAGGGGAGGAAGAGGAGCGAGGAGGAGAAAGGCCCCCATCACCGGCTCTTGTTCTCCTTTTTCTACCTCACTTCTCCCTCTTTACATCACAAGAATGCAAATCTTTAAAGCTTCCAGATCTGAGAAAAGGGAATCAGTGGAGATGGTGCAGGGATTTAAAAGCTGATCCTCCCTGTGTGAGTCACAGACAGTGACCCCACCTTCCTCCCCCAACTTTCTCCCCCCTTTCTCTCTCTGTCTGAAGGTCTCCTGGTTCATCATTGTGTTCAGACAGATGTTGTATCTGTGCATTTTCTGTTTGTCTTCATCGTGTGTTAAAAGGGTGAGGAGCTGAACTTTGTTTTACATGAAGCTTAAATCTAAGTCAAATAAGCCCAGCGTCTGTGGGCCATTTATTACGATTGTTTGCTCTCTGAATGAGTCACTGGCACCAGTTCTGTACGCCGGGCTGGTTTTCACTGGTTGGCGTGCTGCAGGCAGCCGGCCGTCCCTTCACATTTCCAATATTGACCGTCCTGCCTGCTTTTATCCACCGAGTCCTGACAGTGTGCTCTGAGGAGGTTTATCACCCTTGAGATAATTTTCTGACTCCTTTATTTAAAGGAGGAGGAAGGTTGTCGGTCTAAGTACAGAAAGCTGGAGTTACCTTGTGTGCTGAGGAAGAGGTGCAATGTGTTTGCTCAACACAAGGGGGCAGCGGTGGCAGCAGGCATCTTTTAAATTCTCCTCCACAAACAGATCAGCAGGGTTCCTCAATCAGGCTTTTATTTTGTAGAGGCATGGGACACAGATGTTCCTCAGAGTGACTTTTATTTTGTATGTTGATTGACATAATAGAGCATCTTTCTTAGACCCTTAGTCAACCACCACGTAAACTTAAGACTTGAATTGGAAGTTAACAAGAGAATGTCTTTTGAAAACAATAAAACACTAAATATCTGTATTTATTTAAATATCTGTAATATAACTAAATATCTGCTTTTTTTTATTAATACCATATATTAGTACCAAAAGTACAATAAAATGAATACAATAAATGTTTTGTTCATTGAAAAGCATGCAAGATGGGAAAAAATAAATACCTGAACTCCCAAACTTTATTTTGTACAATATAAGTTGTTTAAATAATATATTGACATATTTTTTGGTTTTATTTCTTTTTATTTTGTATTTGTTTTTCAGTAATTATTGATTTTCTGTTTTCAGACTCATGTTTTCATATTTTTTTAAACTTTTTTGTGTTTGTTGCATTTATGTTTAGTAACTAATTTATTGACTGTATATTCTTTTCTTGTTGACTTTTCATTTATTTAATACATTTTTTTCCATTTATTAATTGTAAATTTTCATCAATTAGTTTTTCATGTATTTTTTTTTTTTATTTATGTATTTATTCTATTTTTATTTTTTATGTTCACTTTTTTATTTTATTCAATACTTTTTATTTGATTTTTTTTTTATTATTATTTAAAATGAGGACAAACATTTGAATTGGAAACTTTATCTCAACGTCATTTTACACTGTACTGTTTTTCTCTTTTTTTCTTCCAGGCCCATGATCGTCCAAACCATCGTCCCTTGTTGTGTCCACGGTTCTTGGCTCACATGAAAGCTCGTCCTGAGGACCTCAGACCTCCTTGTTTCCTGAGCTCCAGGTCCAGACCGCAGCCTCCATCTCAGGGGAAGACAACACACACTCTCGCTGCCCCGAAGACACAAACGCTGGAGGGTGAGGCTTATCAACAAAACACCTGGTGCTTTCACAGCATCGCAGCCACAACAGGAGGAGGGCACTGGCTCCTTTGACTCCACAGCTCTGCTCATTAACAATTTCTCTCGCCTTTTCTTCCTCTCCTGGAGCAGTGGAGGTAGAGGCCACCAGGCTCGTCGTTAGCTCTTAAGCTCTCTCTGTGGTTGTGTTTGGTTAAGTGCAAATCTCCTCTCTGGCGAGGAAGTGCCCACAGCGCCGCCCTCCTGGTGGTCCTCTGGTGGGAGTGAAAGGCCCGGGGCTGGGAGACCTGCCGCTCCTTTCAGAGCCCGGCCTCTGATGTGAAGGCATCTTTCCCAGCACACACACCTCAGCTCCACAGCAGGGCACTGCTTTCACCATGCTGGGGTGTGTGTGTGTGTGTGTGTGTGTGTGTGTGTGTGTGTGTGTGTGTGTGTGTGTGTGTGTGTGTAGCAGAGGAGGGGGGCATTTCTCAGCACTGGGGTCTAATACTAATTATTCTACCATATGGTGGTCGGCTCCCTCACAATCGCCCTTAACCCTGCTCCCTGAAGAAACGTGCTGCGCCCTACGCCGTGCCTTTGCGCTCTGACACATGTCATTCATATGCACATCGGCACACACACACGCACCAGTTCACGCACGCTTATTGTGTGTGTGTGTGTGTGTGTGTGTGTGTGTGTGTAACAGATGGGAATGGCAGGGCATTGTACAAGGAGGCAGTGCAGAAATGTGCTCTCCAATGCGTTCTCTTTATCCTCCTGTGCTGACTCCTCTCAGCAGCAGAGCCCCAGGAAACAAGAGCAGATTGTCTGACACCCCCCACCCCCCCATCTCACACACACACACACACACACACACACACACACACACCCTCTCAGTGGTCAACAAAAAATAAGAGGAGAGAGAAAGGAAGGGGTGTGCAAAGGCAAAGGGGGAAGAATGGAGAAGGCGAAAGGGAAATGGGCGGCGCTGGATGGAGTTGATGTTTGTGGAGGAGAATCTCAGAGAGATGAAAGGAAAAGTTCAGAAGAAGAAAAGGAGTTGAGATAATGAGTGTAGTAGGAAGATAGATGGATGTATAAAACAGTGCTACAAGTGCTTTAGAAATGGGTTTGGCTATGCACTCTGTGTAGTGCTGAAATGATTAATCAAGTCATTGTTGAAGTCGTTAATTAGATTAGAGTGTCTCAGATTTGCCGTTACAGCTTCTCAAATGGAAACATTGACTAGTTTAGTCTGTTTTATATTAGACTATGTAAACTGAACTTCTTTGGGTTTGGACAAAACAAACCATATAAATCTATCTCCTCGGGACATTTTTAAATAATTTCTCATGTTTTATAGACTAAACAATTAATCAGTTAACAGGAAAATAATCAAGAGTTTCATCAGTAATACAAATAATCACTCACTGCTTTCTTTCTTTTTTTTGGAAGATTATTTGAAATCCAATGACCAGAGTTGATGGACACCAAGTCACCAATTACAGCCTCCAACCTGCAGTCTGTTTTTTATATAAGACGTTCCTCTGGTCTTCTGTTTCTTCTGTCATCATAATAAAGCACTCAAGTCTTTTGATTATAAACTCAAATGTCATTTGGTTTTGTCCGTCAAATCAGTCACTGCATGTTGAGCCAGTTGAATATCAGTGCTCTGTCAGTCTCTATATTAACATAGAAGATGAGATTCATTGGAATATGGCCAAACTGCCCTAACCTCAAAGACTTGTGTTTTTAGGACACCTGTAACTAACATGATATTCTGCCATCTCCGGCATATAAGAAAGGTTGTATGTATACAAACTCCCCTGCCCTCAGGTCTGATTACTATTGTGAATATTGAGTTTGGAAACAGGCAGCTGCTCCAGCCGGGCGATTTCTCGCTGCCTTTGTTTGTGGGCCGACCCACCCAGCAGGGAAACAAGTGTTTGCTCCAGGACTGAACAAGAAAGTGGGAACGAGAGTGTCACGAGCAGACTTTGGCAGTTTTAAAAATGATCTACGACATGTTGACCGTTGAAAAACAGTCTTTGTGGAACAGTGAAAAGTGTTTTTTATCAGGGTCAGTTTTGGAGAGGCACATATCTTTAAGGAAATGTTTTGTATTGTCTTTCTTGAAGGTTACTTCCATCTCAATCCAGGCAGAAGAAGAAATGTGCAGAATGAGGGTTTGATCGGAGGAAGGCGCTCTGATGTTGTTCTTCCCTGTCTTCCACTCCCTGCTACTCCACCATCATCCACCATTAATCCAACACCTCCCCACCAAAACACCCATCTCCCCGACTCTGAAAGACGACAAAGCAAGCCGACCATTGTACCGTCATCTCCCTCAGACCCTCATCCTGCTCCAGAGGGAAAAGATGAAGTTCAGGAGAGGGAGCCAGAACCTGCTGTCGTGTCCATCACAGAATCAGACTGGAAGCTGCATCTCAGGCCTGCTGAACCGGAGCGCTCACCATCGCCGGCCTCTGTGGTCTCACATGGGTCTCTCTCAGATTTAAGTCGTCAACCTTCCAGCCTCTTCAGCCGCAGCACTGACCTCGCCAGTGGCAGGACCAGTGTCCTGTCTGGTAAAACTTCTACTATAGAACTGGAATTAGCATTAGCTGTAGCCTCCTTCATATGTACTGTATATTATGATTATTTTTTTATTAATCAGTTGTTTAACAATGATGTGTACAGTCACACATCATTGTAGTAACATTTATTGACTAAATTACTTCAGATGGAGAACTCTGTATTAAATTGATTTACTTTATGATTTTCCATCATTGTCATCTTGCAGCAGGTATTGGGGACTCAGACCCTGAAGACAGGGCTTGTTTCTCGCTGCTCCAGTCACCTTCAGCTCCTTACCCTCGAGCAAGCTCCAACCCTCGCCGATCATCCATGAGTACTACAACTACCCCTGCACTCTATGAACCACTATTTGGTCATAACAAACCCTCATCACCTCCCCCATCATCAGGTGTCCGTCCTCAGTCAGACAAACCTCTGAGCAGGCGTGAAAGTGCAAAATCAACAGGGAATCTCCACCAAGATGTAACTGTAGATCCTGACCTCAACCCATCCTTGGACTCTGATCGTGGTCTTATTACCCTTACTTTCCCCTCTGCTACTTGGTCTTCCTGCCCAAGTCCACAGAGGACCACTCCTCACTCAGGGTCAGGACCAAAGCTGACCCCTCCTGCATCAGTGACTCGGCTGGAGTCCCATCGCTGGCCTGTCCTGCCTCCTATCACCCCTGTCAGAGGTGAGAAATGAGCTCTGCCGGCCACATATGGACCGTTCACACTGCTTCGCTCCTGCCCACGTTCTTAGGAGCCTGATTGTCCTGAACATGGCTGGACATCCACTCATAGACAAAGAGACTGGGCCAGACACAGAGAATTCAAAGCCTGCTTCCATAGTGAGACGTTGTGATGCTCCTGCCCCCATCAACACATTGTGAAAGCGTTGCTGTCAGCCTGTTTTTCCCACCTCCTCCCACCCCATAATAAATAATGCAGAAAGCTTTTCTTTTTCCTCTAAATCAGCAATAGAAAGGAGGGCTTTTGATGAAAAGCTGGTACCGTTTGATTCCCCGTTCAAAGGCATGAGGCCCCAACAATAGAAGTCGGGGTGCCTACCTCGTGTGCCGTGCCTCTCAGCCTCGGCTCCCCCGTGCCTCCGCTATTCTCTGGGCTCTGAGAGGGAGACGTGTAGCCGATGGTCATAAATCCACACTGACCACTGCTCGCTGACGGCAGAACACTGAGGAGGGCCGCCACAATAGAATACCTCCGCAGCTTTCCTGCGGACGCTAATTTACCGTTCCCAATAGGGATAAAGGACAGGGCCACTGACATCTGACTCCTCCAAGAACTTTATGAAAGAAAGCAAACAATGTGGAAATTGTGTAGGGATTTTCTCTTTTCTATCAGAGACATCTACTGTTCTCTGTGTGGTGCTGTACTGCAGGGGGGCCCTTGCTGTATCGAAGCACGCTGTTCTCTTCACGGCAGACACAGAGCGAGTGTCACTGGTTCATTTATTTCGCTGCAGATGGGGGCAATTCAAGCTCAATGCGGCCTCAATGTGGCAGCGTGTAAAGCTTAAAGGATAAATCTGGTTTATTACATCTTGGGTTTATTTTCATAGTTTTGGACATCATTTGTAATTGTTGTGCAAAGATCTGGGAACACGGCAACGTCGTTACAGTGAAGTCCAACAGGGAATGAAACTCGACAACCACATTTCACAAGTCACAAAAAGTTGGCAAGTCTGTCTATACTTACACGTGTACATTGGAGATATATTCAAAATAGTACTTTCCAGGAAAATTGCCTTTAGGAGATGAAGTGTTTCTGCAGCAGCATTTTTATTGTGATGTTTGGTCTTGATGTAGCATTTCCCTTAATCCAAGACAAGTTTCTCCTGTGAGAGACACTAAAGTAACCTTAACCCTGTAACCCTGTGTGGTATACATACTGTATATGGTTACAGAGGCTGATGGGAGTCTCCTCATCACACTCAGCCCTTTTTGACCCCCAGCATGGTTTCTTCAGATCCCCTTTAATCCACAGAGTGACCCTGAGCTGACCTGTTTTGAGCAACATGTCCAGAGTGTAACTGTCCTTGACAATGCAGCGGGGCACTGTCCCGGCCTGGCCTGGCCTCTCCACTCGGGGCCTTTTAGCCCGGTGCTGTGACCAGGAAAAGAGGGCCACGGGCACACAGAGACGGCCTTGTCTGCCTCTCACTCTGTCATATCAAACTCACTGACCCCGCAGAGTCACCCTTAACCTCCCCGAAAAACTCACCCTGACTCAGTACAGCCCTCGTCTGCTGAGAATGACAGCTGAGTTGACAGCAGCAATATGCTTTGAAGTGTCAAGTCAAGTCCCTCTATTGTCTCTGTGAGTAGAGCGCAGAGCCGCTCAAGTGCACAATAGTGCGGTGGTGTGTGTGTGTCGTTGTTCACATACTTGACTGTGTGAGGGTGGCTTCATGTGTACATTTATACTTGTCCATGTGGGCAGACACGAAGGAGCTGAGTTTGCCTTTTCCTTTTAGAGCCTCTGTATATATTATCCTTTTGTCCAGGCCAAGCTGTTCTGCATTTCTAATGTGAGAAAAGCCTCGACAAGCCTCTTTCAGGACGACGACAAAACACACCACCCAGTGAAACAGTTTCTCCCGCTAATCCTCCGATTTCTAAACCAGGCAGATTGAAACAGTTTTGTTTTGATGGTTTGAGAGGAGATAAGTAATTAGTGATTATCTTGACAGTTTTTTTCCATTCCTTTGAGTGAGGTCTTTGGTAATTAGAGCTTAAGGGCAAAGTTTCTTCCACTGTGTATACTGAAGGTAAGATGAGTCTGACTGTAACGCTGTGCTCAGACTTTCAGACCTCGCCTGAGGGGCTTCACTCATGGAGGTCTTGGGTTTGTGTTTGGAGTTTTCCACCAGTCAGAGTGTAAAACCTGGAAGGGACAGGTTTTAACTAAACCCACTACAACACCCAGCTGAGATTTATAGTCTGATAGCTGCATCAGAAAACATCCTCCAGGAGCTTTCCTCTAGCTGTCAACTTCTGTGCTATTCTTTATTTATTTACATCTCACTAGTTATCAATCCACTCTACATCCCTGAGATTTACTGAAATCACAACAAGAGGATAGACTACATTTCAAAATATATTGCGATGAAATGTGAGAGTGGTATTAGTCCTCTTATCTAACTTTCAGACAGAAAGTGAAGCATATTTCCAAAAATGTTAAACTTTTCTTTTAACAGATATTTGTAATATTACAAAACTCAGCCTTGTTTATTGTCAGTTCTAGATGGAAAATATTTCTAATTAAAATCAAGATCACTTGCTTTGAGACAAGTCAACCTGTTTATATAGGGTGATAAAATAAATGATTTAATCATCATAAAAGAAGCTAAGACTTTCCCGAAATTGCCCCTTTTGCAGTTTGCTCATGTATTTCTCCTTGTTGTTTTATTGTTATTCATTCGCCTCTTTGCTGTTATTGCCTAATGAAACAACCCACTGTGCCCACGGGTATCATTAAAGTTACATCCAGTCCTCATCATCATTGTGTTTATCATCATAACATCGTACACCCACTCTGTGCTGTTGCAGGACGCTGTGGCTCAGCAGCATCACGCTACTCGGAGCTCAGCTGCTCTCAGTCTCATGTGTTTGATGAACTGGAGGCCATTGCCCCTCTGTCCACTTCCTGTCCATCTTTGGATGAGCCAGCGCACTCATCCGGTTGCCCTTCACCTGATACAGGTAGACACACAAACACACACCCAACCACATAGTCTGCAACTAATAATTATTGATTAACCTATAATTGTCAGCCATGCTAGCAGCGTTGCTCTAGGGATCTATGTTGGTCTGTCCACCACTTTGGTCCAGACTGAAATGTATATATATCTATTGAACTGCCAAATTGTTTTGTCTATAAAATGTCATATATTCTGACAAAAAAAACTGCCAGTATTGTGTTGTACTTAATGTTTTCATGTTTGTTTGTTGTTGTTTACATCTCTATGTGGCTCCCAGTAATGTCTCAATTAGACATGCTCTCCTACCTCTGTGACTTCTTCCTTGTTACAGACAGGGATGGGCTTATCTAAGCGCTCACTGTGTCGGGTCTTTGTATCAGCCCATGTTGGCCAACAAAAGCAGAGTAAATGTGTGTGTGTGTGTGTGTGTGTGTGTGTGTGTGTGTGTGTGTGTGTGTGTGTGTGCATGCATGCCTGTGTTAGATAGCATGTGTAAATGTGTGTGTGTCCTGGAGGTGGTTCAGTGAGCCGCTGAGAGAGACATTAGCCAATGAAGACTTCCTCCACCTCCCTCATAGCCCGCTAATCCCTGACAAGGTGTTTAACCTGCTTGCTTGACCCGGACCTCCATGTGACCCCGGTGACCTTTGCCCCGAGGATGTGGAAGGATCGGGGCGGCCGCTGTCATGGCAGCCACAGCGTGATAAAATCAACTCAGGGCTCAAACCGAATGCTCTGCCAAATGTGAGCTAATGCTCCAGACGGATTTTTATCAGACTGACATGAAGCACAATTTACATCTGTATAGAATGTGGCTGATTTACAGCTTCACTGAGCAGGATTTTTATTGAAAAATACAGATAACGTATCAGGTTCAATCACAGAGTGGCACAACTGAGAAGAATATTTCATCCTCAAATATATGTGGGGACCCAATAATGAATAAATGAATAGATTAGTGGCTTAAATAAACCATGCAGATACAGAGGCGACACATTTCCAACCACCTCTTCCTCACTTGCTGACTTAAAGCAGTTTTATTTAACCCAAACTGATGATGATGAAGTTGTGTTGTGAATTGACTTGTATTTGCTCTAAAGGACATGAGATCCGACTTGAATCTCCTTTAAAAAGCAGTTCTGGTGCACCTGAGCATCCATTTGTGACATTTACTGATGTTGCATAAACTCCAGATATTTGACTCAGCAGACTCAAACTTCATTTGCCAAAGTACAAAGCTTTTTGAATTACCCTGGACCCTGAGTGGGTGGCGACCAGTGTGTCAAACACCTTAATCACAAGATTAGTCATTTGTTATCTGCCACTGTGTTTGCTGAGTGTCTTTCAGTCTTGTGGCTACTTTTGGCTAATTATGCACTAATACCCAGCCTAACTGAAAGTGTGTCCTGCCACGTTATGTTACACCCACAGTTGTTCCAGGGATTTCCTCTCAACGACTCCTTAATTTATCAGCCAAGGCAACAGTTCCTTTTTCTCACCTGAGGGATTGCTTTACCGAGCATCAGCACACCTACATGTGTGACTTCCCAACTGAAAACACTTTGCAGGAGTGTGTGTGTGTGTGTGTGTGTGTGTGTGTGCGCAGGCTGGACTCATTACATAACACAATTAAGACAAACTGAAAACTTTCTCTCTCTGAAAGCTACTTTAATGTAAAGGGGATGTTGAGGCTTATATACAGCATACATTTTGGGATGTTGCTGGGAATGTGTGTGTGTGTGTGTGTGTGTGTGTGTGTGTGTGTGTGTGTGTGTGTGTGTGTGTGTGTGTGTGTGTGTGTGTGTGTGTGTGTGTGTGTAGCGGGGTACCTGCAGCAGAGCGTGTTGTGTGAAATCCCCTCGGAGAGGAATGGCAGCTCCACACCCAGCCAGCGTGGGCCGGGGATTTGCATGGGCACTGAGCCACACTGTCATTGATCCGCTTTTAATTGGGTGTGACGATGAGAACTTTGGAGTCTGAGGGGGGAGGTGGGAGGGGGTGAGTTGCTCTGGGGTGGGGGATTGTGTGCAGAGAAGGCAGTGTAATTGACAGTAATTTCATAATCCAGTTCAGCAAGTCATTCAGTCTAATTATTTTTAAAGGTCAACGGTTGTAAATTTCACACGTTTCTGTACATGAGCATTTGATTCTCTGATTTCTTTGAGGATCTAGGAACTTCTAGGACTTGTTATACAAGATGTTTACATTTTGACAATTGTTTCATTTATTATATTTTCTTGAGTGCATGTTTAAATTGTACATATTTTCCGTTCCGGGACATCTGAAACTATATTGTGTCTGAATATAAGATGAAATAACTTGTGTACTGTTGTTTATTGTCAGCAGCTGCATCGCACACTCACCTATGCAAAAGAAAACCTGTGTTACACAAGTCAGAACATTATTTGCTATGTGCTGCAGCATCACAGGATATTTTTCTAGTATTTCAGACGTTGTCATCTCCCCCTACAGAGCTGTCTCCAGGCCTGGCAGCGCTAACGGTGGGCTGTGACTCAGGGAATCTGGGTTCCATATCCCGGGTCCAGCTGCTCCTCCTGGATCGACTGGAGCCCGAGACCCTGCCGAGTCCCTTCGATCAGGAAGAGGAGCTCTCACCAGTGCAGGACTGGTCCGATCTGAGGATGCAGTATGATCCAGGATTGACTTCAGCAGGTTAAACACTAGTCAACATTTCAAGTTCCATTTTTGTTTGTCGAACTAAAATCCACACATTTCGTAACAATGGAAAATTCCCAATACACAACTATAATGATGAAACGTCTCCATGTTGAACCAATATCACTTACTTAGTAAGAAAATGTAAATTTAAACACTTACAAGAATATGGGAGGAAGTGAACTTCGTGGGAATTTGAGGGAAAGCAACGTACACACATTTTAGTGCCAGGATTAAACATAATCCAGCTAAAACTTCCATATTCACTTGATAAAAGTAACTTGTTATTGCCAGGTGGAAATTGAGCCCAAAGAGGAAGTTCACACTGAAAAGATAAACTTTGAGTTCATTTCAGTTTCTAAACTACTGAAACTTATTTATTCAATCAACAAGTATCCAAACTGCCTGTGATTTATCTGTGATCATGTGGACACTCCATTACTTGTGATTTTTTATTAGTATATTTTGTTAAGTCAACTGTGACTGACAAGCAATCTCAGTTTAATGAGTGTAGACCTCCTGCTGTGACCAATGTTTCTGACAGTTTGAATGAGATCGTTTGATAAGCAAAAACCGTCACTTTAATAACAGGGAGCAGTCAGACAGGTGTGCCCAAGTGAGAGTGTGTGTGTGAGGAGAAAACACACATGACCAGACAGGGGAAAAACATGACACTGTAGGTGTGTTTTCTTGATCCGCGGCCGGCCTTGAGAGTAAGCGATGCCTTTATCACCATAAAGCGGCTTTTCTTTTAACGAGCTGTGATACCGCCTCTCATCTGCTCCCAGGCATGCCGCTGCGAGCTCATAACTGATTTCCCCCAAAGGTGTGGCAGCTCAGAGGAAAGGTTTATAGGGATATCAGGATGTGCCATATTAATAAAGATCAAACCGCTAGAGTGGATCATTAACCGGGAAAGTCCGTCTAAGATAGCCGGAGACACTTAGAACCAGCACTGCATATATAACAATGGATAAGAAACTGAGAAGAGTGTGTGCAGAGAAGTTTATTTAGTCTAGCGTCTGTGGTTTATAGTCTGATAACACATCGGAGAGTGAGATAAACACGTAGGCGTTTAAAGGTACAGTTCAACCAATTTACAAAGGAGCATCCCTCACTTAACTCTAGTGGTATGTAGCCATGCAAATAGTTTTACATTTATTTGTCCAGGGTTTGAGATATTTGTCTGTAAACATCAACTCGTTTTCCAGAATATGTCCTGGTTAATGCTCTTTATGAAGTGTTTCTACAGTAGCTGGGGCCGAACATCAATGATCGTTCAATTAAATTTCTTTGTACATGTGAAAAATGACCGATTGTCGGTTTTGTACTGTACAGAGTGGTGGGAGGGGGGTTCACATGCTGTTCAACCATCCAACCAGTTGCAGCATTCAGACACTGTTAAGCACCGATCCCTGCAAATCTTTGCTTATCTACTTCAGTTAAATCCAATGTAAAACACAAATTCAGGTATAGATTTTATTTTTATGATTGGCCGGTTGACAGAGTGATGCACTTTGCTTAGAAATTGTCATTCAGAACCGATATAAACTTTTGTCATCAGACTTGACTATACAAACTAATTTGTTATGTGACCGCACCTTTACTTTGGATAATACAGAAAGATCGCTGTGAACAGTTTTCCATGGAACCACTTTCTATAGAATGTTATGAGCAACACCATTGACCTTCACTGTATTGGCATGACTGCAGAAATCTCAAAACCTTGACAAATAAAACCAAATCTGTCTGCATGGCTAGATATCACCAGAGTTAAAGAAACATTTCTTTTTGGCAACTTGAATGAATTCCCTCTTTACTGACAAAAGAGAAATAACACAAGAACCAAGGTGGTTTTGTGTTTGGTATTCATATGTCTGTGCCACCAATGTTGACAGCAAGAGAAAATCTGTCTGAGTTTGCTGGAAGCTTGTCTTTACTCTCTCTGTGTCTCCAGAACAATGTTTGCACCTGGCACGCTTCTGTAGACAGGTGCTCCTCTGGGCATTTTTTTGCCATTATTTGCTCAGAGATTAAGAGCCATAATTGGAACTAATACACCGCATTACTCATATCTGTGCGGCACACTCAAGTACAAAAGACAAGTGCATGTAAGCGTGCGCAGGAGGCTAACACTTATGTACACACATGCACGGATACACATGCCTGCCTGCCTGCACCACAACTGCAAACATGTAGTTACTTCCTCTCCCTTTAGCTTGACGCTGTGTCCTGTGTGGTTTCTCAGATGTTTTGATGCCCCTCACAGCTGGCGGCATCTCTGAAAGGTGTGACTCTGCAGGGGAAATCCAGGAAAACAAATCGGTGAGTGCCGCTGCCCCTTGTGAAACCGCCTTTCACTCTCTACCCCCCTCCTCCGTTCATCTATCAGATTTCCTCCAAAAGCAGGACTGCGCCTTGTCGTGAGCAAACACTAGACCTTCAAGAATCAACTGCGATCAGACAATAACCCCAAACCTGGCACACATAGCCTCCCTCCTGCACAAAGACCCCCTTTTACAAACTTGAACTGGCATGTATTTATAACTGTCATTCCAGTAAGACGAGCCAAATTGTTGTTGATAATTGAGACACAATATAACAGAGGGCACGCGGCGTGCAGCAGGTGTGTGGTTAATCAGTCACTGGCTGCAGGAGGAGGGGGGGGCTGACTGTACGGGAGCAGGCAGGCCTTTACACCAGCTTATTGCTCTGCCACGGGGGGTACGCTCGGCTAAACGCCCGACACTGTGGGATTCTTTTAGAGGATGCACCACCACTAGGATCAGACAGGGGTTGTGGGGTGAGGGGTCAGGGGGGTAAACAGGGCTTGCGCATGCTGGGCTGCAGTGGAATGGACGCAGGTGCTCCACGTGATCTACGATTAATCTCCCCTTTATGACGGATGAGAGAGAGCCCCTGAAAAGCATGAATGAGACTCATAAGCCCCCTGCAATTATGCCAAACCACAATGACGAGCTGGAGTGCTCAGAGCAGGATTCATACCATCATTTGCATAATGCACCTCACTGAACCAAGTATCCCCACACTGGATTATTTATAAAGAGGAGAAACTGATAAACCAGTGGTATGTTTTGAGCTCAGAAGTGGGAGGAGTTGCTGGCTTTGGTTCTGGGTTAGGAGTGTTTTTAATCACCCAGGTGAAAGTTTTCTTTAAGTGACATCCCCAATGTTCTGCAACATAGAAACTCAGGAGTTTCTATGTTTGGCACTTTGTTTGCCATTTCAAACAAACAAGATATTTCATGTTAATTAGCGAATCAGCTTTTCCCCCCTTTCCTATCTTTATGCTAAGCTAACCTGCATATGGTGATAGCTTTATATTTACTATACAGAAATGGGAGCAGTATCGATCTTCTCATATGATTCTCTGCAAGAATAATAAAATTATTTCAACTTTCTCTCATAGATATGTAAATGTGTACGTGTGTTAATTTGTTATGTGTAGGCAGTGGCTACATGTAAGTGATTCCATTTGACTGTGCAGAAAATAACCAGGTCTTTTACCTCCAGTAATACCCTTAAAAAGATGTGTTGACTTTGGCAGACTAACTTTATCACAATGTGGTTGAAGTGTCACTAAAAGCTTATTCTGTCTTCTCTTTCCTTGCAGGATGAGTCTGAAGGAGGTTCTGGGTCACCATCTTCATGGATCATAGACCAGACTCCATCATACAACATGTTCAGATCCGCAGATTCTCCCAGTGACAGTACTGTTTCTCTTAAATCTACCCAGACAGTACTTATATTTCTTGATCTGTGTGTGCTGCTATGACATATCACCCCTCTGTTAAAACTGGCACTCTCTCTTAAGAGCCTATAACAACAATACTTAATCAATACAAGAGCCTGTCTTCACCATTAGCGTCTGATCCGGTAAAAGCCCACTCAGTCCCTGTTAGCTCTGGTTTATTAGGAGCCATTGTCTCCTCACTGTCAGCGCTGTGTTTAGCGTTCCCTTGCCTCCGGTACACTTAAGCCCGCTAATCCTCACTAGGGCCAGCTGGCTCCAAGTATCACCTTCACCTGTGTGGCTGGCTTGTGTACATTCAGGAGTGATGGTTCGGAGGCAGCGCTTACTGTACGGACGACAAACACTGGAAAGAAAGATGGGAAAAGGTCAGGAGCACTGTCACCATGCGGAAATGGAGAGCCACCTCTTTTTGCTCAGGTCTTCATTTGAGCACATCTGTGATCACACTCTATTTTTTTCTCGCTGGTGACTCACTTGTCCAGTATCAGTCATTGTTCTCTGACGCTAATGGTCCATGGTGTGCCGTATTTCTTGAGGATGTGACAAATGCATCCATCATATCAGAGATTGATGTGTCTGAGGGTGAAGCTGCAGCTAACCATTTAGACCAAAGACGCAGTGATATGTCTTTATAATTCAACATGGCTGACGTCAGTTGCCAAGGCTGCAAAGCTTAGAAACACTCAAAGTTTGTGGTGAGTGGAGGAGGATGAAGCTATAGATCAGAATGTCTATCTTTGAAACATTTTGACATCAGTTTTCACAAAACTTGCAGAGATAGTGATCCTGTTGTGATCAGCATGATTGAAGGTGTCAATGTGCTTCAAACAAAAGTGTTTTCAGGTGTTAGAGAGCATCTGAAACACACTCCTGCCACACCTTTCCATCCACAGATAACATGTGCCGTCCATTTGTATGGCCTCTCTACCACTGCAGGCTTTCCTCCCCACCTTTGAGCTCGACGATTCAGAACAGCTATAAGCGCTTTAACCTGTTGGGAAGACACTTCATCTGACCAGTGGTGGAGAAAGTTTTCACATCCTTCACCTGGCGTTACTATGACCCTCAGCTGAGAATCCCATTGAGGCAGTACCAGCTGCTGTGGAAGATGAAATTGAGGAAAGTACCTGGTACCAAAAGTGCATCGAGTTGAGCAGAGCCGTACCATGCAGTGGAAACACAACCTGAGAGTCAGGATATCTGCTGCGTTTTTACTCTCTAAAGTCCCACAACTTTATGAAGGAATGAAAACTCAAATGACAAATGAATAGCTGATTCAGGTAGCTCTGAGTTGGTGTAGGGCCCAGGAGCATGCATAAAGTAAAGTTTTACTTCAATCTTGGAGCAGTATGTTGCTCAATTTGTGTGTTTCTGACAGACAAGAGTGACCTTTTTTATAGAGACTGATTGATTTATTAGCCTGTTAAATGTATACAATGTACATCCATTGTTATAGCATACAATGACTGAAATTCCCTTCAGCTTTAAAATGCAGCTTTTTACCTCCTTACGCATTTTAAAACAAGTCTTTAACTGTTTAACTACCCTGTAAAAATTAAGCAAACCCAATGAAAAAAGATGTCACACAGAGGATCCTGCTGATGGCTTGTGGGCTTTGACCTTTTAGAGGCCAAAGGCATGGTCACTCTTCAGGGGAGGAGGAAGGGAGGGGGGGGTCATCAGCAGGGCGTGGAGAGGTCACGTCTGAGGTCACACAATCTCTAAAAGATGCCCAGTGTGTGGCATGTCTTTGTGTGGATAGGTGAGATTTGGTTACCCTGGAGGTGTGAGCAGTTCAACCTTTGAATAGGGCTCCGGAGTAATGGAGGGAATGACCCCATTACGACTCAATGTATACGAGACAGTTGAGAAAATGGGCCTGTGACACCAATAGTTGATCAGTTCACATGACCAACTGCTGATTTACATTTAGATTTGGGGAAGATAGGTTGAATATATAAAGTATTTGTGTTGAAATGGTTTGTGAGAAATTCAGTTAATCATTTCAGTTATTTAACAAAAATACAATTGCTTCTCTTTGTTATATAATAATATAAAATTACTACTAATAATATACTAATAATAAAACTACTTTAATCAACAATGGATGAAATGTGTGATGTGAAAGTGGTCTGTGATATTTTGATATTCTGGCCAGGGGCTTTTTTAAAAATACAATGAATTGTTACTACTGTTATATTTTGAAGCTTTGGACTATTGGTGTGACAAAACAACCAAAATTGTTCAGACATAATATGGACCAAATGATAAAGGGGTACAGCTGCAATTTATAGTTGAAAAAAAGAAAGTCACAATGGACAGAGCCCAAGATATCCAGGCTTTTAGTCCCTGGTATCGGGTTAGCTCCAAAAACACTGTATCCTACATTTCCCACAATGCAGCTAAATATTGTCATTAATTAAAATAGCCCTTTTTTCAAACGTTGGAAAGCCTCTCCAGAGCCACAGAAGACATTATACAATGGTTTTCACAGGCTGATGAAATCTTATCTAATCTGAAAATTATTCCTTTTTTTTAATTCAAAGATAAGCAGTTTTTCTGAGCCTGTTCCAAATCAATGAATAGTCCACATGTCTCTTGATCAATCAACAGTGGTTGAGCAATTCTGATATTCAACCGAAGCCAGAAATCAGCTGCAATAAGATGCTCCTGCTCCTCAATGAGGCTCATGATAAGACCTTTGTCCATTTCTGCTCATCAGGAATTCATAGGTGGAATAATCCCTCCCCTCATAATTGTTACACGACTGTTTCCCCGCTGCCCCGGTCACTCTGCGCTCACTCCAGTGTTTAGCATTCAGCTGCTACTAAAGATGTTAGCATCCAAATGAATGTAGCGATGGTCGGGGCCACAAAGAGCACTAATCTGAACTGACCCTGGTGGATTGTTCCGGAAAGCTGAGGAAGCTACGGGACAGATTAGGCTCCAGAAAGACAGAGATGGTGCAAGCAGAGATTAGCCGTGTACTAAGCGAGGATCGTTTCCCCCCAGAGGACCACACACTGACAGTGTAGCCATGTCACCATTGTCTCTAAGCCACCGCCACGGTGGACTCATTGGCTATTGTCTCCGAAATCCTCCAGCATTTCCCCAAAAACCTGGACTCAAGCCCTTTGATTGGCACTTGTCAGGGCTGATAGAGAGGGTGACGTGTTGGGAAAGGCTTCGATAAAGGAGCCCTGAAAGGAAAATCCCCTCCCCATGAATAATAAATTGCCGAGGATTTTCCTTTTTACTCCACCCCGCTCCTATTCTGCCATTCTTTCAGGAGATAGAGGAGTGAAGGCTCTGGGTGGCATCAGTGAATAGCCTCTGCACGCTGATTGTCTCGCTGATGCTCATCCCTTTCTCAAACATGCAAAGAAAGAGATACAAGTCCAACCTTCTTGCCTCTGCCTGGTGCGCTGGATGCTAAAGGGCAGGCAGTGTGTGTTGGAGAGAGTCGGGTGAAGGGTGGGCGGTGTGTGTGTGTTTATTGTCTTCAGCGGCCTTTTCGGAATCAGCGAGGGGATTTGACTCGGCCGCTCGCAGCCAAATCCAGCTATCTGCTGTGTTCAGATGCTGCGGTTGGTATAGTAACCTGCTCTGTGTGTTTTAGATGGGCTCTTGTTTCCAGCTTGAACTGACCAGTAATCACTGCCGTGCATTCATGGATTAGGCCGTGTTGGAGGTTAGGATAGGAGGGTTTCAAAAGAAGGACAACAAATCCTGAATAATTTTAGTTCTGGTTTCACTCTGCTTTAAAGATTGTACATTACAGAAACTGTGTGGACTTTAACCAGTGCTGAAATAATTGATCAGTTAACTGATTAGCTGATCACCATTTTATCAGGGAAAAGCAAAACATTTGATGTAAAAGCTTCTGAAATGTGAAGATTTTGTTGCTTTTCTTTGTTTAATATCACTGTAAAATCTTTGGATTTTGATTCTTTTGATCGCACAAAACAAGCAATCTGAAGTCACCTTGGTATGTTGGTCCAGAGAGCTCAGTTCACTACAACTAAAGAAAACGCATGCAAATAGACAAAATGCAAGCAAATGAATTGAATGTGCACAGGATACAATAATTAGCTGCAAGCACATATCTGACTTATTCCATCAGAATGTTTGAATAAAGTTTAATCGGTCACTCATCTCCCAACATAAATGACTGTAGTCAACATCAGCGTCATTCAAATATTTAAAGCTTAAACAATGAATCTCTTAATTGTAATAAACAACAGAACAAAATGTTTTAGTGAAGGAAATGCAGACTTCATTTTAATGTCATGTACGATGCATTAAAAGGAAAAGTTTTTGATTTTCGAAAACAATTATCTTCATTTGTTTTATGTTGCATATGGAAGAAATGATGAATTCTGTGCTCTAAAGATGAATACATTTCTCATCCCATCGTCTGTTTTGGTGACATTGAGACTTGAGCAGGACACGGACTCTGATGGGAGCGCGTGATTGTGTGCAGTGTGGTGGAAGACGGCCCGTCAAATGAGACATGGCTCCATCAATCTGGGCTGCTGACCTCTGCACGCTCGCTGACGGGATAAATGAATCCACGGCACCACGTTTGGAAAGCTCGATGAATCTGCTGCCTGTCAGCTACTCGACTGGTCAAGCTGTCTCCTTCTAATGAATGGAACCATCTCCAAACGTATCACGTTTGAATTATCGCTCATGCGCTAACACAAGTAACATTCGTGTTTGCAAAAGTAGCACGAAGAAAAGAGTTTGAAACTCTAATGGAAACTGTTGCAAAAGACAATCGGAGCCCTCCTTAAGCTCAAGTCTGCGCTGATTGTGCTCTTTGTCTCTGCTCTGCCACACCAAGAAGTGTATTCTGTGGACTTTATATTCAGAGATAATGGGACCCTTAATTGGCTGGTCAGTGACAAAATGGATGGCTGTTTAAGTTTCAGGGAGAGCGTCCCGTCCTTAGAGAGTCTCTGAAAGGACTGAAGGGAGATGTGACTGTGGCATTTAGGAGAACAATGTGATGAGAATTAGTGTTTATTAAAGGAACAGAAATGGGTTTTAGTGCTTTTTACCAAGTGGCTACTTCCACGTAGCTGATCATGAATACAGATGTGGTTTCTTTTGTTCAGGACTGTGGTGATTGTTTATATTTAAAAAGTAGCCCCCCCACTAACTGTTAAATACATTTCAGACCCAGCAAAAAGCTCCTAAATGCAAGACTTCAATTGATTTTTTTCTGTATTTCATGTCGTATCTCTCTGCTGCAGGTTCCAGAACAAATGAAGGGGGCCCCACCGAGGAGGAGTCCAATTATCCAGAATGGGGGGACCAAGTCGAGTCCTCAGCAGGAGGAAGGAGGCCCGGGAGTCTTGACCACAACGCTGAAGAGAAGGAGAGAAGGATGGAGGAGAGGAAAACAAAGGTGCTGAACATGCTTTCCAAACTGCAGGACGACCCGTCTCTTAAGTCCAACGGCCGCAAAGGCAACAAAGGTCGCTCCAACTTTGAGGACTGTGAGTTTATATCTAATGAAAATGAGATTATTTTATACCCTAAAACCAAACTTTAGAACATACAGTGTGAACAGGTCTCATATTAACCTTACTTTATAGTGAGACATCCATATTGGCACATTCAGACTTAATTGGAGACTGTGCACAAATCAAACAAGGTGCTCTGCAGTGAAGCAGCTGGAGAGATTTTGGTCAGAATTAATCATTTTATAATTATGATGCTTAAATGTTTAAAATCAAGCATGCAGTGCTTGAAGGCTAAATGTATCTCTGCCTGCCAACGTTCTTCTTTGCCTCCTGTTCACACAATAGGAAGTGCAGGAAAAACACAAACACCCGACACATTTACCAACACTCCTCTCGACTCTAAAAATGTCCCCTCAATTACGGCACTTGATTTTTAGAATTGCCTTTTTTGCGAACAGGACTTTGGCCAGGAGTTCTCCAGTTTCCCTCAAGTGCCTAATTTCTGGCATCCGAGCCTTTGTGAGAGCGCTGGGGCTGGTGGGTCCGACAATAAGCATCCACACCTAAGGTCAAGGCTGAGGGGCTGGCCCTCTGCAGAGGTCGGCCAGGTCAGAGTTCTCCCGTGAGTGCTGGCACCCATGAATGGGACTGATTGGACAGGTTTGTTCAGACGGTAATCAAGCAGGATGAAGAACCCTGCAGCTGGCCTCACTATTCTGCACCAAGGTTATTACTGATGGAAAGCTTTTGTTGTGTTACAGGAGTGTGTGTGTGTGTGTGTGTGTGTGTGTCAGTCATTGTGATTTTTCTTATATACATGATAGCTTTGCACAGTGCCGTCATGTTTTGGTTGTCTTTGCCTTCTTAAATGCATGGCATTAGGGGTCTCTCAGTCTGCAATAACAAAAGATGTATTCAGTGAGGTTGTGAGGTAGCGTGGGATGATGGGAGTTGTTGTCTTCATTCAACCACCATGAAAATGAAAATTTGATGTGTCTCAGGCAGAAGTGTTCACAGACGAGGTAATGCTTTAAAGATTTGTTTGTTTAGTCTCGTTCACCGACTTCCTCCGTCACTCTCTGACGTATCAACTGGCGTTTCCTGTGTTTCCCGCTGCTTTTTGATTTATTTAATTAGGTCTAGGTGAGGATTAGATTTGCACTGGACAATATATTGTTTTCATAGAGAGTATAATGGCACATTTATCATAATTACTGACTGAAAGTAGCAGTTCTAGTTGTTTTTCTGTTTAATCTCCAGTCCAGTGTGATTAACATCAGTTTTGACAACTTTTGTCAACTTCTGTCTGTTTATCAATAACAAACTTGTTATTAAGGTGAGAGGTTGATTCAGTTGATTCAGGTTAAGCTTAGCTTTAAAGGACATGTAATGGAGTTAATCCTAATGTTGGATGTACAGTGATGTATTTGAGTGTGTGAGGTATTCTTCAGAGAAAGACGCTCTGTGCTCGCTGTGCTCCTTTTTATGGGTGTGGTGTGTTTACAAAGTGAGTCCTGGTACAATCTGTAATTTTTCACGCCTGAATATTTGCCAGGGTCCTTTTGTTTTGTCGTGTTTGTTTCCTTGCACATACACACATGTGGTTTGCATGCACACAAAAGCATTTGTATCTGTGTGTGTGTTTGTGTGTGTGTGTGCCGACGAGCTCTTGTCCAGACACTTGTAACTGTGGCTCCTCATTAGGCTCTGAAAAGGCCTAACTGGTCATAATTGTCTCTTTTTTTTTGGTCCAACACTGACCACTTGCCAAAGGATTCCCAAAATAGTGAAGCCCCTCCCCCCACATGCACCCACCTATAACTTCCTGTACTCTTCCACCATTCATCTGTTCAACTCTGTGACCCTCCAAGTTGTCATCAGTCAGCGGTCGCTGACATGTGGCTCCTGTTAGGAGTTAACAGTCGTGCTGCAGGGGAGAATAAGAATAAGAATATGTACATAAGCACAAAGAGCAGATGTAATTATGTTCATGTCAAACCTGCTCCCGTTGTGGGTGTATAACACCAAGTGCTCATTACATCAATGAGTTGGTACCCATCAGAGTAAAAAGTTAATCATCTGCTCTGCAAATGATTTTTAGCTGCCCTTTTTGTGAGAAAGAAGAAAGAAAGAAAGAGAAAATTTGGATGTTATGAGATAATGCAAATTCAATATTATAACTTATTATCCCCTATATCTATATTACCACCACTATGATGAATTGTATATAGGTGCTGTCCTCTCAGCTTCTTTCTGCTGTCCCCAAGAGACCAGAACATAAAATAAAAGACAATGCTGTAATAATTGTTGCGATGTTATTACAGTGGCTGCTTTTACCTTTACTAAAACAATACCTCACTGAACAATGGGTGGAATTGCATTAAGGAAAACGGTATTTATTGAAATTTGGCAATTGAAACGTGCTTTTTATGGACTATTTGTTTTATTTAGTTTTACCTCATGGCCCCATAATTTGTGACAGTGGTGGAGAAGCGAGGCTGAACAGACTGTAAGTGGATGGAGGAACAGGGTGACACTGATGTCAGGTAGCTGTGGTCTCCTTTGTGTTGCCACAGAGCAGCAGCCTGTTAACCAGAGTGTGGTGTGAGGGACTCTGTGGCTCTCTGATGAATGTCAATGTTGATATGGAACACCTGGCGACCTTGAAGCCAGCCTCGCTTTGACCCCACCCACCACCACCACCACCACCACCTACTGCCCGCATTACTGTCTTCTACCTGTGGGCGGAGATCAGGCCTAATTGTTGTTTTCAAGCAATGAGCCAAAAAGGAAAAATACGACCGGCCGAATGAACAAGAAAGACCAGTCGCTTAAAAAGAGAGATGAAGGGAGGTTATGGCAATAGTGTGAGGTGTTTGCAAATGTGTGTGTGCGGGAGGATGTTCAGAGTGTGTGTTTGGGTACAGTGCCTTTATGTAACCCCTGTTTGCTCAGCCTTTGGTCTGGAATACCTCTATGTATTTACCATCAGTCCAGAATGACTGGGCAAACAAACAGCCCGCCTATTGATGAGCAGCGGCGTGGAATATGCCCGCTGTATTCACGAGAGAGAGAAAGGGAAGGGGAAGAGGGAGAGAGAGCAAAGTAAATCTGTCAAAGAGTCTATTATACGGTGTCCAAACAGAGAGCGCCCTCCACAATGGCCTTATTAATGGCACAATGTCAAGGAGCGGCGGGGCAATAATAGCAGATGATTTTGCTTTGTGAGGTTATCTCTGGAGATCTGGTATTGCAATACAGCAGATGATTTGGACTCTGGGGGCATATCAGTGTGGATCTGTGGCAGGAGCTGATTGGGCGTAGGCGTGCATGTGTGTATGTGTGCAGAAAGCCTAAGTTGTGGTTTGTGGTGAGGCCGATGGCGTGCAGCCAGAGACAGGAGTGTGGCTGCTACGTGTGTCTTTGTTTGTTTTCCTACCAGAGCTTTAACCCCCTTCAACACACATACAAACACACACACACACACTCCTCAGTCTTTTTGGAGAAAGTGAGGGGGAGGAGTCGTGTTTCCACCGAGCAACAACAGCCTGCAGGAGAATGCTGCTAAATACTGTCACCTGCTTTTACATTGTAGTAGCCACTCAAGAGAGACCAGCACACGTTGCCAGATTCTGCTCTGAAAGGACTATTTTTACACCAGTGAGACTCTCTGAACTGAATATTGATGTACCAGTCCTGAGTAGATCTTTTTATTGCCTTCTAACACATCCAAATAAAAGATGTGACCATTACAAAAATACCTTAGGTGCCTTTTCTCATCTGCCTCTTAAGTTTAGGCATCTCAAACCGCTTGGTTAAGATTAGATTAGAAACTGATGCTGACGATGTAAAAGTTCATACATTAAGTTTTACAACATCAGGCTACTTCCGTCGTTGCTTTAGAGAGAGGATTATTAACACAACCACAAGAGGTTTGCTTGTCTTGAAGACGCAAAATCAGTACTGTTATTTTGTCCTGTATTACCTACATAACTTACTGTAGAATTATGCTTAATGGATAGAAAATAATTTGACATGTCAGACAACAGGTGTGCTTATAAAAACCCCTCTGCATTTTTCATGTTTTATTGTTTTACAGCACTGACTTTAAGAAGAATTAATGTGGCTTTTTTGTGATCAGCAAAGAAATGTAATGTATGATGATCCATGTCCACATGTGGGTCGTCCGACTGCTTTTATCAGTCTGAAAACCTGCTCTGTCCCTTCGACTGCACCTCCTGCTGGTCTGCTGCCATCCACTGTTTTTCCTGTCACACTTTTATCAGATAAGATTTTGATATTTACCTTCTGATTTGGAGCCCGTTCAAAACACCCAACAATACCTCATTCTATACAATTGTGAAACGCCACGCTTGGCCTGGTTTACAGGTCTGCTTTGGCGCTCAGACCTCTCACCTCCTTATCTCACAGCACCACACTTCATATTTTATGGCTTTGTCTCATCACATTGAGGCTGTACATTTACAGGATCATCACATATTTAAGAACTTAAACCCAAAACATCCCATAAACCCATTTCTCACAGACTTGCTGCAGTTAAAGATCAGTTTAGACTCTGTTTATCTGTGTGTGTGTGAATGTTATGTTCTTTGCTCTAAATTCATGCTCTTAATCACATATTTTAGTGCTGTATATGTGGGGCATGTTGCACTCTGACATTCTCCTGCTATTAAAAAGGGGGTCACCTCTTCTCCACTGCTGAATGTGACCTTTGTTAAAGGAATTATAGGACACTTTATACAGTGTGATGATGAGCAGAAACAAAAGTCTGGGATTAAGCGGGAAAGAGAGCAACAAACAAGTGAACTCATTAGAAATACAATAGACCCCTGTGTGTGTCTTTGTGTGTGTGTGTCATAAATTGCATCCGACACTGTTTGACAAGTCAGATATGGACGTGCAGTTTTGTGTAAGTGCACGTTAATAAATTGTGTGTGATTATGTTGAATTAAAGCACCAAAATAGTCAGTAGTCAGAGCTGTGTGTCATTTAAAAAGTTTCAGTGCAGCTACCAAGACAATTCTTTGCTGATACCTTCAGGAATATTCTTCAAAATTCTTCATTTCAAAAGAGGCCAAACTAAATAAATGTAAAATGTTGTTTAAGCCACACAAGAATTTTCCCTAAATGAAATATAGGCTAAATTTTCAAAATGCAATACTATACTTATTTACACCTCAAGAAATATTTACTCAATCCTCAATCAACTAAAGCCTAAAATAACAAAAATATGATTCAATTAATGAACTATCTGAGAAACAAAATAAACAAGACCACGAGTCTGACCAAACATGTAATACCAGCTTTCAACACCTGACGGTTTTTGATACTCCAGGCGGCACCATAAAAGCATGGAGGTCACAGAAGGAAATATAAATCATACACAGATGAGTACCAATAGTTGTCAGACGAGCAGTCAGCAGTGTTTTTCATCTGTCAGCTGCGGACATTGAAAATGACGTCCAAGTGTGTGTTAAATGAGTTGTGACCCCCGGCTGTTTGCAGCCTGCGGACCGGTGCCCGAGCAGTGACTCCGCGAGAGAAAAGGAACAAAACAGAAAAACAAACGCCAGTGAAAGAGTGAACCTCCCTGCTCATCATCATCATGGCCCCATTCTTCCTCTCTCAACTGCAACTGAATCGCCTCGGTCTCATTACAGATTATGGCCTCAGCAGAGTGACTCTCCCCTTTCTCTCGCCTTTCTCCACACAGTCCCTCTCTTGATTAACATTTTCTGCTAGGCTTCACACCAAAGGCACAACCTGTGCGCTTTAAAGGCAGGGTGAAAAAAAAGCCATCAAGCGCTGGAGTGGAATCAGATAAGGCTATCAGGCAGGAGGCTTTACTGCCTCGGCTTTGTCCCGCTCCTCCACCCGCCCTCGCTTCCTCCCTCAATCTCTCACTCCACTGCACCTTTTGTCCGGCTGATTCCCTGACGGAGTGCTCCCCTCAGCCAGGGACCCCCCGACCTCCTGCAGCACCACTGCACTGCAGGCCCACGCTCTGTGTGTGTGTGTGTGTGTGTGTGTGTGTGTGTGTGTGTGTGTGTGTGCGTGTGCGTGTGCGTGCGTGCGTGCGTGCGTGCGTGTGTGTGCGTGTGCTGCAGTGCAGACAAGAACAGGCGAGGCCGTGGTCAGGACTGATGTTGACTTTGAACTCTCTTAAACTTTACTTCATTCACACAACAGCATGTATCGTTATATGAAAGAATCAGAAACAGGTTTATTGCCAAGTAGGTTTTCTCTTGCAAGGAACTGGAGCCTCTGTGTTGTGGTGGATAAACGTCTAAATAAACAAAGAGAAAAGGAAACAAGTACTGTAAAAGTTAAGATTCAAAAATATATAAATGAGAAATTTACAATTAAAATATGTCAAATATGTATACGTATTTCTAAATTGAAAAGCTGTACAGTGTTTAAGACAGAATGTGCAAAATATTAACTAAACACTGTGCAAGTGATCACAACGTAAAGAAAAAAATAACCCGACAGATTTGCAAAAATGTATGTTAATGTAATGCATCAAATTGGATGTGAAGATTTTATGTTGATATAACATATAGGGTCCGTGGGGCAGGATGAGAGTCTGTGTCAGTGAGGGTTCCGGCCTTGTTGATGAAACCAGCTGCAGATGGGAAGAAACTGGTCCTGTTGCATGAACCACAGAACAGACGGGAGTGTTTAAAACATGCCCAAATCGGAAACAAGCAAAGTACAAGTCTCTTTAAATTGAATGTAAGCTAAGCGTGTCAGTAAATGCTCTTTCACCTGAGGAAAAAAGGATAAGATAATAATATATCTATAACCTCCCCACACGCACCTGATTGGCTGTAGCTGGTGGAGAGTATAATACACTAACATGCATCCT
The DNA here is from genome assembly GCA_025331565.1 of Holacanthus passer. NCBI lineage: Eukaryota > Metazoa > Chordata > Actinopteri > Pomacanthidae > Holacanthus > Holacanthus passer. The sequence continues at coordinate 589,642 of JAFREQ010000053.1, forward strand.
TTTTAAAAAATATGTTCATATCTGAGAGTCTGGACTCGCTCAGGTTGGCTGCTAACTCTCCTCCAGATGGTCAGTGAACCTCAGCCTCAGCTCGGCCTCAGCTCGGCCTGTTTGTAAGAAAGAGAAGGTGGATCCATTCACTCTCTCACACAAGCTGCCATGTCACTTTAGCAGATTGACCAGTGCACTGATGCAGCCACCATGTGAATTCATGTTGGAGTCTTTTGAAGAGAGCGGACTTTAAATCCCCGCCTGGTCCCATGCAGGCCGAGCGAGCGGCGGCTGCATGTGTGACTCCAGATCCTCGTCCCGCAGCCCCGGCTCATCACGGATATTTGCAAACAGATGCGCCAAGCCGGCCCGCAGGTTTTTTGATCAATCAAGCTTTAACAAGTCAAGTTGACTAGATGCGAATGTAACATTTTGCATGTGAAAGGACGAGGCCACGGAAGGCCTGGTTTTGATTAGGCCTAAGCTGATAAATGGCACATTCAAACAGCCCCCCTACTATTGCCGAGAAACCCCAGAGGTCCAGGGGTTTAAGTCCAGACTGATATCAACTCTGTTGCTTCTCTTTCTTCTCCAAACCAATGAATAGATCCATTATTCAGTAGACTCATTCTCATCTCCTAAATTGAAGTGGCAGCAGCTTAAAAGCCCCCATTTTCTACCCCCTTTTTTTTTTCTAAGTCGCTCTCCCTCCCAAATTTGCCTACTGAAATATTCATGGGTGTGGTTAGACCTCAGTTTGTCCCCTCATGTAATCATCGTTTTTTTAATATTGGAGACTTTAACTGTGATTATGACATTTGAGGTAAAGAAATAAGGTGCTGTTTTATCAAAAAGAGCCAGTTACAAGTCTTTTGAGAAGAGTCTTTGAGGAGTATGAACCTAAAAGGGTCATTAAAAGTCACAAAGTCCTGAAAAACAGAATTGACTTTTACTTCTAGATATTCTTATGAAAGCAGTCACTTATTTGTTATTTCTGTGCATGTACTTAATAATCAGTGCTGTAGTCTCAAATTTAAAAAGGCACAAACTAAGGTGCACATGACTGCAATAATTATTTTCAATATTTCAATTACAGCAAAACACAGATGTTCAGTTTTTAATCACATAAAACAAAGAAAAGCAGTAAATTATCACACACATGATCTCAGATTAATTTTCTGTTCATCAGCTCTTATCTCATATTGACAAATCAAAGTGTTTTCCCAGTTTCTTACTCAGTGATTATTCATGCTGTGATCATTTGCCACAAGACATTCCCTTCCAGTAAGTCACTTTTTCCCGCTCAAGCAGATTATTGTGGTTTATTTTAAGGTCTTGACTGTTGCGTCTCCAGCATCTATTCAGCAGCCAAGTGCTGCTCTGCCCCCCAACCAATCAAGGCCAACTGGACTCCCTGTGAACCACTCGCCCTGTATTGTCCACCCACCATGACCCCAGTGCGACCAGAGGAGAGAAATATTGCTCTAATCCACTCTGCACACACACACATGCTCACACAGAGAAGCCTAATATTGTTACTCAAGCTGGAAATCACTGTTCTACATCATATAAAATGTAATACACAGAACGAATGATCGTCTTTTAGACTGAAATTGTGTTCTGGTGCAGCCAGAACTTCGAGCTAATATGAATTCTGCAAGCTCTAAAAGTTTGTCTTTGTCTTCTTCTCTTCTCTTTGCAGTCGACTTTTTGGCAAAGTATTGCATTTTCAGTCAGGAGAAGCTGGCTGAGTACAAAAGAGCTTTTGAAGCAGTAAGTGAAAAGACATTTAAACCCTTGAGATATTCTCTCTGTAATATGTTGCTCCCTATGAAGAATGAAGTGATTTTTCTTTACCAATAATGATGATGATTCTAAATTAATGTGTGGAGATATATCCGATTTTGATGATGATGAGGATGACGATGATGGTGATGATGGTGATGATGATGATGATGATGATGATGATGATGATGATGATGATGGTGGTGGTGGTGGTGGTCTTTCTTTGCAGGAGGACAGTGATGGTGACGGCTACATCTCCTGCCTTCAGGTTCTACTTGCTCTGAAAAACATCATCCCTCCAGAGCTGCTGTCTGACGAAGAGGAGATCTACGTCTACAGGGTCGGCTTCTGCTCTATTTCTACACATACAAATACACAACCAGTCACACACACGTCATCATTATTTTCATCGTACCAATCAGAGGAGAGGGGAGATCAAGTTACCTTTCACCAGGGGAAACTGCCATGATAGAACGAAAGTAGACTAATGAGTCTACAGCCATGTTAGCGGCTCTATGAGGTTGCACTTAGACACTGCTGCACCAAAGTAAGTAGGATTCATCCTCCATTGACCATGAATGTCTGTACAAAACATCATAGCAATCCATGTGATAGCTGTTGAAATCTTTCAGACAGAGTGACATTCATCGTCTGATCTTTTGGTTTTTTGTTTTAGATCCTGGAGATGGTGGACTTCAGAGTGACAGATGGGCTCGTAGACCTGAGGCTCTTTGCTGTGATCTCTAGCCTGGCCCAGAAAATCGCCACCATGGAGTAAGTGACTGTCAGCAGACACACTCCTCAATGAAGCCGGAAGAGGAGTCCCTGACCTGCCATAAATAAGAAAAAGAGTGTGTACGCAAGTTTGTTCCGGTGATTTAGTCGTCGTGTGTGGGGCTCGCTTTGATCCTGGTCTGCTTGTGTCGTCAAACATTTGAATGACTTCAGAAGTCAAAGTTATGACTTTGGATGTGATGCAGTAGCAATTAAATGACTCATTGATTAGTAGAATGACAGAAAATGACAGTGTTGATATCAAATAATTTATTGAGTACAAAACAGTCTCTAGTTTCAGCTTCTCAAATGTGAGGATTTGCTGGTTTTCTCTGATTTATATCACTTTAGATTGAATGCATTTGGCTTTTGGAGTGTTGTTTGAACAAAAGAAGAGAATACCTCACCTTTTTTTTATGGACAAAATGATGAATTGAGAAAAGAATCTGCAGATGAATCAGTAGTGATAGTTTGTTGCAGCCCTACATTGAACCCTGCGCAGACAGAACACATCAGTCAGATTTGAACTCGGCCTTAGCGTCCTTGTATCTCTACATTACGCCCCATATGCCGCAGATTCCCACACACATCGCTTTTTTCCTGCCCTGGGGTGTATAGCTTCCTACAGACAGGAGTGTGTGGAGCCAACCCTACTCTGGAGGTCTCCGAGGGTCAAGGCCTGCTCCCAAAGCCCTCACCCCGGAGTGAGAGCTCCCTCTCAGCGAGGACAGGGCCAGGGTCACGGGTCCTCTGATTTACGGCCAGCCCTTTGTGTTGTGTATTAGAGGAGGCCTGTAGCCCGACTGCCCCACTGGCACAGGGAGACCAGGGTGTCTCCTCTGTATAGAGGCAATTATAGTAATGATAATGAATGACCATATTAAACCTCTTTTCACAAAACTCCTTTTTGCAATTTAAATAATAAGAAGAGAGAAGATCAGCGTTCATAATGCCGCCTCCCAAACAAGGAGAAAACAATAGCATCCTTCTGTCATCTCATCCCAACTGAACTACACTGATCCTCTTACCTGTTTCAGTTAATCCTGTTGTCTCTAATCCTATCTTAGAAATGAGCTGCAACAGTAGTTACACAATCAGCCTTTCTGATCATGTAAGGCTTTGAAATCTGAGGAGCTGCTTCTCGCATTTTTATATATATATATATATATATTTCTTTTTCTCCTTCCAGTTCTGCCTCGCACTAATTGCACCCTTCCCCCCTCCACTCCCCTCTTTTCTTTTCAACTTTAACTGTCCGTCCCTCTCGTGTCTCTGATCTCTCCGGCGCTCTTGTTGCCTACCTCTCACCCTCTGTGCCGTGCTGTTTTGGCCCTTGACTCAGCCCATCTGTCCCTGTGTAGCATTGTGCTCCCCAACAAGTCCACCTCACACAGCGCCACATTCCCTCAGGGCAAGTCACATGATCTGCCAAGAAGCACATTGCCATACAGCATCAGTGGAGCCGTCACCGTCATTGTTATTGTCGCCCTCATCCCTTGTCGCTTGTGTTGGATTTGTGAGCATGCATGCGTGCGCTGAGAGTTACTGTAAGTCTCCTCGTTCCTGGAAATCACTTGACTAAATGAGTCAGGAAGCGAAGGAGGACTAATGTTGGAGAAAACATGAGACAGCAGAACCTACACCAGAGTCCCTCCCTCCTCCAAAGAGTTCCCTCGTACCCAGTCAGCACAGCATCACTGCAGCCCGCTCAAAAATATCCCAAAACAACTCTCAATTCTGTCAAATCAAACTAGGTCAGAATATGTTTGCATCCCTTCACCCCCCGCCTCACTGTATACCAGCTCCCCAATGAGGAGACCGCCAAAATTTTTGGGCCTTACGTAAGCGAGAAGTCTGCTGTGTTGTCCACAGCAGGGTGCCAGAGCAGGGCCGACAAAAGAAAATGGGTTAGGCTGCTATTATCCTCCCCGCGGTCCATCAGCGGTCCCTTAGCCCCTCGTTTACGCTCGCCATTATCACACCAGTGTCCTTAGCGCACCAGCATTTGGACTCTTTTACTGCAAACCAAGTGCAATTAATGATCATTAGCTGCTCTGTCTCGCTTCATCCCCATCAAGCCCCTGTCTGCACCGTGGTTGGAGGACAAGGGCCAATCACGGCATGGGGAGCACTCAGGCGTGCAATGCACTCGTTGGCCTAGCGCTTGGCCATTCTTCGCTGGAACAGGCCATTGAGCGCACGGCGAGGAGGGGCTCATTAACACCGGGCGCTCGTTAGAGAAGGGACTGCCGTCGCTGTGCCACACGCTGGACTGGAGAGGTCTGTCCCAACACAATCGGTCGTGTCTCCCTCTAATTATCCGAGCGGACCTAGATTTTGTTGGTCTGCGAGTGGTCACATTGCACCAGAGTGTGCCCCGGTCGCTGATTCCCCTCCCTAAACCTCCACACGAACCCTGCTCACCCTGCGCTCACCCTGCACCAGCTCCCCCCCAACACCCACTGTCCCAAAACCAGAGCAGTTTTATCCGTTACTGTGGCGGGATGTCCACGTGTGCCCACGTATTGTTTGGCAGCCAGGCCACTGTGAGCAACCACAATGGGCTCAGAACACTTTACCATCACATCCCTGCAAACACAACATCGCACGGGACAGACCCGCCAAAAATCACCCGCCATCGCAAACACATTGACCTGAATCTGTCTGCAGTGTTGACCAACGCTTCTATTTTTGGACAGATTTTACTTTGATCAGATGAGTCAAATTATTTTTTATTGGGATTCGACAAATGTAGACCTTGTTTACGGTGCTTCTACTACAGCATTGTCTTGCTTTGGTCATGGAGACAACAAATTTCTAACAGCATTACAAACTCAGGGAGTGGACATTCACCAGACAGGAAGGGTGCAATGAAATGAGTTGCATTATGGAAAGTATAGGGTCCAACTTGACCCAACGAAGGGACTCTCTCTTGCAAGTCTTAAAACTTCATGAAAATACAATGTGAAATCAGTATTTCTTTGAAAACCACGTTCCTTTGCAGATGCAACTTTCACCAATTGACGTCATCATTTTGCTGTTTCCTTCCAGTGAATTCATGCGATCACTAATCAGCAACATGGACTTCCGCTCTCTTGAAGTGAGGCTCTTCAAAGCAAAGGTAACACCAAGGTTTGGTTTGCATTTCCCAAATTCTCCTGAACTTCTGCTGGCCAATATGTGCGGCCTCTGAAGTTGTTTTCACATGGTGCAGGTTGAATACCTCCATGCAACATCAGATTAACTCTCACATTAGTCACATTCATACCACAAACACCACCTCCACCTCTCTTTCATGGCTCCGTGAGTATAATTACAATGAAATAAACACTTTGAAGAGCAATTCCAAAGCATGCTTTGTAAGGCTAGCTTTTTTATGAGACACTCAGCCCTCATGCATAGAAATGAGGAAAGCAAGCTAGAAGGAGAAAGAGAGGGGTGCTTTTCCCTTTTCATAGATTAGCACGGGCCTAATCTCATTAAAGTGCCCAGCAGTGAACATGCCGTCCACTCCGCCCAGCCCTGTAATCAGCCTGAGACACACGGCTCATCTCAGATGGACCAGGACTAGCCTAGCAGCTGGCCACTCACAAGCAGGACCGGCCCTCATTCATACGAGGAAGTGCTGAGCAACTGAAAGGCAGGAGGAACATGAAAGCCTGTGGCCATGGGTGTGGAAACTGAGCCCTGGCCAGGTAGGGAGGCTTTGTAATTATAGAGCTGTTAGGGATAGGGTTGTTAACTGGAGAGGTTGGTGGGGGGAATGGGCTAATTGCCAGAGGGATTATTCCCCCCCCAACAATTATTACCTTGACTGCATTAACTGTGCAAACAGGTGCACTCAAACAAGACTAGAAACAGGTTGAGGTAATCTGAGGCTACTCTGAGGAGCACACACAATGACACACTCATGAGCATACACCCACACACTCACAACTCAGCTTAGAGTCCAAACCCAGTCCTCCTCCTTTTTAATCTTATTTATGTCTAATATTATGACTCGTGTAGCAACTGTTCCTGTTCCTCCTGGAGGAGCAGCGAGAGGACAGCGGAGCTCAGCCGGGCTTCATCAGCGCAGAGCAGCTTCTCCTGGAGCTGAAGGCCGGGGGAATCCACCTGGAGCAGGAGGCAGCCATCAGACTGGAGCTGCAGCACATTCCCCCCCTGGACCTGCTGGACTTCCTGGCCTACCTGCCCCTCTTCATGCTCATTCACAAGTCGGTCATCTCCAACCCTCTCGATGACTCCAACAACCTCTGACCTCAGTCACTGCGCTGTCTGCCCCCTGTGGCTCAGGTATCAGCATTACTGCCACGACAGATATCCGTAAAAATAATAATCAATTTATTTGTAGAGCATATTTCAAAAACAGAGTTACAAAGTTCTTTACATTAAAAACATAAAATCAAATAAAATACAGACATGTTCTGGCCTAATGTGTCAATATCCAAGAAAAGTTATTCATCTCATGATTTGACTTTGACGGATGACTTTAAGGCCTGATCACAGCAGCATTTAAAACTCATTTATTTCAGTTCATTTCAATGGGATCACGACTGGTTAATAGTACTTACAAGGGCAAAGTAATGCTGTCTTCATGTCACATCATTTAAAGTGTAATTATCAGCAACAGAGTGGGAAAAACAGTTTACTTGAGCCTCCCACTTGTTAGATTCATGACATTTCATAGAGCTGAAAGTGCTGTCTATGGTCCTGAAATGTTTTGCAGCAGTAGTGGATCAAAAAGTTTGACACTGCACTTTGACAAAGTTGTAAAGCACCACAAAACAATTATTTTGGTTGCAATAGATAAAAAATACAAACTTTCTTTGAGACACTGCTGAAGAGGCGGGTTCATGTAAATTTTCTGACGCAACAACTCATTGTTCCGGAGTAGAAAACAATATTCCAGCCACTCAGACTGTTGTCTTCTTCTATCCAACTTAATCAACACTGATGAATGATATTCAATAAGATATTCAACTAATATAGTTTGAGCCATTGTTTCGCCTCGGCTTTGCCAATTAGATATGGCCGTGCTCTCCTGCAGTTCCTACACGCTTGAGGGGCCGCCAAACAGCAAAGCGTAATGGGCTCTGACAGGCAGTAAAACCAGGACTGTTAGATCAGGGACGTCCTGTAAGCAGCATATGTCATCGTGTAAAACCAAAAAAGACGAGAGAAAACTGTCACTCTACATTCTAATGTTTACTTTAAGAATATTCTTTAGATATATATTTTCAATTCAAAGTTGCTTAGATGTCAAATACAGATTAGTATCAGTGTTTGTCTTCAGTTGCCTCCATTTGCCTTTTCTTCCCACAGCTGCCTTTATTCTACTGGCCTTTAGGAACCTAAACAGGAAATTTGTGTGCATTATAATCAGTCGCTAACAGGCTCAGAAATTATTTGTAGCTGTAATTCTTTCGGCTACATCAGAATCTCCTCCACAGTTGAGGTCAAACTGTTTCTTCATGTTAACAACAGAACAGAGGAATAACAGAGAAATATAGTACATTTATATACTCACAAGTGTTTACATGTCAAACTGCATCACATGTGATGTGTGTGAGTGGGTGTGTGTTTCAGTGAGGGTGGGGTTATCTTATAGTTTTTAACTGTGTATTTCACTGGCTATATGCATGTTGTCTTTCATTAGACATAATCTGTTAAATCTGGCATCAGACATAATCTTTCATTGTTTATTTGTTTATCCAGATAAAGTTGAAAAATGAAATATGCTGATATGACTCTCACAGTTTACAGCTGTGTTCGTGATGTAAACAAAACTTTGCAATGGATAAATAATGAGAGCCGGTTCCAATCCTGTGGGGTTTTGTGGAGGTGTTGGACCCATGTGTAGATTTAGATGGTGGATTGTACCTTTAATAAACGGGTTAACTCTTTACAGTTTGAACGACAGCAGACTCTGCTTAATAAGCCTTATACTGAAAAATAATGTTTGTGTCTCAGACTTGAACAGAAAAAATCTTTTTGCTGTATTACGTCTTGATAATGATGAAAGTAAATGCTTTAATTAAATAGTAAATAGGTCAAATTTGCAAGTTTACTGCTGCTAGTTTTTCCTTACTAGAACTGCTGTGAAGTTGCAGCCTTGTTCATTTTTTAAGGGGACCATCTCCCCCATCTCAGGGCCCCCTGGTGGCCCCTGAGCCTCCTTTGAGAACGACTGATGTGGGCAATTTAAAAAAAAACAGTTAAATGTGAGAATCAGAGTCAACTAATTTGATGATTTCTCTGAGTTTTTATTGCACAAAAAGCTTAAAATGCAAGAGCAGCCAAGTTTCTTATAGCTCCACACACACACACACACACACACACACACACTGGGGTTTTTTTCCCTTCCCAGTTCCCAGGTGGTGTTTGCTGTGTGTGGAGCAGCCTGCTGCCTGTCAGGAGGCACACGCCATCAGCCAGCTCAGCTCTGTGTCTCCACTCGACCACCCGACAAACCCCATTCACTCATTAGAGCAGACACGCGTCCGGCCGCAGCCTCTGCTCTACCTGTCAAACTTGGTTTTGCAGAAACACAAAACTCCACCTCAGAGTCTATTGGTGGTCTCCAAACTGTGATCATCCAGCCTGACGCTGCCTCCATCTGCCCTTTTAGAACGCAAATGTTATCATTGTTTAAATTTTTTTCTAAAAGTTTCACTTGATTTGGGAAGTTAGGATGAAAAATGAAGCCACAGCTTTGGTGCTTTTTCTAAGATAGTGAATCCACTTCAGACTAGTTTACATTTTTTTGATGTGAAAAACAGTTTAAAGCTGCTTCAGTGTCTCTTAAAGGCCAAACTATGAGGACAAGAACTCACCAAAAGAATAAATCACTTTTCTGGAAAATATTTTTTTGCAGTTTGTTTACTTTAAGAAACAGCTCTTCATCATGTTTCATGCAGGTTTAGTCAAACTTTAAAATGTGATAGCGTTGCATGGTTTGAACAGATGCTTCATTTTTATACTCTTATGCAAAATGGATCAGTTCTTTTATAAATAATATCGAATATTACAAAAAAGACTGGGCAGAGTTTGACTTTGCTGATGAACTGACTTAAGAATTGAGTGCTTTTTTCTTCTTCAGTGCAATGTGCATCTTATCTTTCTTCTATCTCCATCATTTCCTCTCTTTCTCCTCCAATTAGCTGCAAACCACATGTTGAAAGCTGCCACCAAAACGCCCCCTCCCTCCTTTTTCAAACACTCCCCCCAAAACAAGACATGAAAAATAAGTCAGTAGCAAATGATTTTATTCTGGACTAGAGTGTAGAAAATATGGTTATAAGACTTCTTCTTTTCAACATCTGTTTGTTTTTATGTGAAGACAATATGGAGCTGGCAGTATAAAGAGACATGGCCGCTGTGCTCTGTTTGGACAATAGCTGCATAAGTTTTGATCTTGAACTTCATGACATGATGCAATAACATGTTTTTGCTATTAAATAAGACACATTGGTGCTAGAATAAAAAGTCCTTCTGGAAACCTCATGAACAGAAGAGAATAATAGTCTACATAGGCAGGAGGTATAGAAGCAACTTCACAATATATAGACAAAAATATATACAAAAGGATGTGTACAAAAACATCTATAAATCTCTTACATACAAAAATATCTTAATATATTTCAAAAAAAGCGTTTTTGATATAGAATTTTTTTTTTCTTAGAATAAAACTTGGAAGCATTTTTTTTTTTTAATTAAAGAGGTTGACCAAAGGGTTGGAGCTGCTGTGATTGTAGCATAGTTGAAGTGTTAAATAATGTGTTTAATGTGCTGCAGAAGAGCATGACATTTTTTCAGGGGCTTTTTTTTTTTTTTCATCAAAGTTTGGATTCCCAGTCAGGACCCGTCTTCCTTTAATCCTTTGGCGCTGATCTCTGGCCTGGTTTCCCCAAGTTCTCAGGACTTTCAAGGCCAAAGTCTGCCTCTGCCTGTGTGTCAGTCTGGGAGGACCGGGACCAGGACCGGGACCGGGACCCGGTGCGTAAAGGTCTGGAGGAGAGGCAGCCTCCTCCTGGACCAGCCCAAGCTCTCCAACAGGGAAGTGAGTGCATCCATATTCCTGTGAGGAGAAGGAGAAGGAGAGAAGATGAGCCACTGATCTGACCGTGTTTATTGCTGCATGGAGGCAGAAGCTGCACCTGATGTCTCACCTGCTACGGACGCTCAGAACCAGTTGGTGAAGTCCAGCAGCTCCTGCTCCTCCGGGCTCAGCGGGTCGTAGGAGCCTTCATCGGAGGAGTAGGAGGACACCGGTGACCCCGCCATGGAGTTCATGTCCGCCGAGTATCCCTGCGACATGCTGGGCGACAGGACCCCGGACTGGAAGGCGGCGCTCACGGCGTCGTGCTCGTCCAGGAGCTGCTGCAGGGCTCGGATGTACTCCACGGCGGAGCGCAGCGTCTCCACCTTGCTCATCTTCTTGTTGGCGGCGCCGTTGGGCACGTGCTCCCGCAGGGTGGCGAAGCCGTTGTTCACCAGCTTCACCCGGTTCCGCTCCCGCTCGTTGCGCCGGGCCACGGCGTGCGGCTGCTGCTGCGGGAGGCTGTAGCCGAAGCCGGCGAAGTTGAGGCGCCGCTTGCAGCGCAGCAGCTCCGGGGAGGAGGAGCGCTGCCTCTTCGGCGGCTTGGAGCGGCTCTGTCCGCCGCCTCCCGGGCTCAGCTGCAGGCTCGGCTCCGAGAAGAAGCAGGCGGGAGGAATGAGCTGCTGCTGCACGTTAATGTCCATCTTGGCTGTGAGCTCCATCCCCAGGAGGAAACGGTTGTAGGAGTGACCGGGTGGAGGCGTCCTGCTCGTGCCGTTCACGCGCTCTGCTGCCTCCTCCGAGCTGCTCTGACTCCTCCGGCCGGGACGCCACTGCTTTTCAATCCGCGTGGCCGGGGGAGTGGCCACGCCCCCCGGTCGCGTGGATTCACCTTGGGCTCCTGCCCCGGTGCCGGTGCGTCGCGCGCGCCGGACGCGTGCCACCCGGAGCACTAAACAAACAGAGAGTGGAGAGTTTTTTTTTTTTCTTTCTGTGTGTCAGTGATGTGAGAAGGTGGCAGAGCTGAGAGGAGAGTTTAGACATGATCAACCTCAGGATGAAGGGCTGAAGTTTTCCAAAGCAAACAGACAAAAAAGAGAATAAAATCAGCTGATTCTGCAACTTTTGTTGAGCGGAATTTACTAGTTTTGTCATTATGTTGGAAACAGATATTAAGAGAAGAACACTGAGACATTAAGGAAACTTTTAACTAATAAATTATGACTTTAATGAAGCATCAGCCCAAACTATTAGTTTTGAATATGCTGTTCAGAAATTTCATGTCTCATATGAACTTTTTTTTTTCTGAAGTTAAAATGAGTGTATGGATTTTCCCTTTGACCTGAACTGACGCACTCTGAGTCAAAAATAGAAAATGGGTTCAGACAATACTTTCATTTGAACATGTGAGACCAAAACAAAATGACAAGGCAAGAGTCAAAATATCAGTCATGAGCTGAACTGATCTGTCCACGACAAAAGAAAGAAAAGTTTGTGTTTTGAAGAAAGTTTGGTTGAAATGTATTTTGTCCTGTATGTTTCTTCCTCCAGCTGCGCATCCACATCTGGGCTGTGGTGCTGAAAGACAGCTCACCTCTCTGAGAAGCAGCGACATGAAGCTGGATCTCAGAGCTGCTGCATGTAAATCAGCCTCAACTCCAGCACAGTCTAGTTTTATTGTTCACGTTACAGACGCGTCTGAATGAGGCTCCATTGTGCGCCAGAGGCCGAGTGTTGCACTTTGATTAGAGCGGATCATCGGCCGCTCACAGGCGGAACGGAGGCCGCTCGGAGGCTTTGTGGCTGATTGGATACAGACGGTTTGGTTACAGTGGCGCGGAGATGTGTCGATTATTGTCGCTTTGACAAGTGCACAATAATAAAACACGTCTTTCAGCAACAAAGCCGAGAGCAAACTCTAACACCCTGCCTGTGTTTCTGTGCGCGTGCGCGTGCAATAAAAAACAGAGGAACCAGATTGAGCACTTTTTTCAGCTGGTGCGAATTTTTCCAGTTTTTACGCACGAAGTTCTTCTGCATCCGTGTGTGTGTGTGTGTGTGTGTGTTTCCATGCTTTCCAAATTCATTTCTTCTCTTTTTCAATCTCTGTGTGTGTGTGTGTGCATCAGTAGTTCGTTGCAACAACACACAAATACAGAAACCAGAATTGGGATTTTTTTCCAGTTTTTATGCACGAAGTTCTTCTCTATCCGTGTGTGTGTGTGTGTGTGTTACATGCTCACCATTACAATGAATTTCTTATGTTTGTGTGTGTGTGGAGCGTGCATGTGCAGTAACTCACAGAGAGAAACCAGAATTGAGATTTTCTTCAGCTTGTGCGCATTTTTTAGGTTTTACGCACGAAGTTCTTCTTTATCCGTGCGTGTGTGTATGTGTGTTTGTTTCCATGCTTTCAAAACAATTCATGTCTTCTGTGTGCGTGTGTGCGCGTGCATGTGGTGCAATAACTCAGAGTGAAACCAGCATTGGGATTGTTTTACAGTTTGTGCGCATTTGGTCCATTTTTGCGCACCAAGTTTTTCTCTATCCGTGTGTATCTTTCCATCCTCTCTCTCTCGCTTTCTGTGTGTGTGTGTGTGTGTGCAGATAACCTCTGTCCTCCTCCTCCTCCCCTCTCTGTTTCTTTATTTCCGTGCGCGTGCGTCTGTGCACGCGCCTCCTGAAGAGGGGATTGTAATAAATTGTGCAATTTTTCTGCGGTGGCAGTGGCATTCAAAATCAAGCTTGTATTGAGGAGCCCCCTGCCCTGCCCCCCCCCCACCACCACACACACACACACCCACTACCATTACTTTCTTTTCTTTCCCTCCCCCTCTTCATTCTCTCTCCCTTTTTTTTTGGCCCAGCAAGAGAGTTTAGAAAAGAAGCGTGGGTTCCATTCAGCCTCCCCCTGCGCCCCTCCGCCACGGCCAGGCTTTCTGAAACCTATCCATGCCCTGTCAGTGGGCTTCCAGGGTCCAATTAGCGCTTTGTGAGGACTCTCTCTCTCTGCTGCTGCTGGTCTTCCAGAGGCTGGGAGGGCGCTCATTTTTCTTGAGGGGCTTTCCAGTCATAGCTGAGTGTAATAATTAATATGACATCTGGGCGCCTGAGTTCCCCTTTAACCACTTTCTGTCTTTTTCTCTTGTCTTTTCTTTCTCTCTGTGCAGACAATAAAACAAAAACTCATGAGCAGCCATATCATCCGTCTTTGTGTGTTATGTAAGGGATCATCTTTCAATTTGTTTGTCATTAAAAACAGTTTTTCTGACCATGTTTTGTTTTCCTTCGGCAGGTGCAAAAGACAGACAGTGTTTAAAGTCTTGTTATTCTCTTTTTTATCAGACATGAAAAATGTGCAAAAAGTTACTGCAGCAAATCTTAATTGTTGCAAATCTTTACTAGTTTTAATGAATCTGCAAAACATAAACATTTTTAAAACTGATGCACAAACTTCATTATGAACATTTCAGCACACATAGATGTTCAGAGGCTCAAAGAGAAATTCATTATGGGACTGTGGAAACAGTACAGGGACAAGAGTTCTACTAACTTTTTATTATTTTTTTCATTCATACAGAAGGACACAATTTATGTTTACAGTCTGGGTTAAAAGTGACTGACATTTAAATGCAAGACAAGAAGAAAATATAAGAAAGTGGGGAGAAATAAAGAAGCAAAAAATAAAACATACAGTCCATCCACCCTGTAACACTGAGCTCACGGCATTTTTTAAATAACTGTCCTCTGTGATGTTTGTGAAAACACCTCCTCTGTCCTCACTGTGTTGTTTTCTGCCTCATGTGAAAAGTTGTAATTGAACACCGCCCTCTAGAGGACAACAGCGGCTATTAACACTGAACTTTTTGCCCATTTTACAAAACCAGACAGTAATGGTGGAAATATGTCAGGAGTTAAAGGGTAAATAAAAGCATTAAAGAAGAAAAATGAAAGGGTTGTAGTACTGATGCTTTTACTGCATTTCATTTATGCAAGTTTTAGATAAAGCTTTTCTATTTTTCTGTATTTCTGTGAGGGTGAAATTTTGCTAAGAAGATAAAAAATAGATGAGATATAAAACGGCTTTTGTTTTTTGTTTAGAAACAGAACATCTTTTCATAACAGTGAGAAAGGAGCAGAAATACTTGGTTATAGATTTTCCAAAACAAATATGTTTATATGTCACCAAATGTTCTACAGAAAGAGCAATTTATACTATAGTATTATACTATTTGTATTTTTTCAGTTGACTAAATCACCGCTAGATGTCACTATTCATCCTCTATTAAGATAAGGCGACAGTGCGAATCCAATAGTTTAAAATAGCAGTTGTAATTTAGTACATAGAATTTTTAAATGTTTATCAGCCACACAATTTAATATTAAAATATTTAATAACACATCCGATCACCAATAACATTAGCATAACCGCAATAAGGTTTGCGAAATAGCTAGTTTTGTCCAAACTGGGCTTCCGTACTTTCTGTGGTCATGTGCTTTTGTTTACTATGAAAAACCGCGTGAGTTAACCGAGTTAGAAATTATGCAGCAGTTTATCCATAAAACATGTAAATAAGCTTTGGAGTAATTCAGTAAACTGGTATTTTGGAAGCCAGGTTTATAATAAGGATGTCATCTTATATCGGGAGAAGCTAACGTTAATTTTAGCTGCTTAGCTTTGCAGAGCTAACGTTAGCTGAGCTAGTTTTCGGCTCAGTAACTATCATTGCTTTAACTTATGATACAGAGCAGCTTTTGCCAAAACATTTGGGGAACCAAGAGGTTATAAGATAAAGCTAAACGTTAGCAGCTATGAGATCTTTGAACTACGTTCAACGAGTCAGCTTGGACTTTACAGGAACCCTGTTTCCTCATGCGATCTGTCTGGGAGACGCAGACAACGACTCGGTAATGAAGCTAATTTAGCTGTTTTAAGTTTTAGGTTAATCTGTTCACAGCTCATTAATTATGTTGCCCAGAGCTTCATTCATGTTTCTTCTGAATTTGAACCTGGAAAAGATGCAGCTTGAGTCCAGACTTATCGTTTTTAAAATACTCCAAAACATTCATGCGTTTGTATGATGATTTAACACTGTAAGACTTTTGAATACACTCTTCATCCAAACTACACTGGTTTCCTTTTTATTTTTGGTTTTTCTGATGTATTTGTAATGTTGCAGAAATGTTCTCTGCAGATCTGAGAGGCGGTTTTATTAAAGTTTACTTCCTGTGTGCTGGAGGAGAGAGAACATCTATTTGTCTTTGACTTGAAATTAAGAAAAGATCAATTCTCTTTTTGCTCCAATTGATTGATATATAATAGAGCCTGACAGATTAATCAATCAGGCTGATACATCTGAAGATATTAGTTCCTTACAGATATATCAATATATTTGCAAAGTGAATGTGCTGTCTGTCTCCATTCGCTGTAGTTGAACGAGCTGGTTGTGGGGGACACCAGTGGAAAGCTGCTCGTATACAAGAACGATGACTCCAAACCCTGGATCACAAGAACCTGTGTGGGCATGGTCAGTACAGAAACCAGGAAACTTGGTGAAACACTCATGATTTCAGAGTGAATTTGTTTCTCTCTTACTCATCTGATGTGTCTTGGTTTTCCAGCTGACCTGTGTTGCAGTTGGAGATGTCTGCAACAAAGGAAAGGTAAGTTATGAAAAGATAAACTGCAGCAGTGTATCATGAATATTTCTTGGTGATGTTTCCAACATTGTGTGTGTGTCTCGTGTTTGAAAGAACTTTGTGGTGGCTGTCGGTGCAGAGGGCTGGTTTCACCTCTTTGACTTGACAGCTGCTACTGCAAGTAAAGCAGAATCATCTAGTCAGCATGAATTCATGTCCTTTGATGACCAGAAGCCCTTGTTCACCCAACACATTCCTGCCAACACTAAAGTCATCCTTATTAGTGATATCGGTAAATCCTGGCTCTATTTTCTTATATATAACAAATACGTCCTGTTTGTTGTGTTTTTGAATTTGACAACAGTGTGTGCATGCCTGTGCTGTAGATGGTGACGGGCGCTGTGAGCTGGTGGTGGGATACACAGACCGAGTGGTTCGAGCTTTCCGTTGGGAGGAGCCGTCTGACGGTTCAGACCTGGGATCTGGACAGCTGGTCCTGCTGAAGAAATGGCTTCTGGAGGGGCAGGTACATGTTGCTTCAGAACTCACTGTTAGCACCAGCAGAAGTGATGCCAGTGTTCAGCAGGAAGCCTACATTCATTATTATCTTAACATATGTTAGTTGAAAATGTGAAATGAGAAATGAAGTCGTCCTGTTCCCTGAATTGTAACCTTACTATCTTATGAATGTGAACTCCAATGTTTAATGATAGTGTCTGTGGTGCAGGTGGACAGTTTGTCAGTGAACCCGGGTCCAGAGGGTTTACCAGAGCTGATGGTGTCTCAGCCAGGCTGTGGCTACGCTATCCTGCTGTGCTCCTGGACACAACAGGACTCCACCGGCTCTGGAGAAGAGGCCCCTGCCACCCCTGGGAGGTAGACCCTGTTACAAACAAAAGTTACTGATGTTTAAACATGAGAAACTGTGACTGGTTTCATGAAATGTGTTTTAATTTCTTTGCTGTCAGTGAGGGACCCTCCAGAGATGTAGTTCTCCATCTGACCACCGGGCGGATACACAACAAGAATGTTTCCACTCATCTTATTGGCAGCATCAGCAAAGGTACAAACAGAACCTCTGTGTTTGCTGTGTTTTACTATGTTGTGTTTGCTGTGCACAACACTTAATCTAAGTAACTTATTAAATGTATCTTTTTAACAGGTTCAAAAGAGGAATCTTCTAAATGTGGGCTGTTTGCTCTCTGTACTTTAGATGGTGAGTTATGGATTTTAAACACATTAAAAATCTTATGAATATTAAAAATATTATGTTAAGGATGCTTTCACACCTTTTTAAACCTCTTCGGTTCAGTTCAAATGAACTCTGGTGTGTTTGCTTGTTTAGTTTGGTTTGTTGTTTGACTAATCGTTGTAACATTGATACAGCATCACTATTTAATCTTGGTAACATGAGTGTGGGTATCAGCTCCAGTTGCACCAGTAAGGCTCATAATCACTTATTTCTCTGTGACGTTTTTGTGGCATCAGAGAAGATAAATAAACACATAATTTTATTATTTGCATATATATGTTATTATTGTTATATGTTACATTATTTTTCCCCACGTGGATTCATGATGATGATGCAGAGTAACAGTCATCAAAACTGTCTGTTACTGTCTCAGTTACTTGTCTGTAAAGTTGCTGTACAGTAACTGGACTCAGAGTTAAATGGCATCTAATCAGTCAACATAATGTATTTGCATAGCAAGGTAAAAAGCACCATATGTCTTGAGATCCTCCTGCTGTAGTTGGAGTAGTAGTTGTAACCCTTCGGCATACGTCAGTGGCTGTGAGCCAATGTAGACGATTCTCCTGGCAGCAGCAGATAACTGGCAAACAGCTCTCAGAGCAGCTGGAGACTCCATCAATATTTAAAGAAGAGAGGATCTAGTGGGATTATTATCAGTGAAGGCTTCCGGCTGCCAACATTTCACACTCACAATCTCCCTCCTGTTGACACCCCGATGTGCCAACGCAGAGAAAAGAAATTACAATACCATTAGAGGTTACTGAATTATATCCAAGGAACATGAAGAGGAACGATTACTGGCTGGATTTCAGTTTCTGTCAACAGCATTTATATTTGTCAAAGATACTGCAGTGTGGAAGTGTAAGATGTTTAAAGATTGGAATTAAACTCAAGGTTGAATTCATTCTGCTGCCTTATAATAGATTTGTAGCTTTTCATTGTTGCTGTTTTCCTTTTGATAAAAAGTTACACATGGACACGAGCATTTGTCAAAGGAGCCTTTAAAAGCAAACTTCTCAGCCAGAAAATACTTCCTTGAGTCTTTCATGTGATTCTTTTTTTATGTATTCTTTATTTCTAGTAGCAGCAGCGCATAAAAACAAGCAGGACTGTACTTTAATGTTATATTTTCATCTCTTGCTGCCTGTTGTTCAGGGACCCTGAAGTTGATGGACAGCTCAGAGCAGCTGCTGTGGTCCGTCCAGGTGGATCATCAGCTCTTTGCACTGCAGAAACTCGACGTTACTGTGAGTTTGTTTGTATGTATGGAGGCTTAAATTAAGGATTGTTTTCATTTTTGATTAAACCTTTTATGTTTGTTTTTTGGCATTGTCTAGTTTCCTTGAGCTTTTTCCTCCAGTGTTTCAGTAGATTCTGTTATAAAAGCCCAAATAATCAATCTCCTTTCAAGATCACACAGTTTTTGTAATTGCGAGCCTCTGCCAAACATTAGAGACATCTTTAAAAAAAAGAATTTTCATTTTTTAAAGGTTTTTATGTTTTATGTCTAAAACACAATAATGGTAATATTTTACATACAAAACAAACATGAACATTTTCTAAAGATGAGCAACAACACAACATTTTTTGGTTGACTGTTTCCTCTACACTTCAATCTAGACTTTAGAGTGAAGTGGCCTATATCCACAACTGTTACTGCATTTAACTTTGGCTTCGTTGAATCAGTATTACCAGTATCAGCTTTCCATTTATTTTGAGAACCATGATGTGTTTTTGAGAATCTTGATGTGGTTTGCTTCCAGGGCGACGGCAGAGAGGAGGTGGTCGCCTGCGCCTGGGATGGTCAAACCTACATCATCGATCACAATCGGACAGTCGTGCGGTTCCAGTTCGATGAGAACGTCAACGCCTTCTGTGCGGGTGAGTGACCTCATACTTTACCCCTAATTAAACGGTTCACATGCATGTTCACTGTGAGTTTAGGTTCAGGTGTGACTCTCTGTCCTCCAAACACACCAATAAGCTTCGATAGGAGTCAGTTAAATTAAACAATGTGAAACAGGTTGTTTGATGCATCTCTCCTCGACTTTGCTGAGCTTCTGAAGGAGCACTGAGGGGAGGGTTGTATTGTGATTAAAATCATACATGGCTGGAATTTCAAACATCTCATGACACCTGTAGGTGGCAGCATTGAGCTTCAGGTTCATCCAGTCTTTGCTCCCCCTCTTCTCTTCTGTCTCTCCTTTCACATCTTTCTGCAGTGTTTGAACAAGCCACGGTGTATTTGAGGGAGCTAATATGACATGTATAGTAGTAAGTGGATTAGAGAAAGAGACAAGAAGCTTTGTTTGATCTGCCTGATTCCATTGGGGATTGTTTCTTTGCACCTACAGTGTGTGTGTGTGTGTGTGTGTGTGTGTGTGTGTGTGTGTGTGTGAGAACAGTCAACCCCCCCCATCCACTCTGCCCTCTGCCTGCTCTGTGTGATCATTAAGGCAGATTAGATTGGTTTCTCTGTTTGTGTGGACGCTGGCTCTGCTACACAGACACGTATTAGTCGCCAGGAAGCAGAGGATTGCTGATGTGTTCATTGGGATTCACACAACATCCTACATCACAGCATGCTGAGTAAAAAGTGCCTGTAATATATGTGGCTTTATTTATGTTTTTTAATCTGGTTGCAGGTCAGTATACGTGCAAGGAGGGGAAGAACAGCCCCTGTCTGGTTTATGTGAGCTTCAGTCACAAAATCTACGTCTACTGGAAGGTGGAGCTGGAGCGCATGGAGTCCACGAACCTGTTGCGGGTCCTGGAGGAGAAACCTGAGTTTAAGAGCCGCCTGAAGGTGCTGGGAGTCGGTAAGTACACCAACAACTCGGAGGCAGTAATTAGGAAGCTGATTCAGCTGAGGTTACAGCATCCCTCATCAAATTCGACCCAACGTCGCCTCTGTGTGTTGCTGTAATTGGACAGGAGACCAACTGTGACAATTTGTAGTCAAATTGTGCGTTGTTGTAAAACTCGGACTCTGAGCTGAATACTAATTGGGAGGGAAGAGAAAAATGATCCCCACATGACAGATTTTTAGTGCTAACAAGATCCTGCTTGCTGGGAAGTTTGATGGACCTCATGCAAGAACAGCCCATGCAAGCAGATTATTTCTTAAGGGGCATGAATCACTGATTTAAGAGAACTTCTTCAATTTTCTGCTAGTCTGCCTTTCACGCTTTTTTTCTGGCATGTGGCAAGCTCCTGACTTTTCCTGTGGCACCATCATCAGGCCAGTACTTTGGTTTATGACCAAATACAAATGTTAGGAAGTGAACACGCAGCAAACATTAAACCTGCCGAACATCAGCATGTTATCATCGTCATTGTGAATGTTAGCATTTAGCTCAAATGAAACCTGTCCACAAGTGAAGCAGAACAGAACAGACAGCAATCAATTACACTAATGATCATATCTCACGAACGCCCACCTCCTCGTGAGTGGGTGGCTGAAACAATCATCAAGCTGAAACAAGTGAGAGAGTTTGGTGAATCATTTGGTGAATTTCATGAGGCTCATTGTCCGACTTCTCCTTAACGAATGAGCTCATCTGCACACACGGAGTGGAAGAGGTCAGGGGGGAAAATTCATCCAGGAAGCCTCAAATCCAGTGTTTTCATTTCTATATCCAAATGAACATAAACCTGTGGCCTGTCAGTCAACTGGACTGAGGAGACTGAAGTATTTTTAGAGAGGCTGTAATCTACAAGCACACAGACCACAGAAGCCGAGGCTGCTGCTCTCTGGCTCTTTTCTTTCTCTTAAGCTTTTGTACCTTCTCTCTGTGGAAAATTGTGTCTCTGCTGTCCAGAGTCTTTCCGAACACAATCCTCCCGACAAACACAACGTTTAACAAAGTCAATAATTTGGTTAATTATTATGGATGCGCACGATGGTAATTTATTTCCTGTTAATTTCCTTTGTTGGAACATTAATCTCCTCTCCTCTGTCCTCATGCATTTTCAGCCTCAGTGTGTTGCCATATATAAAATGTTGTTAAAGGAGAGGATACATCTGATTAAATGATGAATTAGCCTGTGCTTTCTGGTCTGCATGGATGACCAGCTAGTCAAACACTTCGTGACAGAAAAACACGAATGGAAATTTATTTAGTGAGGAAGATGATGACAGACAAATCCATGATCAACAGGACTTGTTTGTAGATAAAAAATGCAGGTTCCGGCTGATTTTTCTGAAGCCTGGTGGTGGTGTTAGTGCAGCTTCCTGCTGCCTGTGTTAATAATTCAACCTCTGGGCCTGTTGTGTTTCTTTTGACTGTGATTTCGCAGCCTTGTTACCTAACCCAGTGCGGAAAATGTCTGATGTAGCAGCCTAGGGACGAGGAAAGAGAGAGAGGAGAGGGATCGCGTTGAAATAAAGAAACAACTGAGAAAATAAAAGTGTGAAATGTGTCTGATATGCAGAGCGTGAACCAAAGTGTCATCAGAAATAGCTCGAGGTGCATTTGATTTCATATGCAGATTTGCTAAAACATACAGTCATTAAATACACAGGACAGCAAACACTAAAACTGTGTTCGCTGCCTCGACCTCCTCGAAATGTCAGCAGCAGCTCTCAGGCTCTTCCCTGCTGTTCATTTACCTTAACAACTGCCCTTTAACCAAAGGGTGAAGATGAAGAGTGTGTCAGTTTTCCAGCACACGTGGGAAGGTTTTTAAATATTGACCCTTCCTCCTCCTCGACCTGTGGTTTTAATTTGCCTTTGAGGAGTTTAATCATCATTTTTTTGACTGAGAGTCGCAGGAGAAGTTGTAGTGTTGAGCAGTGCAAGGTAAGGAATATTTTTTTTTTGCACTGGGTCATAAAACATTTTGTATTGGGCAAAATACAGTTTTCACCTGGAAAGTTAGGGGATCACTAAAATTACCAGAATCGATCTTGACAAATGTCTGAACAAATTTTTCTTGAAATCCATCTGAGATATTTCGACATAGTAGACCGAGCGATATTTCTATCCCTGGAGCCAGAGGAAGAAAATATGCGAGAGCTCATCCTCTACTTGTATTTGGATATAGTTTGAATTTCTAACACAGTAGAAGATGTTTTAATCGTTAAGAAAGTCTTCATCATGTTTATCTGATCTCACACTGAGTGTCTCCTGTCAGTGTTCATTACCACGTTTGTTCCCTCCACAGATCCCGAGGACGCAGCCGCACTGAGAGCAACGGTGGCGAATGTTCTCTACAAGGATTCACAGACTTAGCACAGTGACACACATCAACACACTGTCTCTGTTCTTCCCCCCTGACTGTAAATACGCTGTTAATAAATCCTGAATGTCTGTCTCCTGTGCGGCTGGTCTTGTTATTTGTGTTCCCCGCAGATAGACGTGCCAGGTTCGGGTTTCTGATCTGCTCGCCCTCGCTGGCTGTAATCTCAGACGCACACACACACGGCCTCTGTCATTGGTATTCTGCCTGCCCGGGTTGTTTTTCACAAAGCTGAGAGACGATGAAAGCGCGAGGCACAATGCAGGGGCAACGCTATACTGTTTAACCTGCTGTTTTCAGCGGCGAGCGTGTGAATTTGTGAGTGAGGAGCATCAGCAGAGGCATTATGGCGCTGTCAGTCAGCGCTGACAGGCTGATGAAAAGAGCTCTTTGATTAAACATAGCGAGCGCCTTTTTCCTTTTCATCCCCTTTGGTCTCTTTTATCTAGTGTATCATCTCAAAGACATAAAGCGCTACAGATATTACATAATACAACATTTGTTACATAATGAGATTTACATGGCAGCGGTGTTTGTCAGCTGAGCGGTGAAGCGCCTGCAGGGTGCGACGGTTGGAAGTATTGAAGGAATCACCCACTGTTCCCAATGGGAGGATCCTATAACCACCTATGTACACTGCCTCCATTTCCTCATGCAATATGAATGAGCTGTGTGTGTTTGTGTTTGTGTGCCTGGAGGTAAACGCAGGCTCAGGTGTCCTGGTAGGCCACGGCCTCTCATCTCTCCTGTGTTTCTGCCCTTTAGAGACGTACCAGGGGAAGACTTTCCCTATAGAGACACGTCGCTGCTCTCAGAGCTTCAAGCTGTTTGCTTTGTCTTTGCTTGTTATCGTCAGATGTAAAAATGAAATCCTCACATCACGATTTAACTATAAGAATTATATTAAGATGCTGTATGAAGGTGTAGTTTTGTTCTTTCTGATAAACGGTCAGATGTTGCTACATTACATACAGACTCTTGAACACTAAACCCAGATGTGATTGTTGAGCATCTTTTTCTAAAACTGTGAGCACTGATCTGCTGCTGCTCTCTGCTGTTTTAGTCTTTACACCAGATTTTAGAGGCTGGCTGCAGGGATTTCCTCCCATTCAGCCACAAGTGTGAGTGTTATTAGTTCTGATTTAATCGATCATTTCAGTCAGGTTTTCATTCAGGTCATAGCATCAAAAGTGGCCTCATTAAAGCAACAAATGATCTTTTACTTAAAGCTAAATTGGAGATTTTATTGAATTCTTCGTGATCTCAGTTGATTATTATGCAATAAACATAAAGATTCCTCCTGTTAATCCTCATTTTTGATTGGTATCATTTTGATAAGAGAACTCAATAAGGGTCAGTGGCTTGTTTCTCTTCATCGGTGTGCGTCACGAAAAGAGCAAGTGTCCTGTGTATTTTGTTATGATTGATTATAGCAGTATATTCACCTCACAAACGTTTGAGTGTGCGTATGTCAAGTGCTCCTTTACATTGTTGGATGACTCATGATTCCTTGTTGCTGTTATATCATAAAATCAACACATCCACTGTTCAGCTGCAGTTTCCTTATAAGTGGTGAACATTCCTGAGCAATAAGCTCAGACTGATTTATGCTTATGACCATTAATGGTGAAGCAGAACCGGGCCGATGCGGCGTGTTGTTGTTCTTATGGATCCTATCTGTTAGAGACGGATTTAGGTCTGTTAGTTTGCAGTCGCTCCTGTTTGAATCAACCATCTGTCTCCTGATTCTGATTTCCCAGAGAAAATGTCAGGCCGTTCTGTATCCTCTGTGGTTTCCAGTGATGAATCCTGTGTGACTGTGACTTTTGCTCCGATATTTTCCCCGAGCAGGCAGGCCGGACATAAAACACGTCTGAGAGATCTGACCCTGGAACATGACCACATGGGGGTGACGGCCTCGTCGTCATCTATCTGACCTTGTGTGTATTTGTGTGTGCGTGTACGGATTTGTCTGCAACTATTTTAGTCACATCATTTCTTGTATTGACTATATCCAAAACTCAAATTGCCCTTTTTTAGCAGCGTTTTTGCCATCTGGAAGTTGGCCTTGGAGGGATATTGACTCTGGAGAGCTTTTTGTTACACAGTGTGGATCCATTCTGCTTTTTTTATATTCACTTCAAGTTAAAGGTTATCGTGGTACTGGAGCATATTTCAAGAAGAAAAATGGCACGAAGCCCCTCTTAGTTTTTAGGTCATGAGTTTTTGGGCTCATTTTGATGACTAATGGAGTAAGTGTTAAAGTCTAGATTTCCAAAATAACTATTAGTGCTTTTTGAAACTACACAGAGGAGGAAGAGAAGGTTGTCTGGATATAAAGTTTTAACTCTTTGTCACCAGCAAGAACAGATTTCACTTATTTCTTGTGGACCAGAGGTTGAATAATACTTTTTGATGTAGGTTCTTATTTATATCTATTTTGGATTTTTGAAATGGTTTTCTTTTTCTTTGTTTCCGTCTTTTTCTGATTTAATTGGGGTTTTTTTGTTCTACCTTAATTTCCTTTTCCTCTCAAATCCCCAAGTCAATTAAATCCCGTTGTTTCCTTGCAATCTTCTCTATGGGCTCCATTTCCAATTTACTTAATTTCTTCTCATTATGTTCACCTGACACTGCTCACCTGTTTAATACTGTGTCCGTCACTGAGCATGAACCAGCAGCAACGTTCTGTACTTCTCTCCTGAATCACAAAAGCATTACGATCCGGCAAATGTGAACTTCAAAAGACTGAGAGTGAACTAGTTTATCTTTTGTCACATTGACGGCTTTTTGAAACTAACCTACTTTTTGAGTCTTTATCCTGAAATGAAAAAAATTCTATCTGGTAAAAATCATATAAATAACTTAGAAAAGAGAAAATAATAAAACTGAAAGTCTACAGTCGTGTCATGTACTTTTAGGTTTCTTTGTTTGTGGAGGCCACAGGCCAAAAACAGTTGAGACATCACCATATACCACGGCTTTAATGTCTATAAAAGACCACAGCCATGAGACATTTTAGTGAGTAATAAGCCATCATGAGGACCTCGTCTATAGAACTGACAGCATGAAACCACACTCCCTTCAGGCTGCTCTGCTCTGATGTGAAGGGCTGCAGCAGCTTGGCTTGCTATCAGATACATGTTATTTAAAATGCAATATTAAGCATCTGTTTTAACATTTCTTGTCTTCGTCGAACCCCATTTGACACTTTGCCTATTGTGAAAAAATTGTGTAAGGACTAACATGATTTCTGTATGAATAAGAACAAAGTCAAGACATTATGACAAACCTACAATGACCTGAATGGAGAAGGAATCATCCAACTTTAAATGGACTTTTTAAACTTATTTTCCAAAGCTTAATCTGCTCTACTTTGCTGCTCAAAGTAAAGAAAATCTCCTCGGTGAACTGAACACGTTCTGACAGCCGACCTCTTCTTCCAGCACATATTGTATCCTCCACAACCTCCAGCGTCGGGTCACAGGGTAGCCAGGCTGTCAATC
This sequence comes from Holacanthus passer, assembly GCA_025331565.1. Lineage (NCBI taxonomy): Eukaryota > Metazoa > Chordata > Actinopteri > Pomacanthidae > Holacanthus > Holacanthus passer. The sequence goes on from JAFREQ010000053.1 coordinate 615,872, forward strand.
CTCTAAATACAGCTATACACAACTGTTGGCCTTCACACAGTCTGTTGTCATGGTGCTCGTGTAGGAAAGTAAGAACATCCACAAATTACTGGAGTCTGATCCTGTCTCGCTGTTACTTTTCCACAAACTTGCTCGACTCGTTTTTCTTATATTTCCGTTCAATCGTGTTTCAGCGCAGTGACAAATAAACCTCAGTTGAATTCTGTGGTAAAGGATGGTCCTGTGTGTCTAAGTAAAGGATCTAAGTGCATCTTCCGCCACAGATCCATTATAGTCATATTTAGTCGCGCCGTGATGTTGAATTTCTCTCCACCTTCCTGCCAGTTCACATAAACATCCTCCACTCGAGGCTTCGCCCAGCGCCCATGTCTGGACCTGGTGGCACAGCGGGAGGAGGGTGTGGTGATATGGACCTGATCCTGACTGACAGACAGCTGGACCCCCAACCTCTAAGGGCGAGGGGGGGGCTGACACGAGCTCCATCACGTTCCATCAACAGCTCCGAGCCGCTGAGGGAACTGACACCACTGATTAACAGCAGCCAATTTGGCGTGCGTCAGGCTTAATGCGGCGACGTTTCATCATCCCCTCGTGCTCGATGGGGGAGAGCTTCAGGATGAACAGCACAACAGGCAGTTTTAATAGCCGGTGGTTTTATCTCAGAGGATGCAGAGAGGATTTCAATCTGACTGGCTGCTTTATTATACACAGTAGGCTGCAAGTGTGTCTATAATAAATTGTATGGATGCAGTTAAAAATCCCAACCAGTGTTTGGATCAGTGGAACAGTGCGCTTCAAATGTGACCGGCTAATGCTTCCTTTTAACTCTCGCTGTCACTTTGAGATTAAGTATGGAAAGTCGTCCGTGCATGGCTGAGTAGAAATAGAATGTTTTAATTAATCCCACATCATTTTGCTGCATGTGGGATTTATTTTGTTGGGCCTGTTTGAAGATGCAGGACAGAATCAATTATAATGGAGGGTTTTTTTTTTTTATGCAGCAAAGAAAGTGAGAATATTTGTCCCACAGAGTTGGAGTTGGGTTTGTTGCAAAGGATGGAGTTGATCTTATGAATAGCATCTTGGTTTTTGCAGATCTGCTGATGTCAGTATCAAATTTCTCCAAAGTTAAACTCAACCCACTAATGACTGTGAATCCATCGGCACCTTTAACTTTGTGTTTAATGGCTTCCAGCAAGCATGAGGCGTCCATGTTTGTTTGCTTTTTCATGCTCATCCCTACTCTTCAGTGCTACATTGGATATATTATAGCTTTCAGAAAACTTACAACTTGGGTGCTGACGTGACTGGTATTTACAATCCAGAAGAGTAATTACGGTAATTCCAACATGACATGAATGTGGTGTTTGTCTTTTTCCGTCCCTGCTCCCTATGGCTGGTGATAAACGTTTCTCTATTTGCATGTTGCAAGTTCCACATGATTCTTTCCAGGCAGGAGCTTAAATGTTTTCCTCGTCTTATCTCAAGCCCTCTGTGGAGGATCTCCCACTCACTGAGACTGTGTTATATAACAGCCGCCTCACCATGGAGGACTGGTCTGATCAATATTCCCCTCACTGTATCCCTACCTGAGTCTCTGGGGTTAAGGCTTGTGGGTCATCCCCCTGAGTTAATCAAGCCTGCAGAGTTGCACACACACAGTGCAGATGGGAGGAGGAGGAGGAGGAGATGCTATTGAAGGACGAAAAGACAGAAAGCTATTTCTGGTGACAGGCAAAGTAAATAAACAGGCTGTAATGAGGGTCTGGATGGAGGAGTGAGCTCAGTTTATATCAAAAGTCTGCAAAGTCCTCCTGCCCACACGTCCCTTCCACAGCTTCTAATCATGTGGAGTAGAGCGGAAATCTAAAAGGCAAATTGTGTTTCATGTGCAAGCTTAAAATCTTGCTTTTAGTCTGTTGGCCTGCTCCTCCTTTAAATTCATTAAAGGCTTTGTCTGGTGATATTCTGTCTTTCAGCTCCTTAAATTAGTCCCAAGCAAATGCACTATTTACTCCTTTTTAAATAACAGTTTGAAAAAACTACAATGACCAGCGCATTAAGGAAATTACTGATCGTTTTTTAAAAAATGAAACTGTATATTTGTGAGCAGTTCTTGAAGATTTATAGGAGGAAAAGTTGACCTGTCATGGCCATATCTGTTTAATCTAGACTACAATAATAACTCATACAATGTTTAGCTGTTTTATTCTGAGGGCTTTTCCTATATCTGACCTTGCTCACTAATAATTATCCATAAATACAATTACATGGCTACTTAAGCGGCGTACTGTAAGTCTGCCTCAGAATTTATCCCTCACGAGGACTGAAAGCCTGCGGAGATGTTAATGTGTTACTCCTCTGGATGGACGTTTGTATTAGTCATTCCCTGCCGCGGATCCGTGTGGCCCCTCCGCTCCAGCCTTTTCATGCATAAAGTCTGGGAGGACGAAACACGCTGCTTTATGCAACACCTCCACCGGACGGACCGAGTCGAGCGTTGGCTGCCGCCTCGAGCTCAACTTTAAAGGTCAAAAAGTCAACACATACCCTTTTTCTTGTTCCTTTTCATAATGGCGATGTCTTGAGGGATCAATCTGCGGTTTTGAGACGGAGCATCTTGCTATGTGCTTGTCTAAAGACGCCGGTGCAGAAATAGTCCGACCACAGCGTGTTTTCTGTGAGAATTGATGCTTTCCTGGCAGAGGTGTCACCTGCTGCAGCGCTGACAGGATGTGGTGTGCAGAGTGACTCAAAACAGGGGAGGGGGCGTGTTGAGGGGGATCTTCTCTAACGAGGTCTGTTGTAATTTCGTGTTTCTGTAATGTTCCCAGGCTTCACCGGTGCAGGGAGAAAATAGCAAAGCCTGACATCTCTGACAAGATGAATATAGTTTGCTGTTTTGTGAGAAAACAGGAATGAAATCGAACGCAGATGTGTCCCTGTACAAAAAAAACTAATGGCAGTGGACTTTTTGTTGTGACATTTCTTTAGCAGCGTAGGTTCAGTCCGATCTCATTAGTTTGGTTGTGTAATTTAGTTTGTCACGGTGACATCTCTCATATAGCACACAAGCTGCAGCTAGTTTCTTGTATGAAAGCTGCCATACAAATTAGGTTTATTATTATATTACTATTATCTGTCTGTGTCATGGAAGAAGGACAAGATGGGAGCCTTCAATGTTGGGAGGGGTCAGCTGTCGAAGCCCCCGGTGCTCTGGGAACATCTGCCTTCTCTGTTCTGACAAACAGGTTCTTTATATAGCAGGATGTACCAGTGAAGGGCACACACAGGGAGCTTTTGCGAGAGATCATGGGAATCAATCTGAGATCCAGTAAAACCAGGAACTGGCTGCTCTGGCTGTCTTGTAATGGAGCCCTCCCACAACCAGTCTGGTGATTCACACGATTCAGACAGAGGGAGATTAGAGATTTTAAACGGCTGCCCTCTGCGTTTCCAAATGCTCCCATCACTCCTCTGTGCTGCCGGTTAATATCGAAATTAAGAATACAAACGGAGCTAGCCAGAATACATATTTTATTAGGCAGAGAAAATACTGTTCAGAAGAAGAGAAACACCAAAAATAAACTTCTGTCATACATTTCCTCTCACACGGCGTAGGAAGGTCACGAGTACATCAAAGAGAAACAAACATCGCCAATCTACTGGACGACCTCGGCGAAGAGGTCGGATGGACGCTGTAGCACAGTCACGGCACGGCTCAGGTGTTGAAGCAGAGCATGATCTGAGGCAGTTCCCCACACTATGAAAACACTGAGACGAGAGAGGCGGGTGGCACCGTAGTGGGTCGTTCAAATCAGCAAACATGAGGCGTCAAAGTGAACAACATCAGCCAAAAAGGTGGTAAATACACAAAGAAGACCGGCCCTCTGAATAAAGATGAGTCTGAAGAGGGGCCTTGGCACAGAGCGTCAGCCGAGTGATGAAAATCTCCTGAAAGAGGCAGAGAGGGAAGGCAGCTGGGGTCGGCTTTTGGCAGCTTTTTCTCACCGGAGCTCGGCGGACTGGTTCGGGGGAAGATGGGACCCGCTCCACTTTTTTCCCATGTGAAACACAAAAGCCGAAACGAGGCAGAAAAACCCTGCTCGGACTCTTAACGCACACACATGCACACGCACACACACGGCCCCTTCAGACTTTCCACGTGACACAATCAGACTAGTACACAAACATGCAGACTTATACAAAGGCAGAACTTTACAAAGTCATGCAGATGGAATGTTTTGATATTTCTGTAGTCTGACTCAAATATGCTTTGCTGGCTGGCCTGAAGTCTATTTTTATTAGAGGGGATTTATAGGGAACTACTGTAATTCAGCCTGGGCCGTCGTGACAGACTGGAAGAGCGCTCCTGGAAAACTTAACCACATTTGTCTTCTGATGGGGGAAGAAAGAGCAAAAGGGGCTTTACAAAGCTGGATATAAGCAGCCTAGATCAGAAACCTCAGATCTCTTTTAAAATTCTCCATGAGAACCCGTCCTTGTCTCTTAGAGAGGTAGCCTGATCCAAACCTAATTACAGAAGACTTCAAAAAACTTCAAGGCTTCTCAAAATTTCCTTTGAGCATGTTGGAAATGGCATCCTGAGTACCAAGACTTTTTAGATGAGTCATGTGGATTCTTAAAGGAATAGTTTGACATTTTGGGAAACGAGGCTTGTTCACATTCTTGACAAGAGTATGTTGAGATGACTGATACCACGCTCGTAATCGTCCGCAGATAGTGTCTCTGTCCAAAGAAAACTAGTCCATCTACCAGCACCTCAAAGACTTAGTGAGATTACTTTGTCAGGTTTGTTTTATCAGTGATTCCCAATGAGGGGCTACTTCAGTAGTAGTCTGGATAAGATCGAAGAGTAGCTAATATAAATTTGAAAATACTGAAATTACGTTTTGTTTAGGAGAAAATATCCACATCTCGAGTCACCTGAGCATTAAGTGTTTTAACCGAAAACTAGAGAAGTCAAAACAGTTACTCGAAGTAATGTATAAATGGTTGAATAGATGGCTAAAAGAAATGGAAACACGTACATGTGGTCCCAGTTTGGGGGTTTAGAAATAGGGTCAGCCCTGGTTCAAATAGATAACTAAATAAAACACTTAGCTAAAAGGATAAATGGTTGAAGTAGTTACCTGAGTAATGAGTAATCTGGCTCACAGGTTGGAATAAAGATACACATTATGGATAAATGTCCACTTCTGCTCTGCAAGTGGTAGAGGTACAAATGCAAACTCGACCAAACAGACTCGTATGTAACTCCAGTAAATGAGAATTTAATAGCTTAAACATTCAGAAGATGATGGGTGTCGAGGACCTACCGGAACCAGGAGGGTCAGGAGCCACTGGTTTAATCTGTAGAATGGATGTTTGTTGTTGGATGGATGGATGTTTGCACGGATTAAAAAGAGATGTAACATGTTCATTAGTGAGCTTTAGAGGCGCTTGTAGGCAGATTTTGTTAACCTTGGTCTGTTTCCTCATTTTCAGTCTTTATCCTAAGCCAAGCTAACTGGCTCCATATTGACCGTAGACATGAGCGTGGTATCTCCTCAGATAACTTGTTAAGCAAATGAAGTGTCCCAAAATATAAAATAATTCTTTTAACTTATGTGAACCGAAATTATTTAAGTTTACAATTAACACTTTTATCATTTACTTGATGATTGAAAGTAATTCTTCTACAGCCAAATCACAAAATATCCCACTAAAATTCATTTTAAATCATTGTAATGTTTTTCCCTTTGAGAGCGCGTCAGTGAACCCAAGCAGCTCAACAGAGGTTTGAATATACAGTGTCATCATAAAGAATGATTCGACTCACAGAGATCAGATCGACTCATAACTGGCTTTCAGCCACTCCGCGAACTAGACTAATTTAATATAAGAGATAATCATGGTGAATGTCTTAATTCTACAAACACAATGATGTAAACTCAAGAACGACGGTGGCGAACGCTCGTCCATGTTCTGGCAGTGTGAGACACCGTGATCGGACGGTCCAGACACGAACAGCGTCGCGCCACGTCGCTGCAACCGGTCGAGATCCGAGGAGGCGGCGGCCGCCGTCGAGTCCGGCTCACAGGTTCTCGTTGGTGTCGTGTCGGCACTGGCTGTCGGTCGAAGGGTTCAGGAAGGGCAGCTCGTCGCCGCAGCCCTGCAGCTTCAGGACCTGAGTGCTCAGGTCCAGGCAGCACTGTGGACACACATCGGCAGACATCATTCGTACTGGATCAGCAGAAGTCAGGACAATCAAAATACTCGATAGTTTTAAACCTTCAGGTGTGAAAAGCAAAAACACAAAATATTCTCTTGTATGGGCTTTGGAAAAATGAAGATTTGCTGCTTTTCTCTGTTTTAAATTGTTGTACATATTTTCCGGGTTTTGGATGGTCGGATGAGCAAAACAAGTGATTTGAAGACGACACATCAGATTCGAGAATAATCACTGTGTCTTCATGGTTCTTTGATCAGTCTGCGTTCAGTAATTGGAAACTTTGTGTGAGATACTTCCTGTATATAACACCATGTAAAACACTGTCTTTCGTCAGTTCCATACACTCGTCATGCTGTACCTGATCATTATGCTAAAACCAAGCCGTCAGCTCTCTGTAGATAAAATTGTTCCTCCTCTCAGGATTTTGCCTGATGGAGCTGATAATAGTTTTACGTGTAATCAGCTCTCATACAGTGTGTGGACAGTCTCTGCATTGTTCACCAAATCCTTCATTGTTGGTTTAGCTTCTAAAGGCCTCAGTTCAGCTCAGATCGAAGATTATCATCTGGACGGTCAAATAACAGATGCAGAAGTTCCAAAGGACGACAAATGTAACACTCACTTACACTTATAGTTAGTTTGAATATGTATTTTATATATGATGTAATTTCATAATTTTACTTAAATGTGTAGATTTATGTATTATTTCCTACTTGTCTGATCAACAGTCCAAATCCCAAAAATATTCAGTTTACAAGAAAAGCAGCAAACGTTTTGTTGAAAAAATGTTTTTGCTCTAAATCTTTCTAATAAAAAACATCAGAAGCTGCTAAATCATAAAGAATCAACAAACAGAAGGATTTAACATGATGAAGATGATGAGTACCTTCTGCCGTCCCTGTGTTAAACAACATTTCACTAAACCCTAACATGATTTACACCATTAATCCTAATTAATTACTATATTGTTTCTGAAAGTTTGCAGCCACGAACAGGAGGGAACTTGAAGGTAAATGTTCATCTCATTACAAAGTTCTTTAGGGCTAATTTACAAAATTGGAGCTCATTTTCCTTTCATGCCCTCAAGTTGCTCTCTGATTAGATTTTAGGATGATATTAACCAGATGTAACACTGGAATAAGAGAGAACACTGATTTCAGATTGTCAGATACTCTCTTCATGAGGTTTAAATTGCATTTCCAAATGTGCAAATTCAAAATTCTCCCTCACAGCTTGTCCTCAATTCGTTCTTATCTGGCTTTTACCTGCACAGTGGGAATCTAACAAAAAGCTGTGGCGCTAAAATGAATCTACCCAGCCTTCCCCTTCAGATAACACCACATCCAGGACATCTCTTTGTAAGACGTTCTGCCTCCATCTTTCCCCCAGAAATGTTTATTTTTCTGCTACCATTTATTTTTCTTTTCTAAAAAAAAACCCCACCAAAAGACACGATAAGGCACATTAATATTAGCAAAGCAAATGAGGACCTTACTTTAAGTTCCAGCAGAGTGTGAAGGCCCAGGCACAGCTCAAACGCCTCGTCCTCTGAAAGGGAAGAAGAGAGGGAAGATAAGGGGAGAGGGATAGAAGAGAAGAAACTGGATTTTATTACACCGAACACCCTCGGCCGTACGTGCATACATTAGACTGAATCCAGGTTAAATCATCAACACGAGTAAATTATTCATTCCTGTGTTAACGAGTGGTGATAAGCATATGTACTTGCGAGGGTGCGTATGACTCTCGTAGCAGCAAAGTGAGAGAATTTAATGTCTGTGACAGAGTCGGGCACTGGGACTAAATTAGAGTCATTATTCACAGGAGGAATTAAGGAGTCGGTGCAGACGAGAACAGCAACATAAATAATTGTGTGTCTTTTATCTTTGTGAGGTTAAAATGTCCTTGTGACAAGAAGATCAAGTTCGTCTTCAAAGTAAGGGATGTTTTCACCAAGTGAGGACACAGTAACATTTCTGTAATTTTATGCTTTCAGGCTCTGGGAGCAAGATTTGACTTTGAGAAAATAGTTTGGCATTAAGTCACTTTCTTGCTCAGAGATAGATGATGTTCGATACCACCCTCACATCTGTGCAGTAAATATGAAGCTGCAGCCTTCAGCCGGCTCATCTTATCTTAAAGATTAGAAACGGTCCAAAGGTAACAGAGTCAGCCTGCCTGCATCGCCAAAGATCACTAATTAACACGGTATCTGGTTTGTTTCATTTGTATAGAAGCCAAAGTGTTAAAATGATATGTGTTAATTAATGAGCTTCAGAGGTGCTGGTTTGTTGCCTCCTGCCGTGAAGTGATGGAACATGTGTTTAAACAGTTAAGCTTCATCTTATGGATGTATGTATGATGTTCATGCTTCTATTATTGTAGCCAGAAATATCACATTATAATGACATTCATCAAACCTGTAACACTAATGTTAGAGCTGAAATATAGTGAAATTACTTGACACCATATTTCCATGATTTTATCAAACCGAACAGTGAACAGTTTTCATTCTCGTTTCTTTTGGATGTTCATGGTAAAATGAATCAGGCTGGAACCAGACAGAGCAGCGTGTCGGTTCTGCTGCGGCTGCTGTGCCTCTGTTTGACCGGCACAAAGCCTCGTATTCAAAGTAAAACTGCTGTTGAAGGCAGGTTGCTGATGGTTCATGGTTCTCGCTGAAGTCACCGTGTACTGACACATCTCTAGTGCCTATTCATAAAAGTGTTTACTCTTGCTGTTCCATGAAGGGCTTTATCTACTCTGGAGAAAATGCTCACCTGTACAGGAAGTCATATTTCTTACAAGAGCAGAAAAAGAGATACTCAAACATAATGAACCTCGAATCATCGAGTAAGAAGAAACTGAGAAACAAACTGATTAGTAAGTGTCTTTAAATGGAAAGGAACCGTCTTCATGACAAAAATAAACTGTGGCGTTTCTTCCACAGATGGATCATGAAGCAAAAAGGTCACAGGTGACTTTTTCCCTTTTCGTGTTGTTTGTCTTGAGATCTGATTATAACACACGTCGCCAAAAAGCACTTATCACTGAAATTACTCAGAAGAATCTAAAGAAGTTCCTCAGTAAACAGCGTCTTCAGTACTTCGCTTTATAAAGCGTGGTTTCTGTTGGCGCCGTCTGTGTCTGTTCAGCCACGGTGACAATTACTGCTCATGATAATTATCTTCCCACTTTTCAGCATCAGGGGATCTTTGCCTAAAAAGACGTCCCTGGCTCTGTCGCAGCTGATGTAAAAGCTTTTATGAAAAGTGCGTGCAATATTATTGTGTTGCATCGTCAATATAAAGTGGAAAAGATCAGCAAAAGAGGCATTTATTCGCCTGGAAATATTGTTAATTATCACTTTAGCATATTCTTATCGACCTCGCTGTCCTTTTCTTTAACGGTGATTTCTGCCTGGGTGCTTTACTACTTTGCTGTCGAGCACATGTACGACTTAAAATCTCTTTCTGCAGGAATGACACAGCAGGTGAAGTCACATTTTTCCACCAGAGTTTTTTCTGCATTTATGCAACTAGAAAATCATTTAAAGTTAAAACATTGATTTCAGAAGCTATTGGATGGATTGCCATAAATTTTGGGACAGATATTAATCATATGCAGACAAAGGAAGGAAGGACATTGGTGACCTGACTTTTCATTTCATTTGTCATTTTGAGTGAAACTGTTGGATGCATCGCCCTAAAGTTTGGTTCAAACATTCATGCCTCCCTCAGGATGACATGTAATAACTTTGGAGATCCTTTAACTTACCATTTGTGCTATCACTCAATTTGTCCAATACTTGGTTTCAGCAAACAGACATTGGCGTTTTGTCTGAAAGCCCTGCTGTACAGCCTCACAGAGCTGCAGGCAGACTTGTGTTAACTAAGAAATTCAACTGTTTTCCTTGTACGGTGCGATCTGATGTTCGTACCTTTGACGTAGGCTGAACACTGGACCGTCTGTCTGCCCAGCTGAAGCTGCAGACCCGTCACCGAGCCGCTCACACCACATGGTGAACTGTCCTGACTGGGCACCAGTCTGATAACACACAGACACAGAACAACATCTGAGCTTTTGGTCACATTTCATTTCAGTAACTTTCTCCCACAAATAGTTTTCTTCATTACCATGTCATAATTTTGATCAGATTTTTATTTAAATGTCAATCAAAAGTTTGTGCAGCTGAGATGTTATTAACCAGCATTTTGAAGACAAACCGTTTTAGCAGCTTTCACTTGTTACCTTTAGAGCTGATTTGACAGGAAGATGAGAACAAAATGTCTCAACTCTTTAAGGCAATGCACAGTCTGAGCTTTATCTGGCCTTTTACTGTCTTTCCTTAAAGATGAAGGTAAAGTCAGGTCTTTAACAATCTGGAAAAAAATCTTCCCTAAGAGCTCATAGTCTTTGTGAAACTCTGCTTAAAGCTTATATTTCCCTTCTGTTCTTTGATATCTTTAAACTTTTACTCCTTTTTATCAGTATTTGCTTTTGATTTGACTGTCAAAGCACTTTTAAATTGCTTTATATATTTTGAAGGTGGCAGCTAATATATATGTCGTGAGTGTGTTTGCAGTTGAGAGGCCGTTTCTTACCCGAGCCTCTGGCAGCAGGAGGTGGAGATGTGGTTATGTTGGCTGCCGGTGTTGATGGATGCCTTGACTTCGGTCTCGCAGCACTGTGGGGAAGACAGAGGGGGATTTTGGTGTCACAGTGTGATTTTCCACTTCAGTCTGGCGACACCGCACGCGAGGAAACAACCAGTCACAACAGTACATTAGCGCGACTCTGGGGAGCCTTTAAAAAAAACCCACTCATCTCTTTTCTTTTGAACAAATCTATTCAGCTGCCACACGACTGTGAAAGTGCCAAACTGAAGTCGACTGTTAATCAACTTTGCACAAACGTAATAAATCCCCCGTTGATGCAGTGTTTCCAAGGCAGCTCTTGTTTTTTGAGCTGAATGTTATTCTGTGTTTTTAACTTGATCTGTATTGATCTTTGTTGGAGTCTTAAATCCCTACTCTTCCGTTAATGACTGCAGGCGTTTGGACCGACAGCCTAACAGTTAATAATCAGGTTATAAATAAACCAGCAGGGACCGTCTGTGAGCCATTACACATCACGAGTTGTTTTTTTTTTAATTATTACCCGATCTGTTAAGTTCATGTTGCTGACGCTATTTCCAAGATGCTGATTCTTCAGTTTGTTGAATGCGCATTTATTTTTCAGACTTAATGATCTCGAATGCATCACTGGTGCATGAAATATTAACCAAGTGAGTCATTTGAGTTCAACACAACAACTCCACGCCAAGGAGAAACGAGATCTAAGACAAGTCACATGATTCATTTTACAAACTCGCGAAGCGTTGAAGCGACTATGATCAGTGTTTTTAATAATACGGCGGCTCAAATGACAATATGTGAAACGAGTCATTCACACTGACAGGCCCACAAACATAATCACTCTGCAGTTTCTCCTCAGCTCGGCAGAGCTTTTTAACACCTTTCAGCATCTTTTCCGTCTCATTGTTTTGGTTTTCTGGCTGCCAACTTTATTGTTTCAGTTCAATCTTACAACTTTCACAGTGTCGTTTTCAGCAAAAGGCAATTATGTTCTTAAAGTGTTCAGCACCAAACAACTAGTTGGCATCTAGCTGGTGAACACAGTTTAGCAGCTTAAGAGTCAGACATTTGTATCAGGAGTTGGTAGAGACCAAAAATGGAGATAGAAGAGAGTGAATACTGAACTTATATTGATCCAGTGGACAAAACACAACTATATAAAAGCTAATGTTGCTGCATTTCTGTAGGATGTGTAAGTAGGAACTGAACTGCATGTTAGTGAGTTTTCCAAATCCACTTAATATGTCAGTGTTGTTTTCACAGCTCGTTTCCTCCGCCCAGTTATTGCAGGTTTAAAGCGACAGTTTGGCATTTTCTTGTCTGTAGCTTCGTATTCAACAGACAGATATGAGAGTGGAATTGTCTCATTTAACTGTTGGCACAAAAAAGCTAATAAGGATAAGTGTATTTCCAAAATGTCCTTTAAACTTCATGTTCTTTCTTATTTTCCCATCATTCAAGCGTTTTACAGTCGTACTGCAAACAGACAGCTCGTCCTAATTTCCCCTGACGTTTCTCTTCTTCTGCATCTCGTAGTTGCTCCGTTGCCTTCAGAGCCCTTCATGTCACAAAGACACGTTTTAATGGGAAGCGGAGGAAAACTACAGTGCGGCTGATTGTGGTGGTTTATGGGAACTGTTGTCTGTAAGGACCTTTTTCTGTTCAGCGCTTGATGTCATGCAACCTGTGCACATGTCTGCGGCAGAAACATAAAGTAACGATAGAATGAGGATGCATTCAGGACATATGGTGTCTCTGCATGCGTGTGAGATAAGCAGTACACCACCCCCACACTCCTGAGTGTCAGACCATGTACAAATTAGATGTTTTTCCTCAGTCAAATGCAAATATATCCCGGCTACACTGCTTTGTCTTATTTCGTAACAATAATGAAACAATAATGTTTTTCGTAATTTATATTTATGGAACCAGATTAAAGTCCTTGCAGGCAGAGCTGTCAAAACACTGGACCCTGACAAGCCAGGAATACTAATATTATAAGCAAGCTAATACTGACTGAGTGGATTTTTTTAAATGCAATTATTTTAAACCTTAAAAAAAGGAGGTAACACCTACACACTGACTCCAAACCACGACGTCAGAGCTTCCAAAAACAGGAGATATAGTCGGATACAGCACATTTCAGCGTCCTCACTAAAACATATATATTGACATTGAGCATGTTAGAGCCCCAAGAAGAGGTCATATGAAATATTTAGTTTTGGTACAGCGTCTGAACAGTAACGTAGATTAATGTGAGTGTGTGTTAACAGTAGAATATGATGCATGTATGGATGGCTGTCGACGCTTGTTGATAGAGTTGAGAAAGTTTTAATATCCTCTGAATAGTTGATGTAGTAATGTTGCTGTGTTACCAGCCTTTGGGATTCATGTGCTTTTAATTCAGTTTTTATTGCATTCTTCTTGAATTGTGACTCATTTTCAGATATTTATCACAGGTTGGATGATTAACTTCTGCCTGTCGGGATGTCGTGACCATTTTTTAACAGTTTAATCTGACAAATCTGATTTGGATCAAAACATTTTCCTTTGAAGTACATTTGTAGTTTGGCCTCAGTTTGCAGGTGTTTCTGTTTTCAGTGATCACAATATTTGAAAACTGTCTAGACAAAAGAAAGTCTTATATATTTTATTATAAGTTGCCTCATATAAGATTTCATAACATCTACTTTTTTACTGTCCACTTCCTGGTTCCTGTTTCTTCCTCTCCCTGTCGTTCATGTCACAAATCAATATCTTATCCACGTGACCTGAGGATTTTTCCCACCTTGGAAATAAACACGTTCAGTTTCCATGAGCCTTGTTTTGATCCCTCACTCTCTGTACAGACTGAGCTGAGCCCCCTTTGTCCTCGCAGGCACACCGGCTTATCAGCAAGCCCACAAACCTGCTCTCCTGTCTCAGTCCTGGCCCTGCATAAATCCCCCTCTCTGTCCCTGAAGTGTAAAAATAGCTGCCGAATGAGTAACTGAGGAACAATTTGCGTTTAATAAGTTGATGATAAAGCCGAGCAAAGAGTAACGGGGGAAAACGCTGAACCTACCAGAAAAGTCCTGAGTGAAGTGCTGATTTTAAATACACTCACACACACAGAAGCTGTGAAAAGCAGGTGTTTGATCACTGTATTGATTCCTGTCAAAGGATGAAAAATGGCTCCATCCTTGGTGTCATACATGGCTGCAAGTCTTTCTTATCAGGATCCAAAATATTAGCCCCTGGAGATCAGTGGGTATTTAATATTGGCACCCTTGTATTCGCTGTCTTTGTCCTTGACTTTGACTTGAATTTGATAAAAGAATGAGACTTATTTTCATTCTTTTTATTATTGTCATAATTAATCACTTCATGTTTAGTCTTTACATGTTAGAAAGTAGTAAATAATGTCCATCTCAAGATCCACAAGTCCAAGCTGAGATTTTTTTAGGTTTGCTCATTTTGTCTGATCAACAGTCTTAAAACTCAAATGTCAATTTACAATCAGATAAAACTGACAGAAGCAGTAAATCCTCACATTTGAGAAGCTGGAAACAGAAAGTTATTTGCTTGGTAAATGAGTTATCGATGATGAAAATTGCTGTCTATCAATTTTCTGTCGATCAATGAATCAACTCATCCTTTCAACATTGAACAGCAGTTTTAAAATCTCTATTGAATCAGAGCATGTTAAGAAAGAGGAAATGTTATTAAGACTAAAACTCAGTCTGTATCTATTAGTTTAGTCAGTTATTCTGTGTTGGACGTCTGTTTTTGTTCTTCATCAGTCCTACATCATCGTTTAAACCAACATCGTGTTTCAACATTAAGCATCAGTCGTCTCTGGTGGCTAGATGTGAAAAATCAGCCCGAGGACGGACTGAATCACTCCTCGAGCGTTCTGCGTGACCTTTCTGCATACATTAATCATCGGAGTGTCGAGAGCGTGTTAGATCGGGGACCACAGGGAGCATCTCCATATGAAGCCAGACCTCCATTAATGCCTGATGTGTTTCAAGAAAGCTAGTTAATAAAAAGCATGAATACTGAGTCACTGCATGCATAATGGTTTTCTACTTTGTGTTGTCTTTTAACGGGGCCGTTTAAAATGCTGCAGAGTCTGACACTAAAACAGACTGATGATGCCGTCGTGGTTCGATTGGGTTTCGTGTTATTTAAGTGGCACGTCACCAGTTTTACCTATGACGATCTCTTGTCACAAGGGATAGTCCTCATGACCCTCGTGATGTCATCAGGGTCATGATGTCATCAGGGTTATGTCAGATTGGGCTTGAGGCTTAACTTTTTTTTTGCCGTTGTGTGTGTATGGAGTTTGAAGGATGTTTGCATTTACCAGGCAAGGAGGCTCTAATGAAAAACACAGTTGAGCTGCATTGTGGGAAACGTAGTGTCCAGTGCTTGACCCAAACTAGGGAATAAGAATCAGTATATCTCTCATCTCATCTGTTTCATGTGAGTGCCCCATCTTTATAAAACCAACATGCAGGATTTCCTCTTATTTTAACGCCTGAATAAAAAGTAATTTTATCAAGATCTTGTTACCGAACTGTTGTAAATTGTATAAATGTGGCTACAATCGTCAACAAGGAGCCTCAGTTTCAACAAGCCACACTAATGTAACGGCAAGGTTTTGCAGGCATAAATTTAGAAAACTGTCTCAATTAGCTTTAAGTGAAACTGCAGTGTAGGTGCAGTCATCATTGAGGGGCTGTGAGAGTCAACGTGGGGTCCAAGAGGGCAGAACTAGACCCCAGGTGAGAGGGTTACCTGAGTTTCAATAAGCAACTGCACAAATTTTAGTCCCAATTTATTCTTTTTGTTTTCCCTCTTTTTGTCCATTTCGAGCCCCTGTGCATTTGTTACCCCTGTAGCCTACTTTTAAACCGTTTTGGACCCGTGTAAACACGTTAACCAGGTTGGACCTCGAGTCACCGTGACTCAGTTGTCTGTTGTTCTGATCCAGCCCGACAGCTGCTCGTCCTGCCGAGCTTTGATGTGTTGCACAGGGGGAATAAATGAAGAGTGGGCTTCGAGTGATGAGTCATGGAAGCAGATGCCTTTGTGTTCTCTCTTGTTTTCAGTTTTTGTAAAATCGTAGGAAATAACATCGAATGTGAGCGAGGAGAGACAGTACATTCAGCAGTACCTTGCATTGAACAACCAGAGCTGTGAGGAGGGTCGAGCTCTCCGTGCCCTCGGTCTTCTCGGCCGTCTGTCTGGCCCCGGCCTCGCTGCTGTCGTCCTCCTCGTCCGACCGTAGGCTCCTCTCGCTCTCCTCCAGAGACTCCCTCTCCTCCGTGGAGTCGTCGGCCGTGCTCTCGCTCCTCTCCTCGGCGTCGGCCGCTCCGTCCTTGGTGTCGGCCAGCGGGGAGCGAACCCGGGCGCTGGGGTCCCGGGCCTCCCCTCGCAGCCGCGTGATGTTTCCCTCCAGCAGGCGGCGCTGGACGATGCTGTGAGGTTGCTGGAGACATAAGAGTAATGGATGTCAGATGGCAGTTTTCTTAGCAACAAGCAGAAATGGATGAAAGCAAATTTGCCCAATTTTACACCAAAATATAGGATTTTGTGAAATTGGATGCTTGTGCAATCTTTTCGATTTCAAAGCAAAATTGCAAATTGATGGTTACATGTTCTCAGATGTGAGGCTTTGCTGCTTTTCCTGACCTTACATTATGGTAAATTGAATATCTTCAGGTATCAGACTGTTGGTCGGACAAAACAAGACATTTGAAGATGTGAAGATGTTTTACAGGGTGAAATATCTCTGAGACACTGAGACACTCAAAGTCACATAAAATCCAGGATGATTCGAGCTGAAGAAAATGAGGTGGTTGTACAGTGAGCACATTCATTCTACATCAGGAGGAGAGGTTGTGTCTGTGTGTCGACCCCCCTCTGCATTATGAAAACAAATATTGATAGTATAATTATCTCACCAGAGAATGTCAGATAGCTTGTGACGCAAGATGCATTTAGATATGTCACTGTCTTAAAATAACATGTCAGTGTAGATCTTGTGCCTCCACATTATGATATTCTTGCTTTCACCCTAAATACTGCGTGTGCATGTCCAGGCTGCTGATTTATGGTGTTTATTATTCAAATTTGAGCTCTGGCCTTGAGAGTAAATACAGCTTCAAAACCTGGCAGCCATCACACACACACACACACACACACACACACACAGTTTAAAGCGTAATTCTTCCTGATTTGCAGTAAAATTTTTGATGATACTTTTATGTACACAGGTACAAGAGAACAAGGTGTGAAGTTACAGGTATAACAGAGTGACAGTATTTTTTTTTAAGTTAAATTGTTACCACACTGCAGCAAGTAAAGGCTGTTTTTAACTGGATGCTGAGGTGAGGTAGAGACTTCAGGAGGCATGGCAGTGTGAGTGGCCTTTCAGAGCCTCCCTCCTCCTTCTTCTGCTCCCCCACAGAAAATAACACACACACACACAGATTTCAATTGCTAACTTTAGCTTCAGTGCTTTCCAAACTACCTGAAATGAAGGTCACATTATCATGTCATGAAAGCCAGTTCCACACTCTCAGGTCATGGCTGTCGTGCGAGGATTTCTGGTGTGGTTTTCTTTTTGCACCACGAGCCTGAAGTCTAAATGCACAAAGATTTTTAAAAATGATGTTGTCACATGTTTGTTGCTGTATATATTTACAACTAGCGTGAAACACATGGCCACTGACGGACTGTTCTCTCTGCATCACATAAAAAGTAAATTATATTTCAGCTGCCTGTTCCTCTGTAATCACATTGCTGTTCTGGGTTCAGACTTTCAGACAGCGCACTTTGAAAAGAGCAGGCCACCCGACACCAGCACAGTCACTGCATTAATAAAACACACAGCATTTGGCTTTCCTTTCAGGGGATTCTTTGTCTCACCGAGATCTTTAAGATATTCAAATGAACAAACATGTATCGTGAAATAATTTTAGCTCTAAACATACAAAGTCAGTCTAAACTGAGTAGGTTAAGAAAATCAGCTCTTAATTAGAAAATCTCTTGGACGAGCCATAAAGACAAATTATTACAAAGAAGGGAACTTAATCAGCTATTTAAATGTATTATACTCATTTCTGACTCCAAGAACATTAAAGCAGGTTGGTTTTGTTAATTTGGAACTACAGTCTTACAATATGATCAAGTTGAACGAAAAATCATCTGCATACGCTTCAGATAGTTAAGAATCGAGAGAAAGGAAAACTGTATTGTAAAGTCAATACTGGTCAATCAAGAGATCACCAAAGTCGATATGATTCATCTCGTCTTTACCACCTTTCAGCGAAACTCCCCCTTTGGGCCAAAGTGTTGGAACAATTGACTGAATAACTGCTTTTCCAGCCAACATTGGCATCTGTGGAGCCATAAAGTTTAAGTGTCTTGGTTGAGTGCCAGTTTCACAAAGGACATCTGTCTACCTGTTGTTCTCACAGGCTTTGTGTTTCTACCACCAGTCATACACACCTGTTGCCTCTCCTGTCTCCTCTCTCTGAATCAACAGCAGTCGCTAAGCTTTTATAGAAATGGGTTTGTGTGTCCACTTCAAACTGTTCCAATTGGAGAAAACAAGCCTTTAAATGTCGCCATCGATGCTACTGTTACTGCTCACGACGATGTTCACAGACTGAAGAGTTCACTCTGGGTCGTTTGACCCCCATTACATGTGCAGACATCCCGGGTCATCTTATAGCAGACTGGTCGATTCTTATACTGTAGATATTATGTCTGAGAGGAGATTGTTTCAGATTGCTAATTTAATCCATAGGATTTGTGTACATGGGCACGAATTGTCCATTTTTTTTCGTGACAGTCGCCGCAATCTTCACATGGAAATTTTGTGTCCATGTACATGAATCCTATAGGTTCAATTTCTATTTGAGCTCATCAACATTTAACCAAAATCAAAGTGAATCTAACTGATTACATTTCCAGAGTATTTCACAAACAGAAAAGATCTTTTTCTAACCTTTATCATAGTCTTTTTGTTGCTTAAACCTGAACACAGAGTGGACATGAACGCACGCTGGACGCTCACCATCCAGCCAAACCACCTTCCTGCAACTTGCTGATGCAAAACATAGATGATGCTGATTGTCATTTAAAAAGGGAGCAATTTGTGCCCATATGCATCAATCTTATAAGATTACATTTCAGGACTATTTCAAGAACTGCCGTGATGCTCTGCTGACTTTTCAGGCCCGAAGCGACAGTGACACTGTCCCCGGGTGGATTGGCGGCTCTGTTACATGTTGTGACGTGAGACCAGGCTGCATTATTTGATGTTCTGCTCTGATTAACATGCACACAGCAATGCTCGATTGTACCGTTAAAGTATTCCTGAGCAGAATTTGAATGAAGACAAGGACGATTTCACAGGCTGGCGAGCGGCGAGGAGACAGAAATATATGGAAAGAGAAATAAGAAAAGGCATCAGAGAGCGAGGCTTTCTAACCTTAACATGGCTGTAATAATGTGGCCTCGTGCCTGGCCGTGTCTGAGTGTCGTGGCCTCGCTCTCCGTGTGATCTGTCATTATGTTTCAGTGGCACTTGGTGTCAGACATCCATCTGTGGATCTGCGGCTCAATCCAACACCTCGACAGATCATCGAGGAGTCATTCTTGGCAGCCTGTCAGGTCAAAACGCACTGATTCATCTAAAAAAAATCCAATACTGTAAAAACAAAACAGGCTTCTGTAGTGGATGTCTTGCTATTCATAGGCCCGTCTCTGTCAGTCCAGCAGGCTTCCTGTCCAAAACAACAACACTTCAGACTAGTAATCACCGCCCGTGTCACCCGGTTCGATTTAGCCCATTCGTTCCTCTCTGAGCTCCAGCTGTGGCCGAGCGGCTCGTAGCTGCTTTACAAACAGCCTCTCCTCCTCTTTACGTCTCTCCTCTCGCCTTAACATCGTCCTCTCCTGTTTGCTCCTCATATTCTTCTCCTTTTCCATTATTGTCTTCTCCTCTCCTCTTTCCTTTCCTTTCGTCCTTTTTCTCTCCTCCTGTCATTTCCTCCATTATCCTTAATTTTCCTTTCCCTTACCTATCCTTTCCTTTATCTCCTGGTTTCCTTTCCTTTCTTTATTTCTCCTTTCCTTGCCTTTCTCCCTCTTCTCCTTTCCTTTCATTACCCTTCATTCTTTTACTACTTTTCTTTTCTCCTTTTTCTTTTCTCTTATCTATTTTCTTAACACCTCCTCCTTTTCTTTTCTTTCATTTCTGTTCCTTTCCCTATTTATCCTATCCTTTCCTTGTTTCCTGCTCCCTTGCTTATTGTTCTTTCTCTTTCCATTGGATATTTCTCTTCTCTGTTTATCCTTTCCTCCTTTCTTTTCCTTTTCTCATTTCTCCTCCTATTGTTTCCTTCCATTACCTCCCATTCTCTTCCCTTTCTTTTCTTCTTATCACATTTCTTTTACTTTCCCATCTTTTCCTTTTCTTATCTCTCCTCTCCTCCTTCCACTACATTTCCTTCCCCCACCTCTCTTCTCTTTCCTCTCCCCACATCATTTGTCGCCTCCTTATGCTTTTCATTGAATTACATTTTACTCCCTAAACAAACCCAAACCTTGAGCCTGAGATAAGAGTAATCCTAATCCTAAAAGTAATCTCCTCCTCTCCTGTCCTCTCTGCAGGAGCTCGACTGAAATAGGAGCTTTCACATCGAGCTACTCGACATCTGAACTAATCAAATTCAATCAGAAGCTCCACTTCAGACTGGACTGAATTTTCTTTCTATTATTACATTCTCCGCATTGGCCTCTTCCTCTGGCCTCACAGTTTTTCTCTCTCTGTGTTTGCTCTGACAATATTCTGCATATCAGGTGACCTCTTTCCCACCCGGACGCTCACTGACTTAATTTAATAAGTCACACATTTAATAACAACATATCTTCCTCTGCCAATTCAAAAAGCAGCTCGTTAAAGGGGATGGGGACAGTGAGAAATCCAGGTTTACACGCATCTGCTCGCATGTGAATCAGCAAAAGCGTGGAAAATATTATTTTACTGAAATTGCTTATGAAATCTTGTGGCATACGGCAATGTTTTTATGCAATAGGCGAGGGATGAGAAGGAAGAAAATGATGTCAGTTTGGAGAAGAAGGGGGAGGGAAGAGTTTGACTGAGGCTCTTTTCTCCTCTCTGCTCTCATGAGACTGCAGGGAAGCAAAGATTGAATCTGATAGACGACGAACGCAACGTAATTTCAGCCATTTTTCTCATTGTACTCTCGTGGTTGGCGTCTGTTTTTGCTGACTGCTCTGGGGTCAGCTCGCGAGCAAATTGCATTAGCAGCATGTAGCTGCTCGCAGGCGGCTCTCGGTGCTGCCACATGTGCCCCAGTTCAGTTTTGCAGTTCAGGGGTGAATTGGCAATCTTGCACTTTGCAGGGTGCACTTGATATTTGTTTGATTTTTAATATGGTGCAGAGGTTTTTGAACTGCGAGGCCGGAGAGTTGAAGGAGGGCACAGAGGGAGAGACATGAGGAAAATATATTGCATGAGGTGAATGAAGGTAAATCGGAGGCAATTGCTCAGCCAAATGTAAACATGTAGACATGATGAAAATATATTTAGATTCAGCATGACACACACTCTCAGAGGGTATCAGCTCTGATTTCCATCACAAATAAATATCCATAAATCCACTTTGAAATCATAGAACTTGCCTGAGAATCATCACATTTTAAAGTTGTCTTAATAATAATATTAGCTTTTCCCATGTTGCATGGTCAATATTTTGATGTTGAGAACCTCACATCGTGCACTTGCTGCAAGATAAACCTTGTGGAAACTGACTTCATGAACGTGAGACATGTTTCCACCATCGTGATACATCTCAGGTTTTCTCACGTCTTCGTACCGACTGCTTGTCAACAGACTGAGAATATGTGAATTGGCATCAGCCGTACGGTCTCCTCGTGGATTAACTGTCATGAAATCTAATGAAGACAGCAGGCAGCGACGTCCTATACAGAGTTTATCTATTGTACACCGACTGTTAGGCTTCATTTGACAGGGAACTGTTTCATTGTTGAAGCAGCTGAGGTGGAATTGGCATCGCTGAGGTGGAATCTGCTTGTTCATGTTTCACAGCGTGCAGAGTGATTTTGGATGAGATTATTCGTTGCTCCTGATTGTAAGGTGTTGCATAGATGCACACTTTAAGTGCTAATTGAGCTGAATTGTATGTGACGTGTATCAAAGAGAATCATCAATGTGGTTTCCAGAATCTGAATATTGTCTTTGCGTGATGGAGGGTTTTGGCCTACTTTAGTTTGTTTCTCTCATCGTTTTCACATTTGAAAAATTTGGAATTGATTATCTTACACAACAGTTCATGATGTTTTCCCTTCTGCTGTGGAGAGTTGTGATCTGTGCTTCTTCTTTCTGACAAAATATCATGGCTACCAAACGGATCTGTCATGTGACTCTTGCAGGTCTTGGCGGTCCCTCAAATCTCCCACCACAGACGGGGTCAGGAAGCCAGAAAGCATGAAGAAACGCATTGTTGGTTTTGGTCTTTTCGTGGGATTTGTTAATAATACCCAATATGAAAAATTTAGAACCAGCCTGATCCTTTAAATAGTATCTGAACTTCTGTTTATTCATGCTTGTTTATTAGCTCTGGAAGAGAGAATTGATGAGCCTCATCCTGGTTTTGAACTGAGTTAGGAAATGATGTACTTTGCTTATTTGCATTGCTCCAAAAACACAAACACTAGTGCGCATGTCAACAATGTCTGTTCTGGCAAAGTCTGCAAAATTCAGGCGAAAACGTCTCTGACAGACTCTGTGTCCCTCTGTGTCTCTTCATACGTGGTCTGTTGCTGATTTTGCTGATGTGAGTCCTGCGGTGACCCCTGAACACCAACCAGTCCGAACCAGTCCTCTGCCGCTGGGACAGAAAGACAACTGTTAATCTGTGACTCCAGCGCTCCTCCTCCTCCTTCTCCTCTCTGTCTCTTTCTCTGTTTCTTCTTCTTCTTAAATTTCTTTTTCTCTGTGTTTCTCCCTCTGTGAGTCAGATTAGAGGCTAATTGCCGTATGGACTAATTATCTGACTGCAACAGGCTCCTCTCTCTCGTTCAGCCGGTCACGTGAGCCTTCTAATGCCCTCTTTCTCATTCTGACGGAGGTCCCCGGCGGCCGACTTCCTGCCGCACCGACCGGCTTCACATCTGCTGCCTGCCCGTCCGCTTCCTCCTCAGTCTCGTTTTACATCTCTGGCCTTTCCTTTACTTTAACTTACATCACTTTTTGTCTCTTCTAAAATCCTGTGAGAAGTATCACGGTGTGTTATAGTGTTATAATAGTGCTGAGGGCCTACTTTTTATGATCCTATTAGAGAGGGTGTTTGTTGTGATGCTGAATGAACAGTTGTTCAAGTGATTCAACAGTTTTTTAAATCAATAAACGGTTCATTCATTGCTCAACTGAAGGTCGTCTGCAACTAATAAGCCTCTATTTTGCTTATTTTTCTGATATATATCTGATGTTTTTATCTATTTACATCAGTGCTGAAAAAACTGATGAATTGATTAGTCCTTCAACAAGCCTCCTCAGTCATTAGTAAATGTTTGTTAAGAGGGCGATGAAGAAAGAAAAAGCCATGCTCTTGAATTAAAGGAGTTGTTTTGGAAGAGAGTTGGATGAGGAGACACCTCTTTGGTATCTGTCTGTTAAACATGACGGTCCAGGAAGCCGTTAGTTTAGCTTAGTATAAAGAGCGGAAACAGGTTAAAGTGAAAAAAAATCAGGATTGACTGCTGAGACTAACAAGATGTCAAGATGACAAAACATTGAACTGTTCCTTTAAAAGAAATGCATAATGTAGCTATTCTGATAATCTAGCTTTTACAAAATGTTCATCTTTCTTCCACAATCACATGCAGCTTTATTTTGAAAAGCTGATCTGTGAATTATTTCCTGATTCAGATATTGCCTCCACATTTTGAACCTCTGCTTTCAGTTATCACAATTAAAAACATTGAGGTCACATGTGGAGCCACTTTGGATGCTGAGCTATCGTCCGTCACACCTGCTGATACCCAACAAATGACCACGATGCTTCCTGTCTCGGCATCACGCGTCCTCTCCTCTGTCGTCGGGGTTGTGTTGTCGTTTTTTGTTTTTGTCGGGTATTTTTAGCCTCCTGTCTTCCTCCGCGGCTCCGGGGAGCAGCTGAGGGAGAGGGTTGCCGCCCATCCACAGCTCCAGATGACACCGAGAGAGACAGGTTCACACTCGCCTCCCTCCAGCCCACCTAATTGTCCCGGAGCTAATAATAAAGCCTGCATCTGAACCCATTTAACACGGTTTGTTTTGGCGAAGTCCCGACAGACCGGCGAGCGCTCTGAATGACATTGTCGTGTTTACTCTCCACTTTGAAGTGCTACTTTGCCTTCTGGGGAAACTCATAAACAATCAAGTTCAGAGAGCGAATCAGGATGAATATGAATGTTTCAGGAGGAGATGTACTGTCCACCATCTGCTGTTTTTCAAAGGACAGGAGATCAAGTTCACAAAATTCTGGTCTGACGAAAACACCTCTCCTCACTGCTTTATGTCTACCAGGGATTTTTGGTTTAAATTGAAGAAAATGTTTAGTAAATCAGGACTAAAGTTGGATTTAATGCCAACAGCAAAGGCTCACTTTTTTCCATCTATCACTTCCTTCCATACCACAGTTCTGCATTCAAACCCAGTTCTGTAGCTTTTGATCATCCTCAGAAGTACCTGGAGACTCCAACCACAATTAGACAGACTTTCACACACATACACACACACACACACACACATTTCAGGCTCACTCATCTGTAAGAGAAGGACTTGAACAAACCGACAGCTAAGCTGCAGGGAGGAGAAGAAGGAGATTTTGCAGCAGCAGAATCAGTGTTTGCAGCAAAATTAGATCAGTATGAGATTTTAAAGGATGCTATTTTTGTGTTTTCCTTCCTACGACCAATATGTATCTCTTAGTGTCACATTTTACCTATTTTAAAACCACATGTCGACAATTTTAGAAGACAAATATAAGAAAAGTCAAACACAGTGATACAAAAAGTCTTCAGTAAACAAATTAGCTGATATGTTATAGTACCTCAAAATTGTAATAAAGTACAATACTTTTAGTTACTCTTCAACATAAAACTACCTGCATGGTCAGATACCAGCAGTTAGTGAAAACATATTCTTGTTATTTTGTTATCGTACCCGGAGCAGCATTAAGCTCGACCTTTGTTCAAGAGCAGCCTGTGAAATAACTCAGTTTGTATGAGTTTGATGACCTTTTGCAAAAAGGCTTTTCTAGTCTAAGAAGAAATTCTGGGAAAACAATTCTTACTTCAAATGTTTGGAATGAAAATAATGGAGAAAGCTTGAACACAAAAATGATGATTTGTGTAGTTTTGCTGCATTAAAGGCATCTGTCTTCTGTATTATCGTCCTCATTCTGGCACAGCTGAGTGTGTACAGTAGAAAACAGTAAGATTACACAGTGGTTACACAATAACTTGGTCCACGCTGAGCTCAGGTGTTAATGTAACTGGGCTCAGATGTTTCCAATCCAATCCCCCAAACACACACACACACACTCACTCGTGTTTGCTCTTCTTACATTTTACACCCGTGTCTCTCCCCAGAGTCCTACATTGTGTTACATAAACCAGCCCCACTGAACCACGCGCCCTCCGTCACCCCCGTCTCCAGCCGTCTCCTCCCTTCCCCTCCATCGCGTTGGATTTTGCCCTTTTCGTGCTCGCCGCTTCCCCTCGCTCCGCGGCACAACATGGCCGGACTGATGATGCTGCTGCTGCTGAGAGTGAGAGGACCTCGGGCTAAAGAGCAGCAAAACAAATTCACTCTTACATAACAGGCTCTGCTGCTGAAGTACACAGTGGACAGGACAGGCCGGCGAGCAGCAATTAACAGGAAGGAAGGCGAGCTTACAGATAAATTAAAGCAAGATGAATGATTCACCATTTCTACTGGTTTTAAGTAGTTAAGAGCAGTGTGAAGCAGTGGACATTTAGTCTGAATATTTTAGGGATTGGCTTGACGTTCTTGTGTTTGTTATGGAGACGAGAACCAAGTGCAAAAATGTAAAAAAGGACATGGAAGGACAGGAAACTTCTCATTATTATATTCTTCTCAGACACGAGTGGACACGAATGTGTTTCCCAAAATATGCACATGGGAGTGACTTAACCTAAAGTAACTTGATCTTCCTTGAATGTTTGATCATGCTTCCTTAGTCTAGAGAATGTTAATGTTTCCAAAGTGGCGTTTTCAAATAGCTTGTTTTGTTTCTGACGGACAAAATCCCCAAGATATTCTGTTTAAAATGATATAAGACAGAAAAAGCAGCGTATCTTCACGTTTGAGAAGCTAGAACCATTTTTGCTTAATGAACGACTTCATTGATCATCAAAAATGTTGTCAAATGAATCCTCAGTTGATTAAATGACCAATTAATGGACTCGTGCTTTGAACACTGATTAAGATTTATGGAGCTGAAGTATAAATGTAGATTTCCAAAATAACGTCAACCTGCCTTTTGCAAAACTAAGATAATGTCCTCTTCATCATAATTGACAAATATCAAGCTTCTGTTGTAATGAATTGTGTTAATTTTCCAGAAAAGGGCAAAAATCACAGTTCATTGTCAAAGATAAGTGCGATTGTCGGTATGACCTTTGTTGATGGAGGCCACAAGCCAAAAAGAAAATAATGATTCTTCAGCCGCATTTTAGCTAATTAGATTTTAAAAACATTGGGATCTAACTGGTTCAAACAGGGTGATTTCAGTCCGACAGCCTGCAGACAAACAAATGCTTATCCACATGATCTCATCCTTTGTCTGTGAGGGTTTGGCTCACAAGCCACCTCAGAATCACATCATGCTTTCTTTTCATTTAGTCCCTCCATGTCTATTCAGAGTCTGAATGATGTAGCTGGCTGTCTGCAGAGAGGGAAGAGACACAGGCACGTTGGAGGCAATTTCCCTCAAGTTCCCAAAGCTATTCCGACATTGAAAATCACTTGTTACAGATTCCATGCAAATCGTGCTGTGCTCCCCGTGGCCACATCTGCGCCACAGACAGGGTTTTAGATAACAGCTGAGATGAGCTTCATTCTGTCTTCAAGGAGAAAATAATTGGTATTATGATAAGATGGTTTTTAGGCCCCTGCAGGAGATGTTGAATCACAAGCTGCCGATGGATGAGTTGCACATTTCGCTCCTTGAGTCTAATAGAGTTTTGGGGAATCTTATCTTGACGTAGATTTTTTGTTCATTTTATCTATAATAGTGTTCAGATGTGCAGGATTGGACTCTCTGTGAGTTTGTACTAAGACACAGTGGTGTTTTGATTTAAATGCTAACATCAGCAGGAAAAAAACATTTACTTTATCAGAAAACTAAACAAGTTGGTTTACTGGTCATAAACCAGAGTACTGGGCAAATTGAGTGAAAGCACTGAAGGATACATTTTGACCTGATGATGGCGAGAAGAGAATGGGGATGGAATATTTGTCTAGCAGCAAATGTTGGTAACGTAAACGCAGAGCGAGCCTGTGTCCAGGTTCTTGGAGAGCTCTGGGGAATCTGGGAAGCCACCGTCAAACCAGAACTGTGTCACGGGAGAGGTGGAGTAATAAATTGTTAAGATTATTACAGGAATTTCCTCCGGAGCGTTTAACAGCTTTGATTTAGGAGGCTTCTGGAGGAAGAGGAAGTGAAGAGGTCTCACTTGACATGCAGGACTGTCCTTCATCCTAAATGTCAACCTTAAAATGTGTGTGTGTTCCTGAATGTATAATGACATCTCTCTATATTTGAAATCCCTGCACAGTGTAACAGGCTTTGACTTGACGTTCCCTCCTTTGTATGCAGAGAGCAGGACTCTGAATCTTTCAGGACCTTTTCTATGATGAATTGAATGCATTAGTGCTCACAGGACGTGCTGATCATGTGCTCATGTATCAGGAGTCCAAAAGATACTCGTGCATGAAATTGGCGTTAAAATAGACAGTTGACAGCCGCGATGCTCTGCAGTGCTGAAATGATTAGCTGATTACTCAATTAGTCAATAACACAATTAATCGTTTAATTCATTTTTAAGCAAAAATGACAATAAATATTTGCTGCTTTTCTCTTTTTATATTAATGTAAACTAAATATATTCTTATTTTTAGACAGTTGGTCGGGCAAAACAAGCAGATTAATCGGAAATTAAGATAATCTTTAGTTGCAGCTCTGTTTTGCCACAAGGAGAATAATGACTCACAAAGTCGACGATTAAAGAGAAACTGTATGAATTGCCTCACGTGATGTCACTTGAGTCGGCATCGGTTGTGGCTGAAGGCTACAAGTTTGGGAATGAATGTAAATCTGGGGATATGTAATTAGAAGTGAGGTTACCAGCTCACTGTGCTCCTCATCTCTGCTTGACGTTATCAGTTCAAGGCTACATTATTACACACCCGAATCTCTGACTGAACTGTGCTGACTGACTGCATTGTGGGTAAAGTGGGCACCAGGTTTTGACAGGGAAGAAGAATGCGTTGAACATAAAAGATGATCTCTGGTACTGCTGCATCGATTTTAATCTTTGTTTAACTGTCCATCAGTGTCGTCACAGTGCAATAATAGATTGATGAAGTACTCCTTTAAATCTCCACTTTGTACTAGCTCTTTGAAACATTGGCTGTTGAATACTGTACAGTTCTGACACCTACGTCAACCTGCTGAGCACCTGGAAACACAACAGCCTCTCCAAACCAGTGAATTACAAACTGTCCACTCACCAAGTCTTTGGATGTGCCCAGTCTCTTCAGCCCGTCCAGGGGCAGGAGGTCAGCTGAGTCCTTGTGTGTGAACTGGGTGGCCTGTTTCAGACGCCTCTGCTGGTGCAGGATGGCTTTATCCCGGATCGCTAGCTCACCTTTCTTTGCCTCACTCATGGTCTCGGACTGTGAAGCAGTGTGTTTCGAGTGCTGTGCACAGAAGCACGGAGACTATAACCTCGCAGCAGCAGCAGCAGCAGCAGCAGCTCTCTGCAGACAGCGAGTGGAGGTCCGTGTGCAGAGAGGAGGGAGAAATCCCAAAAGGCAGCTTTTTAAGGATTGCTGTTTAGCTCCTTTTTAAGGCAACAGAATAACCCTGCAAATGTTGCCTCTTCCACCCGGTTCTGCCCTCTCTGGAATGCTGCTGTCCTTCCCTCTGGGCTCGCTGTACTCTCTGTGTTTGTAGTCCTTGGCATGTATCTGTCTCAGCAGCCTGAGGAGCTATTGTCCTGTCCTGGATGCTCCTCTGATGTAGACATGCATCTTCCTCACAATGTCAAGATCTCTTCTGTCTCTTACAGAGGCTGTGTGAGGCTGTTGAGTAGGTGTGACTGAGAGATTGTGTGTTTTCCCCTCCCCTCAGTACTGTCTGTCCTTGGATCTCTCTCTCTCTCTCTCTCTCTGTTACCCTCTATCTCTGCTTTCAGGAGCGTATTCTCTCTCTCTCTCTTTTCTGAACCCTCCTCTTTCCATCGACACAGATGCACGCTCACCTCTGAATACAGACCACGTTTTCACCTGAGGATGCACAAACACTCTTCATACTGTATATCAAACATATGCACTGTCAACACTGTCAGCCACGAAGCTCGAATCTAACATCACATTCTCTACATCACATGGTCTTGCAATACACACACACACACACAGTCTGTCACCCTGTATCTTGTTTGTGAGCCTGATACAGTTTGCAGTATTAGTCCCCTGAGCAGTGATTGGCCTCGGCGGCCCCTCGCTGTGGAGGTGTGAGAGAGATCACCGCGATCTGACCCCACACAGAGGATCAATCTGGACCGCTGATGGCAACAATTGATTTCCTCTGCCTTCCCCGTGGCAGCCGCCGCGAATTAAAGAGCCCAATTTCTATCATCCATCCATCTGTCTGCACCAACAATAGCTAAAAATACCACATCCATCCGTGTTCGTGACCTCTAAACGATGACACATTTTTAAAGCAGTGATGATTCAGCCCACAGGTAGGGAAGGTTTCATGTGGCACAATGAATTTTCACATCTTTCATTACATTTAAAGAGTGTGTTTGTTTGGAAAATGCATGTTGGCATCAAAAGAAAGAGCTGGAAAGAAAGGATTGTTTTTAAAGTATACACTGTTTGTTTGAAGGAGCGAGTCCTTGTGAAGGTGAGGTGGAAAATACTGTGTGCCTGCTGAGATAAGCATGTGCTGCCCCCTGCTGGTCGCTTCTGGTTTTCCTTTGATTCTTTTGAGCTTGAGATGCATCACTATTCAAATTCTGTCAAGCATGATGAATTCAGATGGTATTTTATAGTCACAGAGGGACACATGCAGTCAGTCATTCAAATCAGAGACATGATGTAATCTGGGAGTACATATAAAAAACATGATCAGCTTATAAAATGCAGTTTGTTAAAGATTAAATCAGTGGCTGCTCTCTGCTCTTAATGTGCTTAGTTGTGTTTTTGACTGGTCTGTCAACCCTTTAGTACACTTTTGTCAGGCTCTGATTACTCCACAAATATGGAAAAGCCCAGGGACCTTCCTGTACACACAAAGGAAAATTTAAACCAAAACAACCTACAGAGTTTGTCCTTAAGCCTCCCCAGCCTCTACTACAGGATCACAGGACAAGTGTCCACCCCAGAAAATCAGGAGCACAGGATTAAACCCAAAGCATTTCTCAACTCCAACAGGGGGCACCATTATGTGGAAATTCATTATGGCTCCCCGAGGGTCTGAGGAACACAAATGTTGATTGGTTGGATCATTTGTGCCCAGCTTTCCTGGGAAGGAATGGAGCAGAATGACCTACAGAGGCAGGACTAAAAAAACTCAAAACAAGAACAAACCTCAGAGACACAAGCAGATTATGGAGAAATGACACAATATAAGATGGTGAAAGGACAAACAGCCAAACAGACCCCTGATCATCATCTTTATTACCATGACCTAAATTTCCAAACTGTCAAACAAATAAGTAATGCAGAGAGAATCTGAAATCCACCAAATCAAACATTTTAAGTGCTGCATTTACCCAAAACTTCAAGACTTTCAGAAATAAATTTTGCTTTGAGGCTCATTTCTCACGTCTGCACACCCCCAATAATTAATCAAGGAACTGAAAAGTACCTTAATGGAAACAAAATCTGCTTTAGCAGAGAGGAAAAATAAAACACAGCAGTTTTGGTCAGTTGCTGGCAATGTAACAAAGTCTTGCATTTTGTGCTTTTTTGTATCAAGTTCCTTTTAACTGAGGTTGCAGAAGGCACATGTGCATTGTTCATTTCATGGAATTGCGCATTAAGCTTTGCTTAGTGTTTCTCTGGAAAATAAGACTGTGCAAGTGTGCATATAACAACACATTAAGCTCCCTCTGAGCCACTTCTCATCCCACACAATAACTTTCAAGGAACTTTTAATTCCCATAAATCTGGCAGTGTAAAACCAAAGCCATTTTTCATGATTATCTGCTATGTACAGTACATAAAGACAAGAAATGCATTTTAAGGTTTGTAGTGAATTATGGATAAACATGTCTGCCAATGCCATATTTGGAGTGTAAACATCAAGAGTATTGTGGCCCATAGATTTAAAAACATGCTGTTATGTGGCCCCAGTTTGTGTCTCTCGTGTATTAGCATCACATTCAATGGCAGTAACCACCTGTTTCTCTGGAAAAAATGACTGAAGATATTTACAGAATCCTAAAGCACCTTTCTAACCATCTGGATGAAAAAAATATTCTGTCTGCTGCACAATAAAACAGATTTTTAACCTGTTACCCAAGACTGCAGCCCTCAAGTGTCGAGGACTCAAGAGTCACAAGTTGGGAAATGAAGTGTTTTCTCATCCAGATGGTTAAAAGAGTCTTTGAGGATTCTAAATACCTTTAGAACAGCAGTAAGTGTTGTCTAACAACCTTCCAGGTTTTTCAAACTTTGCAGGTAATTATTTCTCAGAGAAACATAATTATTACTGTGACCTGAACGCAACTTCAATATTAATGCATGAGTGAAGCAAACTGCAGCTTGCTGCTATGAGGCTGTTGCCCTACGGGCCATGGCGTTTTATCACTGTCATTGTAGCTTTTGTATTTGCATCCACAGCAGTATGTACAATGTAGTGCGTTTTGCTTTTGAGGCACAAAGGTCACGAGGTGTTCAACCTGGCAACCAGACACTGTTCCCACTAATGCCACAGAGCCACAGTCTGTGCAAGAACAAGCAAAGCCACACACTGGCCTATATTAATGCTGCATGGGCTCCACTATCTGTTAGTGTTCACTGAACCATCAGCGCTCTCAGTCATAGCAGGTTGGGGAGGTAAAGCGAACAGAGCAGCATGTTCTGTCCCAGAGCTGGGAAGCGTCTGAAGGCCTCCCAGGCATCAGAGAAGATGTTGTACTTGAGAAAGACGCGGTGCTCCAGGCTGGTGGGCAGACTGACGTCCCGGCTCATGATGTAGATGCCATCATTGTGTAGTGTGCACGTCAGGTTCAGGCCCGACTTGGATGTGTTCTCCTTCAGCTGGATCCACTCCCCCGTGGTGACGTTGTAGGACTGCACCGTCAGCACGTCCTCCGTCTGGCTGGGACGCCGCTGTCTCCGGCCCGCCTCCAGCTCGTGGGTGTAGCCACCCACCAAGTAGATGGTGTCCTCTACTGAGAGCATCTGCTGCTTGCGGATGTGGGCGGAACATGATCGAAACATGTTCCAGGTGTCAGAGGTGGGGCAGTAGCGGAGGACGCTTGTGTTCCTGTCTGTCAGACACAGAAAGTAAAACATGTTAAACTCAAAGAAGCTAAAAGAACTTGTTTCTTTCTCACTAACATGAAGCAGCACCAACAAAATGTAAATGGTATTTCCTGTATCCAGTACATGCATTTATATGGAAAACAACTCAGCAAAGAGCTCAGTCTTCACTATAGATCTAACGGCGTGTAAGTGCTACTGGGATACAAGCCAGGGCTTGATCAACCCTGGTCTGATTGCCTGGGTGATGTTGCTTCTGATGTTGAAAGACCCGAAACATCCAGTTACTCCCAGGTTACATTACTGAAGACGTGTCCCAGTGCATCCAAAGATGTGTGTTACAAACAATATAAAATGACAAAATTATAATTGACCCATAAATTGCTTTATTAGTAATGCACATAGTAAGCACGATAGCAATCAGCCACATTTGGATGGAGTGCAGGAAAAGAGCACAAACCATCATCAGAAGAAATCCAGCTTTTATTTTCACTGCTACTTTTAGGTAAATGATATTGTAGCATCCAGACACACATTGATAATTTCAAAGGCAGCTTTTATCCTCAGCTAATAAGACTTCTCAACCATATGTAGGTCACAATCAAGTGGACATCACTGTTTTCATGTATATGTGTATATATTATTATATTGTACATATTATTGAAATGCACTGCTGGTATGTTAATGCATAAATATCCTTGAACTAAGTCACACCAACCTCTTGCAGTGTATCCACCCATGACGTAGATCATCCCCTGGCACTCACAGGCAGAGAACTCAGCCAGCGGGTCGGGCATCGAGGACACACAGGTCCACCAGTCCTGTTCTGGGCTGTAACACTCCACTGTGCCCAGACACTGACCTCCCACCGCGTACAGCTTCCCTTGTACTGCCAGCAGCTTGAAGTTGGACCTGATGGAGAGGACACAGTAAGTGAAACGTGACAGTTGATGTTTGAGAGGGAATGTGTGGATCTGGTTTTACCTCTTCTGGTTGAGCGGAGCCACCTGGTTCCACTCGTTCCTGCAGGGGTTGTAGCAGTGCACAGCAGAGATCTCCTGGCTCGTCATCCTGTATCCACCCACTATGAACAGGTAGTTATCGAGGACGGCCGAGCCATATCCTCTCACATTGATCATATCTGGAGGCAGGTTGTTGGCCAGCGGTTTCCAGCGCTGCTCAACCTCTCCATACCTCAGCATGGACCAGGGTTCATCCTGATCTGGCACGTCCAGGGACAGACAGGTGAAGTCCCCGATGGCTACCAGGGTGGCGGTGCCTTTCATGCGCATCTCCCTGACTTGCTCTCTCACCGCAGGGGGCAGGCTGCTGAACTCTGGCCGCCTCAGCATGGGATGATAGTAGCAGCTCATGTATTTGAGACATGCATTCCGCAGATCATGAGTACCATAGACTTCAGACAGGCTGTACAGCTCCACGCAGTTGTCCAGCCGGATCTCCGAGGTGAGGAGCTTGAGGATGGAGGTGACCTGCAGGAAGGAGGCGGTCTCAATCAGATCCTCCAGAGTCTCGTTGACGACCTGAACCTTGGAGGTGTTGATGAACTCCAGGACCAGCTCCAGGCCGGGGACGCTGAGCCCCTGCAGCTGCACCGAGTCCTCCGTGGACTCCCTCATCCCGGAGCTGTACAGCGCACGGAAGTAGTCGCTCTTCTCGATCAGCTTCTTTTTATTCACCTCGTAGATTTTGTCATCCATGACGATGGCAATGATCTGGTCAGATGACATGTTGAAGCTAACGCGCTAGTGGTTTTTCTTTCGGCCTGAGTTTTATTCTTACTTGTCCTTTAGTTCAGCCTCCTCGGCGAGTCACCGTTTACATTTCACCGGCGACGGAGCTCCGTGGCCGGTCTATATATGGTAATGTTCAGCCCATAGATCGCCATGGAGCAACTTTCGTTAGCCGTGGAAGCTAACCGCTAGTTACATGGAGAACAGCTGGAAGATAAACTAGCCAAAAGAGCCTTTTCCTCTGATTAGCATTCCGCGACAGTCCGATAAAAAGTCACCACAGTCTCTAAAGACGTTGGTTAAATATTGTAGTTTATTTCTGACACTGGCTGTAACCGTGGCATTTTAAAAGCATTTTACGGTGCCGAGCTGTCAAATTTTAAGTGTTTTGATTCTGCACAATCGTCATTTCCGGGTTTTATACTTCTTCGTGTGGCTATTTATGTAGAGTTGCTATGTGCTGCTGCCACCTACCGATAAACCTACGAACAACTACTCATCTGATTTGATTATGTTCTGTCATAAAATAACAAACACTCGTAAAAAAAAAAAAAAAAAAAACTGAGAAAAGTATTTAACCAAATTTTAAAACAGAGATTTACTACAGCACGGAATATAGACGTGCAAAGAAAAAAAATCTTAATAAAATATAATCAAGCAACTTATTAAACTAACCTTAAAAAAACCCTAAAGCTTAATTTATTTCCATAGTGGTTCAAAATCAACAAGACTGGTGCACAGAGTCTACATTACAGACTTAAATCATTTGGTTATCATGTAATTGGTCATACCTTATACAAATTGAACATAAATACATTTGCTTATCTCAACTCTTTTCATTTCCTTTCATAAAAGGTTTTACACCTATTTCTTTACTATACTTACACAAGGACAAAAGACACATACACCTAAGAATGAAAGAGAAATGATAACAATAAAATAAATCAATTATCCTGCAGAAAATGTAACTTAACTCTCATTTAGTCTCTCTGAGAGGTTTTGATTTGATATCTGCCAGTTTGAGAAACACTGGCATGACTCAGAAACAGGGAATCCTGTCTTTTAAATGATAACGTTTTAATTAGAATAAAATCCTTAAATAAAGGTCAAAGATTAAAAAGTGTTCATCCCTTTGTTTTTAATTCTTAATGTACAATAACATTAACTTACATCAGGAAGCATTCAGTACATGTGGGTTTGGTGTCAAACAGCAGAGGATGTAGGAGCCTCTGTCATGTTTTACTGGATGAACACATTTGCACAGTGTCAGTGTTGCTGTCAGCCTCCTCTGTCAGAGCTCAGTTATAATAAGCTCTGCAGCCTGCAGGCCTGCCGTCTGTCTCCAGCTGTCAATCAAGATAACCTGCGTTCTCGCCACACTCGTGACGTCACTGAGTGAAGCTTCGGCTGAGAGAGAAGAAAAATCACAAATACTGGAATAGACTGAGGCAGGCGGAGGTGCCTTCAAAATAAAAGCACAGAGCTTCAGATTTAAAAAAGGTTTGGTATATTTGTCTGATGTTGGTCTTTTGTTGAAGAAGTGGTCATCTTCAGTTAGTCAGTGTTATTCCTCCTCTATATGATGAAGGGTGCTTTTGAAATAGCTCATGCAAAGAAACTTCCTTGTAATTATATACATTTAAATTTAAATTATGTTCAGTCAGAGAAACAGCCTCAATCAAGTGTGATGTGCTAAGACAGCTTCACTGATGTTAGTGTGTTGGATCTATAATAAAGCAAAAAGGAGCTGTTAATATACTTCTATCGAAATCAGTGTGTAGTTTTTATTTTACACTTTTAGAGTCATTCCAGGGTCTAATAATAGTGTCTGTGAAGAAAAACTGCAGAAATTCTCGTTTTGTATAAACCATTATATAAACTACTTGTTTTATCCAAACAAGAGTCCAAAACTCAAATATATTCGCAATCAATATATGATAAAGGAAATCATCACTTTTTCACAAATTGTGAAGCTGAAATATTTGTCATTTCTGCTTGAAATAAAGTAAGGAATTATTAAAATAGATGGCTGTTAGTTTTCTGTCAGTTCAACTAATTGATTACTTATTGTTGGAATAAAATCCTTACCACTTTAATAGCACTGAGCAACAACAACAAAAAAAACAGAGGAATAAGAAGAATTTTTTATACATCTATCAATATCATCATCAATAAAACACATAATAGAATAAGGTTATGCTATTTAAAGGGAATCATCATAAATAATAATAATGGGAAAAGTAGAATAATAAAACAGAACACTAATGTCACTGTGCCACATCCTCATATCTTTACTCTCACTTTATTGCAGGGGCTGACATGAGTTTTATTTTGAAGGCCAGGACCGGATGTGTGCTGTCTCCACTGTCTGCGTTGACGGTGTTGTGGGTGGAGGGTGAGACAGACAGACAGACAGACAGACAGGCAGGCTCATCAATGACAGGACCATCACCGCTTGGCCTGGTTCATGTTTGTGGCTCCGGGCAGCGGACAGTCAGCTGCTGGTGATCCGAGCTGAGGATGCGGGAGCCGGCCTGGACCTGCTGGTTCCCCCGCTGCCTTCTGCTCCTGCTGAGCGCTCACACATCCCCGGTGTCCGCGGACAGAGAGCTGCGGCCCTGCGCCCAGGTGAGCCACCACCAGTGTTGTTATCATTATTATCATCTCCTCCTTTTTTAATCATTGTCTCGTCTGTGATTGATAATTGTTTGTCTTATATTTAAATGCATGTTTTTGCAGAAATTAAAAATTATTAGAAATTAGATGCAAAAAATCTTCTCCTCATGCACAATAAAAAACAATATTATTACAAGTGGTTTTGCAGCTTCATAATGGCTGAACTGTGTCTGGATCCATGCGAGAACAAACAGCCACTGATCCGCTTAAAATGTGGTTCATGTTGGACAAGAGCGTCCTGTCTGCCGCCCTCCATCCGCCTCAGGGCAGCCTGCTGCCGGCCAGCCCGGCCAGGATGAGCCGCTGAGGAGGAGAGAGAACCGGGCAGTGCTGTCAGGGCTTTTATTATTATTATTATTATTAAAAGTAGTAGTAAAAGTATTAATAGCAGCATTAGTAGTATTTTTGTTCATTATTATTATTCTAAGTCTAAACATCTCAATTATTTAGTTCAATTTTAAATTAACATCCATATTTTGCTGCATTTTTTAAAATCATTTTATTCACTTTCTTGCTGAAAGTTTGATGAGAAAATTGACTCATGTTTGTCCTTCCATTAATAATCTACATCAGTAGCCAATTATCTTAGCTTAGCATAAAGACTGGGCAAAGACCATCAGTTCAGCATAATGTATATTTGGATTATTATCAGTGATTTATTAAAAGGTGCCTAAATCTCCAATTGTTCATTGTTGTTACCATCTCGAAAAGTCTTATTATTAATTTAGATTCATAGATGAGATTCAGTTTTATTGTCATTGCACACAGTAAGCGACAGTACAACTCAACATATTACAGCATCTAGTCAGAGAGAAAAAGTATCTATGGAGATAAATAAAGACAAGGAAAACAATGTTGAAAATGTAATGCAGCTATTATGTGTCAATGATTAAAATAATATACAGTTGAATGGGTCTGGTTATGTTAAATACAGAATAAACAGTAAGCAGTTATGTAATAGAGACTATATCTAAAGTTGAACATGGTCCAAGTGAGTTTGATAAATTGCAGGTTCGGACAATCCTCCAGCCTGACTAAGATAAAATTTCTGTTGTTGTTTTAAGATCAATACGAGCATTCAATGCAAAATATCAGATATGAGCAGAGCAAAAAGATTAGTGTCCATCTGTCCTTTTCTCACAATCCTAAAACCTCCAGTTCTACAGTCTCCTGACTCAGAGGATGGATTGTCATGGCGGTGAATTTTACCCCCCCCCCCTTCTTCTTCTTCTCATCAGTCTCCATAACAACCAGCGTGAGTCACCCGTCAGAGCAGCGAAACACATTAACCCACGTCGTTTTTTATCACTCTCACCTTTGTCAACACATTAGCACCGGCCCTCCTGTTGGTCCATTTACACAGGAAGAGACGGCAGGTGGATTCAGAGCAGGTCGTCATGCTACATGTTAATGAAGTGGTCGACCTCTCACGTGACCATCCACAGTTTGTATGTTTGTGTGTGATGGAGGAGGGTGGGGGTGCAGCATGAATGGCCATTTTTGTTGTTGCAGGGAGGTGATTAGTCCTTTGAAAGAGCTCGAGTTTATCTGTAGTGCAACCACACGCACACCCCTTATCTGCAAACCGTCTCTCTCCGTCTCTGATTAATTTCCATTGTAAACACATCGCAGGTCATTTCTGTGATTGTTCCTGTTTAATTAGCTGCGAGGCTGCTTGCTCGTCAGTTGAACAGCAGGTTTGGGGGAGGAGATGGAGACGTGCCAGAGCGAGGCTTTGGACTCAAATGGCGTAGTATTAAAAGTACAACACAAACCTTACTTTTGGGCTTTGCTGCCTTAATTCTGCAAGAATTGCATAAAGTAGATTTAAAGTCTTTGGCATTTTGATATTTAAAGATAAAGTGAGTAAGAGAAAGTACATTGAATATCAATATTAAATCAGCTTCCTCTCATCCTGCATCATTTTTACAGTCACAGTCCACATCCAAATACCACTATGGCAAAATTCAATATAAATGATTTAAGACAAAAGCTGAGGCCTGTTAAATAATGAAGTGTATTAAAGCATTTTTCTAAAAATCATAATAAACTATCTCATATAACTTAAATGAAAGTGAAAAACTGTCTCATTTGATTTTTATTTAATATGATGTTTTGGTCTAAATGATATATATCAGATGAAAGTTGTTTTCTTAAATAAAACAAAGCAAAACACTGTGCAGGAGTTTTTCACATTTATTAAAAAAATATATAAAACCAAAGGAAAAATAAGGTATAAGATAATAGATATACTATAATGGAAAAGAGAAACAAACCAACCAACATGATCAAAGGCAGTTGGGGAAAAATATAAAATATGTTGAGCAACACGTCCACAATCTGTAATGCTTTAGGTTTACTGAAGTTAAAAAAAAAAAAAAAAAATCAAAGCTCCTCTACTGAAACACTGAGCACTTTCTTATTTGTCATCTCCAGAAGATGACATTTCACTCTGGTTCCTGTGGAGCTTAAAAGCTCTCATAATAAGTTGCTTTGGACCAAATGTTCTTCTACATGAATGTTCAATCAGTTCAAATGATCAGCGTAATGTCACGAGCGGCCGTCCTTGGACAGAAGCGACTGTACAGATGACCTGCCGTCCTGCTCTTAACGGACCCTCACTGTTCCAGCGGCTGGTTGCTATGGTGATTGGGGTTGGACGCCCTCCCTCGCATCCAATGTTCCCTTTTGTATGAGCTTTTGTTTTCATATGAAATCAGCTTCATGCTTGCACCAAGTCATGTTTGTCCGGAGGCTCATGGTGGCACGAGAGAAAAAGTGGGAATCATCAAAATTGGTCGACTTTATCCTCTAGTGACTATGAATGTTTGTACAAAATTTAATGCTATTCGATCCATCTACCATCCATGAGGTCGGGGACAAAGTGGTGGAGCGACCGGCTGGTTTTTCCATCCATATAGAAACACACAAATTGCTGGTGCATTGATCTTTGTGTGTTTCTGTGTGTGTGTTGCAGACAGACTATTACTACCAGTACACAGAGTGTGACAGCACAGGGTCACGATGGAGGGTCGCCATCCCTCTCAGTCCAGGTTCCTGCTCAGACCTTCCACCTCCTACCAGAGGAACAGACTGCTGTAAGTCCTGCCAGCGTGTGTGTGTGTTCATATCTGTGTGTGTTCACATGTCAGCATGACCTTTTTTTTCCCCCTCACTGTGTCACAGCTTTCTCCTGTCCGGCCGGGAAGTTCTTAGAGATGACCACGCAGCAGTGCACTCCGTGTCCGGCCGGCTCCTATTCGCTGGGCAGCGGCCTCCGTTTTGACCAATGGGACGCCATCCCTGCAGGCTTCACCAGCCTGGCCAGCTTCTTGGGCCCCGGGCCGAATGGAGAGGACATTCAGGCCTGTAACAGGTGATACAGACACTCACAAACACTCCTATTCCCACAGGTTACACAGATAAACATGGAGTTGGCTACAGATATATCAAATTAAATAAACAACCAAAAACACAGTAAAAGCTCTTTTTTTTTTTTTTGCTGTTTTGCTGAGAGTGTTCTGTCCCTGTGGCAGCTCATCATGGACGCCACAGGGTGTATATCTGGAGTCCAACCGCGATGAGTGTACAGTGTCTTTGGTTTACGCCGTCCATCTGGAGAAACAGGGCTCCGTCTCCTTCACCTACCAGTACCCCGACAACAACATCTTCTTTGAGTTCTATGTAAGCACCTTGAACTGCTTCCTACAATACGATGTGTTATATCTGTTATATTCAATACACTTTCTACTTTCTTCCTCTACATGTATCCCGATTTGCAGTAATAGTTAACTAGTTGGTGGAGGTTTATTGTGAGCAGCAGCTCTTGTTTGGAGTATTTTGTGTCGAACAGCTTCCACATCAACACATTTTCAGGTCCAGAACGAGCAGTGTCAGGAAATGGCCCAGACTGATGACCAGAAGTGGATTAAAATCACTAATAACGGAGAATGGGACACACACACAGTGAGTATCTGGTCCTGCTCGTGTTAGTCAGGACAGTATTGTGGTTTGCATGTGCTTCACATTGTGCTTTTTTGTGTTTAGGTGAATCTGAAGTCTGGTACGAACATCCTGTACTGGAGAACCACTGGCATCCTGGTGGGAGGGAAGATGGTCAAACCTGTGCTGCTCAAGAACATACAAATAGAGGGTAAACTCCAAACATCCCTTCTCAGATTTAAATCGCTCTCTGGACCAGTTCAAAAGATGAAAAATGATTTTATGTGTGTGACGGCCTGTTTTATGTCAACGCAGGTGTAGCCTACACGTCAGAGTGTTTCCCGTGTCGGCCCGGCTGGTTCAGCTCGGCCCCCGGCTCCTCGTCCTGTGAGCCATGTCCCAGCAACACCTTCTCCATAAAGGACGCGTCCTCCTGCACGCCCTGTCCTGAACACCACTACTCACGTACGTACACATTAAAATAAAGATTTACCCAACATCACATTCTGGTTGTGTATGTTTTTTCTCTGCATCATCACGTCTCTTCTGTTTTCGACTCTCAGATGAGGGATGGGCAGAGTGTAAGGCGAGGCCGCCGTGCTCAGAGAAGGATTACTTCCAGATCCACACGGCCTGCGACAGCGAGGGGAAGGTCAGCAGCATCCACATGTTTTACATTTCACACACATCCTCACCTTTTTACTACACAAAGACAGACAGTTTGGTTGTTTTTACGTTAAATTTCTAGGTTAACTTATCCAAACAAAATAAAGTAATCCAATTAAAGCAAGACAGTTTGGAAATATGCAGACTTTTGACAACCTTAAACATCATGATTTGTTTTATATTTAAAACATGATCAGCATGAATCATCTTTCTTTTGGTCTAATGTTTAAACTTAACAAAAGAACATATAATAAATAGGATAATGTTGCATCTTTTGTCTGGAAGTGAAGTGTCATTACATTTAAACTGATTAAACACTGAAGGTGTTTTGTCAGCTCTCTCATGACATTGTATTAGAAACTAGAGAAGTCACACAATGTGATGAGAAAGGAAATGATGAGGAGCTTAGTGAGCACTTTGCATGTCATCTGATCCTAAATCAACTACCATGGCACTCATCCATGACCTTGGCCTGTTCGGATTCACATTTCTGAAAGCGCTGAGTAAGAGTGATGGTTGGTAAAGAACAGAAAAGAAACACGGCGTTTTATTGTTGATGCTAATATTGTTTGTTTTTGAATATTTTAAGCTTTATTGTGAACTTTTATCTCTCATTCTGTATCACTCCAAGTAATTTTAGCATGTTAGATTAAAATACTTCCAGAACACTTTCCAACCCTGATCATAACCTCTGTGGTTTTGTCGGATACAGACGCAGGTGTTGTATCGATGGGTGGAGCCAAAGATCTGTGTGGAGAACATCACAGGCGCCGTTGAGCTGCCTGCGACGGGGCAGAGAGAGCCCTGCCCTCCCTGCAACCCCGGCTACTACAACAGCAACGACTCCACCTGTTTGCCCTGCCCACCTGGAACCCACTCAGACGGCACCTACGGTAAACCTGGCCACACCTGGCCACACCTGGCATGTGTTGTTACCAAGGCACTGGTAACAATACATGCTTTTAAATTTGTATTTATCTCAGAAAAGTCAACTATACATCTTCTCTTCTACTGCTTCATCCTTCATAAATGTCTATTTCTTCTATTCATATTTGTCTGTTAATTTGATATACAGGCAAATGCAGATATTTTCTAATAGGTAAATTATTCATAGTAGTAGAATACTCCAATAAGTCTTTTCATCTGGTCACATAATGTTCTGATCTGATCGTCATCTTGAATGAAATATTTTTAAAAGAGTTGACCCGGCTGGATAATCCACTCCTGAAAAGATGGTTCTTGTGCAAACGTGATGTTTTATGAAGGAGTAAAATATCATTGTTGTATCTAAATGAAGTTTTTGTGTGTGTGTGTTTGTGTGTGTGTGTGTGTGTGTGTGTGTGTGTGTGTGTGTACCAGCATGCACTGAGTGTCCTGCAGGTACAGAGCCAGTGTTAGGTTACGAGTATAAATGGTGGAATGTGCTGCCTTCCAACATGAAGACTTACTGTTTCAACGTGGGAAACTCCAAATGTGACAACATGAACGGTGAGCACAACAACAACTGTGTCAATGAGGCACAAACTGACTAACAACCTGCTAAGTAAATAATGTCCCACTTAGTAA
Source organism: Holacanthus passer (assembly GCA_025331565.1). Classification (NCBI taxonomy): domain Eukaryota; kingdom Metazoa; phylum Chordata; class Actinopteri; family Pomacanthidae; genus Holacanthus; species Holacanthus passer. Next base: position 659,180 of record JAFREQ010000053.1, read on the forward strand.
CTACCTACTATCTGCTAACTGTCTGACCGTCTAAAGTGAATGGTTCTCTCTTGACTTTGGAAACCGCAGTAAAGAAAACTGTCATATCACAAAGTCCTTTTAGTAGCTGTGCTGGACCTTTCAGTTATATCATACATCTTCATCAGGAAATTATCTTTAATCAGTTGTCAAGGAAATGTAGGTGTTCAAATTTCCATTTTTTACACTGAACAATTTAAATGCCTCTAAAACTTCCTCTTCTGCTGTTAAAGATCATGTCATGTGATCAAAAGATGTGATCACACACTTGTTTCCTCTTCTGTCCAAGTCAATTTTAGATAATGCAGAGTGCATTGTGTCTGTTGTTCATCAGGGTGGGAGGTTGCAGGCGACCACATTCGCAGTGGAGCAAGCAGTTCAGATAATGACTATCTCATCCTCACCCTGCATGTGCCTGGCTTCAAGTAAGTATGTGTGCTTTCATGGTAGCTGTGTAGAGAGGTCTGGTTGTTTTCATGTGATAGTTTGATTCGTCTCTCCACCAAAAAGAAAAACGAGATTTTGTTGGAAGCTAAAATCCACTTTAACAGAACCATATTTCTATGTGACCACAGTGACTGTGTTTGTGGATCATGTTAATCTCTGTGTTTGTGTTTTCGTGCCAGGGTCCCGGCCTCACTTTCAGGGATGACCGGCAGTGAGTTTGGCCAGATAACCTTTGTGTTTGAGACCATCTGCTCTGCAGACTGTGAGCTCTACTTCATGATGGTGTGTGCTTGATTGTGTGTTTGGAGCAGAGGTTAGCAATTTGGTGACTAATTGTACCAACAGCCAGAATAGTCATGTTAGTCGCCAGCTGTGGTCCAGCTTATTACAGTATTCTGCATTGTTGTCCAGTAATCCAACCCATATTTTCCCGTCTGACTGTTTTACTGTGACGCCCCCTGCAGGATGTGATGAGGAAGAGCACCACAGTGGTGGAGTCTTGGGAAGGCAGTAAGGGGAAACAGTCGTACACACACACCATGACCAGGAACACCTCTGTCACATTTACATGGGCCTTCCAGAGGACTAACCATGCTCTGGATGTAAGTCAACATTCATGGTCCCCAGAGGACATACTTTAATGCACTAAAGGATTCTTTTTTTTTTTTGCACATATGAAGGTATAAATAAATTGTGTGACATATCTCTACTTTCATCACTACTAGTTTAAATATTAAGAACAAACATCCACCTCTGCATATGTTTCTAAGCTTGTCTTGTGTTTGTATGTTTGTAGGTGCGTCGTTATGTCAGCGACATGGTGAAGGTTTACTCCATCAGTGTGACCAACGTCCTGGATGGGGTGGCGTCAGCATGTCGGGCCTGCGCTCTGGTGCCGCAGAACTCCCAGCGGGCCGGCTCTTCTTGTGTTCCCTGCCCTGCTGGATTCTTCATCGACAGAGACACCAACCGATGCCTGGAGTGCCCGCCCAACACACACCTGGCAGGACGACACACCTACGGCCAGGACGCGTGTGTCGCCTGTGGGCCTGGAAGCATCAGCAACAAGGTAGAGAGAGCTGCTCCGGGTCAGGACTGGGTGTCATGTCATGTTGTTTGATACTGGTGACCAACATTAAAATGAAAATTTGTTTTTATATTATCATTTCTATATGAACCATTAAATAACATGAAATAATTGCATTTTATCATTAGTTTTATGTATTTTCTAATATTTTCTTTCAGGATTTCTTTTTCGGTGGAACAGTGACTGCTCCTGCTCCTTCACCCACACAGAGAACAATCGTACACTGACCTTTGACCTCAGCCCCATGAGTGATGTGGCCTCGCTGATCATCGGCCCGAGTTTCACCTCTAAAGGCACAAAGTACTTTCACCTGTTCAACATCAGCTTGTGCAGCCATGAGGTAATTCACACATACTTGATATCTTATATTAGCAACTGTTAATATTATTTTGCAGTTTTAGAGATCTGTTAGCAACATTAATATTTAAATGGATAAAATTGAATGTGAAAAGAAATCTGATTTTTCACATGCAGGTCTGTCACTGCAGTGTGATAACACGATAAAAAAAACGTGCAGGGAAACATCAAGCTGACAGATCATTTTCATGCTATTTGCATGTCTGCTACAGGGGAAGAGAGCTGCTGTCTGCACAGATAATGTCACCGACGTGTCAAGCAAAGACGACCAGAGCGACTCGGCTCAGTTTGTCAACTCAGTGGACAGCTTCATCTGTCAATCAACCATCATCCCAGCAGATGGGCGGGGTTTCAGGATGGCCATTTCCTCCCAGTCCATCAGCCTTGCAGACACTTTCATGGGTATGATGTTTGTTAAATGGCAGAATATGAGTCTGATCATTAGTTGTTATTTGAGCTGGTTTATCTTTATCGCTGTTTCTCTCCAGGAGCAACAGTAGACACCGTTCTGGATGGCGTGAACGCTAAACCAGATCTTTTTCCTGAAAACTCAAAGGATGTTCCAGACATCAACTTCTACTACAGGTACGATATGAAAGACAGAGTGTGTTTGTTTCTATTGCCTTTGGGTCCTAACTGTGTCCTTGTTTTCTTTCAGGTCAACACAGCCAACGGCCTCATGCGAGCAGGGTCGCAGTTCAGTCATCACTGTTCGCTGTAACCCAGAGAAGTCTGAACGAGGAGAACTCTCTATGCCCAGGTAGCTGATAATGGACTTTGTGTATGATTGTGTTTCAAAAAAGCCTACATTTATCTATCTATGAGAAATAGGAATTTAGATTATGTAAGAAAATGAAAAGAAAATCTGAGATGATCTGTGTGTGTTTGTGCAGCTCCTGTCCCGCAGGAACATGTGATGGATGCACGTTCCACTTCCTGTGGGAGAGTGCCAGCGCCTGTCCACGCTGCACCGAGGACGACTACCACCAGATCGACGGGGCGTGCAAGGGAGGCGTCCAGGTAACAACACACATACACACTACACACACCTTACTGTCCAGAAGGAGGCCTGCTTTGCCTGCCTAATGAATCTCTTATAAAGTATTAGTAGCCAAAATAGATTTGATAAGAGATTCAAAAGGAGTCTGGGTCAATGTGCAGATATAATACTAGATGAATGAGTGAATGAAAGAAAACACACACACTCATTTTGTTTCCATCAGAAATCTGGCTGCTCTGTCATTTGATCTATGAAGCCAAATCTCTGCTTGCACTAGAAACACGTGGAAATTCTCCATCTGTCCCCCTCCACCCCCTCCAGGAAACTCTGTATGTGTGGAACGAGCCCAAGCTGTGCACCAAAGGTGTGTCGCTGCCTCCCAGAAGCTCCTCTCCGTGTGAGGCCATCGCTCTGTGGCTGAAGGTCGGGGTTGGTGGTGGAGCCTTTGTGGCCGTGCTGCTCGTCTCTCTCACCTGCTATTTCTGGAAGAAAAACAAGAGGTAAGAGGCACCTGCCAATCGGACACTGCCGCCAGCCTCAGTCAAGGCCAACGTTGTCATTAAGATCACCGTGAATTGTTATTTAAAGGTAGAGATGTCAGCAACTGTTTGTCAGAGACAGTAAAGACTCAGACTTTATTAAGGAATACGCATATTTTATTTACTATGTTTACTTTTCTTTTACGATTTTGTGTAACAAATGACTCTTCTGACTGCTCAGATTTATCTTGGTGTAAATGCTTTTTTAGAAGAACAAACATTTGGTAGAATCACTCTAACTACTATCAGCCAGCAGCTAAAAAGTATTGTACTAGTCTTTGCCATCAAACACCAACACACTGGATGTTCTTTATGCCAAATAATGTGTTGTCTCTTGATGACGGCGTCCCTGTGGTCTGTGGTCAGGCTGGAGTACAAGTACTCACGCCTGGTGATGTCTGCCAACAAGGAGTGTGAGCTGCCAGCTGCCGACAGCTGTGCTCTGGCTGAAGGGGAGGAGCCTGACGACGACGTGGTCTACACCCAGAAACCCTCCCTGCTGGGGAAACTCCGGGCCATCGCTAACAAGGTGTGGAGTTCACTTATTCACTTTACATGTATTTACTTTCACTCAAATTCTGTCCCACATTTAAACAGCCTTTTCAGTTGCAGTCCTACTTTCCTCATCTCTTTTAACAAGGCATTAAGTCTCAGAGCTTCAAACCTTCAATTTTCCAAAGATACTGAAACGAGAAACAAAAACACATGTTGTTGCAGTAGTAGTTTTTAAAATTAATTCTAAAGAAAAGCACATTTCCGATCAACTTGTTTCCAATTTCACCCATTTATTGCAACATTAATACACATTATTTTGGTGGTGTGTCAACAGTTTTTACAACTTGGCCATTCCAATAGTTGTCAGTATGTTTCACTCAAAATCACAAATGTCAACCTGATGGTGGCGCTGCAGGAAAAGTCAGGTGATCACCAAAGTCATTAGGATTCATCATCTGGGAACTATGATTCTGTACACCCAATCTGGCAACGTTTCTCCAGAGCTGCAGCTTTCGAACATGTAAGTTTTGTAGCAACAGATTTGCCAGATATCGTCATTAATGTCTGTATGTTTCAGCACGAGGACGGAGAGAGCAGCGAGTCTGTGCAGCTGAACTCCTCCCAATCAGACCGGTGGGTCCTGGGATAAACAGACACCAACAGAGAGAGAGGAGAGAGTGAATTCATGGAGGAACAGTCGGTCAGTGTCACTGCCCTCCTCCTTATGTGTCCTTTGCCTCCCCCTTCACTGTGGGGGGGGGGCACCACCACAGACCCCAGTTTTTAGTGGGGGTAAAACTGGGATGCTTGCAAAAAACTGGACAACGGCTTTTACTCCTCGACTCTAGAACACACAGGAAACACAGCGCTGCTTTAATGCCAGGGACACTCCAGGGAGGCAAACAGGCTTTTAATGTTTTTTGTATGTTTTGTATTTTCATTTGGTATTTTCTGTTCAGAGTCACGTATTTATATTAATGTTATAATGATGAGCCTTTATTAAAGTCCTATTTGACTTTGGGATTTGTGTGTGACTGTGTAGACCAGTACAAGTCGTGTAAGACAGGTAAAGGCCTTTTGTTCCTGGCATGTCATAATTAATCGATAAGTTGATGAGAGAATGAACGGCCAAATATTCTTTATTTAATCGCTTAAGTCACTTTTTATGCTGAAAAGCCAAACATTTCATGGTTTTAACTTCCCAAGTATGAGAATTTGCTTTTCCTTCTAAATATTTCAATAATTCCTTTTCCTTTTCCTTCATCATCACAGCATTTCTCACTGCATTTACAATCCCAAGAATACTTCAATTAATTCACCAAAATAATCCATAATAGAAACAATCAGTAGTTGTAGCCCTCCAGTATAATTAAAAATTAGCTCTACATGAGCCAACTTATACATTCAAGAAGTATAAGTATATAAGTATATGTATAATCTAATACTATCTAATCTAATATATAAAAATAAGTTTGTCACAAAACAAAAGCAGACAAGCATTGTGAAGGTGTCACTGGGTTTGTCACCATTTTCACTGTTTTTGCAAAAAACCTTTGAATCAAATGATTAATTGAGAAAATAATTATAAGAATAATCAGAAGATTAATCCATAATAGAAATAATCAATAGTTGTCGACCTGTACAAAATAGTTAAAAATTCAAGAAATATAGTCCCAAATTCTTGAGCGTCTTCTTGAGTAATAATCTAATGATATAATTTATAAAAATAAATCAGTCACGGGAGACATTTTTTTCTGCACTTTTAATACTTCAACTACTTTTTTCCTGATCATACTTACATACTTTTACTTAAGTGAGTTTAAATATAGAATTTTTGTGAAGGTCTGTTATTTGTACTTAAATCTGGGGGAGGAAAGACATGCAGTGATCTTATGGGCCCCCAGACTCGTGGCCCCCAGGTCGGGCCTCCATGAATGTTCTCCATGTGGCCTGAGTTCCGGGGTCTTTGCCCGGCTGGCCCCTCTCTCCTGCCCGCACAGCCACGCCCCCTCGGTGGCCCCGCCCCCTCTGGAGAAACTCTCCTCCTCCTCCTCCTCTTCCTCTCCAGCCATCGACCGAACTTCAAAGCGGACTTCGGAGTTCACCACGGTCGGATGAATGCGTCGGTCCCGGGCGGTGCAGTGAGACAAAGCCGCGGCAGCAGAGACTCTTCCCGCGGGATCATGAGCTCCAGTTTGTAGCCGAAGGTAAGAAACCATCCCCCCCGTTTTCTGCGCTCGTTTCCGGCGGCGTGGACATGAAAACAATCACGGCCCGAGCCTCAGCTGTGCGGCTTCAGTCCGCTCAACACCAACTTCATCGACTTTTCTGGTCGTCAAAGTGCAGAATGAGCGACTTTAACGACGACTTTAGCGCTTGTTTTGTCCGTTTGTCGCGCAAATAGTCAGCAAACCGCAAACTGAACTTCAGTGACGTCACGGCGAGTCGAGAAGAAGATGCAGCTTTTGTTTCATGATAAAATATAAATAAAGTTATTTGGTCTGTGAGATACTAACAAGTACATCTAGTAATACAGTTAGTTGTTTAATTTAGAATATAAAAGTAGGTTGTTGGAAAGTAACTAAGTACATTTACTTAAATGTATGTATTTAAGTAAAATTCGAGGTACTTTCAGTTCATACTTCATACTTCACATCTCAGAGGTAAGTATGGTACTTTTAACGCCACTACATTTATCTGAACGCTTTAGTTACTAGTTACATTTCAGATTACTTTTTCCATCTCCTTCTCTTCAGGTGAAATCTCCAAATTTAATGATTTTGAATCTTTCTGATCAACTGAACGATTAAATGTTCTTTCTCCTCTTTTAGATAAAAGAAACTGTTTTAAAAACCATCTTGGATCAGCTGGAATATTAATCCACAAACATTCAGATATAATTGAAAAACACAGACAGGGAACATTTTATTTTTTCATACTTTGAGTAAGTCTTGCTTATAATACTTCAATGCTTTTATTGTAGTTGACTACTTTTGTAGTAAAGTTTTGAATACAGGACTTTTACTTGTAGTGGAGTATTTTCAGAGTGTGGTATTAATACTTTCACTGAAGTAAAGAATCTGAACACCACCACTGGCTGGATGAGTCTAGAGGAATGAAAAGTACCTGTGCTTACTTCAAAGAATATGTTAAAGGAAAAGTAGGAGTAAGTAAATTATTTTTCAGAAATTACACACATGTAAGAGTTTGACCTTTATAGTTGAAAAAGTAAAAATGTGTTTCTTAACTAATCATGACTTAAAGAATTGTTTGACTCTTTCTTCAAGCATCAAATTTACTCATGTCTGTAAAGCTGCAAAGATTAGTCAATAATCAATTAGTCCATTGACAAAATAAATCACCAACTGATAAATGATAGATTAATTATATAAGTTGATTGTGAAGAAAAATGTTGAGCATTTTCTGGTTTTAGCTTCTAAAATATGAGGATTTGCTGATTTTCTCTGTTTGATATTGTTGGAAATTGAAAACTATTTGAAGACAGTACATTGGGCTCTGGACAACAATGGACGTTTTTACCCATTTAACCAGTAATCAATTAATCAAAAACTCGTTCACAGACTATTTGCTGGGAAAAGCAACAGTTTGTTTCAGGCCGACTTGTGTCTTTACCGACAGCATTGACAGACTCAGTGTTCAGTGTTGGACTTCAGCCGCTGCATTTAAAGTATTTCTTGCACATTTTGAGTGATGTCACTTTCCAGTCCTGCATTTTAAATCTTGGCAGTGACCAAATTTAGATTAAAAAAATACTTTAAGTGTTGTGAAAATTCAAACGATCACAGTGAATACTCTTCACATTAACAGTCACTTGAGTTTTTTCTGTTTCGAGCTTGTAAACCTTCAGTGTAATTGAAATGTTTGTGTGCACATCTGTGTCACAGGTCGAGCACCACAGCGTCTCCGTTCTCCTGCTTCTGCTCCTGAAGTGGTGAGTTCACCTCCGTCTTGTTGTGATGTGGTTTCAGTGTGACTCTCCAGGGAGAGCGAAGTGTTTACAGCCAGAGTGACGTCACAGGAAACGACGAGGTGGTGAATCAACAACCTCCGACAGATGAAAGATGGAGCTAAAAAAAGAATTAATTTATGCCTTTTCCCGTAAGAATAACTCTGATCACAGTTATTATGTGTCACATGACTTTATATAATAATAGTTCATATTAGTTCATCTTTGCACAATGCTGATGTTTATAACAATATATTAGAGTAATCTCTGGTTGGAATGTACTGCCAGTAAATGTAAGATTCTTAATCATTCAGTTATAACTTTTGGTTGAACAATGTGAGAAACAAAAATCTTACTGAAATTATTTTGACATATACATAGAATCATACAGGATTTATACCTGTTGTAACTTTGGAAGGTCTTATTGTTAATGATTGTGCTATTTTTTTTTTTTTTTTTTTTTTTTTCCCGTTTCATTTTCTTTTGCTGGAGTCGGCTCCAAACAAACATGTTCCTTTCCATGTGAGAACAAGATGTGTAGGCCGGAGCATCTCTGTAGCACCACAATGCTTCATTCAGAATTTTATGTTGTGACACATTTTTACCTTTATGAAAAAAATTGCAGCTCCTGTGATCTGGATATTGCACTTCTGATTTTGGTAATATATTGATTAATTGCCTTAACTTGAATTTTGTTTTTTGTTTTTCTTGCAGTGCCTGTTGATTCAATCATGGCTCGTGGTTGCATCTGCTGTGTTAAATACATGCTCTTCCTCTTCAACCTGCTCTTCTGGGTAAATATTCCACACAGTGTCAGAAAATATTCTTTAGATGTTAAATCAGTAGTAAGATCAGCAAACCAGTTAAAGTGTTTTATTATCGTGAAATCAGCCGGAAGTGTCAGAGTTTCCTGTGTGTGTTTCAGCTGGGTGGATGTGGATTGTTGGGGGTCGGCGTGTGGCTGTCGGTGTCTCAGGGCAGCTTCGCCACCCTGTCGCCCTCCTTCCCGTCGCTCTCCGCCGCCAACCTCATCATCACCCTGGGCACCGTTGTCATGGTGACAGGATTCCTGGGTTGCCTGGGTGCCATCAAGGAGAACAAGTGCCTGCTCCTGAGTGTGAGTATACTACAGTACCCATCATGCATCACATCAGTTTGAGTGTGTTTTGTGAGTGTATTTTTTAGTTATGTTGTGTTCAGGTTGTTTTGGAATTTTAAACGTTGGAGCAACTTGGTGGTCAAATCAGTGAAGTGGTGTCATATAAGCACTTTTGAAGTTCATTTATTTTGTTCATTATATTTTTAAACTTTTCACTTTTTAACCCAACACAATAATACATGTAGTAAAGTCAGGATCACCACATACCTCCAAGTTTATAACAAAGGTTTGCATTGACTTAAATGCAACATTATTGTATCCTGCATGTTTCTGCTCATGTTTAATCTCTATTTTCTTATGATTTCCTTCAGTTTTTCATCGTTCTGTTGATCATCCTCTTGGCTGAACTCATCCTCCTCATCCTGTTCTTTGTCTACACTGACAAGGTAAGACTGTGCAAAACAACATATTTATTAATGAGCCTGTCCTGCTGTAGGTGAGTGTGCCTACATATCCCATGATCCAACTCTTCATCTCTGTTTGCCCAGGTGAGCGAAAATGCCAGACGGGACCTGAAAGAAGGGCTGGTGCTGTACAACACAGACAACAACGCCGGCCTGAGGGATGCATGGAACACCATACAGGGAGAGGTACAGTGTATTACACACACGTACTTATGTCACACAGACTTACATTCATTTTCTGGAGCAGTGTTTTCCTAATTGGTAACACAGTTTTTGTCTACAGTTAAATGGTCTTCAGTCTAGTGTGTCTGCAAAATACAGCACAAGTCAAACACACATACCGTAAAAAGTACTTTTTTTTTTTTTTTGACTTTGAAAAGAACAGAGTAATATGTTGACTAGTAAGTTAACTTTTTCTGTGCAATACATTTTTTCAGCTTTATGTGAAATGAAGTTTGTTATGCATTTTCTAAATAACTGTTTCCTTCTGTCCTGTGTCTGTGCACCAGTGGCGATGTTGTGGAGTGATGAGCCACAATGACTGGTACACGGCCCTGCTCGACAATGTGGTTCCTGACCGCTGCTGCCAGCAGTTCTACCAGGGCTGCGGACGCAACGCCTCCAATGCCTTCTGGACACGGGTCAGTATGTGCAGTTATAAAATCTGAAAATAGGTGTTTTGGCATTTTCAGAATTGTGTTGTGAGTTAGATGAGAAGGTTAATACCCCACATGTTTGTATGAAGCTACAGCCAACAGGTGATTATCTTAGCTTAGCATAAAGACTGAAAGCAGGAGAAAACAGCTAGTCTGGCATTGTCCAAAGGTTAAACAAATCTGCCAACCAGCAGCTCTGAGGTTCACTAATTTCTAATAAATAAACACGATAATGTGTTTATGCTGAGCTCACAGGCTGCTGGCACATGATCTTCTCATCTAACTCTCAGCAAAAAGTATGTTTCCCAAAATGCCAAACTGTTCTTTAAACAAGGAAAAACAATATAACCTCACACTCAGCTTCAGTGTTTCACATTGGAAGTGGACAAAAACTACTGATGGTTGAAATATTGGTAATAAATCAGAGCTGAGGCTGCAGTTATGTTGGTTTCTCTTGCTGAAGTTAAACTTAATCACAGGAAATCCAACTAAAAAGATGCCTGTACACACAAGTAGAGACAAGATTAAAAAACAAGCAAGTCATGATTCATCACTTTTAAATCAGTTTCAGTGCATTTTGGATTTTATTCAGCATCAAACAAGCCTTAAAGTTGAGCCTTTTGAAAATACTTACACAAGTGGAAAAAAAACTGGTTGCCTTCTGATGCGCAGCACTTTTCTTTCCCCCTTCCTAATTACTGTTGGTGTGCGTTTTCAGGGTTGTTATGAGAAGGTAGAGGAGTGGCTGGATGACAACAAACACCTTCTGGGAACCATCGCCATGTGTGTGTTGGTCATACAGGTAAGCAGGTTTTTATGTAGCACTTATCCAAACTCTTAAACAGCACTGTTCGTTTTAAAATGGGGTTTTTTGTTTGTTTTCCCAGCTCCTTGGTATGGCTTTCTCCATGACGCTTTACCAACAGATCCACCGAGCAGGGAAGAAGTATGAAGCCTGAGGGGATTAAGGCAGACATACTGTTAATATTGGGTACATAAAATATATCACAGTCTGGCATATCTGTTACCCTCACGTATTGTTTATAGTCAGAATAAGCCAGTTATTGTGTGTTACACTACAGCCTTTTATCTCACATTCCTTCATCTATCCACCCATTTATTGTTGTGAATAGCATTTGAACTAGTTTTTCGTATGGTTTGCTTTTTAAAAACACACTATTATGCGTGTTTATATGTAAAATATAAGAGAAAAGGCCAAGATGAGGAAGAGTGAGGAGAATAGTTTGTGGTTGTTTAAAGCCATTCCTGTGGAAAAAGTATAATGTATGGATCTATTTAGATAAAACAAGCGTTGTGTACTAACTTGTTCAATAAAAGCACTCTTCACAAACGTGACAACTGTTTGTGTCAGTCAATAAACTGTTTGATCACCTCAGGTGTGAAATAGTTTCCCTGTTTCTGATGTGATAATGAAATTCCTCTGCTGGCTGTAGTCACTGAATAACTGATGTTTTGCTCTGTGTTACAGATACAGATTTGAATCAACTCATGACATTTGTCTAAACTTTGGTTTCTAGAGTTATTAATACTGTTAAAATAGTAACTGATTAATTCTATAAAATTGAATTAAATAAGTTATCTGAGGTTACTTCTCATATACAGCAGGTTAATATTAACATAAGTAGTCCCTTACAATCTTAGCTGAATACATGCTGTAGCTGTGTGAGTGTTATTATCATACCTTCGTTAATCTGGATCAGTCAGCATGAAGCTAATTTCTGGTTATAAGTCCATGGTCTTCTCATTATCACAGACGACGTTGCCTTTGATGACAACGTAGCGGATTAGCTCCTGATGTCCTCCCAGCTGGTAGATCAGATGCTCCCATCTGTAATAAAACAAAGGAGATTGTCTGTTTCACACACAAATATTTCAGACAGTAAGTCCTATTAACTGTGTACCAGTGACTGTTTCTAATATCAAAATGTGTTATTCAACCTGCATGGAAACAATTCAGTGGAGTAGATGTATAAAGTAACATAAAATGGGAATACTTAAGTACAAGTAGCTAAGCATTTTACAAGTACAGCACTTGAGTAAATGTAATTAGTAACTTTTCACCACTGATACATGGTTCTCTATTCACTGATCATTACTTTATCCCTGCCTTTCCTTGATGAATGCAGCTGACTCAAACATACAAATGTATCTGTGATCATCTAATAAAAAAATAAGATGCTATAGATCCAGAAACATGTGGGACAAAAGATTCTTTTCTGTGTGTATAAATCTCTTTCTGTCCTGATTTACCGGGTGGTGTTGAGGATCAGCAAGTCTCCATGTTTGTTGACCTCCAGGGAGCCGTGTGTGTGGGAGCGTCGGAGGGCGTAGGCTGCATTAATGGTGGCTGCAGCCAAAGCCTCCGGCATGGACATCCTCATATTGACACAGGCCAGGTGCATGACTATCAGCTGAGGAAGGTGGACAGGACAGACACAAAGGATGACCTGGAACCATCAGGAAACACTCTGCTTCTCACCTCACACCTCTCCTGTTGGACTCACCATGGAGCAGCAGTAGGCGTTGGGGTTGAAGTCGCTGCCGAGGGCAACAACTACTCCAGCTTCCAACATGTCTCTGGCCCGAGGCTGGGGCAGCCTAAACACACACACACAGATTATTCGACAACTCACAGCGTATTGTGTGTTTCACAGTGGTGGAACAAATAATCAGATCCTTTTTCTTAACTTAAAGTACTAATACCAGACTGGAAAAATACTCCATTACAAGTAAAATTACAGAGGCCGTGCATTTAAAATCTTACATCAGTAAAAGTATGTGTGTAATCAGGAAAATGTACTTCAAATATTAAAACTAAAAGTACTTGTGAAGAAAAAGAGCCACTGTGACTTATATATTTTACATTTTAAAATATATTAAAATTATTGCAATCGTAAAAGAAAAAGCAGCAAAGCATGTACTTAGTATGTATTTAGTTACATTCCACCACTGGTGTTACTGTACCGTAGAATATAAGCTGTGGTTGGCAGAAGGACGGCAGCAGTTCTTGCCGATGCCATGGCAGCGATTCCCTCATCTGTGACCTCCTCCAGGTGACTGATGGCTAAAGCTCCGAGCTCTGCACCCAGCTGACACACACACACAGAGGTTAACAAGGTTAATATTCTAATGTCTTGCAGAATAGTATTGAATTGAAGTATTGAATTAGTCAATAAACTGATCAGCTCATTTACAGAACATGACTATTTTAATGTAAGCATTTGCTGCTTTTCTCTGTTTGATATCCTTCAGTTTTGGTCAAATAATAAAGCAATTTGAAAACATCAGCTTTTCAACTTTAAGGTCATTCTGGAGGCTGTAGCTTGTGATGCTGTTTAGTTGAGTATGTGATACCTGAGCAGAGTTCATTGGATGAAGCTCGTCTCCGTGGAAGTTGATGTTGAGGCCCATGTCTTTGCCAGCCTGCAGGATGGAGCGAGTAGAGCTGAGGTCGAACACTCCCTGCTCACAGAACACGTCGATGTTGTCGACGCTGAGAGTCCCAGCAGACATCTTTTCTTTCAGCCGTGGCAGCTGAACCTGCAGGATGTCCTTTGTGGCTTCTGCAACTGTCTTCCCTCTGAATAAAAGATAGAGAGAGCATGGTAAAGATTTTTTTCAGGATGTGACATGAGATGAGATTATTTTGAGGATGGTCCATACTTTGGCACTGCGTGGGCTCCACAGTAGGTTGACGAGATGTTGATAGGCAGAGTGCGTCTGGCCTCCTCGATCACCTCCAGCATCTTGAGCTCAGTCTGCAGCTCCAGGCCATATCCGCTCTTACACTCCACCAGGGTCGTACCTGCGCGCTGCATCCGGAGCAGTCTGCTGCTGAGGGAGGCCAGCAGCTCTGAGGGGCTGGCAGCTCGAGTGTGCTCCACTGTGAAGTGGATCCCTCCACCGGCTCGGTGCACGTCCATGTAGGTGGCACCTGCCAGCTGCAGGAGGAACATTTCGTCATAATTTTAGCTGCAGTTGTAGTATAGTGAAAAAAAAAAGGCCAATAGAGGAAAAATGGTCACTTACCTTCATTGCAAATTCATGCACTCTGTCACCAGCCCAGACTGGATGCGTGTGGGCATCAACCAGCCCTGAAACAAGATGGTTATTGAAATGTTATTCACTGATATTGTGTAATTGTAGACGGTCCACATGGCAAAAACCATAAACATCCCGGCTGATACTCACCAGGCAGGACACACATCCCTGTAGCATCAATCACTTTATCAAAGGAAGCTTCTGAATACTGGGATCTGATGATTTCAGCAGGCCCCACATCTTTAATCAGACCATCACTGGAGGGAGAAATCAGTTACTTTAATGTCAACATTTACTTTAAAGTGCAGCTTGGAACTGAAGTTACACTTGAGGTTGAAAAAAAATTGTAAAAATGTCAACTAATATTTAAAACAAGAGTTGAGAGAATATGTACAAACTTGAAACAGCAATCAGTATTTTAATAAATATACTTTTGTCCATGTAAACTTTTTGCTCCACTACTTAGGACAGAAAGTGACATTAAAAAAAAAATAATACTAATAGCAAACTTGTCATTCATCCAGTACTGGTTTTCTGGTGTGTAATGAGTGACTGCAGCCTGTAGGGGCCGCCACTGTCCATTATTTTACATGTGTTACAGTCAATACATTTACTTTAGCTTTTACAAAAAACCCTGCAGATCAACTTGAATTCTACTGTGCTGACATTCAATTCAACAGCTACATGAGAACTAATGCTACATGTTACATTTCTTCACTAAAACAAAATTGAGCAAAAATGTAAAAGCATGATTTGGCCTGCTAACAACCAATGATATGAAGTAATCTCAGATGTCTGTTAAAGTCTAATGTGTGATGTTTAACACTTACCTTCCTATTACCACGCTCCCATTTTCAATCACACAAAGATTTTGCATCCGATGCTTGGTCAGGTACTTCTCTCTGTTGTTGCAGATCAGAACCACCTGTTGGGCGTTCTTCACCAGGAGTCTGTAATTACTGGACATTTTGATTCATACAACCAGAGACACTTACTCCAGAGTGGCCGGTTTTCACCTCGTTTGGGAACAAGTCAAATATTTGTCCAGGAGAGCAGAGTTTAAAGTGCACAGAGAGGGGCGGTGCTTCTGCCACAGACATCAGAGACATTTAACTGGTGAGTCTTTCTCTGTAATTAAAGAGGAATTTACATATGTTACTTTTGTTAGATATCACACTCTGAAAAAAAACACAACAATCAGGTTTAAGAAAGGGAATCATTTATTGTGTCTGTATCACAATGTCACAACATAAAATTGGCCTTACATACAGTAAAAAAAAAAATCATTTTCAAAACTGCTTGAAAAATAACCAAAAACCCCAGACATTCATTTGTTTCACATGGTGAAAACACAAACACGCATCAACTCAACTACGAGGTACAATCACACAGAACAGGCCGAATCACCAACATCACTCTCTCATTTCTCCGTCTTCTTCCTCTTCTTCTACACCTCTGATGTACAAAACATTATTGCACCTGTGGGTATGAAACACACCTGTTAACATACTACTGCCATAACTGAGGGAAAAAGACCGAAGCACAACAGGTTGATCATGTAATGCTCTGCTGCTTCCTCCACTGGTTTCTTTGTTAAATGACACATTAATTATTAACACAGGTTAGTTAACTAGTCAGAAATCTTAAGGTCTGAAAAACAACTTTCTGCATTATTTAGCCAAAAACAATCTGATTCTGCTTTTGCAGCTAGACTTTGTTATGTGATGTTTTTCAGGCAAAGTCCCTTAAAAAACTAAATTATCTTCTTTTAAATAACCTTGTTAAATAGCACTTAATAAAATAAGTAACTAAACAAAAACGCCTTGGCTGAACTAGTTATGGAAAAAAGATGAAAAGATATTTTAAGTTTACAACATACCTGATAAGCACTTCACCAAGATGACCTGCCAATGCTCCATCCACATACTCTTCTGTGTTTGCCAGCTGTTAGAACAACATGTAAATATAAAAAGTCAAGAGACTACCCCATAAATGTATTTGCACGGTTCGATGTCCCAACAATATGAAGGTGGTCCTCTGTGGAGCAGTTTGATAAAAAATATATATGAAAAGGGGGGAAAAAAGCTTTCTGCACAATATATATAGTAGAACAAGACATGCTGGCAACTACGAGATAAACATTTAGTCAGGGAAGTGTTTGTGGTAGTTACAGTACACTCACACAGTCTTTAAAAGTATATGATAAAGGAATGAAAAAGATCCTACTGTGGTTTATCTTTTCCACACAATAAATTATATGTTGTCTTGTAAAAAACTGAGGACTCTTTCTGACTCTGGAGAATCTTGAACTTGGTCTACAAAACCCCTTTAGTCATAGATTCATTGTGAAAGAAAAATATGTTCACTAGCACTGTGTGCAGTGCTCATAGGCTGCTTATGTCAAGGCCAAGTGGTATTTCTCAGACATTTTGAATGTTATATAATTCTTGTAGCTTCACATGAGAAAATTTTAACAGGTAACGCTGTTGACTGAGGTGGGCATAAGCACATCTTACTTTGTGTGTGTGTGTGTGTGTGTGTGTGTGTGCGCGCGTGCGTGTGCGAGAACAATTCAAAGTCAAGAGGGAATAGTAAGTAAATAAATAGATGTGAACTCGAACAAGGCATACAATGAACTGTTCATACCTGCATATTCATGTAACCATCCACAGACACCAGGTAGCCCTTGTACTCCATACCCCACTTCAGCTTCACCATCACTGGTTTGCCTGTCAGGCCGTTCAGGAATGGCTTTGGGTTCAGAGGTAAACTCTGGAGAAAAAAGGATAAGGCAGGTTATTTGTGAATTTCCCCACTGTGGGACAAATAAAGATTTTATCTTATCTTATCATACACACAGTACTATATTTAACTTTTGCTATATCAGATAAAAATACATGCATACTGTGACAAATCCACCAACATTATGCTGGAAATTACTTATTGCCTAATGTTGGTGGCTATAAAGTAAAGGTCACCTAATTTAGTTTTTAAAAAATCTGCCAAATTATTGTGGTTTAGCATGTCACCAACATATGATAAAAACATATATGGCAAAAAAACATCTGACCAGTTTGTTCTATAATCCTGATCTACACTTTAAAATATAACATTTCTCTGAAGAGCAAAGCATGGCTGTGAAGACGATAACGTTTGATTAACCAATTCTAAGTGATATAATAATATGGACGTGTTGCTGCTGTGTTGTGACTGAATGTAAACCTAACTAGCTGGTGTATCATCGTACTGCTTACTGCCTACCGCTGCTTAAATGGTTTATAAGAAACTCTACTCCTACGTTTGTACTATTTTGCTCATTGAAAGTTTACCGTTTTCAGCAAACAGCAAATCAATGAGGCTGCGTATAAACCAGCTAATTCAAGCAAGCAACAATGTCTTTAGGGTTTATGTGGAGTAAAGTCTGCCGAGTATAAAACGGACTTTTTGCCGATAATCATATGCTGCTAAATTAGAGGATTTTAGAATGGAGTTCGGCTTGACTTTCTCTCCACATCAGTCGGGCCGAACTCAAACAAACTCAAGCATAATTTCAATGATTAATAAGGGCAAAATTAACCCTCCTTATTATTGTATAAGCAATAAAAAACACATATTCTACTGCCCGTGTGCGCAAACGTGAGGAATTCATTCATTCGCTAATTCTAAATCATGAATGAGGAGCTAACGTGGCTAATGCTAACTAGCGAAACGGCTACTATCTTTGCCTTTTGAAAACAAAAACATTCCAACAAAACATCCAACGAGTTGATAACGTTAACATTAGTCAGATACACTCACCATTTCTGTTCTGTTTAATGCGGTTTGGACGAAGGAAAGTTGATACTTTTCGTCACAATAACGTTTGCAAACCTCGCACACGCGTTACCGCCAAACAGGAAGTGCAACCTTTGACCTCCCAGGAGTCTTCATGTTTTTACATACTGACACCAAGCGGTGGGAGGTTCATACTGCAACATAAGTCAGTTCCCCCCCTTCACTGAATGAAGTGTTTTGCTTAAAACACTCTATTAAAAACTATTAACTTGAAAAAAATACTATTAAAAAAGTACAAATATGTGAGTATTATCAGGAAAATGTAGCTGAAGTATGAAAAGTAAAAGTACTCCATGTAGTAAAATGCCCCCTGTGACTCATACTTTCATTTAAAAGCACAATTATATTACAGATACTGTTATTGTTTGTTAAGATGAAAATAATTTAAACTATTTCTTCTATTTTGAACAGAACTGGTTTGTAAAAAATCAGAACATAGTGAGAAATGCTGTCTCAGTTCACCATAGCCCAAAGTTACACCTTCACATTGCTTGTTTTGTCCAACTAATAATCCAAACATCAAAATCATTAAAAATAAATTAAAATAAATTAAAATAAAAGCAGCAAAGGAAGCTGGAATGATTGAATGTATGGCATTGTTGTATGAAAAATGACTTATACAGTTATCAAAATAGTTGCCATTTAATTGTCTGTCAACAAGCTTATCAATGAATCAACAATCATTTCATCTCTCCTATAAATCTCTTCATAACTGTCATTCTTTTATTCAGGGTCTTGATTATGACCATTCAAGCTAAATATTCAGCCTCACAATCCACACACAGAAACACTCACTGTCAGCACAAGTTTCAAGTGCAGAACTACTATGAAAAAAACTACTCTTTTGATATCTATTATTTCCTCTTGCATCATATTAATATGAATGAAAGGACATTCTTTTTAGATTAGTCATCTGATTACAGTAAGGTTAAGTCCAAAGCAAATTAAAGCATGTTTTTTCCCATAAAGTGTATCCGGCATCAATCAATCTCAATCTGCTCAAATTTAAACAATACTGCTTGTGCAGTATCTGCTCTGTAGTATATTTGACTTTAACATGAACTTTGATGACCTTTGAATGAATTATTCAGTAACTGAAAACTCTGACCTGTTTAGGAGCAAGAAATGAAATGACTGTCATATCTGGGTCGTGCTGGCTCTCTGTCTGGGCAGCTATTTCTCTCCAGGCACAAACAGTCTGAAGATTTCACTCATTTTTCTGCGCTGAAGCGTTCAAGTGTTACTAAAGCACCTGACAAGTTCAAACCTGATACTTTGGATAAAACTAACATCTGACTTCCTACAGTAAAGGGCTGGGTTCTATCAGAAAATTCCTCTAAAATTGCACTGGAGCTTTCGTTGCATGTTTGAAATACTCATGTCCTTACATCATTTAGCCGATTTTTCTTCCCTCTTCTTTTGAGCTGCCCTCTGTGTAATTAACCGATCCGTCAGTCAGTCACCGTGTCAGTGATGGCATGATAACAATGCATGTGTGGGTGTATGTTGGGAACAGGAGCAGGGCCGGAGAGGTGGCCAGGGGTGGCACTGGCCCCTCCTGGAACCTGAACCCCTGATGTCCCCTGTACCAGAATCAGAAGGTGATTAGTAGGTGAAGTGTTAGTGTCAGAACCACTTTGTGAATTGAACATTTCTTGCTGGAAAGTCAATCAGCCGACCACAAAGAGACACATAAGTAGATGCAAAATGACTTCAAAATGATGCATAGTTACCACAAAGAAAAGAAAAGTGACCACAAAGACACAAAAATGTTGACAACCAACCAGAAAAGATGTGAAATGAACACAAAGTGGCTCAAAAAGAGAGAGGCAAGGTGTGTTGTTCCTTTGTAGAAGGGGTCTGTCTATCATCTGGTTGAAGGAAGGGAACTATTCAGCCCAAGTAGCACGAGTGTAAAACTTTCTGCTGCAGCTTTTTACTCATTGGTATCATCATTCGGAGGAAGGCGGCTTTGTTGAAGAGGCCAGTCGGATCATTCCAGTCTGATGCCAAACGGCCCTTTGAAGTCTGCAGACAGCTGAGAGATGCAAGTTAACACTGAACGGGCCTGTGGAGAGGATGAACTGCAGGAAGTGTGAAGCATGGGACTCACAAACCTCCCCATCTGTGCAAAAGTCCACTGACAAATGTCGGGAGTTTTTAGCCGTCGCTCCAACTTCTTCTTTAGCACCATCATCAGACCACAAGATTGATTTGTCCACTAAATTTTGAGCAAATACCTGCAAACCTAATGACATTCAAGTCTCAGCTGTACTTTGTGTTTGGTGTTAATTAGCTGATGTTTGCATGCTAACACGCCAAACTAAGTGTGTGAATATGGTAAAGATCATAGTTTTCTTCTCCACAAAGTGCAGGACTGATGACTGAAGCAGGACAAACAGAACAAAGTGAACAGGTGAGATAGTTTCATTTGGCTCACTGCTTATTGGACACGGGTCAGATGCACAGAAAGCAGGTCATGGTCCGATTACACAGCAGACAGAGAAGCCAAAGCCATGCTGTGTTCACTGGAGCTTGATCCGAAATGGGCCAGAGTGGAAGGAACAGTTCTCAAAAATCAGTTTCCTGCCACAAACGCTTCTGTTTTTTGTACCATTGCTGAGCACAGGGGGGCACAATGCAGCCTGCACATTGTTCATGCAGGCTGGAACACGAGTTTGTCACCAAGTCTAAGTTGTGGTTTAAAGAGTTCATTTTTCATATGTGAATGGCTTTATCTCGTCCCTCGCTTCTTTTTATGCGCTATTAAGCAGCCATTGTCGGGAGCCATGTGGAAAAACAGAGCTGGAATTAAAAAGCTCACAGTTTATTGGCTTGCATATTTCACTGGTTTTGTATGGACACCAACAATGTTGTCAACAAAGGCCTCGGCCCGGTTCAGTCGAGCAACCAATCGGTGTAATTTGAAGTGCGTCAGCGGTTCATCACTTTGTGTGTGTACTTTCTCCATCCAAAGCCAATTAGTCAGAAATGTGGATATGAGCACTTATTTATCAGCTTTTCATCAGACTCCACGTGGCCTGTGCAGGGGGTCCCAAACTTATGGGCCCCGGTATTAATACGATAGTGGTGGAAAATATTAAAATCTTTACTCAAGTAATGAACTTGAGGTCAGACTCAAAATTCTACTTATTTCAAGAAAAAGTCAAACATTTAAAAATTTTGCTCAAGTAAAAGCACAAAAGTATTAGAATCAAAATATACTTAAAGTACCAAAAATAAGAGTAATTTTGCAGAATAGCATATTTCATTTTATTTTATTGTTGAATTATGATTATTAATGCATTCATGTGTACAGGAGTATTTGTAGAAAGTAGCAGAAACTGAAAATACTCAAGTAAAGTACAAGCTGCAAGTTGTACTTAAATGCAGTACTTGAGTAATTGTACTTAGTTACTTCCACTGCTGGTATCTGAGACAAACCTCTAGTCACAAATAGTAGTAAAAGAAGTATTTATTTGAGAAAAAAGTAAAAGTTCTTCATTTGACCAAAAGTAAAGTAGTAACTTCTCATTTCCAAATAATATTTATTATATTATTGGATCATGATTAATAATGCATTCATGTATAAATATGCAATAATAGTAGTAGTAGTAGTAGTAATAATGATTTACATTTTGAATATTAGTATAAAGCAGCAGAAACTGAAAATACTCCAATAAACTACAAGCAGCTCCAATTTGTATTCGAGTGCAGTACTTGAGTAAATGTACTCAGTTACTTTGCTCCATCCCTGGCAGCTGTGTGCAAACTGGAATGTTCCTTTAAGTGAGAGAAAAATGTGGAGGAGAGGCGGAGCTGCTGCTGCTGCTGTCACTACAAACCTCGGAGGCTCGCGGCTCCTTAGAAATAGATGTGCGGGGCGACGCGGGCAGCAGGATCCCAGTGCGGGACATGAGACCCGCAGCAGGTCCCGGAGCTGCAGCCTGGAGCCGGATCAGGTTCTTCCTTCATCAGTCTGTACCGGATCACAGCTGAGAGACAGAGGACGTTTGTGGATGTGAAGCTGCGCACTTGTTTTGTTTTTTTGGATCTTTGGGTTTTTTATTTCTCTGCATCTTCTTCTCTCATATTTTGGATTATTTCCAGGAGATATGTTGATGTTATTTCTAACCATCCTGGCCGTGTTGTCAGATGCAGGTTTGTGTGTGTTTTTCTTACATCAAACATCCTGTTGTCAGAGTTATTGTCACTGGTGCAACAATGTGCTGCTGCAGCTCAGGGAGAAGGGCACCAATGCAGAACTCGCCTGAGTTTTTAGGCGATTTAATATCAGACTGGAAGAGTTTCTATTTTGGATTTCTGACACATGAAACCACAAATATTACAAGTTTAGAGTTTATTCGAAATCATAAACTAAATAATTAAACTCCAGTTTGCATATTAACCTCTAGGAGGACACAGAATAGAAGGAGATACGTTTGAGCCTCATTGTTGTTAAATGCCACAAATTTGAATGGAAGTTTGGTATTAAAACATGAGCGTTGAGATTTATCTTTGCATTCACACATAGATCAAAGTTTCAAAATATCTAAGTTCTTTTAAAATTAAATATTGTTTAATGTAACATATTTTACTCCCTTAGTTATTAGTTTACGCCTTATTAATTACAACATCTGTAGAATAAAACTAAATGATGACACAGTCTAAAGGTTTCAGTCTGACCTCACCACCTACAGGCAGTTATGTAATTCAACATGTCTAACAAGAAATGTGCCTCCGGAAAACACTTCCTCATGGCAAAACTTAATTAATTCAGACTCTTAAGGTTGAATGTGAGTGTATCTGTGACCCCTGTGACCTGAGCAGCACAGAGAGCTGCAGGTTTGAGATAATAAATCCACAGTGGAAGATGACACTGTGGCCCTCAGGGGGGTTGGAAAGCGTCTGGGAGGCGTCTAAATGCTGCTCATCCTCCCGGAGCTGCCAAACTTTATCTGCGTTAGAGTCCAGATAAAGGACTGCAGTCTGCGGCCGGCAGGTGCACAAAGCCTCTATTATCCCTTTTGCATAACATTTCCGATCGAGGTAAATCACTTGACTTGTGTATACACACACACACACACACACACACAATGACTCACTCTTATTCTCTGCTCGCCCACTCACAAAAACACTTCACTAAAGTCTGAAGAATGGGAAAAATCCCAACATCCACAAAACCTCCAAAGCTGTATTGAATCTCTGGGGTCAAAGTGGGACATTAAATACTGATTAACAAGACGTTTTTATTCCTGAATGTGGTCAATTATTAGACATAGTTCACAAAATTAGATGCTTGAACGGGAAGAGTTTTCTTAAGTGTTCTGCTGTTGTAATTTTTGTTTGGGTTAGACCTTTAAAAGTTCAAAGTTAAATTCTTACCTTTAATGAAAGTGTTGTGTTAAAGTTTCATTCACCTCCATTTGATCTGAGGAAAGAAATCTCAAAATGTGGACATGCATGGCTAAATACAACTAATGATTTAGGTGAACTGACCCTTTAAGCTCATGTGTGCTGAGGGCCACACCTTGCTACATCCACATCCATCCTTTCACTCTTTTCTTCTTGCTGTTATGTCACCTCAGCTCATATTTGCCAACTGCATGTGTAAACTCTTTTTTCTCCCCGTCCATCCATCCAGGTGTGTCGGCGGAGGTGTTTCGTGCAGGTGTGGCCCCTCGCTGCGAGAGCCGGGCCTGCAACCCTCGCATGGGCAACTTGGCCCTGGGTCGCCGGGTCCTGACGCAGACCGTCTGCGGCAACAACGGCACGGAGCTCTACTGCTCCTACTCTGACCCCAACCCCAACCTGGCCTGCAGCGCCGCCAAGTGTGCCAAGTGCAACGCCGGCCTGCCTCTGCTGTCCCACCTGGCCGGGGCCATGTCCGACTCCTCCTTCCGTCACCCCAACACCTGGTGGCAGTCGGCTGAGGGGGTGGAGTCTGAGACGGTGCAGCTGGACCTGGAGGCGGAGTTCTACTTCACACATCTCATCGTAGTGTTTCGGTCGCCGAGGCCGGCTGCCATGACCCTGGAGCGGTCGCAGGACTTTGGGAGGACGTGGAAGATGCTGCAGTACTACGCCAGCAACTGCAGCGCCGCCTTCAGGCTGGAGGAGGGAAAGGCAGGCGCGGGCCGGGATGGAGCCACCTGCACCTCCAAGTACTCCGGGGCTTATCCCTGCAACCGTGGAGAGGTGAGGATGGAGCTGTGTGTCTCATACCTTTACATGACATTGACATTAAAATCTGATGTCCCTTCAGCTCTGTGGAGCATTTGAGTGTCTTTCAGCTCATTGTTTTGGTTTTCCAGCCTTCAACTTTACTGTTTTGGTTCATTCTCATCACTCTTCTCAGCATCATATCCACCAGCTCTAAAACCCACACTCAAGTCTTCGTTAAATTCCCACATTTCTCTCAATCCAAACACGATCAGTTGGCTCAGAAAGCAAGTTAACGCAGATACACACCTGCAGGGAAAAGCTAGGGGGGTGAAAGAGAGTTTCCAGCTCAGCTTTTTCTTCCTCTATGAATGAATTGATAATGATGTCATATAATACATGTATGACAGGTGCTACAGACAGATGCCTTTCTCACAAATGATTTAAAGTTCACCTTCTCCATTGTTGCCCCTCCGGCCGGAACAAATCCAGTTCTCTCTGCAGAAAGTCACGCAACATGCAAGAGTCATATGGCGTCGTTAGCACACTGAGCAGAATGAAAGCAGAGCGCAGCCAGGTGGGGGAAGCTCTGCGACTGTGTGTGTATGTGCATGAGTGAGTGTTTAATGGGCGTACTTTGACTGTAGCACGAGAGGGCTTCCTGAAGTCCATTGATGTTTAATTGAAGCAGTGTGTGTCGGGAGCTGCTCTGCAGATGTGTGTGGAGGCGCATGCCGAGCGTGGCGCTGCTCCGGACTCCCTGCAGTGCTCTCGTATGTAATGTGTGTTTACGTCCTCTTTGACAGGATCTCTCTGCTACGACTCCCTACAAGTATTCCTGCCAGGTGTTATGGGCTTAGTCTGCTGCTGTATCATAAATCTTTCTTTATGTACTTCTGAGGTTTTTTTCTTTTTCTTCTACGTCTAAGAAAGGAACTTAAAAAAGTGCATTTATTCCATGATGTCTGTCTCTACCTTTTGTGCATGAAAGAGTGAAAACATCTTTCCCTTTCTGTGTCTCTCTGACTCACACACTGGTTTCCGCTCATCTCAGCCACCTGTGCTATGTGCATGACCTTTGCCCTCTAACCCCTCAACTTGTGACCCGACGGTTAAAAGAGGTTAAGTAGATCCCTGACAGACCAGCTGCTGCTGCTGCTCAGCTGTTCTCACTGTTTCTGACTCTGTGTGTTTTTGTTGTGAATGTACATCATCTGTAATGACAGTTAAAGAGTCTGTGGCTGGTGCAAGGTGATGACAACAAAGTCTTATACTGAGCAGTATGAGTGAGTGTTTCAGTGTCTTACTTCCTCTGGGTTTCATGCATAAGTAGTTTCTATAAGCATTGACCAAACAGTTGATTATTATATATTCATTTGTCCAGACTTACGTCTACTCAGGTTTCAGGATCAGGTTTATTCATGATTGTTGACCTTTGAACCCTGAACAGACTTTGCAACTTGTGGCCTGGATGAAGAATATGAACATTGAAAGTAACCTCTACTACTATTAACAATAAACATGTTGTTAATTCACCTGACTGATAACTTGATTTAAAGTTCACCTGCGTGCGTGTGTGAGATCGCTGTTGGCTCAGGTTAACAGATGGCAGCGAAGGTTTTGGGGGTCGTCCCGTAGCTGCAAGCGATTACAGGGAGCAGGTATTCTCAGCTTTCTGCCTCCTTTCTTCCCTCCTGTGAACATGAAAGCATGTCATCTCATGCGCTGAAAGCTTTTCGTGTTCACCTGTAATGTGGGGAAAAGGTGTGTGTGTGTGTGTGTGTGTGTGTGTGTGTGTGTGTGTGTGTGGAGTATGCAGGGCTCCTTGTCTTATTTATGAGGTCAGTCAGGCTGGAAGAATGTGAGTGTTTGTTGTAGAGACTGACCTCCTTAGGGAAGAGAGGGAGGTAGACTGGCCTGCACACACTTATTCTTTCACTTTTCCACAGTTCCTTGAACACACTCACACACACTCACACACACACACACACTCGTCCATGCCCTTTCAGATAAACACATACAGTCGGCTCTCCGTCTGTCTGCTGGGAAGGAAGTGCCGTTGCTCTGATGGATGTTGGTACTGTAGGCTAGACACCCATCCCCCCGCTCTGTTTCCCTCTCCGTCTTTCTCCTTCCATCAATGCCCATTGTGCCTGTTTACCAGATTACAGTCCACAGTGCTTTGATGGAATTACGCCTGGTAAAGCCAGACTTACTTTATTTTGCAGCCTGAAGTGGACACATGGCCTTCAGCAAACCTACTACTTCAGGATTCAGACAGACAAAATTAAAATGGGGCCTGAAATTTGTTCCACATATTTGATGGCAGATAAATAACTTTGTGCTCCAACCTAAATAGTTATACTAATAATTAATATCTTCCATAGAGCAAAGTCTCAGCAGTGACAGTGAAAAATGTTGACAAAAGCAGATGTTTTTCACTCTGCATTTAAGAATGTTACTGTGAATTCAGTTAAAGTTAAAGGTTCCCTGTGGAGTTTTCTTGTAAACCAATGTCTGTATAAATCTTTATAGTCAGTGTTTCTCACCAAAACACTGTGTGTGTATCCCAGAGACCCAACAATCCCAATGAATGCATTCCCTTTCTCATGAAACGTGAAAGTATTATGATTTTCTTTCTTATCAATGTTTGCGATCTAGCAGTTTTATTTCCTGTTTTTTTATTAAGATATAGTTTGTTTTTGTTTTTGCATGTTATCACCACCAACTGTAGGTCACTGAACTCGTTGGAATATGTGTCACAGGCTCCTTCATGCACAGGTGCATCTGTGGATACGGATTAAACAAGGACCCACTTGTGAAAACATTGCTCTTTAGTGCAGCTAGTGGTCAAAAGTCCACAGGTTACCTTTAAAGTGCAATTCACACAGAAAACACTTTTGAAGTCCATCTCACTGACACTACACTTTTCCCCTGGAACGCCGACACAGCATCTGTAATGTTCGATCAAGGTCCTAGTTTCACTTTTGTCTTTCTGGTTTATTGCTTCATTGTAGGCAAACTTGGCAGGGAAATGAAATCTGTAAATCAATGAAAGCA
Organism: Holacanthus passer; assembly: GCA_025331565.1. Classification (NCBI taxonomy): domain Eukaryota; kingdom Metazoa; phylum Chordata; class Actinopteri; family Pomacanthidae; genus Holacanthus; species Holacanthus passer. Next base: position 686,427 of record JAFREQ010000053.1, read on the forward strand.
AGTTTGTCATGGAGTCCACTTGAAAGCTAATTTTGCCCAGTAAATTTCAGTTGGCCTGGTGAAGACACTTTGGTCGCTGTCCTAGTCGTCCACTGGTTCGTAGTGATTTAAAATAGTTTTGAACGGCAGCTAAAAAACGCTTTTTGGAATTCGATCGTCACCACAATTTTCCACCAAAAATTTTCAAGATTAGAAATGAACACAGATAAATTCCTATTTGAGTTCACCTTTTTTTTTATGATTGAGGACTCTTGTGGTGTTCCCAAACTTACATCTATTCAGGGCTCAGATTAACATAAACATGGGTCTCATCAGCATATTTGCGAACACTAATATTTTGGCCCCACAATCACAGGAAAACTGTGAGGCATGATTGTGTTGTAAAATCTCCCAGAAGGCCTCATGTTGAATTTTTTTTTTGTGTCACGGACGTTTGTGTGCATGCCAGTGTGGTTGAGTGTGTGTGCTGGTGTTGCTGTGGTGTCACCGTGCTGTCGCAGGCCTTTTGTCCGGCCCTGAGTTATGTGAAGCTGCATCTCCGTCCCCGTCTTTGTCTGGCCCTGGTCTCCGTGCTCTCCCGCGGACCGGCGCCCCTCGTCCTATTTGTCGTGTTCTCTTAATTGTGGACCACAATGCCGTGACCCCGTGACCTTTTCCAACAACGGGGAAATTAATAGTGCTCCTCCCATCACACTCTTGACCAGCCGTCCAGCCGATGACGGGACTCAACCAAAAAAGTTTCAACCAAAAAAACACACACACATAAACACACACTACTCATCCCGTGATATCAATGACAGCCAGTGACAACAACACACACTTTGTAAAGAGACACACTACAAACACACACATTTCTTTCACAGCAAGACTTCGGGCAGACACCAACGTTTTCACGCCGACAACAGCAGCGGTGTTGCTAGTGGCAGCAGTTTCCATGGCGATGGCAGCCTATAAAGGGATCTTCGATTTGAAGGATGTCCAGGGACCAGACAGGGTAAAGAGAGAGAGAGAGGAGGGGTGAGAGAGGGAGGAAGGCTGGGCGCTCTCATTTAGAGACACCCAGCACCCTCATGGTCACGTGAGGATGTAGTCAATGACGGCCGGGTGCAAGGTCATAGTTTAGTCCAAAACAAACCCCCATTAACATGACAGATGTAGTGACATGAACAGCATCAATGAACCCGATTGTGTCACTGAATGCAACCGACTAATCCCTCTAAATCATGAAGTGGAGCTGCAAGAGACAACAGCGTCTCATCTTCTTTTTTGTGCTACGTATTAAGAATTTTATTATCCTTTTTAATTAAAGAGCAGAAAACCTTAATACCCAGTAATAAGTCAGACTTTTTTTGTCTAGAAACGTCTCCTGAGAATCAGTCGTGTATCGGAGCTTGAATGTGGATCAGTCTGGTGACTTGCTACCTCTTAAAACTCACAAACTTTATGGATCATCAGAAACTACTTGGACTATTGTCACTCATCACTTGAAATTACTAAAAGTTATTGAATCTTGTCAGATCATAATAAGCCAAGTAGCTATGATTTCTGGTTGGTTTGCAAGCTCCTGTTTAGCCTGTGAAAAATGATCATCCGCTCTGCCCTCTAAAACTTTTGCCTTCTTCTTCTGTGTGATTGATCCATCATGAAATGTGACAGCAGATCTCTCTCTCTCTGACTAACAGGTGATCTACCGGACCCTCCCAAAGTGGGAGTCCCTGGACCCGTTCGGGGCCGAGGGCCAACGGCAGCTGAGGGTGACCAACATCCGAATCCGCCTGCTGAAGAGCCAGTCGTGTCCGTGCCAGGCCAAAGACCTCGCCACTGCTCACGAAGATCTTCCCACCCGACACTTTGCCATCTATGACCTGATAGTGAAGGGAAGCTGCTTCTGTAACGGACACGCTGAGCAGTGTGTTCCTGCACCGGGGTACCAGCCCATCAGAGACCGGACCAACCATGTGGTAAGAGAACTTATTTAACACCATGCTGAGTAATTTAACGTGCAGGTCATCAGCTGCTGGAACCGCTGAGATGTGTCCAGCCAACAAACTGGTAACATGTCCTGAAAGTCTCCTCTGCAGCTTCACCCAGCATCGCTCCTTATTTACTAAATAGTGCTGTGTTTGCAGTTCATACAGGCCATTTTATTTCACTGTCTTATTTGACTGACTTCAAATGTAGGGGAAAATTGCAGTCATGCAACATTTGCATTTATAAAAAAATATATAATTGAAATATGTCATAACTTAAGCTTGAATGTTCATTCTTGATGCTGTAAACAATAATTTGACAAAAATCAATCTTAACTCAAGGTCCATTTAGGAATTGCAGCTGCATCTCACAGTCTGTTGAAAGATCTGGAAAATAAGCAATTGATCATAAGTTATTAGTTTTTGTATCAATCCTCTTCACCAGTAAATAGGTTTCCAATGCAAACAAGCCGTGATACTAATGCATGAATCCCTCTGCTGCCTTGTTTTGACACACTGACATTCTTCATGGGCAGGCTGTTCACTCGCTCTAAGGAACTCAAGATGATAAGGTTTGATATTTGCAGACTAAACGGCTTGTTCACTTTGTGTTGGCAGCCGTCTTAATAACAGACTAAAGGGGGGTGGGGGAGATCACCTTTCTCTCTCCTGCCTCCTCTGTTCTTCTGCCTGCTCAGATAAACAGCTGCCTTTCCGCTGATAACAAACCCAAGAGATGTGGATATTGATTCATCTCAGGGCTAATCATGGTGTTGATGTGTGTGTGTGTGTGTGTGTGTGTGTGTGTGTGTGTGTGTCTGTTGATAAAGGTGTGATTCTGTGTTTTTCCTGGAGATCAACCATAAGTGTTTCAGAGGCGGGCTCCTATCGCAGCCATCTCCACAAACAGAAACCCTGGATGACTTTGAAGCTGAAGCTGCTGCAATCAGCGAAGCACAACAGGGAAAGTGAGAGTCACAATATCTGACTGTTCAGCCAAAGCTCGTTTTTCTACATAAACACCAAACAAAACAAACATGTTTGATATCGATCTCTTGTTTTCAAAAGATTTTCTGCCGTGATATGCAATGAAATGCACTTTTTAAAGTTGAGCTCTCTGAAGAACAAACTTGTTCTCAGCTACCTCAAACATGTCTTTGACTGTTCTGTATGGAAATGTCTCGATGTGTAGCAGCAAAACATATGCAGATATGATCTAATACGTCATCAGTCAGACAGTGTCCACCTCCAAAATGATGCACGTCCGTTTAGTTGATGCCGTGTGGATTTTTGTCACGTAACATATTTCAATATTTACATTCATGTGGCAGCATTTTTTTGTCATGCTGGCAGTGTCAGTCGGTCGGTCAACTTTGGTCCAGACAGAACAACTATCTGATGAATTGCTCACGTGTGTGGAACATGACACTGAATGCTGACAGCTGATTCATTTTGCATCGCAAATATTATTCCAACTGCGCCCGAGACTCAAAGTTTGCACAGTAAATCCTTCTTAACCGTCCACACAACATTACCTCAGGTCATCGGAGCGTCGTTCTGCTGTGTGCCATGCGGGAGCGTTCGGTAAACACACAGAAGTTACGCAAGCGGCTTTTCCCGCCTATCAGCAGTTTGTTTTGTGTCTCTGTTTCGACCTAGAGCCGCCGTTTCTGGCAAAACCCAAACAAGCAGAGCGGCTCAAGATGGGAGATGAGGGCAGAGATTACTGATCACTCAGGGAAGGGAAGGGAAGGGAAGGGCGGCGTGCAGCGGTGGAAGAAGTTTTCAGATCCTTTACTTAAGTAAAAGTACTAATATCACAATGTAAAGATACTCCACTACAAGTAAACTCCTGCATTCAAAACCTTACTTAAGTAAAAGTATGTAAGTATTATCAGCAAAATGTACTTAAAGTATGAAAAGTAAAAGTACTCATGTTGCAGTAACGTTACCTGTCAGTGTTGTTCTCTGGATTCATCCTCCTGCTGCATTAATGTGTCTGTGTCATTTTCCTTTATGTACTGTTTTCATCTACAGCAATGCATCATGTATTATAAGATCATCGTGTCTGTAGCGTCGTTGTTCTGTGATGAGCTCAGAAAAACAGCCTGTTTTCAGCTTTGTGACGTTTTACAGCTGATCCGAGAGTTTATTTGGGTTAAGAAGTCGGCAAGTTTTCTCAACCCATGGAAGAACACCTAATCCTTCAGTTTATCAGAAAAATTCACATTGCAAATCACCAAATTTGGAAGTGCGTGGTTTTCACTGGACAGGAGGGGTATGACAAAAATGTAATCTGAAAAGTAACTAGTAACTAAAGCTGTCAGGCTAATGTAGCCGAGTAAAGTGTACTGTGTTTACTTCTGACAAGTAGTGGAGTAGTATAAATTTGAATAAAACTCAAATACTCAAATAAAGTACAGGCACCTTGAATGTATACTTAAGTACAGTACTTGTACTTAGTTACATTCCATTGTGTGCGTGTGTGTTTGCATTTTTGGAATTTTTCATAAATGTGAGCGCAGCATCATTTTCTTTTCTGTCCATGTATGTACGGTGTGTCTTGTTTGTTTGGTCTGCTCTGTGTAAGGTGTGTGTGCTTAAGCACGCAATGTTTTGTCTGTGTGTGTGTGTGTGTGTGTGTGTGTGTGTGCTGTAATCGTTGGTGAAAGTGGTCCTGATACGCCGAGTCATTACTGTCCAGACACTGTGAGCGTAGACGAAAGAACCAGTTTGTTTGTTTGTTGTTGTTTTTTGTGCTCCTGTGCCTGTTAGTTAGCCACAAAGCCAGCACACACACACACACACACACACACACACACACACACACACACATTTGCTTCAATTAGTCCAGTCAGGGTCTGTCTTTCCATCTTTTCTTTTAACTTCTTTAACTTACAGTTTCTTTAGTTATTTAAAGAGACACTCCACCAATTTTACACATATGTATATATTTACCTTGAGTACAAGTACTACTCAGCCTGTAAAAGCTGTTATGTAATGTCTTCTGGAGGAAACTTTCTAAAATCTTCTTTACATTATTCCAATCACAGGAGTAGAGATTACTCTGTATAAAAGTACTGAGTACTGTTGCCATCAGCACTCAGCATCACACATGAGTCCGCCTCTGCTGTGTCCTCTGCGTGGCCGAGTTTACATGCTTGCGTGTGTGCGGCTCTCAGTGTGTACATGTGTTAATTGTTCCATATCACGGTATGGTAAACATGTGAAATGGGTTGAAATACCAGCTGTCTGGACCCGAGCCAGATGCTGCCGCTGGCCTTTCCCCCCTTCTCCTCCTTCCTCCATGCCCATTATTTCTTTTTCCGCGCCCCTCGTTTCTCTCCGCTCTGGACCTTTTCATTAATTGCTCCTTCATTTTTGCAATATGTGTCATTAGGTCTCCTGCCTCCTATTGGCCTGGACCTCTCATTTAAGCAATTGCTCCCCCTATTAGTGCGATTGAGATGGTGTAAAATCAGTCATGTGTGTTCACCTCTACATTGCAGGACTGATCTGGGGTCAGCTCTGCCGGGGAACATGTTGCTTCTGGCTCCGTTCTATAGCATGTGGATGCGTTTAACTCTAAACCCGGTACAGTGAGTTCGTGTGTGAATCGGAGCCAATCAGGAGTTAGTGACGCATCACACACCGTGGGAAACAAATGCAAGAATCGGTGTGTGTTTTCTACGTCTGCGCCAGTGTGTGTCCACCTCAGCGTTGTCATTGTATAATCGTGTGTGTGTGTCCTACATTACAGTCGCACGGTGTAACGCAAACAAATAAAGAGCTTCCTCAGATGCCTTGCCCCCCCCAACCCCTCCAATCATTATCCAGCATGCATGGCATTCCAGCTCACAGGAATGACAAGGAGATTGTTATTGTGCTCTCAGTGCTGCATACTTGCACTCTTGTAACACACACACACACTCGTAAACACACACACATGCATACACACACACACACACACACAGGCTTTTCAGACCAGAGGCCCGTTCTTGTTTCCAGTGATGAAGCCAAACAATCAATCTCCATTCACTAATTTCAGGCGAGAGAGTACGAGAGACGCCGAGAGGGAGAGATGGAGTGAGAGGAAGTGAGGAAATCAGAGGAAATGAAGAGGAAGAGGAGGAAGAACTTTCCTCTCCATCACACTGACCTCTTTGTTCCTCCCATCCTTCCATCTCTACCTCTATCTATCATTTGTCTTGTGGCTAATGAGCTCTCTCTCTCTCTCTCTCTCTCTCTCTCAGGTCCATGGGAAGTGTGTGTGCAGACACAACACGGCAGGTGATCACTGCGAGCACTGCGCTCCTCTCTACAACGACCGACCCTGGCAGCCCGCCGACGGACTGACGGGGGCTCCACACGAATGTCGGAGTGAGTCGAACAAACACAGTTGCACCTTTTCCACCACAGGAAGCTAAAATGTTAATATAATGTGGAGTCGTCCTCACTAGTCTCGCTTGCTTTGTACTTTCATGATGTGATTCTCAAAGGTGGTTTCAGGTGGTTGTGCTGTTGATGAAGAACAAACAGCTAAACAGTAACCACTATTTATGACTGCATGTGCAAACACAGCCTCTAGAAAGTTGAACAAAGTATGATATCAAAGCCCTGATGAGGGTTTAGGGAGGAGAGAGTGTTGGAATTAGCTTTAACAAATTGAGCAAAACAAGTTTAAATCATCAACAAGCTTCTGTTTCCTAAGTGTCACGTTTGTAAAAAGTTCCTAAAAGTTCTTATGAGATAGAGAAAGTTGCCGGTCAGCCATGTCCTCGTTGCTGATGCATTTGTTTCCTTCCACTCACTCCAGAATGTAAGTGTAATGGACACGCTCAGAGCTGCCGTTTTGATTGGACGGCGTGGCGCGAGTCCGGCCAGCGCAGCGGAGGCGTGTGCGACTGTCTGCACAACACTGAAGGACGTCAGTGTCAGAAATGCAGGCCTGGCTTCCACAGAGACCCCCAGAGACCCCACACTGCCCCCGACTCCTGCAAACGTAAGACACACACACACACACACAAACACACACACACAAACACACACACACACACACTCACATCAACATCAAAAGTAAGCAGGAATAACATGATACAAACAGCCTGAAGTGACGTTAAAGAGAGGCACCTAATAGCCTTGAGTTCATGTGACAGTGAGCAGCAGGGTATTATGGGATATGTGGTCTTCATTTTGAGTAATAGTAGGTACCTCTGATGTCAAACATGGTGTAAAAGTTAGTGGTGTAGTCTAGTTGAGAGTGGGCCAAAAATAATGTTAAATGAGATGAACTATATCCAATATGTTTTCAAACTGAGCTCATAATACATCATCACCGATCAGCTGTCTTTTAAAATGAGTTAAGGAATTTCATCCGTAAATATTAGTTGCACTTTCATAGACGTTTTGGCAAACTGACAATGTAAATCCCACAACCGCGACATGTAGAACACATTGCGCGATGTCATAAAGCATAATTAATCACAGCAGTGTTGACAAAATGTTGCTGGTGCGAATCATAACATCAACCTCATACACACCGCACCGACACGGCGCGCTCGCTCGCTCAAGGAATGCTGAGGATTGAGATCACAAGCTGGGACGTGCTCGATAACGCCGATTTCTGATGGGCACCTGGCTCTGTGTGTGTGTGTGTGTGTGTGTGTGTGTGTGTGAGACAGCAGACGGCCCACGCTCCATCCGAGGTTTAGACCATAGTTAATCATCAGATGGTGACATTCCTTCGTCTTGACTCGAAGCTCGACATCTCGACTCGCTTGTCCATCTGGGCTTGTTTTGCCATTTTTCATGTGTGACTCAGAGCTCGAGTAGCTTCAGGGGAATCATCGGCAGTAGTTGTAAATGTGTGAGGGTCTTGTGTGTGTGTGTGTGTGTGGGTTGAGCTGCCCTCCGGTGACGAGACGAGTCTTAAGTAAACATGCGATAGTCATCCATAAACACAGAGCAGTGGCTACATTCTCCCTCTGATTATCTGTCAGATTTGACCCAGTGAGCTCAATCCTGCAGGTATGCTGGACTCACACATGATTACCTGAATATGTGTGTGTGTGTGTGTGTGTGTGTGTTCACGTAGGCACTGGATTTAGAACAATTGTCAGATTGCACCAGACCATTCAAAAGCACCTCGAGGAGAGAACGTGTTGGCTATCAGCCCAGTTGTATCACCCAGAGTCTGGGTGTGTCATTCACATTTTATTTATTTCATTACATCAAGAGATCCATCACAACAGGAATACAGACATTTCTTTGAATTTTTAAAACTTTTTAACCCCCTCAATCCATCCTGCCAAACACTATATGTTCACAAACAAATAAATAAAATACTATTAATTAATAGAGACAGAATGAAGATAAACATCAGCAGTCAACAAGAATATGAACTACACCGGCAGCTTTGTGAGGCTGCACCACATGTTATGGCAATCAATGAAAAAAACCTTTGTGTCACTAAAGTCATTATGGTTCATCCTCTGAGGGCCGCGAATGTCAGTACAAAATTTCATTTAAACTGTCTAATATTTTGGTTTCTGACCTAATACCTGCAAATCTAATTACATTCCCATCAGCCTTTGTGTTTGGTGCTAATTAGCAAAATAAATCTGTGACCTCACCACAGTCCTACAGCTTGTATACCAGCGTCTCGTTTCAGTGCCAGCATATCATTTTCTCTTAGTTGAAGCCATTCTGTCTGGAGTCCATTAGCATTGATCTTATCAGGATCTTATAGTTGATGATTTGCATTTGAAGGTATGTCAACATGCAGCAGCCGTCAGTTTTAGGTGTGTTGGCACCTCTGATAAGAAGTTTAATGCACCACCTTTTTTTTAGAACAGATATGTTATAAGGTCTAGATTTCAGTAATTGGGTTGGGTGTTTTTTTTTCACCTGAAAACTCACCTGTGGGGTAACTGTGGAGGCTGGAGGGCTAAAGATCCTCACTGACGGCTGATTGATAGAAAAAAGGAGCGATGGCATGCTCGGAGAACCCCTGAGACGAAGGAACAGGTTGTGAAATCCCGCTGTAGCCGCTCGCTGACAATGGAGGAATTTCCCTCGGTCGTGAGGAACATTTTTTTCATACCAGGCTCCGAGGGGCCCGGGAAAGAAAACACTCCTGTCAAGCTCGTACACACCAAAACGCTTTAGCAGGGGGGAAAGTTACAGTGTGTGTTTATGTGTGTGTGTGTGTGTGTGTGTGGGGGAGTTTGTTGTCTACGCTGGTTGCTCAGGCAGGTGCCTTGTCATGTCTCAGCACACGCTCATGAGGTTTTCATTGTTCGGGCTCCTGCGGCTGACAGCTATCTTAGATACACACACGTATGTACACACAGCAGTCCTTGTGTAGTGACCCCTCATAAATTCTCATGCAGATATGTAAACACACACGGTTACCAAACACACCGTCACACGTGTTTTGGCTTTACATGGGACTGGTGCTGTAATCTTGGTTAATTATTAACGTGCGGAGGCTGCTCGCTAAACAATAGTGTAGATAGGGCCTGATACACACACATGTTTGTATCACTGTCCCACATTGACATAATATATTCCCTGTCCCTTAACCTAATTCTACCCCTAAAACTAAGTCTTAACCTTCAGTGGTGACAGGAAGTCCCCATGAGCAGGTGTGTAATCAGGTTAAAATCCCACACACACACAAAGCCTCTCAGTATGCAAATTAATATCTTGTTCATAATGTTAAATGTCTGCTATGTGTGTGCTTATGTGCATGTTCATACAGTGTCTATAAAGTCTGTAATCTTTATGATTTTATTGATATTGCACAGTTCAGACTTATCTTATCTTTGTTGTCCCGGTGATTCGTCTGATAAACTGTCTGGTCGAGAGCTCGGGAAGGTTGATGTGGCTTCGCTCTTACAGGCCAAAGACATTATTGTGCTTCATCTGCAATTTTATAAGTCGAATGTGAGAAGCATATCAGTCCTGCTCCATTTTATTGGGAAATAAAACATTACTTTGATACAAGTTTTTTAAAGGAGCCTATAAAGTCCAACTCACCTTGTCCACCCAGTGCTCAAAAACCTCCCAACAGAAAAACACATACAAACATAGATGGAAATGAAATATCTGTTCAAGAAAGAGGAAAAAAGAATTGAATACAGTTGCCACATAGAGCTGCACCAAACAATTATTGATTAATCTGATCATTTTTTAAATTCATATATGAATCATTTTATCTATAAAATGTCAGAAAGTAATAAATGGACATGACATATTTTCACTTGTGGTGAGATTGTTTAGTGAACTACTGTTTGTCTGAACTTTCAGTCAGAGCTGTTTTTAAAAGTGTGCTATCCTGTAAATGTATTTACAGTCAACTGTGAATTTAACATTAACATTAAACAATATAACATTATTAACCTCCTGAACCACAACACTGACTATTTCTTTCCTATAATCTATGATCAAACACAGCGTTAATAATACAGAAAGAAAGAGGTCTGAGTGCAGGGAGACAGACTCTGGATGTACAGTGAGTATTTAGAGTCATTTACTGCCAGTCGAGCTTCAAGCATCATTAAACAGCAGAGAAATGGCTCCAAACAACTCCCCCCTCTTTGTTTCTCCCTCCTCATCTTCTGCCTCTCCTTCACCACGTCTCCCCCGTCCCCCCGAGATAGGGACAGATTTATGGGGGAGGCCTGACACCTCCTCCTGCAGGGCTCCGGGTCTCAGTGTCGATAAGAGCAGAGAGACAGACGGTGGTTTTCTCAGACTGCCAGTGGAAACGTGTGGGTGTGTGTGAGCGTACAGTCTTGTTTTTGGAGGTTGTTTAAAGAACACCCTATCAGCACACAATTAGAGGGGACATGAGGGAGGGAGAAGGTTGGAGAGGTGTGTGAGTGATAAGAAAAAGAGAGAGGCCTTTGTATTACAAGCTCCTTAACAATAGCAGACAGACAAATAGAACAACTGATGAGTGATAAAATGCTCAAATCGTGGTAATAAAACATCATTTGCAGGTCGGCAAAGTGTCAGTTTGAGACCTTTAGACTCACTCCTCTCCGACGTGACCTTCTTTTTAAGAGTTTGTTTTCTTTCAATCGAAAAGCAACTTGTAATAGCTTCATTTCTAAATTCACTGTTTCACTCTTTTCTCTCCCAGCATGCAACTGCCACCCCCTGGGCTCCATGCCCTTCCACCTGGCCGACGGCTCACTCTGCGACCCCTCCAACGGGAACTGCATCTGCAAACCTGGAGTAGGCGGAGCCCACTGTGACAGGTGCATGGTGGGATACTGGGGCTTCCATGAATATGGCTGCCGTCCGTGCGATTGTGCAGGAGACTGTGATCCGTTTACTGGAGACTGTATGTTTGGGTGAGTGAAGAAACCTTTGCTCTCCTTGTACCAACTCCATTAGTGAAAGTCTAGACTCCCATTTGCATTCCCGTGTGTTTGTGTTTGTGCAGCTCTGATCTGGATCTGTACAACTTAGAGGGAAACTCCAGCGAGCCGGTCAGGATCTTCAGAGCAGACGAGCTCTTCTCTGCCCTCCACTACTCAGGTGTGTGTGTGTGTGTGTGTGTGTGTGTGTGTGTGTGTGTGTGTGTGTGTGTGTGTGTTATTCATCCTCCTCCACAGTCCAGTGACCAAGCATTAATGGTTAAGTAATGAAAGTCATGTTAGGGCCTTAGAAGGACATGGAACAAAGATGGATGTGTGTGTGTGTGTGTGTGTGTGTGTGTGTGTGTGTGTGTGTGTGTGTGTGTGTGTGTGTGTGTGTGTGTGTGTGTGCATGTGTGTGTGCGTGGACTGTTTCCAAGTGTCCCTTCTCTTAGACCCCCCCACCACCACCTCCGCCGCCACCATGTAACTGCAGCTTTCATAGGCACATTCCTCACTGGACACACACACTGTGCTTGCATTCTTAGGACGCCACGCACAGTGTCTGAGACCACACACACACACACACACACACACACAAACATCAGTTATGTTGCAAATATTAATCCGTGTCTGTCTCCTGCAGAGAAGTGTGAGTGCAAAGAGCAAGCCCTGACCAACAGCAAACTCTTCTGCACCATGAATTATGCATACGGTAAGAAGACACACGCCGCACCTCATCAGGTGTGAAGTGGATTTTTGAAAAAATCTGCTGAAGGTCTTACCTCTTCTCTCTGTGCCTGACTCTTAGTGCTGAAGGTGAAAGTGCTGTCAGCCCACGATAAGGGCTCCCACGCCGAGGTGGAGGTCAAAGTTCAGAAGGTGCTCAGTCAGAACACCAAGGTGAAGATACAACGGGGTCGGGTCACTCTTTACCCCGAGTCCTGGACGGCACGGGGCTGCACCTGCCCCATCCTCAACCCAGGTCAGACCCACTCTCTGCGATGATCGTCACATTCCTCCAGCACAGGCCAGCAAAATACTCACACATATGTGTAGTCAGTGTGCAATATTTAGAAGTCAGTACAGCGTCAAAGTTGATTGAGGTTTTTAAAATTGAAATTGTTTCCCCAAAGCATATGTGTCTCTGACCTTTGACATCATTCCTCAGGGGCGGAGTACCTGGTGGCGGGCCACTCGGACCGTAAGCAGGGCCGCCTCCTGGTCAACATGAAGAGCTTCGTCAAGCCTTGGAAAGCCAGCTTGGGGCGCAAAGTCCTCACGCTACTCAAGAAAGACTGCAACTGGTAGAGCGACCGTTAAAACACTGGAGGACAGTGGACACATGGACAGACAAGACTGTTTATAACAAAACAACACCATGGATTTCTGTCCTCTTGTCCTCCAGATGTGGAATATTGAATCGCACAGAAGCAGGTTTTTGGGGCTGAACTGACGTGATTGAAACCCCTTTGTTTCTCTGCTGTTGTCCAATGAGAGCATGAAGCTTGTGGCGGACTGCACCAGCTAAAAGCACATGGGACATCATTTTATCAAGACATATCTGTCTCGCACATTCCTATGTAGGATTTCTTTTGCAAGAAATTGAGGAATTCAGCGCTGCAGCCAAGTGCTTTCTATTCTGAGTGATGCCCCCTGAACCCGTTGACGTACATTAAAACACGCAAAAAACTGAATCTCTTCCTCTCTGCAGCACTTTAGCCTAAGATGGACTGAGGGAATATGGACACACAAAGAGAGGAAGACTTAACACACACACACTAAATGACCCCCTGACTTGGGCTGTGGATGGAGCACGTCCATTCCCTATGTGCTCCATTACAGTGGACACACACACACTCACTCACACAGGCAGCAGTGTGTGTGTGTGTGTGTGTGTGTGTGTGTGCTGCAGACATAATGTGCAAAGCACCCAGAGTGAAGCTGAACAAGCCATACAAGCCACTACAGGTGGTTAAACCTTAGCCAGTCCAGGTGTGCCTGTGTTGAAATCAGAGTGAATGGGTTTTACCCCGAACGTGAATGTATTTGCCTGTTTTGCAAATGTGTGTGTGTGTGTGTGCGAGACAGAGAGAGAGTGTTTGAATGCAGAGGTTTATAATGAGCACAGTCCAGATTCAGTCCAGCTCTTTCTGTAGGTTTGTGTACACGTTCAAAAACAACCGTTCCAACATTTATGATACAGCGACATGTGTATTGATTCATCTCATATTACACTGCGAAATTCAGAATGTTCTTGTTATTCCTTCCTTCGTGCTCTTGTACAGTATTATTTGTATATATCTATATAAATATAATTGTTCATCTTTCTCCCTGTTCAATTGTTTTTGTATGTGATAATATTAAAGGATAATTCCAGCTTATAACAGCTTTGGTGTTATTTTCATAGTTTTGTGATAATGTTGTTCTGAGGTCTGGGAATACAGCAACATTGAAAGTCCAATAAGACAAGAATCACAAGGTCAGACAATCAGACAGGTTGTAAACAAGCCAACAGTTTAGCCAGAACCACTTTTTGAGGTAAAGCAGTGAGCTCACCCAAAATGTCAGTAATAATAGTTTACTGGACAAACAGAGTACACATATGATGAATTAGGCCATGAATTAAGTTCAACCAGGAAGTCAGTCTGTAAACTGTGATGGGAGCTCCAAAGCCTTATTAGCTTGAGTATCTGTAAATGGAGAAGCACAACTATCCTGGGAAAATTGGTCAAATGATGTAAAGGAAAAATTGCAGCTTCTTCTAACCAGGCGTGTTTCTTTATTCTTTTATATAGTTTTGACATATTGGAAGAGTAATAACAGACTGGTAGCAGGTGTTGTGCATTGTGTGAGCAGCCAGTCTTGCAGGTCCATGGATATTTGCAATAAACAGTTTCATATTCTTCGTTACCCTTTTAAAACTGCTTGTGTTTCTACTAGCAAGACAAGACCAAAGGAAAGGTGGTCAAAACTACAAAAAGTAGACTGAAGTTGTAATAAACAAAACTTATCCTTTCATAGACTCTCTGTCATTGAAACCTTGTTGCTGTGCAGAGCTTCTCCCAGACATGAACTCTCAACAACAGTTGATATAACAGCCCAGGCCTTGAAATACTTCACATAAATTGGACAAAAATATCCTTATCGCCCTGCTCTCTTTCTCACACACACACACCTCCTGTTCCTCTCTCCGTGTCCCTTCAGATTAAGTCATCCATCACTCTCGCTCCCAAAACACTCTCCCCTACATTCACACAGCGCCACAGAATGTAGACCATAACAGAGAGGCCGGGGCGAGCACACACGCTCTGTTTGGGTTTAGGCGGCCTGCGTGTTTTCCACCGCCTCCGTACCCGCTCGCTGTGACGTGGTTGGCCGAGAGGTGTGGACACATTCCTGGCGCGTCGAGCGGCGCTCCGCGGCAGGCCGGGTCGAAGGTCACTCACCTGTCTGCCGGCCTCGCCTCCTCAGCGAGAGGTGAGCGGGAGTGGGTATTTTTTTTACAGCCGTGGCCGGATAGCCTCTTGTACCCACGTTTCCTCAGTCACGGCCCATTCACAGATTTGTGGCAGAGGGGTCACGGCTCCTCCTAGTTTCTGCCAAGCTGTTTCCAGACAGCAGGGGAAGGGGTGAACGAGTGCATACAGGAAGAGGAATGTGACTGGAGGGAATGCCTCAGTGCCAGGGGTGGGACGTAACTAAGTATTCAAGTACTGCACTTTAGTTAATGAACTTTACTCCAGTATTTCCATTTTATGTTACTTTATACTTCTACTCCACCACATTTCAGAGGAACAATTGTACTTTTTACTCCACTACATTTATCTTAAAGTTGGAGTTACTGGTTACTTTAAAGATTTTACATTTAAAAGGCAAATAAAATCAATGCCGTGGTTCTGAACTTTTTTGGCCTGTGAAACAAAAAAAGCAGTGAGTAGCTGGGTCCTCTTGTCACATTTCAAATGTCTATAGCCAGTAAATTGGCAAAAGAAAATGTGAATCATCACGTTTCCATTCACTACTGTAACAGGATATTATGAGTTCAGCGCATTGAAATAAACAGTAGGTACCACATTCTCCAGTTAGGTGCCTTTGTACTGTTGCAGGGAAGAGTGGGCGACAAGATGACATCATTAAGAGAATGTCAGACAAAGTTCATTCAGCAGAAAACCATGTTATAAACGCTATGGAAATATGGCTTTTATGTTTGTTTCATGTAATAATGTGAGGATGGTTACAGTCTCATAGTGGCTCAACACAAATGCTTCATGTACATCATGATTTACTGGCTGTTCATTCACTCTTTTCTTTTTTGCAATATTTCAACTTTTGGGGGATGCAAACACACAACAATGCATTGTTAGCAGCTCAACCAAAGAGAGATTTCCACTCTTAACTTCTCAGATGGTTTCTTTTAAATAACTATTTGAGGCCCCAAGAGTTCAAATTATCCAATATTTCACAAAAGAATAAAGATCAGATAAAAGTCGAAGAAATGAAAACAAATTTGTGTAGCAGGACTTTTGATAATACGTCTGCACTTTTACTTACGTATGATCTTGAATGCATGACTTTTACTTGTAATGCAGCAATTTTCCATCATTACGGTACTTTTACTTGTACTTTTACTTGTAAAAGTACCTGAGTACCTCCTCCTCTAACTGCTCAGTGCAGACCTTCAGGTTAGTCGGGGAGGGAGGTGTTTCATGTGGTGGGAACTGGCCTTGAAGCGTAGACACAACAGGGATCCACAAACACGCGAACTGCTGCAGCTGAACCGCGGACCTCCGCTCTCTCCTTCCCTCTCTCTTTCTCGCTGTCTCTCCTGCTCGCTCGCTCGCTCATTGTCCCCAGATTGACTGGCCATTCTCAGCCTGTGATGGAGATGTCCTGTGGGGGGTTGCATGCTGTGGGAAACTAGTTGATGAATGAGTGTTTGGCATGCTTGCACAGATGCATAGTTTGCTCCGGTATAGTTTGTGTGTGTTATTGTAGTAATGGCGAATGCATGCATGTGTGTGTATATGTGTGTGTGCGTGCCTGTAAGAACACAATGCCCCGCTTGTGTTGCTATAGAATGGAGTTATGGCCTTTGTCCTGTCAGCATTCTTGCGTTGCTATTGGCCTCGGAGTGCATGGCAGCTCCCGCAGGCTCGGGGACAATAACCCCCCGACCCTCCCCTCGTCTCGCTGGGAGTCACAATGCCCCTCTTCGGTAGCACCCATCACCCTGAGACAGACGCCCCGAAGCCGGCCTGCTATGGGTGTCACACAGCTAGCAGCACCCAGAGGTCCTGAGGAGGGCACAGGGAGCACAATAAGAGCAAGAACAAGGAAAGAGGGGATTTCTTCACATGAATATAGTCAGAGGAAGTGTGTGCTGGATAAGTGAGTCATGTGGTCAGTATTATCCCATCAGCTGTGATTCACTTACAGAGGAAATGAGAAGATTAAGGCAAACCAGGCTGAAACTCCTTCGCTGAAGTCCTTCACCTGCTCTGTCCTTGGAAACCATGCGTGCTGTTTGGTTTTCCTTAATTGCTCACAAAAACACGCACACGCATCAGGAATGTTTCTCGAGCTGACGAGCACCAGAGCAAGCCAGAACAGGGAGGGCGATGTTGACATAGCAGAGTGATTGAGACGCTACTGTTGATTATTTTATAGCCATGCAAACACGGGCCTGATGTCATCGAGGCATTATGAGCGAACCCACATGTCAACTTGACAACAGACAGACAGTTTGGGAGGAAAAACAGTCGGGACGCTCTTGAAAAAGCAGATTGAACACCAGACTCTGTCAAGTATCCAACGTTAACATTCAACCTTACCAACCAGAGGCAGGCTGCTGATCTCAGGGCAGAAATTACAGGAGATATGTTTGTTTACAGGGTGTAAAGCATTTCCCCCCGGCCTCACCGGCACCTGTGTTTTCACCCGCCACAAAACCAACACCGTATCCAGCTGCGTTAACACCACCATGAAACCACCGGAATGGCTTCCTTTCACTGAAATTATCAAGCACCTTTCATTGAAAACAGAAAAGCGGCATGTTTCTGTGTGTGTGTTTCTGGTCTTATGAGGCTCAGGTGACAAACACTTTTGTTAGTACAACATTAGGACTTGAGTTTATGGTTTAGATGCTGCATGCACTGATGAGGATTCACAATTATGTGTTAGATTTTCTTTCTTTTATTTTATCTCCTCGAGCAAACGGCCCCTTCTTTCTAATCAGACGCCACTGTTGATGGATTTATTTGCCTTCTTCAGTCATGCAAACCCGTTTCTAAATGTATTCAAAACAAAGCATTGTTGCTGCTGTCCTCAACATAACCTTGAGTCCCGGAAGACAGAGCTGCTCCACATCAGGTGTTTAGACCAGAAAATGTTAAAGGAGTAGTTTGATGTTTTTTGGAAGTCATTCTTTCTCTCACATAGATGAGAAGATTGATGCCACTCACATTTCTGCAGAGTTAAAATGAACCCAGCAGCCATTTTTGCTTAGCTTAGCACAAAGACTGGAAACAGATGGAAGCAGGTAGCCTCCTCTAAAGGGAACCAAATCCACATCTCTAAAGCTCACTTATTGGCATGCTGTATCTCATTTGTTTAATCCTTACAAAAACTGAAGTGTAAAAACTATAAGTTGTGGTTTTATGTGGATTATGTGTGACTGTTTCTTGGCCGGGAGCAGTGAGTCTCAGCCAGTTGACTGGCAACTTTGAACTGACATCAAGACTCTAGAAAGCAAATAAGCATCTTTCCCCAAATTTATTCATTTACAGTGTTTTAAACTGGGCACAGGTTTTGTCTCCCTAACAAAAGTTTACTTTCAGTGTGTCTCACCATAACGTGTTTGTGTATCGTTGAGGTCTAACAAATGTAATTGATGCATTTCCTCTGTATAAACATTTGTAAAGCAGATTTTTATAAGATTTTAAATTGTAATTTGATTACTTCCATGTCTACTTGCAAGCAGTCATCTTCACTTCTTGGCACCAACTGTTGATCAGTGAGAATTGGGGATGTACTTGTCCACTTGCACGATACAAACTAAATGCAAAAGGTGGTGAGATGCATGAGTCTATTTTTGACTAGTAGGATGCAGGAAACTTCACTTCACTACAACTAAATATGCCAGTAAATAAAACTTTTTCATACAATCAGCAGACACAGAACAACATTATCATCTCATATTAGTTGTATTTTTGGCCTCCACATTCACTGACATTCATCTCTGTTTCCACCAAATCCTGGGAAAAAATATCTGTCTCTTTACCTTCCAGCTAACTTTATCTGTTTACTGTGGCAGGTAGTGTTCACTGGGTTTTATCTGCTTGTTTGATGAAAACAAGGGTTCGTGAGAAAAGAGACACTGAACCATACCATAAATATGCCGTTAAACCAAAACACTGAGCCAAAAGAAGCATCAAAGCCGGGTCGAGCTAAATCTATGGGTTTCAGTCTTAAACACATAAATATTGGTTAATGCAGCTTTAAAGATAGAAGTTAGTGAATCAACATGAGGTCGTCAGAAGTGGAGTAATAGAAAAATGTGTGTTCATGAGAGAGAGAGAGCAGATGAAAAGAGGGATGAGGAGGGAGAGAGGGAGGGAGAGTTTGCATGTGTGGACATGAAGGTGGTGAAGGCCCGGGGACACAGAGGGAGAAAAACATTAGAGGTGATTCACAGGCATCGCATGGCACATCAACACATACCTCTTTCTTTAAGTCACTCACAAACGCCCCTTAATCTCTCCCACACAAACCTCTGCTCCATTGACACACACACACTCGCATGAGAGCACACACCTATTACCACACTCCCTCTGTTCAGGGGGGGTTAAGACGGCCTGTATGGATCAGTACATGACTAATCAGTACATGAGAGGGATTCTTCACATGCAGTCAGGGTGAGTGTGTGGAGATTAAAATCCTCCTTCAGGCACAATTTCCTAATGAAAATCAACTCCTCCCTTTATTTCTCATAGTTTACTGTACTGTGATATTACTGTAATATTTACACAGGGATTTACAGTAACGACACCCATATAGTAATTATATTTTCCTCTGTTGTGCTGCTTGATGGAGTTGAGACTTAAATCCTCACAGCAGACAGAAAAGTGTTGTCTTATACAAACACTGGCTTACACTGATAGCATCTACGTACTGAGTACCACCAGCCCCCATTAACCAGCATTGAGAGCTACACCTGCATCCCACACCGGCAAACAACACTTTAACATACCTGCTAAAGGTGCAACCGCAGGAGCATGGGCCAAAAGATAATATGCAAACACTTGTGATCCATGTAAATGGAAAAAAAAGAGATCAGGGTAACTTAAGTAAAAGTAGCAGTACCAACCTGTAAAAATACCCTATTATAAGTGAAAGTTAGAATTTTATATGACTGGATTATTATTCATGTGTTAAGATGTAAGGAGGATACTAGTGTTGTAGCTGGTAAGGGTGGAGCTAGTTTTGAGTGTTTACATACTGTTGAGTAGTTTAATCTGTAATAATGCATCATTGTGCAAGGACGGTATTTCAAAGGGAACTACTTTTTACTCCACTACTTTTTTATTTGACAGCTGCAGAATAAAGATTGCACAAACAAAACATATTATCAACAGATAAGACCAATTTCTATAGATGAAATTATCAAAAACTGTATAAAATGGTTTCATCACTCAGTCAGCTACAACATTAAAAAGCTGACACATGTTTATGCATCTGTAATAATATAACAAAATTATGCAGGACATTCTGCATAATGAGTACTTTTACTTTAGATGCTTTAAGTATATTTTGCTGATCATACTTTGAATGCAGGATTTTTGATTAATTGACTTGAATTCAAATCTTGACTAGCTCAAGGTTTGAATGAATCAACTGTTATTGAGCTGGTTAAAAACTGGCTCGGCAGTAGTTTGTGGTATTTGGTGCAACACTGCCTCCTAGTGGTATTAAACTGCAGTACTTTTATTTCGCCATCAGTGCGAAGCAGTGATTTAGTTCAGTTTCAGCTTGGGTTGTAGATTTTTTTCTAAAAGTGAAACAGTGACACAAAACACAATGAACAACAACAAACAGTACAACTTGTGCAAAACTGACAAAAACAATACACACACGAATAAATAAATTAAACTACAATAAAACTAACTAACAGTTTGATTTTAAAAAAAAGTAATGAATGACAAACTTTAAAACAAGTGTAAAGAAATAGTTTTTTTAAAAGATAAGTGAACCTCTTCATCATCTTCCTTCTCGTCATCATCATCATCATCATCAATAACAACAACAACAACAACGTCACGTATCGAGGACGCGCTCGAGCGAACACCACGCGACAGGGACCGACAAGATGGCGATCAGTTTGGAAACAGAGGAGCTGCAGCCGTGAAGGAGAGGCTCGGTACGCCGCTTTCTGCTCACACACGCTCGCTCGTTTTAAAGGTGTAACAGCGCAGCCGATGAGAGGTTTGTTGTGGCGGAAACACAGCCGGCAGGTCGGTTTTAGAGCCGGGGCTGCCGCTGGGAGCTGACCTCCGGCTAACGCGTGAACTTGTTAGGATTAAGCCAGGCTAACGCTAGCTAGCCTGTTAGCTCATGCTAGCAGGGCAGCTAAGGGAGCACTAATCTCTTGAATAAATACAATAAAAATGCTAAAGCTAACAGAAGTGGCGCCTGATCGCGTGTGTTCCACTTATATTTTTAATTCTGAGCAATGCTTTTGTACTGTTTTCACAGTGGTTTAGATTTTCTTTGTGAATATTATCAGTATTTTGTAATCGCAACTCCTCATAGCTGTATCAATTACACGCTAGCAGCGGCTAAGCTAACATTAGCAGTGGAGGTAAACTTTAAAGTCGGGCTGTTTCGACGACTCTTATCCCGCGTCTCGTTTTGCTGTTGTGTCGTACAGTTTGTGGAAATGTTGGACAAGCTGTTCGTGTCTGTTGTGACTTGTTTAACTCTGTTTAACTTGAGGCTCTGGGATAGTTCAGCCACTTAAGACCATGCAGTCACAAGGACAAACCAGGCAAAGCGCGCTAAGTTGCTGATAAAACTTTATCGACACTTGAAACTATGGAACAACTCGTCCAACAGTCTTTGCCTCTTCTTTCTACATATCAAATCAGTGACTTCGTTCCTAAAGCTCTGTGATGATTACTGTAACCTACAATATGTTGATAATCATTAGGCTCTGATGTTAAGATTGAAGTTGCCTGTTTAGTGCCACGTTTTTCTACATGTTTATTATTCATCATGAAACCATCTGAAGAATTAACCTTGAAGGATTTCAGGCTCTTCCACTTGGCAATCTTAATAAGACTCCAGGTTAGTAATCAACTCAACAGGGTCTGTGTTGGATCCTTGACAGCAGTGAGGTTTTATTTATATCTCAGGCTGCTCAGTCTCATGGCAGCTCAAGCTGATGAGCACTTATTGAATAAACACACCCACTCCCACAATATAACTGATAAACAAACACCTACTTTGAGCAGGACCCTGTTTCAGAAAGCTTTTAGTGAAAACTCTGAGTTTGTTAACCCTAACATGAGAGTAACTCTGGGTTTTCCACCCCAGACAGAGAAGTAACTTAAACTGTGGGTTAGTTAATGTGGCAGATTTTCTTCATCAAACTTTGACTTTCCCTCTGACTCCTCCCCTCCTGCTGTGCCTGAAGGTGCTGTCTGACACACCGTCTCATTTCCTCATTGATACAGTCGATATCAAAGGACATATCGAAACTGATTCATTTGCCAGACTTTACTTTTTTAGTAACGTCGAAATCCCAGTTGGTTTGTTACCCAAGGACTTTCTTTAACATGGCTGCTTTTATGATTGATCTGTCATCAATGCAAAGAAAGAAACACATCACATCTATACACCTGCATTTTGTCACAGGTTACAGCTGAATAAGTATATTTAAAAATTGAATGTAACATAAGGTAGGATTCTTTCTCAGCTGAGGTGCACCAAAACAACGGTGAATAGAAGCCAGAAGAGGCTGAGTGGAGACTGATTGTTGGGACTAGAGTTTAGTTGTTCTTCTCTCTGTAAACTGAAGTACAAGCCGTTGTTCAATCAGTGTCTTTGAACAACTCTCCCACAGTTGGAGGCTGGGATTCCACCAAGAGGCAAATCCTGGATCTTCTGTACTGCTTATGAGCTCTCTGTCACTTTAGGATGTTTTGATCTTGAGGAAAATGTGTTCATATCCGTGTGAAGTCAACCTGCCTGTTGCCACTGTGTCTGCTGAGTTTTTATATCTTAGCTACTATCTTTGGAAAAGCTCCAAGGTTTGTCAGGTTCAACAGCCCATGTTAACTTACACACCTCTCTGGTTTTAGTGTATGTGCATGGCAACACTCAGTGCTGTCATGTTTATCAACCAGTTGTTTTACTGATGGCCCACGTTTCTGGAAGGAAATGTTATAGTCTGCTCACCACCTGGCAGTTTTGTGCAGTTTATTGTGTGTAGCTGTGGCCTCATAAAACAGTCATGTGAGGTTACATGTAGTGGTTTTGAGATAATAATTTTATTGTGTGGTTTTTCCAGGATAAGAAGCGGATGTTATTATGATATAAAAATATGCACACAAGATAACAAGGAAAAGACATTTTAGATCATTTAGAACTTCTAGATCTGATTCAATCTGTTCGAAGGACGGTTTCATTTGAATGTTTTTTTACCTGCTTTTTTATTCCATCTATTCATCTCGACTAACCAGTTCTGTTGTCTCTCTCCTCCAGAAACCACCATGCCCTGGGAGGGTCCCATTTCTCAGCTCACCATGGTTACCATGGTGATATGAAGCCAGTGTGAAACGTTGACACACCCACACAGACTCACACACAGACGGTCAGTTATTGACTGACACAGCCAGCCAGCCAGCTCGGCAGGCAGGCGTGTGTAATGGACAGGTGTAAGCACGTGGGGCGGCTGCGGCTGGCCCCAGACCACTCCATCCTCAACCCCCAGAAGTGGCACTGTGTGGACTGCAACACCACCGAGTCTATATGGGCCTGTCTGGGCTGTGCTCATGTGGCGTGTGGGCGCTACATCGAGGAACATGCTCTGCAGCATTTTCAGCAGCAGCGCCACCCGTTGGCTATGGAGGTTAATGAACTTTATGTTTTTTGTTATTTGTGTGACGACTATGTCCTGAATGATAACGCCACCGGAGACCTGAAGCTGCTTCGTAGTACGCTCAGCGCCATCCAGAGCCAGCGATATGAGGTTACCACCCGCAGTGGGCGCACACTCCGCTCTGCTAGCGCTGCTCCCGATACCGTCATGCCATCCGGAGCCCGCGAGCTGCAGCTGAGGGATGAGGACAGGATGTTTACCGCACTTTGGCACCGGCGCAGGGCGCTTATGGGACGTGTCTTCCGCTTCTGGTTTGGACTGACTGAATGCGGAAAGAAGAGGGAGGAAGAAGAGAGAAAGAGGGAGGAGGAGGAGGAGCAGAAAAGGGAGGCAAGGGAGAGGAGGCGGGCTCTAAAGAGGCAGCTACAGGAGGAGCTGGAGAATGCCCCTCTCAGGAAGAGTCGGCGGTTACGATGGAAGAGCCAGAGAGTTGCAGATGCAGCAGTCACAACACCATCTCAGAGGGTACGCAACAAGACAAAACCCCCTGTGCCCCCGTCTCTCACCCGTAGGCCGAGGAGTCAAAGCCCTGCCACCGCTACCCCCAAGAAAGCTGGACGGACGAAAAAGGTCCAGCCAACACCCAAACCCCGGAGCCGTTCTTCTACCACCAAATCAAAACCCAAAACGCCCTCAGCGACCCCCCGTTCTGCCCAAACACCTATTCGCCGCAAGCAGAGTACCAAACAGGGTGGCTCCCCCTTCAAACGGCGTCCCACAGTCACTCCTGGAGTGACGGGCCTGAGGAATTTAGGCAACACCTGTTATATGAACTCCATCCTGCAGGTGCTGAGCCACCTGCATGTCTTCAGGGAGTGCTTTCTGCGCCTGGATCTGACCCAGGCACTAGAGCTGCTGGCATCTGCCGTCCACGGCCAACTGGCAGGGAAGGTCTCGTCCCAGTCCCCCCTGACCCAAAGGAAGGGATTCCAGACCAGCTCAGGCTCTGGGGCAGGGCTGAGCGGCGGGGCCTCACGGGGTCGCAACATGGAGCTGATACAACCCAAAGAGCCCAGCTCGAAGCACATCTCTCTCTGCCACGAGCTGCACACCTTGTTTCAGGTCATGTGGTCTGGCAAGTGGGCGCTGGTATCGCCTTTTGCCATGCTCCACTCGGTGTGGCAGCTGATCCCGGCCTTCAGGGGCTACGCTCAGCAGGATGCTCAGGAGTTCCTGTGTGAGCTGCTGGACAAGGTGCAGCGTGAGCTGGAGAGCACCGGCAAGCACACAACCACTGCAGGAGTCCCACAGACACAGAAACGACTCATCAAGCAGGTGCTCAGCATCGTCAACACCATCTTTCACGGCCAGCTCCTCAGCCAGGTATGACACACACACACACACACACACACACCTACACCTACACCTGCAGTCACCTTTACTCCACTGAGTGACTCATAAGCTTCATGTGACTCACTCATTGTGACACCTGCACACATGAACCCACTCAGATCCACCCACACACTCTGGTTGCATCGATAATTCAACAGCCATCATCAGCTCTGACTGAACTGTATCACTAATTTATATTTCTGATTAAATTGGCCTCGATGGATTCAGCTGTCACTTTAAATCCTGAAGTGGACGTTAAGCTTTCAGCACTAACATGGGGCTAAAATATTGAGTTTATTTTTAAGGTTGACTCAGACTGATTCCATGTTTTTGGTTCTCTCCCAAACTTCCAGACTCTTCCATTATTTTGATAATCATTTAACTGTTTCCATCATTTTTGAAGCAAAAATAGTGAAGAATGCTTGGTATACAGTCACCGTGAGCTTTGGAAAGTCGTAATGGGCATTAGCTTTTTACTATTTTCTGACCTCTCATGGACTAAACAAGTAATCAGTAATGAAAACAATTGTTAGTTGCAGCCCTGATTATGAGTAGAACAGCTTTCTGGCCATTTTATAGTGTAAATATTGTTAATGATTTTAAATTGGACCTGTTCTCCTAGAGTTCCAAATTAGGTGGTGTTTTTCATCCAGTCACTGAATTTGCTTGACAAAACACATTCATACATTAATATTAATACAACGAATGCGTTTTTATACAAATGCATATGCCCAAGTTCTGCATCACTTAAAGTCCAGCCGATGGAGGAGAGACATAGGGGGTGTGGAGGGTTAGTATGAGGACAAGAGATTAGCGTCTACTTGTGGAGGCCGAGCACACACTGTGACACCTGCTCCTGCTGAATAGAGGCCTGTGTGTCTGTAAGGGGTTGGAGGTGTCTCGGCTCTGTGGCTATTAACTACAGCACTGTCTGCCTTTACACTCTCTGACAGTGGCAGTGATCACCATACATAAAGTGTGTCGGCTGAAGTTTGTGTTGCAGAAGAAAATTAACGCAAATTTCCACTTTGTATTGTATTGTTTATAGTTGTGAAACACAGCACATACGATGGCCAGAACAGTTACAAATAGGGTTAGAATAATATTAGATTATATGTATAATGTTACATGACGTCCATCTTCCATGACCACACTCACGTTTTTATTTCCTTCACTCTCATTTGCAGGTGACGTGCCTGGCCTGCGATCACCGCTCCAACACTGTGGAGCCTTTCTGGGATCTGTCTCTGGAGTTCCCTGAGCGGTATCACAGTAATAGCAGGGAGTCGGCTGCTCAGGCTTCGTGCCATTTGACAGAAATGCTGGCCAAGTTCACAGAGACTGAAGCACTGGAGGGAAACATCTATGCCTGTGACCACTGTAACTGTGAGTTAAATAGTGTAAACACACACACACACACTTTATCTTTTCACTGAGAGGCTTGACATTGATACTAATCCATTTACATCTGGGATTGATATGAACCACAAATCCTGACTTTGGCCTGGTCTCCCCAGTTCCAGTTGTATTGAGGTAGTCTAAGCATATCCTGGACCTGTTTTTCTTGTGAATAGAGGTTAAAGTGATAATCATCTTCTCATGTCCTCTCAAAGTCTGTTTACTCAAAATGTTGGATGTTCAATGAAAACATTTCAAGCAAATGTTGATACTGTCTGAGGATTCCTGAAAACTATCAGCCATGTGGTGAAATAATATTTTAACAGAGGCTTTCTTGGTGAGCAATGTGGTGGCCTTTCTGTTGAGTTGCATAGTTTTACAGTGGAAAGATGGAAAAAATAGATTAAAGGACAAAGGGATGAAATGCCCACTCAAACTGTGGCAGTGATGTTTTCAAGTTTGTAGTTAACTTACTGTGTTCTGACTCGGGATGGGAATTTTAGGTTTTGTTGAAAGAGATAGTAGAGACAGGAAAAAACTTTTTCCTGCATATGTGAGAGAAAATACGTGTGTGAATGTGAAAAATTGTTTGGCCACTCTGGTGATCAACTCTGACTCACAGAGGTTGGAAAAATACACAGATTCACTAAAGTCAGTTGCTAATGAATCTTTCTAATTAGCACAGCGGTGTATGAAACGTTCAGGTTGCAGCTTCTTGGCACCAACCGTTGATTTCACCAGTAAAAATAACAAATGTGGGCGGTGGCACGTCCTATCAGCAGTCACTGATTAATGTTCATTGTGTGACTAACAGGCATCAACATTTGGATAAATAAAAGTATCAGCTCAGTAATAACTGTGATCTTTGCTGATCAATGGTTAACGTTTGTTTTGCGTGTTCACTCTCCTCCTTGTTTGCAGCTGCTCGACGGCGGACCTCCTCCAAATCAGTCCTCCTGACTGAAGCACAAAAACAGCTGATGGTCCACAAACTGCCTCAGGTCCTGCGGCTTCACCTCAAACGCTTCAGGTATGATGATGTCACACCGGAGTCAGTCAATCTCAGTGTGTGTTTACAGTGTGTAGAAGACTTTTCATTTACAGACACTGATGATGCACTGATTGGCTGACTGGCTTTCTCTCTTGTGATTGGACCTCAGGTGGTCTGGGCGGAACCACCGGGAGAAGATCGGAGTCCATGTCAGCTTCGACCAGCTTCTCAACATGGAGCCGTACTGCTGCAGAGAGCCCTCGCCCAAACTTGTGTCCTGCTCCAGTCCCAGCAGCCCCAGCTCTGCAGGCTCGCCGAGGCCCAAGCACTTCCTCTACAACCTCTCTGCTGTGGTGATGCATCATGGGAAGGGCTTCGGTTCTGGCCACTACACCTCCTACTGCTACAACACAGAAGGAGGTGAGTAGGATTTAACTGAAGTGGGTTTTTGAAGACCTGTACTTTTGTTCTCAATTCCCATCCCTGGCTATATCCCTCCTCCGGCTCGAAGGAGGTAACATTATTCCCGAATTTCCGATCTGATTTAAATAACCAGATTTCTCATGTTCCACGTAAACGCCGTATCCTGAATAAGACATATTAAATAGTGTTTCCTTGTTTTGTCCTCCAGGCTTCTGGGTTCACTGTAATGACTCTAAGCTGAATGTGTGTTCAGTGGAGGAGGTCTGTCGTGCGCAGGCCTACATCCTGTTCTACACACAGCGAGTAACTCAGGACAAAGACCGGCCGCTATAGGACCACAATCCCTTGAACCTCCTCCTCCTGCAGCCTGACCACTCAGAGAGAAGATATCAGCACAGCCCCACCTTTCGCTCTTTCTCACTTCCCTCTCTTTCTTTGGGCATTTTGTATCCTGGGAGGATGGGTCTTTTTAGTCTATTTTTCTAAATAAGGAAAAAAAAAGAGACAAAGGACTCCTTTTTAAAACCTGGTTCTGCTTTGTGAACTTCTTGTATATGGTGTTTATATGTAGGTATTTTTTTAAAAATGATGACGTTTGTGATTTGTGTACAGG
This sequence comes from Holacanthus passer, assembly GCA_025331565.1. Classification (NCBI taxonomy): domain Eukaryota; kingdom Metazoa; phylum Chordata; class Actinopteri; family Pomacanthidae; genus Holacanthus; species Holacanthus passer. The sequence goes on from JAFREQ010000053.1 coordinate 714,682, forward strand.
TGTATTTTATAAAGAGAGTATCAGCCAAGATGTGTCTCAGTAGCAGCCAACAGAATCTGGCCGGGCACGACTACAGGTGTCCTCTACAGGTCGTACAGGTGTATTCACGCGTCTGCCTGCCTGCGTTTGGTGGCTCGTTGATTGTAAATGCTGTTTGTTTGAATCAACTGAAATGTTTCTCAGTCACTTTAGATAGTCGTCACAGAACTGGATTTCGGGTTGTAAACATGTCATTCATTCACTAGAAATGGCCTCCCTGTGTTCTAGACAGGTAAAGTTTTCATCGATGTTAACAACATGGCTGTGTTTAGCCGCTCTCCTGCCAGAAATGCACTAATTTCTACAGAATAGGTTGTCAGCATTGTTTTTACACAGTATTGGTTCAGAGTCTGTACACAAGCAGGGCAGGAAGTTTATTTTTTTACCCTGAATTGCTCCTGGGTCTGTCAGGAAAATTTGGCAGACCTCAAGCCAAAGCCTTGGGGGAAGTGTATGGAAAAACCTCTCAGCATTTCCAAAACGGTTCAATATTTGCTGGATGGTTTTTTTCTTCCCTCCTTCACTGAGTGGGGGAGAAGTTTCCAAAGGGATGGATTTTTTTGGCTAAATGCTGCCACCTCTTTGTTCCAGAATGTAATTGTCTTCAGAGCCTGAACCATCCCCAACCAGACATACTAGTGTTCTAGAAAAGTGCCCTTTTGTTCAGAAAGCAGCATATATATTTTTATAATTCATATCATGTCAGAAGTGGAATCTGCACAGCTGCAGTCCCACCCAGACCAGCATTTAGATTATGAATGTATTTTTATACAATCCTTCTCAGAGGTTTTAGAAAAGAGGCCATTAACTGTTTTCAAAGTTTTATACAAACGCTGATTGTTCGACACCACCAGCAGTTATGACAGAGTTCACTGTTCTCCCATCATTAAGTAGGTGTGTGTGTTGTATGTGTACATACTGTATTTTATTTACCATCTGTTCAGTATAATATCCAGGTTTCACAGGATTTCTGCAGTGTATACAGATTGTGATATTTATCTCCATACTGGAGAAAATTGTACAAAAGAAAAGGTATTCTCCACCTCAACCATGTTCCCTCTGATTCCTCCATCAGAGGGGAATTCAAATCATGTTTTTCCTCCATCATCAGATGTGACACATTGTTTGTTGGCATTTTGGTTACTACTCCATGGATGTGTGTGTGTGTGTGTGTGTAAATTTATGGAAGTTATACTATGCAAATTGTTACCTCAATTTTTTCTAGAGAAAATTACCTCAATAAATGAGAATATTTTTTCATTTTTCTACAAAAGATGCTGGTGTCTTGCTTTTTCTCATTTTGTGGAAGAAGTTTGTCAAGTCAATTTTTATATTTATAAATCACAATTTTGCCTGAAAGAGATTTACAATCTTTAAGTGTTACTGAGGAGGTCTTGTGTGTTAATCCAATAGACACAACTAATGTTAAATGTCATTTTTTATTATCTATCATCCAACCAACAGTCCAAAATCCGAAGATATATTAAACTATAAGATGAAAACACATTTGAGAGTTTAGAGCCACCTAATTTGACCTTTTATGCTTATATAATGTTGTGAGGTCAGATTTCTTGAGCTGTGATTAGAGACACCAGAAGAGGACAGCCCACAATGAGCAAAATCATTTTAATCATCTCTTTTTTTTCTTACAAAAACATTTTCAGGGAGTTCAAAATGAAGCATTTTAATTGGGAACATACAGTGGCAGCAACCATTTCAAAGATATTTTACAAATATCAAAGAAAGGATGACTTAGAGGGCCAGAGTGCAGAGTTCCCTCCTGTAGCGACAGAAGCCAAACATACAGCTGCAGATGCACGGTGTCTGTATGAAGATGGCGTTTATTACTAGGACACCCCGAGCTTGTATAGGAATTGTCTGTTTGCAGAGATTTCTGGCCATGCATCGGCCTTCCCACGTCTTAAACCATCAGTAGCATTTGTGCTTAATTTAACTCGAGCACTAAAGCACTGCAGGCTCAGAGTGGAGCCATAGAAACTTTGAAAATGAAAGGAAGGTATAAGGGGGTTTTCCACGCTCACCGTCTCTTTGAATACTGAGGGCGCACTTGATTCAGCTGCAGCTTAAATAAATGTTTAACTGTTTAACAGTTAACTTTTTAATGTTGTGTAAAATGAGGTCCGCAGGACATTGAAGGAAACTACAATGCTTCCTTTGACAGAAAAGTGTTGGCTTGTTTACAATTTCTTTAGCTGTGGTTGATGATAAAAAAAAACTCAGAAAGCCAGTCCTTGTTCCTTGCAAGCTGTGAGTGGTGCATTGTGGGTAGAATACAGTAGCATTTGGCATCCCTCAAAGCTGCTCTGAGACAACCATGTCCTGTTTTAGAAGCTCTTACTGTTTCTTTTCTGCTGTTTCTCTGAGGAGGAGTTGCTAACAGGGTCTGGAGGTGCTGTGTGGTGGCGGGGGAGGGGTGTGCTGTTGTTGGAGGGCAGGGTTGGGGTGTCAGTAGTCGTCTCCCCGGCTCACCACCTCCTTGCAGGTGGGCCTGAGCAGGATGGTGTGCTCGAACTGAGCGGTGTAGCAGCCCTTGGTGTCGCACAGGGGAGGGTAGGGGTCCACGATGCCCAGGTCGCAAAGGTTCTTCAGGGCCATCAGATACTTGGTCTCGCCCAGACGGTCCAGCCAGCGCCGGCAGAACGCCAACGTGCCAAAGTTCTCGTTGATAACGTTCAACAGGTGCTTCGCTCTGGGCAGCCTGGAGAGGAAGGAGGAAGTAAACATCAGTTATTTTAGACCACACTTTGACAGCAGATTTGTGACAGTTACATTGTTGAATGGTGACAAATTTAAAAAAAAACAATCAACTCTTTGAACTCGGGCTGAGCAATACGAAACACATCCACCTGGAGTCACAACATGTCAACAGTCACAGTCATGTCAACTATTTACATTTCAACTTCCAGGACTGTTAACATCCATGTTACTTTTTGACTGAAAACAACTTCATACTTTGAACCCTAGTCTATGTTTTCACTAACTCAGCCAAGATTGCCAATATTCTTCTTTTCAGGACATGTTGTAAGATACATTTGATAAAAAAAACCCGTCCTACAACATGTGCCTGTACGTCCATGGATTTTAAGCACACAGCAAATATCTGGATAGAAATGAACAGAGGAATGCATCATGAAGACAAACGAACTCTTACCTGATGGGGACGTGGCCGACATCAAAGTTTTTCATATAGTGCGAGCACTCCATGTCATCATGTACCACACCTTTACCTGTGCTGCCGAATGTCTCGATGGCATAAACCTCTCCCTCCTGCAGGATGAAAACACACAAAATACAACAGGACATGTGAAAGGCCTTTCACATATACACATTCTACTGAGGTCATAAAAAACTACACCCAAAATACAAAAATCTCAGCCATTATATTCCAAACATATACAGTGTTTTAGACGAACCAGCATTAGTGAGAATGATGACTGTCATGAATAACTCACCTCCATTCTCGTAGCTTCTCCTCCTTTAACAATGGGCACAGTTTTGCCAGCATGTATTCTGTACTGACCGATTGAATGACCATTCAGGTTTCGGATTGGCTTCACTGGGACAGAAGAAACAAGTTTCAGACATAGAAGATAAGTTGTAAAAAAAAAAAAAAAAAAAATTATTATTAGTAAATGACTTGACATCAGGGGGTAAAACTGCTGAACTGTTGAGCTATACTGGTTGTCAGAGTGTAGTTAGAAGAACCTACCTTGGTATGTTTTGCCATCAAGCTCAACCTCATAGGACTCCATCACTTCTTGAATTGCCTCTCCAACATCACACAGACGCACATCAATGCCGGCGTTCTGCAACAGACAAACAGGAAACCGTGAGCTGCAGGCACCTCACAGATAAAACACGTTAGACTGAGGTGTGTTTGTGTTAGTCATACTTTGATTCCAGTATTGGTGGCATCTCTCACAGCCTCCAGCAGCTTGTCATACTTTGGATTAAATGTGACGGTGAAGGCACAGTCAATGATTCGCCCTGCAGACAGACACCGAGCAGAAAGTAGAACATCTTTCAGTTGACGTACACATCTGCATTCAAGGTTCCAAGAACACAAAACAAAGATGAAGTTTGGAAAATGATTACCAACTCAAGCTGCTCAGTGGGATTAATGATTAGCTGCAATGCAAAACTTTAGTGGCAGCTACTCTGACTACCCATTATGGATAGTGGCCTTGAATGCATCGCTTTAATACATCAGCACAAAATGTAGCTGAACAGCATTTAATTCATGTGGTACCGTTGATGTGCGTGCCAAAGTCGATCTTGCAGACGTCGTCGTACTGCAGGACGGTGGTGTCTCCGGCGTTGGGAGTGTAGTGGGCAGCACAATGGTTCAGGGAGCAGCCGGTGGGGAAAGCCAGGCCGGCATTCAGCCCGTTCTCCTTTATCAGCTTACGAGAACAGTCCTCCAATCGCTCACTGTGGTGACGGATGAAAGAGCAACAAAATGAGATTAAAGTGGAAATAAAATACTATTCAACAGAGGAAATTGGCTTAGAAAGCAGCGGGATCCAGGTCTGAATACGACTCGCAATATTGAACGTACAAATAATTGCTTTGTCTAGTTCAGGTCAAGTCAGACACTGTGGGGCCCTCAGAGACAACTGCATCCTCCCGAACACCTTGTGAATATGCCAAATTCACTATTAGCAGTTCCTATTTGCAATGTCATCATGGAGGAACAGACAATTATCACTGGATTACATTGAAACTGAAGAAAGGGTAAAAACCTGAAAATCCTCTCAGGCAAATTCTGCTGTTATAAGGAGCATATTTTTCTTCCTAAGCAGATTTGTGATCTAATCAAATCGATGGACATTGGAGATCAGAATGTTTCCAGTGTTTGCTAAAGGTTTTAAAGTACCTTACTTGCCACTACTGCAGTTCCAGCTGTCTGTGTTGGGCCAATCTACAATAACTAACTTCTTGTTGTTGTTTTTAAAATGTCTGCCTTTCACCTCAGACACAAATACATGTAAATGATTATAGTGATGAAGAGGATCACAGTGATAAAGGCAGCCTCACCAGATTTCAATCATGGTCATGCCGGGTTTCATGAAGCCTCGAACGTGCTGGCGGACCTGTCTGTGGGCCTCGGCTGCCTGTCTGAAGTCGTTCCACACCTCCTCGTTGGCTTTGTCCAGCACCCGCTTCTCGTCGTTGGTCGTACGCCACGCTGCGCTGCGTCTGGGAGGAGAACATAACAACAACAACCACATTTTTATTACGGGCCTCAAAGCAAGAATGCTGCTTTATTAGAGGTGGAGCAATTATAGATGAAAAAGGCTGACAATTCTGGACAGTTGGTGGTGAAAGTCAACATGTTAATGCTGCAGGCAGTTACTGGTTTTACACAACAACAACAACAACGCTCCTGACTCATCGTCTGGCCACCATCACTTGACCAGGGTCAATGAGTTCATCTACACAGAGGCACATAGTGTAGCAGTGCAGACAGCAGCAGGGTTATCAACACCATTTTTCACTAACAAACAGTTCTGAATATTTGAACACTGTCCACATGTGAGTGGAATTTGCTCAAATTCAATTTTAGAAAAACTGATCAGATGATTCACACAATGTTCGCAGTTTAAATTTAGACTTGTAAGCAAGCAACATACCAACTTCAGTGCTCTAAAATTACATTTGTATGGATGACTCTTGAAGAAGTACAGGCAGGATACTATCAACTGACAATTTCAGACTTTTTACATGACCTGCAAATACTATCCTCAAATACTAGTAGAAGTGTAGGTGTGTGCTCTTCTTACCCATCTTGTGAGGCGGGGTATTCACACTCCTGTCCGATGGGGAACGTTCCATTTGGGTATAACTCACAGATGGGCACAGACGGGGGATCGGTCTGAGATTTAGCTGGAAAGAAAAAAGAAAACACTCCGTCAGACTGAGTAACTGATGTTTTACAGTGAGGATTTGAATTCAGGACAGGGCAGCACTAACAAATCAAAATGTGGTTAACTTACGTCCTTTCTTCTTCTTTTTCTTCTTCTTCTTTTTCCCTGCCGAGTTTTCTCCATCATCTCCATCTGTGTGAGTGAAGATACTGTTGTTAAACCAACTATCAAGTGTAATGTTTACATGTGATGTGTCAGTATTTTTTTAGCAAGGAGATGATGTGTATTATATCAGGTCTTAGACAATCACCTTCCTCGCCATCCTCCTCTTTCTCTTTGTCTTCTATCGCCTGCTTCTCCAGCTGTTTGGTCACTTCGGTCACTCCATCAGCCTCTGCCTCAGTGCCTGCAGCAGCAAGAAGATCATCAACAACAGGAACACATACACACTCGAAAAGCAAACAACTAGCAGCAGTCAAAAGGTGCTGTATCAGCACGAGCAGCGGGAAGTAGAGGGCGATTTGAGAAAAGAAAGGTGGTGTAACACAAGATACAAAACATTCATTCTTATACTGGCATGATTCTTTAGAGCAGACCTCTCAAATTCATGTTCATAGCAGCTGAGAATTAATGAAAAATGTAAACTATTGTCTACTAGAGAGGTAGAAAAAATATAATAAATTAGAGATGCATATCGATGTTTTCTCTCATGTCACAATACCAATTATAATGCCTCAACCTGGTATCTACAAAAACTGAGCACCAATCTGACATCAGCACTCTGTTTTTGCCAAATTTAAACTAGAAGTGAAAACTCTGATGAAGAAACTGTATTTAATGTGATCTATACCCTATCCACTTAATGAACTCACTGGATCAATCCTGATACTGATCCAGCAGATTGTGTCTGTACACCCTGACCAAAAATGCTTAACACTACAACATCCATTACAAGATTCTCAGCAGTAATGTAATTATACATGATCTGTAGTTAAGAACAAAAATGTTTTTGTTTTTTGAAAAAGGAGAACATTGAGTGTATTGTGAGGGATCAGCTAATGTTTGACAGCTGTACATTAATTACTGTTTACTCAAAGTGTGTTGGTGCAAAGAGGGTTTAAACTTATCACTTTTCAGCGGCGGCAAAAATCAGGTTGAGTCAGTTGCAGAAAGTGGAGCTTATATAATTAGTTGACACAATATGAACATCTCAAATCAGGTCTGTCTTCACTTCAACGACTTTTTAATGACCACAAGTCTGTACAAAACACTTGTCACACCAGCCCAAACACTGTGTCTCTCCCAGGTTTTCTTAAAGGGTGTAGCTCTTGCTTCAAGGTAAGAAAAACTAGTTTTTCACAACACAAGTATTCAGGTAAGTAACATTGCAAATATGCAGGAATACAACAAATTTACAAAAGCATTTACATAGATTTAATAAACAGGACACCTTGTTATCACGAGTACACCTCTTTTAAATGTTCTTATGTTCTGTCAACTAAAACATTTGACATTTAATAAAATCTCTGCACTGCAGATAATTTGATTGAGTCTGGATCTAAATGTGTGTTTATAAAAGTGACAGTGGGAACATAATGTTTTGATGTGGTTAATTTATTTAATAATCATCCTTTGCGTCTTCTTTTCTTACATAATAACTCTGGAATTACGAAACAGGAGAACTTGGCTGAGGCTCAGTCAGCAATGAAAACAGAACTAAATGCAGCAGTTTTATCAGCAGATTCTTGTGTCTTCAGTCAAAATAAACAGTAAACGACTTATTTCATCAACTTTGTTTAATGTCACTGTTCCTACATGTGGATCAGACTAAAGCCCGGCGTGTTTCATGAGGCCTGACTACAGCAGCACAACTGCTCTCAGCCCGCATGGCTAATGAAGACCAGGATCCAGTCAGACCAGTTTCAGCACCACTCTTCCGGCATGACTTTCAAAATAAAGTTTAAAGCCCAGAGCTGCGTTTCACCGTCAGTAGATCTTTACACAGACAGTTTAGATGTATCATACAAGAGCTGCAAGACATGGCTGCTACAGTGAGACACTGACAATCCTGCACAACTTTTAATCAATCAAGTCTATATACTTAATTATAAACTAAATAATAGACTTAAGTTAGAGAAACACCATATCCACATATATAAATATGCACATTTTAAACCCCTTTCTTATTTATATCACTAATCAAATCAAATAGTCCATTGACACAATCTCCTCTTCAAACAATAAGAAGGCTTTTATAACATCTAATATGAGCTTTAAATTTATATTATTACTGTTATTTATTTTATGTTTTCAATTTTAGAATAAGTTCTATCTGGTCTGTGTGTATAGTCAGTGCTTCATTCCTGTAAACTTAGGTGAGACAAACATAAAGTAAAAAAAGTACTTGGACAATATTGTTATTTAGGTTTTAATTGATTACCTACCTACCTACTTTAACATTTTGTCAATCTAACAAACTATTAAATTTACCTTTAAAGCCTTTAAAGGCTTTAAAGCATCAACATAATAATATTTTCATGGTTTAACAATTTATATTCTGGTCAGTGTATTATTCAACAATACATTTAAAAACGTTCCCACAGCTGAAGACTTGCCCACCTGTATTTTAAAGGAAACTTGCCCTGATTTCCGGGCTAGCTCAGCTAACTCCGGCTAACTCGACGCTGCTCTCATAAGTAACATTAGCCCTGTTAGCCTGTTAGCAACAAACTGCCCGACCCGGTCTCACCTGTCGTCGCGGACTTGTTCTTCTTCTTCTTTTTCTTCTTCTTCTTCGCCGTCTCCTCCACGGGGTCAGCCTCCTCTCTGTCCTCCGCCTCCCCGTTCAGCTCCCGGTCCGGGACCGCTTTCTGATCCGCTACCTGCTCCGCAACCACGTCCGCCATGTTCGCAGGCGCTGCTGGAAAAGGAAGCGCAAAGGACTGTGGGAGTGCTGTGTGGGATGATGCTTTCAGGGACACTCGGTGCTTTTATACATTTTTTATACCAATAATATTCTTTATTATTATTATTATTACAGGCCATGGTTTTACTTGCTACCACATGCTTAATTGTATGACAGTAAACCTGGAGCCTTCGGGTCCTTTGAGGGTCTGAGGCCCCAGTGCAGTTGCCCATTTTTCACAATTTGTAATCAAGCTTTTACCACTGTATTTTCCTGTTTACGCTATTTATTTAACAATTAATAAAGTTAAATGTTTTATAATGCAAAACTCATTAAAATCTTAAAGAAGATTCTGTGTCACATGTTTGTGTTTTCTTCTTTATTATTCTCTAGTTAAGAAAGTAGTGTTTATTGTGAAATAAATCAGCAGCCTAAGAGAGTCCACCTTTGTTCAGGTGTGAGTCATTTGAAAACTCCGACCAAAACATTTGATAACATTCATACAGGGACAGAAACATGCTCGTTCAGAAATCGGAGCTTAATGGGAGCACGTGAAGGCAGCACAAAGTAAAACATGCCTAATCAGCTGAAGAGCTTCTGCACTGACCAATGAGCCTAATGTGGAAATCATCCGTGAAGAGATATAAATAAACTGATATACTCTACAGGATCATCTATATCATGTAAATAAGAGCTGTAAAGATTAACTTAATTAAAAACAAAAGATTAAAGCTGTGATCTGTGAGCAAAATATATAAACATAACATTATATATGGTTATTTCTAAGAATTTCATTTTACATAAAAATATTAAAATATTTAAAATTGGAAGTTGTTGATTAAAAAAAATCCTGCATTACTGCTACAGGCACCTGCGGCATTGACCACTAGATGGCATCACTTTAACAGTTAACAACCTGATAAAATAATGTCTAAAAAAATTGTTTGGTGCTGTATATTTAGAAGTGTGTGCACCACTTGATGCACACTTTCTTGACTTAATGACTCAGGAGGAAAGAGTTTCAGTATGGGTGGCTTCAGTGGGGGTCAAATCCTTAGCTGATGTGTTTAATGCCCAACTAAAATGTCAGAGGTAGAGTTACTGAAATATGGTGTTTCCCTTCTTAAATGTATTAAATCCAAAGACAGGGGCACTTAGATGTTAAGTCTTTAGTCCAATACATCAGGTCTCCAAAGGCAGGAGTGGATTTAAAGGGAAGCACCAGCTGTTGTGGGTGAGACAAATGCAAAATCCCACAAAACATATCAAGTAACTGACCAAACCTGTTTTTCTTAGGCCCACACCGTGAGAGTCTGTGAAACACGAGCGCCAGAAAAGACTTCAGGATACAACGCACACTTCCAGAATGGTATTTTATTTCACGTTGGAAAATGCAGGAGGGGTTGACCTCACCCCGAGGGAGGGTGCAGGAGGGGTCAGGACAAGGCAGACATGGTGACAAGAAAGACTGGGAAGGTGGAGGAGGAGGAGGAGGGGGCAAACATCAGGGCTGTCAGACTCTTATGGCAACTTCATATGAAACATAAAGTTAAAGATTGCCCTCACATGAGAGAAAATTAACCTCATTTTTTTATTACTATACCCGTACAGGTATGTGATTTTAAACCTCACAGCAGCACAGTTCATTGAAATCATGCTACACAATTCAGTCTATAAAGTGTCAAGTCTTCCTTCTCTTTCCTCTGAGTGTGCCCCTGTAAACACAGACGCTGAAAAATGGGATTGTTTCAGTCTTTAGGAATTGTCAGATACAATAGTGTTGTATTCCAAATATTCAATTTGAAACAGGTTGTGAATGTGTGGTCAGCTATGTGTCCGCACTACCGTCGCCCCCCATTGTGTCCAGTCACACAGTAGAGAGATGGATAAAAATAAAGCGCTGATAGTAAAAATAGCATCTCACTTCCTCTTCTTGCTGAGCTCCCTCTCACACTTTGTATCTGTCTGCCTATAAAAATGAATATCACCTGGGTTCCATCTTCTGCTTGAGGTGTGTTCAGATAGAAAGCGAATACGATTCATCCCACGTAGCAACTGCAGTGGTGGAAAGTAAGAATACATTTACTCAAGTACTACACTTAAGTATAATTTTGGGACCCCAAAGTTTTGCTACATTTCACTGACATTACATTCAGTAGAATTCTGAATGCTTTTATTTGTAACTGAGTATTTTGACATTTTGGTAAGTTATAGCTACTTTTATTTAAGTAAAGGATCGGAATACTTCTTCCACCACTGGCTAACTGCAGCATTACAGATGTCCTGGTTATGTCTGTTGGAGTGTTTTTTCAACTAATAATTCACCAGAAACTCTGGTTCTTTCTGTTATTTCCTGTCTCTCTTTGAATTTTTAGCTCAAACATTTGAGACATTTGAAACATTTTCAAATTATGCTGAGCCCAGGTGAGCTCCCATCTGATCACATCTATCTTCGCCTTCTGTCTGAACACAGAATTCCAACTGTATCTCAAAATTAACTTCCTCACAGTAACTCAGATTGGGGTGCTTTGATCACAGACATATGAGAAAACTGCAATTAAAAAAATCTTCTCAATCAATCCTATTAGATATTACTACACAACTTTTTTGTATGGAGCCAATCACTTGTTTCTTACAATCTTTGTTCCCACTTCTATTGAGTGATTGTGAACAATATACACTATTATGGATGTCACCAAGTAAACTGTAGACATTCTGGTCTTCTGACCTTCACACTGTAAGGTCAGGTTTTGTTTTAGTGGTTCTGGTACCTGAGTTTTAACAGCAAAAGAGCAGAATCGTGGGTAATGTACAGTAACATGGACGGATGGGTGATAGAGAGTGGCGTAAATTTGAGATACCTCCACATCAGAAACAGTTAAGATGTAACACAGACCCATCGATAAAAGACACCCAGACAATCAGACATAAATACAGTCTCTGCTCAGTGCTTGGTTAAAGCAGCGGGGTTTCGTTTTAGTCCTTCTCAGGGGTTCGACTGTCGCTGTCTTCATCCTCCTCCTCATCATCATCTCCGAAGGTCTGCTCCTCCATGTTGATGAGTGAGTGTGAGCGTGCCGCCACCTGAGCGGCGAGGGCGGAGCTGAAGCTGAGAGCCTCTGAGCCGTGGATCTCTGTCAGTCTGTCCATTAAAGAGACAGCAGGGACTTTGGGGTTCAGGAAGCAGTCCAGACCGTTCTGGCCCTCCCCCTCCTCCAGGACACCGTCGTATTGGTGCAGCTCGGACGCTCCTCCTCCTCCTCTTGTACAGACCGAAGTTCCTCCCAACTCCCCTTCCTTCGCCTCCAAACCACAGCTGAACTCCGTCACCGGCTCTGTGGAGGGGTCAGGCCTCACCCTGCCATCTCTTCCTTCCCCTTCCTCCCCTTCCTCCCCATCGTTTCCTGCAGGGCACTCTGAAAGGTGGTTTCCTTCTTCATCGCCAGTTTCTACTGATCCCAGAGAAGCTGCAGCATCTGACAGCTTTGTGGCAGGATCTGAACTCTCACTGCGAGCTGAAGGCGTCACAGCAGCTGCAAGAAAGAAGAAGCAATAAATCATTTAGGGTTGAACTGATACATTCATATCCAGTTTTAACGTACTGTATTATAAATCTGATATAACTGATTAATAGTACACTGATTGTCTTCGGGAATTTATCTGACTATAATGCAGTTTGACGGGATCACAGCTGCAACAACTAATCATTTGAATTAAATGGCAAAAAACTTGTAGAGATAAACCTTTTTTTCATTTGATTTCATAATTCTTTCTTTAGCATTTAGTGTGATTTTGTGTATATAGTCACAGGAGAGAGATGACACGGCTCAGTGCAGACCTTGGTCATTGAAGAGCAGCTGCTTCCTCTTCATCCTCTCCCCCTCTGACGCACGGAAGCCCAGCACAGCTTTGAGCTCTGACAGGACGCGTCGGGACTCCTCCCTCTCCCGCCGCTGCCGCTCCCGTTCCTCCGGTGACAACATGTCAGACCAAGACCCTCCGCCTTCACCGTCAGAGTCTGAGTCTGACACATAGGCCTCCCACTCCTGGTTCAAATGAAACAGAGATTGACAACAGGGAAACAGATGAGGAGGACACAAGGGGTGGAGAAGGGTTAAATGGTCAAATACAAAATGTGAGTTGGGATCTGGACATTTCATCTTACCAGCTCTTCTGGAACAGGGTCTCTGTCTAGGATCAACGGGTAGGATGGAGGAGGAGCAGGAATCTCAGGTACAGGGGGACCACACTGCTCCAGACCTTCAGCATTACCTACAGAGACACACGGGGATGACCTCAATGACTTGGTACTAGAGCTCAATCCCTGTGTTCACTACCCTGCTCTGGTTGGTCTGTTTCTTGTCCTATATTCAGAAGGAGCTACTTCCTCCATGACTGGCAATAGTCTTGAATCATTGTAAGGGAAGGGGGAAGTCCACGCTAAAAATAGGCCCTGTGTAAATATGGAAACCAATATACTACTAAAGGGGGTGTCACTGTTCTGTGAAACGCAGGATACAGGAAGATCAGTACCGCTCACATACATGTCTGTAAAAACGAAGCTACAGTCAGTGGTTAGCTTCCTAGAGTGTTGAACTATTCCTTTAATTTGTTTTTATTGTAACTAAAATGAATCTATTGTTATCATACTTCATATTTTAGTGTTATTGTTTGTATTGCTATTAAAACGTAGGTGTTGTGCGTGCTCACCTGGACAGGTGTTGGCCCGCCTCAGCATGCGCTCTACCTGGCTGATGGTGTCCTCCCAGCAGCCGGTGCTGGCCTGCATGTGAGGCTGCAGCTGGTGCAGCCGGTCACTGAGGTCCTGGTAGCCCTCGAATGTCAGCTCCGTTGGTTCCTTGGACACCATCAGTTTTTCCAGGTCATCCTCCAGGATGATCATTCTGACGATGTCAAAAACAGAAGAGGAAGAATGTTGACTGTACAGATTGAAAGTGTAAAATTTTAAACAGGTGACTCCCATGAGACATATTTTCACTCTATTATGTTTCCACAAATGAAACAGAAAGTGCAGCCATTAAAGGCTTGTCTCATCTTATGGGAAGTGTGTATGTGTCTCACTCGCTGAGCAAGGCCTTGAGGTGCAGCTGCAGGCTTCGGATGGAGGTGTGCAGGGTGTTGAGCTCTCGGCATTTTTCCCTGACTCTCCCCGTCCTGTCAGATGCCGGCGTCCTCAGCTGGGTCTCAAAGTGTCGATGGAAGTCATAGCTGCGCTGCACTTCGCCGAGGCAGCTGGCCAGAGCGAGATGGAGGGGCTCGGTCACTGCGGCGATGGACCGGTGCAGCAGGGGGGGAGGAGGAGGAGGAAGAGGAGACGAGGTGTCTCCTTTGGGTCCGCTCTCTTCTGGCTCCTCTATTCTTTGAGGCGACAGGAGAAGGGCAAGTCGACGGAAACATTCAGAGCTTTGTCCCACCCACAGCTGGAACAGCATCTACAGGTGGACAAAACAACAATCATCAGCCGACAACATTTATACATGTGGTACAAGCTCTTCATCATAAAACCAGGACTTCATAAAGGAGGTTGTGGATTATATCCTTTATTGCTATGGTTTCCCTTTTCTTCTCTTTCCACTCCTGTACTTGTATCTACCCATTACCAGTAGCTCCAGGTTTCCCCTCAGGCCTCACCTTCAAGGCAGGCAGGCTGTAGTCATCTGTCAGCTCCTGAGCCTGCTCGTCACCCAGGTGCTCAATGCCCAGGCCGAGGCCCAGCTCCTTCAGAGGCACCGCAGACACGTAGTTGGTCACATTATCGATCTCAGAGTTCAGAGGGAACGTTGGGGGCGGTTAAGGAAACCTCACACTTCGGTGGAAACAATGGTGCACCTATTTTTGGCTCACAAAAAGATGACCTCACTTAAACCTCGGTTTACAGGAACCTATTTCATATTTTAAAAGCACACTTGCCTATAAAAGGATTCATCAACAACTGAATGACATCAAAACAGGTCCTGGGATTTCCAGCCACCATCAAAGCATCAACATTCTCTTCTTGCTTAGTAACTGCTGTTAACCTCAAAAGACAAGAACCCAGTGACATTTTCCCTCAAGATATTTCACCTCCACACCCCAGTTACATATATCTGGGTCACACACATTCACCATGAAAAAGATATGACTTCTTTTTAGGCAGAATGAGATGATTTCTGAAGCTGAGAATATCTGAACATTTAAAAGAGATCTTGTGATGCTGACTGGTTTTCAGTGACATGACTAATAACAGGGAAGAAGAGTAAGGGATTGTTTGTCAAACTGTATCTGACAGTTTATGACAAGTCTTTGTGGAAATAAGGTATGAATTTATACAGTCTGCTTACACTAAACTATTTAAGGTATTAAGTCTTTCTCTCCAGGTAAAGGATATGCCTTGAGCATGTGACAGGTGGCTCTACGAGAGGATCTGAAGGCCGAGCGGAGCGCCCGGTACAGGGCCTTCCTCAGTCCGATCAGCTGCTGGCCTCGTGGCATGGCCCCCGGCCCCGCCCTGCTAAAGGAGCTGGCCGCACTCACCCTGTCGAGCAAACTTGACAAGTGAAACGTGATACAACTGTGGAGACGTCCCAAAGAGGCAGGGGGGCACACACAACACTGAACAGCACAACACTGAAGACGACACCAACCGAGATAATTCAGACATGAACACTGAGTCTTAAATACACAACACAGCTGAGACGAACAAGACAATAAGACATGCTATGAAAGGAGCCGCTCAACATTTTGAGGAAATATGCTTATTCACTTTCTTACCAAGAATTACATGACAAGACTGGTAGCGCTCTCATGTCTGTGTGGTAAATATAGGGTTAGGGTTACAGATGCAGCTGGTTAGCTTAGCTTAGCAGAAACAATGGAAATGGGAAATAGCTTGCCTGACTCAGTCCAAAGGTAACCAGCACCTCTAAAGCTCATTAATTAACATGTCACATCTCATTTGTTTAATATGTACAAAAAAACTGAAGTTGGAGGATTTTGTAGCCTGTGAACAGAGCCAGGCTAACTGTTTCCCTGCTTCCAGTCTTTATGCTAAGCTAAGCTAACAGGCTGCTGGTTTTAGCTTACGCAGACATGAGAGTGGGATCAATCGTCTCATCTAACTCTCAGCAACAAAGTGTATTTTCCAAATTGTCAAACTATTCCTCTAGCTTACTTGGTGATTGATGTATAATGCTAGCTAAATGGTGGCTTTCAGTGCTAAAGCTATACACACAGACAGAGACAAACAGTGATCTAACATAAGTGCTAGCATAAATAATAAAACACCACTAGACACACTATCTGAGGAGGTAAGTTAACTAACAGACTGCCAACAAAGGAGTGAATTAACCGAGCAGGCTTGAACCAGGCAGTGACGGTGGGAGACATGATAGGAAATGCATGTTAGCATCATGGGATTGAGTGATATGTAGGTAGGCCGACATCAACCGAGCATACTTACAGGGTGAACCCTCTGGAGATGACCTCCGTCTCCTGCACCAGGCGCAGGGCTTTGCGAGACAGTCCGGTCAGAGTCTTGCTGTTGTGGACCAGAGTCTGGATCTGCGTGGCCCTCGCGTGGACGGCTCTCTGCATGCGGCCCTGTCTCCACAGCATGACCCCCCTCAGCCCCACCCAGCCCAGCAGTGCCAGGCCCAGCGGCGCTGCAGCCAGAGACCACAGGCCCTCGGACTGGGAGCAGAGACCCAGCAGCACTGCGGCCAGGCCGACCAGCCCCGCCATGTCCCTGAGTGAGGAGAACAGAGAGGAAATTTGATTAGTGCGACTGCTCATTTGACAGTTAAAAACAGGTGGATCATGTTTTCTGAAGCTTTTCATTCCAAAAACGTATGACTATAGTTTACATTAGGGGTGGGTGATACAGCCCAAATAATACTATGATATTTCAGGGTATTTCTGCAATGATGATGTTCTTGACAACATGACCAAATACTGAAAATATTTGTGGTTTAGAACTCAAAATAGCTGATGAGCTCTTCTGCATATTACTGGAGTTTGCTGTACATCTGATCTCCTGTTACCAAACCACTTCCATGTGAACACGTTGGAATATTTCCATTATCACAATATGATTTTTTTTCATCATATTAAAAATTGTACTGATATTATCGTGAATGACATGATATGACACAGCCTATTGTTTTTGAAGCCACAGTTTCAGTTTTGCTGGTTGGAATTCATGATATTCTCTGGTGAGCAAATCATTTTGCCTCTTCACTGCACAGCTCTGTGTGTTTCTTGCCTAACAGCGTACCATACTGAGGGGCTGGCTATGAGGCCCGGTCTGGGCAGGGTGCTCGCTCGGCTGGATGAGCCAGAGGGCGCCGAGCCGAGGGTGAGCAGACTCGGGTCTAACAGCTCAATCAGCTCCACATCCTCCTGCAGCAGCACGTCCTGGTCCAGAATGCACCTCACCGAGTACTGGCCGAACACACAGTCCTACAAGAAAAGAGAAACAGGTGAAAAAAAAAGTGCTTAGAAGAGATGCCTTTACAAATAAAACAGAGTGGAGTCGGTGGTTTCAGTGCCAGCATTCCTTTCTGTTTCCCCATTCTACCTACCAGCTGCTGGCCCAGCTTACGAGATGCAGCCGCCTGGTGAATTGGACTCCATCTCCACAAGGCTTCAGCCAGTCTCCATAAGCGTCCTCTCTGCAAATCACACACAGGGGAAAAGTTAGAATTCAGTCAATTAAGTAACGGCTCTATTCCAGTTTTATGCAGGGCTTTCCATTATTTGTGCTCTCATGCAGCCCCGGTGGATCAGTTAAGTTGAAATATATTGTAAAAATACTAAACAATTCACCTGCAAGTCTTTCAGTCGTTTTGGTGTGTTTCCTCCAGCTTGGGTTTACTTCCCAGGAATCAACACATCCATTAAATAACAACTGTGTGCAGTTGCAAACATACGCACTCACGGTTCAAAGGAGTATCCCAGGAGACAAACTCTTTCAGGGAACAACAATAAGTGCAATGTGTGTTTGTAAAAACACTCACTCCCTCTTTCAGAGCTCTTCTGTGGCACAAAAACCACATAAATGCTTCAGTTTGTTCAATTTTTATTTTGGTGTTATAACTGAATGTTTACATTTTAGGCATCAATAAAACAAACTTTTACTATTTCAAAGTACACGGTTTACAGACGGGAATGAGATTCTTTCAGTTCCAGAAAAAGAAACAAGTTTGTATGTCTTTCATTGGAGACACTACACACACATACTTCTGTTTTATTTCTTGCTTCTTATGTGTCACTCCCAGCGCTGTGGACTCACAACCAAAGTGACACAGTGCCTCACATTTTAAAGTGCATTGACATTTCGATGCCTGACAAACCTCAGGCTGTTCGAAATGTTGCAAGTGTTCCTTGCAAGTGCTAAGAGCCTAAAACAAAATCCCAAAGTGTGTTATGCCTAATCGTGAATACTATTCACTAATCTGCTTAGAATGTTTCATGGCGTCTGTGAAATGTTTTGTTTAAGACTCATTCTGAAAGATGTTTGTATAATGAGGCTTTAATAATGACATCCACACATCCATTCTTTTCATGTTAACTAATAATCGTGTAGAAACCACAATCACAACATTCTGTGATGCAGACGTATGAGGTTATTGATCCAGACTGGGCAGCCTGCGAGCTGACCCTTTTCTCTGGGGGTAAAGCACAAGTGTTATTATTCTAAAGGCCGCAGTAGTATTGATTACTGATTGGAGACTGAGCTTTAGGACTGGGCATTCACACAACACTGGTCATCGGCCCTCAATGTAGGCCACAACTCTGCTCTATTCTACTCTGTCTTCTTTGCAGTATCAAAGCGGTTAATCTCACTCGATACTACCACACAGATGATGCAAACCATGTACAGATGAACTCACACTGTGCCCGTTCTCTTGTAGTGTAATATCCTGGCACAGTCAGCTCTTGCTCATCAGTATTCTCCTGCTCTCACACAGGGAACACTCTGAATGACTGATTTCTACTATGAGAGAATGAACATGCTCAGCACAGACAGCTGTATATGATAGCAAGTCAATGTATACGTGTAAAGCATGTAGTGCTTTAAGGGAATAGTTTGACACTTGGGGAAAGATCATGTCGGGCTATTCAGTATAAAGCTGTGGTCAAGAGACGGTTAGCTTAGCTTAGCACAAAGACTGGAAACAGAGGGAAACAGCTAGCCTGTCCAAAGGTGACATAATCCACACACCTGCACCTCACATCATCACATTTATGGAAACCAGTTTGAGGATTTAAACCAGTAGCCTTTACGATTACCATCCCACATACATGTTGGGCTAATCCCACCTCTGTATGTTACTTAAATGTCACCAGCTTCAACATTCAAAATACATTTAAATGGCCTCCAAAATATCAGCATATCAGCTTTTACTGATAATGTAGAGAAAGACAAACTGTTGTCCGTCTATGTCAACAAGGTGTTTTGGCTCCGACTTTATCTGAGCTCCAGGAAACTGGTCACTGAGGGACGACCCAAAAGCTTTCCTGTCTCATCCGAATCTCCCATCCTCCTTAACTCCTTAGAACAACAGTGTACGAGAGAGGAAGCATGACACGTACGGAAAGTTCCTAAACGAAGCAAACACAACGCTGTTTCCCGTCACAAGAGGAGGGGGAGAATGAGGACAGGCCGAGTCATGTGATCCTGAGCTTCCCAGGACACATTACAAGTCTGTATGAATCACAGGTCGACTCAAACTACAGTCACCAACCCTTAGATGAATAGAAGTGCTATTAAAATTCACAGGTTCCTTTGATTGCAGACTTGAAGTGCTCATTGACCCATTAAAAACAAGCATAAACATGTGAATATCAGCAAAAAACACACAAAATATGGAAGAGGATGCTTGCAGAGGCAGATATAACATCAGAGCGAAAGCACAGTGTAGCCACAGTAATCGCATTTGGGCTATCGCATCAAAAATCTAAGCAACAGCAGGAGAGAGAGATGCAAGAGAGAGAGGTTCTCTTTCTAAAAGGAATCTGCTGTGTGTGTTACAGACGAAAGAATGAGCAAAATACCTGCATGTGTGTGTAGGAAGTCCATGTTGTCATGTCTTGTTTGACTGAAGCAAAGTGTATAAACTAGTACACATGACAGTCTGTGTGTGATTGTGTGCCAATATGTGTCACTGTTTGGAGTCAATAGTCAAATTAATTACTTTCTGTCTGACTGCACAGGTCTGTAAGTGAACACGCGTGCACACACACACACAGCCCCGGGTCAGACTGTTTGAACAGTGATGGGTGTTCATGAGAGCTGCCCCCTCTTCGTCAGTTACTTGACTGACTTTGAGCAAAAATGCACACAATTCACAGGATCCACCATCTCAAAAGTGGATATTTGCTTGTTTTTGTAAACTGTTGCTTGGACAAAAAAAGCAATCTGAAAATCATCTCACGCTCTGGGATATTGTGGCTTCAATTCACTCCTTTCCGGCATTTTGTAAACCAAACAATAAGTCAATTATTTGCAAATACAATTATCTTTATCATCAACTGATAGAATTTATAATGAAAATAATTAGTTGGAGCCATAATATGACTATTTATTGTTTTGTATTTTTATGGTCATTATGTAATCTATTTTAGGGTGACTTTGTAATAACTGTCCAGTGACTATTGATGAAAAACAGCCTTTTGTCATTGGTAAAAATTATAATCATTTCTCCAGAAAACAGCATATAATAATAATAATGTCTAGTTAGCCAATCTAAATACAATGTTAGTCTCTAATAAGCACTTGATTGTAAGACGAGATGCTTCTGGTTGTGGTTTTATGGTGGTTTTAACCATTTAATCATCGGGCTGAGGATGATGGCTGGATGTAAACCAGGTTTATGTATGCTGTTATTTTGTCATGCTTTATGCTCAAGTCTGTGTTTCACTTGGCTGCAAGACAAATTTCCCCTTGATTAGCTGAAGAAAGCAAAAACATTCTTTAGGGGAGGACTGTGTTAAAGGATAAGACAGGCGTGTGCAATGTTTGAGTTGAGGGTGGAAGGAACTCACTGAAGTTTTCTGTGGATCTTCGTCGGGAGAGGCGAGGTCTCCCTCTTGTCCGCCATATTCCTCCTCCTGTGATGCCGTTGGACATGCCTCAAAATCTGTGTGCCCTAGATCATGCAGGTACTGGAAAAGAGGGGAGTTCTGCAAAGAGGAAGAGAAACAGACAGATTGAGCAGCAGTTGAGGACGAGAAAGAAGGGAGGAATGGAGAGCGAGAGACAGATAAAAAAGTGCCAGATGGTTGGAGAGGATGAGAAAGAGAGCAAATGTGCAGATTAGGTCATCAGTCTGATGTGTGCTGAGCTGACACTCAACGTGATTTTGTCCTAGTTTTTCCCCAGTGTGAATCCAAAGGTGTTCAGACTCTGATAAGCGAGAGAAAACCATCACTTATTCGTCAAGAACTCTACCTTCCCTGAGGATTCATCAGCTGAGGCTGAAGTTGAGGCTCCACCCTCACCCACAGCCCTTACCTCACCTCGGTGCAGCTCTCTTTTCTGCTCCAGGAGGAATGTTGTGCCTTCACATGTGAATCTGTAAATCAGCAAACACTCATATAGATGCCAGGACGAGCTTTTGAGCCTCACCATGCAGCCAAGATCCCCCTTAATTCTCAGCTGCATGGAAACTGGACTGAACGAAAGCACAATCCATCATGTCTTCTCATGGAGGTATAAACACAGACGATGCTGTTTCTTACCCCGAACAAAGAAACCTCACAACTAAATCACCCATGAAATAAGCAGAGAGGAGGAAAAAACATGAAAAAGATGCCTGACCCAGTTCTCCCCCAGCTGCTGATCCTCTGTGGCTTGGAAAACATTACTGTTAGCATCTCTGCTGTGGTTTGATGCTTGTGGACAGCTGCACAGGAGCATCTCACCTCATCTTTAATGCATTTAAATTGCTCCCATCACAACACACTGCATGCATAGATAGCTGGCAAACTATCACATGCATCGTCATAAGAAGTCGCAGCTCATGTTGTCACCATCCAGATGCAGCAGCTGTGTGTGTGTGCGCGTGTGTGTGTGTGTGTGCAGGTTTTTTTCCAGAACCGACGCATTGGATCTGGTCATCCACACCCCACCTTTAACTACCAGTCTAGTAATGATGAAACACCCACAACAATGCTAACACTAACCCAGCTCAGCCTTTCTCATGACCACCAAAGCTACTTGGCACACATACAAGTTAGCAGCCAGCCAGATATTTGATTTGTTTTGGACTGTCAATGCATGGCAACAAGGCAAACGGCTGCTTAGCATGCCTGCTAGCTTGCTATGCTAGCTGTGCAAGCTAGCCGAACCAAGCGTCTATATTCAACTCAGAACTCGGGAGGCTTGAAAAAGCATCACGTCCAAGTTTCGAGAACAAACAGCGGCTGTAATACAAACCTCAAATACCACATCTTCATCACACTCCTCAGTCATCGCTCTCCGCCATCTATACGCAGCCCATTCTGTTCCAAACTTGTAGGCGACTGGATTCAGGAACAGCCGTTGAGAAGTTGGCTAAATTCGCCTACAACTACAATTCCCATAATCCTCATCTTCAGCCGCTTCAACTTCTTCGCGAGCAACGAAAGAGTGCTCATGATGCTTAGAGCGCCCCTACTGGTCACAAGAGGCAGCGGGGTAACCGTTTGGAAAGTTAGGCAAGAAATTCGAGTGTAAAGTTTGAGGAAAACTTCTAGCGTCACCGGAAATTACCTTCAAAATAAAAACTATACTTTTTAAACAATGTGATGTGAAAAGAAAACACGACAAAACATCAAGAATTTGATTTTCATTTACTGGAACTACGCAGTTAAATATATTTCAAGCTCGCTTCCGTGTTTTAGGTCATATTCTAACAGCAGAATCAAATCGTCTTCAACAGTGGTTTTATTTTTAACCACCCAAACGGAAGTGTGTTGTTTTGTTGTATGTGTCTTGACAAAGTTGGGGGAAAAAGCACCGTGGCTGAAAACTTCGGGAAAAATGGAAAAACTAACAGCAGAAAGGATTTTATTCGTGCATCCGCCGGCGAGATAAGAAACAACAGCGATGGATCCGCTCGTTTTTCTCCCTGCTGTGCTTTTTTAAACTGACAAAGATGTCGAAGGAAGAAAAAGCGCAGATTTCCTCGCAGATCCATTGAAAGTGTATTTGCTCATGGAGAAAGGAGCCAGTTTGGAGTCATGAGCACAGGTTTGTTTTATGGAGGAGCTCATTTAAATTTAGCAAAAATCCTGACGTGCAAACGTTTGTTGTTGTTGTTCAAAACTAATATTTCCTGAGTTTATTTGCAGAAAAATGGAAATCTGTGCATTTTGAGTGTTTTAGCATCAGCTCTATTTTTACTCAAGTTAATTACAGTTTTTCTTAATAACAGCTTTCAAAGATGTATAAAAAGAAGACAGGCTTCAATTTGAGTGCTTTCTGAAAACACCATCTTAGCTCACAATCCAAACTTTATGTCTCTGTTTTGTTTGATATTCCAGCCTCTGTTGCAGCTGGAGGGGGTTAAATCCTTTGTCTTAAAACATCTGTGCTGCTGTTCATGCAACAAGTCAAACTCGACAACAAGATGCAATGTTAGCATCTCATTTAAAACCGTTAACATTAGCTTAGATGGAGAGCTGTGCCCGCCAGGTTTAATGTGTGTCATGGAGATTTTAGGATTTCCACAACATGAGCGATTTTAGTCCAGATGCCTAATACAGCAAAAACATAAGGCCAGATTCCGCTTAAAAAACTTACATTTTAAAGTTGCTTCGCTTATTACGAGGCTCATATCTCCAAGGTTTATAGTTTATTAACTTTGCTAGTATTGTTAGCATGTACTTGCAAATTCGGCTTATAGATAAACAACTAACTAACAGATGGATAAAGTTTCAGATAGATTCTCCCAGCTCATCCATGGTGAATTTTGATATAACTTTGGGTGAACCAGTTCTTAATGTTCGACTATCTATCAGATTGTTTATGCCGAATTAAAAAGCAAATCTCATTTATCAGCTGAAATCGTTAATCAATGTCCCACCATGAAGTATTTTTGTTTGTAAGGCCGGATACTTTTACTTGGTGATTTTTTGAACGGAGTTTGGCGAGGCAGCATGCACCGGAGGCAGAGCGGTTTTTGGTCGTTGGCCTTTTCGGAAACATCCGCTCGATGACTCCACTTCTCGTGGTGTCGAGCAGCCAAGAGTTTGAGCCAGTAGAGCGGAAAATATGGGCCACAATCTCAATTCACAGCTTTTTATTAGTGTAGAGGTTTTTTTCAATTAAACTTTATTTAACCAGGTTTAGACCAGAGAGATTTTCTCATCAAATACTATTTTAGTGTTAGTGTTTGTTTATAAAAAATATTTATAGGAAATGTATTTACTAGTTCCATGTGAGCAGAGAATAAATACATGACTGAAACAGATCATGAAAGAGTCATTTGAACTCTGACTTTCACAAATACAAGAACAAAAATGGTCATCAACTTTAATACTAGTGTAGTATTAGTATAGTAATAATTTATTTAATACATGGCTGAAACAGAATGTAAAGAGTCATTTAAACCAGGGATTTTAGAAATAAAGAACACAAACTGTCCAAAAGAGACAGTTGGAGCAAGAATAGAGAAAATGTTTCCAATAAGAGGACAGAACAGAAATATACTCTTTACATCTATAATAATATCTGTTTCCAGTGTAGTTAATACAATTTGATTTAGACAAGAAGAACAAACATGCAAACTCTGTCATGAATGAGAAGCATGATACAAATTCACTTGTGAATCTGAGTTGAATAATCCAATTTTACTTCCTATTTGCTGCCACAAGTGTGATGTAATCTCTTCAGTCCTCCTTTATCAAATAATGACTTTATGATTAATCAAAATTGTTGTGCAGATGTGACAAGAGTTTCATCATTGTTAAAGATCTAGATCCTAATTTTGATCCCTGATTCTATTTCACCCATCACTCCAATCCTCAGTTCCTCCCCTCTGACCCTTAGAGTGACCTCTTGATCCCAGACTTAACCACAGCTTGCAGCTGTCTTTGCTCAGATTCAAGGAGGGGTGGATGAAGCAAGCTTTTATGTGTTGTGCTGGTGTTGCATGATACATTTGAATGGACGTGTAAGTAAATTATTTTTGACTTTTCTGTAAATTTCCCCCTTTGTTTATGTGCAGGTGTGAAGAAGCCTCCATTAGCTCCCAAACCTAAACTCCCTGCTACCACCAAACCCTCTCCCCCACCCATCGCCCCCAAACCAGGTCTTCTCTCCCCGTCTTCGGTGGCCTCCGAGCCTTCCCCTGCTACTCTCAAGAGGACAAAACCGGCTGTTGCCCCCAAACCATGCATTCCTAAATCCACAGCCTCGTCTCCGCCTGTGTCACCCCCGCCACCAAAACCCAGTGAACCTCTTATCCTATCTCAGGACCAGGAGGAGGCTTTTGGTGATAGCCTCTCGCTTCTCAACTCCAAAAATGGGATTTTATCAGAGACTAGCAAACGAGAATCGGATTACATCATTCCCACCTGCTCCTGTGGGCTCGAGGACTGCTCCCAGTGCCACCGTCTGGAAAACGGAAATACAACTGAGAATGGGAGCGATTTGCACAAAGAGCCGCTGCAGAATGGGATTTCTACAGAGGGATTCACAGGGACGAGGCCACAAGAGAAAGCAGAACAGCAGGTGGAGGGAGGAGCAGCAGACAGGAGTGAAGGTGGGGGAATGAGCAGAAAGCCCAGGGATAAACCTCAAAGACAGAGAAACCTGGAGAGGGTTTTGGTAAACAAAGAGGCACAGAGGACTGAGGAGCAGAAGGGGAAAGCTTCAGAGACTTTAAAACATCAGGAAAGTGCTGTTGCTGAGCCTGATGTTTCAAAAGCGGATGTACAGACTGAGGCCCAAAACACAGATTTAACAGACTCTAAGTCAGCCTGTGATGTTGCAGGCAGCATCGACGTCTCTCCAAGCATCAGTCCTCATGAGTCTCCTCCAGAATCCTTTCAGGTAGAACACAGCGAGCCTATCAAAGCATCTCCGACCAGGTTACACTCTGATCTGCAGGTCCCTGCTGCCCCCAGTAAACCTCTCCCCGTCCCTCAGCCACGTAAATTTAAAAAGCCGGCCCTGGTGAGGCAGGATGGCGTGGAGGGCAGTGCCCAGGATCAGGTGGCAGAGGAGCAAAGAGAGTGGCGTGAGATGCGAGAGGCTGAAGGGAGTCTAGCTGGTCTGTCTCTCAGTTCAATGGAGCTCAAACAGGACTCGTGTGACGACCCTTTGCCCCAGACAGACTCAGGTTTGGGAGACGATGAGACCAACGCTCCTGTCCCCCCTCCTCGACAGACCTCCCTCTCCCCTCGCCTTCACAGAACAACCCACATGCCTCCCTCTCTCAACAAAAACACCTCCCACTCCTTAGTCCAGCTCTCACAGCCTGACTCAATGAGCCACAAAAAAGAGGGCGAGGAACACCAGGTGGAGGAGGATGAAGAGGACGGGTATGGTGACTTTGAACGCTACCCGATCACTCACAGCCTCCCCAAGCAGATCAAACTGGGCTGTCACCCTCCTCTTGCTAACGCGAGGAAAGCCTTTTCCGCCGATGATCAACAATCACCGAGAGCGCCGCCCAGAAAACCTCAGAGACACAGCCTGCCGGCCCCCCCTCCACCCTCCATCTGCCCTCCTGCACCTCCACATGCTAACACCCCGATGAGGGAGCTGCCCGCGCCTCCTCAGGAGAAAACAGCCTGGCGCTTCACCCGACCCTGCGTGACCTTCTTCAGCCGGCAGATGCCCACCAGGAGCAGCGTGCCGCCGAAGGGCCGAGCTCCAGCTTTGGGGGGAAAGCAGAGGGCGCAGTCCTTCTCTGCGGCTGACCTGGCGACCCGGGCCGACGCTCAAAAGAGGAGCCTCTCCTTCCGGAAGCTGCTGGAGCTCAGGCTGTCTGTCAAGATGCTGCCAAAGCTGCTGGCCAAAGGGGGCCACTCTCTGGATTGTACCAGTATGGAGTCAACCCGGGGAGAGAAAAGCCTGGAGCGGCCCAAGAGCTGCATAGGAGAGGCTGATATCTGTGGAGAAGGTGGAGAGGAATCAGCAGAGTATGAGAACGTTCCTCTGTACGAGGAGATCCCAGAGTACATGAACCTGCCGTTCCACAGTGCGCGGCTGGGCTGGCCTCACGACCCCGACGCAGCCGATTCAGACATCTATGAGGTGCAGGATCCCTATCACAGATACCAGGACCACGAGTATGAGAGGTACAGTATTTCACATATTTAGAAGCTTGTAAACATCTTGTTTAAAGTTGCAACTAATGATTCTTTTTATTCTTGATTATTCTGTCTATATTTCAGTATTTTCTTGTGTCATTGTATTTATTACAAGTGATGACAAAAGTTTAGGGAATAGAGAGATGAGGAATGACCTACAACAAAGGTCACTGGCTGGATTCATACCTGAAATGTGGCCTTAGCCTCTGGACCACCCAGGTGCCCCATCTCTCATTTATTTTAATGATTTGCATATGAATTGTTAAGTCTCTGAAATGTCTTTCTGTCAGTCCAAAACTCAAAATATTCCACTCACAATGAAAAGTAGCAAATAGTCATATTTAATCAGCAGGAAATGGCAAATGTTCAAAACTGTTCCCTTCCTAATTTCATTAAACAATCAAAATTGTAGACGATTTATTATTGAAATTAATAGAGTAATTAGTTGGGTAGATTCATTTTAATGTGATGCAACAGCAACATGTGCTGTATCCAAAGATGATTTGCTGCCTGAGTTAGAATAATAATATAACAGTAACAGTGTAATAGGAAAGACTGAAAACATGTCTGTTTTACAGCGATTATAAATGAAATTTCCCAGTTGAGTTCAAGAAAAGAGACGTTTTTATACTGTGAACAATGGCAGCTTGTGTTTGTGAGGGAAAAGAGCCTGAGAGTGGATGTAGGCCCAGACCTGCTCTACAACACTTAACCCCTGCTGCTAACCAGTCATCTCAGCTGACCCGTAGCTTCGGTGTGGGAACCGCTGTGTGCGACAGGTTGCGCAGGTGACATTCGTGGTTTGTATTTACAAGAGTGTGAAAGTGGGTCTCCGAGCCAGTGGCGCTGTGTTTGAATAGAGCATTGATGTGCAGCAGGTCGGCCTGTTTTCCTGTGGGTTATTTTCAGTGGCCAGGGCAGGAAATGTCTGAGAATCGCAGAAACGCCACACAGCTCTCTAGAACAGGGAAAATAAACCTCCAGCAACCACCAGCCTCCTCCTCCTCAGGCTGCCCGCCCTCGCACTGTGTTTAGCCTCTTCCTAACCTCATCACTCCATTTTTCTCCTCTGTGTCCCTGTGAGATCTGAAGTGAGTTTTGTTCTCACCCCCGTAAATGAACAACTGAATTGCCTTTTCACATCACACGGGGAGGCAGCGGTTTGCAGAGCGCGCTGTGTAGAAGGAAAAGTTAACTATTTAGGGAAAACATATAAACTTATATTTAAGTTGAAGATAAGAGACACTATATAAAACACATTGTGTTGCTAAAAAAGTTGGATATGATTTATTATGGGAAGATCAGCATAAGGAAATGCGTTACCACAAAACCTCCTTGAGCGATAAACCGGTTCTAACCTGCTGTTTCATGACATTTTAGATTCAGATCTTGGCTCGAGTCTTAGAGTAGCTTAGTTTATCATGGTTAATGCAAATGTAAGAATTAATTATTTATTATTATCTTTTCCCTGAAAGTTCCAATCAAACTATTTGATCTGCTGTTGAGAGCCAAAGGTGCCAAAGGAAAGGGTTGTCTGACAGCAAGATTGAACACTGTAGCATACACTTTAACAGATATTCATTTTTTTAGTTGGGCCTTCTTTTAGGTGGCTAAGATAAGATAAGCCAGCTGCCATCTACGGTACATAATACACTGACTGTGGATAAGTACCTCATACAAGCCCACTTCAAGAAATCTGAAATATCCCTTTAAGAATTTTAAAACTTGAGAAATTTTGTCCTTTGTCTATAAATGCTCCAAACCGTTAATCTGTTGTCAGACCTGATTAATCTCTTCAACTCTTGTTTTCAATAAGAAGTGTTAATTGAACTGTTCACAAGCCAATTTCACTCAGTCACCTAATCACATTCATGCTATTCAGATCCCTGTGAGTCACTCTGTTCTTGATGGTAGGCTCAGACTGTCGTGATGAGGAGCTGTTCCCATGATAGACGTCTCCTCTGTCGGACTGTGTGCGATGAAGTCGAGGCCACATTAGGTGGCGATGAGGCGCACCAGTGTGGAATCAGCCATTGAAACAATTAAGATGTTCCCTGCTTCTTAATTCTGTCTGGTATGCAGAGTGGTTAGCAGGGTGTTTGTGTGTTTGAGAGGAGAAAGAGGGAGCGAGTGAATCTGTAGTGTTTCCCAGGCATCTGAGCCTGTTAAGTTTATGTAAGTAGCCTCAGGCTGTAAACAAGTGGCGCTCTGTGCCTGACCCAGTGTGTTGGAATGCTCCACTATAGAGAAAGCATAAGGGAGAAAGGAGTTGAGGAAGAGCGAGTGTTGAGATTTAGGTAAAAGAGACTGTCGGGAGGCTCAGAGGGAAACAAGGAAGTGGAGAGAGTGGGCTATTGCTGATGAGAGTGAAAGGAAATGTGAGAATTTTTGGAGTCCCACACTCTTTCCTATCTAATATTTATTCTGAGTCCTCACCCTGTTTTGCCAAGGTACAACATCTACAAGCTGTGCAGCCTCTAACCGAGAGCTGTGCAGGAGGGGAGAGAGAGAAACGGCAGCACGGGGCCGAAGAGGCAAAATCAAAACACATTAATTCCTCCTGTTCCGAAGTCTCAGTCCATCAGTCTTTGAAATCAGACAGCGTAAATCCACAGAACAGATGATGAGAGCTAGATCAAAACATTAGTGACACACAAACACATGCTGCTGCTTGTACTAACCTGGCAGACAGCACTTTCTGTGGGTAGAGCCAAGCCAACATGTTGTCTTGCTGCCAGCAGCAGGGTTGATAAAGACGCAGCTCATATACAGAAATAACAGGTTTAATCTCTTTGGCAGGACATGCAAAGGGGATATAGACCTACCTGAAACATAATCATAGCTAGGACTGGGCAGTATGACTGAACTCAATATTACAGTATTAATGAGAATGTGACTTTATATTATGATGTGGAAATTGCACAAACAATTACACGCTGGCTGCACACCAGCTCTAACATGTCAACAAGCGAGACTCATGAAGCCGACATGAGTGAAACGCGGAGCTCGTTCTTCCACTTGAAATAAATGTCACTTTGCTCATTCAAGTAATTTCATTCAGTTCAGTTCAAAGCTTCTTTGTCTTCTTTCACTGACTGTGTCGTTCGGTCACTTTTCTTCGTCCTAATTGGAGGAACATCACAGATCAAATGCACTCCAGTTCGTGCAGCAGTAAGTAAACGCATTACTGTTGAAAGGCACTTCATTATGTACAACAGTAAAGGAACACATCACCATTCAGATGCTGCTCAATTTATTGTTAAAGGTTTGTTTTAATATGTCCTGAAAACTGCAGGAGTTTTTCTGGATAAATATCATGTCATATTTCAAAACTGGAAAAAAAAAAGTCTATGAAAGGTTGAAACACTGTTTGAGAAATCTAATTTAAAAAAAATTTGCAAGATTGGAGAGTTTGAAAGTTTTGAAGACAAATTTTCAGAGTTTCAAATTTGTCATTGTTCTTCCAGTGTATCAGTTTGTTTTCCAGGTTTGAAACTTTGTAAATGGTGATCTGGTGTGGACACACTCCTCTTCAGCCTCGTCCTGCTTCTCATTCACACATTCCCTCTAAAGCAAAGCTAAATTCTGCTGCTGTGTAACATTTAATCTTCCTCTGACTGTCGCCCCGTCTGTTTGTTGTGTTGAATGTGTGGTGTCTGTTGGCGAGCAGTGACTGGCTGAGGCAGGACATCCACTCTGAGGAGGAGGAGATCCACAGTTCAGACGAAGAGGACAACAGCTCCACCTCCAGCAAGGAGCACCTGGACGAGGCGGACCGACAGGTAACCACCTCCCCCTGAACTGTGAGGGCAGGTCAGTCTTTATACAGCGAAGACGATCGAGTTATAAACTGATTAGGTAGAAAAATGTACCTGATGACGGCACCAAAAGAATAAAAACATATTTTACAAGAAAAAGCAAATGATTGAACAGTTGTGTGGAAGAGAAATGTTTTGACCTCTTAGACTTATCGGATTTAGACATGTGGGAAATATTACAGAAAAAAAAATATGTGAAAAAACTCTGAGCTCTCTTCAGACAAGATGCCAACATGTGAAACTGGCAGGACGTTTACACATCACGATGTTTCATATCAGCAGCCGGTGACTGAACTGTCACTGCAGCCACTGGAGATTGTGCACACGTTTCCTGCCAAGTGTGTTTGTTGCCTGTCACAGCTTTCCAGAGGAGGGTGTGTGTGTGTTGAAAGGGGGGGATGGAGAACAAACACAGAAGGGCAACAGGTTCAGAAATAGCTCTCTCAATGACTGCGAGTTTTTTTTTTCTTTCTTTCATCGTCCTGCTGCGTGACCCTCTCCACGATACTGTCAGCGCCTGTGTCTGATGCCACTCAAAGCTCTGGGGTATCACAAATACAGGCTCCAATGGGACCAGTAGGACATTTCAGTCAAGCGGGGGCCAAGGCCGCTGTCCAAATTAAGTCATTGAGAGACCGCCCCATTACCATTCAACAACACACACCATCAGAAAGACTCAGGGAGAGGAGAGAGAGGGGGAGAAGGGAAAGGTCGGTGCTCTGCTTTCAGGCCTGATTGAGCTGTTATTTGTGGGGCTGTAAACTCACTCCTGATGGTTTTACCGAGCAAAGCGGGATCCAGTCATCATGGTGATTTGCAGTGAGCCTGTGAGTGATCGGTGACGTGTAAAGTCCGTCTGTTAGCTTTTCTGTAGCATTGCTTAACTTTGCGTTTCGCCTCTTTCAGCAGGAGGATGAGATGAAGAGGAAGAAGGTGGTGCACATCGCGCAGGAGATAATGAGCTCGGAGAAAGTGTGAGTGGCTTTATATCACAGCTGAAGTGCTAAAAGGCCTGAATGTGCTGTGTTTTATGCTGATGTCTTTCTGCTCTTTCATCAGGTTTGTGGACGTCCTGAAGCTTCTTCACATAGTAAGTGTCTTGTTTGTTCAAGAGTTCCATTAAAGGAACATTTTCATGACTTGGGAAGAAGAGTGCCCAGCATAATAAATCCTGCTGTATGTTTTGTTCCCCGTGCAGACGCGGTGATCGTTTTGAATGTCGATCAAAGCTTTTTCCCAGAGATGGACATGAATTAATGAGGTCTCTGCTGGCGTTGTCTTTGCTCGAGTGCCCATTCAGACTTGAATAATGCAGTTGTTTCACAGCTGAGGCTTTTAAAGTTGCTGCGTTGGAGGGTTTTTGGTTTCCTGGGGGCGGCAGTGGGCAGGTGAGCGCACGGCCACAAGTAGGCAGACGGTGCTTTGATCAGTGCCATTACAGGGATGACTGTCAGGCAAGAGTGTGTGTTTCTGTGAGTCAGTTAAAAAGAGACATTATTAGCTTGTCTTCAGTGAAGGTTTGGTTTGGCTCTGTTGAGGAGAGCTGTAGTTTGTATAAGGAGTTTAAAAGCCAAAAATTTTGTTTTCCCCCTGATAATTTCATATTAAATGAGGCAGGCAATTTCCAATGTTTTACATATTGTTCATATCATCGTCTTAAGACAAAAGTCAGTTTCTCCATTGAGTCAGTTTCATTGGCAGTTGCACTTAATTTGTCCTTTGTTTTGCAGTCATTTCTGTGTGATGGCTTTATTTCCCTTTCTTTAAAGACAGATCGATCCTGTGCCATAAGTTTATCTGGGATATTGTCCATGTTTCATGTCACAAAAGAGCAACTTTTTCAAATATTTTCATTATCTCTTTATTAATCTGTTGTCAATTTGAGAAAATTAGAGGACAAGCCCAAAAAATCTGAAAATGGTCAGCAATTGCCATGAAGTATTTTACTGCATTGAAAACACATTTTATAGGTTTTATTCTTTTGTGTGTCTGATGTGTATGAAAACCTTGATAATAGCAAATGAAAGCTCTAAAAACATGAACTAATCTGAACTACTATCAGAGTTCGCCGGCAACCACACGTCCTCAGTTTAAGCTCTGCTGGAAGATTTTGTTCCAGAGAAATATGCTCGATTAATGCTCATCATGTTGCATGCTCCTCTGATTTGAATGAAGCAAAGCTAACAGGAACCATGTGACTGGATGAACTCTGGTTGTTGATATGACATGAATGAAATCGGACTTGTCTTGTGACTTCTAATGTCAGTTTTTATAAATTTAGGTTGCATCGCCCAGCTGTGTCTGTTGAAAACGATTTGACACGAGGGCCATAAAATTAGACCTACACATCCATGTTCATGTGATAAACAAATGCCAGAAGCGGCTTCCTGTGTTTTTTCTTCTAATGCTATCAGTGTATAAGAGGGGTTTTTGTGTCATTTATTTAAGCCTGTTTCTTGTAACATTTGACAGCTCTGCCGTTGTTTATGTACATGTCAAGGACAGACTGTAGTCGCTCTGTCCCGAGGGGAATCCCAGGTGAGAGGGTTCAGACGACCCGCACCGAGGGTGGAGGGTCCACCTGTCTGTCGGCCTCAGACGTGGCCTCAGTGAAACCACCGCAGGATTAGTAGAAACCGTCGTCCTGTGGCTGACGGGGGGAGGGCGAGGCGCGGAGCTCTGTCCAAGAAAAGAGGTCAGATCGCATTCTTCTCTCTCCGCGGACGGCCTGGCTGCACAGCAGCTGCTTCCTCAGGCCACAGAGACGACCTCCAGACACACACATGCCTTAGATAATCCTCTGTGTGTGTGTGAGTGTGTGTACGCAGTATATGTTGTATGTGTGCAGGTGGGTGCGTGGGTCGGTGACTCTGTGTGTGCATACTTGTGGCAAGTCGTTCAGCCCATGTGTTTACATTTTTTTCCCCTTTTTGAAGTTGGTATATTTGTGACCAAGGTTCACGTGTGTTTTGTGAATATTAAGATGATGGTTTGTCAGTTTACCTGAAGAACTGGAGAAGACTGAAAGTGGGCAGTTTCTGTTTTTCATTGTTTGTCACATGTTTGTGTTTTGTGGGTTACAAAAGCTCATATACAAGAAAAATATAAGTTCACAAATGGCAGTTTTATAAACCAAGATAATAGTGTATGATAAATACATCCAGATTCTTATTTGATTTTCTGAGCTTAAATTCCAAATCTTTTTTTGCAAATTTCTCTTTCCCCTTGTTCTTTGTTCAGCTTTTGTAGTTTTGGGGTTAGTTCTGTATCTGTTTCCACTCCAGTCACATCAAGGGTTCAGGGATTTGTATGAGTGTTTGTGTTTTGTTGTTGTTGTTGAAAAAGGTTGATCTGAAAAAGCGTAACAATAGATGAGCGTGAGATGATAAAGACAGTCAGTAAAAAAGTAGGGGGTTAAACCTTTCTTTTCTAAAGCACCTTTTGAAATAGCAGGGACATAAATCTGTGTATTTATTCATAAAGATACGTTGTGTATGGGACAAAACAGAAGTCACCATACTGTAAATCATTTGGGGTGAAGACTTGGGTTAAGGTTAGGAAGGAGTGGTTATGAATGTAAGTTAATGTAGTGTCCTCCGAAGTGTTTGAGAGAGAGAAAGAGAGCACATGTTAACCAGGACATCGGGATCCTGCGTGGCCTCCCTGCTTCCTTCCAGGTGGATGTATGTGTTGGCACGCT
This sequence comes from Holacanthus passer, assembly GCA_025331565.1. Classification (NCBI taxonomy): domain Eukaryota; kingdom Metazoa; phylum Chordata; class Actinopteri; family Pomacanthidae; genus Holacanthus; species Holacanthus passer. The sequence continues at coordinate 749,335 of JAFREQ010000053.1, forward strand.
GGACAAAGTCAAGAGTGCTGACTCAGCTCTGTGTGTGTGTTGTAAAGTACGTGCAGCGATGGCGGGGGAGGGGTGGAGCAGGGGCCACTTTATGAGGTGATAACCAGGTGTTCCTGTAATACAGTATGTTGTCATGTGTCACCCCACCCTGTACAGCTGTGTGTGCGCGCCTGTGTGAAATAGCGATATCATTCACCCTGTGTGTCTCTTCAGGACTTTCGGGATGCTGTTGCCAAGGCAACCCGTCAGAATGGGAAGCCGGTGGTCGATGAGCGGATCCTCAGCCAGATCCTATATTACCTGCCACAGCTCTACCAGCTCAACAGAGACCTGCTGAGGGAGCTGGAGGAGAGAGTGGCACACTGGTAAACACACACACACACACACATACACACACAAATCTCTTTTTTTATGATGTATTCACTCCTCTTATTTCTCTTACTCTTAATTCTGTTTGGTAGATAATCATGCTCTAAGTTTTAGAACTACAGTTCCCATAATGCTCCAGGAGATGTTACGCCCCCCATTTTTTCAGCCTATATTTGTTTACATTTTGGCAAGTTGCCAACATCAAAAGTATGCCGAATTAGCTATTAGCTGTTCCTGTCTGTAATGTACCCATGGATGTACAGACAACTACGACCGGATTATGTTAATACTGAAGAACATTTAAGAGGCAAGTTCTGCAGTTAGAAGTTCTATGATTTCAGAGAGGATTTATGGACATGTTCTCATGATGGACAGTTAGAGATGATGAGATCCTCGGGAAGTGTGAGTCACACTGAATCTAAGTGTGTTCAAATTTGACTGAGTTATGACTCAAAGGAGTAAAATTTTTATAATGCAAATTGGGGCAGTTATGCACTCAGGGTTTTAAAGTCCCTTAATTGCCTCCATGAGCTGTGTGTCACTGCCTCTGCTGCTCCAACAGCTGATCGTGTTGATTAACAGCCAAATCATCAGGACAAAGTACAACATGTAACTTAGTAGTATCTTTGCCTCACGTCTGTCCCTTTGCATCCACCCCTGCAATTCTCCCGTGTGCACCTCACAGTGTGAAAACCCCTCATTTAAACCACTTATAAGACAGTTTAAACAAAGGTGACTTGTACAGTCACCGTCTAAACTGTCTGCTGCCGAAGGCAGATGTTTGATTTTGCAGAGCGTTTTCCTGCTTCAACGTCGACTTACTGTAATTGCTGTCATTTTGCACTTTTGCAGTGCAGTTAAGAATTTTAATGGACAGTTTGGCTACATTCACTGTTATTTTTTTCTTCCAAATAAGTGTTTTACCTTCTTTGTGTTTAACTGGAGGTTTTTAAACAATGTTTCTGCCTCCATAGATCGAGACATACTGCAAGAAATATGCTATAAAGTTCCAACAACCGTGTCATGTTCCATTAAACAACGTTATCTTAACTCACTCAATTGTAGCTTTAACATTAAGTCAGTCACAATATTTTACATTTAAAAAAACTATGAATAAATCAACACTACTCTACAGATGTTGTTGGTATTTATCATTACTTTATTTCAGAAGTTCCGTCTTTACCTTTTCATCTACCACTGCAGTAATGAATGACTTGTTTTTCACTGACTGAAGGGACCTGTTCACGTCTGGTTACAGGAGCGATCACCAGAGGCTGTCGGACATCTTTGTCCAGAAGGGTCCTTACCTGAAGATGTACTCCACCTACATCCGCCAGTTTGACAACAACGTGGCTCTGTTGGACGAACAGTGCCGGAAGAACACCGCCTTCGCTGGTGTTGTCAAAGAGTTTGAGGTAGAGCTGGACATCGTGTGTTTGCTTTCACAGTGTGTGTTAATGTGTGTGTATTAAGAAAAAGTCTTTTCTTCTTCTTTTTTTTCAGATTTGTTTTTTGTTTCTGGTTTTTTTTTTCATTTGGCTTGAATTGGATTTTTGTCATTTTCTGCCAAACAAGTCATCACTTAGTAGACATTTAAAGAGAATGCAGTTATCAGCAGCTTCCATCCAGAATCAGTAGCAGCCATCAAAACTCCACCCGTATCTGAAGCAGTTGATTGGAAGCTTCAGTGTGTGTATTTGTGTGGGTTTGCAACAGTGTGTGAAAACAACTTTTCGCTGTTTGTTTTGTCTCAGATGAGTCCAAGATGTGCCAGTCTGGCTCTGAAACACTACCTGCTGAAACCAGTGCAGAGAATCCCTCAGTACCAGCTGCTGCTCACAGGTACAAACACCCTGACACACACCCACCCCTTGTTGTGGTCTGTTCTGCAAAGCTGTGCACAATAAAGGTCAAGGCTTCATTGAGTTATGGCGCTCTTTTATTGACGGCACGTGAATGAAACTTGGACTGAAGTCAGGTCTGTCTGTTACGGCTTCGTTCAGGTTTTGGTACCATACTGGCACCTAGTGGACAATCACAGTAACAGAAACCTGTCTGACACAGGGACAATTTCTGCAGAACAGATTTACATTATTCAAAATACTTTGAAGTAAAAGGGGAGACTGTCTGCAAACTGAAAATGAGGAATGATGAATGTTTGCCTTGCAGGTTGAAATACAGTATTATTAAAAGCTTTTGGGATCTCTTCTTTCCCTTTGTTGCTGTTGTTTGTCCTGCAGCTGTACCCACCTGGGCTTAGATGTCCACCCTTTCTTCTCAAAATTAATTTCAACCTCTTTGCTCTTTTCCAGATTATCTGAAGAACCTCCCAGAAGACTCAGAGGATTATAAAGACACACAAGGTTAGACAATGCTCACCATTAGTGTCTTATGATTTGCTGTGCATAGAGAGAAACACTAATGTTTTATCTTTGCTGTCCATGCAGCTGCCCTCAGCATAGTGAAAGAAGTGGCCAACCATGCGAACGATATTATGAAACAAGGGGTAAGACCTTATTCCATACCAGGCTTCATGTTTTTTTGCACTCAGGCCTCATGTTCCTCATCACCTCTCTGATGTTGTGTTTCAGGATAACTTTCAGAAGCTGATGCACATTCAGTACAGTCTCAACGGTCACCATGAGATCGTTCAGCCGGGCAGGGTGAGTCATGAAAGTGTCGCCAGGATGAAGTGCTTTTGTAAAATTCCACCCAAACTAAACTTCATCTCCCAGTTTGTTATGGTGTGAGAAGTCACAAGAAACATAACTTTCAAATTACTTTTTTTCTGCACAGAAACTCAAATTTTACAGACTTTAGATAAATACTTTAAAACATAGCCAGCTGCATTTGAATGTCTTATTAAAGATAAAAATAAAAAATACTGCCTACAGAATATTGCAGACTCAACAGGTCTCATAACTGATAATAACACTCGACATTAATCTAACACCAAAATTATAATCAAGCTGATATTATAGTGTCTTTTGCCCCACAAGGCAGAAGACATTAAATTTGATCCCTCACATTTGGAGCCTTCTTCTTTTGTTCTTATTGTTTTTGTTCATAATGTTGCAGCTTCATTTATCATCCAACATGACAAAACTACTCCCACCATCACCATCTGTGCTTCTTCTGTCTTTTGTATCTTGGTTTTGATTATTTTAAAGTCATAAAAAGACAAAAACTCGACTCAACAAACTGCAGGTATTTTTAAATGCAGCCCATTTAGACCAAATGATTCCACGTTTGCAGGTGTTTCTGAAGGAGGGCACTCTAATGAAGCTGTCCAGGAAAGTCATGCAGCCGCGGATGTTCTTCCTGGTGAGTAATAACTGGAAAATTGTCTGTGACTAAATCCAGTTCATATTATCCTTTCCTCTCAAAATGAAGTAAATGTCATCTTGCCTCTGTAAATCTGTCTGTTTCTTTCTGAAGTTTTATTTTTTCTGTGTTTCTTCAGTTCAATGACGCACTCATGTACACCACTCCGGTCCAGTCTGGCCAGTATAAACTCAACAGTGTCCTCTCTCTGGCCGGGATGAAGGTTAGAGACACACCACAAACAGCACAGTGTGATGATGCCCAGTCATTTTTTATTTGAGTCCTTAACTTTCAAATCATATTATCATGGTTTCCCTCGATGTACGCTCATTTTTCCTATTCTGACTATGTCTCTGTTGTGAGAATTTGTTCTCATGTCACATGTTCTTTATTTATTTTTAATATTTGATCCCATGTTGAATTTTTTATTATAGCTCCATCTCATCTGTTGTTGTTTTTGAATCCCAGTGCTATAAATACTGTTCAAATACTGAATATTTGATGTATTGTTTGCAGCAACAGTTTCAGTTGTGCTCATAGATTTTTAAAGGCTTCCAGAATCTCTACTGGAAATCTGTTATATATGGATTTCTGTTGTGTTTTCCAGGTGAGTAAACCCAGCCAGGAGGCCTATCAGAACGAGCTGAACATTGAAAGCGTTGAGCGCTCTTTCATCCTGTCTGCAAGGTCAGCACTCAGTCTGAGTAATCAATTACAGCATTGTATTTTGCACATCATGAGCTGTAAACACTTGAATTTGCTGTGTTTTCGCTCATAGCTTTGATGTATTTTGTGGTTGCAGCTCGGCTACAGAGAGAGACGAGTGGTTGGAGGCCATCGCCAAGGCCATAGATGACTACACAAAGAAGAAAATAACCTTCATATCCAGTCGAAGTCAGGAGGAGGTAAAACTATAAATCTGCGTGGGTGTGTTTTTAAGTGGGTTTGAGAACAAATTCACCCAGAATACGAATCCATGTTAACCTTAAATCTCTCTGGACTCAGGCGGAGGGCGTCGTTGACAGCGGGGCCCCGTTAGGTTCAAAGGCTCCCATCTGGATCCCAGACCTGAGGGCCACCATGTGCATGATCTGTACCTGCGAGTTCACCCTCACCTGGAGGAGGCATCACTGTCGCGCCTGTGGAAAGGTCTGTACCGCTCTGACTGCCACTACTCTAACAGCACATTGTTTCATTAACCTCCATCTCACCAGTTACACGTGTGTCTGACAGGTGGTGTGCCAGGCATGCTCTGCCAATAAGTACTACCTGGAGTACTTGAAGAACCAACCAGCACGTGTGTGTGATCACTGCTTTGCCAAGCTGCAGGAAAATAGTAAGTAAACAAAGATTTAAGATATTCTGAAAATTCAGCAGCACAAAATCAGAAGTCTAGTGATATTATAGATTTATAATGAGCCACCTCCTCCCTGATGGCTGTAGCTGGTACTGAGTGTGTAGCACATGAGATGGGTTGTTATCTTGTTGGCTTGTCTTAGAACAGCCTGTTCATAGTTAGACTGCAGGGATGGATGCCGTCTTACTCCTATTATCATCGAACCAGCCTGCATGACTCAGACCTGTTTTTAAAGATTTATATCTTCAGTTGGGCCGATGGGCTTGAATGGAGAGTATTAAAAAGACAGACTAATGTATTGTTGGTTTTGGTCTTTTAATAAATAACAGAAATCGTCAGACTTATCCTTTATCTTATCCTTACTTTTTTCTTCGTTTTTTTAAAGGTGACCGCTGTGCCTCAACATCAGTTTCTCCCATCAAATCTGGAGCTTTCTCCTTCACTAGAAAACAGAAGAAAATTCCTGCTGCACTAAAAGAGGCGAGGAACATGAATTAACACTTGTGGGCTACATTTCATGTGCACTAGTATATGTATATGAGGAGACTTATTTCTCTCTTGCTGTTTTTCCAGGTTTCCGCCAACACAGAGAACTCCTCCATGAGCGGCTACTTAAACAGGTCAAAAGGCAACAAGAAGCAGTGGAAGAGGCTGTGGTTTGTCATTAAGAATAAAGTCCTGTACACCTACGCTGCCAGCGAGGTACTCACACTGTGGGATTTCTTTTGATTTCCTAAACTCTTTGTACCTTTTCTACTTTCTGGTTGAGTAATTACTTTTCCCTCTAGGATGTTGCAGCGTTGGAGAGTCAGCCCTTGCTTGGGTTTTTCCTGAGGGAGGAGAAGAACGGACCTGCTCAGAAGCTGCAGTTTAAGCTGTATCACAAAAATACGCTGTTTTACATCTTTAAGGCTGACGACATCCCCACCGCACAGAGGTATCTGAATTAGGACAACATCTTTAAGTTATAATCTGATTAGATTTCAGTGTTGGTTGAAGAACAGAAGAGCAGCCGGTCTTATCTGTTTACAGTGCAGCCAGACAAACTCATATTGTTTTTAATAAAGAATTCCACGATCCATGATCTGATTTCACAGAGCAAGTTGTTGTCACACACCAGCAGCAGAGCACAGAAATGTTAGCTTGCTGCAATATTCAGAACTGAGCTGTCAAAAATGTCTGTTGTCTTTAACAATAAATAGCAGTGAAAATGTGATGGATTATAACTTTAACTCGTGTTGAGGTATTTTAATATGTTTGTCCCAGTGGTGGCTAATTTTCTGGTTTGTGTTTTTGTGTTTAGATGGATCGAAGCCTTCCAAGAGGCAATGATTCTTGAACAGTAACTTGGTTTTACAGCAGTGAAGTCATATCACAGCACCGGAGCCAGTTGATAGACAACTTACGACCCCTGATTGATCTCAGGTCAAGGGTCACCAGCTCAGGAAGGACTCCGGATGGACTGTTTACTTTAAGCAGAAACCCACTGCAGAGCGCCAGATACTGTACGTGGGAAACCAGACTGCTTTTCCCTCAAAGAACTGGATTCTGCTTCTCTAAACATATTTTCTACCAACAACATCTACTGATGCTCAGCAGTGCTGGCTGAGGTCACAGTTCAACAGTGTGTCACAGCTGTGGGTCAAAGGTCAAGTCCAGAAGCATGTGTGTGGAAGTGAGACAGAACAGTGTTCAGGGATATTTAAAGCCCTCGGAAATCCAAGGAAGTCTGGGAATTATTTTTAACTGCAAATGGATGAAGGAATTACTTTTGAGTGAAACAAAATATGTAAAACTATCCACCTTCATTTGAGCGTGTTGATATTCACACTTTGTAGTTTAAAACCTACCGTGTCATTTTGTTCAGGCAAAGATAGATTTTTAGAAAACACACACTCACTCATCATAAAATATTCAACATGCTAAGATGTTTCATCTGAATCATGGATGTAAAGTATCGCTGATGTCTGTTCAAGAGTTTAATGACGTAACAAGGTGGGATTTTACTGTGAAAATCCAGCTTCCACAAAGAAACACGAAGTTGATGTTCTACTCTTTAGGTTGATCTCTCTGGTTAAGAGATTTTACTCCTGTATTTTTAAAGTTAACATACAAAAACATTAAAATTATGGGTTTATAAAAAACAGCATCCTGGAGAAAACTGGAAATGTCATGAATATTGTAGATATTTTTCATACAGTTAAAATGTGTGTTTTTGCCTCTTTAGCCACATTAGAAATGGTTAATGGGTAAAACTGTGTATATGGACATGATAGAGCAACGTTGACCTTTTTTATATCAAAGCCAAGAGCTAATATTTATAAAATAGGAAGATTTATTGAAGCACAGGCTGCCACTTATTTTGGGAGTCAGGGTTTGTTAGGAAATGCGTTTCCATCAAAACCTTTATTCTTTTAAATGTAAAAGAGAACTGCTTACAGAAAAGGGGCTTTTTTATGAGCAAATATTGTGCATGAACTATATTTCTGAGGAAATGCTCAAAAGACAGAACACATTTTGATTTTTGATGCTTGTTTTTGCAGACATTGTGCCTTATATCTCCTGTTTTGAGATAAATTGCAATAATATAGGTGCTCTGTTTGAAATTCATCACTAAATAAGGACAAATTTAAGCATCCAGTTTGAAAGACTACTCACTTTCTAGCCAGGGTACTTTGGGTTTGTAGCTTTAAAAACAGTCATATTTTCAGGTCTGTTTCTCCTTGGTTAGGTTGCCATATGTTGCACTACCCCCATTAGGGCAAATGAATTGATTTCACAGTTTAAGAAACCCAAATCCTACTTTTTTTTAGTGAAGGAAAAAACATTAATACTGTCATTATAGCTCTTTCTCTGCTGTTGTCATACAATTTCATGTATGTCTCATTCAAATGTGGGTTTGTGAGGTATAAATGTGCAGCAGCCTGGTATGAAAATGTTAATCAGGAGCTACCCTTTCTTCATGATTGTACATTAACAGTGACCATTTGTAAACATCTACTCTCTTGGAGTTAGTCTCCTATAAGCAGTGATTCTAAACTGTCAGGCAACAGTTTTTAATAAAATATATATATATATATATCTTGTCCTCCTGTATTAATTTCCTGTTTGGGTACTTCAAAGGATGAAACACAGCAAGCTGTGGAGAGCACACATAATCACAAACCACTGTCACTACTTAATTGCAGAGTGCAGACAGATGTATATGTGGGAGGAGGCAGTTCAACTGTCTGTCACATGCATCTATCGTCTGGGTTCCCTTTGAGCAGGCGATCAAAGCGCTGGTTTGAGAGATAAGACTTTTAATGAGTGACTCATGATGCCAAAGCTCTGAGTTTTACTGTGGCTTTATGCTCTATTTCCCCTCCATCTCCCTGAGCTGTGACAGTGGACCGTGTCAGATCCACCCTCTTGGGCAGTAGAGGGAGGTAGCTCAGTGAGAGACTGTCCTTTAATTAAAGAGCATGAGTTCAAGTCTGTGTCAGGAAACATTGGCTCTGCAGCTGAAGTGTCCTCGAGCAACTTGCTGAATATTCTGGGGTTGCTTGCTGAATTTGCAGATTTACCTTTTTACCTCAATTTACCAATTTGTCTCTATTTCCCCTAGTGTTTTTCCACTTTCAATACCACTTTATTGATAACATGTTTAATATGTGAGTTATGCAGTGAAGGGTTTAAATGAAACAGTTGCTGGTCTATAATATAATGAGTTTGTTTTTGTTGTTGTTGGCATTTCTGCTTTATTTGCTGCCTTTAATGGCCAGGCCAGTGTTACTAAGTTATGAAACTGATTTCACCTTTTATGCATCTCAAATATATTATTTTGCTGACAAAAGCACATAACATACGCGTACATAGTGTAATTAGATCAGAAGTCTTTATTGACAGCATATAAATTGTATATAATCATAATTCTTATATTCCTACAAATACTTTATAAATTAGGCTTGTGTTCTATATGTGAAGAAAATTGACTTGGATATAACATATCTGAATGTAATCTATTAAATACTTGTCATATATAAATCAGGACAAGTATGGAAAATACAACACTTATGCTTTGTTATGATATTATAGATTATATTATTTATATTAGATAAGTATTACTGTTCTGATTTGTTTTTATAAGCGGAACTAATGTGGTGAGTATTACTCGGACCTGTTTTAACGCAGAACGGTCCGTCTCCGTAATTCCTCCGTCTCAAGATGGCGCAGTACGTCAACATCGTCCGAAGGGCTCTCGGACAAATAGGAGGTCATGGTGGAGTCCGAGGTTTTCTTCTCCAGTTATTCAGGTCAGTTTAATGAATATAGGTTTATAGTTTATATTGAACCACTGCTGATGAGTGTGAGAGCTTCATTAAGATGTTGTGACCCGGGTTTTCCGTTCGGAGCCAAGTTAGCATGTTGACAGCTAATCTCAGTGTGAAACGGTTTATATGATATTACACCAAACTCCATTCAACAATGTCAGAATTTAAGTTCAGCAGCACCAGTTCTTCTGATTTACAGAAGATCAGTGGTTAAAGAAGTACTCAGAACTTTTACTTAAGTACAAGTAGATATACCACAGTTTCCGAATAATGTTTTTTATGTTATTGGATTTTGATTGTTGATCCATTAATGTGTTCATCACTTTACTGTTGCAGCTGGTAAAGTCTTATCTTAAACTATAGTAATATGTCATAATTTGTCAGACGATTATGTTTTGCATTATTCATCTCAATCTACAAAGTAGCTAGTAAATTATCAAATAAAAGTTAAAAAGTACAATATTTCCCTCTGAAATGTTGTGAAGTAGAAGTATAAAGTAGCAGAAAATGGAAATACTCAAGTAAAGTATAGGTACCTCAAAATTGTACTTAAGTGCAGTACGTGAGTAAATACATTTAGTTACTTTACTCCACTGCAGGAGCATCTCAGCTTCTATAAATAGTGCTTGTTTTAGCAAAGAAAATGATGATGTTTTTGAGAACAGACCTGCTCAACTGAGTGCATGCATAGGTTTTTGATTGATTGACAAGTCTGCCGTCCCTCAGTATATAATCATGGACTGTATGTCTTGGGGCATTCAACCTGACTATCATCATTTCTTTGGCAGGGTGAATGATGTGAAGACAGGAGCCCTGATTGGCGTGGATAAATATGGGAACAAATACTATGAGGACAATAAGCACTACTTCTTTGGTGAGTCGAGTTTCCCCAAATGTGCACAAGTTCCAGTCACTAGCAGGACATTTGCATCAAAAATACTGTTGTTTTCAGGAGGGTTTGATTGCTTTTTTAATCACTCTGAAAGGATTCTGCACCTGATATGGACTGACATGTGATTTGGTAAATAAACTCTTGTCAAAAATGTGTTCAGGACGTCACCGCTGGGTGATCTACACCACGGAGATGAACGGAAAGAACACCTTGTGGGAGGTGGACGGCAGCATGGTTCCAGCTGAATGGTATGACCTGCAATTCGTTACAGAATTAATACAAATAATGATAATGCAAGCAATGACCACTTGAGCTGAAAAGGACCATAAATTCTGGGCATAATTTGGAATCCACATGATGCCACTTCTCCTTTAGATATTCAATATGTGATAATGTATTCCTTAATAAATGCATCAATTGAAATTGGTTTTTGAAAACTTATTAAAAGTTTGTAGTGGACTCAGACTGTTAAACTCTCCTGGCAAGTAGAATAAAAATGATTTAGCTGTTTTCACATCCGACAGGACATTATGGTCATTTTCTGGTCCAAGACACACACCACATAACCTCAGTGTCATCAAAGACAAATCACCAAAAAATTAATAAAAGAAAACATTAGCTTGAAAGCCTCTGTTTAAGCCAGCTTCCTGTTCACTCTTCAGGCATCGCTGGCTGCACTGTATGACAGACGACCCCCCCACCACACATCCACCCGAGCCAAAGAAGTTCCTGGCTGACGTCCACCAGTTCAACGTGAGTGGCACCTCCCAGCAGTATGTGCCCTACTCCACCACCCGCAAGAAGATCCACGAGTGGGTTCCACCTAAAGCCGGAGCTCCATGAACTCTGACTGCATATTTGTAAATTATGGTATCTCAATAAAATCTCTATACAGACATTTATGATGGGAGTGGCAGTCATTACATGAAACTTGTACAGTTTTCCCCACAGGGTGAGAATTGATTTCTGGTGTTTTAAGTTCCAATATCTAACATTTGAGACATTTTCAACCAGACCTCTGTCCAAAATGAGGCACAAGACAAGAATTTTTCCATTTGATTTAAACAGTGCAGCTATTTGAAAGGTGCTTTCACTCACTGTAAACTTCATAAAGCTTTAAATGCTTTAACTTTTCTTCAAATTGTATTATTGTGAGCCTGGAAATCCAATAAAACAGCCCTCAGAGCATCAGTGAAATGAGTCCAGTGTTCGGTGTCACACTGAGCTTCCAGCACTGTGTCTCTGTTGTTAATCACTGTCGGATTAAACTGAGCCGAGGAAAAGTTGCAGCCTGCAGCATTTCACACTGAGGTGTGCAGAGGTTTTCCAGAGCTGACTGATCAGTGCGTGTTAAAGTGACTGGACATACAGAACAGTACACACTCATGATGTCTCAGCCCCTGTGACACTGCAGAGAGGACCTGAACAGGTTTGTGTGCTTGGTCACTATTTCCACTTTTCAACATTGTAGATGAATATATGAGCATTTTTTCACCTGTTAATTCACATTAAAGTTAGATTGAGCTAAAACAATATAACATACCTGTGATAACTCTTCTCCTGTTGAAGGTTGTAATATTCATCCATCCATCCATGTTCATTCAATATTGCTGTTTGAACACAAATTGAACATTAAAACCTTCATTAAAGTTGAATTTATTGCAGAACTTTTCTATTAGCTTTTAGCTGGATGTGCCTAATAAGGATGTCATGAAATTGTAAAAACAAAATAAAGATGTAATTTTAAGAATTTCAATGATGTAATTGGATGATTCTTGTTGAAAAAAATGACCGGAAATAAGTTATACAGTCCTGCAATAATGGCAGTAGATGATAAATATGTATGATAAGAACAGTATGTACAGATGGTGCAGCAGTGTGTTCACCTGTCACCCAGAGGTGAGCTGTAAGGCTGATTCCCTAAAACCTTCTCTGTCATATTTATAGTTCTGACCTTGTGAATGAGTTTATTGATCCTGCTGGCTTCTCTGGCGCTGATGCTGCTCCCCCAGCAGACCCCAGCACAGTAGATGGCACTGACACCACAGACTGGAAGGAGATGTCCAGCATCTAGTTGTTAACACTGAAAGATCTGAGCTTCCTCAGAAAGTAGTCTGCTATTAAATGTGTGTTTCAGTAGTTGAGACCTTAATTGTCTTTATAGTTTCAGGGCTCTGCAGCTGTTAATGAGGAGGCTCACTGTTTCATCACTTGTTCCTCGAGGGGACAATTTGCAGGAAGATGAAGAAAAAGAAGAAAGTCAGCTAAACGTAAGCCTCAGCACACACCATGTCTGTAACAGTGTTTAATGGCCAAGAGGGGGCATTGTTCCATTTGATTTATGTCTGTGAGTCAGCCCTGCCACCCCAGCTGTATCACTGCAAGATCAGTGGGAGAGAATGAAAAGGGCTTTTGGCGTTCTCTTGAGTCAGCATTTCAGTGAACAACAATCCTCTCCCGTCTTTATTTAGAAACCAGATGAGAATTTCCTCAGAGAACCGAGGCAGTATCTCATCCAAATCCCCTGAAATTAATTCTAATAACCCCTGAGTGGCATGAAATGTGCTCTCCAACCCAGATTTTACATTTGTATTCAATGAATGGTTTGTTGCTCTTCTGTTTTGTCTGAATCTCACATTAGCTGATAGCGACTGTCTGATTCATCTTCTGCAAATGGAGCAGATAATCTCTCTCAGCCTTTATAATTGCTGATGCAGCACTTTGGTGAAGTGACAGCTGCTGGTGATGCCAGCCGGGCACCAGAAAGGGCATAAGGAGGGTCTCCTTGATGTCAAGACACATTCCACGTCTGGCCCTCTCTCCTCTTCCATCTTCCCTCCTGCCAACTGTCACATCTCTCCTCCTCCTCCTCTTCTTTCATTCTCCATCTCCTCACTTTAACATCACTGTCTTTTGCTTTTTTTTCCCTCCCTCCCTGCCTTCTCCTCTTGCATCATTCATGCCCGACTTCATCCCTTGCGTCGATTTGATTCCTAGAGGACAGTATGAGATCCTTAATGAGTATTTCCAGGCTTCCCGTTTTATCCCTAATTCCTCTAAATGTTAGCTGTGCTTAATGGGTCAGAGTCAGTGCCTTGGGTCTTTTATTTTTTAGGCCTCCCTTGAGCATTTTGTCGTAAAAATACCATCGTCCCAGTTCTGTCCAGTTCCCACATGTGTTTGTGCTCATAAGAGGGAGAAACAGGGAGCTGAATGGAGGAAAAGTCAAGCTAAAGTCCTCAAGATCTTGTCTCACTGTCTCATTCTTTTGTGCCAGGTAATGTTGTTTCAGCTGTGCATCAATGCGACCAGAGATGTTACCTTCCTTGTTTTTGCTGTAGATGGCACTATTCTTTTTTTTTTTTAATGCTTAACAGCATTTTTATCTCTGCTTATACAAACTGTCCAGTTCTTTTCTTTGTTCTAAACAAACTTGCAAAACAAATTCTTCACTTCCCTCATAACAGATTATTGGAAAATAATCCCTTTTCATGGCAGATAATTTGACATGTCCTGGCAGGGAAAGCGCAGGTGTGACTCATTTTGTTAATTAAAGCTGGATCACATGTCAGTGTCACCGCTCTGGTAATTAATGTTATTAGTGGCAGCCGTGCTTTTTCTGCAAACAAGTCCAAATGTCTGTTGTGAAAAAGCTGCTTTATAGAACAAAACAGCAGATAAAGACAAAAGCAAATAGATGTTTTGAATTATTCATTCAAAGGATAAGACACACATTATATTCTTTCTTTCTTTGTGTTATTATCAACAAATCATATGAAAAGATAACCACAGCCTGATTTACTGTATTATCATTGTACAGGACTTCTGTCCATCACAGGTGTTACGAATTACGATGGCTCTGTTTGATTCAAGTGTCCCAGTGAGTCATGGCAGTGTGACAGTGAGCCACCATGCACAATACCAGGACCTCGTATTTTATAGTGTATTAACATTGACTTTGCTATCCAATTTATCAAAGTGTAGATAAGTTAGCCTCATTATAGCTCTTTTTATGCAAAAATCTTAATTCGTAAAGTTACTTAAGTCGTCAGATGAATGTAGTGGAGTAAATAGTGCAATATTACCCTTCTGAAACGTAATGGAGTACAAGAAGGTACAAGTACTTCAAATTTGTACTTAAGCACAGCATGTTGACATTGCTCCCACTCCCTCTTGTAAAGAATGCCTTGGGGCATGAGTGGGAGTGGGTGCATGCTCTCACACACACACACACACACACACACACACACACACACACACACACACATTAACATACACACAGGCTGTTATCTAGCTCTGCAGACTAGAAGTGCTGTCAGAGTCTCCGTCCTATAGAGTGCGTTCACCCCTCAGGGAGTGAGTCTGGCAGGAGATTCCTTCACTAACGCAACGTTCCCACACTCAATCATTCCCTTAAATCTTTCCTTCCTCCCTCCTCGTCCCTCCTCCTCTGTCAGTGTCCGTCACCAGCTCTCCATCCTCTGTCTGCTCCCTCCTGATTGGCAGCTGAGGTTGTTGTTACCGTAGCAAAATGTGCCCGGGCCAGTGAAGGGTGGCTGATAAGGATCAAAAAATTCCAGCTCGAGCTGCTTCGTGCCTTTTAAGGTGGTCTTTTCCCAACCGGGCAGAACAGCACTGAGCAGTACAGCTTGGGAACGCAGCACTGGTTGGGATTTGAGTGAGTGCAGGTACAGAGGGAGCTGCTGATTGCTGCTAAGACAGGAAGCAAAAGATTTCACAATAAGAGGGTTGCACACACACAGTTAGATAGACAGGCACACACACTCCTCCTCCCTCAGAGGGTAGACCTTAAACTTCAAAGAGGCAGATAGAGCTCTCTGATGTGCAGGGTTCTTCTGAAGCTCCCGTGACATGCACTTTGACCTCAGGCTGTGAGGACGAGGAGGCATGAGGAAGAACCACAGTGCTACACCGCTCATCTATGTTACAGAGGTAGTGTTTGCATTTGTTACGACTCTAAATCTGTCTCCTGGTTTGTGTTTTGTTTTTGTGTGTTCCATGTGATAGATCAGCGAATCACTTGCTGTTTCTCTCTCCTGCATGAGTGAAAAACTTTGAAAGGTTAAATGAAGTCAGTTGCAGAGTCACATGTAATCAGCAGTGAGTTATTGCGCTTATGAACTTGACTCGGTCACATGAAGAGCTCTGTTTATGCAATAGAAAAAGCTAAGTGTTAATCACTGAAATGTTTTAATAGCTGCTCAGGAAAGCTGTGGAAGACTCTCAGTATCCAGACAGGTTTTTCAGGCAGGACTGTAAAGAAGGAGCTTGATCTAATGTGGTTTTGTTCATTATAGCCGTCTTAAGAAATGACTTATTGTGACAAGAGATGGTCAAGGAAGTTGTTTTTTTAACAGTGAGTCAGGCAAGTTTCACCACGTCTCTTTCTCTTTGTCCGTGTGAAGCATGTGAGTGGCCTTTGCTACTTGAGTAACGTCTAAGGAATGTGTATAGCACTCCATAGATCGTGCACACCTCTTAAACTGCAGAGCGTGTTTTCATTTTCTCTGTCTCTCTTGCTTGCCCTTAGAAAAACGTCCCCGAAGTTTCTCCGTTCTGGCTCTGAGTGCTCGAGCAGGAGGTCATGTTTGTGTTCTTCCTGTCGTTATCTGTCCATCACAATCTCAGCCAGTCTATCAAAAAGTCTGCTGGTTGCACTCTGTAGCTAAAAGTGAAGCATCCCTGAGATTGCATAGCTGGTCTCTGTGCTTTGGGCTGCCCTTGTTGTGCACTGTGTGTTGTTGTGTGTGCATGCATTATGTGTCCCAGTCTGGCAGTATATGCACAGCAAAGTGCCATAAAAATAATGTTATGTAACCCATCCAGTATAATGGGGCTCTTCCTGTCAAACCAACAGCCACAAACAAGGAAATAGTAGAGGGAAGGAGCAGCAGGACGTTGTTTTATTGTGGCTCCCCAGTGTGTTTTCACCCTCCTCAGTGTCTCCGTTCTGCAGAACTGTTCTGCAACAAGTCTTTAATCAGCCTTGATCAGTGTTTTCACAGCTTCTGCACCCCTGATATGTTGTCAATCCTCTGTGCATAGTATATCTACAAGCCTTACAAATGTAGATGCCCTCCAACTGTTAACTGTGGTCACTTCCATCCCTTTACCATGGAAACCACCAGTGTCTCAGACACACCGCGTTCGAGACCTTGGTGGAAGCTCGGCTTTTATTTCCCCCAGTTCTCTCTCATTAAGCTGCGTGTGTTTATCCCATAATAGATCTCAGAGGACATCACAGTGTAATGTGTCAACATTAGCTCATTGAGTGTCTGTTCTTTTATCCTTATGTGTACTTTAATGCTCCCGGGAATATATTATGCCATGTGAGGACATGTTGCAGGATCTGACTACACCCGGGGGTTAGTTTAGGATAGCACACAATGATGATGATGATATATAAAGTGAGATGATATGATTCTTTTAACGCCCAGACATTTTTCCATACTGTATATACTGTGTTAGCTGTTCCTCTTACATTTCCCTGTCTATTAGACTCTTGTGAGCCTGGCTGTTTTTATTGGATTGTTAGCCATGCTGGCTTCGTGGCTCTGGATGACAATGCAGGTTTCATGGTCCACAAAGGATGAATCCTTAAAATGAAGTTTTGAAGTGCAATATCTTGACAACTTTTGGATGGATTGCCATAAAATCTCATACACACATTCATGTTCCTCTCAGGTGGAAGTGTAATAACTTTTGTCAGCCCTTAAAATTTTATCTCACGCTACAATCAGGTCTTTTAATTTGTCCTGTACTTTGCTTTGTGACTGCAAAGCTAATGACGTTCAGCATGCTGACGGTAGCTTTTAGTTCAAAGCACCGTCGTGCCTCAGTACAGCCTGACTGAACTGCTAGCCCCTGTTACAGTTATATTACTGGTGCAAATGATCCTTCCTTTACTGTTTATAGGCCGGCATGTCCCATGAATCTCCTTCCCCTTTTGCACTAAGATGAAGTAAGATTGCAATCTAACACAACTCTTTGGCAAAATTTATTTTTATTGTTTATTAGTTCTGATTAAAGCCATCATATGTAGAATTTGATCATTCCCAATTTAAAAAAAATTCCTGCAACACAAACCACTCCTGCATCTCTGCCATATACGTCTTTCTCTGCCCACGTGGAGATATTGTTTTATTATTTATTTTGTGATATACAGTGTGCTCAAACATCATGCTGCTGACCTTATGTACTGAGCATTTCACCGTGTCGTACTGAAAACAAATCACAGCCGGTGCATACATTGACTGCATCAGTCAGTGTAAGAACTGGAATGATGATTTAATCACATAAAACCCTAGACATCGTGGTTTAATGGAAGTATTCACATTAGTGGGGGAAAGGCCAACATGGTGCACTAACAATGTGTTGCTGCATAACGTGATAAGCATCTCACCTGTTTAGTAAAAAAATAATGGTTGTTCTCGATTCATTATTTGCCACCACCGGTTTAGTGCAGTCCCATTATTACTCATTTTCTGCTGCCACAGTGATTACTTTCCATTTTTGCTTCCAGACGTTTTAGACAGTGTATTCAGGCTGTCTGCAATGTGTGGAACAAAAGAATAAACCCACGCTCTTGCCTCTCTTTGTGCATCATTTTCATTTCATGTGGTCTCATGATATTAATTTCTGAGGTCCGTTGCACCATAAACTACTTGCTGTGTTGAATGGCCGGTGGCTGCAATGTGTTCAGTGCATGCTTAAGAAGTCATTTAATTATAAAACTAAACTGTGTAGCCTCGAGTGTCAGTGAGGGTTGAGGTGAAGATTGTTTTGAAAAATGTGTAGAAATAAATAAAAAACAAAATAAAAAGAAGCAAACCTTCATATTTTACAAGCTGGAACCAGAGAATGTTTGGTTTGTAAAAGACTTAATAATAATAATTAGTTGATTGTGAAAATTGTTTCAATTCATTTCCGCAATAAGAAGCATCAAGTATTTGTTGTAAACACTGCACCTCCGTCACTCACGTCCCCTGGAGACGGGCAGCAGACCAACACAACCTGAACAAGACCTCATCAACCGCAGGCGTCCCGCAGAGCTTGTCACGCTGATTAGACCCGGGCTGCGTGTTTGTCTCTGCATGTATGTAATTTCCCTGATGATAATGACTTCACTGACGAACGACCAAGTAAATCTGTTTAAGCTACATCCGCAGACCCCAGGCTCTAATTCTGCACACACACACACACAAACAAACTATACGCCCATAGTCACCATTTCTCATCATGTTTGCACCAGTCAATTTATCACCATGATGCTCACAGCCACTTAGGCCGACACTCATTCTGCAGTGGTGGCTTCAGCTGTGTCACACCCAGCCACACACACACATACATTCACATTCACATGTTTGTACCTAACACAGCTACAGTTTGAGCCTCTCATGTATCGTCATAAGTTCAAGTCACAGATCTAAGTCTGAATGGTAAATCCATTGTGAAATAAATCCCAGTGTGTTTCTAATTATTATACTTATATAGTTTTAATCTCTAAGCCAAATTGGAACCTTTACCCTAAAAGTGTTAACCTTTAGGAAATCCTTGGAAGAAGTGAAGACAGGAATGTCCTCATTTTCCAAAAATAATGTCCTCAATCCCAAAATCTAAAATGGAGGACAAAAATGGTGGAACAATTATTGAGACCTTCAAAAACACCCAAATTCTCCAGTAGAGGTTATGCATTCATAATTTGTGAAAAAAAAAGTAGTAAGATTAGCAGTAGTAAATGTACTCATTAGGCAGAATAACCTCTTTCTGGGTGTTACATTATCATTCATTCATTTATTTTATTATTTATTATTCATTTATGATGCATTAATGTGTAAGCAACATTTTTGGAGCTGGTTTTGACAACTTCATACACAGCTCTATATGTTTATTCATTACAGTGCATTGTATTTTATAAGCTGGTCATTCACTTACTATTCAATAACAAAGTATCTTATACCTGTCAAACAAATGTAGTGGAGTGTACTTCAAAATTGTATTTCAGTGCAGTACTTGAGTAAATGCACTTAGTTACTTTCTGCCTCACAAAGTAGAAGTACAAGATCAGACACACATACGGTTTCCACCTGTTGCTCTGAGTGTGTGTGTGTGTGTGTGTGTGTGTGTGTTTGTTGTCAGTAGAGTCTGGAGGAGAGTTCAGAAAAAATAAGCTCATTTGCTTTCCCTCTGTGAATACCATTACACCAGATATGAGAGGATTTATTCATAACTGACTTGTCTGGTTAAATCAAAGTTAAACAGAGCAGTGTGTGTGCATACGTGTGTGTATTGTATGTGTGCTCAGCTTCATTAACATATAACCTTGTCTGCATCGGTATCCTCTAGCTGGCTGCTGTAAAGAGGGAGAACAGACTTTGTACTGTAAACAGAGGTTTAGTCATTTTTCTAACGTCATCCATTTTTTAATGAAGTCAGCATAAATGAGAAATGTTAGATTCTCCCTCTGTTCTTAATTTCACACTGTCTTTGACTTTATGTACACTCACATTGTCAGTTTATTAGATTCCTTGCTCTGAGGTTTTCATTTTCACTTCTGTTTCACAGGGTTTCAACAAGGTGTTGCTTCAACTTTATAGTCATTATGGAGGCTGTTGTTGATTGTGCTGTTAAACTGTGCTGCAGTTTCTTATTACATCTGAAGTGGCATGAGACTCTACTGCAGTGAATGTAAACATACTCATAAAGACATAAGCAACAAATAACTTAGAACAGTCTTTCATATATTTGGGAGATACACTTATTCACTTTCTTGCTGAGAGTTAGATGAGAATAAACATATCTCCCAAAATGTAGGATGGATGATGAACATTGTTGGCAAATAAATCTGATTAATCGACCATGATTTTCTTTTGAATCCACCAATCGACTTGTCGTTTCAGCACTAGAAGAGAGTTTTAGCCATCAGCCTTTCAAAAATATATGAATATTAGTGTTGATGTATTTGATGTCTTGACAGATTCGTGGCCCTTTATTTTTTGACCTCCTGCTTTAATGTCACACCTCCGTATCTTTCAGTTCCTTCAACTCTCTCTTTACGCCTACAGATCACAGCAGCTGTCATTTACTGTAGAAAAAAAAATTAACTCCCCAAAGAGATCTCAAACCACTCAGAGGAAGACAAAGGGGCTGAAATGTCACGAGCTGTGGGTGCGTGGTGGGCAGTGACGTGGGCGTATAGTGAGATGACACATGAAAGCGTGGCTGCTGCCCCACCCCTCCACCTCCGCACGCTTTGAAAGTGTGACCCCTCAGATATTTATTTCAAACGGCCTCTGGTGCCCGTGTTCGCTCAGAGAGGCCGCGCTGTCCTTTAGGAAAGCATTCACACATTCTCATAGTCAGATCGGCTTGTATTCACAGTGCACAGGCTGCAGACAAAGGCTGAGTTAAAATATGCAACAGGCATCAATGTGAAACCAACAATTTTCAGCAAAGATACATTTCACCAATCCGGTGTTTACCAGATATACTCCACATGCAATAAGAAGTTCATATATTTAATGTTAGAGCTAATATTTTCTACATTTTAATGCCATTATATTAATGACTTTTCAAGAATATTTGGTTGTCAAAGTGTATAAATACATGAATTAATCTGCTGATTATTTCATTGATTAATTGATTGACTGTGTGGTTTCTGAAAATGTGAAAGTTTTCAGAGGCCCAGCAGACGTTTTGTCTTATTTTGTCCAACCAACGCTCCAAAATCAAACTAAAGAATGTTTTTGCTTGATGAATTACTGAAACGACTTAATTGCAAGTGATTAATTTCCCCCCAACCTACTTATTGTTGACTAATTGTTGCAGCTGTTTACCTTTGTATGATTGCAAGTTTTATTATGTGGGCTTCTTTTGAGTTAGATGGATTTTCAATGTGTAGTGTTTGTCCCAAGTCTCAAATATTTTTTGTACCTTGTAAATATATGGACTTCATTGTGAATGCATAAAGATTATCTTGACATAACAGATGTTAGGATTTGAAGGCATCCTGACCTTTAGTTCTTAGTATGAATCAAGCTACAAAAACACTGGATCCTCACCTGTGCAGAATCCTGTGATGACTATGAATTCAACCTTTGGAGTCACATATGGGTCTATCTGCTGACCAAAAACAATGCTGGCATCATCAGCTCAGTGTGTGGGCACCTTTTCTATGCCAGTGCACCTGCATGTATTAGAACGTGCTTACTCCAAATTGCAGCATTGCTGTTTCAGTTGCATGTAAAAACAATATAAAAGCAAACAAATTGCTGTTAAACTACAGTGTCACACAGTCAGCGAGACAAAAGCTTGAGAGTGGTGTGATCGCCAGTGTTAAGGTGTCAAGCAAATGCAAATGTGGAAGGAAACACAATCGAAGGCTGCTCGTGCGTCAAGAAGAAAGTGATGAGGAAACAGCCAGAAGCTGCTTGTGGGTGAAAGCAGCTTGCTGATGAAATTGCATGTACATGTAGAATAGCACAAAATAATTGGCTTTACAAGACAGGCCACAAACACCTTGTAAAATCAATAACCTCTGAATTGCTGCTTGTTTGAGACCAAAGGTGGAGATTGATTCCCTTTATTTTGCAGGTAGAATACAGTTTTGCAGCAGCTACAACTGAATCAGCGTTTGTGAAATTGCGTGATTAATCTTGACAGCACTGCATCCATCAGCTGCAGACCTTCAATTCTACTCGGCTTAAATTTACCGCCAGATACCCTCAAAAACCGTCGACCCTTTTCCATTCCCAGCATGCCCATTCAAGTGCCCCATTGATTTAGTTCCCCTACTCGGCTGTGACAAAGGACGCGGCTGGAAAGCAGGGAACCTTAGCCCTGCCTGAAGAAATTCTATTATAGTGGCTGAAAGGAGCTTGAGGAGCGTGAGGAGGAGGGAGCAGCAGAGGAGGAGTGAAGCTTTATCTGTTAATTCGCTTGAAAGGGAGAGTTGCTTTTGAGGGAGAGATAGCAAAGAGAGGAGACAAGGCTCTAACTTAAAGGTGGAAAGTGGTTGAAACGCTCTCTAGGTTCGTATAATCAGACATTTCTCTCTCATTCCAAACTGCATAAATATGACTGGCTTTAAAACACATATTTTTGTAGGTTGTATACAAATCAAATGGCAGACAAAGTTAGGCACTATCGAGTGAAGAAAGTATTGAGCTGGTAAGGAGCCAGATATTTTTCTGAGCAGTTGGTAGAGAGCAAAATCAAAGCTAAAAGAAGAGTAAATATTGGTCTTACATTCATCAGAAGTTCCAGAAACACAACAGATAAATCCTGATTGCTCTGTAACTGTTTATGTATAAACAGGTGAAAACCATTTGGTCATAATATCACATTAAAAAGTGGCTAAAAAGGTTTTGGTAATGCAGCCTGATATAATAAATCATAAGTATGAAACTATGTTAAGTAGTTGGGACAGACTTCACTGACTTTGTGATGGATTGCAACTCTTTGTCTCCGACTCTGCGTCCTTACGTCTACATTTCATGCAGCCTTGGTTCCATGTCTGACCCTGCCGCTGGAGTGTGTCTGATAATACCATGTCAGGCTGAGTCTTCTCTGCTGATTACTTTTGCCTGGTGATATATGTGGATGCTGAGAGTGATTAGTCACTGTCCCCATTGCCAAACGGCAGCCACAGCAGCAGCAGCAGCAGCAGCAGCAGCAGCCTCCCTCACTTCCCTCCATCCCCTCTCTTGTCGCAACATGTTTGTGTTTGTGTGCGAGTGAGGATCATCACTCGTCCTCTGTCGAGCCTAATGATGCTTATCAGCATCAATAGCGCAAGGTGGAAAGAACATTTAAGTAGTTGAAACTACCCTTGCTGACAAATCCATCTTTTTTGGCAGCTGGATCCAGAGGGATTACATACATTTTGTTGTTTATCAGGGTGAAGCTGAGTGACACAGATCACGAGCTCTGTTTGATTGAAGCAAGGCCGCAGCTTGTGAAAAGGCTTGCTGAATATGAAATGCTGTGTAATAAAGGTGCAGCAATAAGTGAAAGAAAGGAAGGTGAAGATGCTGGGAGCGATAAAAGCCGTGAGGTGGAAGAGACAGCCGGGGAAGTTATCGCTTGAGAAGGGGACACAGCATGAAAGAAAATGTAATTGCTGGCACTAAAGCGTTGACATAATAAAAAAAAAAAAAAAGTGAGCAGGAGGTTGACAGTTTTAATAAGAAGAGAGTGTGATTTGAGGACAGGTTACGCAGCAATGAAGAGGGGGTGCGATGGAATAAGGGAAGTTCTTTTGGATGGGGCCTCTGTCGGCGGTTATGTAATCCACAAATACACCATAACTTCACTGTTCCCATTACTGAGCCCAAAGGATGTGTATGTGCAAGCGTCTCCCTGTTCAATCGCTTCTGACTGAGCCGTTGTTGATGCTGTCTTCGCCCTTCATGGCACTGGGGATGAAAGATGAGTTTCTAACAGATGCACACAGCAGGGGGTTGCAGCGTTTTGCCTCTGCGCTCATCTGGATGTAGATGTACTCCCAAATGACAATAGTAGTCATTGAATGCGAAATTATAAACACATTAGGGGCCCTCTGTGACAGCGATGTCAGTAAGATATTAGGCGAGGGACGTGACTGTGAAATATTGAAGATCGTAATGTAATTCTCTCCACATCATGTTGTTTTTCCTGCAGTGAAGGTGAAATGCCATCTTTTACTTGTCATAGCGCTCACACACATACAGCCCCCTGTCTGTACAATGGATGTGCAAGATTAATTAAACATGACCTCATCTGGGTTTAATTTAATCTCTCTGTTGATTTGACAGTCTCTATTACATCCATGAAACCCCAGTGTCTGCCTCTTGTCTGTCCAGCTCTGTCTGAGTAGCGGCGCTATCTCACGAGCAACAAAGGAAATGAGGCAGCAAAGAGACGTTTCTTCTCACAGAGGGACGTCTGAACACACAGTCTGCCCTGGAGAGCTTCCCTTCCTGTCTGACTCAGGGACACAGCAACAACCAGGCCGGATTAGGACAGCTGTTTGTCAATTAGCTCTCAGTTTCTTGTCTCACTTTCTCGCGCCGTCTCTCACTTTCTTTCCCACACGTATCGGATGAAGTCAGTGAGGTATTGGAGCTGATATTAGCTTTGAGTTTTACTGGCATGAAAGTAGCCTACACTAGAATGAAGTGACTGAAGCACTGAAGTCGGTTATAGTGGCACCACAATGCACTCAGTGACAGTACACTAATAAGTTCTGCATTTGTGCAATGATCAAAACGAATTTAAGTCATATACAGTATCAAGCTATTTGAAGACATCACCTTGGACTCAGAGAATATGTGATGTAATGTTTAATATAAATTTATAGAAAAATATCACTGGCACAGTAATTGATAATATAAATAACTATTGGTTGCAGCCCTTACTCTAATGTAAGATTTTACTGACAATCTTTTTTTGCCATATGTGTAGATTAGATGAACATGATTCAACACGATGCAGCCCAATACAACAACCGCTATCTACATATGATTGTATAGGTATAGCCTCAAAATGCACCAATGTGCCTCCCTGCAAAAAGCTAAAGTAGAAGTCTGAACAAAAGCAGAACATCTTCAGTAAGACAAGGTTATTGTGTTGCATTGCATTTCATCATGCAGGTGTTTCTTTATTTCTTTGGTACTCGAGTTAGACTGAAGTCAGGTGCTGGTGGAGAAGTAGATTGAATGAGTTACATATTTTTAAAGGTGCATTCTTTGTTTGTTATGGCTAGTTGGCAGTGGAACAAGCTGTGAACACAAGATGTACAATTTATCACCTTTTATCAGCGATCATTAGTTTTTAGCTCTGTTTTGGTCTCCACCACTTCCTGACTCAACAGCTATGTAGTAGTTTGATCTATTGTAAATATACTTATATTGGTTAATGCAGCATTAAGAGAAAAACATCTTTGGTCATTACGTAATGAAAAAATCTTCAAGTAAAACATCCAAGAATCCCATCAGAACATTCCCACGAGTAAACATTCAAGAAGCCTAAACATTGTGGAATCCCACCAGAACCACCCCTAACTTAAACATTACAGAACCCCTACAGAATGTTCCAGTTCCCCACCCCGGCCACATTCTCAAATCCCACAGGAACGTTCAGATTCCTTCATCTAAACATTCCTGAATCCTTCCGTAATGTTCCAAACTCCCTCGACATTCCCGAGCCTCACGAGGACGTCCTGATCCTCGTCCTCACCTAAACAATCCAGAGCCCCTCCTAAATACTCCCGACCAGTATCAGTCGTCCGGAAGTCTCTGGTGTTACGGAGGTCACACTGATGTCACAGCTGAGATGGAGGCAGGAAGCGCTGCAGGAAGTCCATACAGAACACAAACGTCGCTGGTGGGGAGCGGGAACAATAGCATCTCGTGATTAAGAGAGTGGATTTTATGTATGCATGCAAATTCTTTGCTCCTTGACGCACACATGGATTTTACATCATCTCCTTACTTTGAATTCTGACATTTATACACTGCAGATCAAAGATGCTGTGCGGCATCTCTCTTTTTGTCAGATAACTGGATTTTGAACTCTGCTGCACTTATTAAAAGTCAAATGTGGTGGCATTTAGATGAAAAATTGCAGTGGCGTGCATGTCAAAGAGAGAGAGAGAGAGAGAGAGAGAGAGAGTGTGTGCTCAACTCTGACAGAATTTTTATATTTTCCGGCAATAAATCGAAGCAGGGAGAGAGAGAATAGTCTTAAAATGATGTTCTGTTGCTGTTTCACTGCCTCACAAGTGTCAGGCAGTGCTGCAATACCCATTAGAGATCTGCTCTTAATGGCATTTACATAAGGCTGAAGTTGTTTTCTGTGCGCTCCCAGCCAATGCCCTCTCTGAACCAAATCAATGCTTAAGTACAAATCTGGACCTAATTAAATGTCACATTTAACTCTCTGCCTCCTGTCTCTCTTTCACACACACAAACATGGATATTATGGGCACCCAGGGGAAATGGACTGGAAATGTATTAGGTTATTAGGATTGATCATAGCAGAAAGATTTGTTGTGGATCTATCCCAGAGCTATGCAATGATCTTTCTAAATATGCACACACGCACTCACGGAAATGATATGATTGAATCAGCCTGGATCAGATTCAAATTTCAATAACAGAGCTGTTGCCTTGCAGGAAGCCTCTGTGCCAGGTGATGTTCTCTGCCCTGCAGGCTGAATCTCCCGGCCTCACGCTGTCCAACCTGTCGGCACGCACACTTGTCACAATGATTAACAGGTGGCTGACTCACCGTTCTCATAACGTGGGCTTTGGGTCGATGTGTGCATGAGAGGGCAGAAAGTGATGAAGAATGATGGGAGAGTATGACAGAGATAAAACCCTTGTGAGTGTGTCAGCGGTGGCTAAGATGGCAGGTAGAGGAGGGGACTAATATTGTGAGGATGAATACTTAATGTGAGCTCGGACAGTAAACTATCAGCAGGCCCAGATCAAATGACAGTGCCACCAACCATACTAATTGGTTTCTTTATCAGTAGGGCCGGAGTAGCCCGGCCGTGCCTTTAAATCATTCATGGCTCATTCCCCAGGCCTTTGTGGGGTAATTCATCTATCCTTTCACTTGAGATGTGGCAGGTGTCGTGTCTATGTACTTCAGCTATCTATTTCTTATTATCAAGGTGACTATGTGTTTTATTCAGCTGTGAACATGGGCTGACTAAAAGGTTTGCCCGTACATTGCTGATGGACGAATCATCACATAACTTACAGTCTGTTTGATTCTACTTACAATGAAAATAGATTTGCTACTGAAGTAGCCCCCCCCGACTACATTTATTTCACTATAATTACATTACACTTGGCAGATTCACATTTCAATCCAAAACATGACCAGTCTATAAGATATTGCATTTTTTTGTAGAATAAATTTAACAACCGTATATAGAATTGGTAAAATTAGTTTAATATCAGCTAGCTACAACATTAAAATTCAGCTTACACCATAATGTCTGTTTCAGTCATCCAGCTCATGGTATTCAAATAGGTCTTGAATCGACTGGTGGAATGAAACAAAATACTTTAATATGTTGTTTACTTATTCATCCAAGAAGTTTCTTCTGTTCGAACTGAAGAAGCGTCTTCAAGCATCAACAACCAAATCTAGCTGCTGCTGAGTCAACCCTTATTTGATTACACAATAATAACAACAACAACAATAATAATAATCAAGGGGCAATGAAAGGAGCCATTTCAGCACACTTTGCTTTAAATACTGTGTTTTAACTTTTAACTTAAATAACTGAATCAATCTAAATATTTATTCCACCACTGAGTGCTTTTGTGACATCTATTTGGACTCCAATAGCATCAAAAACCAGAGCTTTAAGTTGCAGCTCTGCTTATGAATCAATTCATGTGGGTGTATTCGATATCGGCCGCAGCCCCTCCCTCGGCGCGCAGCGGTGGGCGGGGCGTAATCACACATTGTGCTTCCCCGGCTCGCTCGGTTTAGGAGGATTACGGCGGCGGGCTGGTAGGGGAACAAAATCACACCATTACGGCTGTGGGTCGGTTTCCAGCAGCCGTGGCAGCGAACCGGGAGCCGTGATGGCATGTGCTGCACCGCCCGGGTCCCCGGAACACGACCCGCTTTCCACCTGAGGACGGAGAACGGGAGATCCGGTTTGAGTCCCGAGGTTATGTCCGGAGCTCGTTGTGCTGCTGCGGAGAAAAGTTTATGAGAAGTGGGGAGACGTTCAAAGCAGCGGGGGTAAAATGGTAAATATGAGCTTTCTGCTGTCACCAACTTACAAAACAAACATCAACAACATGATTCACTTTGTTGTTTGTGCATGTTGAGGCTTTTCAGTCTTTGTGTTTATGTCATTTGTGGCCACGTCAACATCCAGTTTAATGAGCATGAGGCCTAAATAAGAGTTGATTAGATATATAGATACATGCATGTGTTTTAAAATCTTATACACTGTCGAGTTTCTGTCACTGGAGAATAACTGGAGCAACGTTTTTGCAGCTGTGACACAGTTTTCTGCAAACTAGTTTTCTTCTCTTTCAATGTCACACTTCATTTTAAAAAAGGTGAAATTGTTCTGTGCAAGTCTGACAATGTGCAAATCAGCTACAGCACAACATATTGACATACTCAGGATTTTTTTGGGAGCCTCTCTACATTTCGGCACAGCTCACATACTCCTGTCACTAAATCTCCCCTTGTAAATTACATTCTCAGTATTATATAATATTACATCTCTTACTATCCTCTTACTCCTACAATCATGTTTTACCAAAATGCACTTCTACAAGTATGTCAGCTTGTTTTTAAAGCTCTTACATCATGTTATCCCACTGCAGGTTGGTGCCTGTGCTCATATGTGAGGCTCCATTAAATTGTCAGATTTTGTAATGGAGTTTGGTGGAGATGAATTGAGCTTCTTGGACCAGACAGTGAACTTGTCATAATGAGTTATGTCGTTTCAGTGTGTGTGTGTGTGCTCTGATGACCTTTTATCATCTAGGCTCTTTTTTTATTATCATGTAGACTGTTTGTAAACACATGTTAGGACCCACAGGTGAAGCTGGGTGGTGGAGCAGGTTGTCCGGTCTGTGTGCAGGTGTTGCATATAGTTCAGGTGAATCTTTTCTCTGGGGTCTAAAAGAGACACACAGGGTCGTTGATGTTTTCTCAAGTTGCGTTCAAGTTCCTTCTGTATCCGAGAGCTGCTTGTTGATCCAGTATGTGTTGAATGAATATCACACGTGCTGTGCTGATATGCTTGTGTCACCATGTTATTCCCCCTGAAAGTTGAATAACATGCTGTGTTATGAGAAGAGGATTCTTCTCTGACCCACTTACGGGGGGCTCACATACAGAGAGCTGCTATTTTGTGTAGCTCTGTACAGAACATACTTCCAGACTAAGAGTTATATCACGGCTTTCGAAAGACAAGGAGGTCTAAATGGAGGCGAGGTCCTTTTGTTGCCGTGCAATTCACAGCTCCGAGGGGAACTCTGATTTCGAGGTCCTGTAAAATTGCTCTAAGAAGGTAATTTTCTTCTTCACTTAATTTGAATATAATTGTGGAAGAGCCACTCAGACTGCCAGAATCCGCAGAGAGATGGGAACAGCGTTTTTTTGCCAGCTGACACCCACATACACAACTGTGAGCCACGTCGTTGTCCTGCTGTCTGTGAAGCATCAGTACATCCAGGTACACAACATAACGCGCTGAGGCATTTTTCACCTCATGATACCTTCATGAGCTGTTCGGGGACTGGAGGCAGGCCATCCTGTACTCGGTTGTTAACATTTATCTGACGACACTCAGGGGGCGCTTATTGCGGTGTCGACTGAGCATCTTTCCAGCGATGCCTCACGTTCACACCTGGGAGCTGCCCAGCACCGACAGTTTACTGCTCAGGAGCTCCGTCGGTGCAGGATGAGGAGCTTTGCCCAAGGGTGCCTCAGATGTAGTTGTTGTTGAAGGATACAGAATTAGTCACTTACCTCAAGCACTTTTTCCAGACAGTATCTGGAAAGTCGAGCGTCTCTAAGTGAGGTGGCGGAGTAGAGAGAGGCTTGATTGACTTTGAAGTTGGGAGAAACACTAAAGCCTGTAGAAACATTTTTCACTGTAACACATCTCTCTTTCACTGAACCGGTTGAATTTCATTATATCTTGATGACCAGTGATTCTCAGCAATCAATTCATTAAATAATAAATAGCCATTATTTATAGTTTGCAGTGTAAAGACATCAAAATAAAAAGCTCAGCAAGTATGTTGATTTGTGATCTCATCACTGAAAAGTCCATAAATGCACCTTATACATCCTTAAACACTCTGTTGTGTGTGTGTGTGTGTGTGTGTGTGTGTGTGTGTGTGTGTATGAAAAGGGAAAGCGGCTGATATCAGTGAGAAAATTGATTGGTTCAGGCAGGTAGAAGAACTGCAGTTGACTTGGTTTATTGAAATATCAATATGCATGGTTCTTAAAGGTCAGCTCGGCCTTGTGAATGTTTACAGCGGCCTAAACTGTGTGTGTGTGTGTGTGTGTGTGTGTGTGTGTGTGTGTGTGTGTGGGTATAATTAATGCATCTCTCTTGCTATCATTGTATCATTTTCAAAGGGGAAGATGTCGTCCTGGAGATTTGTTTGTGTGTTTTTGATCTCGAGGAAAGAGGATGGGGGTGTGTTTCCTTCTCTGGGCTCCTGACAGTATTCCCTCAGGGCGGCAGTGTGTTGTTCCAAGATTTCTTTCTATTCTTCTTTAGATTCGTGTCAATAAATAGGAGGCTACCTTGCCCAAGATCTAATTCCACTTTCTTGGCAGTAGAGAACAGGAATCTGCTCATTACTGAGAGAGTACGTGTCTGCCATCAGTCGAGTCAGGTCACGGTTTGTTCATGCATTCTCATCCTCACCTGGCCTCCGTGTAAGATCAGTAGATATCCAGGAAAGGCGAATAACCTGACTGTGCATGATCCCATTTTCCACCTCATGGCAGACATTAGTCATGGATCGTCTTTGCTTTCAGGTACAGTTTTGTCTTGTAGGTATTTGTTCTAGTAGTTGCTTTTCTTTTTCTGTTTTGATCAGTTTTGGGCTGCAGTTGGTATCGATATCTGTTATCAATTAAACTGATAAATCCTTTGTTTTTTTGGCCCATAAAATGTCAGAAAATAGTTTTTAAAAAAAATAAAGAAAAGCTTAAAAAATCTTGTGTTGTCCAATCAACAGTCCAAAACCTTTTTTTTTTACTGTCCTAAATGACAAAGAAAAGAAAGTGTTTAATATTTCTGCTTGACAAATGACTGATATGATTAATCCATTATCAAAATAGTTGGTGGTTGATTTTGTTGATTAAGTGACTAATTGTTGCAGCTCTAGTTCAGATCTGAGTGGCTCATTTTAAGACTGTTTTATCACAATGTGTGACTGTATTATCACATCTCCTGAACAAGAGACCACAGATGGATAGAAAATACAGCGAGTGAGAGAATGTGTTTTTGGCCTTCGGTGTTAATAGTTATTGCCGTTAACAACACATTTAATTATACCCAACAGGTCAGGGCTTGTTGTTTTGTTGTTTTGCTCCACTTCTGAAGGATACAGGAAACCAGTTTTTGCAATTGCCCTATGGGCAGTACACACACACACACACACACACACACACACAAACAAAGTCCCCCATCAGCACCACAAATCACAGTGATGAGCTAAGCCGTGGCCATTGTTCGACCATTGAGAGAGAACAAAATGGGAGGAGTGAATGTGGCTGAATGGGAGGTGACTGATGGTCCCCGGCTTCAACGCGCCTCATTGGTTATTACGACGAGGTGCGATCTACTCAATCGCGTCTGTTGTCGGGGCAACCGGCGGAATCTTCGTGGCATCCTGGAATAAACGACGCTGTAACTTATGAAAATGAGGGAGGACGTGAGCGTGAGAGGAGGAAGGAGTGCAGCGAGAGAGGCAATCTGTGAAATGTAAATCATTGAGACATTTCGCATGTAGGTACACAGGTTTTATCGCTCTGCCTCCGTGTCTCTGTCTGTCTCTCGGTGCTTTTGGATTAGGGATTGAGTGGGCTAAGCCGACGGTGAATAGACACACACCAGCAGTGATGCCGGGTGTGTGAGTAACACGGTGTGGATTAACCAACACACAAATACTCTGCCCATCAAAGAGATCCTGTGTTGGACTAACACACACACACACACACACACACACACAGCTTTTTTCCCCCTAGTCAGATCATATAAAGCTAATTCATTGCCAATTATTTCACTCTTTGAGCAGATGCGTTGAGCTAGCTCTCTAGATTTGGTTCAACCCCTTTAGCACTTTATTTTCAAACCGCTCACACTCAGCACTGCAGCTTCTGCATAATCATTACCTGCTATGAGAAGTCAGAAATAAATGAATCGACCCATTAATGTGGAAATATGTGGCTCAGCTCGTGGTTCTTTCTCAAACTGTGCATTATTTGGTGTTTGCCTTCAGCACTGCGGTGAAACCTGACCCTGAAACAAACAGAAAAAAATGTACATATTTCAACATATGTGCTATCTACCCAATATTTTTTTATAATATAGCTTATATTTTTTGAAATATTTTCTTAACTGCCATAGAAGACTACGCATCTATTTACCTTTGTCTGGTTGATTGGCATTATTGCCGATGAAATGACTTTCGATTGACCGATCAGCTCCAGTGTAAATAGAGTCTGTATCATAAATAAATGATACTGGGTTCCTGACATGCACACACCTGTCAGACACTGTTATGTACTTCACAGTGTGTTTGCATGTGGTCGTATGTTGACAGAAGAGTGCAGGGTCATTCAGGCTGTGTGGACACATGTCAGAGTTACTATCATGAGAGCTCCGGCTTGTACTCGTGCCAACATTTCATTGTACTCAGCTAAGTACATTTGTGTGTGTGTGTGTGTGTGTGTGTGTGTGTGTGTGTGTGCAAAGCCATGCTATGTTCTGAACCAGGCGTCCAAAAATGGAGCATTTCTCTATAGAGGTGTTGAATGTGGCCGAAGTCTTTCTTCTGTTAGTTTTTAATTATATTTTATTTTCATTATTTTATTTTGTTATATTTGGAATCTAAATGCAGGATGGATGAGTTCACCTGTGTCTACATGAGCATGTTTTTTCTCAAACCAACTATAGTGGAACGAGACCTTTTGTCCCTTTTCGGAGGAGAAAAATAACAACTAAACGAGCAAAGAAAGCCTTTTTTTGAAAACCTTTTAATGAATCAGAGAAGTTAGAAAAAATACTGCTTCATTCTTGTCAAGTGCTTCATCTGCAACCCTCCTCATTTTTCCAGTTTCATTTGCTTGGTGTTCCTGAAATTCAAGATAATTGGGCCCTACTATCAGATGAAGAATGATTCAGCCCACAGTCACATACTTGATGACAAATTCCAACAAAGCCTGACAGATCTCAGTGATGTTCACAGCGAAACAGTGGCTTGTTCGAGTCGGTTATCAGTTTGAGTACAGAGAGGAGAAGCCTTCAGCCTTCATTATTCCAGCTAGCAGCCATTTTTTTCTAACCTGTTTGTTTTGTCGTAGCTGTAAAAGCAGTTTGAAGCTGCTCTTAACTTACAATGTTCCACCTTGTCTGCAGAGTAGCGTGAAAAAGCCAAACTGACCGTGTGCGTCATTGACTAAAAGTGAGTGCTTTACATTTAAAGAAGTGATTGCTTTACTCCTCAGTAGAAACATTGTGCCATTAGATTGTTCCTTTGATTAATGTTCCTGATGTCATGAGGGATGGATCGTAAAATGATTCATCCCTTAATTCATTCCACTCTGTGTCCGTGTGGTCAGTGGTTGGATGAACTAACTACTGACCAGACATTTTGATAGATGTTTAAAACGTTCAACTCTTCATTTAAAGGCCACAATATAAACTCTGACCTCAGCTCGCTTGAGTACGCTGTCTTTTAAAACTCTAATCGGATTCTGCTGGTCCACCTGTGGAGTTCAAACACTGACCTCGACTTGTTACACCAGGATTTTCCCTCTTTCTCGCTCTCGCTCCCTTCTTCTCTGTCACTCTGCGTCTCCATCACTTCCTCTTCCTCGCCCTTTAAATCTCCTTCACTATTTCTGTCTTAAGATTACAACCTCACACATCTGTATCCTCGCCCCGCTCTCTGTTCCTCCGGAGCGTTTTAGAATGGGAGCAAGGGCTGCTGGGTAATCTTTGCTCTAGAAAGTAGAGATTAAAATCTCAGATTACAAGAGGAGAGGAGAGAGAAGAGGAGGGATTACAACTTTTTTTTTTTTCATTGAGACCCAAACTGCATGTGGGTGTGTAAAGCAGGTCATATACAAACATACACGTGGCTCAGATTGTGTAGAGCTTTTCTCACACACTGATAAACCCTCCTTCAGTTCATGTAGTACAAATCTAAAGCTTTGTGTGTGTGTGTGTGTTGTTTCTGTAAATGTAGGTGCTGTATTATCAAGTCATTAGCTGATGCTGATCTCCCTAGATAGTAAATGGATTGCCAACAGCTTATTGATATTTAACTCAATAGCCACACTCTTTCTCTGGAGTGTGATTCATTGATTCGCTGTATTACCTAGTTTCTCTCTGCTGTAGTCAACAGTGATGTTGTGGACTAAACCACCTCACAGCATATATCGCCAAAGCCTTTTCTTTCTCCTCTGCTTTGCTGAAAATGGACTTTAAAAGAGCTTTGTGTACTTCTACAAAAGTTTTATTTCATCGTCTGCCACAGCAGGACACTACTGATCTTAAATGATCCCCTCAATCATAGGAAATGTTCCATATCAACTCTATTTAAAATGAAATAAAATGTAATGTGCTGCTCTAAATTTAGCTCTTTATCATCAAATATCATTAGCAGCATTCATTTAGAGACATTAGTTTAATTACTACAAACAGATAAGAGCAGATTACTGGAAAGATTGGCAGCTGCACACTCAATTGAACACTGTGCACCCTCCAGTCTGAATTCAATGCAAATCATGTGCACTGTTCTGCTTAAAGAGTTTCAGCTTGATGCTTTAAAATGCATTGTTGTTGTTATGAAAGGCTCTCGCTGACTCTCATCCTTCTCGCTCCGTAACAGATGAGTAGCTGCAGAGTGGAGACAAGCAGCAGCATCCTCTTTGTGGCAGGAAGCTTTGGAGTTTGTGCACAATGGGGTTTGCATTTTTTAGCCACACGAGAGTCCTGGCTGTGGGGATGGCAGTGTTGGTTGTTTGGTGATCCTCTGACCTTTCCTGTAATGCCACCACCAGATCAGAGTGTGTCCGGTGAAATATCTCAACATCTACATCAATTGGCACAAAATTTTATACAGACATTCATGGTTCTTAGTCAATGAATCCTAATGACTTTGGATGTGTCTCAGAAACTGTGTGATATGAAACAGACGCTCATGTTCCTCTCGGGATGAATTGTAAAAACTGGTGATCTCTTCATGTAGCACACTAACTCTTTAAACAAACATGGTCAACATTTTTTGTCTGTTTACGATCAGGAGTCTGCACGGGGTGTTTTATTTTGAAAACTGACCAGCTGCTGTACGTTGTTTTCGTGCCTGACTTCCTGTCCTGCTCAATCTGCTCTGTGTACGTTGACAGGACTTCCGTCAAAAATAGACTAGGTGTATATTTTAAGCGGAGGAGAACTGCTTGTGGGATTCTTCTGAAACGTGCTTCTGTGCATCGGGTGGAATCACAAGCATGGTTTAGAAGGATCATCTCCGGCTGCGTCCGGTGGAATCAAGCTGTAAAGGTGAATGAATGAGGAGAGGATGAGAACAGGTTATCTCAGTCAGTCTTTGACTTGGTCAGCCCGGCCCTCCTCCCTCCTCCCTCCATCTGTGGTCTGTTAATGAGGCTCTGGGGGGTTTTTCCTGGGCCGTGCTCCTGCAACACTATTACATTTTCATCTCGGTCTGAGAAACTACAGAGCACAGCTCGAAATTCGGGTGCTTTCCTCGTCTTATCTCAAAGCTCACATATTGCACACGGTTACATCTGAAGCAAATTTCATAGAGTTACGTGATGTTACATCTTTCTCTCCCAAACATTTCTGTAAACTTTTCAGTTCTGGTAACGCCGTGACAGTTTACGTGTTAATCCTCAGTCCTCTGGCTGGTCAAGAGTCACACCCTCTACTATCAGGTTTCAATACAGATTCTGTAAAAGTGACCCACCTCTGGATTTTGATCTCTGTTGTTCCACTGTAGTTTCTATGGACGAGGGAGAAAGATCTAGTGTTAATAGCCATCAAATTAAGATAAGATAAGCCTCAATAAGTAAGTACAAAGTAAGTCAGACAGACAAAGTAGTGAAAAAATACTGAACATAATATTTTTGTACACTTCCATCCTTGTGCCTATCAAATGTCCTGTCCAGCCCATCATGTACATCCTGATATACTCACTCAAAGATCTAATGCACTAGCGCAAGTAAGTGGTGGCAATTATGCTAAATGCTTTTTAGATTCATTCCAATGGTTCTCTAGTGTCTTCATCGCTGACTCACTGATGTGTGGTGCATCTGTGATTAATGCAAAGTCAAGTGCATCCATTTTTAGTCCAGAAGTAGTTTGAGACGAGATAATGTGACACATGATCGAAGTGCTATTGAGTGAAATGAAGTGGCTTTGGGGGCAATATTAAACATGATAATGAAAACAGCAATGACTTGAAAGAAGAGCTGTGGCAATTGGAATTACACTTCAGTGGATAACAAGCCAATTTAACACCGTGCCAAAGTGATTTGTAAATATTTATGTACCCAATCCATCAAACAAGTTGGCAGCTTGTTGCCGACTGCAGCTCGGTCTGACATCACCTTTGGACAGCAATTTTCTATTTGTCTCTTAATGGATCATGTGGACGTGTCCCGTTCGGCCCGCCACGTGTTCAGTGTGTGTCTGGGTGTGTGCACAGAGCAGCCTGTTAAGACTTGAAATCGTTTTTTCACTCAGTGCAGCAACATAGCAATCAGGCACACTCTGTTTACTTCCCTTCAGCCCCACCTTGGGTTTGGCCTCAGTGCAGGTATGCGTGTGTGTGTGTGTGTGTGTGTGTGTGTGTGTTTGTGTGTGTTTGTGTGTGTTTCTGAAGGAAGGACAAAGGTGACGTCAAGACAAAAAGCGAAGGCAGCACCATGTATGGAGGCCTTCAGATCACATGCTTTTACAGAGTGTGCATCTCAGTATGATTGAAGTTAACGTCAAGATTACGCTGAAACAATTGGTCAATTAACCGATTGGTTGATTGTCAGGAAATTAACAGTTTGTTTGCTGGAATTAAAAAAAAAAAAATCACTGATTCCTGCTCGTCAAATGTGAATATTTTCAGTTTTTGTTGTCGTCTCTGGGAGTAAAATTTAATACCATGGCTTTTGGTTTGTTGGCTGATGTATTCTAGCCCATTTACCATTTTCCGTGAGCACTGTTTTGCTTTCCATTTATTCTCTGGGTAGTTCCTCTGGAGCCCCCCCACAGGGAGGTGTGCCTGTCTGCCAGCTCCTCTTCCCCACAGGGGGCTCCTGTCTCTGGTCACAGAGTCGCGGCTGATCCCCTCCAGGCAGGAGGCTCTCCGGTCCAATTCACGTGAACCGAATGTCTCATTTCACCTTAAACTGTCCTTTTTTTCCCTCATAGGTGAACTGAAATCTGTTTTCTATCTCTGCACGTGGTCGGAATACATTTTAAAAATGAGGACAGCTGAATGAACACACTTTGAGGATACTCTGTCAAATCAAAGCCAGTTGTTATTCTGTCTTTCTTGGCACAAATAATTTTAATAGGACAATATCATTTGAAATATTCGTTATGTTATTTCTGATCATTTCACACATAAGAAAAATATGTAAAGATACTCAGAGGTTTCCCTTTAATTGCAGAACTTGAAAACAGGGAGTTCCTTTGTTTAATAATTAAAATCACTTTCATTGAAGTCAAGTGAGAAGTTAACAGAAGGTTGTTTTGTGGATAAGAGAAGTTATCAGCCCTCAAATCACAGCAGTGGAGACTGAAGCACAGCGGTCATGTAAAAGTTTGGAAAACAAATAAAGATAATGTGAAAATTATACGGCGCAGTGTTCAGGAACCCACAGAGTGCACGAGGTAATCTTAATGATGAATAGCTCTGTTAGAGACTCAGTGTGTTTCATTTATTATTCATGTAGCACAAACAATATTTTTGTTTTTTTTTACCCATTCTTGATTTTAGTTATCAGCCTGCACAGAAGGCTCACTTCCTTTTCTCGCTTCTGTTCTGACTTGTGTCTCACAGGTTGAGTGGATTTGAATTCAATTGCGGGTGAAGTGGCTTGTGTAACTGGTGCCTTATTCTGTGGCAGCATGATGTAATGGGCTCGGTGTGCGAGCTCAGGAAGTACAGTCATAAATTACAAGTGATACTCATCTGTGTTCTTCTCAAGTCTGTTGGAACAGACTGGTCTTGGCACGTGGAACTGATTTTGCTTGATTTAGCCTTTCAATACTTCAGTATTGAAATAGTGTCTCCGTATTTGTCCAAAGAGCCTCAGAGTATGAGGCTGACAGCAAAATGCCAAACAGGACAAACTTCACATCATCATCAGTTTTAGTCAAGTTAGAGACGTGTCTCCTGGGATGTTGGTCTGTCGATATGTCAAACTGAAATATCTCAACAGTAATTGGATGGATTGATGTCATATGTGGTGCAAACATCCAGCGGGCGCAGACGATGAATCTGACTGACTTTTGCTCCCTTGACATTTACTCTGGCGGGAGGGTTTGGAGTGAAATGTCTCAAAACTATTGGATGGATTTCAGTGAAATATCATCCATGTCCCCCTTTAGACATGATGATTCATGCTAATTGTAATGACTTGAGTGATCCTTAACGGCACATCAAGCACCATCAGCCTCAGCTGGACTTTGTGTTTCGTGCTAATTAGCAACATTTAGCAGGCTGACATGGAGCACATGGTAAACATCAGCATTGTCACTATGATCATGTTAGCGTGCTGATGTTAGACCATCAGATATAAACCTCCGTCCATGTACGAGGCCGGTTCATGTCGTCTCACTCTGGTGATGTAGCTTCCGGTTATTGGTTTAACAAGCCTGGTTTTAAACGTCTCTTCCACTAAATCTCTTGATCTGTGTTCTCCCAATCCCATTATTTCCTCCCCGACACTCAAACACACACCAGTTTAATTCATCCCGTGCTAATCTGGTTTGCGGGTTCAGACAATGTGAAGCTTCATGCTGGGATTGAGCCGACTAATAGGTGACTAATGTGGTATAATCTCTTTCACGTTTGGTATTTTTAAACACTCATTTGTCACAGAGAAGACAAATCTCAAAGAATTATATATGTTCTATACAAGGAACTAATTTATTTATGTATGTATTTATTTGATTATGTGATTAATTGCTTGGTCTGTATATTTCTCTTCCAGAAAACAGGATAATTTTCACTCTTTGAAAGCCAAACCAGCAAATGTTTGTCATTTTTTGATGAATGATTTTCTGCAGAAAATGAAATAAAGTGCAGCTTGGTTATATTCCTTATTATGGCTGCAACT
Organism: Holacanthus passer; assembly: GCA_025331565.1. NCBI lineage: Eukaryota > Metazoa > Chordata > Actinopteri > Pomacanthidae > Holacanthus > Holacanthus passer. The sequence goes on from JAFREQ010000053.1 coordinate 788,696, forward strand.
AACAGACATTTTCATTATTGATAATTGATCAATCACTTTGTCTACAAAATATCAGACAATAATCCCTTCATAGCTTCCCACAGCCCAAGCTGACCTCTTCAGAAGTCTTGTTTTACATTTCCCAAACAGCCTTGACCTGATGGGTCGCTGTTGTGGATCGATTTGTTCATTCATCACTGGTGAACAGCTGCTGATTGGTTTTTGACACCTGCGTATTGGCGAAATTTACTGATTAGCTGAGGGGAGGATTTGCATCGTCCATGTTTACCATTTCCTATTTTCTGACTTCCTCTACCTCTGGCTCTTGTTAGGGGAAAATAAATTGATGGATCGGACGCAGGAATAAATAGCGTCTGACTGCTTGGAGCAACAAAAGGAAGGTTTCCCTCAGCAGTTTCCTGTGTGTGTGTGTGTGTGTGTGTGTGTGTGTGTGTGTGTGTGTGTGTGTGTGTGTGTGTGTGTGTGTGTGTGTGTGTGCCAGGCTGTCACCTCCCCATGGCAAGGTCCTTACTCCGAGCTCCATCAATGAGACGCTCAGATGAGCTGGCTTAGTGGGAGTTGGAGTAGCACTTACTGGCCCCTCTCTCTCTCTCTCTCTCTCTCTCTCTCTCTCTCTCTCTCTCTCTCTCTCTGTCTGTCTGTCTGTCTCTTTCACTTACAGTACACACCACAAGCTTCCTCTCCAGTCTCTAATCTTAGATTTTGCATATAGAAGCCAATGCAAATCACAAACCAACACACAGACACACTCCATCTGCTTCGTCTTGTGTGCTTTAACATCTTGTCTTTTTGGTGACTTACCATTAATTTAGGCCGTTGATTGATTATTATTTTCATGATCAGTTTATCTATAGATTAGTTTTAGCCACACTTGCAGCATGGCTCTAAGAGTGACGAGGTCAGTCGGTTAGTCCACACTTTGGTCCAGATATACAATACGATATATATCTGTGTGTGTGTGTGTGTGTGTGTGTGTGCGTGCGTGCGTGCGTGCGTGTGTGTCTTGCAGACCACACTTGAGCCCAGGAAGCTGCAGATGTTATGTAAATTAACCAACTAAGTCACCAGCCACCATTTTGTTTTGTTTTTGTTATCTTTTTTTTTCGAAGGTTGTTTGCTCTGAAAAATCAACTTTGGAGCATTTAAGAGCGAGTTTTTTGGCCAGTAGGAAAACAGTTGGTTCACTTTTAAGAGAAGCACATTCTGCCTTCATACTCGTTCATCAAAAAGTCTTTTGGATATGGGTGGAATCGCCTGTTTTCTCCTTCATATTTTCCCACTGCCCTGCTGTGTTGTTTGTGTTTTGGCCGTGTGTCCACTCATCTGTATGATAATCTGAATGGCCTCGGTGCAGACCGGGGTCATGGGACGAGCAGCGGCCAGATATCTGCTCAGTAAAACAGACACGTGTGTCCTCTGAGACATATGGTGCCTCTGTGTGTTCACATGTTAATAATTTCCCCGCTCTCACCCTCAGACCCACTTTCTGTTGACGTTCAGTACGTGTGCGGACTGCCGAGTGTGAGGCGCTGCCCGCCGCCTGTTTGTACGCTCGAATCTCCTGCAGCAGCTGATTTATGACCAGGATGTTTGTGTGTGAGACACAGCAAAGAAGGGGAAGGCAAATGAAAGCGTCACTAGTCACAAAGGTTTTTGGAAACGCACCAGCCTTGAATCCAATCCAATTGAAATCAAGGTTGTATTTTTTTTTTGTGTGAGTCCAAAGTAGGAGGTTTCTTGTGAACGCACACATTAATGCAGCAGGAATATTAATCCAAAAACATCAGATAAAATATTAAACACTGTCAGGGACCATTTTACTGCACGATTTTTCTTTTCAGACTTTAAATATATTTTACTGATACATACTTTTACTTGAGTAAGGTTTTGAATGCAGGACTTACAGTGTGGTATTAGTACTTTTCCTTCATTAAAGGATCTGAATACTTCATCCATCACTGGTAGAACTCCACGACACTTAGAAACAGGCTTTGACGTGGAAAATCAGTGGCGTTCCTCTTTAAGGCTGTGTCTATTTTTTTTTAACACAAAATATTTTTTCTGTTTTAGGTGCTAAAAAATAAATAAGTAAATGAAAATTAAGGGAATTTTAGGAGCACTTCTCTGTCCAAAATCACATTTAGATCATCATGTAGTTAGACAAAATTTAGAGAAAATAAAGTACAACTAAGCAGTTATATTAACAAATTAAAGAAATAACTTGATATGAAAATGTGAGAGACCTTTGGGGTTGCTATCCTTGTCCTGTTGTGATCATAATCCAGGTACAAGGCAGAGCAGAGTAGATACATGCAACCTTAAGAATATAGTCTCTGCAGTGAATTGGACATTTAAGGGTTAATGTTCTTCTCCTTATGGCTATAAATTGTTAAAATCTCATCACAAGCTACCAGAGAGTAAAACCTGCTTCTCCTGTCTGACCAGCAGCCAGGAACCAGAAAATCCTCCATTTGTGAAGCAACAAACAACAAATGTTCTATATTTTCAGTTAATGTTGTTATTTATGACACAGGTTTGTTCTGGCTGCGTTTCTGTCCGTCTGCTTGAACCGATGAACGTGCGATGTTCTGACGGTGTTCGCCATCTGTCCTCAGGAGTAGCACGGAGTTCAATTCAGAGCAATCGATTCGCGTGAATGACTCGGTTAATGAAAAAAGAAGTTACTGTGTGATGTTGTAGGACTGTTCTTCGCTGCTCGGGAGGATGATCGCTGACTCTGCAGGATGCATCACAGGCCGCGCTGCCAAAAGCCACAGCACTCAGTTAAATTGTCATGTATTCTGCTCGTCTGTGTGTAAGAAGGGGGCGAAAAGAATAAAGCCAAAAAAGCCGCCTTCAGGGTATGTCAGCACTTTTCTCATGTGTGCGTTTTAGAGCTGTGCGCTTTGCTGCCCTGGCAACTACAGTTACCACATACTCATATTTTAGGTTGCCTTACATAATCGTCTGCTTTTGTCAACACACAGAGAGTGGATTTTCAGAACAAGAGGCACTGGGGGCTGTTTGTTTGAAGCCCTGGGCTCCACGCTGCTCCACTAACTGACCGCTGTGCCGTCTTAAGACAGATTTACCGTCTCATCAGCCGCCTTCTTCCTCCTCTCTCCCTCCAGTCTGAACACCAGAATCCTCTCAAGACCACGCGCTCGATACTCTTCTGATCCTCTCGTTTTTCTTTTTTAGCGCATTGTCTGTCTTTCACGCCAACATGGTTGTCTGCACTTGTTTTTCTACAAGGTGATATAAACACACCTGATATTTTACATCAATGGCACAAGATTTTGCAGCAGTCCATAGTTTAGCCTGAAAGCCTGGACGGACATCTGACGTCAAAGTCCGTGTATGAGTGTGTGTTTTTATGCCTCTGTAGTTTTTCCTGTCAGTGCACCACTTCGTGTTCTTCAGAAGTGTTTTCATTTTCTCTCTGAAGTTGTTGAAGGCTTCCCAACATCTGTTTTTAGCCACAGGGTCCAGACTGAAATGCCTCAACAGCTATTGGATGGATTGTCATGAAATGTAATTCAGCCATTCATGGTCCCCAGAGGATGAATCCTACTGACTTTAGTGATCTCCTGATTTTTCTTATAGTGCCACCATGAGATTCACGTTTGTGACTTTTAGTTATAGTTAGCAAATACTTGTATTCCAAAATGCTAAAGCAAGATGATGTTCATGGTGAACATTATTGTCACTGTCATTGCCTGTGTAAAAGTCTGAAGTCTGAGCAGGGCTTTGCTTTTTGCACCAACGTGTATTTTGTCCCATATTTTTGTGTCTCTTTAATTTCTGTTGTACGCTGCTTAGTCTACTCCACAAGAGCTGTCATTTTCTCTTTGAAGCCGTTGAATGAGGCGTTATATAATTTTGCACCTCTCAAATGTTAGTCTCAACAACAGTTATTATACGTACACCTACTGTATTTGTGAAAGGTAATACATCTCCAAGGCTAAAATAACAGTGACAGCATCAGATGATTTTCAGCTCCGCTCGAGATGACACCCTCAATTAATGTTTTACAAATAATATCACTTGGAGCTGGTTCCATTAGTCAGTGGACAGACACATAATCACAACAATTTTGATAATGGATTCATTGTTCAGTCATGTTTCACAGAAAATTGTTAATAAAAATGGCACCATTCACTTTTTCAGGCTCTCAGGTGAAAGGATTTGCTGATGTGTCATAAATCGCTGGGACCTGATTATTTGGGGGTTTTGGATTGTTGGTAGAAACAAATATTTTAGAGATGTTTTGAGATGTGGCCTTGGACTCTGGGAGAATGTGATTTTATTTTTCATTATTTATTTATTCTCCACTATTTATTTTGTGTGCCTGTAGGCGGAGCGCAGCAGCTGCGATGTCCTCAGCATCCCGGTGCCAATTCGCCGCGGCGGCTCCGAGTCCAACCTGGACGTGGTGGACAGTGTTGGGGATGACGGAGTGGGCCTGGATTTCACCAAGGGAGCGCTGGGTATCGACAGCCTGCAGCAGAAGATCCTCAAGGTCAGAGGAAACATTAGTCACATCCTGCGTGGTCTCTTTGTAGATTTACGGTGTTTGACTTGCAGAGCGGTGTGTACTTATGTGACACCTGGACCCTCTGAACAAACATCACACAGGAGGAAACGATTAAATTAAACATCTCCTTGGCTCGGTTTGTCGGCACCGTGCAGAGCAGGATTTCTTAATCCAATAATGAACCATTTCCCATTTAGATTCCAGCTATGACACTGCAGATACCAATCAAAAGAGTGATTCATTTGTTGAATTAATAAGAAATTGTACTCCGCCCCTTCTTCTGATTCATTTTAATCATAGTCTTTGTTGTCTCAGCTTTTATCACAAAATGGTTTCTCAGCGTGGAATTATTTCCACCATAGGAAGATTAGGCATTGGTGCAATTTAATTTGATCAGTCTCACAGGATTTAGTGGTTTATCCTAATTTTCGAAAGCATTTTGGGGCCAAAACTGAAACCAACTGAAAAGATTATTAACAAGTAATGTAATGAATTACAGCTCCCAGTGAGTTATACATGCAAAGCAATAAGCATAAAGTGAGACAGTTTTCTTTGTAGCAGGTTAGAAGTAAGCAAAGTTCTACATTTCTCCTTTATATGTGAAGGCAGTGTTAGTCTAACAACCACTATGAGCTATTGTTACCACACTTTTTGTTTTTGTAACAGCATGTTTAATAAAGCTTGATAAAGAAGAACAGCTCAGGAAACCAGTAACAAAAACACTATGGAGTGTTAAAGAGGTTGGTTTCAGGAGAAAAGTGGTTTGTTGAGTGAAGCTCAGCAGCTCAGTCTGTCGGTCAGGGTCTGTCTGTACACAACACCAGTAATGCTCCAACACAAACTGTGTGTTCCACACAAACATGATGGTGTGACTGTTGTTATGAGGATGAGACATTGCTTTGACAAAATTTCATAAACCTCATCAATATTAAATTTTATGAGTCTGTTGTGTTGACATCTCCACTTATAGTGAAGAAGTGTTCTGTCATAACTCACATATCTTAATCCATTCCACACAGAGAGGATTATAGATTTTATCTTTTGGAAAAAATGAAATCCATTTTTCTCCTTTCATTCTTCCTTTAGGTGACGGAGCAGATAAAGGTGGAGCAGACGGCTCGGGACCAGAATGTCGCTGAGTACCTGAAGCTGGTGAACAATGCCGACAAGCAGCAGGTCGGACGAATACGCCAAGTCTTTGAAAAGAAGAACCAGAAGTCGGCGCACAGCATCGCCCGGCTGCAGAGGAAGCTGGAGCAGTACCACCGTCGCATGAAGGACAGCGAGACCAACGGGAAACACAGCCACAAGGATGGCAGCAGCAAGGAGTCTGGGACTCACAGCAAGGAAGGCAGCCTGCGGGACGTCAGCGCCACCGGACGACACCCGGCGCTGGACAAAGTGAAGACTGTCGGGCCCGGCGTGTCGCTCTCACCGCCGTTCTTCTTCAACAAATCACGGGAGTTCGCCAACCTCATCAGGAACAAGTTCGGCAGCGCCGACAACATCGCCCACCTCAAGAGCTCCATGGAGACGGGGTCGGGGCTGCAGGTGGACAGTGGGGCGAGAGGTCTGAGCGGGAGCGCCACCACAGTAGCCAAGACCACCAAGTATCAGAGCGACGACGAGTGCTCCACAGGGACGTCGGCGTCCGCGGACTCAAACGGGAACCCGGCCGGGGGCTCGGGGGCGGGATCCGGTGGTCCGGGGAGGTCAGACTCCAACGGGCGGCTGGGGGAGGTGCTGGACATGGTGCGGGAGATCAGGGAGGCTCAGGCACAGCTGGCAGAAGACCTGGAGACTTTGAATGCACAGTACAAACGAGATTACAACTACTTCACACAGATGACGCAGGAGGAGAGATACAGGTTGGTGTGTTCACGATGGCTCTAGCCTTGTAGTATCAGTACCATAGTATACCTACACACACACACACACACACAGTGATGGTCGGTGAAAATACGTGCCAAAGTGGAATAAAAAAGTAGGTCAAGCAGCACTCTACTCGACTAATAACAACACTAAACACACGGATGTTTCAGGCTTCGCCCTCCTCAGTGTGTGATGACCAGGAGTCTTTATGGTCATATAAGTTAGAATGAAAGATAAATAGATGGTAAACAAATATGCAAATTAATCACATTAAAGTAAATGAAATCTGGTCTCGCGTTCACTATAATCTGAGCTCAGGGTAAACAGTCCTGAATTCTGTATCATGTAACTGGAGTTATGAGAGATGTGCTTGAATAAAAGTTGCCCCTTTTGGATATTATTCTATAATCTAACTTGGAGGTAAAAAAAATGAGATAAATGAAGATTAAAAACAGATAAGAAAGAATATTTATTTTGGTTAAACAGAATTATGCTTATTTTCTTCTGACCTTCAAATGAAACCATCCCAGAAGGAAAAATTAGTCTTTGGTTGAACGGCTCTTAATGCTTGGCCGCACTATAACCTGTGATGCAGGTTTTCACTTTACATTTTACATTTCACAAACCAAAGAGGCTTTAAATCAGCTTTATATTACAACCTTAAATATTCCAACGTATCAGAATAAATATTGAGGCCAACAAATATTTATATTTCTGCAGTTGCATCGATTCCTATAAAAAAACAAAAAAACAAATCCAACAATCCTCACTGTGCAGTAAAACTCTTAACTGGGCAAATTTTGTTTGTACATGTACTGTTGAACTTTAAAGAGCTTTTGACAGTTTTAGAGGGGCCATTATTATAAGCTTTGGTAAACTAAAAATAGATAGCAGAGCTTACACACAAACCCCCAGACTGTTGCTAAGTCAACCAAGGGCAAATGTTTTCAGCTGCTTCATTGCAAGTAGTGGATAAACTGCTGTACTGTTACTCGCCCACACACACACACACACACACTCAATTATGCATTCTTCCTCCATCTCGTCTTGGCTCTCTGCCTCCACCTACTCTACATGTGTGTGTATGTGTTTCTGTCTGTCAGGTATGAGCGGCTGGAGGACCAGTTAAATGACCTGACGGAGCTCCACCAGCATGAGACCAGTAATCTGAAGCAGGAGCTGGCCAGCATTGAGGAGAAGGTGGCCTACCAGGCCTACGAGAGGGCCCGAGACATCCAGGTAATGTGTGTTTGTCTACATACACACACACACACAGTTTGAGCCTTTAAGTAGCCGTTATATAAAACACCACACACTCACTTTGAGCTTTTAACATATACAGTGTTAAAATGGCTCTTTTTTTATGTCACTGAAAAATTATAAAATTTTGTACATAAGATCAACAACTGTGTTAAAAAAGTCAAAAGTGCAAGTGTATTTCTGTAAGAATTATCCAACTAGAGAGCATTATAACTCCTCTGAATGGATCCTTCTACAAACAGTGGCTGAGGATCATGGGTATTGTAGTAATTCACAAGGTTGTTATGTTATCAGAGAACCACCAATGTAACAATGACAATATCATTAAAAGAACAAAAAAACATTTTTAATTCAGAGTGATAAAAACAGCTGCTCCTCCCACTTTGCAACTTATACTCAGACAAAACAGGCCATTTGAAAATGTCACTTTGGACTCTGGGAAACACTGATGGGCATTTTCACTGTTTTAGACCAAATAATGAACTGACAGATAAGTCAATAAAGAAAATGTGCTCTTGTTCTTTTTTAAATGGTTGTACTATTCCCATTATTTTCTTTGCTTTCATAGTTTTTAAGAAAAAGACGGGTAGGACTTTGAAAGAGAGAGGAAGACAGGACAACGTCTGAATGATTTTATCATGGTTACGTGGCAACCGCCGGAGCCACCGAGATGCCTCCAGCACGTCCAATTCATTTCTAATATGATACACAGCTGCTGTTCGTTTCTAATGCAGTTGATGTCAATAATCCAGTTTCTCTGCCCTTCCCTTATGAGTCCTAGCAGTATCTCCCTGATCTTAACCACGTTGTGTGTGTGTGTGTGTGTGCAGGAAGTCTTGGAGTCGTGCCAGACTCGTGTGTCTAAGCTCGAGCTACAGCAGCAGCAGCAACAGACAGTTCAGTTGGAAAACACAGACGCCAAAGTGCTGCTGGGAAAATGCATCAACATCATGTTGGCGATCGTCACTGTGATCTTGGTGTGCGTTTCCACCGCCGCCAAGTTCACTGCCCCGCTGCTGCGTAGCCGCCTCCACCTGGCGCTCACCTGCGTGGGCGTGTCCGTGTTAGCGCTGCTGTGGAAGAACTGGGAACATTTACAGTGTGCTTTGGAACGGTTGGTCCTCCCGCACTGATCTGGGACGACAAATGAGACCAGAGAACTTTGTCAGATCCTGAGTCCAGGATTCAATAAGATGTGTCAAACCTGGGGTTTACATGTAGCCTTACACCAGCCCCTCATCCGCCTGTGATTTTAGGCTCCTCGGTGAATTGATTTATGGCTCTCTGTGCTTTGCATGTCTAAATGGGGCCCACACAAATCCACAAAGCCTTTCCCAGAATGCACCTCCACAGAAATCCCAACAAACAACACACAGATGTAAGCTGATATAAGTTATAACAAGTGAACACAACTGTGAGAAACCTCTACAACATGCTGTCGACAAGGCTGAAGGTGCAAACGTGGCACGACGCTGCCATGGCAGTGTCACTACTGTCCAGAGTGTTGGACCAATAAGAGATCAATCAGCTGGAATGGATCAGGCTGCCACATTAATGGATTTTGGATTCCCCTGCTCTCATCTGGTCGTCAGAAGATTCTGGTCGCACCAACAGCAGAAGCTCAAATCTAAATATAGAGGAGTGGGCTTTTATTGGGTCATGGAAGTGCAGTGATTATTTCCTGCCCTTAAAGGGAAGTGTATCTGTTATAGCACCACCTCACACCTCTAAACAAACTCTCACTGGCAGCGTGGAGCCAGTCGATCAGTCTTGAACCTGCACAGTACACCTCCTCGTACACCAGCCAGCTGTGACAACACAAAGACACATCCACCTGAAGATTGATTTGTACCGTGTGTCTGTACTGTTCTGTATTTATGTGACGTTTTTCTTGTCAGTGTCTCGTTCAAAAGGACATTTTTGAAGCTGTTGTTTAAAACTGTGGGTGTGCTTGTGTCTGAGTGTGCGTTCGTGTACCGTACGCCTGCTTGTGTGTGTGTGTGTGTCTCTGCTGCGTTTCTTAAAGAAATTGTTTCACGTTTTGTGAAATGTTCACTTTCTTGGTGAGAGTTGGGTGAGAAGATTAAAAGCAGGCATTACTCATGAAACAACAACAATAACCTCCGAGGGAGCTACAGGACTATTTCTTGGATAATTCCTGCCACAAACCCCTCGTAAAACCAAATCTGTTTTTGGGTAGAGGCAGACGAACTGTTTCCCCCTGTTTCCAGTCTTTGAGCCAAGCTGAGCTAACTGGACACTGGCCTCATATTTATCATGCAGACATGAGAGTTGTGTTGATCTTCTCATCTGACTCTCGACAAGGAAACTTAGAGGCATATTTCCCAAAATGTCAAACTGTTCCTTTAGATGAAAGTTTCTGAACTGCCTCCTGTCTTGTTAATTTGACGCTTTGGGCTTTTCATCATGTAAAATCTGTTTTGTGTTTTTCGGGTCGCTTCTCAAAGGTATTTGAGAAAAGCATTTGCTCTGTGAGTTGACGTTCTCGGCTCCAAAGACTGCAGCTTCAGCATCCACCAGCTTGCATGTGACCGGTGAGGAAAGTCTGGGCGATTAAAGCAAGGCTCTAAATGTGAGCTGATTTTATTAAATTACCTTTTTACAAGGTAAACAGAACAAATGAAATTGTGAGGCCTTTGATGTTGCTGTGTTCATGTCTGATGGGAATAACAGCAGTGATGTCCTGACAGTTCAAAGTCCTGACTTGAAAAGATTCCCACCTGTTGAAACTTGTCTGAGGCCACGCAGAGACCGCGGGTGATTACTGCTACTACATTTGAATTGCTCATAATAATTCCTTTCAGCCTTTTCACACTTGACTCTCTCGCACAGTTGGGGAGTGACTCATTTGAGATGATGTCTGAAACGAGCACAGAAAGTCCTGCCCCGCCATCACATTTTAAGACTCATGAATTGTGATGACTTGGAGGATGAATGATTGCATTTGGTTGTTTTACTTGAAATAAGTCTGCTGCACTAAAATACTGAAATGTCAGTAACTTAGAAAAATCTGGTTCGTTGTTGTTCCCAAGCAGCATTTACCACTTCAAACTGAAAAGTGTTAATATCCGTACCATAATGTTGTTTTTCCTGTGTGACACGAACACATCATTAGAGGTTGGACAGAGGAAACTGAACAATGTAGCTCAACGCTCCCAAACCCTGTATCACTGTGATGATGAGGGGGATGAAACGGGACTGATGCCTTTTCAATGCAGCTTATTTCTTCTGCTGTGTATTTTCTGTTTGCATCTGTCGAAAAGCCAAATATGGAGATTTTAAGGCACCTTAGCCTTTCTAGATAACACTGACATATTTGACAATTTTTTTTTCTTTTTGATGTTTTTTCAAATTGGCTCAAACACTCTGTCTGTCTGCTCTTCAGGAGAGACGGGCACCTCCTCTCCAAAGCTCTATTTTAAAATCCATCATGTGTATTTTCACATTTCTGTCTCCTCTGTGCATTAGTTTCTGGTTATGGCTTTCCATAACATTATTTTTTTTCAAATGAGAGAATAAATCTTTGTTTTTTTTTAAGATTGTTCCCGTTTTCTGTTTCCTATTCGTCCTTTTTTATTCCTAACGTCTCATCTATTATACATTATCCATCTGACAGGCTGTGTGATGTGAGGACAGGGATCAAACCATGTGAGCATCATACAGAATTCATACATAAAATGGGTGCAAATTACTGTAACAGAAACCCACAGGCTGCTTGTGTGGTGCACGAGTGTAGACAAAAAACACTAAAGTTTGTCTTTTCTAGTATTAAAAAGAATATTTTAATGTTTGTCAGAACTTCAGAATTATTTGCTATGTACTGTCATAATGTCCCATTAAATGCACATGTGCTCATTTTTTCTCAAAACCAAAATAGCACTTTACTCCTTTTGCAACACTTAGTTTTAGTTATTTTGTGTTTAATTACTAATTTCACTATTACCTGTATTTATATTTGTTGGACAAATAATAAATGGTAAACTCGGTCACCCATGTTTCAGTTTCAGGGAAAACAGTTGAGTGTGTCATGATGGATGGAGACTGGAGATCTGGTCTGGCTATGTGACACTAGTGGTTATCAGATGGTGCTTAATATGGAAATAAATGGAAATGGGAGTCATTGAACTGATGTGGAGGGCTGAAACTATTTAGGACCGAGGACATGGAATCCATTTCTAAATGTTTTTTGTCAACGTTTTGCACTCGAATTCACCAGGTCAGACTCATATCAGGGCATAATAATGAGATGAGTAGTAGTGTAAAGTACATTTACTCAAGTACTGTTCTTAAATGCAGTTTTGAGATACTTGTACTTCCATTTTATGTTACTTTATACAGACAGGAACACACATGAATCTTGAAATAAATGTCAGGTGGTTTTGCTTGGTCTCCATTAACAGAGACATTTTGACCTGATTTGATTTGAGAGGCAAACATCAAAACATAAAATTGTTCCCTGTCGAGGAAGCAGAAGTGTTTTGTGGCACAATGAGCAAGTCGCAGGTCAATGCTAAGCTGTTTTGTGAATCATAAATCTTTTACACAGTTTTTCTGGCCTCAGATTCATTATTCAGACGGTGTTTTGCTCCTTTTCGCTCCCTCCTGCTCTTTGACCTGAAGGCTGCTCTGCTTCTGCCATGGCTCATTTTCCTCAGAAAGCCAGGACTCATCCTGACACCTGCTTCAAACACCTCTACTGAGTCCAATACATTTACTAATGCATGTACAGTGGACAGTATATTCTATGTGTGCATGGTACAGAGTAAAGCATAGAGAAGACTGCCACCTAGCTGTCAGACTGGAGAAGTGCCTCCAAATTGCACATCAATTGTATCCAAAGTCTCTCACAAGTGATTATTTGAAGTGTTAGGTATTATTTAGCAATATCAACTTGAAATGTAAAGATATTTGTTTTACCAAAGTAGATCCAGGAAAATGAACCAACAAAAAGAAAACAAATGTGATTGTAATAAAAATGTCCAACATATAATGTAGAGGAAAAAATAAAGGCATAAAATAAGCAAAATTGACAAGAGCAGAGAAAAATAAAATAAACATAACACAAAGTTTGACATAGTGTTATCAAATTATAGCTTTTATAGTCATCTTCAAAATAAATTTAAGACATTGAAAGAAGTTATTTAATGAATATGACATTCATCCGGAAAATTATAAAATTAATAAAAATCCAGAAATGTGCACGTATTTGTTTATAAATATAATCTGATTTAATGTCTTTTTAAAATAGAAAATGAACATATGCTAAAACAGTCAGTAACCAGTAGTTGACATGTGTTGTATCATCCACAGCAGCAGGTGGCGCCAGTGAGCGTCAGGTTGTTTTTGGCGCAAAGCGGAAGTCGTCATAACTGTCCGCCTAAAAAAAAGTTGAAGCTGCTGCTGCTGAGGAGCCGCTAATGGCGCTGAAATAGAGGCATTATCTACAAAGCGTGGTCTTAGTTTTTAAATTTAACATATAAAGCATATAAAGCAACAAATTATTATTGCATTTAGCGGCTTTAAAGTAGAAAAACGCGACGAAGTCACACGGGAATGTTTGCTAGCCTGTTAGCTAATGTTAGCAGGTGTAGCTAACGAGACCAGCAGCGTTAGTTAGTCTCGTTATTTTCATGGTTTAAAGGAATGAATTCACGTTAGATTATGTTTTAAATTGTTGACGACTTTACGAATTCACTTCCACGTTAAATGGATGAGCACAAGGAGAACATTCATGCCAAGGACGTCAACGTGAAGATGTCCAATACAAGAGAAGATGAAAAGGTTGGTGTGAGCAGCAGGTTAGCTTCATGTTCCCAGTCACATCCAGAGTAAACAAACAATTTAATTAAGAGTATCTTATATGTAAAGGGAAGAGCATTCAAATAGCTGTGACAAGGACTTCAGTCATTGCACTTAAAACCTGATATGCTTGAGTTACTTCTAATGTTGCAAAAGCTATAAAAGCTGCCATTTTCTTAATGTAAGAGTTGAAAAGCCAAAAATGTTTTAGTCCAGGCTTTTCTATGATCACCTGCACAGTAAACTAAGTGCTCTCCTTTTTTAAGTTGTCTTTCAATGTTCACTGATTGATCGTCTTTGTTTGGGAATCAAGCAGTAAATCAACAAAACAATAAATGCAAATGGCCTTGAAGCATCCATCTCCTGTTCCCTCCCCTGCATTGGATATAAAAATACAAAATGGCTGAAAAGTAGAAATGATAATAGATAATTTATCATTTGCATTGACGGATTAAAAGACTGGTTATAAGAAAATCATTTTGAAGTCCTCTTTTGTAGCTATGACTCCTTCTTCTCATGAGCAAACAGTTAGTAGAACTTATTGCTCAGTAGGTTCTGGTCAGTCTACAGATGGGTGACAAAGTGAAGTAAAAAGCTTAATTAAATGAGTGGAGAATGAATCCAGATGTTTCCATTCAGTGAACAGGGCTCACTGAAGGTTATGAAAATTATGTGAATCATGTACTTGGGCCCTCATAGTCACATGATCACAACCAATCTTAACACCGGGTCATTGTGTCAGACAGTGCACTTCAAACCATCATACCACCATCAAACACTAAAAAAGGATTATTTTTTAGGAGTGCTGTTCTTGTATGTTTCTGTGACACATAATGTCTGACATAATTCCTTTCCAGGCAAAGCCTTGCAGCAGGATTTGTCCTGAAGGAGAATCTGCTCCTCAGGTTTCCCCTTCTCAGTCAAACAGTGACTTCAGTCATCCGGTGTACAAAGAGATCGCTTTGGCTAATGGGCACATCAACCGCATGTCCAAGGAGGAGCTTCGGATCAAGTTAGCAGAGCTGCAGCTTGACACAAGGTAATGGTGAACACGATTCAGTAAACACACAGGGTTTAAAAGGATCTACAGGAGGATTTGGTAAATGTTTAAATATGAAACGGGGCACACAAAAATAAAACGTATCTGCACAAATTTCATTAAAGTCTCCCAAACTTACAATCTAGAAAGTCTTTCCTAAACCATTTTCTCTTTGTATGTACAGAGGTGTGAAGGATGTGATGAAGAAGAGGTTGAAGAGCCACTATAAGAAGCAGAAGCTGATGCAGTCTGCCGCTGAGGGGGGGCCCACTGACACCTACTACGACTACATCTGTGTGGTGGACTTTGAAGCAACGTGTGAAGAAGACAACCCTTCAGACTTCCTTCATGAGATCATTGAGTTCCCCATGGTTCTTATCAACACACACACTTTAGAAATTGTAAGTTGACTTTGTAATGTTCAGGTTTTAACCTGCAGAGACAGTTTTATGTTTCTGAATAATATAATTTCCCATTTATTTTGCAGGTGGACTCCTTTCAGGAATATGTCAAACCAGAGTTGAACCCACAGCTTTCAGACTTTTGTGTGAAGTTAACAGGGATAACACAGGTTGGTTGAACTCAGTTTATTATCAAAGTGTCTTAATATCAGTGTCATAATAATATGATCGTGTTTGTGTACATGAATAAAATGCTGTTTTGTTGAACAGAAAATGGTCGATGAAGCAGATTCATTCCCAGCAGTTCTTCAGCGAGTCGTAGCTTGGCTTCAGGAGAGGGAGCTCGGGACAAAGTACAAATATGCCATTCTAACTGATGGGTATGTTTGAATTCACTTGTGCTGCTGAGTTTGAACTGAATTTGTGTCTCTTTTCATCAGCCTAGTGAAAAACTGATGGTTGCACTGCTTTTGTTTTATGTCTTCATGTAGAGCCTGGGACATGAGCAAGTTCCTCAACATCCAGTGTCGGATTAGCCAGATCAGATATCCTCCCTTTGCAAAGAAGTGGATCAACATAAGGAAATCATATGGAAACTTCTACAAGGTTTGGATTTTTAATTGTTTTAAGATGCGAGACTGAATGTAAATGTCTTTTTTTAGACTCTTTATTCCACAATAACCTCTCAAGGTATTACTCAGTAATGGGTAAATATAATAGAGAAAAGATAGTAACTAGTACTTAAATGAAAAAATACACAAGCACGTTTGATTGATCCAATTCATAGTTGTCAGTTTACTTTCTTTTGTTTGATTAATCGACTAATTGTTGCAGCTCTATCGTCCAGTTTCTGTCATAAGTTAAACACAGCACATCATATCTTGTTTTTTTGATCACAACTCTTTAAAATAACCCAAAAATTAATCAAACAATTTTTCATGAAACATTTTAATATGGTCTATTATAGGAGCCCCAAACCTCACTTCAGTTACCAGTTTGATGTTTAAAGGTCCATGATGGAGCTGCTAATGGCAAATGTGAAATGCTGACCCTTTATTTAAGTGTCATTAACCAGGCATTTCTTCTCTCAGGTCCCCCGCACACAGACGAAGCTGAGCACCATGCTGGAGAAGTTGGGTCTGACGTATGAAGGCCGTCCTCACTCTGGGCTGGACGATTCACGCAACATCGCCAGGATAGCTCTGCGCATGCTGCAGGACGGCTGTCAGCTGCGCGTCAACGAACGCATGCACGCTGGCCAGCTGCTCTCTGTTCCCAGCTCAGCTCCTGTGGAAGGAGCTCCTCCACCGCGGAACCCTCGCAGCAGAGACTGAGGCTGGTGCACACAGGAACCCCAGGTCTGGCTCGACTCTTTACCCCCATGAGGTACAGGAAAAAAGATCCAAAGCACTTTTACAGTCTGTGTTTCGACGCACATTTCTTTGGTTTGGAGCTTAAAAGCTGTAGTTGGTGAAGGGTATTTTAGTCTGACCAATAAATGGGTCAATATTTTGATTTAAGATTCATGAAGGTTCCTCTCTGACTTCCATATATTTTTACACCAGATGTCTGAAAACAGATCATTCCAGTGTGTTGTGGGAAGATTTTCCTCAGCAGCTTCAGTGTAGTCAGTCAGTTAAACCTCCCTCACCCTCACCCTGCCTTATCGAGATGCTGATGATGTTTGATTCAAAAGCTGATGGTGTGAATTTTAGTTGTTAATTCAGGTTTCAAGAATACAACTCTTTAAAACACTGACAATTCTGTAATTCTTGAGGCATTAAAATGAGAAAATATTGTTGATCTGGATTTTCACCTCAACAACATCAATGTCAGCTTTGGCCTTTAAAACCCCGTATCTGTCCAACCATCTGTGTCAGTATTATTAAAGCTCCATAAGTAATGAGAATAGATTGTCTATCGTCACAGTCCAGATGTTCATTTAACAAACTAACTGATGAACACTGGAAGAAATTTAAGTCCATCTACTGTAACTACTGTATGAGTTAAGCCTGTGTTGTATCATTTGTAATGATATAGAATTTTTATTTCGTGAAGGATGCTCTATTTTAACAGGAACAAATATTCTGAATGCCAAATGATGCCAATAAAATATGTTTCTCTGTTCTTGTAAATAGGTTTTGTCATCTTTGACCGAGCTTAACATATTAAAAATACCTCTGCTTGGAGGTCGTTTAGGATCTGAGTTAAACCTGCAGCTTTTTTTTTCTGCTGCTGCGTTCAAACTGGATATGAGTTGCCAATGAACAATTATTGCTTCATTGCTTTCATCACAAGTAGTTAGTAGTTGTTAATTAGTAGTTGATTAAAAAAAAGTAGTTAAAAATAAAAACTTTTGTAATACAGTGTTAATAAGACTAAAAAGCATTTCTATTCATATTTTATATTTAAGCACTTTTAGATCTGTTAGTTTTGCTGAAACTTCAAACTGTGTGCAGTTACGGTTCTCTGCCTTTGGGAGGCAGTATTGCTGCATTATTTCATTAACTCACTAAAATTAGATGGATGTCGGTGGGAAATCTTTAACATTTTCAGTCGTAGACTCAATCAGAAAAAAAAAGACCAACTTGGATGCTTCAGTAACTTAATCTTCAAATCAGAATTTAATAATTATCTGTCACACAACCATTCACAAAGGATTTTTGGTCCAGATAATGTTTCATATCTTTGGGCTTATTAGCTACATATAAAACTTTAATATTTCTATAAAAATGTTCATTTAAATACAGATTTTAGTATCTTCTACAGCTAAATTGTTCTTGGTTTCGAGCTCTGAGGTCACATTGGCTTTTAGTGGTTTCCTTTGGGACTTGGCATTTAATAATTTAAGGTTCTTTGGCAGCTTTAATACTTGTTTCCATTGTTAAATCCTTTTCTGTGCAGTTGTCCAATAAAAGTGTGTTGGCCCACACACATTAAAGACTTTTGGCACTGACAGTGTCTAACAGAACAGTGTCTGGTCCTAATGGCTATAAAATACGCAGGGAATCATCTGGGAGCAGTATTTTGCAATGCTTTAAAAACATTTGGCACCTTTAAAGTCCCAGCCAGTACACTTGAGAACAGTGAAGAGTTTGAGGTACTGGAGGGTCCGGGTGATCATCACAGACAGGTGCTGTACAGCGTCACTTTGTGGCTGATCTCCTCCAGGATGCGGCGGACCGTTTGCTCCAGCTCGGACAGCTCTGCAGCTTTGGCCTCCAGGATGCGCTGGTTGGACTCGTAGGCTAACTCCAACTCTGAAAACACAGAAACACAGGAAGTGACGCCACTGTTTGTTTCAGATAAGAGTGAGTTGATACAAAAGAAAGCATGTGATGGGATTTCAGAAATGTAACTTGTATTTTTAAACTTTTCTTTTACTCATCTGATTGTATTTTTAATTTCTTTGTGAAGCAGTTTTCTTTTTCCCAATGTGACCTGACTCAAGATTAGTTGATTGGTCAAAACTATATTTGAGGTGAAATGATGACATAAGAGTGATCTGCATCAATTTTGATAATTGATTAATTGTTAATGTCATTTTTTTAAATAACTAGAATTATTGCTTCATGGTTGTTTGCCTTCACCAACCAGTCAAGCTGCAGTTTACATCCATGTCTATCCAGACTCATAATATATGTAGTGAAGGAATTTAATAAAAGGTATTACATTACAGTGGGTGGACAAACTCTCTTATCCTGTAATTTTCTGTAAAGTACAACAAACATTTGCACATCTTACCTCCGAGTCTCTGCAGCTTGCTGCTGCTCTGAGCGAGCAGATCTTTGGCCTCCTTCTGCATTTCGTCCGCTCTCCTCCTCGCCAGCAGCACCGACTCCCCTTTATCCTCCACCAGATCCTCTGCCTCCTCCAATTTATCTTTCACCTCTATGTCAAACTCCTTCACACAAACAAAGAAGTGTTACTGGGATGACGGCAGCAGATGAAAGCGTTTTGTATGTTTTTCTAACCAGGCTGATTGAAAATTGTCCTGATTACCCCAAAATTCTAATGTAAGCTATTTGAAAAGGTAAACTGTGTGTGAGACCTTCTGGGCCTCCTCTGCGTTCACTCGGGCCTGGTCCGTGATCCAGTCGGCCGTCTCCGCCAGCCGGTTCACCTCCAGGTTGTTCTGTCTCAGCAGCCCGACCTCCCTCTCCAGCTGAACCAGGCGACCTGTGGTGTTACTGAGCTTCAGCTCCGACGTGGCCGTCTCCGACTCCACCTGACACACACACATTGAAATATTCAATAATGGAAAACCGGTGTATCATCAGTTCTGTATCATTTATCAGTACATGACGCGTTAATCAGACTGAGAAAACAGGGCTGTCACTTCTGTGTGGAATTTGAAAACAAACTGATAATGAGCACAGCTGTGGCCAGATGTTACATACAAAGACAATGGAAATTAAACTGACTCCAGTCAAACCTCAAACTATGTAAAACTATCTGTCTATCTGTCTAAACTGTATCTTGATGGGTTTTGATTGTTATTCTGACGTTTTAACTTTAAGAGATCAGTTTGGCTCCGGGTAAATTGTGCTCGACATCATAATTATTATAGACAAACACATGACAAATCAGTTATTAAAACAGCTGCTAACACTCATCTCTCAATCCTTATAGTTGAATCTTGGAGGTCAGAGGTCAAACTCACAGAGAGCAGCAGATCCAGGGTGCCCTTAGTGTTGTTCTGGGCCAGTTGGATGGCTTCGTTAGCGATAGTCTGAGCGCGCTCCGTCTCATCCAGGGCTGCCTGCACCACATCTGCTGTCTCCTTCATGTTAGACGCCTGCTCACTGAGGGACAGACAGTGGAAACATTAACCCTCTGAAGTGGGTTTGTTTTAATTATAGTAACATAACTCTGTTTGTACAGACAAGCTGAGAAAACCAGATGATGATGAAGAGCACATTACCTGGCAGCCTTGGCCTGTTTCAGCAGCGTCTCTGCAGCCTGGATGTCCTCAGCGCTCTGACTGAGGATCGACTCCACGCTGGTCAGAGTGCCGACCCTGTCCCTGATCTCCTTCGTCAGCTCCTGCAGATTC
The DNA here is from genome assembly GCA_025331565.1 of Holacanthus passer. Classification (NCBI taxonomy): domain Eukaryota; kingdom Metazoa; phylum Chordata; class Actinopteri; family Pomacanthidae; genus Holacanthus; species Holacanthus passer. The sequence continues at coordinate 808,681 of JAFREQ010000053.1, forward strand.
TCTGTGGAGGTCGGCATCTCCAGAGCCAGCACCTCGTTGGCCACCGCCTCGATCACTGAAACATCTGCCTTGTCATCTGGATTATGAGAAACAAAACACAGTTGAACCTTTTTGTCTGAAACAATGCGGTGATCAACATCGGATACTTTGAGTATCAATCAGCTTTCAAACTAAATAGGTGTTAGAAAGAGTTATGGCTCAGAATGTCTCATGAATACATGATTTCTGAGCTGTCATAAACCAGAATTGACTGGGAAAAGTAAAAACATGTCCCTGTAGATCCATCCAGATGCAGTTAGTTTGCAGGTCTGTGTTTGTGGTGAACTCACTGGTGAGCAGGTCTCGTATCTCTTTGATGAGGTTGCGGAGCTGCTCGTTGCTCTGCTCCACTCTCTCTTTGCTGCGGTTGGATTTGATCAGCACCTCCATAGCGTTCACCTTGGCCTCGTTTGCGCGGTTGTTGGCCTCCCACACCTGACCACGAACACCATCAGTGATTTGCTCACATCCATCTTAAATTATTCTACAAACGTTATGATGTTCACTCACCATCCTGGAGAGCTTGTCCACCTCCTGCATTGCTGTTAGGATCTCCTGGTCCAGGTCTTTGGCTGATTTCAGAGCAGTCTGGGAAGTCGTGACGAGGCCTCCGCATCCTTCTCTGCCACACTGAGGCGCTCCATCTTCACCAACACAACCCAAACCGCCGCAGGGGGAACCAGAGCAGCTGTCGCCTTCAGCTGCACCACCACAAGTCTGCAGAGAGAATAAACACAAAGTGATTTTTGTAAACATATAATTTAAGTGAATATTTAAGTGGTTTGAGTTTGGATCTTTGTCAACTGCAAATATTCTGTCAATAATGTTCAGCATGTGGATGAAACTTTACCGAGGAAAAAAAGATTGTTGCAGCTTTATACTAACACAGAAAATAGAACCTTAATCCTTCAGTGTTTCTCACCTTCTCGCTTAGTGGAGCCAGGTCAAACTGATCCAGCTCAGTGGACAGTTTGTCTAATTTCTGTGAGTTTCTTTGATGCTTGCGATTAAACTCCTTCTGGCTGCTGCTCAGATTGTCCTCCGTGGTTTTCCGTACTGCGGCCGACTGCTCTACCGTGTTTCTGGGGTCACTGGTGGAGGCGTTGGCGCGCAGCTCCGCCATCATGGACTGTGTGTGTGCAGCTGTAATGGTGTCCATGGCACCTGAAAACACACAGGTAACTATGTAACTAAGCACATGTACTCAAGTACTGCGCTTAAGTACAAATTCAAGGTACATGTACTTCACTTGACCTCAAATCAGAATGAATGTGAAGCAATATGTTCATGAAGCACTTGTTCTCCTGTCAGTGAAAAGTTTTAAAAACACTGTTTCTCTCCTACGGTCTGCTTCCTCACCCTGGATGTTGGCGTTCTTGGCGTTGTACACCTGCTGCCTCAGCTCCTTGACACTCTGCTCCAGGTTGTTGGCCTCTTCAGTCAGTTTGTCCAAGTTTGCATCGGTGGCGTTGGCGTCACTGTGGAGAACGTCCAGCGTCTCCTCTGTCGTGTTCAGCTTTCCGTTTAGGTAGGACATCACACCGCTGAAGAAATGAGACAAGTAATGAAGTCAAACTGAAAGGTGTCTCCTACATCTTGTTAAGATCTCGATTTGTTTACATACGTGATCTGATGCATCAGCTCCTCTATCTGCTCCATCTTCACTGCAGCAGGGTTGCTCTCCACTATCTCCCTCACAGCCTTGGCGTTTCTCTCCAGGCTGCCGACTAATTCTTTATACGGCGCCGTCACCCCGCTGCTCTGGAGCTCCGTCACTTGGGCCTCCAGACGTCGAGTCTGATTGGTCAGCTCTCCGACCACAGTGTCCCAGACAGCGAAGCACTGGTGGCAGGGTTCGCAGGCGGGGAACTCACCCTGGTAGCCCCTGGCGCACTTGTCACACCTTGGGCCGGACACGCCCTCCACACAGGTGCACTGACCTGTGGCACGGTGGCACTGCTCGCTGGAGATTCCCCGAGGGTCGCAGTCACAAGCTGGAAACACAAGGGAGGAAAGTCAGGGAAAAACTGACTCCCAGAATTTCCAGGAATCCAAATTACAAGTAGCCCCAGTTTGCATTTAAGGTGACATCCATCTATCATTTGGCTTGAAATCCAAGTAACTAAAGTAATGTAACTGTTGGCCATCACTGTTGTCAAGTATAATCAGTTTGTCCATTTAGCTGATGTACTAAATATAACTTTATAATATAACTTGTAAAGCCCATGTGAGGCCTAATAGACAAGTAACAAAAAAACATGATACAGTTTAAAGACGTGATAGTTTAAGTTTTGAAATCTCCCCAGGGAAATAAGTCACTTGAAAAAAAAAGTTTATTCAACCTCCAGAACCTTCAGTAAATAAACTGAGACATGAACATGACCTTGAGGGTCACACTGACCCCCCCAAGTGTTGCACTCCACAGAGCCGAGCCTCCCTCCACAGAGGAGGAGAAGAAGAGCAGGAGGTTTGGTGTAAGTCAGAAAGAAGGAATGCAGCGTATGAGAGGCTTCCACCATCAGACTTTTATTTCTGTGATTTATGGGGCAAAAGGTTTGGGTTGGGTTTGAAGTTTTGTTTTTGTCAAGGTGAAATATTCCACCTTAGGGTCAGAACATAAATGGTGTTTATAGGCCATTTATGGAGACGTGCCACACAAGTCACAGACTAATAACAGCCACCAGGTTCGGTTCCCCTAAATCACACCACACATGCAAAGATGCCGACAAGACAAACATTTTAACGTCTGACACTTTAACCTGGACGTAAGAACCACCATCTTTAAGAGGCTTTATGATCAACGCTCTCTCACATAACTGCACTTCACTCCCACACATTTCTCAGTAACGTGGCTCAGATTTCCCATGAATCCTGCATTACTGTGTCATCTGTGCAGACAGAGCGAGCTCCAGCTGGTTCAACAGCTTAAGAGACCTTCAGGGAATACAGCGGGAATAATTCAGGATTCCTGGGTCCTCTGGGCGTTGGTGCATGACGAAAACGGGATGCCTGGGAGTTCTGGAGAACATCTGGTTCTCATGAGCAGGGAAGGAGAGGTCATTCCCAGATCCCCTCCCTCCGTTCTCTCTTTCCTACTCCCTCTCTTTCTCTGAGGGCGAGCCAGCTACTGTGAGGAGCTCATTGCTGCAGATGGACTCTCCAGCAGTTTGTTCAGCCGACAGTAAAACATTTTTGGATCAGGGAGCGATACTGAACACCAGCTCGCTGATTCACTGCTGCTGACTTGTAATCGCTGTCTAACAGCTCATTCCAAAGCCGTTTCACAGTCGCTACTGGTGCTTCCCTGAACAGAATGAGCTGCACACACACAAACACACACACACACACACACAAAAGAACAGAAAACCATGGAAAAACAATAAAGTTCTCCAACATGGTGACTCATATCAAATCCCACGAGAACGTCAAATGTTTGCAGGAGGAAAAAGAAAAACAAACGGCAGAATACAGTAGAGTCAGGATGTTCTCTACCGGTTTGGCTCTGGACTCCAGGACACTGAATTTGAAATGAAACAGGGACAGTAACATTTAAGACTCTTTGAGAGTGTTCACATCCTTATTGGGGGAACAGTGGAGGACTCACTGCCTTTTTTATCCATAGTCTCTAAACATGTAAACAAAACAACCAGGGAGTTTTTTATGGCCTAATAGTGGCAGGTTCTTGGCCAAGTCTTTACCTGACCTCAGTCAAACTCTTAATATGTTTCACACACTGAGGAGAAGAATGAATCTGAAAAAGGTCCTGTAAAACGCAGGAAGGGTTAGGTTAAAATTCAAGTTTATCAGAACTTATCATAGTTTATCACTGATTTTTTTATCACTGATCTGTCAGAACAGACCTAGGATCCTCTCTTGTCTGTTGGGTTGTTGGTGGGTGATGATGACCTACCGTGACATTTGACCTCTGGATCCCCCCAGAAGAGCTCTCTGCACTCCCGACACGTCCTGCCACCAAAGCCGGGTTTGCACGAGCACTGTCCTGTGACCTGGAACAGCATCAACACAATGAACATCAGGTCAACAAAATATTATCAGACAGGAAGTGTAGGAGTCAGAAAACCTTTGGACCAATGCTGCATGTTTTATGTCCTTCACTTACAGACACAATGGAGCTTTGTAGTTTGATTCAAGTCGCTCCTCTCAGAGAAATGTCTATTCAGTTATTCCACAGTGTATTCTGAGACTTCCTTCCCCTGATGGAGAGCAGCCAGTAAACACAGAACCTTGAAAGTTTGTGTGTGAGTGTGGGAGTGCACACAACTCTTTTCTTTATGTGCATGTTTCTGTGTATACACATGCAGGTTTGTGTGCATGAGTAAAACAGAGCTGCAGAAAAACAGAGAGAAGCAATTCCCAAACAGCTGGAGTCCATATATAAAAAAAATTATACAAACAGGCCTCAGTGATTAGATGGGTTGGTCACAGTGACTTACAGCCGCCCTCTAGCTTTGCTCCCGATGAGAACTGTTTGGAAAATGTCCTCACCCAGCCCGGCCGCATTGTGTAAGAAAAACTCTGACAACAATGGCTCATTGAGAGACAAGACTTCGTGGTGCAGCGCTGGGATTCAGTTCAGCTATACATCATAATTAAGGAGAGCAAATTGGAGCAGCTGCTGCAATGCTAATGCAGGAAATGATGTAGACGCATGTTGGACCTGGTGGTTACGGCTCTTGGTTTTCATCAGTCTGACTCACCTCATTGCAGGAGGAGCCGAAGGAGTGGACGGGGTCGCAGTCACAGCGCTGGCAGCCCGACCCGCTGGCGATGTTCCACGTATCTGCAGCGCAGCGGTCGCAGTTCTGACCGACCACGTTGGGCTGGCAGGGACACTGACCGCTCTGCTGGTTACACTGACAATCGTCGGGGGATGAACAGGCCTGAGGGACGGTGCCCACCGAGTAACACATGCACTCTGCACAGAGGAGGAAAGATATTGGTCAGTCATCAAACATGCTGAAACATATACAGTATTTATACACATACATATACTAGGTTAGTAGTCGTGTTAAGAGCTGTACTCACTCCTGCAGCTCTGAGTGGCAGCGTTGCCGTAGTATCCCAGTTTGCAGTGCTGACACCCGTAGCCCTCAGTGTGGTACAGGCACTTGAGACAGGAGCCTGTGCGGGCGTCACACGAGCCCGGGTCGTGCATGTCGATGTTGCTGTTACACTGGCAGGGCATGCAGCGCCCACCAGGCACCAGGGGGTTCCCGAAATATCCGGGAGCACACTCGTCACACCTTGCACCTGGACGAGGAAAGAAAACAGGAAGTAAATGAATGTGTTTAATCACAGTCACAGAGCAAGTTCAGTCGGGACCTGAAGTGTTGTTTGGGTTTGTAACGAGTGATATGTGAGATAAAGACATGATGACATGAAGTGCAACATGTGAGACTTTGAGCACTTTAAAAAAAGCTGCTTACATAAAAACAAGTCTGTTATGGCTAATTATTGTGAGATGCTGTGTGTGTGTGTTTATATACCTTTGTAGCCAGGGCTGCACACACACACCAGCTGGTTACTGTCAGCCAGAAGGTAACAGCTGTCAGAAAACTGGCGTCCACTGCGCGGGCCATCGGGGCACATGCACGGGCGACAGTGGCCACCTGAACCCAGCTCTGGGTCCCCATGGTAACCATCCAGACATCTGGAGGCAAAGGAGAAGGTAAGGGAAGAGACTTCATGATTCTTTTACTCTACCCCCTTTGATTTAGCTTTCTAAATCTCTTCCTGCCTGGAGGGAAAAGTCAAAAGTCAGTGATTTCCCAATGACAATTAGGCTCAAATGCCAATGTTAGTCTGTGTTCACATGATTCTACTTTTCACTAGACAAACTCCAGCGTGAACTCCTAAAAATATTTTCATGTGCAGCTAAAAAGGAACAACATGAAACCTAAACTCTTACATTACAGTAATTTGGAAGAAGCTTTCTCTTGTACATACACTGGAAGCATTTCGAGGACCAGTATGTTGCAAGAAATATTTGACATGGAGCCAGAGACTGAACCACTAACTCTATGATTAATGGCCGACCCACTCTAATACCTGAGCTATAGTCGACCACAATATGGACATAGTAAGTCAAATGCAACAGCCCAACCTAACTGGTCAAATCCACTGATCACCCCAGCCTACCTCTCACAGTGGTGTCCGGTTCGTGAACTCTCTGCAGCCCTGACACTCTCCGGTCTGAGGGTGGCAGTACTCGCTGTGGCCGTTACACTGGCACGGTCTGCACTGAGGGAAGCCCCAGAAGCCAGGCAGGCAGTGGGAACACTGGCGTCCTGTGGCCCCGGGGACACACTCACACTGGCCCGTCGCCTCGTGGCAGAAGGCGTTGAGTGAGCCCCGAGGGTCACACTCACAAGCTGAGGGGGCAACGTTTGAATCATTACACTTGTTGTTTTGGGGTTAAATAAACATCAAACCGCACAGTTACGCCCGACACTTACGTCTGCAGCCGGCGGGGGTGAACAGGAACATAGCTGGAGCACAGTGATCACAGTTTCTGCCGGCAACATTAGGTCGACACCGGCACTGACCTCCGCTGGGCTCACACACAGCGCTGAGCGAACCCTGAGGGTCGCACTGGCATGCTGGCCGACAAGACAAGGTGGAGGAAAGTGGAGATTATTCAGAATGTTATGGAAACATGGATACATTTATATTTTTTCACAAAAAAGAAATAGTGATAATAAGGAAACGTCTGCCACTGTACAAACACACACATATAAAACTATGTACCCATGGCTCCTTTGTGCAGCAGAGCAGAGACACTGAAGATGTAGTCGTTGCAGATGTCAGTCATGGGGCTTTTGACGACGCTCTGGCTGTTCTCCAGACATCGGTAGCGCTGGAACGTATCCCACGCTCCCTCACCGTCGATCCCATGGAACATGTCCAGCTCCCTGACCCGGGGTATCAGCACCAACTATAAAGAGAGGAGGAGGACAAGGACGAGGATGAGGATGAGGAGGGGTCAGGGGGAATGGAAACCAAAACAAAAATACAGGTTAGAAGGAACTGAGCTACTTTCTACAGAAGAAATAGTCCCTATGAGATATAATGACAGTGTGACACTTATAATATGTGAGAACATATTAGGGACGAACAATCTTAAACTGTCTTAAAATAGTGAAATAACCTGTTGAAATATTTGCATGGAGCCACAAATCTACAAGGGGCACACTGATGATTTTAGAATCTATAGTCTTGTCTCTGAACACCAACAGGACAATCTTTCTGTGGGACAGTTAATTTAAGATAAGTTGAGGGTTGAGAATAAATGAATCAAATTCAACGTACAGAGTCGATGAGTGTGTACGGGCTCTGGACGTCACTGACTGATGAGTAGAGAGGCAAAGTGAGGCGTATGGTGTAGTTCAGTCCTTTCTCAAAACACATGGGCCACACCAGCAACACGTGTCTGAAACATAACACAGAGTCAGTGTGCGTCGTGAACGTGTTGCTGAGCAGACGCGATGAAGTAAAGCAAAGTTCTACCTGGATCCAGGTGGAAGAGAGATGGACTGCTCGTCTCCGCTCTGGATGGAGTTTCTGCAGTGACTGGAGTAGTCTGGAGGATGGAAGATGGGACGCTGCACTTGGATATTTACTCTCTCCCACTGCTCTGGCAGCTGCCAACATTTACAGACACATATACATGTTGTTATCCCTGGAGGTATATTTACATTTATGACCTTTTTTTATTGGCTGCTCCGTTTTACCTGCGGCTCATAGCGAATAAGCACGTCATAGTCCATGGACTCTGGGATGTTGTTGATGTCGAACTCTAAGTAGGCTCCTTCTGGCACATTAACAAAGCCCATACCGGTCCACGTAGGACTGCGATCCAGGGGGTAAGGCCTCGGTACCAGCGTCACACCCTGACAGAGAAATAGATCAACGAAGCTGTTCATATCTGAATAAAAGCACCAGTAACAGATGGGAGGGTCGAATAGACCCACTCACAGGTCCATGCTTGGCGTCCTCTGCCTCGTAGGTGTAGTGATCCAGAGCGATGAAGTAGAAGCCGGACTCCACCTGATCGCAGCGTCGTCCAAACATGTGCTCCCTGCACACACACTGTCCTGAGTGGGGGTCACAGCTGTGGACAGAGAGATGGTGTTTGTTAGATATGTATCTCAGAACCTGAGAATAAAATCACATCGCCTGCTGTGATCTGACTGAAAACCTAAACTTAAAATGAATCAAATATTAATAAAAGTGGTCTTTAAACATACTTATTGTCGACAGCCCCGCCCTGGTCACAGTCACATGGTCTGCAGCCGTCCATGTCATTGGACAGACCCCAGTGCTGCGGCTACAGGGACAAGAACAGACATTTGTTTATACAAACTGCACACACACATAGATAGAGCTAAAATGTCCAAACTGAAGCTGACAGTTAAGTTTGGATCCGCACCAGACATTGATCGCAGTTATGTCCGTCAACGAGGCGCTTGCAGTAGCATCTTCCCGTGTCTGAATCGCAGGAGTCTCCTCCAGGCAGAGTGCCCACCGGGTTACAGGAACAAGCTGCCAACAAACACAACGAAATCATGAAGCAACAGATTCAGTGTCAGTCTGACTGTATATTTACACTCTGTATGTTTGTGACAAGGATTTTTAATCATTACAGATATTATAAAATAAAAAAAAAAATAATTTAATGCAAACTGAGATATTTAACTTGCAATACAATTTAGAAACTTGTGGTGTAACAAGGTTCCCAACAACAGTCGAACTAGCTGTGACTTACGCAGGCAGCCGTGAGGCCCCTGTCCCAGCCCGAAGTGTCCCTGTCTGCAGTTGTCGCAGCGCTCGCCCTCCACGTTGGCTTTGCACCGACACTGGCCTGAGATCAGCCCGGCTGCCACATCGGTCCGTGCGTCACACAACCCGCCCTGCAGAGACCCGGCTGGGTCACAGTTACACGCTGTGGAGACACATGAACGCTCATCATGGAATATAAAGATATATCTGTCTTCATATGTTCCATCAACTCAGGAGATAAGATTTCAGGACAAAATAACATTAACTTGTAAAAACATTACCGGTCAAGTAAGATATTTCTGCGTGAGAGGGGTCAAGATAACGAAAGGCGAAGACCTGCAAAAGCAGTGTGTAATTTTAAAGGTGAGCGGGAAAAGAGAGCAGGAGGCTGTGCTCATTTTACAGCACTGTTTCCACTTGCACCCAGTACTTAGCAGGTAATTACAATCATGATGAAACAACAGCTACTTTCTGCTTTTCTCTTCAAAGGCTTCATTACAGTTGGTGGGTACAGGTCCAGATGGTGCTTGTCAAAGAAAGAAAATGTCCTGGAGGAGGACACCAACATGCATTTTAACAGACTGTTCATGTAATGAGTAGAGTGGAGCACAAACAGGAACAATGCTCTCAGAGGTTACGTAGAGGTGACTTACGTTCACAGATGTGAGGGTCCCTCAGGTCTCGGTTCGGGTGCTGGTAGTAGAAAGGCGCACACTGCTCGCACTGTCGGCCCACCGTGTTGTGCTGACAGTCGTCACACACGCCTCCGCTCATGTTGCCAGTCGTCAGGTACACGGCCAGGTCGAAGTGACACGATGTGGAGTGGTGGTTACACTCACACTCTGAGAAAGACGAAGTGGGATTTACCAGTGGACTTTCTTGATAAATGACTGATGATCAAAATAGTTGGCAAAGGACAGAAAAACAGATGAAGGGAACTGATTCTTACTCTTGCAGGCATGGGTGTTTCGTCCCTCTGCTGGTCTCCAAGGCAAATCATGGTAAAAGTCTTGACAGCGCTCACAGTTTAATCCCTCGGTGTTGTGATTACATACACAGCGGCCATGGACCTACACACACAAAACAAACTGAGATCAATTACATCACCAGCCACACATACTGTAAGATTGGGATCTAATAGACCTGAAAAATCTATATCAAAATAAAGAACAAATCATAATCATAACATATCATATAGTTCTTTCACTAGTTGACTGTGATATGTGTTTGCTGTACCATTCCCTCGGCTCCAGTCGGCGCTCCATCGATCGGGGCACACTCGGAGGCGTGGCCGTAGCAGAAGCAGTTTCCGCGGACCACCATGTCGTAGAGGGAGTAGTAGTACTTCTCCGTCACCTCGTCGCGGGAGTCGAGCAGGTTGTCGCCCAACGTGTGGAGCTTGATGAACTTCATCCGGAGGTTAGTGATCTTCAGCATGTCTGCACAAACACAGGAGATTAAAGCTTTCTGTCAAACACATCTTTTATTTAACCAGAAAATGTTGTGAGTTCACTGCTTTGCTCAGGCATCAACGTCTGATAAAATATATGTGCGGCAGGTTATTGTCTTTTTCCAGGTTTCTTTCCGAGTTTCAGACCTCAAGGACGCCGCCGCTGTTCCTCACACACCCACAGCATTCACCACATACTTAACATGAGGCCTCTGCATGTGTGTGTGAGTGCGTCTCAGTCTGGATGTAGGCGAGTGTACAAAGGCCGAGTCACTTCAATGTGTGAAATTCCATGCAGTGTTCTTCCTGTCTGACCTCACACCGGAGAGGTCAGAGGTCAGAGACCAGGCTCAGCTAAAGTTAAACTCCTACAGTATGTGTGACTTTGAGTTTGGAGAAAAAATTAATCTTTGGAAATTTGTTCACAACTCCAGTAATCTATATAAGGCCAACGACACAACAATATTAGTTTTTAAAGCTGCCACAGAAAAGCTTCTTAAGGCAATTAAAGAACAGCTTACTCTGTATCCTCAGGCTGTAGGGATCCTCAATCTCAAAGGCCGGGTCCAGCACCCGAAATATCACCTGAGAGAGAAAGAGAGAGAGAAAACCAGGTGAAAGTTTGCACTGGAAGAAAAAAAGGTAAATAAGTTTAAAAAAAAAAAAAAAGAGTCAAAGGAAAAGTCACCTCTCCCTCGGTTGATGGTTCGATGTCGGAGTAACGGGAGTCGCAGATGATTTCGTCCACTTTGACCAAAGGCCCGGAGGACACGCCTGGGAAGGACGACTCACAGTCATAGGCAAAGTAACGATAAACCTGCCACGTCTTCCCAAAGTCCATCGATCGCTCGATCACCATGGCAGCCGGCCGAAACGTCTGTCAGCAGAGTCGGACAGAAAAAAAATCACTAAATCACCGGCAAAATATAAATGAAATGTTTTTTCTCCCAGTTCACTCTCATTAAACGATGTAAGACCTTTTCCGTACACACAAAAGGCTTTTCTCTTTTTACTCACTTGATATTCCTGAAGTTTATTTTGAAGACTGTTGATGCTTTTTCATTTCATTATTCAAGCATCTATCATATCACTGTTTTCTGAGTGTGATCACTTATGTAGTTGTCTGTGTGGAATGAATTTTCATCAAATCAAATTTGTGAGAACTATTTTTGACCTACACTGGCCCATTGTGAAAGGACAGCTAATCTACTAATCTTCTCCTACTGTCAGATTCCTTTTCTGTGATTCATCCTCAAAGCCAAATATTGTTTGATTTTTCATGTCATTAACATCTAGTTTAATCCTAACTTATTACTTGTTTCTTTGCATTATCATTTCACAAGCAGGTTTCTGTATGAGTGATCAGGAAACCAAGAACATTTTTCCTCTAACGTTTCATCTAGATGTATATATTAAAGGTTTTTCCCTCGGTTTAGATACAATAATAATGAACATAACCTATGTTTAAACACAGCTATATAAGGTAATGATACTACTGAAAGGATGGAGGCTGTTGATCTTCCTGCCAGCGAGTCCCAAAACAGGATGGGAGAGGACACGCATGGAAAGTTTGTCTCTGAGTGTGTTTTGACAATGATGTAGAGTTACACTGTCAATGAAAGGCAGAAATCCAGCTGGCCGCCATCATGGCCGAACATGTGACAGCAAGGATTTTTACTCGTCCTCCTCTCCCTCCTTCCTCTCTTCCCACCGTTCACCACAGATCTAAATGATTTTCCGCATTCCTCCAGCACAGCTGTCTGACGCTGTGTTTATCTCCGTGCCGTGAGTATTGGTATGATATACTGTACATGTCTGTGTGTGTGTGTGTGTGAGAGAGAACAGGCACCTTGAAGGTCATGATAAGGTGTGTGAAGTGAAACTCTGCCTCGAGGTCCAGCTGGATGGTCACATTCTCCACACCTGCAGATAAAAGAAACACAGGAAATTAACAATTAAATCTCGTTCTTCACTGATTTGCCTTCATAAAAACTTACTATTAAGCCGTCAACACACCCGAGACAGACTTTCTCACACACTCAAACATACTTTCATTCAAATATTTACAGACTCTTTCTGCACATGTTTATGCAGCTGACCGAGCTGGCGATGCCCACATATGAATCTAATCAATCTGAGCTCCAATTCTGGATCGTGTTGCACCAGCTATTCCTAAATTCTTCCCCAAGTTGACGTGTGAAGTCCTATAGGAGCGACTTCACACCATTAAAACTGAAGAAATGTCTCCGTTTGTGATGTGTTAATTGGATGCTAAGAAACATTTATAGCTCTATTAAATCAGAAGCAGTCAACCACGTAGAGAAGAAGTCACTGTTGTATTCTACAGCTAGTAAATTCATTTACAAAAAGAAACAGTTACAAGAAGTCAAACATTATATCATACTTAACTGCTGGTGATCTCTACTTATAAAACACTGGGATACATTTGAACTTAACAGCAGCTGGTGCAACTGGCTGGAAGAGCCAAGATAGCGATAGATAGAGAACTGGAGGACTACTGCGAGGGGGAGTTAGGAAATCCCAAGCAAAGACATTGTGTGTCTGCAGCTTCCTGCCGTTTCAAAGCCATCTGCACTGCTGGCCGCCGCTCCCTCCATGACTCACACCTCTGACAGATTCCCACCACACAGAGGGAACAGGGAATGTGCAGCATGAATGTGGGAGCAGAGAGGGCAGGGGTTCGTATGGGAACTGGCTGTAATGTGAGTTTTTTCAGGGCTCAAGTTGAGGATGTTACGATGGTGTCCCCCCAACTCCACACATGTTGTACATTCAAGCAATTCTTAAGTCATGTAACGGAGATCTGTTAATCAGATCAGATCAGACATTCACAGCATCATTTAGTGATCAACTGAATCAGTCCAAGAATGGTCTGAAAAGCAAAACAAACAAAAAAAAAAAAAACAACAAAATTGATTGGAGCTTGACAAATTTTCTTGTGGATCAGAGAAATCGACTGAAAATGATCAGAGTTATTCGAACTAAAGTGGCACAAAAAGGCAAACGACATCCAAATTCAACTAAGACAAGTTAAATGGCATTTATTTAACCACACACACCTCTTTAATCATCCCATGTGGAAAGAATGACTTCTTTTATTGCTCTACTTATCCACCTGGCTTCAAGGTGAATTAACTCTGTTTGTGAGAGTAAAAAAGTTTCTCATTCTCACTGTGGATCCTTCTGAACCTCCACTGTCTCATTACACGCTTCCTTTTTCCCACTTTAAAGGCCTGTGTGCGCTCAAGTGATGACACACATCTGTTTCCTATCTGCACACCTGTTCCCCTCAGCACACCTGTAAGCCCCGCCCCCTAGGCCTGCTGTGATTGGCTGCTGTGAGAGGCTCTGATCTCCTGTCTAGTCATTACTGAGCTGGGTTCCCATGAGAACAGCCTCAGTGAGAGCTCACACGCTGCACTGCTCTTCATTTGTTTTAAACCACGAGTGAACTGGAATTCGGTCCCTTTCATTCAAGAACAAACTTTTTTTTTTCTCTGTCTCAGGTATATTTTCTGGTTCTCACCGTTCTCCGACTGCCACCAGGTCTTGAGGCGGTTGGGGGCGAAGGTGGTGACCACGTTCTCGATGGTGTGGCTGACGTGGTTGCTGTCCTCGTCGTACATCTGCCTGGAGTCGCACACAAAACATTTCTTCTCCTCCTGATGGACAAAGAGTGTTAAAGGGTCAGTTCACTCATATTACAGAAAAAACACATATTCTCCATATCTCCATATCATTCTGCTCTGAGATTTCCGATGGATAAATCTTCATTAAGCAGAGGAGAATATAACTTTCCTGATTGAGTAATGCCAATGAGGGCTGCAAGAAATAATTTCTGCTTGAAAAATGACTTAATCTTGATTTTCTTTTGATCCACTCATTGATTCACGAATTGAATTGATAATTGTTTCAGCTGTAGAGCCAACATGGTCCTGACCTGTTTCATCATGGCAGTGCATCGTGCACAAAGCAAGATCTACGAAGAAATATTTTCCTAGTCTGATGTGGAAGAACTTGCCTGCAAAGAGCTCTGACCTCAACCACATCCAACACCTTTGGGAAGAACTGGAACGCCAACTGTGAGTCAGACTTTATCACCTAAAATCATCGTCTGACCTCGCTAATGTGGCCGCATGGGAGCAAATATCCAGAATATGGTGAAAAGCATTTCCCAGAAGAGTGGAGGCTGTCGTAGAAGCAGATTAATGTTCATGGATTTGAAATGAGTGTTCAATCATCACATATGTGTGTACTTCTGAGATGTCCACATTGTAGTTGGTGATGAGTGAATTCAGCGATGAACAGTCTACATCAGGTTGCTGGATGTAGACTGTGGATCTGTGTTGTATCTGTTTAATAATGTAGTCATTACGTTTGTCAGCAGGGGCCTCTCCTGCACGCCAGATGGTTTGGCATGTACACAAGCTAAACCCTGGTTCACACACATCCACACACACACACACACACTCTCTCACAGTACTGCATGGTGTGAACAAACAACACAAGTTTCTCAATCTCGCAGAGCCCCTGCCAACTACGTCTGTTGAAATGTGAGCAGAGTCTGGCTAAGTGCTTCCACTTAGCAGCGCTAGGTAGAAAAATCTCTGCTCCTTGAGGCTCACTTCCTCCCCCCTCCCTCATCGGCAGCTCATACTTGAGGACTGCGCTCATCCTCGGGAAGCTCAGAAAGGCCTCACAGTGTGCCCGCGACTTCATAAGGACACCATTCACACAGCGAAGTCGCCGAAGGGTGTTTGATAAAGAGAGAATATCTCCTACCTCGCCCCCGGCCCGCATGCACACAGGGAGAGGATTGTGAGGCAAACAGCGCTTTTATTGTGGAGAGGAATGTCTGAACTCCTACTTGACAAGACAGCAAGCAGATACTGTACATGTGCATCATCTCACACACACACACAAAGTTATCTGAATAGTTTTGATGTGGAGCTGCCACTATCTGTCAGCTGAGTTAGAGGCAATTCAGCAACAAATTTTAAGCAAACATTTTTAATCAAACCTAATGTTCTGCGTGATTTATTTATTGAAAATGAAGTCGCAGTATTGACCATGTTAGTAAGAAATAGTTAAACTTGCAACAGGAGGACGTCTGTACTGCTGAGTAATTATCATGCATTTTTATGATTCCAGTCTGGCTGATACTGTTAACATATCAGAATTCATTTAAGACTTTACTTGACTCCAGTTCTCAGTATCTCTCAATATACTTGGACACACATTTGCCAGTTAGTTTTTCTGTGTCTTATATGTGATGCTTCTTATACAGTATGTGTGAAGGAATGCATGTAGTGTATCTGTGTAATTGAGTTTTTTTTCCAAATGTTAAACATCCCACTGGAGGAAATGTGTCCTACAGGCAACACATGAGCTCTCGTTTGTTCGCTTTACTTTTTCTTTCACTTTCTGGGTTTGACTCTTGTTTCTTGTTCTACACTGTTACATGCTATATTAATAAAGTTTGTTTGCTTTACAGCCACAAAAGAAGAAATTTTCTCACTCCATAAGATTGTTCTTTAAAGTTCATGGAAACTACTGTGCAATCATGAGGTCTCTTAATGAACTAATTCTCAAACCCATCACTCAAACATCTGTATTTTGGTTCAAATCTTACTGGAAAAAAAAACAGCTCACCCATGAGGCACAGGTTTACTTTACTACCACAAGCTCAGAGAGTGTATTTCCTGTTTTGTGCTCCAGGTTCCCAGCAGCAGCTCTTTTCTCACCTCCAGATGTCCGACGATGCAGAAGCGCTCCGGCTGCTTCAGGCCGCAGGTGGAGGAGACGGTGAGTTTGTGAGCCCGGCCGATGAGCAGGTCACCTGTGGCGGGGTAACAGCTTCCCTCGGTGCAAACATCTGCAAACTCTGGCAGCTGAGCCCTGATGGGACTCCACAGGGCTGCAGAGAGGAAAACAGCTGTCAGTGAGGTGAAGCACAAAGTCCCAAACATGATCTGATGAGCCAGGATAAGAGTGTTTTAAACCAGCATCCCCCATAAAAACAGGTACTCATGCTTTAAATCAGCTCAGCCCGTCTTCTTTTGGTTACAATCATCAGAAATAATAATAAAGTAGAAGCAGAGCAAGAGTTTTTTGAAATCAGAATCCAATCCAACCCCATATAAAAACAGGCAACCCTCCCATAAAACAGCTCAGTCTGTCTTCTTTGATTTAAATTATGAAGAGAACAAGAGTGTTTTTAAACCAGAATCCCCAATAAAAACAGGAAATCATCCCTGAAATCAGTTCACTCTGTCTCTTGATAACGATAATAAAACCCAGAAGCAGAACAAGCTTGCGGTCAGTTCATTTAAATTAAAATCACATGCATTCTCTCTGATACAAAGATTGAGGTTGTGCACAACAGATGAAACTTTCCAACTTTCCACATTTTCTGACCTTTTCTCATCTTTTAACACAATCATTTCTGAGAAGACAGTGAATGATGGTTTGCATATGGTTTTCATTACATGTGTTTTGGCAACTACAGAAAATGAGATTCCACCCATTGAGCTGAAAACACATCAGAAGTTTTTTAATTAAAAAATATATATAATAAAAACATGGACTTACCCAAAGTTGTTATAATGTGTATTAGAGGCAACATTTCCAGTTGCAGAACATTGACAGCTCCTCTTCTAGATGATGTTGTTGGTCCTGCAGCTGAGACAGAGTGTGTGTGTTTGTGCATGAAGCTTCAAGTCTGCGGCAGAGGGAGTTTTCTTGTGCACCAAAAAGTGCGCAACTATGGGGTGTGGACAGTGCCTGTGTAAAGAGTACAGGCTGTATGCAGTGTGCATAGTGCCACTGATGCCCTGCCAAAGAAAACTGACATGAGATGTTACATACAGGGGGTCAGACAATATATTTAAACAGTTTAAAATGTGATATATACATTGTGTGAAGCTCTAACCTTATTTGGGTTTGCAGTGTTTCGATGTGGACTATGCTGAGGTCATGTTTCTCAATGCTAGAATACAGGTATATCTTTGTTCTTTATGACAGGAGATTGTGCCATAAGGTGGTTTTTAATATGCATGAATTGAAAAAGTTTAGGAAAAATATTGTGATTGCAAAACCGTGGATCAGATCAAGTTTTTGAACATGTGATGTGAAGTTTGAGTTGTAACTTTGGATAATAATCACCTTCCATAATGTTGTAATCCATCTTCAAATAAACCCTCATTCAGTTTTTGGGTACATCAGATTAGATTTAATCCGGTGGAACATGTCCAAGTGGCCTTGAAGCTGAATGGTAAAATGGCCGTTACACATCATCACTAAATACATTGTGTGATATTCCAGCAAACATTAGAATGTATGACATAGGCCTACACAGTAATGATGCACATATCACACATTACATTACACAGGAAACATGTTACCTGAGGCCCCAGTGTCACACATGTCACACAGGTCTTCTTGGCCGTCAGTGGCACTCTCCACACATCATACACCATCATGTCTGTTGGAAGAAGACAAAGATAGAAAGAGTGACAAACATGTGATTCACTACATAATTTAATATCTTAAATAGCAAATAGCATAATTAGGGCTGCAACTAACTATTCATTTTATTATTGATAAATTTGCTGATTATTTTTTGAGTCTATAAAATACTCCTCTGAGCCCAAAGTGATCTCTTAATGTTACTTATTTTGTCCAATCAACCTCAAAATAATTACATTTATAATAGAGCCTAACTGCTGCTGGATATTTTAGGTAAAACTGTAAATACATAAGATTATTAAATTATTAAGATTTGTTACCAAAACATCTGCTGAGTGGGATAGTGACTGTGCCCTCTGGTGGACAAACTGTGTAATTTCAACAGAGTTTCTAAATTAAACACACTTTGGTTCGTTTACTCTTGGCCAAGCTAGAGTTTGCTAAAAATAAGTGTCATGCTGATGTATTGATCAGGTTCTTGGTTATGATATTTTGGCATGTTTGCTTGAAATATGACATCAATGATAAATTAATTAATCTCATCAAACACAATTTTAGTGTCAGTTCCTTGAACATCTGACTGACTTTAGTGTTTTGAGAACTGCAACAGAAAATGTGATTTAAACAACTGAGGAAGACAGTTCAACATTACTCCAGTGTGTATTCACTATAACAATACTTAATAAATCTCTATTTATTTTCTCAACCTCGCAGAGCTCCTGCCAATATTTCTGCACTCTACTAATCAGCCAGAGAATAAGACAGTATGTAGAGATAAACATATGCAATGCTGCCTCTCTGTGTTGTTGATGAGGAACTACAACTTCAGACTTCAACAACTCAAACATGCTGTATTGTTCATGTTTAATTTTCTGTGTCTCCCTCTTCACCTCCTTCTTTAATAAAAAACATTAACTACACAAACTGCACTCCACTTTCTACGTAATGTCAAAGATGGCAAATGGCAAAGATAAAACTGCACAGACATAAAATGAACAGATGTGTAGTGCAATTAAAATAATTAAGATTAGAATAAAGAGAAGTTTAACACAGGCATTAGAACAGCGACTTACTTTTTGTTATTTGATGTCAAACCTGTGCATCTGTTTTGTTTTAAAGCTCCTACATGAGCTGAGTTGTGCCTCCTAAGTCATGTTTATATCTTCGAGCTAACGGAGAATTAGACATATGTCGTTAGGAGCATTTAGATTTGTCCATTAGAATCTTATTATTAAATCCTTCTAATTGAAACCACTGAACAAACAGCAGAGGTGTCATTTAAACTGCTCTGTTCTGCGAAGGCTCAACACATTGAAACAGTGTTTGATGAAAAACTCTCAGTGTGTGGCCACAAGTCATTTTCACTTCCTGCTGGAAACACTGGGAACAATCAATTATATTCTGAAAGTCACTTTGCTTTACCCTGTAATTGAGGTGAATTCAGCAGAGAGGGCAGTCGTTGTTAGCCGTGTGTGTGTGTGTGTTCATGTGTGTGTCATGCGTGTGTGTGGGTGGCATGAGTCATTTCAAGTGTCAGCACAAAAGGAAAGGAGAGGAAGGAGGACGGCGAAAAATAAAAAGTACTTCTAATGGAGGAACAGAGTGTTTTCTGCTCTGACGCTGGTTTTTCACCTTCTGAGGTCGGACAGAAACATAAAGTCTGTTATTATCCATCAATCACTGACGACAATCTGCTGAGATTCTGCAAAATGAAATTTAATTAAAAAATATGAATTGCCCCGGCTGAGGCCCTGTGGTGAAGTGCAGAAGAAGTTGGTAGAGACCAAGAACAGAGTTAAAAGAGAGGGAATATTCAACACACATTCATCAAGTCGCCAGAAACACGACATTGCATATTAATGTGTTCACAGCTTGTTTCCACAAGTCCAAAAAATCAGTTCTCAAAAAACAGTTTTGCAGTTTTAACTTGAGCTTCTGAACACACATTTTGTGGTTTTATGTTGCTTGTCATTTAACCAGAAATAAAGATGCGCTCCTCTAAGGAAACACAACCAGTCTGCTGTTTTTTCAGACCAATTACAGACACTCATGTGATGTTTGAAGATCATGTTAACACTTTCAGATTTTCAACAGGTTTATTTTTATATCATCATACATGTTGGTTGGCTCAATACACACAATCTCTGGAGGCGTTAATTTTTTTTATTTTTATTTTTTTGCACAGAGCTCGATAATGATGTGTTTCCCACTTTCTATTTCCCACGTCTGCTCATGAACAAAGAAAGCATCCATCCCACCGGTTATGCTTGTTTTGAAGAGAAAGATGAAGTAGGCGCCAATCAGTGTGATCAGGTGAACTACGGATTAAAACCAAAAAAATAAAAAAATACATGTAAATATTTTTACCGATAACCATTATTAAATGAACTATTAACCATTTTTACGTAACAGTCAGGATTGATAATCTGTTTTCATCCACCATTTCATGCAGAAGTCTTGTTTTTCCTCAGTTTCTTCCCCTTTTATCTGCAAACTGCTGCATTAATGAGCTAATTGTTTATTGCTGGAAATCCGTCTCTGCTCTGGCTCAGTCACACATGGGAATCAGTGTTGTCACAGGAATTAGGAAGTTGCCTGGTGACACATCTCTATTTGTAGTCTACCTATAGCTGGTGTAAGGTATCTCTGAGATGTGGTCAACTCTGATTCTCATTCTGATGATGGATTCAGGATCCTATTGAATCATTGTCACATGGCATGAAACCAAAAACAAGCTTTTACTTTGCACTATTAATATAAACCAAAAAGTTAATACAAACAACATAGAAACAGGGACGCCTACAGTATCTGTGAAATTTTTTTTTTTTGGAAAGTCAGCAGAAAACATCGATATTTTACAAATGTCCAAACTTTAGGTTAAAAAAGTACTGTTACTGATTTTAAAGAAAAGCACATCTGTCTTTGGTATAAGATGCCATACAAGGTGCTTTAACATGAAAAACAATCACTATGAAAGTCCCGGATCGAACTAGTAAAATATTTTACTTCTGAAAGAAGAAACAAGAGAAAAAACAAGTAATAATAAATTGCAGTATTTTAAGATAATTTTTATGTAAAAAGAAAAAGTAAAAATTCTCTATCCTGCCAGTTACCAACCAATTCTTCAAAAACAATCATTCTCCTGCTCTAAATACTTTTATAACAAACTGCAGGATATTGAGTACAAAATATTTGAGGTAAAATACTTAAAGAAACATTTATAATTTTAGCGTCCCTCCATGCATTTATTTATTTTCTGCAGTGCTTTCCTGTAACTGCATCACTACAGGCTTTTGTAAAGCAAAGCAACACTGACCCTCTCTCTCTCTCCTAATCCCACTCAAGTCCACTTCTGCTGTATTTGGGCAGAATTGCACCAATTAAATCGATTCTGGCTGACTTTGATCTACTTCCTTCAAATTGTGCAGAGATTTCAAAAACACACACACACACACACACACCTAAACAGCAGGGGTGAACACACTTTGCTTCTCTCTCCCCTTCTTGCAGTTTCCTCCCCTCCTCTCTCTCCCTTTCTCCTCCCTCCCCTCCTCTCTTTTCTTGGCGTCATTTTAATCCTTCCTCCCCGCTGAGAGGTACAGTAGATAGAAGCAGAGTCAAGAGAAGAAAAGAGAAAAAGGAAATACAGGAAGGAAAGACGGTTTCACTCACCTTTATTTCCAGTTCCTCCTTCCTTTTTTCTTTCTTTGTATCTGTCACTCGTTGGCTTGTCTCGCTTTTTATTTCTTCTCTCTCTCATTCGGTTGTTCTTTCCTTCTTCTTCCTCTGAGGTTTTACAGAGTCAGATGAGAGATGGGATGTGGAAATTCCTCACCAACAACCACCACCAACAGCAGCAGCAGCACTGCAGGTGAGAAAACACTGTTAGAGGATGTTTGTGCATCAAACAGTTGTTGATCCGAGATAAGAGCAGATGATATAACAGATTTAAAGCCTTTTCTCTATAGTGTTTACTTGTCACCTTTTAGGGGATGTGCTGTGTGAGACACCATTTTTTTTAGGTTTCAGTTATCGTACCTGGATTATTTATTATCTGACAGGACGTTCCTTTTTGAAAAGATTAAACTAAGCAACAGTATAAAAGTAGTTAAAATGAACAATCAATCAATCAATCTCTTCACTGATGTACTTGCAAACTTATCTAAACCTTTTCATTCACTTAGGTAAAAGTACTAATACAACACTGTGAAAACACTCAAATAAAAATAAATAAAAGTCCTACACGGAAAATGTTAAATGTAAGTATTATCAGGAAAATACACTTAAAGTATTAAAAGTACTCAATGCAGAAAAATGTCCTCTGTGACTGTTATGCTATGATATATCACTAAATTATTATTCATGCATTAATGTAAAACCAGGATTTTACTGTTGTAGCTGGTTGAGGTCATTTCATTGCTTGCTGTTTAACACTTCTATGTGTTGCTGTTGTGTTAATGTAGTCAGAGGTAGAAGGCAGCAAAGACACATTTATAGAGGTAAATGTCACATATTATCAGTTAAACTGAGTCAATAGGAAAATAATTTACCAATGATTCATCTCATTCATCTGTCTGTTTGTGACTTCAGGTCCTGCTGAGTCGTCATCAAAGGTGTAAGTTAATGTTACACCTTTAGCTTTTTCACGCAAAGCACACAAGCACGCGCACACACACACACACACACACACACATATATATAAAAGACCATGTACAACCACACTCTGCTGTTAAAACATCAGTGTTGTTTGACCTTTCTCTGATGTTTTCTGTTAATGCTAGTGACTGACTTCAATACACACAGTGGGTTTTAATGTGTGTGTGTGTGTGTGTGTGTGTTGACAGATCAGAGGAGTCTGTGCCAGAAGATGACAAATGGAAGTGAGTCATTCCATTCAGATTTTCAGCGCACACATCCAATATCTGTTTGTATTTTCATATATAAATTACTACCATACCACATATTTATACACATGAATAACATTTGTGCGTGTTGCTTGTGTATACAGGAACTATGGAGGTGTGTATGTGGGTTTTCCTGCAGACCTGAGCAACATTCCTCAAGTACAGATAGGATCACTCAGAGGTAACACACACATACTTCTACAGGTGTGAGGACCCTCATTCCCCAGCCCCTTACTCTGACCTTAACATAATTCTTGCCTTCTGAAGTTGTGAGGACCATCCAAAATGTCCTCACTATGCAGCAAGTACACACACATACACACATCCTCAATTTCCTGTTGAGTCTCCAGGGTCACGAGAGCCTGGGAGAGAGAAAACACTAACAATCACTGCATGTGTTTGTGTGTTGTTTTTATCTTTCTGACCCAAACGTGTGTGTACGTATGCAAGCAAGTGCCGTACATATATTATATATTTACTATATATTAACGTGCTACAACTACATTTAGATTAATATTTGATGTGTGTGTGTTAATTAATGACGCTGTCCTCCACAGAGAGTGAGAGAAACACGTTGTCCCTCAGGAAGCCGCTGTGGGGGAACGGACTCAAATTTTAATGAAGAGCCAGGTCTGTGCTTGTTGCTGTGTGTGTGTGTGTGTGTGTGTGTGTGTGTGTGTTTCTTTCTCTTTTCATTCATGAGAGCTATAATGTTATAATTGTTATAATGTCATGTCACTGTTTACAAAGACCATACCAGCATCTTTAATGGCATTAAAATTAAAACTTGATAATTAATTGTATTCAATATATATTTCATCATAAGAAGTAAACTAAATTCAAATGATTTGTTTTAAATTGTTTTGTCCATCATTCCAGATACATGAAATTGTTTATTTTCCCTCAAAAGTCAGCTTTTTTTCACCGAAACTGGACACCTTATCAAACCTCTAAAAATCCTGTGCAAAGCTATTAGAAATCATTAAATATGTATGCCTTTATAAATTATTATTGATGATGATCATCATCATAATAATTATGGGCAGACAGTTTCAATCCTTGATTGATCTTTATAAGTTCAAAATCAATGATCTCTGCAAGTGTTTTTTTATACCACAATGACAAGAGACAAGAAAAAACATTCAGAAAACTAAGAAAATGTGTGTAAATGGTCAGTAATAAAGTTAAATAACAGAAAACAGAACAGAAAACCCAGGTGTGTCCCTTTATGTCTCTACAGGGGATCATTTCATGCACTTATGTTTCAGTTTAACCAGATAAACATATTCTAATTTCTGGAAATTAATCATGCTGCTGTCTCTGAACTGACAGGTGCTACAGAAGAATGATATGGCGGGAAGGAGTGTATGGAGTGAGAAGAAGAAGATACCCTGCAGGCGTCTTCAGGTCCTCAGTGTTGTCATCAGGAATCCACCAAGTCTCAGATGGGAAACAGCAGCACCCAGTGGAGCCAATCTTCTCTCCCAGCGTCTCCTGTCAGGCCTTTAATGGCATCAGCTCCACCTGGACTGTGGAGTCTGTAATGGGACCAGCTGCTTTTAGACTGTTGTGCTTTTTTGGAAGCAGATGTCGACCTGGAGTCAGACTTACAAAACAGAGATGTTTTTTTGGATCGCTGCATGAAAAGGCTGCAGGTTTTCATTCCAACCATGGAGGATCCCACCGGGTGCACTTCATTTGGCCTCGGTGCTGCTTAATGAAGTGCCCGCAGCAGGTGCAACAGTGAATGTCTATCAGCTGATTAGCACAAAATGGCAGATAGAGAGGCTGAAGCTGTGCTGCAGCTCTCCTTGTTGACGGTGAATAGGATTAATTTAAGATCTGAAAAAGGTGAATATCGAGCAGGATTACATGTAAAACATATTAAAGGGTGAGTTGAGTGATTTTCATGCAACAAATCCCAAAAAAATTACCAAAACCAACAAGGAATTGATCTAATTAACAAGTCTTGTGTGTGTATCCAAAATAGTCACTAGAGCAACAAATGTGGATTAATCCACTGCTGAAAATAGTCCCCAACAAATGCACCATGTCCTCTTTTTTGAGTGATATTTTCTAAAACTAGAGTGAAAAAGTCTTTTAAAAAAATTAAATATATACGTTTTTAAAGATTTTGTAGGATCTTCAGCAGGAACTAATGAGCTTGGTGCTGAGTGCTACAGACAGGGTTGTGAGTATTATGTCCTGTTTCGTTGTTGGTTTTGGTCTTTTCATAGGATTTGACAGTAACAAAAATATGGAATATGACCAGCCTTGTGTTTTAAACTCTCCTTTATGTTATATGCAACTATTGCTCAAGCAAATCAGTTGCAAGACGTCCAAAGATGAATGTGCAGAGCTACAGTACGTGAAGGACATTTGCTTTGTTATAATAAGAAATTATTTAATGAACTTTTAAGTTTACAAAGTACTTTACAGTATAAAAATAATAACAGGATTAACAGTTTGATACTCACCTGTAGTTTGTTTGTAATGAAAACCTGCAGACTCTCTAGGACACAAACAGTAAGTGGCTCCTGCTGTGAGGTGACGTTAGTGAAAGTTTCTCCTTCGGGCATTTAACACGCTAAAGAAATGACGTATGTAACTGAACAGAGAGTCTACTGTCATTTACCCTTCGTGCTCAAAGTGAACCAGCCAGTGATGCCACATCTCACCCAAGACAGTTATTTGTTGCATAGGACATTATGTTGACTGTATAGGCTACAGTCCCTGATACAAGTGAAGTCACTTGAGGAAGAAAAAAGATTTTATACAATCTAAACAGAACTTGATGTGTGGAATCGATGGAATTTCCCTTTAAGTAAATGATCTGCTCTTTGTTCATTTATGTTGTTTCAGTAATTATCTCACTCAGGTGGTTTCACAGTGCCTGTAAATATTTTGTGTCAAGGCCTGTTTCTTGTTTTCTGTCTTTAAAAAGTAAGTTTTCCCTTAATGCTTCTTTGATGTTCCTATATTTTTCTCATATTAACGTTTGTGAATTGACACATTTAAAGACAAATAAGCAACATAGGTGTGAATATCTGCAGTTTCTCTCAGTCCTCAGAAAGCTGAATATTTGATGAGGTTATAAAACTAATCACTGATCTTAACTTTCAACACTTAAAAAAGTGGTCTTCAGTTGCAATTAAATACTTTTAATTTGAAACAAGAGTTCTGCCTTGATACAAACTTTACAATGAGGAAGAAGCAGATCAAACCACAAACTGTCAACAAAAAGGAAAAGCCAGCTGTGCCACAGGTGTATTGATACATGTAGGTGAATTTAAAGTACATTGGAATGAACTGTACGTTGCTTTACATACTGAGGTTTGTGTGGTTTGGAGATCTGACTGAAGCTGGAGAGGAGCGGTGTCACCTGTAAAGCATGTGAGGTATTATAGAAGTTCATTATGTGTTTATCACATATAATTGCATCTGAATGCACAGTGACTCACTTTCATTTAGTACCCATCTGCATTGCATGGACATTAATTCTTACCCTTTTCAAATTGTCCACAGTCTAGGATCTTACTGTGGACAAACACAAGGAGCTAAACTTTCATTCACGCTTTCTGAGGACCAGTTCCTCTCCTGCCGCCAGCTTCCTGTACAACTGAGACAGTTCATCAGGTCGTGGCATTTTTGACTCTGGTGTGCAGGGAATGTCAAAGTCTGATGACGCCTGAGAGTCAGGGAGCTCCTCCAGGTCTGATTGGACCTTTTGGTGGTTGCTCCCTTTCTCCTGAGACACAGTATTGGTCCTCAATTCTCCTGGTTCCTGCACCCTCTGCTCTGGTTGGAGTATCAAGGTGTCAGGTAAATAGGAGTCCTGGTTCTGGGAGGAATGATTTGACAGAGAGGCAGACAGGGTCAGACTGAATGTGCCATCGTTGGCAGGGGTTTCTTCATCACTGAACAGTTCGGGGGTCTGTGAACCTGTCATTCTGGAGGGGGAGTGGCTCGGGACAGAGCAGCAGGATCGGCTGTTGAGGCTGTTCTGGCTGTTCTGACTGTCAGTCAGCATCTCTGTGGTGAAGAAATCCTCCCACTTCGGAGGATTAGAGGAATCATGTCCTACCTCCATCTCCTTTTTCTCAGTTTCTTTATTATTCTCATCTTCCTTTGTCCCCCCGTTCAAATCCTCCTTTGTCAGCTTTGTATCCCCATTTCCCTCATTCTCCTCCTCCTCCTGATCCTCATCATCTTCCTCTTCATCATTGGACTCGGTGCAGTCCACAAAGTTTCGTGCAACAGGCTGCGTGTCTGTGGTCAGAGGTAAAGATTCCTCCACAGGCACAGGACGTGCTGTTTCCTGAGGATTCTGAGCTTTCACTAAGATCAACAGATCAAAAAGTCAATTAACAGTTTCGGGGTTTTTTTTTCCATTATTATTTACTAAAGAGAAGGGAAAGTATTTATTCACCATTTTCTATTTCCTGGTTCAGCCCAATCTTCTTCCTCACTGGTGCCAAGTCCAGACTGTCAAACAGTCCGTCATCGCTGTCTGAATCTGAATAGAGAAAAAAAGGCAATACTTTAATGAGACATGTGATGAAGTAGGCCTGAGCAATGAAAGGACAGCGATATTTACCAGTGGCAGACACTTCATCAACAGCAATAAGAAAAGGTTCAATAGAAAGTTCACTCTGCTGTAATGTTTTGGCCACCGCTTGCATTCACTTTCATAATCCTCCACAAACAGTTTCTTTGGTTGCATTGGTAGCAATAATAATAATAATAATAATAATAATGATAATAAGTCAATTTGAAAAGTGCAATTAAGACAAATAGACAACAAATTTGCAAGTCCTCACACTCTTAATTTCATTTAAAACATTAAAAGAAAAAAGTGGTTTAATTCAAAATTACCAAAAATAATATCAACTGAAATGAAACTTTTTTGTAGATTGTAACTTGTTTGCTTAGTCATGCTGGTTACTGCTGCACTGATGCACATACTTGGGTTTCACAAGAATAACTTACATCTACAAGTCTTAAATAAGCCAAAAGAGGTTATGTCCTATTAAATCATATATAACCCTTTTAGTATAACAGGTTTTAATGTATTCAAACGCTTCATACCAGTTACACTTAGCACACAAACACACTCTGAAAAATTGAAAAAAAAAATAATTTTGAAAATAGTCATATCAATAATACAACATGGTGCAGCAGGAAAAGTTAGTTCTAATCAAAGAGCCTCAAAGAGAAACACCATAGCAGACCAGCAGCCCGTGCAGCTACGTTAACTTACGTGCAGTAGCTTATGAAACAAACGAAGAACAGGCAACGGCTATTGACCTACTGTAGAGTAAGAGGCTATCCATCACATGGGCTGGATCCCACCTCAGAGACATCAAGGGCTTGGAAGCAGGGGAGAGCTCTTCAGCTGTGTAGCCTGATTTATCTGTTTAGAGATTGGGATCCATCTCTAACCCAGAGTTCTGTGTCGCCATGGACTGTTTTGCTTTTCCATAAAATTAGCGGAATCACATCAGTTCTCTTCCAGTAGTATAACTTCATGAGACCTGTTTTTGACTGCTGCATGAGTGTGTCCTCTGCTGGAGCTAATATTATAATTCAGTCATTGATTCATCCATCTTTCAATTAGGTGGCACTCACAAAATGAGACGGTACAGGCCTTTCCATCCCTATACATATGAAGCAAACAGTGCTTCTTGTATTTTGTATTCCTGCTGGAAAGACCTACCAAACTCTTAGTAAATAATATGCACAAACAGCAGAACATTCAGCTAGTTCATATGAAGCACACAGTTGATATTTCATGGTGACCAGTAAACAAGCATCACAGCTACTGAGACATATGCGGAGCACCTGTTGTGGTAATGTATGTCTGTCTCACCGTATGTAGGTCGCTCCACCATGCTGCGTTTGAGGACTCCCAGAGGTTTGTATGTAAACGCTTGATCTGACTGGTTCCTGCACATCAGCTTCAACCTGTTGAAACACAGAGTGTCAATATGAACAAACTGACTATATTTCTTACATTGTTAAAACAGTGGTATCACAGATTAAATGTTATCTCATATTTTATCTATGTATTAAATTTGTCTTTCCTTTTATTGAATTGCAAAGGCCTGATGGGAGGGAGACATTAAAAGTTATCAACAGCACACTAAACACATTGATATAGTTTTGTCCAACCAACAGTCCAAACCCAAAGATAGTCACTTCACTATGACAGAGGACAAAGAAAAGCAGCAAATGCTCACAACTGAGAAGCTGAATAGTTGGTTGATTTAACACACTTCACTCACATTTGTGTAACCTCAGTCAGACTCCGTCCCATAGGGATAACACTGGGGTAGATGTTGGTCGGCCGGAGGTAAGAGAGGAAGTCTTTAAGCTGAAATTATACAGGAACACTGTGAGCATCAATATATGGAAATGAGGAGAGGAAAGAAGGACAGAAGGAAAAAACAGTATGATTGTAAAACATTATTAGCTGAGTTTTAGGTACATAACTACATCACATCAATTAAAGAGAACATTAACAGGAGCAGAACTGATTATCAATAAAAGCTTCTATTAGACTCATGTATGGAACAAACTAATACACTGTTGATGTCTAAAGTCTCTTTTTTAATAATTTAAATTAAAAAAAAAATGTACCTCTGAGTAGGAAGAGTGGAAACTGAAGCAGGCTCTGAAGGAACTGGCTCCTGTTCTGGAAAAACAACAAAAAGTCATGTTCAGCTCTCATAAACCAAACTGTGATTTATAATGAATTCTTCTTTCAGTGGCTTTTTAGAACAAGCACGTAAATAACACAAATAACACCCTGAGACATCTGAAGCTGCTCTCACTTTATTATAACGTTGGTTTTCTTCATTCTCTCTCCAAACCACATGGTGGAGGGTTTGATGCTAATGATACGAAGAGGAGTCCCGTCAGAGGCTGTGCAACCACACGGCAGCCTGTTGCCTTGGAAAAACTCCTCATCCTGGACACACACACAAATCAGGACAAATCTTGACACTTTGAAAAAAGTTGTTTGAACATTCTTGGATCTGGACAAAGTAAATACCATGACTGTTCCACAGGGATTGGTATCTTAGGATTTTATTGATACTACTTTTATTGATAATGTTAACGGTTCTTATTTATTACTGTACAAAACAAACAATCAATTTAGAGCCTGATTAGACTGTATCTATATTTTTGATATAACAAGACATTATCTTTAGAGCAGCGACATCAGTGTTTACAACAGCAAAGTCACTATAAAAACTCAATGGTATTAAAACAAATATTAAGTTAAGAATATGCTGTGATGTGTGCGTGAGACATAAAGTGGGACCTTAGGGTGTCGGCAGGCATGGATCTGTGTCCTGCGGTCAGTCGTCACGTAGCTCAGGATCTCCGGCATCTTCTTGAACATCGCCAGACTGTTGACATGGATCTGAGAGTATAATTAAACAATAAAATATATCAACATTTAAATGTGCTTTAGTAGAAGATGTAGATACATAATGTATGGATTTGTGCAGGAAAGGACATATGGAGGATGTGTACAGAAACAGACTGTGTGTCTGTACGTTACCTGTGTGTCGAACTCCTCTCCCAGGTTGGTAAACAGATACTCATATCCATATGCAGCTTTACAATTGAGCCACACAACATGATATGAACTCTGACTGATCCAGTTTCCAACAAGCTCTAAGATACCATTCAGACAGGTCTCCTGCACACGCACACACACACACACACACACACACACACAGATAAAGAGAAATGATATATTCTATCATCATCACTGTCAGGACCTACAGTAAATATCCCTGCTGTTCCACAGCCACCAATCCTGCTCCCATCCCAAAAACTTACCCGAGTAGGGATTTGGTAAAATCGTGGGTCATAGAAAGTTGAGTCCAGATAAACACTCTGAATATCTTTCACTCTGCAAGTGAAACAGGAAAAATACAGAGAGATGTAAGTAGGTTTAGCTTCATTTAATGTATTTTCTGAGTTAGTTAGTCCTGTTGGATACATTTGTTATGGAATATGTTTATGTTAACTTAGATCTAATAACCTCTGACTTTTCTGAAGAAATTATCAAATTCATACACATTCACTGTCTGGTTGTCCAGAACTGAAAACAGTGAATCCGGTTCACTGGGACCAACCTGCTGCCAGAGTGCAGATGTTCTATTCTTGAGGTGTCTCCAGCAGCCAACCTGAAGTCTCCTGTATACAACACATTTCCTTGGGAACCTTCAAACAGGAACCTACACACAGACACACACATTTTCAGACTTAAACATTTCTTGTTAAGATGTCTTCACAATTATTTTTCTGGCATGTTGTATTGTGGAAACATGTATAAACAAAGACAGAAATTAGGAAGAGTTCAAAAATGGTTGGACTTGCATAACTGAGCCGGGACAGTGACCTGCAGGAAGCAACGTGACCACAATATCTTCTTTCTGTCAAACAAACACCAAGCAACATGCTTAAAAGAAATCAGTGAGAAGGACACTACAGTGCAACTGACGGGCTAAATCTAGACGTCTGAGTGGACCGACTATTAAACTTTGGGAAAACTAGGAAATCTTTAGTTGTTACCTCTCCAGATGCTTCATCAACCAGAGAAATCTGTGTCGGGCTCTCCAGCTCCAATGGAACCTAAAACAGATCATTCATCAAGAGAGAAAGAAAAAATGATAGAAACCCACGGAGGAAGAGACCATACTCAAAATACCAGAATGCAAGACAACCATACGTGATATGCTTTGTGTAAAAGCCAGAAACTACTCTCGCATACACAGGGAATTAAATGTTGAAATAAATGAGTCAAGTTGAAAATGAGTTGTGGTGGTGGGTACATTACTCCTTACAAAACTCCTTTTTACTCCTGGGAACATTGTAAAGCCATGAAATGTACAAACATCCAAGCATTTCATGTTAATAAGCAGATATATCTTGTCTATCTTGACAGTAATGGAGGGAACTTACAATGTATTCCTCCCAGAAAGCATACTTGGGATTGCTCAGCAGAAGTTCTTTGGTCACGAAGGAGCAGTACAGCCTGACTGTACGACTGGAACCCAAAGAGAATATAGCATCAGGTCAGCAAAGACACACACATACGCACATACTCAGATTAACTTAATATATGTGTATACTGCCATTACAGCTGGACCAAGGCACAAGTGAACAAAGTGGCTGCTTCAAGCCCCACAGCTGCTGGGAGGCTCCCAAATGAGCACATTTCCAGTATGAAATCCTCTGGTTTGGCTTATGTGTCTTAATAATCTGTAACCACTGTAATTGTTTCATAATTGTCACAGTATCAATATGAGGCTACAAACAGAGTAGCCTGTGAGTCAAAAAGGTACATTAAGCTCCCTCTTAGTATTTCAATTAAAACTCAAAGCTCAAAGTCTCAAACTGTTTTCACCTGAACTGCAGTTTTCTCCTCAGTTTTCGTCCCTTCAGTCCTTTCATGTGATCTGTTGAAAGCGATGACAGAGATCAGACAGATGAAGAACAGGAATAATCTGTTGTTAAAAGGCTCTGTGAGTTGTAAATATTATAAATTTGACTTAATATTGACATTCAAGTGTAGGCAAATGATGCTAGTTAGCTAACAACGTAGCTCACCTTTGTGACAGTGGGATAGGAAATATGCCCGGGCATGTAAGTTCTCCCTGTCGAAGCGGTCCAGAGAAATGGTGGGATACTCCTTCATTCGACCTAGAAATGAACTCATCTTGATGCTGAACTCTTCGAAGACTCGTCTGAAATTAATTAACAGTCGCTTCCAGCTGTGAGAGAATATTTGATTAACATCGCCGGTGTTTGTTTGTCCCGCCCACCAATTTCAGTTCATCTTCTTCGTTTGTTTTTACGGTTGTTCGGGGGTATTTTATGGGTATTACCGCCATCTAGTGTCTATTGATATTTCGGCATTCCTTTCTTGAAATCCAATCTTTAAAAGGGGCTTTACGTTTTGCGTAAAAAACAACAAATTATGATTTTCAATTTTTCTTAAAATACTAGATTGATAATACTAACAATATTGCATAAAAACAGCCTAAACAGTTTCTTTATTAGTCTGCTACTCACATCCTGCCATGTCCTTTGGCGCCATCTTCTGTCCTCCAGCGCAGAAGAAGAAAGTTCACCGTAACCAGGCAACCAAAGAGAAGCTACATATAACATTGTTTGCTAACTCGAGACTGAAAAGCAGCTATTTTTTTTTAAAACTAATGTGAGTAAAGTGTTGACATTCTGTTCATAAATTAATGGAGATATATTTTTAATTAGTATATTAGATTGTGAGCTGTTTTCAAGTGTTTTCAAAGCCGAGGTTTCTTTTTCGTCTTTGTAGTCGGACACGCACGAAACTCGCTTTAAGAATGTTGTATTTTAAAGTATCACGGCTTTTAATTAAATATAGAAAGACAATAGATTTACTTTTTAGATTTTCCACTATTGTTAGTGTCCATTCTTTAGTTCGGCATACATTGCAATACATCAAGCGGCGTTTATTTTTGGTAAAATCTCACTTTTTATGACTGATAAGCCTGTGACAGTCATAGTCTTCCTCTTCTAAAATATGTCAGTCAGTCATATGTCATTTCTATCTAATCAATGCCGTAAATTTTTTGTCAACAAGGTGCTGCTTGGTGATCATTGATTATCAGAATATCCAATGTAATGTTCTAACAAGTGTCTTTCTTAAGAAAATCAATTTCCATTTTAAGGCATTTTATTGTCCTATCTTGCCATCAGAGGCCAGTTTGTTGACCAGGAATTTAATTTCTGTGACATCTTTCAGCATCACCACCATGTCCTGTACTACTGATAACAACTCTAAGCCAAAGTCCATGAACAGAGCCAAAGGATGGACAACAGAAGTGGAAAACTTGTTCAGATTCCAGCAGGCGGGCTACAGAGATGAACTGGAGTACATACAAGTCAAACAAGGGGCCTTGGTAAATACTGTAATCCGAATGTGGTACTAGATGCGTCATTGATTCAGAGAGAGGATCAAGGGAACAAGATGTGAAGTTCGGGAATAAGGGAATGACAATGTGGAACTTAAAATTAACAAGCTATTGATCATTTCATAACTTTCAAACTGAGTATGTCTCCTCCAAAAGTAAACTAACTTCAAACAATTTCAACTTGGATCCAAAAGTGAGCAGATCTACTACTTTATCTAGGAAATAGTTACACAAACAACAGCTCCATGGAAGACTGTCTCAGTTGCCACACACTTGTGACCTGTGTGATGCTCTCACAAAGAAATTCCTCCCAAACACTTCACAATCACAGCTTGTTCCCTTGAAACTACATGTATCTATCAGTACATACTGTACTGGCACGCAGTACAAAAAATACAATGTAAATTGGGAAGAATTACGCTGTATGTTGTGGACTGTGATCTAAAGTATTACCATGTTATATGAATGTAAGAGGTACAGTCAGTCATAAATATCATCCGTCTCTTTTTCTGTCACAGATTGACAAATGGCCAGAGACCGGCTTTGTGAAGAAGCTCCAACGTCGAGACGACACATTTTATTACTACAACAGAAAAAGGGAATGCCAGGACCGTGATGTCCACAAAGTCAAAGTCTACGCATATTAAGGTGGACTCCAACCATTTATCATTATGATACAACAGTAGCCTGTCAACACACACCATGGGAAGAATGTGGCCTCTCTGTTTTCAATAAATGGATTTTTAAAGTGCATAGACCTGATGTGTGATTGGGTTTCCACAGGGTGAACATGATTATTTCCCCCCCATATGATTTTGCTAAAGGAATAGTTCACCTTAAAGCCATGCGGGTCTTCTCACTCCCCATTACTGTGTAAACCTGACTGAAGTTTATTACACCCACAACTTTCAAAAACATTTTTACTGCACTAAAAAGCTGCCACAGTAAGATGTGTGCATGATATGACTAAACATATGTAAGAATATGAGGTAAATATGTTGGACTTTTGGAGCCACAGTGGGATAATCTGACAGCAAATATATATGGAAAGGGTTTTTTTTTAGTTAAGGAGATTCATTTCAGGAATTAAGTAATACTTCAGTTTAAATTACATCATTGCAATAATAACCAAACTTTTTTCTTCTATATTGAGCTACAGGGTTCTTTTGCTGGGATTAAAGGCTGGGCCTGTCACACTCTCCTCATGTGATGGTAACATGAGGGGTGAGATTACGTATTTACCCCACTGGCTCTCAGATCTGAGGTTTTTCCTCCAGATCAAGGACACATTGCTTTGTTTAGCTGCCTGAAAAATTAGGATGTATTAACATGTTATTAGGAATAAGTTGACCTCCTGGTGCTACACAGAGAAATTTAGAAGCTGTGACTGAACCCTGCTGCACCACAAACAGTCCTGAGAGAGCAAGACAGGTGGGTATTTATACTTCATATTATATTCATAACTACATAAAGCAATAACTAGACCTTTTCTCTTTTATGCAGATCAGGACATGTTTTAATTCTTAGAAACTTGTTGCTGGTAAAATAAATTGCATAGTATAATGTGGTTTACAGTCTAATCTTGGTTCTACTGTGTGTCCTCAGAGAATGTGAAACAAGAGATCCTCAAACCAAACTCCATTCAGAATTTTAGCGATTTAATGTGCTCTGCTTGTTTTTAAAGTTAGTCATGTTAAAAATAGACACACACACACAGACAAAAACTGACTCCACCTTGACCTCTGCTTTAATGTATCTCATTTTTATTTTTCATTCCTATAAAACAGCTGTGGGTAACCAAAACACTTACAAACTGTGGGTTGCACAGTTAGTTCCATGGTGCGCCGCTCTTATGCCAAACTTCGTTCAAAATATTGACGATTTAACGTCCTGCACTTGTCGCATAAAGAATGTTTGAACTGTTTACACAAATCACCAAACCTCCTTATTAAAACATACTGAAACTTTAAAATAGTTTGTTCTGCCATTGTCGATGCAAATGTGAAAAACGTAAACAAAGTGGCACTAAAAGTTGATTTTTGTAATAATTCCGCCTAATGATCGCTATATTATTCAATCAATTGCAATCTAGTATTTCCAAAAACGGATCTTGAGTGATAATTCAAATTTTTTGATTTGTAGTATTTCTGAATATAAGCGTTGTTAAATGTCTTGATTTTTAAATGGAGTTTGGTGAGTGGAGCTTCTGTCGGCCGAACATTAACTGAACTCGCCTTTAACAGCTTGAACTGAAGCTACCGGGCTTATTCCCTTTAATTGACACTCGAGCCGACTGCTCGTCTTTTCTCAACTTATGTTTCCAGCGGAGTCACAACGGAGGCTGAGAGGTCAGTGTGCCGGTAAACCGAGGGGTCAGAGGGTGGAAACACCGGTTTATCAGCTCATTTAGCAGTTTCTTGTACATATGTTGATCCTTCTCTTACAGTTTAGGAGCTGTCTGGATGGTTAGCTTAGCTTCGTTAGCCACTCTTTAGAGTTGGCCTTGTAACGGGTGAAGCTCAGGTTAGCTAACAGCAGTCAAGTGTTGTCGTTTATAGTCGTCATTTTATTCCTCATTAAAAGTATTTATATCAGTTTATTATATATGTTTGTTATGTTGTTCCTCCACTTAAATGTAGCATATGTTTGCTCAGGTAGCAATTAGCTCTGTCAATAACTTACACGGCTAACAAGCTGTTTGGGTAAAGTTAAAGGTATTCGGTTAGCTCTTGCTAGCAAGGTAAGCTAATTAGTAATCAAGCTAATTGATGAGGTTGTCGTGAGATGTCACGTCTTGTCAGCTGTCACACAAATGCTGGTTGCTGTGTCATGTTGGTTGTTGAGATTCAGGTGTGTTGCTGCTTAACTTCCTCCCTTTAAACATGCTGATTATGTTTTGACTGGAGCAGGTCGATATCTTATTTTATTATCTTTTTGTTTGCTAAAGGATATTTGCTCATAAGTATATTAGATATGTATTTGCATGAGGGGAAGGGAAGCATGGCATTGAACCAGTTCTGCATGTTGACATAATGTTTGTTTGGATCACACATCAAATACACCTGAAACCAGGATGTCTGCAGGTCTTTAAAATGGTCTGAATTCACTAAAATCCAATCTCTACAATTATCAAGCCACCAAAGTTAGTCTTAAATTTTAATTCATTATTAACCTTTCATTTGATTTTATATATTTGTCAGAATTAGTTGTAGAGCTGCAACAATTAGTCTATTCATTCATAGATCAGCAGAAAATTAGTCTAATGAGAGTAAATTGAGTTTTGGACTGTTGGTCAGATATTTGTTGGTTTGTTAGTCTTCTGTAATAATAAAGGATTGGATTGTCTGATGTTCCTGAGAACTTGTATTGAGCATTTTTGACGACTATTTTGACATTTCATAGCGTGAATGATTAATCGATTAATCCAGAAAATCATCACCACTGTTGGAAAATGACTGGATGAATAACTTTGTGTTCCTGATTTGCTTTCTTTAGATACAGTCTCAAGCTTTACTCGAGGTGTCATTACACTGTGGGTTGTCGGCTCACGCATGAACCAAATATCTTTCTTCTTAGCTCAGTTAAGTCGTGGGGTCTCTTTTTAAGGAGCCTAGTGGATCACAAGGCTCTGGAGGAATGTAGCTTTAGGCCAGTTTTATGCCAGTTTATAACGAAGCTCTTGTTTTCCACCGTGTGTTTTCTGCTGAGAAAGCTCTGCGAGGGTTTGATTTCCTTTCCTGCTGCCTTCTGACCCAGAAAGGAAGCAGCAGCTGCCGCCTTTGTGAAAGCGGTTGTTTAGTCTTGTGTGAAGATGTGGTGTGAAACTGTAATGTTACAGAAGCATATTGTAATCGGTTGTCATTCCCGCCTTCAGTGAGGTTGCCCTCACAGTCATGTACTTCATAATCCTCTCTGAAATTAGAAATAGGTTAACAGACTTTGGTTTTGTTGTTTCGTTTATATTCAAAGTGTCTGAACATGAGCTGATGCCCCCAACTGTGCAAACTGAAATAGGATGTGCGTTGGTTTGTAACAATGAGCTGAGCCTCATAACGCTGGCATAACGTCTGGTTGTGTCATTTGTGGAATATTATAGATTTCTGAAATTTCTCAAGGGAAGTTTAGGAACATATTCTAGATGGGCCTCTTCAGTTCTTGGCAGAAATGAACTTAAGGCTTTTTATTTTTCAAATAAACACTACTACTCAACTACTATGTACAATGTGAAGTGCTGCAGAAAGTAATTTGTGGATTTCTGAATCAGGGTTTCGACTGTCAGGCTGAAAAGCACTGGTTTTGTTGGGGTTTAGGTTTTGTAACTACAGGTTAAAACATTGGATTAATTAAACCGTTAAACACAAAAACTAGACCTTTGCATTGTGGCTGAATCAGGATGACTTCAGAAGTGATTTCAGCTTCCTCTTTCAAAAAGTTGTCATCAACATTATCGCTATTCTTTTTTGAAAGATGGAACTGACTTGTGGTTGTTATCACACCTGAAAAAAGAGGAAGCGAAGCAGAAAAAACTACAATATGAATCTGTTTTCTGTTTTGACCAGCAGTGTTTGACTTCCACAGAAAGAAAACCACCACCTTCCTGTTAGAGAACCAGTTTCTTCTTTATACGTTTATGTTATGATTCTGTTATTGAAATATAAAAAAAAAGTTCCAAACAGTAAGAACTAAAGCAAAAATAACGTCTTTGTGAGATTCATGAGTTTGTTATGGGGAATAAATGTGCATGTTGTGTATAAATATAAATCATAAATATATTATTAAATATAAAGACATACATTTTACGTGATGCTTAAAAAACGTATCCTCCCTGTATGAGTGGAAACGGTGCTTTTCAACAGCATGTGATGTTGTGATTGGACTGTTCTTTTTATTGCTTTGAAAAAGTAAAATTAAATGGAGAAATAATGAAACGCAGGATTTTATGGTTTTACAATCGAGGCAGGATGTTTTTGTGGTCTGATTGTGGGGCTCTTTCATCGTGACCACTTCCTGTGTTAAAAGTTTCTTTTCTTGTTTCACAGGTAAAGTAACTAACCTACGTGGCCAACAGAGTCCAACACCATAATGTCCCCATCAGTCTGTAGACACTGACAGCTTCCCTGACACTGTGCTGAGGGAGGCAGCTGGAAGCTAGCATGCAGCACTGGCCTGGCGTTTCCAGGAGGCGGCGCTGCTGAGAGGTGAGTGGTCGGTGCTGAGCGTGTGTCTGCCGAACCGGCCATGGATGACTTCACCACCAGGACGTACGGCACCAGCGGCCTGGACAACAGACCTCTGTTCGGGGAGACGTCTGCACGGGTAGGAGCCTGGAGGAAGGCTGTTACTCTGACGATCTGGACCTTTTAATACTGGTCATAATGTATTTTCTGCCTTTATTCAGTATAGATTTCACTGTTTCACAGCAAAAATGTGAATAATGATCACTTTAATTATATGATACCTTTCAAACAAAGTTACAAAGTGCTTTAGAGTAAAAAGAAATAATAAAAGTACATATAATCTAAAATATTAGATATAAATGTGTTTAATATGAAGGAGAAGAATGGTAACAGGGCACTAGTGGTTTCAACACAATCTTTGTTTTTTTCATTCATTGCTTGATGTGTCAAACTGTCTTTCTGGTAGGATCGAATCATCAACCTGGCAGTGGGGGGATTCACGTCTGTGGTTGTTTTAGTAAGTACAAATCTTCTGCAGCATCACTGGTGTATATGTATGTATGTAATGTCTCCTTTCTTGTTTTTTACAGTAGCTTCCTGAATCATTTTGTGAAATCAGGAACAAAAATCTTTCAGTTGGAGACAGTTTCCAAAGCTGTCGCAGTAACATGTCATACTGTGTCATGTCACAAAATTGTTCTTTCTGTCACCAGTTCCTTTCATTTTATCTGTTCTTCATGACTAAAGTGAATTTTATCTCCTGGAGATTGAAGCTTTTGTCTTCAGTTATCTCGTCAGTGAAAATTATATTTCATCTATATTTTAAACTTTCTCTAATAAACAGGCACCAACATGTACAAAGAGTTATAGGAGAAATGGCTCTGAACTCTGCTGTATCTTTGAATGCAGTGACTGTATGTAGAGGCATTTATGTGCCTCTGCTTGGAATGCGTTTAGGAGTACATTGTGTGGCATATTTGCTTTAACACATCAAGGACCCGTCACTAATTCGTTTTCTGATGTTTTATTTTCTTATTCAGCTCATGTATAGTTTCAGAACATTGATTAGTCAGCATTAAAGCATCTTAACAGGGCTTAGCTGTGGCTCCGTGAAATCTACTCATATTATGGTCTGAACAGAATCTCATGTCAGGCCTTTTTCATGCTGAAAATCAGTTTTCTAGTCTGTAAAAATCTGCACATCTGACTTTGCCTACTAACACAAGAGGAAAGGGGAGTTTGCAGTTAAAACAATGACTCAACTGTTTTTACTTCTCCCAAAGTAAAAAATGTTACTACACTCATGGTTTTTGTCCATTTCCCGACTTTCTGTAGTAAATCACCGCACAGCCACGCCTCCAGTACTGTGTGCTCCTCTTTAAACGAGCTCCTTTCAGACACGCACCATGTTATATCAATGTGGTTGCAACTGTACATGTTTCAAAAGGCACTTCAATCACTTTTATATAAAAGCTGTGACGGCAATTTGATTTAAGTTGGACATTTTTGTAAAACTTTCCAGTTGGCTCAAGTCCAAGTTGACTGATGTCACATTAAGGTTACAGCAGCACAAGGTTTAATGGACACAGAGAGAGACTGTTTGTGTGTCTTGTCCTGCCTTTGAGAGAAATCTAATACATTTATCAGAGGTGCAGAATTCACCAACTCGAATCCTAGAGATTTTTTACAATCTTTCTCAAGGAATTTTAGAAATTGAACATATTTAAGTGTCTTTATTGTTTGTCCTGTTTTGTCTTCCAGGTGACTGTTATCAGTTCATTTGTGTTCCCCTCGTTGCCTCCACGACCACTTAATGTCTTCTTTGCCGTGTGCATCCTGTTAGCCTGTGGATCCACCATAGTGCTGGTAAGAATATTGACATGTTTGTTGTGCAACAGATAAACACCTGTTTTCCATCTTTAATGTTCATTATAGTAACTGAGAAAGTGCATCAGAATGACAGATACAGCACAGACTTTATTCCTTAAGTCGATGTTTCTGCAACATCATGCCTCATCAGACCTTTCTATTAAAGGTATTACACACTTCTGTATGTAAATTCATGTTTCTCCCCCTCAGATATTCTGGTACCGGCAAGGCGATCTGGAGCCTAAATTCAGGAATCTGATCTACTACATGCTGGTGTCCATCGTGCTGCTGTGTGTATGTGCCAACCTCTACTTCCACGATGTCAGGTAAAGGCAGGGACGAGGAAGAGGAGGCAGAAGAAGGGAAGACATGGCCTTGACGGATGGAAACACACATGGAAGGACTACGTGGAGAAACAGATGGACCAACTTACAAAAACAAAAAACTCATCACACACTAACTTGAATGAATGAACCTGCAGCAAACTGACACTCCTTGGACCAAAACCAGTGAAACTTAATGGTTCCAGAGGGATGAACACTGTCAGACTTGATGGTGCTGAAACATAATGCACTGCACACACACACACACGTGTCACAGTGAAATCATGATGTGCTGTTATAGGCCATAAACCTGCCAGGAGACGCACAGCTGGAGGATGAACTTTGACTGGAAACAGGCCTGTTTACATGCACATAAACATTACATACGGTCTCTCACAACAGCAAGCACTTATGGCAGAATACGATGGGTTTGATATAAGTAGGATATGATGATGCAACAGTTAAAGGAAAAATCTGCTTCTTGATCCTGATATTGTAGGTCCCATCTGCTCTATGTAACGTTACATTGTTTTGAATTTCATGTATATTTTTCATGTCTTTCTTTGACCTCCATTTGCAAATTAACTATATTTATGGTATGTCTTTGAACCACTGTCAGAAAAAAAGGGGCAAAATGTTGATTTCAGTCATTGCAGGGGCATATTTTTAAACATCTTAATCAT
This sequence comes from Holacanthus passer, assembly GCA_025331565.1. Lineage (NCBI taxonomy): Eukaryota > Metazoa > Chordata > Actinopteri > Pomacanthidae > Holacanthus > Holacanthus passer. Next base: position 850,392 of record JAFREQ010000053.1, read on the forward strand.
GCTGCATGATCAAGACACAAGCTTCTTCAACATTTGTTTTTCAAGACCAAATTTATGACTTCACAATCATTCCAACGTTGGTCCAAACTCCAGCAGCTAAATCCCCAATTCGGCTGCCTGCTTGTTTAATGGTACATTCAGGGTCAGACAATATCACAATGTTGGATCACAGGAACTGGACCAATGAAAAGCCTCTGCAGAGTGTAAATAATGGAAGCTGGACATATGAAATTTTATACTACATACAAGTACTTTTTTCCAGCTGTGAGCAGCACATCCAGTTCCTTTTTGCATTGCATTGTGGGCAATATTTTGCATCAACTTCTGATCCAAAAAAAAGAGAAATGAATGAAAGGTATGTTTTGAAAAGTTTGTTGGTGCTAAACCTGGAAATCCTTTATGAGCTGACAAAGATCCCCTGAATGCACCATTAGATTTGCTCTGTGTGTCTGAAATCACTATGATGACTCCTCATGTGGGGAGGAGGTGCCCTGTAACCTTCAGTCATCCCAAAACCACATCTACAGCTTTGAATTCTTGAGGCCACGATGGGTCTGTAGTGGGTTCTCTCGCTCCTTGAATCTGACTGACTCATAACTGACGATCTTTTTAGATTTCTGAAAGCACTTATCTGTCATCAAACGGATTTTGTTGCTGCTGGATGTATCGACTCATGAAAACCTTTGCTAAAGAGCCAAATGTTGTTTTAACTGTTCAGATTTTAATGGGGTGGATTTTTCCTTTAACCAGGAGGGAGATTATGAGCATGTAGACACACTGAGTGAAGCAGCAGAGGGGTGGCGGGCCGTCCGCTTCCCTTCAGTGCTGTAGATTGTAGGACAAACTAGCTAACACAGCAATAGCTCAAGCAGCTTCAGGGTTCTGTGGCAAATATATGCAACAATTTGTATGTTTTCTCTGCTTCTTTTCTGCTTTCTCAGTTTATCTGATTATCATGGTTGGATTTAATGAATTTTCTTGCTAAGAGGATTTTTTTTTATTGGAAACTCATTTAAATGCTGAATTACACTGACTGCCAATCCTTGCACTCAGTATTAGTTGAATTACACTTTTGTCTAAGCCATACACACACACACACACACACTCAGGCCAGCTGTAGCACCAATGAAAATGAATGGGAACAATCCATGTGGCTTTACACCGAAGCTGCACAGCACAAATGATCTTCACATGGATCTGTACATGTTTCTGTATCACATTGATGTGTCTGCCATCTAAATTTTGCACTGATAATTCTGCCATTTACAAATCAGAGCTGGACTTTTCCAGCGTCTGTAGCACAGAGTAGCTTTAAGTTGGTTTTTACATCAAGGATGAGAATTATAATCATGAAAACGTTTGGTATTTTAGGTCTATTTAGCTCAGTGCATTTACTGTGTTAAATCAGGTTTGGTTTGCAGGTTAGAAAAACACTGTGGTTTTACAGACTCATGTTTATGTAGCTGCTTTAGACCCTCAACATGCAAGTCAAAAAGAAAACGGAAAGCTGGACTGTTTCCAAATTGACCTTTGCACCGACATTGTTTCAGCTCTGCAGCCGAGAATGAATCACAAAGGCTGCGGCACAGAGACAGATTCCTTCACAAAGTTAGATCTTAAAGCAAGAGGCTGGTATCATTCTGTATTTTTCTTACTGTCAACAAATCCCATGACCAAAGACCAAAGCCAAGAATGTGTCAGTTCACAAATATAGTTTTATTTTTTAAAAAGGCTCAGTAATTTCCTAACATGTCAGTCAGTGCAACAGTTTGGCTCATTGATGTGTTTTAATAGTTTTTGGCCAACAATGTAGCTCTCATTCATTATTTTGGATTTGTTGACAGTAACAATATTCTTTAAGTTTGTCTCATCACTTTGGTTTCAGTTAATATCAAACATCGGGTTCGTTGGTGAACAGCTCTGTGTGACGTCACCTGATGATTTTTGGAACATGCTCACAGTGACAAAGAGCTCAGTGCTAAAGAAGCTGAGGGGGGAACAAAGTCAGTCTTCCCCCAGAGGAGTCAACCTCAACCACAGCTTTAGAACTGTCAAAGCCATGTGTTTCTTTTTTTATTTATTTCATTTGTTTTATGGAATAAATAATTGTGTACCCTGACTGAACTCTTTGGTTTTCACTGGGCGACAAGTTGACAGCAGCAGACGTTAAATGGAACCAGAAGATAAAACAAAGGCTATTTTAATCATGAAAATTAAAATGAGCAACTGCAGTTTTTGTAAAAACCTCGACATTATTCAAAAGGCCTAATTTGTTTCATTTTAATTCATACACATTTGTTTTGTATATCTGACAAGTCTTAGTCCTCCTTTAAAACCATTTTGAAAATGTCTGACAACCATTTTTACAAAGGTTCAGTTTAACACAAATCAGTGTTCATTAGTTCATTTATTTGGCATTTTAACAATATATTTGAACTGCATTCTTCAAAATATATGCATAAAACTCCAAAGTTCCACTTTTATAAAAATCAAAAGCATCTAATGTGTAACTTCAACAACGAGCAAAATTTTATAAAATGAGTCACACAGTAAAAGTCAGTTAGCTGCAAAAAGCCTGTTAGATTACGACTGACAACAGGCAAACTTAACACATTTTACATAAAGTGAACTGAAGTCGATTTTATCCAACAGTGAAGAGCTGACGAAAGCAAAAAGAGTCAATGGGAGTGATTTTCACAGTCCTCCAGAGGGCAGCAGAGTCATGTCTCTCTTTCCTGCTGCCGATCAAACTGCTCTGTGTTGTCATGAAAGTAGAATGTAAATTCATTATATTGGGTATCAGACTAAGAACAAACACCCCTTTGTTCAATTTACTTTGAAGGATCTGAGGAGGAAAGAGCCAAAAATTAAGACGAGTCATTGATCAGGTTCCATACGCTCACAGGTCGACGTGGCCATCCTGTATGGATCCATATGAAGTGATGACCGTTTTGATTATTAAACCGATATAAACTCTAAAGCAGAGGTCGTAAAAGTGAGGACACATAAGTTAAAGATGGAGGGTGTGTGTTTCTGTGGCGCTGTTTTGTTCAGACAAAGTCCCTGGACCTCTTAATGGCACAGCAGAGCATCATGCTGAAGATCATCCCAAAGATCTGCGACAGGAGGAGACAAGGACACGAGGTTAAAACCACATTAGTCTCCAGGTGACGATGAACATTTTCCCTTTGCTTTTAGAAAATATGGTTACTTTTGTCCAAACCTGGACCAGAGACAGTTATAATCTTATTCAAAAAAGATTAAGGAGGTCATGTAAGATAGAGTTGATTTAAAGGTACTGTAAGTTGTGTGTAGATTTTCATTTTGACTCTTCAGGATCTGTTCTGTTGTCATCCAGACTCACCATGATGATACCGATACCGATGCCGACTCCGCCGATGATGTGCAGTTTGTTGTGGAACATCTCGTCGATGGCAGTCGGACAGCTCTGAGAGAAAAAGGACAGACATGATTTTACACTACACTGGACGCAGAATATTGATAGATAATTACAGGAATCTATCAACATTTATTTTGGAGTCTAAAAAATTGGTACAAATCAAATCGATTGGACGTCTCCATGTGACCTCAGGCCCCGTCTAAGAAGCCCTGTCTGTTACCGTCGTGATGAGGACCTCCAGTCCCTCCTTCTTGGGGCAGATATCTTTGGCAGCATCGATCACCGTCCCCGTGGGGCCACAGCAGTTCAGCTGTGAAGAGGAGACAAACACCATAACCTCAGTTCCTCCAGGAAAAAATACAGACATCAGTCATATCATACTTTTAATTACTTATTATTTTGATGGGATTACCAGAAGTGCTCTTACAGCTCCCACACAGTAAATACAGTCTATGTGAGCGACATACATCCCTACATCTTACAGTAAAAATATTAAATGGGTAGAAAATATCAAACAAATGCATTTGAAGTTGTGTTGCCTCGTGTTTGTTTTTTGCTGAATGTGAAAAGAAAATGTGACAAACTGAAAATTAAAATACTGAAAAGTATTACAGATATCTTGCCAAATAAAAGGTTATGGAAAATGTAGAAAAAGAAAAAGAAGAAAAGGTGTTCAGGTTTGTGTGTGCGTGTGTGTTCTCACTCCAAAGTGGATGAGACGCAGGGTCTCCTTCAGTGCTTCCTGTCTGGTGTCTCTGTAGTTGGTGTAGGTCTGCTTGTAGAACTCTGTAACGTCCTCCACCACCTGAAGACACAAAGATAAAACTCCTATGAACTCCATTTAAATTACTGACTGAACCAGCCAACAATAACAAAACTGTGTGTGTGTGTGTATGTGTGTACCCTGTCCTTGTTGGAGAGGCCCCAGATCCCAGCAGCCACTTCCACAGCGAAGATGAGGAGCAGGAAGAGGAAGAACTAAACAAGAAAACAACAGAGTCAGTTTTCTGAGCGTGTTGCTCAAACTACAGGTGATCAGAGTTTAAACTGTATGATTAACATTTAATATGCATTTTAATATATTAATTATTATACATAAATCTTTTTTTCATCTTCATGACAAGTAAAATGTGGATTTAAACATCAGTTGCAACTCAGTACTTTTGCTTTTTTGAGGTGTTGATTTAACCAGATCGTCGTTTTAAAAATTCAAGCCTTGGTAGAGCCGTATTGTTTCAGGAACCGGTGAAACATGAAAATCGATCCAGGAAGACAGGTTTGTGTAACAGAGCCATGAGTTTGAAGGTTTTTCAGGTGCCAAATGCTGCACAGTCATATTTAATACTCAGAGGATTGTTCACCATTATAAAATGGTGACAATTTATCTTTCGTTGCTACAACGGTGACGTAAATACAGCGCTCATGTTACAATCTACCAGGATTGTGTCACAGTCAGTGGTTTTAAAGGTCAGCTTGTGAGCAGTGTTCTTCTTTGTCATCGTTGTTGTGCGTTATGTTTTCACATTTTTCCCATTGCAACATTACATATTGTCATAGCGCTTGTGAACGAAGCTGGAGTTCTGCGTCTGCAAAGCTATAAAAGCTTTAATATAAGAAAACAACCAGTGCGAAAAAATGATGTAATGTAGCCAAGGGAAAAGTTTCAAAATTACTTTGTGACATTTTGTACAGTGTAAATCAAAAACTCTCTGGATAGAAAGACTTACTAATCCCAGCATGCACGGCGACTCTTTAATGGCTCCGCAACATCCAAGGAAGCCCACGATCATCATCAGAGCCCCCGCCGCAATCAGGATGTACACACCTACAGACCATGACACACATCAGACAACAGGACTGTGATCTTTGTAGAGGACGGTGTCAACATTAACTTTGACCTTTTTAAAATCACATTAGAAATTATAGCCATATCATCATGAACATCAGATTTCAAAAAAGCTGGGACACTGTGGAAAAAAAATAAAAACAGAATATCAGTTTTACATCAGTTTTATTTTATGTGTTTGTGTGTATATTTTTAGAATCAGGTTTGTGTGATTTGCCTACAGTTCGTCCCCATCTGCTTCTTGTTCACGTTCATTTGCATCAGACATTTGCATGTAGCATCAAAGTTTAGTTCATAGTACTGATGTTTCTCCAGGCAGAGGCTACACAAGAGTCCAGATGTTGTGTTTTTGTACTTCAGTGTTGATATGGTTATGAATCATATTCAGTAAAACACATCAACGAGCCATAAATCACACTGTATAAATGCTGCCACGTGAATTTCCAAACAAGTGTAAAAACAAATGAGAAACGTGATTTCAGAGGCATCAATAAACACCCATCATGTTTATGCTCCTTTGATGTGGCTTCCATGAGGATGAATCATGAAATATGAATGTAGGATAACAATAACCGCAGCACTGATGTCACGGGTACAGTAGCCACACAAATATTCCTCCTCCACCGCTTCTTTCCCCCAAGCTGTTATTAAGATGTCTGTCATTTCAAAACAATCCTCCGTCGCCTGACTGCCCACTTCACTTATCAGTTTGATGGAAGCGAAACACAAAGAGAGGAGGGAGGCAGCGAGTCCGTCTTTCTATGAGTTCCTCAGAGGACACAAAAGTGGAGAAACAAAGACGTGACTGTCAACCAGCGAAGAATGAAAGCTATGTGTGGAGGGAGGGCTCTGCCGGGCCGGAGGAGCCGCCTCGCTGTGGACTAACTTTGGCCTCAGCTGCCCTCTGAACTCCCAGCAGCCCCGGGTCTAATCTGGTCGCTCCTACTGTCTCTGATAATGAAGCAACATCCATGAGGTCACAGGTGCATTCACCTCACACTGCTAATCTCACTCCTGATTAACCAAGACTGGACTAATACACTTTAAAAACACTTTTTCAGACACAGATCGTTCAGACTGTATCCAGACATCCAAAGTCCAAAAGTGTGATAAACAGCTTCACTTTGTTCTTTGCTTGTCAGAAACTAAGCTGAAGCAGACGAGTGTTTGCGGTCTGTTGCAGTGGGTTTGGCAAGACTAAAAGCTCCTGAGCCTTAGAATTACATGAAAAATGATCCCTCAGGGGAACTTACTGTCTGTGTTACATGGCCTTTAAAAGACAGAACATATTAAACATCTTAAAGCTAAACTATGTGTCTAATGAGGCTGCAACGTTGGTAAAGTACCTGACATCAAGAATTTAGTTCGGGAACATGAAAATTAGATTTGTTTCTACATCGACTCCTAATTGTACAGATTATACTTTCTTTGGGTCCCCTCTTGTTTAATGTGGGGTAAAGTGAAGGTGGCGAGTGATGCAGGTCACAGGATATCGCTGATGTTGCGTACCCTGGCGGCAGTGTAACGTCAAAGGCCTCACCTGTGAAGAAGACTGTGGGCGAGTCCTCTCCTTCAAACAGTCCTGCTGTCCTGGTGTCAAAGCGCAGCCAGAGGCCCACAGCCAGCACTGCGGTGCCTGCCAGCTGAAAGAGGGGGACATGAACCAAATTACATGGCATCCAATACTCATTTCACTCAAAACCATAAATGTCAAACTGCTGACGGCGCTAGAAGAAAAGTCAGGGAATAACAAAGTCAGCAGGATTTATCCTTGGTATAAAACTTCATGACAAGCGATCTTATAGTTGTAGAGATATTTGAGTCTTAAAGACAGTTAAGGTACAAAACGAGGGGATGGGCTGCGCAGGAGTAGAACAGAGAGCCAACAGTTGAAAAATGAAGCCAAACACGCTGCCCAACACATTCTCCTGAAAAATCCAACCCACCCAGAAAAACCTGAAAATTTAGACCCTTTTCCACAATCTGTGATGGAAGATGTTTAAGTGTTCCTACATCTCTCATCACCCAAGACAAAACTTGGTTCATTCATTTGCACAACTTCATCAGAACACGTGAATACTTTGGGATTAAGTTCTACATATAAAATAAGCATGTGAGCAGACAGATAGTCACCTTGTGTGGGTATGTTCATCTCCCATGATGTTCACCACAGTAATAACCCACCAACATGACTCAATGTCTCCTCAGCAACCACACAACACAAGATTACATCAACTCTTTGTTGCCGCCCAAATAACTTCCATAATGTCCCACAGCGAAGCGCTGACGTCTGTGTTGTTGTGCAACGGGAGATAAGAGTGACACACAAAGAAAACATCAGCGCTGATTGACTGTTTTCTGCCCCGACATGTCCTCGGGATCCTTCCTGCTGCAGGCTGCTGACCAGAGGTGCGGTTCATTCGTCCAAAAAGTCACATCCTATGTCTTTTCCTAAACACTTTTTCTTAACCTTGATGGAAAATGTCATGAGGTAAAGGAAAGATGTGAAGGAGGAATTAGAAAAACAGAACCACAGGCTATGTGAGTGTGCAACAGCGGATGTTACTGACGTGCATCTGCTGCCGTGACACTACAATGAAACTACTCAAAGTGCTTCTCGGATACTTTGACCTGTGAATTTCTAATTATTTTTTCATGCAGGCTCTATAAATGTGGACAAACCAGTGAAAACTTCATTACTAAGATTGGAATTGAAATAAAAAGATGAATATAGGTGTGGACACAGGAAGCAGCAGCCCCTACAATCAGATAAAGTGTGATGAAGACTTGCAGCAGAGAGAGAGAGAATATGGGCAGAAGTGTTGACATGATATAAAAACCTTCGATCATGAAGCCTAAAGTTGTGGTTTATCAGTGAAGTGAATTATAAACTATGATGAACTGATCGTGGGTCACGTCTCTCATGTCACAAGGTTCAGCGAATGCCTCCTATGCCTCATCATCCATCAAAACCTTCAAATGTAGCCTCAAGCTGAACTGTGGTTGAATTCAGGATCACATTTGTCTAAGTTCTTAAGCATTAAGATGAAGGTAAAGGTATATTTACTGTGCAATCAATCACCAATATACCACTGTGTTTTATATGTACATTCAAGAGGGTTTTGAACATAATACATTTATTGAACTCACTTCATGTATACAGTACCTGCAGGTACACACTCGCTGGACAAAGACAAAAAATATTTGAGCATTCCAGCAGTTTGTTCCACCAGCTGACTGCAGGTTTAATCATAAGATCGAGTGTAAAGTCAACACTGCTGCTACATTTTTACCTTCACAACCATCTGTACTAACACCAGAAATTCACTAAGTTCACTGGATCAGAACATTGTAGAAAATGACATTTTACCTGGTGCAGTATTCAGGTGAAATATATATAATATTTATATAGTTTAATGGAAAAGGAGAAAGTAATGTGAGATCCTGTGAGAACTAGTTTAACATATGACACAAAGCCTGTCCTTCATGTGTAGGTGAGGATGTCTCTATCATAAATATATATTAAAAATGTCAACAAACGTCTCAGGAAAACTTCCATCTTAGTGGAATAAATTCTGACAAAATCAACATTTAAACAGTCACAGTACAGAAAATCACAAAATCTTCCTCTGGCTCTTCAAACATTAATCTTCCATCTTTCTGAACAGCTTTTAAGAAGTGACTCTTAATATATGCACGTGTCACTTTCCCAGTCAAATGTGAACATCAAATTCAGTTTCACCTCCAAGTCCAGGATGTTTTATCACAATCTGACAGGTGTTTCATAGAGCGGAGTTTTGCAGTGATGAATGTGAAACCATGGAAAATAATGTTTTCATTATGGGTTCTCTAAATTAAAGATTCAAATAGGCGAGGAAAACAGGAAGCGTGAGTGTCCTGGATGACGAACGGATATTGGTGTTAATGTACAATGAACACACTCAGGGGAGTTGGGGTGTTTGTGCAGTGGCACCAATGAGTCTTCTTAAGTATCCTGGAAGAAACAGGCCTTTCCCTGGAGGTTCACATTAGCTCTCATCAACCACAAATGCACTCTGCAGAACCATTAGCAGCGCAAAGCGACTACGACAAGAATTATTTCTGAGAGGTTTGGCAGCTTTTACAGGCCACAACTCTGTTTTCACTGGGAGCCAGACAACATCAGCCAACACACAGACACACGACTGCACAGCCAACACACATACAGCTAAACCTGTTAGAGTTTCTGGTAAAGGAAATATCTTCTACAACAGGATGCAATGAGAATGAAGCCTCAGTTTCTACAAACAGGAAAACTGCCAAGATGGAGGCCAGTTGGTCTGCAGTAATGAGTCTGAGCTCTTTCACCAGAAGCCCAGTCATTACGTTTGAGAATAAATAAACCGATCTAATCTGATGTTTATGTTTCTGGAGGTGGAGCTTCTGTCTAAATCAGACTGCTCAACATTTGTACTGTTGTCATCTCATTTGTCTGCCCAGAGCCGCCTGTGTCACCGTTACGAGCTGAAACTGCAGATCTAAACAGTGAAAACAGTCATTAAGCTTGGACAACACAACACAACAGTGTAAACAGGTGATCAGAGTAATGACACAGCAGGCGGTGGAGATATGTATGTAGGAGTGAATCTCTGTGAGAAATACACTAACAGCCAAGACACACTATCCTAAGACTAACATCGAGGTTATCAAATCACAACTTCTCTCTTTTTTTTCTACAGAGGACTCAAACCCTCGTTAATCCTTTCAAGCTCTGACTTTGACTGAGGAGATGCTCAAATACAGACGACAGCCAACTGGAATGTGAAACTCCAGTTATTCTGGTGTGATTGGATATTTAGGCAAAGGTGCGTCTCAGAAACATGTGACGAGCCACATGGGCCTCTGATTCATCAACTTGTATTTCTGACACTTTAAACTTGCATTTTCCAGTTACATGTGGTAGAAAATGTTCTGCTCTTTGAGGGAATAATCCAAATTTCAATGAGTCTGCTGCAAGAAATAATCCCCTCTTTTTTAAAAAAAAAAAGTGACACCACCAAATCAAAATGCTGTGTGTATATAGTTCTGAAATATTTTGCTCAATCAGATCCATTAATCAATGCACAGCTGACCCCATATTCAATATAAATATTTTGTAGGAAAAGGTGTTGCAACTCCACCATGAACGCATCATGTCTCAGGCATCGATTTGTCAGAGCGCACATCAGTTTTTCCACTGACACAACTCCTCAGGCACGTGGTGACTAAACACAGGTGAATCCACTCATCCAATCAGTCTCTAGTTTTCACTAGGAGGAGAGAGTTTGATTGACTAATTGATTCAGGCATCTAGAAAACTATCTGTAACCCTGAGAGAACGACCTCAATAAGGATAAAAACTCTCTGAGTAGTTTTCAGCTTGACTGAAGTTGCCTCAGGTTCTGTTTTACCACAATTTATCCTATAAAAAAAGGTTAGACAGCGATCCAGTCTCTCAGCTCATCAAACAACACAACCTGAAGGGTTGTGACAATCAGTGAAACCTGTTTCAAGCTAAATCAAATTCCTCAAACAGCAGCTCTGTCTCACTCAGAGTCTTGTGTATCAACCACAGCTGACGTTGTGTAAGTGACTCTACGTACCCAGAAGAGAAAGTTGAACACAAACACCAGGTATTTGATGCACTGCAGTCCCCCCATGGCTCCGACTTCAAGATTCTTAGATGGTTTAAGGAAGAAAATCCAAACTCAAGCTTTTTCTGTTCGAGAGTCAAACCGTCTTTGTCACAGAGTGAAGAGAAGCGTAGCTGGAGGATTTTCCTGTGAACCACACCCTTGCGTGGCTCACCTAGGTATACTTAGGAAGTCAGGGGGAGGGGGGAGGTGGGGGAGGAAGGAAGTGTGGGAGGGAGGGAGTGAGGGGGGGGTTTTCTGTTCCAGTGGCTTCCAAGCAAAGGAGCACGAGGTGTAAATCAGAGCAGGTGAACGCAATTAACGAGCAGGAAAATTAGGAAAACCTCAACTCTCTTTTAGAGGATGTTTAACATTGTGATAAAATGAGAAAATCAACTAAAACTAGATATCCTGACAGGCTGCTTTCCCAAAGCAAACCAATGCAAAAACTGAATTCAGGATCACTTTGTCCTGAAATATCTTTGTGTCAGAAAATCCGAGTCCTAAAAACAATCCGTATCTATGTAGTGAAAAAATGACACAACACTATCAAGTTTCCAAACTGGAATTTAAAGTCACTCCTCTCAAAAATTTGTTTTACTTAATGTCATGAGATTAAAACACCTTGTTTATCACATTTACTTAGTTGCATTCCTCATTTTGTTTCATTATCCAGAGTCGGGCTGTAGTTGGTTGTGGCATTGTTGATTCATTCGTTAATCTGTTTCGTCTGAAAAATGCTGGAAACTGAACAATGCTCATCACAATTCTCCAGAACTTCAACATTTCATAACTCAAAAGCTTGAAATCTACAGTGATGTAATACACAAAAACTGCAAATTCTCACATTTTTAAAGAGGAAACAGTGAGTAGTTTGAATTATCTCAGTGATAAATGACAATTACTCAGTTATCTAAATTGATGACAATGTGTCTGGGAAGTCTGAGACACTGAGCGACTCATACTGACGGACAGCAAAAAGAAAAACAGAGACACAGAGAGACAAAGATAGAGAAGGTATGGATTATTGAATGATAACAGATTCAAATCATGGTTTAGTTTTGAATAATTTGAGACCAAACAGGAGGCAGAAAACAAGGTGGATGAAGAGACACGAAGTCCTCACAGGTGTATTCACTCACACAAACGCACACACGCCTCCTGGGAGCGAGCTTCAGTGTTGTTTGCTGAGGTAACTCGAGCCGCTGTCCTCTCCCAGCAGACCCAGTGAAACCAACAACACTCGCTTTGTCTCTCGAGCCGCTAAAGCCTCCCCCATCTCTCACCCTCCTCGCTTTCTCCCTCCTTTCTCTGTCTCTGCCGTGAGTGACAAAATAATCTGTTTGTTAAGTATGAAGGATTTTTGTGCAGAACATCTCCAGACTGGATCTCTGTGTCAGATTTTCTTTAAGCATCAGGAGATGAAGAGAAAAGTGAGAGGAGGTTGTTGGAGAGACACAAGAGGGGAAAAAGAAGAGGAGGAGCTCAAGACAAAGGAAGGACGGGGGGTTAAGGAAAACTGGAAAGTGCAAACCAACAACAGCAGAAGAAAAACAAGAAAAGTAAAGAAGCATGGGATTGAACAACTTATCTGTCTTTTCATGACAGATTGGCCTCAATCACGCCCCTGCTGGAATTTACCAGCATTTTTCTAAAGTCAAAAAAGGTTCAGAGAGATAAAAAATTCTTGCACCAAATAAACTGTAGAATTGTCTGTTTCGTCTTTGGCACAGCGGCGTTTAGGATTTAGGTTTCTTTCTTTTAATGAAAACAATGTTTACACATCAAAAATGGTTCAGTTCACATCATTTTCTAAAAGTTTGCCATCCACACTATAAAACTACAACAATAAGAAAACTGTTCCTGATGTTGAATGGACGAGCTGTTCAGTCAAATATGGCTGGAGCACAGAAAACAGATCTGATACTTCTGCGGTCTTTTCTGTTTCACAATGAAGTTTTTTTGGGGGGATGATGCTAAAAAACTAATGAATGAGTCAGTTAACGATCAGATAGTGTGTCATCATGTCACATTGGATTCTGTGTTTCTCAATCTTCTAAAATCTGGCTTGTGTGGTCAAAGTGGTGAAACTGTTTTCCTCATGTCTTTTTCTTAAAGTCCGCCTTCAGTCAAAAATGTGTTTTGCCTTTCATTATTTCACTTGAATGTTTGGCTTCACTTTTTTCTGTGCTCAACTTAAACTTTTAGCATTAGTATAGTATTTTCTTAAAACATGACTGGAGGGAATCTCTCTTGCCAAGGTCCAATCAGACTGATACCAGATCCACTCAATAAGGTCAGTATCAGCGGCAGCGTCACTCTCTGTCTGAGCCGAGTCTGAGCTCTCTGCAGAAATCTCAGTTAAAGCTTTTCCTTTACTTTTGTTTTGCTTCAAAAGGCATCAACAAACTAAGAAACACTGACCAAAGCATCGGGCCTGAGGTCAACAACTTCACGATGTTTTATATCCAGCTGCATTTTGTCAGTCACATTGGCTCATAAAGCTCAGCTTGGTCATAAGTGGTATTTCCTGGTGGGAGAGTCCTCTCTGGGAAAATGTCAACAATAGATGGTTGAACAGATTCCAGAGAAGACCAACCCCGACATCTGTTCACAAACAGCAAAGGTCCAATAATCTAGAGAGGATTCACCAAAATAACCTGTCGTGCAAATAACAAGCAAACATAACTGGTATTAATAGAAGGATAAATGTGCAAAAAACAAACATTTTAATTTAATTAAGATAATTAAATGAGCTGTGAGGCTATGGTGACTCACTGATGACATTTTACCATCATAACTGTACAAAACAAATATGAATATGTTATGCTCAAATGCAATTATAAACTAATACACTTTTATTTTTAAATAACTTGGGAACCTGTTTAGGTCGAAACAACATAAATGTGTGATACTTTCACTTTGACATAATATAAATAAAAAGACATGATGTGTCAGTAAATCTAACTGTGAAACTGCACCTTTACTTTTGAGTTTATCTGCAGAAAACCTTAAAATAAATGATCTGTACATCTCCAGGCAAAAATACATTAAAAACTGAAACTGTGCTCTTCAGTTGGATTAATAGATGAAAATGCACTAATTCTATATTCGTATATTATAAATAAGAAAATAAAACAATGATACAGAAACAATTGAAAGTTGAAATGAGGTTGAAAGAAAGACATGAATTAGCTAGCTAGCTAACTGAACATAAATAGTTAACGGTTAATCAACGTTACAATCAGTTTTAATACAATACAAACATGAAATCAATAATCATTATACATTTACAATAATAATAATTAAATTCTCAGCGTTTTGTAACAATAAACACATAATAACAAACTCAACACATTTCAAAAACACATGAACCAGCTGCCAAACTTCTGATTCAACATTAAGAAAATAACGTTATTATCAGTTATTTAGGTTTTTCAAACTCACCCAAAAGACGAAATTAAAGATGAAGAGGGCGTATTTGACGCACAGCTCCCAGCTGCTCAGAGCCGAAGTCATCCTGCTGATTCAAACCGAGTCCGATGATCAATAAACTGGCAAATATCGGAAAACCTGTCGCTGCTTGGCGCTTTTAGCTGCTGGAATCCGGCGCTGTCGGCTGCACTCGGCGCCACTCGGCTCGGCTCGGCTGCACTCGGGTCGCCTCGGCTCGGCTCGGGCGGTTCCGTCAGGCAGATGATCAACTGCTCAACAAAAACAGACAGAAGAGAGATTTCTGTCTGTCTTTCTGTTTTTCTTTCTCCTCTTTGCTTCTCTGTCCTTCTCACAGTTAAGAACAAACCTTCTGATGAAGAAAAATGTCCAAACTGTGGACAGAAGAAAAAAAAAGAAAGAAACTATAAATTACATCCTGAAATCATGACAATAAAAAATAGCTGTTGGCTTTTGCAGAGCTATTATGTATTTCAAAGTAATAAGTGAATGTATTGAATTAAAATAAAAAGTAACACAAAATGAAAACATTCAATATGTGTTCAATATGTAATAATAATAATAATAATAAGAAGAAGAAGAAGCTTTATTATACAGCACTTTTCAAATTAAAAGGCAATTAAAATAATACGTAATCCAATGTGGGACAAGGTCAAATGTTAAGCTTTATACAGAAATAAAAACTAAACAAATCAAGAAATCATGCACACACGCACACACACACACACACACACACACAGAATTATTTTACAAAAAGCCAAAATGAGATATTTCCTTGAGTCATAAGGAGGTGGACAAAACACAACTCATACAATTTCTCCCAAAAAAACAAGCATGATGCCTCTGAGTGCAGTAAAAAAGCTTAGTTTAGGTTGAATGTTGTATCAGTAAAGAATTTTTTTGATTCACCAGTCTGACAAGAAGCTGGTTATGGGGGAAAAAGTATAGGCATTGTCCCATTTTTAGAGTTTGAACTTTAAACCTCATTACCAGCCTTCAAATGCTGTAAAGGTCAACATCAACCATAACCAGTGTGTGTGTGTGTGTGTGTGTGTGTGTGTGTGTGTGTGTGTCATGGAGCTATATTCTCTCTCTCTTGTGGAAATGTGACTGTTTTTCTTCTTCTGTAGAACAAAGACGACAGTGTGACCGGACGGCCCACGACTTTTGTTTGCAGCTGCACACAAACACACACTGATGATGATGAAGATGATGATGATGATGAAGGAGTACAGTGCGACCCAGCTGACCAGAACCACAGCCATGGGAGTAGAATAACCTCGAACACTGACAGCTTTAATTAGAGCACCACATGCACTCTTTCATGTGTTATCTGCAGCCAATCCTGTGTCACATTTCACATTTTACTGACAGTGGTCAAAAAATGATTCTAGAGGGATTTTAAAACACTCTGAACAGGATGATTTGTTATGTGTGAGTGGAAAAACTGAATTTGGGGGTTTTAATAAGGGATTTTTTAAAGTCATTAACAGTAACAGCAGCCTCGCTCCACAAACTCAGATGAGTTGGAGCCCAGTTTGTGTGTCTATAGTGTCTCAGTCTTCTTACTGGGCTGCATAAAAGGCTGAGTGTGTTCCTCTGTGAAACAACACGGCCTTCATCTCCCTCATGGTGTGTGTATGTGTGTGTTTTGGTGCCCAAAACAACTCAGCGTTCATCTCTGCACTCATTTACAAAGCTCCCCTTCAAAGCTGCAGCCACCGCCTCTGTGTGTGTGTGTGTGTGTGTGTGTGTGCGTGTGTGTCAAAAGGGTCACTGAGAGGAAGACGAGGCAGAGAAGGAGGATGAAGGAGACAGCATCACATGTTCAACATATTTCCAGGTTTACATCAACCAGAAATGTCTCATGGTGCCACAATGATTTATTCATTTCATTATCCAGCAGCAACAAACAGAGAAGTGAACAATTAATATCAAACACAAGTAAAGTATGGAAGTAGATTGGTCAGTTAATACTGAGGGTATTTAAATAATCTGGATACTACTGCCTTCTAGTGGTTTCTCCAGAAGCTGCAACAACACTGATCTTATTATTCAAGGGATTGTTTTTTCTAAAAACTCCTCCTGTGACTGAAATTTGCAGTGGGAACACAAATATTAATCAAATACAGGAAATGCATTTTTATAATTAAGACCATTGCCTGTACAAGATTCTCACACACATGCTTGTTTTGAGTGTAAATTCTGCACCATTTTCATGACTTCACATTGAATTTTAGGACTGAACATAACACTGTTGTTTTACTGTCAGAGAGCTTTTTGTGGCCCATTCAAAATGTCCCAGTCAACTTCATTTCCAGGCAGAAATATTACTTAATGAAATTAAATCACATCTGAAGGAATTCAAATTCAATCTTAAAAGTAAACAAAGTTCAGCAAACATTTCTAATAAAACTACTGATGGGATTAAACTGAACATGGCAGAATCATTTAGAAAACTGGGATAATTAATTCATCACTAGTTGTACCACTGAAGCACCGCTGGATGGCGCTGTCTACACTATTATCTGCTCCACAGGTTAGATCACCATCTGAGCTGTTTGGATATATGGGAATAAGGATGATCAACTGACATGATAAGTGATTTAACTTGGGTCTTGCTTTAAGACCTGATCTTCATTGACCCACTTTAAGGCGACATTTATCCACATGGTGAATATTCCTGAATTAAATTATGTGATTAAAGACACAGCAAAGATGATGTTTTTACCACTGAGGTCGTGTTATTGATATTTCATCTGAGGATTTGGGGCTGATCCCAGTATGTTTTAGACTTAATATAGTTTAATTTGATTACTTTTAGGCCAATCAAATAAAGCATAAAATAGACTTTAGTATTTAAACACCTTAATTTTATACCTGGCAACCTTCACAAAAATAAATAAATAAAAACACTTTCTTGGACTCGGTGACCTCATTATGAAATCCTGTTCTGCATGTATTTTGGTTTAAAGTGCATCTGAAACTCTGAGCTTCCTGTTATAATAAAATGCCTCATTATCCTCCAGCCAATCAGTAGCGTCCATCCTCACGGCGCGGACCAATCAGAGAGCGGTGCGCGCTGACGGAGCGACACACCGGCGTTTACCTGCTCAGTCTGGACCAGCACCATCACCTGATGACAGCTCACCTGCGCCGGGTGGAGATCCGGGTCTGGGCGGCCTCATGGCTCGGACCGGGTCCGGCGGCCTCCTCTCCCGCAGGAACATCAAGCTGGACTCGTTCCTGAAGCGGAACACGGAGCGGGAGGTGTACGACCGGATCCGAACCTACGAGCCGTGCGTGGTTCTGTCAGAGACCATCAACAAGGTGTACATGCACGTGGTCCTCAGCGACCAGTGCGTCTACCTGACCGAATACCCGCCGCGCATGCTCACTGCGGCCTTCAGCTTCAGGCAGGTGCGAGACATCGAGATGGTGAGTTCGCAGGAAAAACTGAAAATTAAAGGGCGATTCTACTTTTTTATTTTCCAGGTAAAGCTGCATGAACATGTGATTAAAGCTGAAACTAATCGATCTCGATTGGCTGAAATGAAGATTGATCAACAGATTAATCAATTGATCTATAAGATGTCAAAAATAGTGAAAAATGTTCAAAACAATTTCCAGAGCTCAAAGTTTTTAAAGTCACCTACAAGACCTCCCACGTACTTGATGTTTCCAGAGCTTTCGACCACATCTCTTGGTCTTCAGTTGCTCTTCAGATTCTTTTTCCTAACTCTCATTTTAAAGGTCAGAAATTGACCTTTGGCCATTTTTTGAAATGACTTGAATCAGTAATCGACATAGTTCCTGATAAATTGTCTCTAATTGAAGATTGAATTGACTAATTATCAGCAACTATTTTGTTTATTAATTAATATTTTTCAAGTATAAGTTTCAAGTATAAGTAATAGTTTCAGCTTCTCATTTTTTTTGTTGTTCAATAATAAACTAGGTTTTTATGTGGAAAACAATTTAATGGTGTCATCTGGAAATTTTTCACTGTTTTCATTTTCCACATTTTGTTGACTGTCGAAATACTAAATAAAGATCAGAATAATCGATGATGAAGATAATGTTGATCTGCAGCTCTAACTGCGCCTGAAGCTGATTAAATAACTGTACGTGACGCTGTTGGTATTATTGAATTAACAGTCCCCTGCTGTTTGATCCCTGTTAAACTCTTTAGATTACAGATCAGTCACTTTGACGTCACGGATTCACCTCACACCTTTTCTATTTCTTATTAGCATCATGATTAAAGTTTCTAATCATGGCTGGATTAAAGCTGTTAACAGACACATGGAAATATCTGAGAGCTCTTCCACTGATGTGACTTTTTTAAAACACCTGTAATTCTCTATGAGAATATGATGTTTTTCTCACAGTAAAGACAAATAAAGACATTAACCGATCAGGAAACTATTTTCTTTAGGTTATATGACCCAGTCTAGACGATCAGGGCTTTAAAATAGATCCAAGCTCGATGCTGTGATATAACCCGACATAACATGCAGCATCTGACAGAGAAGCCGTGTGTAGCAGAGGAAGCCTTTAATTCCCATCGATCTTCTTGTTATGTCACGCAGGTCAGAGGTCAAAGGTTTAACGTCTTCCTCAGAGAGTAAATCCTGCCTGCATTAAACCGTCAGATTATGGTCTGTGTTGAGCTGTGGTGCCCTCACTGCTTCAGCAGGTGTTAAGTTTTTATATAGAGACGAGGTGTCGGTGCTTCCCCTTGACTTTTCCTCCTGGCAGGGTTGAAACCTTCTAAAACAAAAGTGGACTAATTTGGGATTAAGTCTCCTCTTCAAACACCTCTGGTGTCGACTTCCCTCACAGGAAACATAGGAGAAAGAAATACAGTGAAAAATAAATTTTGAAATGAATAAAAGAGAAAATTGATAAACTTATAAAGAAATGTGGAAAATTATAATGAATAAAAGAGAGAGGAGAGGAGGAATAGTCTAAAGGAATAAAAAATATAGAAAAATATATTTGTTATTTCTGTCTTGCCCTTTCATTCATTCTTTTTTTTCGAAGCTTATTTATTTAACAAATTTTATACATCCTACATGCCTTTTCTCAGCTCTTTAAACTCCATGAAACTGGAGTGAAAACCACACACATCTTTTTTCTCTGTTTTCATCTGCAGGTAAATGACCTCCCAGATTTCCTCAGTGGGAAAGACAGAGAACTCTGCCAGCACATACGAATCACCTATGTCACTGAAAAGCCTGCCAGGAGGGGACGTGATTGGCTGAGGAGAGACCAGAGGGCGGGACTTCCTCCTGCAGCCCCGCCCTCTCGCAGGACCAGCCACTGCCCAACAATAACACACACCTCCGAAGGTAAAGACAAATGTTTATGACAACTTTTCATCTGAAGAAAAATCTTTGCATGTGACGATGTAGAGCAGCTGCAGTTTAAGCAGCTGTAGCAGTTGAAGTGTCAGACATTGAAGTGGAAGCATTAAAAAGAGTTGGTGTCATTTGAAGTATACGAGCTGAAAGCAGTTGAAATGTTAGTTAATGAAAAAGCACTGAAAGCAGTTGCAGTGCGACTTGTGAAGCTCATGTGTGATTTATTTCCCCTGATCCTCAAACTGTAACTTAAACCATCCTGTGTCGTTTTTTCCCCAACAGGATATCCTGCACAGAGGTGAGTGTTACACACACACACACACACACACACACTCTCCTGATGTGTGTTATGTGCAGTATGTTACTAAAGGAACGATTTGACACTTGCTCTTCATGGAGCATCTTTACGTGTCTAATGTTGTATTTTGTCCAAAGCGTGCTGGAGAGATTGTGCCTGGGAGTCACGGAGACAGACAAACTCTCTGCACTATAAAACCTTTACAGCTGTTTGTGTCTGCGGAGCCACAAGAGACGGGGACAAAGAAGGTGGAGGGTTAAACTTTAAGTGCACATACCTGCATTTATATATGTGTCCTCGCTGAGGGGCCGAGTTAAATATCATCTTCCGCTCACTGTTCCAGCTGAATGATGTGTTCAGTGAAAGCTGTCTCACTCTGAGTCCATAATGATCCTCTGCAGTGTCTCAGGTAGCTCATGACTTATTTAATAAAGAGAGACATGTTTCACCTCAGTTTACCTGCTGCTCATTATCACTGTTCACGGAGGATATTTAAAGAAGTAGAATGAGCAACAAACAAAACTGTATATGTTTGATATCCATATTTATATGTCTCATCAAAACAGATGCAACATTTTTCCATGTGTATCTCAAGGATCACATGGATTTAATGAAGACAAAATGACAAAACAAAAAGAAACTGTGAAGGACATTTTTTCACAATTTCTTTTATTGTTTCAAGGAACAAATAATAATACATAATGAAAATAATTGTTAGTTGCAGCCCTACAGTCAATTATGATGAGAAGGATACACAGAGATGGCATTGATAAATAAATGTTGTAAGTAAGTTTGGATGCATGTTGTCTTCCTGTTTTTTATCTGATGGGATTGTCTTCCTCTGTTAATTCCTGTGTTGTGTGTTTAAAAACATCTCTTGTGCGTCAGGAAACCGTTTGTTGAGAGACAGAGAGGTGTGAACAGATTTACTGTCATCAAACACTGAAATGTTGCCGGGATACAACAACTGCCACACAGCTGTAAAACCGATGTGTGTGTGTGATGTAAACGCTGCTCATCTGTCTTGCTGCTCGAGTGCACTTCGCCCCTGGGAGGTCATTAAACACACACACATTCAAAGAAGTAATGATCGATCTTTGGGGACATGTTCGCAGCCATTGAATCATTATGTTCACTGTCAGCAACATTAGAAGTCAACAGCAACACTCGGCCGTGACGCTCAACACACATCAGAGAAAGGAGTTGGTGGATTTCAAAATTAGAGCTAAAAGAGTGGATTTGATTCTATATTTAGTGCCTTTTTGTTGGTCTTGTGTTTAAGGTTTAAGGTTGGTCTTGGTTCTGTGGACGGTAAAATTGACTCTCATCCGTCTCTTTCCTGTTTGTCTCTTCTACTTCTTCATCAGGAACCACAGTGAAAGGGGGACGGAGGAGGTTCACATGTTGCCGCCCACTCGTTCGGCCTCCTGTCCGAACCCGGAGACTCTGGGCCTCCTGAGGGTCCCACACCCGCCCACCCAGCCTCCCTCCACACCGCCCTCCCTCTACTCCCCCTCCAGCTCCCCCACCTCCCCTCTGTCGCCCTCGAGTCAAAGACTGAACGTCCCTGAGCCCGGCCAGGTACGGACAGAAGGCTGTTTTCATCACCACCATCATTAAAAGTTTAAAAAGTATAGTTCTGGTATCTGTGCTTGGCGTGACGCTCAGATTTCAATCATCTGGGGATAAAAATGGCTCAGAAGATGACGACCGGTTGTGTGTTGATGTGACGTTCCAGGTGCAGAGGAGGATCGGTTCAGTTCTGTCTCGCCTGCTGAGAAGAGAGTGTGTGGACAGCGGAGAGGAGAGAGAGGCCGAGCTGCATCTTTACGCCGTTTCACATACGTCCAGACTTTACCTCCATCTGCAGAGCTCGTGGAACAGTTTCATTATTGTGAGTGAGGACACATGAAGAGCACATTTCAATTCACTAAGTTCACTGTGAGTTTCTGTTGAGAAGCAATATGCACCTCCGATAGTTTAAGGATAGTGTCTTCATAATAGGATGTTAAGATGTGTGTGTGTGTGTGTGTGTGTGTGTGTGTGTGTGTGTTCAGAGGTCCACTCTGTTGTTAGACCCGCTCTACAGAGGACGGTACAGAGCTTCGTCTGACTCCTCTCCTGGAAAGCGACTTCCTGCCATCAGGTAATAAAGCTCTGTCTTAACAGAGACAGAATCATAAATTATGACCTACTGTGTGTTTGTGATTGTGATAAACATTATGCTTTGTGTGTGTGTGTGTGTGTGTGTGCGTGCGCGCAGCATGGAGCGGACAGCTCACCTGTTCGCTCAGCTGAGCTTGGAGCTCCTGCAGGAGGGGATCAGCGTGGAGAGTCTGTACCTGCTGCTGCAGGAGCTGAGAACTGCTGCTCATCGTAACGTCACACTGCGCAGACTCTTCTGGAGGGTGAGAAGTTCAAACACATGATGGTATTTCTGGACCATACCTATAACCTGTAACCCCTAACCATCATGACTCCATGCCTCACCTTACTCTTACCCAAACACAGTGAACCCTTTTCAAGTCAAAATGAATTGGCACAGTTACACTAAAGACACAAGACTGTCCAAACTGTCCTGCATCTGGTCCTCATGCATTCAGACCAAAGCCAGAATAGACTTGAGGACAGTTTCATCTGGTTGTAGTTGGGTGAAAACTTTCTCTTGTTTTGTGTTTCAGTCCAGTGAGTTGTGCATCTTCCTGGTTCAGACTCTGGAGGAATCTCTCCACGGCTGTCAGAGCCTCAGTGGAGTCTACACAGCAGATCAGCTCCTGTAAGCCTCCCTGTGTGTGTGTGTGTGTGTTGTCTTTATAATCCCCTGTGGATTTCTGTTATTTGGGTTCATAAGATGGGGGTTAAACAGGGGGTCTAATTGTAGGATAACATACACTTATCTGTCTGTGAATTATTTTTTTGGTGAACAAAAGGAATATTTAGTTATTAATGCATGACCCATATTATATGAAATATTTCTTTATTGATGTAACAACAATGATTCTCTGATTGTAATGTAAAAGTAGGCATGACCAGGAAAATGACTGTAACATGTAACATGCATGTGATTTTATGGACGAAGGTCTTTAATATCCGCTCCATCCTCCTGTCCAGGCTGAGCACTCTGATCGTCCAGACGCTCGCCATCATGTTCAGAGAGACAGAGGTCGAACCAGCCAGACTCAACCTGCTCTCTGCCAAAAGGTAAACGTCCCGCCTGTCCTCTGTCCGGTACGTGAATGGATAAATCTCTGCTGTACACGCTCTGTAAAGATGATTTTCTCTCTGTGCAGAGGAGCCCTGGCCTCCAGAATGCTGCTTGCCTTGATATGTGACCCAGAACTACAAACACAAAACCAACCATCTCTGATGGACTGTGAGGTGAGCTGCTCTCCACTATTATTATCATTATTATTATTAATGTGTTTTGAATGTTACAGCTGTCCTTCTCTGTCTGTCAGCTTCAGGCCTTACTGGCTGAGTATCTGGACGCTGCCTGCGCTCTGCTGTTCGAGCTGCTGCTTTTAGGCCATGAAGTGAGTCATGACAAAACTATTTGGCCTTTACATATTCTGTATTCTGTCCATTGCTATAAACAAATATTTGGGTTCACACTTTATTGAAAGCTGTCTGTGTTTTAGGCCAGCAGATGTTCCTCTACTGACAACTTCCTGTCTGTTGGCTGGATCCTGCGAGTCCTGCAGCCTCATCCTCACCTGGTAAAGCTCCTCACTGTAACCAGCAGATACCCAATATTAAAGGACTCAGATTTTGGACATCCCCGGTGTTTAGTTCACTTCGCCACAAAGACACTGAGACAGATTGTACTGCAGTTAAACCACTTTAAAGCTGAAGGTCTTCTGTCTTTATTGTCTAAAATCTCATAATAAAAGACCCGTGTTTTGTCTCCTCATCTCTCTGCAGACGTCCTTCGTTGGTTACCAGGCCCAGCAGGTGGTCCTGGTTTTGTCGGACCTCCAGGAGTCGTTTCTGAGTCCTATTCAGTCTGTTCTGCTGTTCCAGCGCTGTCGCCTCCTGCTGGTCTGCCTGCAGTACAACACCCAGCTCACACAGCACCTCCAATCCCACTTGGGAGAGGAGTTCAGGTTTGTGCTGCCGCCCTTTTCTTTTTCAGATTCAGGATGGTGATGACGGGCTGTCAATCAGTGATTGAGTGAAAATGAAAGATGAGACTTTAGTGATGTGAGTTGATTATTTGGACGATCATCGTTTCTTCCCTCCAGGTACTCTGTGAAGCTGTCGTGCGCTGAGGAGAAGCTGCCGCCTCATTACCCGATCAGCCAGCCGACTCTACGACTGGTCGAGCAGATCCTGACTCTGCACAAATGATCACACACACACGTGCACTTGTACCTGGAAAAAAAGACTGTGACAGCGTGTGCCTTTACTAAAGTCTGAGGGATTTTGTGCTTGGAGCTGTCGAACTATTCATGCTGCCATGAAACTGCTGCTAATACAGGTGAAAATCATCCTGGCATGTGTTTTGCATGGATTATTTAGCATGGCTAAAAGTGCATGTCTTTACTCTCTTGTTCCTCCGGCCTTGTTCTGCGGCAGTGAGGGATTTGCTTTCATAATCATTCACATCTTGGCTTTGGGAGCTTTCATAATCATTCACATTTGGACTTCGGGAGTTGACCTGGAGTACAGGTGATGCTGTAGAAAAGCTAAGATCTTCTTCCAGGAGTCTTCCTGAGCGTCTGAATGGGGTTTGGTTTGTCCTCCCCACAGCAAGGTCACTGAAACACACAATGTTATATTTGAGAGAAGATTCTGCTACACAGTCACTCTGTAACTACCAAAACCTAAAATTAACACAGCTAGAGGATTTGAAAGGATAAGAAATGAATATCAGCTGATTTGTCATGTTTTTAAATCTTAAATTTTATTTTTTTAAGCTCTCTTTTTCTTTGCAAACAGTCAACTGTCATGAGTACAATCACCTCCCCTAACCCTGAATAAATAAATAAATAAAACAAACAAGAAAAAAGCCTGTGCAACTCTGTATTAGTAAAACTCACCATTCCTTTTTGTGTGATTCATTTTAAAATTACTGGCCCTGAAGTGAGGTGAGAAAGGCGGCTCAATCAGGTGTCCAGCACCTGGGTATTGCACTTTGGTCAGCAGGTGGCCCTTCCCTGCTGCATTCATCATCTGGGCGATCTGAGGGTCAAAGGTCAAATCAAAATAGGACAAACTGAATTTGAGTTGTTTTATAATTATACAATTATAATAATTGATATGATTTATAATTACAACCTGAACGTAACAAGTTGTGATTGTGATAAACATTCTGCTGTGTGTATGTGGGTGTATGTGACCCTTGGGGGCATCCTGTCACTGTGGGGACAAAATTGAGTTCCCCATGGGTCCAGACTGTTTTTGAGTGTTAGGGGTTAGGGTTAGTGTTAGAATCAGATTAAGGTTAGGATTCAGTTGTGATGGTTAGGGAATGTATTATGCCGATGGAGTGTCCACTTGGGGATAGTGAAGAGTGTGTGTGTGTGTGTGCGTGCATGCGTGTGGTTCTGTCCTCACATGTTCAGCACACTCCACAGAAGGCCAGTTCTGATCATCAAGGCCGTTGAGCAACAACATGGGACAATTTATTTTCCCCACCTTGCAGAAGAATTAACCACAAGCAACTTTAATATGTGTTAGAATAAACCAATATGAGTGGTTTGTTTTTTAAGGCACATAAAGGGCACAACGACTGATGACCGATGACTCAAGGACTCATGACTGATGTGAGTTCAAATGAACCTCTTTGTTTATCCTGACACTTATTGATCAGTTCCACACTGAATCAGTAATCTCAAGTCGCCTCAAGTGCATGATATCCCTAATAACAGCAAAACAAAATATTTGTGTGTCATTAGTGCAACATGTACTTACGGCCACTTTGTTTGAGGGGTCACTGACAGCTGCAAGACCCATATCTCGCCATATAAGATGGTTGTTCTCATCCACACGCAGCAAGTGAGAATACCTGCCATCACAAGTAATTGTTCACATTACCCCAACTATGAAACTTATATCACTTATATGTAACGTATGTATGTTACTGACAGAACAAAATACCTGTCCAATGATTCAGTGAATTCTCTGATGGCTCTCCCATGTGGACAAAAGTGGTTGCTGCTGACACAAATACAACAACGAGGCTGGAACACAACAAAAGAGAAAGAGACACATTTTGTGTCAAATTTCTGCAGGTTTTCAATCCAATAAAAAACAAGGTCAAGGTAGAAAGTGTTTGTCAGCAAAAGGAAAGGAGATGTCAAATCTGCCTCCATGGCTCCAGGTTAACAGCCACATATTCACAGTGAAAGGTAAGATATTGTGCATGTGTTACTTACATTGACAATGGTGCTCTCAGCTGCCAAAAGCATGGTCATAATTGAGCCAAAGGAAAGACCAAAAAGTGCGATTTTGTCTGGGATCACTTGAGGATGGTCCTTCAGAATATTAAATGCTGCCTGTGCAGAAGTAGATGACAAGAAATTAAAAAAAAAGTGTTTCATTTGTAAGTTCTATATATCCAAATATATATATATAATCTTTGTAAGGCTGTTCTTCTACCAGCTATATGAAAAGTGTGTGCAAAGGTCTAACCAAGTTCTTAGTAAGTTCATAAGTAACTGGGATGAAAGAAAACTCTTTCAGAGAGCGAGCAGCTGCTGCTGCCATGCTGGTTGAACTTTTTCCAGCTTTCCAGAGTGTGACCTTCCTCAATACAGAGAGTTTGGACTCATATAAACAGAATTATATGAGAAAAATTAAACACCTGATACCCTTCACACCAAATGTAGAATCGATGGAGGAAATAAAATAACACAAACCTCAAAGTAGTTGAACTCCAGCTCTGCTGACTCCAGCTCACCAGCGGCAAAATACTCCAGTGCAAAAGAAGCATAACCATGGGATGCCAGCAAGGACGCACGATACTCCAACAGCCCTCCACCACCTCCCCACATATCCAACAGCCCAGGGAAAGGTCCTGGACCTGAGGCAGGGAGAAGCAGATTTGAACTTGGTCTATTTATGTCCCAGTCAATTTCATGATCACAAAAGGAATGAAAGAGGAGGAAATATGTTTTTCAGGCGATGCAGGTGTACCTGGAGGTATGAAGAGGGTCCCTCGTGGTCCCTTCCCTCTGATACTGATCCTCTGGACCCCTGGAGCCATGTACCATCTCTCTATGGGTGTCGAGGCCAGAGGAGCCTGCTCCATGAAGCCCTCAGCTACGTGTCCACTGTAGACCGAGATGTTGACCAGCATGGGGGTGCAGACGTTCAGCTTTCTCAACCTGACAGGTGAAGTGTGACAGTGAGTATTTCCACCTCTGGGGATATCTTACTTCAAAGACTGCTAGTGTTATAGTGGTAGAGTATATTTGCTTTATTAAACAGGTATTTTCCATTTCTTGTTCAGTACAAAGAATAAGGAGAGACAATCTTGTGCACACGTGTATCTAATAAGATCTAATTTCATCATTTCATGAATCATTACACAGTCAAATAAGACAATTAACGGTCATATTGACTCCAGGTGATATTGCCCAGCTCTCATCTGCAGCTTCAGGGTCAACACTTGATGAATTACCTGAGGCCTTTGCGGCTGCCTGGGACAGGGTGCATACTCCACAACAAACCCATGGCTTCTTTTCCTGTGTACGTGCCCCCAAAACTCAAATCCTCTGCAACTACAAAAGCAGTGAAATGACAACAACAAGAAAAGACAATTTACAAAGTATCCCACAAGCAAATTAGCTCTAAAGTCAAGGACAGACAGCAAACATACATGTCCTCACTGCACATGGTGGATTTCAGGCATCAACACAATTTAAGGTTTCGATTTCAATATCTGTTTGAGGAGGAGGTGACACAAAGGAAGAAAACCCACCAGACACTATTCCTCTCTGGTCACTGATGTAGTGTCCGTAGGCCTCCCAGTAATCTTTATCCTCAGAGTGGTGGAGGGAGTGAAGTGTTACTGGAGATCCTGGAGGCAGATTCTCCACCACCACCCTGAACTTCTCATCCACAAGAGCCCGAGTGGGGACAACAGAGAGAAGCGGCGTGCAGGTCTGAGACATGGTCGATAATGGTCTGTGGAAAGAATACAGTTATATATGAGTAACATAGAAACAGCTTCAGTAACAAGGAAGAGGAATGTGCTGACATCTCACCGGCTGCACCAGTGAAGGATTTAAAATGTTGCGGAATGATTGATAATTATCAACCAGTGCTGAACAGATCCACTGCAGGAGGGTGTGGATGACCAGGGGGGAAATATGGAGTCAAACAATGTTGAACGAATAGAATTTGTGTTGGGAAAATAGACAAACAAGAGTTTGCTGATCTTTATTTCACAACAATTCAGCTTGGATCCTTTTTTTAGTTGCTTTAACAATTATTGTTAATGTTTGATGGAACATTAACACTAATATGGGTAATCAGTCTCCTTGATTACTAATAATCAATATAGGCCTTGAAAAAAGCCAAATCAGACGACCCCTAAAACAGTAGCTAAAAGTACTTTAACCCCTTCAACCAGCTCTAACAGTAAAATACTGCTTCAACATTGTTGCAACAGTATTAACAATCAAATAATGTCAGATTGAATATAATAAATATATTTCAGTCACAGGGACAATTTTTCTGCAGAATGAGTACATTTACTCTTTATACATTAAGTATATTTTTCGGCTAATACAGGTTTTACTGGTAATGGGGTACTTTTCTGAAGTTAAGTGCTACTTTCACCGCAGATATTTTTAATCACCATTGCATTTATTTTATAGATACCTAGTTACTGCCAGTGGTGGAATGTAAATATGTACATTTACTAAAGTGCAATATTGATATATGTGCACTTTACTAATTACTTTTAGATGAACATTTTACATACAAAACATCAGTTAGTAAAACTGTTATTACAGATTGAACTAAAAATCATTAAACATTAAAGCAACATTTACAAGTTTTGAAAGCAGGACTTCTACTTGTAATGGAGTACTTAAATAAATGATCTTAATAGTATCACCACTGTTACCTGCTACGACCTCAGCTGGTTTGTGTTGCAGCACCTACCTGAGGCAGGTAACTTTCTGATGCGCAGCAGAGGAAACTGTCCACACTGAAGGTCTTTTAGAGCTGAAACTCCTGACCAGACTCATCTCTGGCAGGTTGAAGATACGGAGTGACAAACCTTTAGTCAGCTGAAACTTCAGGTTTGGCTTTTTATCTGTCGACGAGGAGACTTGAAGGGAGTTAGCTGTGCATAAATTAGCTTAACCCAGGTTAGCTGAACAGTCAGGCTGGTTGTATATTAAATACAACAAGAACAACCTGATCAAATTATATAGATGTTTGGTGACGTGTGTTAACCTGTCATATATTTTTACATCGTGTTCAAAGACAGATGAACAAACAATGAGGAAGACAGGTGTTATATGGACAAAGTTTGGTGAAAGTTCATGTGAGGACAACTCGGATGCAACAGCCGTTAGCTCACCAAAGTCCGAAATGATCACTGTTGTGATGACCGGATGTTTTGGGTCCTTTCTACTCAAATATAATCTTTTCTAAATCCGCTTCAGAGGTGTCTTTATAAAAAACAAACGCTAAAAACACTCATAAGCTGTAAACATGACGCCAGTCGGTTCACAGAAATTTCAGTTGGGGTCACTTTTGTAACCGGAAGTGCGCTGTGTAAATAAAGTTACATTTGTAAAAGTTAAATATGAATAAAGTTACATTTGAATGAAGTTCTTCAATTTAAGTGACTGTTTTAGTAAAATAAACCGTACAAACCAGGCTTGATTAAATAGCTGTGTAATAGTGGTGTAATGTAACTAGGAAAATTTACTCAAGTACTCTTCTGAGTGTTTTTAGTTTGGGCCACTTCAACCAAACTCTTTAAATAAACATTCAATTTCACATTTTTACCACCATGTCCAAGTTGTTTCATAGGCCTAAGTCTTGATCATTGTGCTCCCATGCACCAGCCTGATTCCCACTCCCACAGTTGGCCATTGGACATAAACACATGTTAAATCAACTGTTTACAGACAAATGATTATTTGGACAAGTCTTTAAATGAAAAGAATATCAGGAAACAGTTTCACCAAAGGACTCACAGAGGTAGATGCATGTTCTTGACACTTCCACGAGGGATCAGAGAAATCTAAATGCACATGAGCTCTCTGGTGGACTTTAAACCCTTTCTGCACACTTTCCTTAAGCAGCACAGGGGAGTGACCTTTGTTATACTTACCCCACAGGCAATGTGGGTTAATGTCTGTCAGAGTTCTGGGGCCATATTACAGGAACTTCCCATTTGAAGATAAGGAGGAAGATTTTATAAGGAGGAAGACTGAGCAAACTATCCAACCACATTAATTTTTTTATTGTTTTGCAGGCAATTAGATGGACAAAGACGCTACTTTTTTTGTGCAAATGCTTGTCATGAAAAAAAGTCACATATATAAAAAGTAGTGGACTGACTCTAAACCAGACATGACCTATCTGAATTATGTTAAAAACAAGAAGGAGAAAAATAAGAAGAAGCCAAAAAAATGTATTAATATCATTGTTATTATTGTTATCATGAGTTAGGCAATAAATGACTATTAGAATAAGAAAGTGTTAAAAAAAGAACTTATCAAATGTCTTAACTGTTTCTTTAAATGATCTTGTCACACTAAAAGTCTAATTTACTCTTAATCTTATTCTAAATAAAGGTTGAGGTACTTTAAACTTTTTCACAGTCTAATAGTGTGAACAGAATTGCTACCCCGTGTTGATTTATGGAACTATAGATAATATATGAAAAATAAAAATTGAAACTAAAATTCAAGTGAAAATTACAAATGTGATTTAACTTCCATTCACTTTCCACACAAAAACTGTAAATACGATATTTTAAGAGCGAAGTTACAAAGCGGAACTTTAACGGCTTCCGGCAAATTGTCGGACCAGTGTTGGGGACGGACCGGAACTAGCGTGAGGTTACCAAAGTGTCTCCTGGAAACTCGCAGCCGGTGAGTTTTGATCAACCTTTTGTGTCCTCTTGTACATCGCTTTGACACCGTTTTCCACCAACACGTTTCTGTCCATCTGCTGTTTCAGCTTCTTGAAATTGTGAAACAAAACATGTAGAGAAAAACGTTCATTTTAAAGATTTGTTTCGTGTCCACGTCCAATGGCGGGAGACTCCAGAAGCCTCAATGCTGCTGTTAGAAAACGGCGATATGAGTCCAGCCTCGTTTATCTCTTCCATTTGTTAGATTGACGAACCAGAAACGTGGGCAAACATCAGTCTAACAACTAATCTCACCAGTCTTCATTCTAAAATCTGTAAGTTTCGGTGATTCTCGGTGACCTGCAGCTCATTTTGTGATAATCAGGCCATAAAACACCCAATAATTCACCTGACAGCACTGAGATCTAATTAACATCTCTCACAAACATAGCAGATCATTTTAGAGACGACAGGAAACGTTTGGTCAGGAGAGGTGAAAAGTAACGAGGTACATTTACTCCATTACTGTAATTAAGTAAACTTTTGATGCACTTTTATTTTTTGAGTATTTCAAGGTAATATTACTTTCTACTTCTGCTCCACTATATTTTACAGGGAATATTGTACTTTTTATTCTACTACTATTATTTTACAGCTGTAGTTACTTTACAAATTAAATATTTTATAGTAGACATACAACACATTGTCATAAATAAGTAATTATTGTATTTATATTCACACTCAAACAGTGACTTTCTGCCTGTTTTTATTGTTCAGATCGGTCCCCAAAAAGCTGCCATCTGTTTGCTTCCCTCAGAGCTGCCTGTGCAACACAGCGAAGATGTTGAGAAGTGCTTCAGCTCAGGTGAGCAACAAATGATTATTACTAGACCATATTTATCATACTGGATATATATATTCATATATTTCATCTGGGTACATTTATAGAAAGACAATCCTGAGCACTCTTAGCATGAGTTAGTCTTTATTAATCAGACTTGCACATGTACTTTTAAGTCATAAATTGTTGTGAATATAATAAATTAAAAAAAAAATATCAGCTCAACAATTTGAGTTGAATCAACTTTTCAATCAAACTGTCAAGCTGATATTAAAGATAATTCTATAACATTCAAAACAAGTTAGACTAGACTAGAACTAGACTAGAACTAAACTAGAAGTGTTTAGCTGTAAAAAAACAAAACAAAACTGAAGCTCTTTCTTAAGCTGCAGTGATGTTCCTGGTTTTCTTCATTTAACACAAGCTCAGACAGAAGGAAGATGCACATGAGCTCTGTGAGCTTGGCTTTACCAAGTCAGCATTTTATTTGTTTGCCCTCTCATCTCTCTACAGATCTTCAGACAGGTGGTGAGATACAGGAGCACAGAAACCAACCTCATCCTGGAGAGATGTGAGTCAAGCCTGTGTGTGTATGCTGTAAGAGAAGGATTATCCATTCTTAACCCAATGAATTGGTCCAGTAACGGGGATGTTTCTGTCTTTATTCCAGCGATAAACCGAGTGCAGCTGTTGGGCCGAGTGGGTCAGGACCCGGTGATGAGACAAGTGGAGGGTCGTAACCCTGTGACCATTTTCTCAGTAGCAACCAATGAAATGTGGCGCACTGGAGACAGCGAGATGAGCTCACCAGGTACAATGCCAAAAGAAACAGAAAAAAGACTTCTCAAGGCAGAGCAGTTACATTTATAGCACATTTCATTACTAGCAAACTCTGTGTTTTATGCTAAAATGCTTGTGAAAATGCTTTGCACAAAGTTGGAAAAAGAACCGTTTTTATCAGCTCATTTCTTGTGTCCTTCATTCCTGTTGAACATGAAAGGCTAAATAAAAAGCCTATAAGGGTTGATTTGTATTTGAGAGGTTAAATGGCTTTAGTTTGCTTGTAGGTTTATTTTATTTTAGTGGTAAACACAAAGGAAAAACAATATTTTCATTGGTGTAAATTGACATGAAGTAAAGATTTTAATGCAGCTAATGCACTTATTTTCATATTGAGCTAAATAGGAATCCGTTTTCTATAGAGCTGATGTTTAGATGAGGTAAGATTATATAATTACTATGACATTGGCTGTAATGTGTGCTCTGAATGGCTCTGTTGAAGTGTCATTTTTTTGCCACTAGAGGTCACTGTTACATTTCTGTCTCAATGAAGCGAACTCATGATGAATTGTTGTTGTTGGACTACAAGGTTTCAAATGACCATGTAAACTGTGTGAAAATGAATTAAAACAGCACAAAATAGATTCAGTAATCCCAGTGAGGCTGATTCTTGTGTGCTGCTGTGTTGTGACTCCAGGTGACATCAGTCAGAAGACGACTTGGCATCGTGTGTCGGTGTTCAAACCTGGTTTGAGAGATGTGGCCTACCAGTACGTTAAGAAAGGGTACGAACCACATGTCCCCTCAACTGGACCAGGACCAGACCTGGAATACATTTGTTTAGTTTTATTTATACAATTATATCCAATTGATGCTACTTTATACTTCTGCTGCAATTTATTTCTGAGGGAATGTTGTCCTTTTTGCTCCACTGCATTTACACTGGGGGAAATAAGTATTCAACATTTTTTTCAATAAACATATTTTCAGTAGAGATATTCATGAAATGCAGTTACTGAAAAAAAAGGTTGACATGTTCAATGCTTATTTCACCCACCATATTTACTGCTCTAGTTTCTTTCATTGTACATACAAAACATATGGTCAAGTTATTCATTATGATCCGTTGTTATATTTTAAAGGCCCCACAGACCCTCAGAGAAATATCTTTTATCTATTTGCACATGATAACTTGTGTGTACAAATTATTATCTTGTTTGTCTAAGATAATATAACCTTTCAGGATGTTGAAGGCTCCATAAGTTAACACTCTGAAAGGAGCCAATTTCTTTTGATGCTTTTGCGTACATCTTGCTGGTACTTATTTCTGTTATACTGTGGTGTTGTTGGTTCTGCATAAGTAAAAGATCTGAGTACTTCTACCACCACTGGTTTACAGCAGAGAGGCAGACAGGAAGCGTGATCAGAGGGGGAATGACATGCAACAAATGCTCATGGTCAAACATGTTTGAACCAGTGGTGTTTTGGTTGTGTGGCTGACGTCTTACACCGCTACGTCCCCAAAACTGATACTCAATGCGGAACCTATGTTTTCAGCATCTTGAAGCACTGTAAGCTTGAAAGTAAATGTACACATTTAGTTTTTTTCCTTCATAAAGACCAGCAGCTGTGGTTGGCTTGAATGTATTTCAGTTGCAAAGGATTCCTGTGGTGACAAGTTTTCATAACAGAAACAAAGGCTCAAAATAGAAACTTCTTATAATCCTCCTCACCAGTGTCCATCTTTATCTTTACACTTAGTATGTTTCCATAACTTGCATCTAATTTTAGCTGAACTCAGCTGCTGCTTTCTGACATTTTGCACCATATACAAAACATTTGTTTGGCAGATGGTTAGATATTTAATTCTTTGGATTAGCCGGACTGGATTAGCCAGATTCTAGGGAAATGCAGAACTGCAAGAATTTAAAACCACTCCAAACCAATCCACTCACAACCTTTAAAATCTTTGTGTGAATCATGTGACTAATCCTGAGTCTCTCCCTCTTTTAGGTCCAGGATTCTAGTGGAGGGGAAACTGGACTATGGAGAGTATGTGGACAAGAACCAAGTCAGACGTCAGGCCACCACCATCATCGCAGGTCAGAGAACAAACAGACACGCGGCCCTTTATGTGAATATGATGGAAATTTAACATATAAAGCACCTTATTTTAGAAAAATAATTTGTTTCCTTCTCTTTGGTCTCCAGACAACATCATCTTCCTGAGTGACAACATTCGAGACAGAACCTGAAGGACTTTCCTCTTCGTCTCCATCAACAAGACAACTTCTTTTTGTATTTTCCCATTTATACAGAAATAATACTGAGGACCTGAATGGCAACAAGTAAAGGAACTGACTTTCGCAAGAGAAGGGGGACAGAATATTCTGTGACACAGGTCATATTTGACTGTGACGCCTCCTGCAGACCTTGAAGCGGCAAGAGAAGCAGAAAGAGCCCATTTGTGTGACATAAATTCACCTACTGATTATGATTTTGATTCTGTACCTAACCGATACAGAGACAGTTTATGCCCCTTTTTGCGTGTACTCAAGTTTTTTGTGTGAGAATAATGTTGGTGACTGGAGGTTAAAATACAGTGAGAAATGTTTCACTGTTTGAAAACCCAGTACAAGATGTTGTAGCTCTGTTAAGAGCAACTCGTGTTGAGAATTGTAGACAAAAGTTATTATAGTTTTTCTTCATTGCATCTGTTAAGACAAACTCTCTTTAAACTCAATAAATCAGGAATTGTTTCTTGGCGAGGACTTGAAATCAGGGGTCTCAAACTGTGAGTCAGGTGGTGATTTGACCTGTGAGACAGTTTCTTAAGGGCCCTATATGCAGCCTGCGTATTACACTTAATATTTTGATTATGATTTTGATCTTACTGATTCTTACACCTCTCTTCATGCAAATCTCATTAATGAAATGTGTAAATTGCTGAAGCACTTAAGGGTTTTTAAAAAACAGCATGCAAATTTAGATTAAGCACTTCAATTAAATTTGTCATTTTTTTCTGTTTCCCCTGCATTTTGTTTTCCTGTTCACATCCCTGTTTTGTTCTAACAGAACTTTATGTATTTGATGTTTTTGTATTTTATCTCTTGTATCTCTTGTTTTCTGCTCTGTCACTTTTTTCTCAGTTGTTATCGCTCTTATCTGTTGTTCATTTCCTTCCTGAACAGATGACTGGTTGTTTTCAGCTCATGATCACTGCTTCATTTCTCAGTATTGGTTGCTATAATAGACTTTTTCCAGACTAACTTTGTCTTCACATTTTTTCTGTTTAAGATATAGGTGGTTAACCGTTTCCTAAATTCACTTACAAAGGACTTTTAGAGGGGAAAAAAGGACAAGTTACCATTAAAAACGAGCCTGGAAATGTACAAATTTAATCATAAATACAAGTCAAACAAAATTAAAATGAGTGATTTTTGCATAAAAACTTATGTAAACACGTATTTTATGAAAGTACAGTGTGTAGTATTTTTAAATGCTTTTCTCTGCTGGACGCTGATTGGCTATTTCTGTGCCAGAGGGGGCGGGTTTAAGTCAAAGGTATTCTTGGCTTAAAGTTATTGGTCGCACGGATTCGCGACGTCCTCCCTGATTGGCTTCGTCACCTCTCAGTTAAAAGCTTTAAGGCGGGCTTCAAGCAGAGAACTGATCTGATTGGTAGGTCAACGGGATGTGGGCGGGGCTGTTAGGAAACCTGTGGATTCAGTCCAGCAAAGCTGCATCAAGATGGCGGAAATTATCCAGCGTGAGACCGGAAATAGGTTTAAAAATAAAAGCGTCAACCTGATCCAGAACACGATTGAGGGTGTAAATATATAAAATGTTTGCGTGTATGTACCAGTGTAAAAATAAATGTTTCAATGAACATCTGAGTCTGAGCTCATTTACTCAAGTCAAGTAAATTTTATTTATGTGTTACAAATACATCACAAATAATAATAATTTTAAAAAAATGCAAGAATATATTTTTTTCTTTATAGTTTCCCCTTTCCTTCATATGTTTATACAGTACATATCATTGGATAACTGATGAAACTAAAAAGATTACAAGTAAATCTAATGATTACTAAAATTATAATAATAAAAAACACACTAAGAAAGAAACCTCATTAATATATGATGAATAATTCTTCTTTTGCTGCCATTGCTTACTTAAAAAACTGAAATATACGGAAAAGTAGAAAGATTTAAATCCGTGAGTAGAATCTATTTACTGTTTAAGTTAAAATGTTTGAATTTGTATGTATTTTTTTTTACCATTATTTGTATGTATTACCGTATTTTTATATTTGATTTTGATTGATTTCAAATATAAAAAGTACAACTGTCATGAAATTGCAGATGCTTTGACTAAAAGATTGTTAACTTTACCTTGTACAAAAACAAGAACAATTAAATTATTAGTGAGGGCTTTATTTTGAAATTACAAACCGGAAACTGCCAATGTTATTATTGTGTCCATGCATTTTTTTGACACTGGAGTCATAAACAGCTGACACAGATGAATCATAACACGGTTTATATCCTACATTAAATCCCACCTGTGTTATGTTGTATTCATGTTTCCGGTCAAACTAAACTTTTCCTAATTGACAAACTGTGTTGATTTCATTTCTGCTCCTTGTGTCTGTGTCTGTGAGAGACTCCTCCCCTCACATTCCTGTGTGTCTGGGCTGTGAGGAGGAGCAGCAGGAGCAGAGAAAAGGGAAGAGGAGCTGCTGGGAGCTGCCTGTGGACCCTGATCCAGATCCAAAGAGGAGATGATCCCACAACAACAACAACAACAAGAGTGAGCTTCAGTCTTTTTGCTGCAGCCTCCTCACATAACACACACTCATCCATCTCAACCACCTGGACTTGATTCTAATCCTTCATTGCTTTTCTCTCACAAGTTGTTGGGAACTTTTTTGAGTTGGAGTTTGATTTTCAGTCTGACTGCAACAAGAACTCTGCTGCTGCTTCTTCTGCTGGACCAGAGAATCAAACAAGGCCAGAGAGAGAGAGAGAGAGAGAGTCTGTGAGCAGGAGATCATGGAGATCCTGGATAGTAGTGAATCGTTTCTACACTGGGACAGAAACCTGAGTGAGCTGTCTGAGGCCGGGGAAATCGACTGTGTGCTCTACACCAATGTAAGTTATTGATCATTGATTGGTAGTGTAGGAAATGTGTGAGTGATCGATCAGGACCTCTGCAGCTTCAAAGAGGGGAATAATCACCTTTATCTCACTTTGACTGACAGGAGGGGGGAGGTAATGTGTGTGTGTGTGTGTGTGTGTGGTACCCGGCTCTCCATTCACAACTCGAGCCTTGGGGTCCAGCAAGATGATGCAAGGGCGTATGAGAGCAACCACTAGACCAGGACCCTTGTCTCAATCTGCAAAAGTATTTTTTTACATTCATCAATGATTTGTTTAATAGTTTAAATGTCAAATATAGTGTAAGTTCCCAGAATCCAACCTGATGTCTTCAAGTTGCTTTGTTTTGTTTAACCAACCATCCAAAACTCAAAGTATTTGATTAAAGAGAGAAAAGTAACATTTGAAAGTCTGGAAATTGAGAATATTTTACATTTCTGCTTCATAAATGACATAAATAGCTGTCGATTAGTTTTCTAAAGAAAACTTGTTTCTGAAGATGTGGAACCTTCAAAATAAGAGTTTAATGAGCACAGTTTCTTTTGGTGATTGTTCGTCCTGTGATGAAAATATATAAGAGGTTATAATTCAGTTCCCTTCTGAGACACGTGGTTGTACTTTTTATACAGCTTTTCATGAAGTGTTTACATAAATAGTGTGAAGCATCGTGTTCAAGTTGACTAACAGCTGGTGCATTAAGAGCTTCTCTATATTCTAATTTCCATCAGTGATCAGATCCAGGACCTTTGACTAAAGCTCCTGTGGAGGCCTTGACATGATAAATATCTCCAATCAGAGTGTTCATCCAACTCCATTTGGCTCCTCTGGCACTGTTGGAATCTCCATTTTTGGCAAATATGCACCATTTTAAAGCCTGCAAGGAAACATAGGGAGGAGCTGAGGATATTTTGTTATAATGAAACATTTTGGATAAAGATCAGGAAGTTTCAGAGAAGGTTTGGAGCTCAGTGTTTAAACAGTCTGACTAATGAACATTTACAGTCATCTCTGTGTTACTGTACCTTCAAAATAAAACACCCAGCGTGCTCCCAGTCTACACACTGTTACAGTTCATTCAACACATTTCATTGCGTTCAATGCTTTGCTACTTTTCTTTGTCATTTGTGAAAGAAAATGAAGGTTTTGGACTGTTGGTTGGACAAAAGAAGCGATTTGAAGACGTCACTTTGGGCTCTGGGAAGTTGTGATGAGAATGTTTCACATTTTTTGACATTTAATAGACCAAATGATGAATCGATTAATCTTTGTTTGGAAACTTTATTCACAGACAGTTTAAGTATAAAAATTAAAATCAATCAATCATGGCGACACCTTTTTCTTTTGTTGTGTGTTTTACCTGATAACCTATATTAGCAGTAATAGACAGAAGATGCACACAGTCTCTCCTCAGGAAAGTGAACCCTGCTTTAAAATGGTCTTTCACATTCAGTTATGTAACTTGAAGTGTGTGTTCCAGCCATATGTGTCTCTGGCCGCCACTGTGGGCCAAGAGGAGAGTGTGTGAGGCGGACAGAGTGTGTGTGAGTCTGCGTGCACATGTGTGTGTATTTGTGTGTGGTGGCGATGGGAGGAGCGTTTGGGTTTACGGGGAGAAATCCAGCTGGCTCGCAGGACGGGAATCAGACACCAGAGAGGCCCGCTGAGCCCTGAGACAATACACACACACACACACACAGACTGTGGTAGTTTGCTTCCTCTAGAAAAACCTGCAGACAGGTAAAGACTTGTGTTGTTCAAGCTTCAGAGTGTTCAAGCTGTGAATGTCGGCCTTTTAAACAAACCCTGAGGCTACGGTTCCTGTCACATACCAGCCGACAGAATCAGACCACGGAGCTGCAGCTGCTTTCCCCTGTTACAGAATTCTTGTTTGATTTCAGGCAAAAATTACAAGACATTCCTGGAGATCAACCTGATGATCAAGGTTATATAAGTGATGAGAGCAAAGATAGAAAAATCAGCCACACGGCGACTGAAGATGATAAAACTAACACTCAAGTACAATCTTGACCTACTTTTACTTTACTCGAGTATTTCCGATTTATGCTACTTTATACTTTTACTCTTAGTGTTAGTTAGTGTTTATTCCTAAAACTTGGCATACTGACAAACACAAGCCAAAAATACAGCCCATAATAGTTAAAGTTAAATAGTTAAAAATAGCCACAGTTGTGTAATGTCGTCTGTGAGTTTGACAGAAAGGCAATGATACAAACTGAAGGTGTGCAGTTTGAGAGACATGCATGCACCAACGAGGAAGTGTCTAATGCAATATGCTATTGAGTTGCATCGTGGGAAATGCAGTATTTCTGGAGCTTGATTCCTTCTAGGGACTAAAAGTGTATCTCGGCCTCGGCTGCTTCGATTTTGAAGAATATTTTTTAAATTGACCTCTTGCAGACTTCATCAAAGTGCAATGCTAAATTGCTAGAGACACATATTCTGTAATCTTTTGCATTTAAAGGATCATTTTATTGCACTTATTCTCATAGTTTGGTCCATCATTTCTCTCCATTATGATAACATCATACTCACTGAAGTAATCTCTGAGATCTGATATTACTTCAGCAAAGTGTGGTTGGGCAAGAAGCTCATACAGTTTAGACAGATTATCTAAACCACTTCAAGAACAGTTAGACGAAATTTATTGTTTGGCAATTCATCGGATAGTATTAGTGCATTTGCCTCATAAATCAAGACACTCTTCCTCCTACATTGTTGTACATCAGCTGCTTTTAATAATCAAAAAGTGCCAGTATCAGTATTCATGATTCTGACTCTGCTCCTTACTGGCACAACTTTGTGAGTGTGATCACTCAAAGTTGAACCAGATTTCCTCTCCAGATGTTTGAAAGGGTGATCAAATATAAAGCCTTGCACTCACACTCATACCTACACAGGCCAGGTTGTGTTAAGGAGCAGCACTAAGATGCTCTTGTTAGTGAGGTGATATTCTATATATAGTAAGGCGTGTTTGTGTGTGTGTGTGTGTGTGTGTGTGTGTGTGTGTGTGTGAGGGTGAGGGTGGGGGATGCATGAATGTGAAGGCCAACACAGACTGCAGTGTGTGGATCTCAGGCAGCCTGAGGAGCAGACTGGGGTCTTTGTTGGCTCCAGTCTCGCTCTCACTTTCTCTCTCCGGGGGTTTGTTGACATGAGATTCCTCACAACAATGTAAAGCCTCTCGGTCGGCAGCATGTGTGGGATCCTCAACCTTAACGCCTGCTCCTCTCATCAGGCTGAAGTCCCTCCCATCTCCTTCTCATTCCGCCGGGCTAAAGGTCATATTATAATCAAGTTCTTCAGGTTGGAGAATAATAACATTGCGTCAGTGTGACGGTGGAGCTTCTTTCATCCTCGTTCATCTGCGACCGAAACAATGCTTTTCGACATTGTTGTGAAGTTATAATAGATGTTTGTGTGTATTTCTGCCTATTTTAGGGATGTCATAATGTCTGGGATTCATTTGTTATTGTGTCTGATGCTGAACATAGACTGCGTTGTTTCCTTTGGAATTAAAATCCTTTATATTTATTATTACACTCTGGAAGATCTTGTCAGTGCAGTTTTTGTGGTGAAGGATGCTCGATTTGATCGGACTGACGATTTAACCCTGTCAGCTATGAATCTCCACACCGTGAAGTGTTAGAATAGTTGCACAGTTGGGAGGTGGCTGTTTGTTCTGTTTGCTTTGGTTTGACCAAATGTCTGTGTTTAGGAAACTTGGATGTCATCAGCATCGACTGTAGATGTGGATAATCCAGCTACACAGACTGATTGATGTGTCTCGTGTGGAAAAAGTCTCCCTGCACACAAGGAAGTGATTCTTTATTTGGACATGAACAGACAAGACTTTTACACAACAGACAACACATTTTGCTAAAAGATGCGAAGAGCTTCCAACAGACAGCTCATATAGTATCGATCAGTATGTGAATGTATCAGTTTATTCTAATAGTGACAGATGGATGATGGAGGCATCAAACATAGCAGGCCACTTTTCGTTTCCTTTATCAGGCCAACGGTCAACGTTTGTCTTTAAAAATCATAACCACGGCCGAT
The DNA here is from genome assembly GCA_025331565.1 of Holacanthus passer. NCBI lineage: Eukaryota > Metazoa > Chordata > Actinopteri > Pomacanthidae > Holacanthus > Holacanthus passer. The sequence goes on from JAFREQ010000053.1 coordinate 892,314, forward strand.
TACTCACCTTAATCAATGTTAACCAAACCAAACACCGACAGACAAATGACATCCTGCTGATAAGGCCGTTCAATGACAAGCCTTGTATGAAAGGCCTGTGATGCCTTTCATACTAGTTATTTGAAACTTGTACAAAAGGCATCACAAGCAAATTTTGTTGGAAACCAAACGAGTTAGCAGTTAAACAGTGAATGTAAATGTGCAGCCGTCAGTATTATATTGGAGGTGGACTGGGTTTTGATAAAAGATAAAAGTCGATTCATGCAAAGAGAGAGAGAGAGAGAGAAAGTGACAGTGAGTTCACATTTCTGTCTGACAGTTCAGGAAACAGACAGAGAGCCAGAGAATGGCCTTCAATTTAAATGCTGTTTCGTGCGTATGTAGAAAAAGTTTGGCGTGGGACTCGGCACATGCTGTACTCACTCAGCTTGTGGTGAGAAGAGACTGACGTGCAGAGGGAGGCTGTACATTTGCTCTGCACATGCTCCAGGGCTTTCCAGCTATGTGTCTGCTTACATAACGCACAGCATACCTGCAGATAAAGGCTCGCCTCTCTCTTTACATCAGCTCGTTTATGAATATGAATATTAGCATGACGGCTTTGACGGCTCACCTCGCACTCGGGGTCGACTCATTTTATCCTACAAGAGCAAACACACACAGAGAGTCGAGGGCAAACGTCTTGATCCATGTGCTCACAGTGCAGAGCCTGTTCTCCGTCGGGGCCGGGGATCCCGCTGAATGCTCCATGTGTCTGCAGTGTCAGTCTGCAGGGAGACACACACGCACACACACACACACCCAGCAGCACTATTTATTTAGATAATGATAAATGATGACATAATTTCACAGCCAACACCAAGTTAAGTGACATTTTAGTCATGTTCCAGTTTTGAATATTGCAACCAGACCAGCCTGTATCTGTAGCTCAGGAACACGCCTGTGGAAGCACACAGTGTCATTATTACTGCAGGTGTGGGGCCAGATCTTCAGGTTGGTCTGAGAGCTGAGTGTGTTCAGGTAAATGAAGACTCTGACGCTTTTAACGTACAAATACAAAGATGACGCAAAGAATGAACAGAGTTGACATCTCGACAACTGTCGATTGTCGTGAATATTTGTTCATGTGTTCATGGTTCCCAGATGGTGTGTCCGACTGACTTTGGTGATTCTCTGACTTTTCCTCGAGCACCGACACACAGGTTGTATTGAAATGTCTCGGCATCTATTGGATGAGGTTTTTCCATCCTGCTCAGAATAAAATATCTGACAGACCGAACAATGTCTGTCTCTGATGCTCGTCATACTCACTTCAAAGCTGCTTAAATTGGAGCCACCTTCAACTCTTAAGTCGAACTTGAACTCTTTTGGCTTTAGAAAGTGACAGCGGCCTGCAGATGGTGCGCACATGGAGCACACGTTTTTCTCCTATTCACATCTGATGCAACTTCTCTCCCGACTTTGAAAATGGACTCGGGCTCGAGTTCGCTGCAGGCAGGAAGGCGTTTGAGAGCAGAAGCGAAGGTAGTAATCAGTGTGTGAGGGATCATTATGGAAAATCCACAGGAGCCTTGGTTCTGTGAGGCAAAGCTAAATTTACCTCCTCTGTCTGTCTCTCGCTCTTTTCTTGATTCTGCATTTCTCCGGCCCCCGTCTGCCCCCTCTTGTTTTGCTTTAGGCACCATGAAAGGCTTTAAATGGCTGTGTGTGAGCTGGTGTGTGTGGTTAGCAGGGCGTGGGTTTAATATCCCTGTGAGCTGCTTATACACTCAGCCCCAAAATGAGCCTGGAAGCAGTTTTATATAGCTGCAGCCTGGTGAAATGCAGCGTGCTGACCACTCAGTCTTTCTTCTTCACGCTTGTTTCCACCACTTTGAGCCTGTTATGGAGAAGAAATTAAAATAAAATATGGACTTTAAAGTTGTAGAATCAACAGAATTTCAATACTAGTAGTGCAGTCAGACTTTCAGGATTTCTCTCAAGCTCCAGTTGGAAACATCAAAGTGTTTAAAGCCTGTAAACTGCTTATTAAACAGTGAGGTGTAAGAGACCCCCTCAACTTTGATGTTTTTATGGATCTTGTAGCTCATATCCGGACTTGTGGCTCAAAGTGCGCTATCAAGACAGAAGCCTCTCCATCCGCTGTCCTGTTAACCTTTGACCCCTCTCTCCTCCTCCTCCTCATCGTCACTCCTCCAGGCTGAGCTGAGAGTCAGGACGAGTCGGCTCCTGTCCAAAATGCCAGAAACGTCTCCACAGCTCGTGATTCTCCTGCTAAACTGCTTGAACTTTTTAAGTCTTGATTTTCTCCCTTAAAAATCAACATAAACTCTTTTCCACTGCTGCTTTTCCACTGAAACTTTGCGAAATGAACTAAATACTCTTTCTTGTGAAAACTGTCTCGTTTATCTTTTTATGCATCACCACAATTTTCACCGAACTTCCAGCGTGTTTGTGATCTTCACTAGAATCTCAACTTGAGCAATGTTTGGCAAAGTTCGTAAAGATGGATCAGCCAAATAGTGACTACTTTAGAGTTTAGGAGGATAAATTCAGATCGGTTTTTTCCAGCTTTTTGCGTTGCATTTGAGTGTGAGACCAAATGTGAGCCAGCTGGAGAGGATTTGAGGAGGCAGACTTGGGCTGAGAATCAGCTCCTCTTAGCAGCAAACGCTCCAACTTATATCTGCACTTGGAGTTGGAATTGAAAGTTTGCTGCACGTAATGATGAGTCTGGCATCTGTCTGACAGTTGGCTGCTTCTTTATTGCCAGACAAGGATGTTGGATCAAAAAGTGAATCATGATCAGTGAAAACCTGCCTTTGTTTTAAACGTCTTTGCAACACTTGGTTATGGACAGGGGAAGAGCTGTGGAGCATTAACTGCAGGTGTTTGACTCGAATATTATAGCTTGAATCCAAAATCACCATTTTAAAACCCATTTCTGGTCAAATCATACTTTGCTCTTCTCTTTGCATTCCTCTGAACCAGCAGCTCTCCATCACACCTTTCTTTGGCATGAAGCTTTTCATTTGCAGAGACATGAACAAGCCCATTCATCCGTGCAAAGTTCACTGTGTGTGCGCCTTGACGGTCGACTGTGTTTCTACTTGTGCCTCAGAGTTCTGCTTTAATGGAGGAATTAAAATCAGCCTCGTGCCCAAACAAGTTCCCCTGAGTGTTTGCCTTCTCCGGGGATTAAAACCCTCACTATGGGGTACTCAGCAAGACCGGCATTGACCCAGTTTTTACCCAGCATCCCGCAGGAGGTGGAGGAGGAGGAATAACCCGAGACCTACCGCTCTGAACTCGCTGCTGTGATCCAAACAGAGATCTTTACTGATCTTGACAACAAAAGTTTGAGGGATAATCCTGCAGCACACGAGCAGATAAATCCAATGACAGCACATAAGAAAGGATGATAGATGGAGTCGAGGTGAGCTTCCTCTAAATCTCCTCATTACAAGGCAGGAGTGGCTTGAAGTGATTTACAGATGGCACTCGTTGAGCTGAAGTGGATTCAACTGGAGAGAGTTGATGGAGAGGAGAGAAGGAAGTATTTTTGTTGGAGGGAGAAGATTTAAAAAGGAGAGCTGGAAAAAGTGTGTGTGAGGAGAAGGGTGAGGGAGTTCACGGTGTGTGTCCCGGTGCTCGATGACCGGTCAGTGTTGGAGATGGAAAAAGTTCTTGTGTGTGTGTGTGTGTTGACCCAGTTTATAATGAGCATACACACTCAGGATGAGAGCAGGGCAGAGACATCAGAAGACAGCTGTGCTTGTGTTTGACACAAACAGTGTCTCTGAGTCTCACAGCTGTGTTTGAGGACAGGAAGTGGAGCTGGACCAAACATCGATTTGATGGTGTTTTGCCAACATTTCATCCCATTTTATAATAATTCTAAGTTATTATAAAATCATTATCGATCTTGGCAAAGAACAACACATGGTTCAGTCTGTTCTGGAGCTTTCGACCCTGTCACACCGTCTTCCTCAACAGGTGGAGGTTGCTCTTTGTTTTTCTTATTGTCAGCAAATCCCATAAAAAGACCAAAACCAATATTGTCCGTCTCTGACTTCCTGTCCCTGTTTGTGGCTCTAAGCCCATTGGTTCCTACTGAAGACGTAAATCTGTAAAGGAACCTATTTGCTGTCATGGCAACATTTGAATGAGAAGATTTATATCTGTCTCTTGTCTGTATGTGAAATAAAAAGCTACAGGAAGCTGAGGAAGTTGAGGTTTTTGTGTTGGAGGGTTATGTGTCAGACTTTTTCTTTAAAAAGAGTCACAAACGTATGGTTGAGTTTTTAAAAGGGCTCAGTAATTTCATAAAACAGCTGGACCCTCTTCAGGATTAAATAATACAGACGTAGCCTAAAATCGGAGTATTTTCGAGCTGATATCTGGTGAAGTCATTGTGCAACATCTGGAGGTCAGTGTGTGTTTGGATGTGTGTGGGAAGAGAGGGGGTTGCACTCTGTGATCGGTCGGTATGACAGAGCAAGACTGGAAAGTTTGTGTCGCTCTGTGTGTGTGTGTGTGTGTGTGTGTGTGTGTGTTGGGGGTTTGGATTTTGGACCTTTGGGAAGCTCCGGGAGCCAGACGGGGGGGATTTTACAAGAAGGGGGACCTGGGAGGAAAGATTTCCATTTGTCATCTTCTGGGTCTGTTTTTCTTTATCGTCTCAGTTCGAGGCCTCTTCTGTTCGTCTGTTTTACTAATTCACACACACACACACGTGCAGTCTAATATCAGCCGGCCTCAGATAATGACTGACTCATCGTTTTGAACTTTGACTTGACGTCTCTCTGTGACACCTTTTATTTTGAACACACTTCCTGTCGTGCCTCTGAATACATTCTGAGTCCTGCTTTTATTCAAGTGCGAGACATTAATGGGAGTGAGAAGAGCTCCAGGGCCACGGTGTTAGACAGGAAATGGAGATTAAGGTTTGGAAGCTGGGTCGTAATGGATCTGCTGTGATTTGTATTTGTTCATCAGTGTGTATTCCTGTCGTGGCCTGTGGGAGGAGGGGAAACTCTTCAGCCCTGCTGGATGTCACGCCTCCTGTTATTCTCTCTCACATCCTGTTGTTTACATCCGTTAACCATCATCCACCCCCGACACGTCTCTGTTTAAAGAGAGGAATCAAATATCTGCAAATGTCAAGGCAGATGTTAGTTTTGCATATTCAGAAGCTTTAAAATGAACTATTTTAATACCATTCTTGTTTTGCATGTTGACTACAATGATGAACTCTTCACCAAAGTCCTGGAATATCATATTTAATAAACACATTTTTCTCAGCTGCACTGTATATGTAATCAAACATTTTGCATATAGCAGATGTGGACAACAGCTGGTTAATGTTGAATATACGTTTCCTTAGACTCATGGGGGCACATTCCTCCCCCAGATACCCCCCACACTAAAGTATCTGATTAGTCACTTTGCCCTTTGACTCAGCTCAGACAAGGAGAATGTGCCTGGAGGGAATCAGCAGGAATACATGTTTAATCATGGTTTAATTAATCATCAGCTATTTTGATAATTGGTTGCTGGAAAAAATGTTTAAGTCCCTTTTAGCAAAACGTCTCTGAGGCGGAGTTGATGCTTCTCTTTGTTTTATGTGATAATGAATGGAACGAACAGGATTTCCCTGTTGGCTGAAACCTCGCTGGTTTTTCCTGGTGCCGTCGTCGCTTCCTTGATTAGTAGAAAGTTTTGGTAAATCAAGCCGCAGTCGATGTCTGGAATCTGGGTCAGTTGAGCTCTCGCCCTTGTGAGAACCAGCTCGAGTCTTCCTTGGAATGAGGACATTTTTGCGAAGCGAGGTCATTTTGGCCGAGGCTCAGCTCTTCAGGCGAGCTCAGACATTATGGAACGAATGATGTCAACAAGACAGATGCGTGTTTGTGCGTCTGCACGTGGAGACAAGCAGCCAGACACTGTGAGTGGTTTGTTAGAAATGATGAGTCTCAGGCATCGAGCTGCGCCGTTCGTCCTCCAGCACAGTCCAGACGTGAAGGCCTCGGCGCTGGGCTCGCCTCCTGCGGCCTCCCCTCCCTCAGATAAGAGCAGATAGCAGAAGTCGTCCAAGGCCTGTGACTTGTCTCATTATGCTGACACACACAATAACAAAGCAAAGACAGTGTTACAACAAATGATAAGTGGGTCCAGAGTGATATAGTGACATGGTTATCTGATGCGTGGTTGGCTCAGCTGAGACCTGGCAAACATCTGATGGTTGAAGTTGTTTTAACAAAGTTTGCATTGTCTCCTGTAGCTTTGGGTTGGTCACACACACCTTAATGTACGAGCAGTCAACTATACACTTGTGGCGACGTCATTGTGTTTGTTGGTCCAACACTTGGGTCCAGACATTCACGGCCCCCAGAGACTGAAGAGACTGTTTGATTTTGTCCTTATCAAAATGACACGGTAATCACATTTTAAGGGTTGTTATTTCTCATAAGAAAGTCGACTTGCATCATCCTGGACAGTTGTTTCTATCTCTTCTCATATTTTTGTGACCATGGTTTTTATATTTCATGGAGGCTGCTCTATTTTGACTTGGACCCAGAAAAACAGCGTCTTAATCCAATTTTAAAAAAGCTCTCCTGTCAATATTCCGTCATCATCGGCTTTAATTTGACTTTAACGTTAACGTAGAATTCAATACGACAACTTAATGAAAGAAATTCTCATCAAGACTCAATCTTTTGAAAGCTCTCTGATAAAAAAAAATAGTGTTTAGCTGCTGGTTGTTTGATGCAAAACTGTCGACAGCTCAGACCCTCGTTTCCTGCCTCTCTCTGACACTCACAGATATTAAAGTATTAAAGTTGCATTCAGAGCCGTTGGAGGAATCCCTGCCGCTCTGCAGATAAAGCTTCCACACATGTACTTCAGCTGAGTGTCGGAGCAGCTCGAACACATTGTTGGCATTCCTGCAGATACTTGCTGTTTTCTGGCTCACAGCTGCAGGAGTGGGACTCACCGGTTTCGCTCATGAATACTGAAACACTGAAACTACGGCAGCTGAGGTTCAACTATGCAAATGTTGTGCTGTTTTTATCTTGAGGTGTTTTGGGAATTTCACCAGAAGGAAGAACGGAGGATTATCTCAGATGGCTGAGGAACCAGATTGTATGAGAATCTCAGACCGGCTGGGAAACTGAGGTTAAGGAAGAGGAATGAAGAACATTTTCTCCCTCTGTGCCAAAATACCACTGAGCAAAGCTTTGAACCAAGCAGCTCATTGGTGGAAGAATGATTTTCCTTGTACAATTTTTTTTTAAAATCAATTCTAGGAAGTGCTCTTCATAGAAATGCTTTGTAAATGTACTTGATGTTTCTCTTTAATACAGGCCTCACATTCAAAAACCTGCAAAACTGAAACTGAAATCGGGTTTTTAATTTCGGCCTGTTTCTCTTCCTTGCCTTGTTTCGACCACCTTCTTGTTTCTGCTTGAATGCGGGGATTTATTATAAATGCATGTGTCTTCTTAGTGCATGCTTTGGATATTTTATGTCATGGGGCTCAAGTGTTTACACCAAGCCTGAAAATAACAGACCGACTTTTAAACTTTGAAATGAATTGGAAACAAACGTCGGAGCATTGAATAAAAGAAAAGAATTATGGATGTTTATTTTGAGATGGACTCAGAGAAGAAGAATGATTTCTGAACTTTTTAAAGTACAGCAGCAGATAAAACATTCTTGCAGATCTGGCAAATATCTGTTCAAACTTTATCACAAGTTACCGACACGTGTCCGATCATGACCTGATAATCAATAAAAGTCTACTGGTACAAGACTGCAACCTGGATCCAAAGCAAACAAATGAGTCATTTCGTCTTAAATTCACGTGAGAGTGTGTGTTTGTCTATTTTATTAGTGTGTTCTTGTGTCAAGCTGTCATCATCAGCAAACGTACACACAGATGAGTCCAGGTCAAGGTACACACACGCACCAATAAACACACTCCGGGAGCTGACCCTTGGGCCTGTGTGGGTGTCTTCAGTCTCATCAGCTCCTTTTTCCAGTGGACTCTTTGACATCTGGTTTTGTCTTTCAGGGGAGGAAGGCGTTTCATCATCAGACTTTCCTCTCCTCCTTCCTCCGAAGCTGAAACGTCTGAGGGTTAAAACAGATGCACATATCCTACTTTACAGAAGAATTACAGACCTGAGGGGACATTCCTTCCCCCCCCCCACTCCCACTAATTTACCTGCCAACTAGTGACCAACACAGCTGTCGAGGCTTTTATTGTGAAAACTTGTCACTCAGTCTTTTAGGAAACAGGACGATTGATTCAAAAGCAGTTAATCAGTTAACTCATCAGCTGATAGCAACATCAAATATCGGTGTAAACATGTTTAGGATATAAATCATGTGTCGTGGTGACATTTTTATATGATTCAAAAATGTGAAGTTTTTAAAAACTCATTACCTTCACCTGTTCTTTAAAATGATTTCAATATCTGTGCCAATGTGAAACTTACCAAAACTTTTTAGTCGACCACTTTGGTTCAGACTGAAAAATCTCAAGAACTAATAGATGGATGTTCTTATAAATTCATGTTTCCCAGAGGATGAATCCGACTCTTTTTAATGATCCCTGAGTTTTCCTCTGGTGCCGCCATTACCCGGACGTTTGACACCGCTATCAGATGGATATGGCATGAAATTTAATGCACACATTCATGCCCCCATCAGGATGAACTGTAAAAACTCTCATGACACCTTAACCTTTCATCGAGTGCCATCAACAGATCAGAAAATTCAACATTCCCTTCAGCCTCAACTGCACTCTGTGTTTGGTGTATTAACAAATACCAGCATGTGCACATCTTGCATTGAGAGCGTGTTTGCAACGAGCCTGACTCTTTGTCTCGCTTCATCCAGAATTCCCAACATCACCATTTCTCAGCTCAAACTCATCAGACTTTTTCGACCCTGGTTTGAAGTCGTCGCTTCATCAGTCTTTCTCTGATTTGATCAAGATCAGACGTGTTAAAAGCATCAGAAAGAGTCAACTCTCTTTGGATGACGCAGGATTTCTGTAGAAGTTGACAGATAATCACTCTGCGTTTCCTCCTCCTCCTTCACTTCATCGTCACTTCATTAAAAGATTACAATCTGCACTTTCAGCAACGTTCTCAGCTTGTTTGGATTCGCGTTCGAGGCGAAAACGTTCTTGAGAAACACATGAGAAAAGCCTCTTTGTTGTCACCGCTGCTCCGTCAGAGTTGTCAGTGACCTACTGATTCTTGCCCTAGTTCCTGTTTAAAGTCCCAGTTTTCCCATTTAGGCTCTCGAGGTTCTGTTTTCCAGCTGGAGGGCGTCGAGTTACATTCGGCCTTAAATAACACCTTTCTGTTGGGCTGCAGAGACAAAGAGCTTTCTGTTGTGTGGCGAGTTACACCCGACCGTGCAGCGAGCCGTCCTGTGGCCCGGCGTTCTGCACCGCGTCGCATTTTTTTCCTTTCATTCACACAAACACACAACCGCACACACTGTCACTGCGAAAATGACAGGGAACATATAAATCCTCGCTGCGGCTCTTTGGTGGAGCTCTGGCCGAGTTGGACCGCTCCCATTTCCTTTTCTGAAACAAGATGAGGCTTTGTTCCTGTCTGTGTCCTCATGTTGGGTGGACTATTTGTTTATTCACGGTCACGTTAAAGATATGAGACGATTCTTTTCTGCTGAGAGAGAAGCAGGACTGAGCCATAGAGAGGGAAGGCTGAGGTCAAAGGTCATGTAAACCGGGGCTGAACCCACAAAAGATGGCTTTTTTTAAAGATGGGTTCTGTATGTAATTACTCCTCCCTAAAAACTACACCCTCTTTTTCTTTTACCATAATGATCCTTTCTGCTCTTTTTGAGCTGAAACCAAATCTGCGTCAAACTCATTTTCATATTTCTTTTTATGCCTTTTTCTTTTTTAAAACCTGCCAGAATAGTTTGAAATAGCGTGATAATCTGTACATGGATGAACGAATACGAAAACACTTTAACTATTTTTTAAAAGTTTTTATCATCGAGTCATGCAGACCTGCATTTTGAAAGAAGACTACAAAATATCCAAAATAAAGAAAAGTTTTGAATATTTCATCAGATCTGATTTTCAGACCTTCAACAAAATTCATGGATCCCAAAACATGGATTGTAAAACTATGATACTGGAGAAATTAGATTCTTTTCCAGGTTTTTGAGACAAACTTAGCGACTGAGACGCATCAAAATTTGAATCTTTAGCTTCCAGATTAGCGAGATGTAACATATGATTCAGGGTCATACTCCTGTCCTTACTTTTAGTTTGAAGATTTTCAAACTTGAATAAAAGCTTCTTTTAATGGAGTTCACATTTTCAACATTTTCCTGCAGACAGACAGACAGACAGAACAGCGACAACTGGTATTTTATTCATTTGAGCTGACGTTATAATTACTATGATCACCACAGCAAAAAACCCATAACTGTCAGTGTGTGCGTGTTTTAAGATCTGAAGACGTGTAATAATATCAGCAGCAGCTCAATGTTTCAGACGTCTCTTGGTAATTGTAAAGACGTGGTTATCAGGGACCTTAACATGCATCCATGTCGTGTCTTGTTCACTGATGGTTATCCTGAAGATGGAAATGGACCCATCGGTGGATAAACGTGTAAATATTTGTCTTCCCCCCTTGAATAGATTCACGGTATGCTGTCGCTGTTTGCATTACACACACACAGGCTGAGATCGGGCCATTTAGGGCAGCCAGCGGCGGCAGGAGTGTGCTGTGTGTTTATGGAGTGAAGAGGTCATTTCACTGTGTGTGTGTGTGTGTGTGTGTGTGAGAGAGAGAGAGAGAGAGAGAGAGAGAGAAAATGCTAGAAGTCCAGTCTTCTCTCTTTCGGCCTGTAATTGAAGCCACATGCTTGGCGTTGGGCCGTCCAGCCTCCTCCTGTTTCCTCCCTTCCTCCATCTTGATTTCACTCTCACTTTATCCGTCCATCCGTTCATCCATACGTCTTTTGTCGTCCCGTCTTTGTCTGATGATACGTAGCTAAACAGAATTATGAATGTGACTTCTCTTTTCGGAGTTAACAGATTATAACGTCACAGCTCCATGTGTGTTTCATTGAACTTGTTTGTTTCCACATTGTTCTGACATGAACAGTCAACTCAGAAACACTTTCATGTTGTCTCGGCACGATGAGTTCGAGTCAGGACAGAGCTGGAAATAGTCAAATAATTTCCTTAGAATAAAGTGTCTTTTTTTCTTCCAGCTCAATAAACTGTGTTGTTCTGTCTGTTTTTCAAAACACTGAGTTTAAGGAAGGAAAAAACTCTGCAGGGCAAATGTCATTCGACCATTTTCTGGTTTCAGCAAAGCAAAGTGAGGATTTGCTTTTCTGTGTTTTTGCTTGTTTTTCATTGTGAATATTTTTTGAGTTTTGAGTTAATTAGAGGCCTGCACCTGTAAATGATGTAAAAAAATGTACCACACACACACACACACACGCACACACAGAGGAGATGTTGTATGTAATCAACACATCGGCAGCAGGGTTTTGCTTTGGCTTCCTTTTGTTTCTGTCAGTCACAACACCTGAACATGATGGAAGGTCTGAACACACGCTCACCTTGTTGAGAGATGGTGGAAACAGATAGGGGGCAGGTAAGAAGAATGCAGCGGCAGGAATGTGGCGAAGGAGGAGGAACGACAACGACGGGGGGATGAAAGAGGAGATTAAGGGTCGGGGGCCGTGGGAGGAGGAGGGAGAGGAGGGTTTGTCTTTTAGCTTCTGTTTTGTAAATGTGTGACCATGCTGGGAATCACACACACAGACAGAGACACACTGATTGGAGGGGTGAGATCTTCCTTCAGTGAAAGACAATTTTACAGGTTTTTAATTGGCTTCTTTAGTGTCCCCCGGGGGGAGCAGAGGGAAACGTAAAGGAAAGGTGGCAATAAAACATTTAGCCTCTAATTACAGGCAGGCTGTCATAGCCTTTATGGTTTGATATAATTATCTGTCTCCTCCTGCATGTGGCCTCCTCTCGTGGCTTCAAATTGATATTTTCATGTTAAAAACCCTCCAAACATATTTATAGTATTCTCTCCTTCCTTTGTGCAGCACTTCTCCGAGCTCCTGGACGACCTCTCCCAGGATGCTTTGCTGGGCCAGCTGCTCAGCGACCCCTTCCTGTCCGGAGTGAGAGGCGGCGCGGAGGCCATGGAGGGGGAGGACGGGGGCGACCTGTCCCCGTCTTCCCCTCTCCCCCCTCACATCACGGCCGAGCACAGCTACTCGCTCTGCGGTGACAGCCGACCGCAGTCGCCCCTGTCGCACCTGGCCGGAGAGCAGGGCAGCGAAGCAGGTGAGACACAGACGAGCAGACGAGGCATGATGACACAGCTGTGAGAAATAAAAACCCTTTATGCTTTATAAATAAGATATAACAATCTTTAGGTTGCCAGATCGTCCCTTTGGCTGGTTTATATCCTCCTCCAGCATAAAGTAGACTTATTAAGTCTGGAAAAGTTATTAATGCAGCTATGAAGTCATTATAAAAGGTCCTTACACAACATTAATTCTTAGTCTGCATAAGAATTAGAAATGATTGGAAGTGTCAACAACAAAGTCCTGGCACAGCTTAAAGTCTCACTGGCAGGTGTGTCGGACCAAACGTTCAGGAAACAGAGAAGGAACGTGTTTGAATTAATCTACCAGCCGAAAGAACTGAACAAACTGAAGCGAACGGGTGTGCAGGATTTCTGGTTTCTTCTCAGTTAAAAGAGGAAATAGTCACTGGTACAAGTGGGTCAGAAGTAGAACAAAATGGAGAGATGCTTTTCAGACGTTGTCCAAAAAGGAGCCCATTTAAAATCACCAACATGAGTCCACCTGGTCTCCTCTGCAGGAGAGTCTGACGGGGATTCGACCGAGTGGCCGATGGAGCAGGACGAGGCCATCGACAGCCTCCTGTGTGAGACTCCCTCCCTCCTCCCCACCCTCTCCCTCTCTCTGGCCTCAGGGCCCCAAGCACCCGAGGGCCCGGCCGAGGCCCCTGCCACCACCGCCGCCCAGCTCCGACCACAGCCAACAGCCACAACCAGGGCAAAGGAATCAAGGTGAGAACTCATTGACAAATGATGAAGATGGTGTTTTTGGTGATTTGTTTCCCTGTTTTAATGCAAATCTGCCTCTGTTTCCAGATAAAGGAGGAGAATATCATCCCCAAGATTAAACTGGAACCTCATGAAGTGGACCAGTTCCTCAACCTGTCACCCAAAGGTCTGAATATAAACTGTTTCCTCTTCCTCTTCCTCTTGCCAGTTATCTGATGCTACAGTGACCCCTGCAGGTCATCTGTTTAAATACATCTTACACATCATTTCAGGCTGCAAATATAGTCGATAATATGAGTGATTCAGTACCTGATTTTCTAGCCTCAGCAATGAGGCTAGAAAAGGCTGAGGCCAGTTGCTTGAAACGCCTTATATCAGAATTTTGTTTTTGAAAATCAATCACTTGAAATATCATCTTTAAAGTAAAAGTTTTTATCTTCAAAAAGTTCCTCATATCTCAAGGAATTGTAAATAAATAGCTTGAATTGAAACTGAGCGACCAGCCAACCAGTCACCCGTCGTGTTCCAGGTCTGGAGTCTCTGCAGATGCCTCCCACTCCTCCCAGCTCCCACGGCAGCGACTCGGAGGGCAGCCAGAGCCCCGTCCACGCTCCGCCCGGCCTGTCCTGCCCCACCTCCCCCACCAGCCCTCCTCCATCCCAGGCCAGCCTGAAGGTGTCGCCTCGCGCCGCCTCCTGCCTCTCCAACTCCCCTCTGCTCACCGCTCCTCATGTAAGAAATAACTGTGCACTTCTATGTTAGTTTGCTTCTTCATCGCATCTCACGTTTCAGTACTAACCAGGCAAAAACGGCCTGAGGATAGTGCATCTATCTCTAATAAAAATCTCCCTTTAACGAACATTTTTTGGAATGTCTCTGTTCTGGTGTGTAGAAGCTGCAGGGGTCGGGCCCGCTGATGCTGACTGAGGAGGAGCGTCGGACGCTGGTGGCTGAAGGTTACCCAGTTCCCACCAAACTGCCGCTCACCAAAGCCGAGGAGAAGGCGCTGAAGAAGATCCGCAGGAAGATCAAAAACAAGGTACAGATCACTGCCAGACTGATGTTTCAGTTCAGTTGATTCTTCAGTATACCCCTCTTTTATTAACCCTGACATGAATGCATGATAGATATAAATGTTTTAATGGATCAATATCAGCATCAACTCTGTGTCCAGCAGCAGCTTTAACACCAAATATTCGTATGTGTCTTTAAATCCACACACTGGTTGAAATCTGTTTCACAAACTCACACACATAAAGCAAACCTTGATGCTTCTTTCTCTGAGTGCATCTCTTTGTTTTCTCTCTGTGTCTTAGATTTCAGCTCAGGAGAGTCGCAGGAAGAAGAAAGAGTACATGGACACTCTGGAGAAGAAGTAAGTTCATCATATCAGAGAAACTGGGATATAAAAATCACATTAAACATCCATTAAACAAATGAAGTAATTCTCTATTTAATATATTTAAATCCTTTTCATGAGCTGACCTCGAAGCAACGCTGTTGTAATATTTAATTGAAGCATTATGAGTGTGCGCAGAATTAAAGCAGCAGATTATACACAGAGAAATATGTCTGTCAGCTACAAAGCAGCAACTGCACATGTTGTGAGAAACATATTAACTATTAGTCGTGTTATATATGAAAAATGATGCACATTGTGTGAGAGCTGCTGCGTCCAGCCACTGACTCTGCAGTACTCCTGTCTGACCACAGGGTGGAGACCTGCTCCAACGAGAACAACGAGCTTCGCCGGAAAGTGGAAAATCTGGAGTGTACAAACAAGTGAGATACAACACAGTCAACTTCACACACACACACACACACACACACACACACACACATACACTCACTTCACATGGATGGATCTCATTTTTTAATTAAAAAAAGATAAATTTGTTTAATAACTAGAACTTTTACACTTCTCCCACATTATTGTATCATGTGATCAATACAGGTAATAATCAATACATAAAACTGGTCAGTTCCTGATAAAACTAGGTTGATTGATCTTGTTTTCTTGCAGTAAACTGATGAAAAGCTTACACAGTTTTTCAGGAAAAGAACTATTTATAGGTTTGACTTGTGTCCGTCGTGACACAGACGAGTGAACTACAGAGGTGGTGGGAGTGATTCATGAATCAAAACACCAGGAAATTAAAGAAGGATGATTCAGACCTGAAGACGTCCCTCGCTCCATGTGCGTCTGTCTCGTTACATCCTCGAGGATTTCACTTTCAACTCCTGCCGTGATTCCACCTTTTTATGTTCACAGTCCTCTGAAGGTTTTGGGTTAAGTGACTCACGGTGTAGCTGAGAGGAACAGGGAGGATGTGTCAGGAAACACTGGCTCAATTTGATCATTTGCAAATATGGCTGAATCAAAAGCTCCTGTTGATCTGCTCAGATGCAATTTTGCATCCATGCATAACCATGAGGCTATTTTGATGTAAAATACTCACGCTGCTTCAACTAGACTGTGTTGTTTGCTCTGGTTATGCATGGATGAACTGTGTGTGTGTGTGTGTGTGTGTGTGTGTGTGTGTGTGTGTGTGTGAGTGCAGTGTGTATAGCTGACTGGAACGCAGCTGTTTTGGGTCTTGTTTTCCACTCAGTGGTTAAAGTGAGCTTCATCATTGTTGTGAAAGTTGAATGAACCAGTTGGATTTGTGTGTGTGTGTGTGTGTGAGAGAGAGAGAGAGAGTGTGTGTTGATGCCGCTGGTGAACCTGAATAGTGTGCGTCTGTTATCTTTTGACTTTAGACAGACTTTACCTTTACCTAAAGAAAAGCAATAGACTTTAAAAAATCCACTTTAACTCATGTTTGCTCATGTCCATTAGTTTACCAGCTGTGTGTGTGTGTGTTATTTCTTGTGTGTGTCTAACCTGTGTGTGTGTGTGTGTGTGTGCTCTTCCCCAGGTCTCTGTTACAGCAGCTGCAGTCTCTGCAGGCGGTCGTGGCAGGAAAAGTCCCCAAGTCCTGCAGGGTGGCTGGCACCCAGACATCATCATGCCTAATGGTACTATACTGTGTGTGTGTGTGTGTGTGTGTGTGTGTGTGTGTGTGCATACTAACAGGAGATTGTGATGAAACATTGATTAAAATATTGAATTGGAAACATCTGCTTCCATCATTCATTAGCAGCTTAGCACTGATTCATAATTTATTTACCCTCTCTCTCTCTCTCTGTCTCTCTCTCTCTCTCTCTCTCTGTCTCTCTCTCTGTCTCTCTCTCTCTCTCTCTATGTCTCTCTCTCTCTCTCTCTCTCTGTCTATGTCTCTCTCTCTCTCTCTGTCTCTCTCTCTCTCTCTCTCTCTCTGTCTCTCTCTCTGTCTCTCTCTCTCTATGTCTCTCTCTCTCTCTCTCTGTCTATGTCTCTCTCTCTCTCTGTCTCTCTCTCTGTCTCTCTCTGTCTCTCTCTCTGTCTCTCTGTCTCTGTAGGTGGTCGTGTTGTGTTTCGCTTTGTTTCTGGGCAGTTTCTACCCCAGCAGTTTGACTCCATGCTCCACCATCACCGAAACCGGCCTCGCCTCCAAACAGCTGGCTGTCAAAGAGTCGTACACAGCCACAGGTAAACACAAACACACACACACACACTAAACACAAGCTATACACACACTATAACTCAAGCAATCACACTGACATCATATTAACTTTATAATGATGTAAGGATGTGAGACAGTAATAAAATTATGCAGCAGAAATAAGACAGGAAGGAATTTAAATCTTATACTTTTCTAGAAAAAAATTATACAAGTTGCTTTCAACAACGACAAACAGCCTCCTCTTTACCACAGATAGAAATTAATTAAAGGTTAAACATCATCTAAAGTTCAAGACACCTCAACATTTCCAACAGCACTTAATGTCAAAGATGTGTTTTGGTTACAGCGCTGATATAAATGATCACAATCACACTGATATTTTGCTGGATACAGAAATACTTTTGCTTAATAAATATATCTGTATATTCATAGCTACAGTTAAATATACAGCAGTGGACCGACTGCCAAAAAGTCGGGCGTTAATAGAAGTACACACACACACACACACACACACAATCACTTGTATACTCTTTTCAGCTAAACTGACCTTTCCTGCTGTTTCCGTTGTAATGAATCATTAGTTCCCAGCTATAAAACTGTGGAGCTCCATTATAACATTGGCAATAATCAGATTCCACCTACAGCGCTGCAATAACAGCTACAGAGACTGATTAGAAGAGTTGACCTTTTCACTACATCCTCTCGACTGCCTCCCACGCACGCACGTACACTTTAGTAATAGGGACCAGATATAATTTTCTTAACAATCAAATTCAGTTTCCTGTCCCATCCTGCCCACACACACACACACACACACAGGCGCGCACTAAGACAGGATGAATTGTTTTGCGGGCAATAACATGTGATGCTATTGTTTGAGAAAGTGTGTGTGTATGTGTGAGTGGGGGGCTCCCATCAGCGTGGAAACTTTATTATCCTGTTTAAGATACACACTTGCAGTTTCTCCTGAAACAGTAATATGTTTAAATAAAAGTAAATTAAAACTTTTTCTACTCTCTTTCAGTCAAGTCGAGGAATCTGTTATCAACCTTCGAGGACGAGCAGCCGCACCTCCTCGGTCTGGGCGGAGAATATCCCGACCAGCTGGAGGACGCGCCGGCCGTGGTCATGGCGGCGTGGCGGCGCTCAGAGCAGCAGAAGCTGGTGGTGGAGCCCAGCAGGGTGGAAACACACCCGCCTTTCAGGAATAAAAGCAACGACACGCAGACGTCAAACAACCTGCTGCTGGACCTGCACAGGTAAACACACCTGGTGATTCATCCTCACTTTACTCACAGGAAATAACATCCAAATACATTCTATAGTTTTGATGTAGAAAACAAGACATAGCTTGGAGTAGTCTGGATACTTTTTAGGCATCAATCTTCCCACCCGACCTAAACCTCTTTTGGTTAGAGCCCCTTAAAATAAAGCCATGTGGACTCAAAGCCCAAAAGAACTGAAAAACAAAAAGAAAAAAGACAGATTGGAAAAGTAGCAGTGTGAAAAAGGGGCGAAACAGGAGGAGGCTGATTTGCACATCACTGAAATAAAGTCATTTAAGCTGCCTGGACCTGGACTGTCACAGGCTAAAAATGGCAAAATCCTAAAACAAACACAACAAAAAAGTTTAAAAACTCAAACTGTCCTTTGCAGATGATCCACAGAGCTGGTTTTGTAACTGTCTCATGTTGAACTCTGCTGTTTGTCTCCCAGGTCTCTGGAGCAGAGGGCGAACGAGAGCAGTAGTAAAGTGATAACGGTCAACGAGACCTCCTGAGGTTCATGTCAACACCCCCCCAATCCCATCCCACCTACACCCCATGATGACCTTTGACCTCCCCCCATCTGGAGCATGGTTCAGTGTCCTGGAGCAAACCTCATACAGTAGTTCCCACTGCTGATTGTGTAAGGTCATTTATTTCTGCCATCTCTGCTTAATCAGATACACTGTAATAGAAATAATGAATAATGATATTAATGATAATAATAATAACAAAGGGGCACTGGTTGCCTTAATTTCTGAAGTGAGTGAAGTAAAGTTGCACTGAATAATTTTTACATGAGTCAACTTACAGTCGTATCCGTTGTGTTATTTGACCCGGCTCGAAACACTGTTAAAAACATTGAGATGAATTCAGACAGACCTGGTGAATAATGTTACGTGTTATTCCAGTGGAAAGTATTTTAAAATATGATGTGAGGCTTTTACAGGACACTGATGGAGAACCTTTGTATTTATAGAAACCTTTTTTTTTTCCAAAAAATTATTGCTCTTTGTAGTTGTATTTCTTTTAATATTAAAAGTTTTTATTCATTCCAGTGATGCATACATCCCATTTTGATACGTGTTTGTGTTCATATTGTGTTTTTTATTTTGTTGTACTCCTTTATGTATTGTTTTTTTTTTTCATCTGACTTAACGCTTCAAACTTTGTGGGTTAGCTCGGGGTTCCTGCGCTTTATTTGTTAAACATAAATGTGTAGTTTTGATGCAAACGATGCAGAGCAACTGATTTCCTGTAGCTGAAGATTAAGTGTCACACATTTCAAGACACCTATAGACATTATATTTGGGATGTTTACAGGAAATTTGAACATTCAGTTAAATATGAATGTTTTCCAAAAGCAAAAAGTGGACTTTGGTGTGGAGCCTGTGAACTATGCTTCAGACAGTTTGACTTATTTCTGTCTACATGATGGTCACTGTTTGCAGATCAGGTGTCAATATTTGATCCTACAAAAGCATCTCAATGGGCTACGTTTATCCAGGTTGCTCTTGCAGCTGTTGTGTGCAGCCAATCAGCAAACTACACCTCCAACTATTACCATTATGTGTCTCATGATGTTGTCTTTCGTTCAAGGAATAGTTTGACACTTGAAATGTACTTATTTACTTGTTTTAGCAGAAAGTTAGATGAGAACATCGATGCCACTCTCACCTCTGTACATTAAAAAAACATCTGTCCAAAGGTACAAAAAACGCTCTTCTGATTATAAAATGAGATATAATATATTAATTAGTGAGATTTGGAGGAGTTGGAGGACAGGCTAACTTGTTTCCAGTCTTTGTGCTGAGCTGGTGGTGTCGATCTTTCATTTAACTTTTGCTAAGAAAGCTAATGAGCATTTTTCTCCAAATGTCAAATGTCTTTTTAAATGATGTGATGGAACCACAGATTTAACTTGCTGCACTATCTTTTTTTGGCCTTCAATCCTGCGCTGCTTTTGCCTTAAACACTTTCACTGTCACCTCCAAGAGTTTTCGATCTCTCAGCATTTGCCAAAAAAACTTTCTTCCCAGAAATGAATATCTATTTTTGTAAATATGAGCTGTTAATAAATAAGGAAGTCTAAATGTGTCTGGGATTTATAAACCAATCCGTAATTCATTCCGAGTCTAGTTCGGATGCTGTGTTGTTGATAAATTATGAACGTAAGATGCCTTCACTTCACGGTTTGTCCCGACTTTCTGTTGGGTTTAGTTTGTTAATTGCAGATCATGGCTTTAAAAGTCTTAAGTGTTCATTTCAAGTGTTTCACAGATGGGTTTTTTAATTTTCTGAGCTTTACTGAAATGTGTTTGTTCATGTATGTTTCAGACTTCTTGAATCAGATGGGAGTTCAGTTCACTTTCTGTACATCCGTGTTGTAAATAGAAACAGCCTGTTCGTTCAAACTCACTCTCATTCAGATGAGTTTAAAGCAATATCTGCTGTCAAAGTTGGCGTTAATTAGCAAGTCCAGAAACATCAGAAATAGTTTTACAACTAGGGATGAATCAAACTGTCAGCAGAAATAGATCCCAGTCCTGTTTAGAGACTGGAAGATTTT
This sequence comes from Holacanthus passer, assembly GCA_025331565.1. Taxonomy (NCBI): domain Eukaryota; kingdom Metazoa; phylum Chordata; class Actinopteri; family Pomacanthidae; genus Holacanthus; species Holacanthus passer. Next base: position 912,817 of record JAFREQ010000053.1, read on the forward strand.
TATATCCTGGTCTCGTATTTGAAGCTTTGTAGATCAGCGGCTAGATCATCAAAGATTTATCATTGAATCTGTATGTACTGTAGTTAGGAAGCACTGATGATGCTCCAACGTAGCCAAACTACATTCCTCACTGCTCAGTCCACAACTGTTCAACATGTTTCTATGTTCTGACATTTTATGGAAAATTCTCCTCTGGTTGAGACTGAAACTAGAGCGTTTTTCTGAATCAGATTTCATTTCCATGTTGCTCCTGTGTAAAGCCACCCTGACTTAGGCTTCCTGTCTTTTTGCTTTCAAATGAATAAAGTATTTTCCTTAGTAAAAGCATATTATCTGTGATTGTGTGATCTGTGGTAAATCGTTGTCATAAGATTAGAGCTGGGGATAATGTCATCATGACACTTTGATGGCACATGCTGTGATGCACCATGATGACGCCATATAATGTAATTACAAGCCACAATTACCAAGAACCAAACATGGAATCAGAGCAAAAACTGAACATGCTAAAATAAAATGTTTACTTCAGTTGAAGATAAATAACTGTTGCAGCTTCAAAGCATCTTCTGTGCAACTTCAAATTAAGTTAAGGCCAAACTCCATTAGAGCAAAACGGAGTCTCATGGTTAACACACTGGCCTACAGAGGAGTTTCTATCTCCTTCATCATGAATCCTAAAATAGATCAGCAGCAGCGCCTCATAGTGCGAATTGCTCTGACAGTCCCAAGACAATACGCAGTCCCACGGCTTCACAACAGTCCCGTCCCACAGCAACGCAGCAACAATGGACGTTGGTACAGCTCCAGTTAACGGCGCATTGTGTTTGTCATGAAATCGACGTGAACAACAGAACAGACTTTTGTGTGATGAAACACTTGTAACAGAGATTCGCTAAATAGATCAAGGAGCTGCAATCTGATTTCACACTTTGATTCAGGATTGCAGGAGTTTCTGCATTGTTTTCTGTCCGTGTGTCCTGATGTGAGCCTGCTCTCATCAGATTTGAAGATGTTTTAAGACTAGAATGACTGTATGTATACATGCAGTGACAGAATGTAAATACAGTAAGTACATTTACTCAGGTTCTGTACTTAAGATCAAATTTTGAAGTACTTCAGTATTTTCATTTCATGCTACTTTTTTACATCAATCCTACAAAAAGACATTTCCCCATTTAAACTCTCAGGTAGTTTAATTTATGAAAGAGGTCAAATCATCATTTTTTTCTCCGAAAAGTAAAGATAAGAAAAAAGTCCAGAATTAGAAAACAGATTTACGTATCAGTACTGTGTTTATTCTTCTGTCCTTGCGTATAAATCATCTCAAGCCCTCTCAGATTCATCTTGTGACCCATTGGAGGAACACGAGTTCTAGGTTGGGAAACACTGGAATAAATAAGAGTTAAAACTAGATCCACATCAAGCAGCTACAACAGTAAAATGCTGCGTACACTTTGAAGCATCAGCATTGACAATGTACTTTATTATAATATATAAGTCACATGGACTGCTTTTCTGGATGATGAGTACTTCTCATTTTAATACTTTAACTACATTTAGCTGATAATATTTCAATACTTTTACTTCTGTAGGATTCTAGATGCAGTATTTCTATATTGCAGTATTGGATTTTTTACTTACTTTTACATCATCTCATGAAGTTATTTCTGGTGAATACTTGCAGAGACTGCAGACAGATGCTCCCCTGCAGGAACAGAAGCACAGAAATGCCACAGAGTTCAGCTCAGGTCAGTGGTGACTGTAAACCTGACTGCTCAGTGCAGTGAAGCGAGAAAGGAGGCTGACACATGGAGCCTGATGTTTGACAGGCAGACCTACTGCAAACGACAGTGAAGAATTAGTGAACATGATGAAAAGCATATTCTCAAAAGTGAGAATATTATCGTCGTGACAGATCTGACACAGTCTTCGAGCAGAGCATATGGACTGTGTGTGTCATTAGTGTTTCAGAGATACTGATGGTGCGTGTGTTCGTCCACTCACCCTGTGCCCTACTTTCTGACTGATGATGCTGCAGAAAGGAGGAGGAGAGGGAATATCCCACAATGCCATGCTGCTTGTCCCATGAGCCAGATGGATGGATGGACAGACACAGACGGATGATGAATGGATAGACAGATGGATACATGGATAGATGGATGATGAATGGATGGATGGATGGATCAATTGACAGATGAATGGATGCTTGATGGACAGTATGGATGGATGGATGATGGATGGATAGATGGATGCATTGATGCTGCAGTTAGTTGTGATCAGTACACACTGATCGTGTTTATTGTCCTCACAGTTTTTAAAACGTGTCATGTCAAAAATAATCAAATACCCAACATCCGGTTGCATTTTAAAAATAAAAGCATTTTAAGTAAGCGTGTAATGTGATATTTATTGATTCAACATCACTTGTGACCACAATTAGAGTGAAGAGCACTTGACTGCAAGGTTCAAGGTTCAGTTTGTTCATCCATAAAAACATGGAAACTACAGTGATCCCATCCTAATCATGGATTAATACCGTCTGCTGTCTTGACATTATAGAAAATCATTTATGATTGATTTTACACTGCAAGTCATAATTGAATGCCCTATTTATGGGATACAATTATGCACTGCAAAATAAATCTGTCATTGTAAATAATCTTTAAATATCTATAAAGATGAATACAGTGACCATGGATATCAGAGTATAAGATATGAAATAGACTAATGCTTCCATTTCCCTGCCTGCTGCAAAATGCAAAATGCAATACTGGGACAGGCCTAAGTCAAAACCAAAAATCAGAACAAGCTAACAATGTATAGATATTATTGATAATATCTACATTATTATTATTATTATTACACCACCACTATTACTAGTACTGCTACTACTACTGCTACTACTAATAATAAGAAAAGATATATAATAAAAATAATAATATGCAAAGTGGAGTATTGGGACATGATGATTATTATTATTACGATCATCATTATTATGATTATTGTTATCTTATTACTACCAGTGCTACTACTACTACTACAAATAATAATAATAATAATAATAATAATAGTAAAGATTTTATTTTGAAGGTCAAGACGCTCCCCTTCCTCGCCGACGTCGACAGCTTGACGTACTCTCATCCAGTTGGTCAGCGGCTGCGCGTGCTGCCGTACCTGGCTGCAGTATATAAAGGCGGTCAACGGTCACTAATCACAACGGTCAACCCGCTGAAAACCTTTAAGTTCCGTCTTTCATCCCCTTGAACTACCGGCACCACCGGCACCTGCGTCCTCTCACAGACCGGGGGGGGAGAGGGGGGGTCCAGCGCGGGGCGACACACCGAGGACCGACCAGCATGGACCCCCAAGCGAAAGACCGAAGCAGCCCGGCGACGGGGGGCTTCAGCGGGCGGCTGGCCTCTCTGGGAGCCGACGGGGGCGACTCGGAGTCCGGAGCCGGCTCGGAGGAGGCTGCGGTGGGCTGCTGCAGCGACACGTTCAGCAGCCTGCCCGACATGGAGCAGGAGAGCCTGGAGGAGAAGCTCCGGGGACTGGCGTTCAGAAAGCAGACCTCGTATCGGTGAGTGTGGAGGATGCTGGGAGGTTTATCTCACAGGATGCTAGTGGTTGTTTTAGCTAGCGTTCATGTTTACTTTACATATGATGAGCTAATGCTAAGAATGACATGTAAGCTAGCTGGAGCTCATAAACACCACAGGACACGAAGGCAGTGAGGGATCAATCAGAGGCTGTTTATCTCATCTGAAAGACATTCTCAGGTACACATGTTGTGGTAGATCAGGTTTGTCTCTCTCTCTCTCACACACACACACACACACACACACACACCAGCAGCATTTTAGCACATGGATCAAAGCAATTTTGCACGTACAACAATGTGCATTAAAACAGGATATACAATAGTTAAAATGAGCTCAAACATAAACAAAGCACTAAAATGCAACACACATAGAAATAGACATATAGGTAAAAACAAGCAACAGAGCTGAACTAAGATCAACAGGACTATAATCTACATACAATTTGGTGCATTCATATAAATAGATGTATATGTCTGTATATATATATATAAAGCAACCAAACATGCATCAGAGCCAAAACTGAAGTGTTATTGCTATTTTATTTAAGATAATACTATTGTAAGAATGACAACACAAACACAACAGGACACAAAGAGGGGATCATATCAGAAGCTGTTCTAATGTTCTAATCTGTTCTTCTAATTTGAAAGCCAAATTCTCATATACACATGTTGTGGATTTGTCCAGACAACATCATGCTGCCTCAACATGGCATTGACACACACACATAAACACACACACACATACACACATACACATACACACACACACACACACACACACACACACACACACACACACACACACAGCAGCAGCATTTTAGCCATGTCAGTGCTGGATCAAAGCAATTTTACATATCCAACAATGTGTGTGTGTGTGTGTGTGTGTATATTGTCCCTGTGGTGTTGTAGCCCTGTTGTGTTGGAGCATGTGAAGGGGGTTAGAGAGAGAAACAGTATTGATTTTTTTGGGGCTGTGTGTGTGTGAATGAGTGTGTATGTGAGTGTGAATGCCAGCAGCAGCCTGACACCCTGGTGCGAATGGCAGCTGCTGTTGATAGTGAAAACTGGCCAGAGACCAAACACACATACACACAGTCACACAGCAGTTTTGGTTGTCAAATGTCACTGTCAGGAATGTGTGGCATCTATCCATCTATCTATCCATCTATCTATCTAAGTGTCTGTCGATGTAGACTTTGTTTGTGCTCTGTCTGCGTGTCAATCTTTGCTGGAAATGATTTGCATTTGGAGGTCAACTCAGTCATTTTGTGTCTGATTGACTTGTTTGTGTCTGATTTGGGCCACTGTGGCAAAGCAACAGTTTATGTATCCAAAATCCAACTATCCAGACGGCAAGCTACTCTTTGGAATAACATGTTGATCAGGTCATATATCTGCCTGTCAGAGTTTATGGTTGTATTTCAGACTTTTGTTTTCACTCCTCATCTTTTATGTATTTACCATATGGTTTTTGAATATATGGTAAAATAAAGTTACTTTTCTAAATTACAAACTAAGGCTATGATTGAGACATTAATTTCAATAAAAAGTGAAAGAAGGAGTCTTTTATTTCACCAGTAATTAACGTCCCAATCAGATTATTAATGCATCATGTAAACACATTAAAACAGAATAAACTGGCCATTTGGGAAGGAAATTCATCTCATTTGAAAAAGGGATGGTGCAGTATAATCCTATTACAGTCCATTTGACAGATAATTTGTCCTGTTGATTATTTTCTATTTTTTATGGAGTCTTCTTAAACACCCACTTGAGTTACATGTACTGTAAGGCAAGCGCATTACCCAGGGAACACTCACCACTCTTTCACTTTTATTGTATCATCATTTACAGAGTCTCTCTTCCTCTGGGTGTTTTCCCCAGGGAAACCATTTCTGGTTAAGTGAGGTTTCCAGGAGATTGCTCATCATGGGGAGTGCCACAGCTGGTTCGCCCTCTACAATTTTATAACCGCAGGAGTAGTTTGTTCAGATAAATCTGTTGCCTCGGTCAAAAGGAACAGCAGTAAACTGGTGACGGGGTGGATTTGGTACATTGTGCATTTCAAAACCCTTTTCTGATTTATGTAGCCTGGAGTACATGGGGTGTTTAGATTGATTGGTAGTGGCTCATGTAACTGCATGTAATTTTTGTTGTGGTCACCAGAGGCATGTTAATTGGCTCTATTGGTCAGGTTGCTCTTCCAGTTGTTACAGCTGTTTTATCCGAATGAATGTGTGCAGTTGAGCAGCAAACTACACCTCAAAGTAGCTCTTACGCACCCACGATGTTGCCTTTTCTTAAAGGAATAGTTAGTAGCATTAAGTAGTAATAAGTAGCATTTTGGAAAGTACGCTCCTTGCAGAGAGTTAGATGAGCGATGAATGTGAAGCCACAGGCAGAAATGTGTTAACTTAGCTTAGTACAAAGACTGGAAACAAAGAAAAAGCTAGCCTGGCATCCCGACAACCCACACGTCTTTGTTAAATCAGAACAGGAACTAAAATGTAAAAACAAAAAGTTGTGGTTTTACAGGAGGTTATGTGCTCGGGCTGGGCGATATATTCAAATATTCCAACCGCCCACCCTCAGCAACTCAACAGAAACAAAATAAAACTCACCAAAACCGTCTTAGTTTGTCTTTCCACTGCAACAACAATCACCACCTCTGGTTTGGTTGAAATAAACTTAATTCACCAAGTTAGATGTGAAAATATTGTCTCTACATGCTGGACATGCTGCTTCTCTCTGCTGTCGGCTCTTTGTGCTGCTGGGTTAGCTCGCAAGTCTGTCGCTGAGCAGTCACTCGTTCTTTAGAGACTAACCATTAAATTAGCAAAATAAAATAACAAAAATCGCCTAAAAAGCTTATTTCAATAGCCAATACATATTTGTCCATATATGTAATATATATATGTATTTGCTTGAGAGGGGAGCAAAAATGACACCAACAATTTAGGAGGAAATCTGCTGTTTGGATAAGAAGAAAAAAATGGTCACCAGGTAAAACTGGAAGAATATTTTCCACCCATGTCAGAATCTACTCTGCAGCCTTTCCCAGTCATTTTAGTCAGTGCTCATGTGCTGTAAACGGCTTTGTTGGAATCCCCAGTTGGATTAATTTCATTTGGAAAGAGAACATTTGGCTCGTGTAACTGCAACTATTGTTTGCTATTATCCATAACAATGTATTCTGGGGGAAGAACATTTTACTATTAATGAAGGAGTACATTGTATACTGCATGTACGTATGGCGAGTGTATATTCTGGACTACAATGGAAATTTGGCACTACTGTATTTTTAATCCTCCACAGTATGTTAATTGTATGTTAGGACTGGATGATGCAGGCTGATAGCTTGTAATTGTTCCAAATAAATCTGTCCGTCTGTGTCTTTTTCTAGCACTTCTCTACCATATATGACAATAGCAGGGACGCACAGGAGTGTCATTAACATGCCATGTCTTGGCGTTGTTTTGACCTTTGACCTTCTTGGATAAAGCTATGGATAATCTGTGAATTTTCCTCTTCATGGGATCAGCCATGTGGAGGAAATGGCATTAGCCAGTGAAGGGAGATGGTTTGTAAGAAGGTAGTTTACATAGCTTTGAAGTGGCCGGTGCCAAGAAGTGAATTACCATATGTGGCAATATGAAAGAGCTGAGAAATGATGCTGTTGAACATCAAAGACAGTGTGTGTGCTTTTGTGTGTGAGCTTGTGGTATTACGTGTTTATGGCAGCGTAAAGCACGTGTAACTTATCTGCCAGACATTCGTCACACTTTGAGTGTGTGTGTTCCAAGAATACTGTCCCTCCTTTTATCTATTCTTAGATGTCTCACTCGTCTGCCTGCATGACAGTCTTTCCTCTGTCAGAAAGACAGTTGCTTTGTGTGTGTCTGTGTGGGGTATGACTTAAGCTATAGTCAGGGACGCATTTCAGACTCAGGACCAGGTAATTGGGAATGACTGGTGCAAATAGGGACAAAACTATATCTCCAATTGGAAAGCAGTTGATTTTGTGTGGTTCAGACTGGGGTTAGATCAAGGTCGGGGTCAGGCCAAGCTTAGGATTTGGCAAGTAGCAGTTAAAGTCAAGGAAATGTAAGTCTATGTAAGGAGTGATCTAAGTAAATGTAGTGTGTGTCTGTGTGTGTTTGTCACACCAACCAGTTAGTCAGCCCGCCAGTTAGTCTGTAAGACATTACTTCAATTAGCAGTCGGTCAACCAGCTGGACGCTCAATCTGTAAGTCAGTCAGTGAGTCAGTATGTTGTTTTTCTGGGCACTTCCTGCCTCCCTGTGACAGTCAGTTGGTCAGCAGTTCATCTGAACATTTCTGAGACGATCCAGCTGTCAAGACAGTTAGTCACCTGCAGTACCAGAGCTCCTTAAATACTATGAACCTCCACAGTTCCCACATCTACATGGGCCCTAATGGAGCGTCTGTAGAGCTTCATCTCTATACTCCGACCTGAACTCACAATCGAACAATCCACCCTAATGTACCTAAATCCAATACCTAGACGTCTACAATGTTTTCAGCCTTACTGGAATACTCTAATACACAATTGACTGATGGCTGTAATAAGACAAACACATAAAATATTCAGTTCCAATTAGAGCTGCAAGTTGGCTGGAATTAGTTAGATATGATGACAGATTTTTGCCATCTTGTTTATACTGCGGGAACTATCCTTTAACTTTTCAATTATGGGCGAACTTGTAAATAGGGCTGCAACTAACAAATTATTTTTGTTATGGAGTATTTTTTAATCAATCGTCTTGTCAGAGAAAAAGAAGAGCCCAATGTGCAGCCCTCAAATTGCTTGTTTTGTCCGACCAACAGTCCAAACTGTCAAAATATTTAGTTAACGATTATATATAACAAAGCACAGCACTTAGTCCTTAGATTTGAGCTGCTGTAACCAGAGAGGTTTGGCATTATCGAGGAAAATGAAAAGAGGAATAGATCACATACATCAAAGCAGTTGCCCATTCATTTTTAGTCTGTTGACTAATTGATTAATTGACCGATCAATTCAGTGCTAGTTGATTTTTTTCGTCAACATTTTTATCTCTCAGGTGTCATTGTTCTCGATTAGTCAAAAAGAGTCAGTCTTGTTGGTTGTCTTGTCTGGTTATTTTAACCATTGTCACAGTGTCCAAATATACATATCATGCTACTAATATAAACATTTTTAATATATATCACAGTGTTGAAATTGATGTTTAGTACAAGAAATAAAACTCATTTCACATGAAAATCAAAAACCTCAATACCTTAATATGGCAACTTTTAATTACATTTTGACTGCAATCATTAATTTTAAGAGCAGAACTGTGTTAAAAGTCAGCATTGCTCGATCATATACCCAGCAAAGGATTTCATTAAAAGTTGATTCATATTGACTTTAATGCCACTACAAAACCATGATATACAAGAAAAACACTGCAGCATTGCTTTCACCATCTACTCAGCTTTTCATCCGGAATGTAAAAGCAAAAACCTTCAGCCGAGCTCGGCTTCTGGTTGTTATTGTAAGACTGCACACAGTTGCTGAATAATGAATACAAGCACTTATGATCCTGTATGCGACTCCTGTGATTTCCCCAACAGGCTGGTAGAACCTGGATCCACTTCAAGGTGTGGTGAGCTGTTTCCTATAATTGGTTGTTTGTCTGTGCATAGATTTATTTGTCCTGCTGTCAAACAGTCCCTGACAGAAATGTAATCAGTGTCTAGATTCAGATTTGGGTTGTGCAGAATCACACAGCTGGACGGACGGGGACTTCAATGAACCTCTACTAGCTGCCCACCACCCTGACTCTGCTGGTTTAAATGCCAACATGACTAGTTTGCCAAAAAGGAACAATACAAACAAACAAACGCTTTGTTTCGTCACCCGGCTTATCATGTGGTGAGATTTCACCACCGCCTTTGTGGGAAATGGTGCAGAAACGAACTGCCACAGGACAGGATGTTGTAACATTATCCCTCCACTATTTACAGCCCACTTCACAAACAACAGATCACAGTAAGTGCTTGTCATACCACAGTCCAATATACTTTGTGTTTCATGTCTCCTTAGGCTGTGAGCCAATATACAGTTGGGATAGGGCAGAAATACTGGAGAGACACATGAAAAACAAGAAGAGAGGAGCAACATAAAAAGATATAGATGTATCTCATGTTGCTACCGCTGCGCACCACCTGCAGGGGTAAACAGTGATCAAAGGCCTTTCATCATTTGATGCTGCCAGAATATAAAACTCTCTTTTCAGCCTTCAATTAGGACAAAACACAGAGGGGAGAGGGAGAACAGAGGCAGGGATAAAAAAGATGAGGAGAGAGAGGAAGAGAAAATGTTTAGACAAAGTCAAAGTTGTGTCACGACTTGACATATATGAACAACGAGGAGCCGAAATGAAGAGGAAGAAGAAATGATGACACGACAATTGTGACAGATTGACGCTGATGCATTATGAGACAATAACTGTATTACCCAATGGAGAACTGATACATTAGGTGGAGCAATAGAAAGTTAACTTGATCTAAAAATAAAACAAGCCTGATAACTTGTTTGACTTCAAAGACTGTCTTCCAGCGATAGCAGAAGACTTTTAAGGTCTCGGATATATTTTTAACAATTAAAGCCTCAGCTGCTGCTCATTGCTGCTGAGCCTGGTGATGGAAAAACCCACCAATCTTCCAAAAAAGATTTCTCAAGCGTTCCTTCTTTTTGCCAAATACTTTGTGTTCTAGAAAATTTTAATCCACATTATTAACATTTTTGTTCTTTTTTAAAAGGTGCTTTAAACTCGAAAGTTTACAGTAGAGAGACGTGTTTAAGTTGAGACCTGTAATAAAGCCTGTATCAGATTTCATAAGTATACTTACCTTGGGGCTCTTAAAGGCGCTCATGAATTTTTAACCTTGTGATCCGAGTCCTCAGTTCTTTTATATCAACAATATAAATGGGTCAACAGCCTGAGGGAAAGAGATGTTTCAGGTTTACAGACCGTTGTAATGCCATGCTGCCTACAGTAATTGTGTAACCGAGCAATACGTCACAGTGTGGTACAATACCACAGGCTGTCCTCGGGGAAATTAAGTTTGAAACCCCGTAACAGAAGAAAATAATCATTATACACAACAGGGGACATCGTTCAACATATTTACTAGTTAAGAAGAGTCACAGTTGAATTACTAAGGACAGCAGTCATCACAGGGGATGCACACATATAATCTTTCTAATCTCTTCATACAAAGCAGAGGTGTATCAGGTTTTGCTTTTAAGTGTTGTACGTATGTAATGTAGAGAGTTATGCGCTTCAACATTTCAAGACACTGCTGATGGGGGATAAAGGACGAGGGTACACTTTAATCAGAGGTCAAAATTGAAATTTCACTGTCCCATCTGTCACACCTCATGTTCAAATGCCACCATAGCGTATAAGTCAGCAATACCTGGTTTGCTAACTTGGCTTTTCCATTTTTAGCCACATCACTTTGGTCAAGACTGGAATCTAGACAATTGTTGGATGAATTTCCATGACATAAAGAGAGATGTGAGAATAACAACATGATCCTCCATTCATGATCCTCGGAGGATGAATCATATTGACTTTGATGATCTCCTGACTTTTCATCTTGTGCCACCAGTAGGTCAGAGTTTACATTTATTCAGTGAAAATATCCCAACATCTACTAGATTGGCACAAGATTGTAGACGTTTATGATTTCCAGAATACATATCCTAATGATTTTGCCCATCCCCTGACACCACAATGTTCTCTCTCACACACACACGTAGTTTTGAGTGAAATGTCTTGAGACTATTAAATGGATTGCCATGAAATTTGGTAAAGACATGCACGTCCCCCTAGGTGAATTGTAATAATAGAAATAATAATCCCCATGATGTTTCATCCTGTTATGCTTCTGTGACTGATTAAATAATTAAATCCTCCTGTAACAACTACAAGATGAAATATTTGTTAGTACTAGCACAAAGGGCTCTTCACCCTTTGTCTGTCTGGTGATTACTTTCTTTTTAAACTGCCAGCTCCTCTCTATCTCTTTTCTCCCATCACAGCCAAAGTGGCTTTAACTAATAAAGTCAATAAGAGATGAGAGCTTTCACCTGAATACACGAACTCTGTAGTATACAGTAGAAAGAGCTGCCCCCGTATGTTTTATACAACCAGGATATGAGTTGGTTTTGTAGTGCAGTTTGTGTTAAATTCAGTGGAACGCTTGGCTCAGAGTCTGGGCAGCTTAAAGACACTCATGAATTTTTAAGCAGACGATCAGAGCACCAATTGTTGATGAAATACAAGGCTTAGTGACACAATTTCCCTCTCATCCTCAGAACGGATGAACAGATATATACATGCATATTTATGATACTCTTTTCCCATTAGGAGCAGGAGGAGGAGGAGGAGGAGGAGGAGGAGGGAGTAAGCTGTATGGATGTATGGATAATTCAAAAGACATAAGAGGTCAACTGCTGTTATATAAAGCTGCAGTTGGCTTTTTATCAACGATCTTGGTAATGCAGGTCATAGCTAGTTCATCTTCTTGTTTTAGTTTCCTTCAGTTTACTCAGCTATAGACTGCTGCAGTTTTACTGTCAGAAACATCATTAAATATATAACTTTAATTTGCAATAATATTAGGCCTGCATCCAAAGGTCATTTTTGTTCTTGATTTGTCTGATGCCTGATATCTGATTACTTTCTCAAGTAATTGATTACTTTTCTGGTCTATAACGCATTAGACAATACTGAAAATGCTCTTAACAGTTTCCCAGAGGTGATCTATCATCATTTTCTTGCAAAAATCTGATCTTGACTCTTGGATGTGATGAATAAAACGTTGATAATTGACATTTTAGGGAGTACTTTTCCTATGAATTTTCCTCAGATGCACTCCGAAACAGCCATTATGAGACTGTTTATGGAGTGCACTGACACTTAAGGGTGTAATTTGAATTTCTTTAGTTACCTCTCCAACACAAAAATGCAGATCTGCACTTGCAGAACCTTTCATGTTTATTCATCCTTGTTTTCTGCTCCATTGTCTCAGATCTGTGTGCATCATTTCAAACATATTAAATACACAGACATTCATTTTTTATAATTTTTTGGCTTCGAGGTCCCTTTAAAGATGTTGTACATGTGATGGACGGAGTGACTGACATGTTGGGGTGAAGGCGAGGTCAAACTGGATGTAAACAGTTTGTGCAGGACGGATGCTGTGATACTGAAGGCAGTCAGTGTATCTTTTCCTGGCTCAGTCAAACGTGTTGAATAATGTGTGTGTGTGTGTGTCTGTATGTTAGTGTGAGCGTAAGCATGTGTTAATCATGATCATGTGGTGTGTCGCTCTGCTGTTCTGACTCACGAACGCTCTCTCTTCTCTATCTTTCGATGCACACATATATAGACAGCGGACAGAGGCGTTAGTACATCTCTACCTTCCCTGAATAACGGTGCTCGGGCTGGCTGCTGGTGTGTTTGTGTATGCTTATACGTATCAGTCATTTTCTGCTAAGATGAAGTGGAATGATGATGTCTGTTTTAGGAACAGTCGTGAGGTTTCTGAGTTCTCTCTCTCCTTTCCTAGCCTTTTCAGGAGTGTTTGAGTGTGTGTGTGTTGGGGGTTATTTTGCCCATAATGCAGTGTGCTGAGGCATTATGGGGGATTGGCTGACAGGAACCGCTCCTTATTAGTCGTCTGGCTGGCTGTAAGAGGCTTTTCCTGCTTGGAAATGGAGCTGAAAAAATGAGGGCGAAAGGCGAAACAGAGGAGAAAAGAGAAGTGGATGTTCCTGATGTAATAGAGAAGATGAGGAACCTTGTTGAAGAGAAACCTTGACGTGTTGAAGATTTGTCAATTACTTCCTTCTTCATCAGACACTTGACAAGTTGTACAACAGAGGGGTATTTCACGAAGGCTCATTGTTGTGTCTTCTCATTGTGGTCAGTTTCTAAACTAACTTAAAAAAGAACAAGCTGTCTCCTGCAGCTCCAGAAAATGGCCCGATGAAACAGTATAATGACCAAAAAGACATGGTAGCTAAGTTAAGAAAGGCTGAGAGCCTGTTGAAGACAGGACACCCCCCCGACCACTCTCCCCTGCCACTTTATAAACTGTAGGTATGTGTTTACATTCCTCTGATGTAAAGGAAAGAGGCACGGGGCCGGGACAAGTTATAAATTTTGTCAAGGTTCAACACAAGGCAACGTTTTCCTTCTACAAAAATAACTTATTGAATATACAGTCCCCACATTCAATTTAGAGATTTCCAATTTGAACAGACAGAAAGACAAGAACACAAGAAAGAAATTAAAGTAAATATAACATAAAAGAAATATAAGACAAGACAAGAAAATGAAGTATTTTCATCATAAGTCCTAAAAGGCCACAACAGCACAGAACTACAGCACCAGCTGGGTTTTAGTGTTTATGATTGACGTTGATGGACACTAACTTGCTCCTGTATAAAATATGACTTAAGAAAAGCTGCCAGAAACAAGCGAGGTCTTGCTTTGAGCTGTCAAGTTGTTTTGAAAGGTTTTACTGATTTGATTTTTTCTTTAGTTGTGTTAACATTAAAAAACAACCAAAGCTAGATACATTTACACCCCAGCTGTGTGTAAATGAGGCTGGATGGACAGTCGATGAATGATTGATTGAATGACTAATTGACTGAGTGAAAGGACTGGATTACCAGCTGTTAGTGAGAGTCTCTGAGCTGGAGGTCCTTTCTAATGCATCTTTTATCATAACACTGAACCCCGACTTTATCAGAACAAACTGTTCCCTGAAAGACTGGGTGGTACACAGCATGATTGACTGACTGGTCGTCTGATTAGTGGGCTTGTTGTCTGTGTGAGCAGATGCCTGGCTCGATGGCTGCTTGTGTGGGTGACAGGTAAGCAGTAATCATCACTTTCAATCACTTTTTATCGTTGGATGAATCACAAGTACACCTAGTTACAAAAAGTAAAGAACAGGACTTTGACAAACTTAATAAAATAAAGTATGAAGTAGACAGAGGAAGGACACACAGGTGGATTAAAATCAGAGAACTCAACAAAACTCAACTTCCGTAAACAAAACACAGAAGATGGCACTCGCCTCGAAACTAGTGGGAGAGACCAGCAGTCATTTTTTCCTGCTTTGCATTTGTACTTTAACAGTAGCACCTCCTCTCTCCCGTCCAACAGGCCCATCTGTCCTGTCCGAGCCGATAATGAACCTGTGGAGTCGACCGCTGAGGTGTCACTGACTCCATCACTGCTACTGAAACTCTCTTTCTCTCTGTCTCACTCTTACATCAGCTTGGTTTAATGGCATGACGTGTGCATACATTTACATGGCAGAATCAGAAGCATAAAGAAGTATATATGTGAGAGTGCAGTGCTCCTTATAATATCAAACCTTTGTACAATAAGTTAAATGCTGAGTTAAGGGTGAGTTTAATAGATTTTTTGTGGTAATTTGCTTTAAAGACACAAACATAGCTACAATTTTTCCCAATATTTTCATCTTCTCCCAAGAGAAGTGGAAGCTTTTTCATTTTAGCTCTTTTCAAAACATGAATCACTTGATTCTTTTTGTATTTTTGGAAAAGCACACCAGAAATGTATTTTTATTCTGTGTCTCGGTAACAGTAGGAAAAAAACATCTTTCACATGCTTCCACAATTTGAATTGCCTCCCGTGATCTACCTCACGTTTTTGACCTTCCATCCTTTAATTTGTTTTTTCACTCTCAGACTTCTTATTTTGAGCTTTTCTGCCAGATGGATTCCTGCAGCTAAGGGACCGACAAAAGGGCATTATTATTTATTTGATTTATCCTCATCGCTTTATTGTCCAGTGTAATCATCTTTTAAATGCATTTCAAAGGTTTTGATGGATGAGAGAGATCTGTGGCTCTGATGCCAAATGGTTGTGCTGACTAATTTGGTGGAGCTCACAGCCAGCTGCTCCATCAGCTCCACATCTATAGAGTGGTGTTTGCTCAGGAGAGATCTGGGTTTTATTCTGTCTGGTTTTGACCAAAATGTTTTCTCTTACGTGAAGATTCAAGGAAATGCATCCAACTCTGGATTATACTTCTTCTCACATCTCTCTTTCTGTTTCTCTACCAGTTACTTTACATCTGCATCTTCCTATTTATAGGTTTCTATTAATAAGCACACACATGCACACATGATCGTGAACATGTATGTGCTGCGCAGATTAACCCTGGCCTTTTGGAAGTGTCTCTTGTGTCTGTGTGTGTTTGTGTGTGTTTGTGTGTGTCTATGCAGGTAGGATTACGGAGCACTGATCATCTCTCAGCGCTCAGATAGATGAGTCCCCACTTAAACTCAAATCTCTCTCTCTCTCTCTCTCTCTCTCTCTCTCTCTCTCTCACACACACACACATTATAATACGACTCTATACATAAATAATATCTTAGTTTTTAATTTTTTCTCCTTCTCTCCGGTTAAGCGTTTCCTTTGCTGTTTTTCCGTTTTGTCCCTGACTCCAACGGATGCACACACACACACACACTAGCTCGCCCACACACACCAACACACACACATGCACGACCTAGCAGACCTCAGCTGCAGAGACACGCTATAATTAGTGAGGCAGCATCTTTATCTCACTCTCTCTTTCTGTGTGTGTGCCTAAATGTGTGTGTGTGTGTGTGTGTGTGTGTGTGTGCACTAATTGCTCAGGTCAGATGAGAGTCGTTAGTAAATAATTAATTTTATTAGGCAGCTGTAGCCTGATGTTAGAGAAACAGTACACTTATCTTGTTTTATAACTCTCATTTTCTCTGTTTGTACTGTGAAGATTGACAATTATTATTTTGGATTATTTGCTCTGTTCCCACGTTTACCTCGGTTTTCTGTTTTGCATCTGTCATGTACCAAATCTTCTTCTCTTGCCTCTCTGTTATCTTTTTATCCACTTCTATCTTCTCCTCTCCGTCTTTATCTGCACCTCATTTTCTCTGCTGTCTTCTGTGTGTGTCTGTCTGTTCTGAGCAGTAAAGGTCAGATACAGATGCGCAGCTCAAATCTGATGCCTCCCCCACATTACATGCTCGCTATCTCTCTCTCACACACACACACACTGACATACTGTGTAATTATGTAGGTGTCAGAGGAAGATGGGTGAGAGGGTGAGAGAGAGCACGGGTGAGGAGAGGCTAGTATCACTCCCATGTTCTGGTTGTGGTTCATGACATGTCTTAACTGATTGTAGAGCAGAATATACGCACAGTATTATCATTCCTGCGCTTCACTGCTTCACAAATCTGTGTGTACATGTGTGTGTGTTTGCTGTCTGGTCTTTGTATGTTTCTATAAGGTGTGTTCTCAGTTTCAAATGCAGCCACTTAGTATGATGTGTGACAGCTCAGAAATACTCAACTCAAAACTTCCAATAGTTTCTTAAATTTCTCCAGGCCCTGTTCTTTCTGTCTCCACGAAGTGCCGTCATTAACCTCAGATAACACAAATCTTTGCCTCAATTTGCATCTGTTAGCATCAATTTGCATCCGTCTTTCCAGTGACTTTGTGCTGCCTAAAGTTTGCATGACATACAATCTGAACACACCTTTGCAGTGTTTGTTGAAAACTCACCTGGAGTCGTCAAAGCTCACCACACATCCGGTCATAATTCAAACAATCCATATTCCCAATGCACTGCTTCAGAAATACTTTATTACATGAATATGCAAAATTAATCAAAGTGAGAAATCCAGTCAGTGTCCCGTCCTGGTGTTTTCAGAGGTGCGAACACTGAATGATGTGGTATGTGATAAATTGTTGCATGTCATTTGAAATCAGCATCTCAGTTTTACCTTTGCCTTGTTTGCAGTACACTCAGAGGGTGTGTGTGTGTGTGTGTTATTATTGATGGTTCATTTCGAGAGAAGGTTTTTTCAGGCACTGATGTCTCCCGTGGGGCTGGCATTGACAGACTTGCCACTGGAACATTACCTGCCTCTTACACCCCTGTGTTGTTGTTGACACTTCAGACAGCTAATTATAAATGGATATCCAGTTTAATGTTGGATCATAAACCACGTTTTAAACCAGTCTCAGTTCAGTTTGTGACAGTCCCATCACAGACTTAGTGTGACTGGGATCACCTGCCTCTGGAAAGGACGTGTCATTTCAACATATTTGTGGGTCTTCTTTGGGGCATGAATGTTCGTAGGACTCTATCTCATTTGGAGGTCCTCACTTTCTCTGTCTTTGCCTTTTCTACAATAATTACTCCACTGGTTTGTTCTGGGAAATTTACTAAAACCTTCTTGGAACAAACACTTTTATTTTTATTTGTTCTTGTTAATAACTTATTTGTTTCATTCGACTCCTTTCACCATCAAGCTGGAGATCGCTCTGTGTATCTGTGTGTGTTTCAGTATTATGGTGAGTTGACACTCCACCACTATAACTGTTAGTCAGCTCACAGACAATAAGCACTTCTCTCACTCTCAATCTCTCTTTCCCACTTATAGAAACAGAGTGGGTTTTCTGAGTGGGAGTTTTGGAAAAGATACTTTGCTGACTCTGCTGGACAAAAAGAGAAAGAGAGAGAAAGACTGGTAGTAGATCACAAGTGTTTGCCTCTAAAATACCAGCTAATACAGTGAAAATGTGTGTATGCATTTCACTATTTTGTGTTCATTTGAATTTAATTAGTCTTCTTTAAGACTTGCAAATCCGACTGAAGTCTGACTTTGTTGACCAGTGAAGCCTGAAGATATTTAGATATTGCATAAAAAAGCTTAATGTAGACATTCAGCCGGCAAACTTGTATTTACAACTTCGAATGAATACTATTACTATACTACTAATACAAGCCAAGAGCAGAGTCTAGAAAATTGGCAGAATAATACTATTGTGTAGCAGAATTGTCTTTTTTTTGTCGTCCTTTTAATCATCTTGTGACTCCTCATATTTATCCTGTGAAGCTTTGGTTTAAACTTGTCTCCGAGAAATTATGTTTACACACAATTAATTTGAAACCGCTAATTTGTTTTGAAGGCAAGGTAATATTGCCTCTGTTCACATAATGAGGAAAAATTGTCAATTAACATATCTTTCATTTGTTTTCCAGCAAATTATCCCATCTTGCAATACAATGTCTGCTTGTAGAGAGGACGGGGTCTGTACACATTAATCCTGCAAGCAAAATCCAGGCAGCGATTACATTTGTCACCACGACGTAACTGGGAAAAGAAATCAGTACTACATAAATGTAATTTCTAGGTTTGCTTGGTTTGTCCTGGCCTACAGGTTGGAAACTGCTGCCTTGAGCTATAGAAACAAATTATGGTATTCAAGTGTTTTCTGTGCTGTATTTAAATTCTTTGTTATTTTTGGGTTAAAGGCCACAAACCAAGACGTGATTGCATGTTTGTTGAGCAATGCTTTACGCAACAATGGCTGTACATGCTGTTCACTTACTGGAGTGGCAGCATTTCAAGTCATTATCAAGGCAAATTTTATCATGATTTGCGTATTTTTTTTGGATTGGTGACTGTTGTATTGGCCAACAAGTCTTCCCTGATTTAGGAAACCACTTTTCTGTTCCAAAGCTGCTGCTTTATTTTAACTGAATAAATTGGAATCTGATCTGAATTTAAACCAAAAGTGTGAGTGAGGAGGAAAGAAGGAAGAGAAAATAGTGGGTGGATGGAGGGATAAAGATGTGAGCAGAGAGGTAGTTGAGGATGAGGTTGAAGAGGGGAAGGAGAGAGAGCAGGAGAGAGTGAAAGTGTGAAGGAGAGATGATGATGATGAGGAGGAGGAGGAGGATGAGGAGAGAAGCCAAGGCCTTTGGGCAAAGCCAAGACCGCCTACAGATGCTCTCTCCTTCGCTCCCTCTCTCCCTCTCTTCTCACAGTTATCTCTTTTCCTCTCTCTCTTCTCTCTCTCCACGTGTCCTCTCGTCCTCTCTCTCATCTCCAATCTCTCTCTCTATTTCACACTCACTTTCTCCTCCCTTTCTCTCTAATCTGACTTTGCCTCCTCTCACTCTCCCTCTCTCCTCCTCATCCACCCCCAGAGGAGAAATAATGTAGGCCAGTGTAGAAGTGAAGTGAAGGGCAGGCACACTCGCTCAGGCAAACACAGCAGACCTTCACCTTCTCCACTGAAGGACGGCATCAGATGTGCATGTGCGGTCTGAGTCCTTAAGAAATGTTAAGATTTGTCCTTCTTTTTTTGTCCTGTCATGCTGGGGAAGCAGATTGGAATTGAACAGAATTGAGAGAGAGGCAGAGACGTGGTCTGTGTACCAATTCCACAATACAGTATCATTGTGAGCAGGTTTTGACTCAGTCATGTGTTCACAGTACAAAAGTGACAGAATAATTTATACTCAAGCAAGATTTGGAGTCATGTTTGTGTCACCTAATGAATGTCCTCAATGTTCACTTTCCTTTAGCTCCTTTTTTGGTCTCTACCAAGAGGCAAATATTTAGCTCCACTATTTTCACCAGCTAGTTGCTGTCTTGTTGTGTCTGCTGTTTGTTGCTGAGCAGGTAGTGAGAGGGTTTTTACACCTTTTGTGCTGAGCATTTGATGCACTGTGTAAAAATATTGATTGTAGCTGCTACAACATGCTGAGATTTAGCAGGAACAGTGGAAACCACTCCATCCTGAGGGGAACGCAATGCCAATCCATCCAGCAGTTGTCGAGACATTTCACCTGAAACCAAAAATGGATCCATGTAGTAACACTAGATGGATAGTCAGGGATCAACAAAGTCATTGTGATTCATCCTCTGGGAACCATGAATTACTGACAGACTGACATTCCTACAGGCATGGTGTTGGTGCAAACTAACTGGAACAGTAAAAACAGTAAAAAGAAACAGTATACTATAAAACTTAGTATAAAATACTCACTGTTTCTGTCACTGTTTGAAAATTCAGAGAATAAGGGCACACAAAGTTAAGAGGGTAAAACTGACATGCATGTTATTGAGGGAGAGACTGCTTATAAATAGAGGGAGGAAGGTCAGAGGGAAAGAGTCAGGCTTCCTGTATCCAGCCTCACAACCGGATACGTACACACACATGCACATACACAACCCACACAACAAAGTATAACAGAAGTGTTTTTACATGTTTCCAGTTTTATAGTTTGATATTTAATATTAGCTAAAATGTTTAGCTTTGTCCTCTCCTGCTTCAATTTCTTCTCCTTTGTTGTATACTCTTCTGTCTGGGGCTACAACAAATGACAGGTTTCATCATACATACGACAATCACAATTTCTCTCAGATTGCTTGTTTTGTCCCACCAACGAGGGAAGTTCAAAAACATTCAACTTACAATAATGTAAAACAGAGAAAAGCAGAAAAAACCTGTGAAAGTTCTGGGTATCACAAAGACTCAGCTGCAGAGAACCACAGAAGACAACGTTCAAAAAGGCAAAGTCTTTACTGAGAAAGCAGGTAGTCATTCAAGTGAAGTCAGTCCAATCACAGCAAACACGTCCAGGCAGGGAGCAGGCAAAAATCCAAAACCACTAAACAAAGACAAGTCAAAAAGCACAAACACTAGAAACCGCTGGAAAGTGATGAACTAAGACAATCTGGTTGAGTAACAGGGAACACAAGAGAGTATATACTCAGGTTTGACTATTGGCAGAACCAGGGGCAGGTGAGGGATGAGACACAGGCGTGGACAATCAAGACGGAGGGAAAAACACAAGGACGGGATCTGAAAAAAAAGGAGATGTTGATGATGTGAGTACCAAAAAAAACAGGAAATACAAAACGCACAGATTAGGGGGATGTTTCAAAACCTCTCAGCAAATATTTGCCATTTTTGCTTGATAAACATTTAAGCAGTTATCGAAATTGTTGTCTCTACATATTTGTTTTTTCTCTTGTTCTCTGTTCTCCTGTTAAACCCTCGGCTCTACTCACTTGTGCTGTTTCAATATCCATCTGTGAAACTGTTTGCCTTGCTTGTGTGTCTTCAATATTTCAGTTCTAAACTTCTTTTTCTCCGTGTGTTCATACGACTGTGTGTGTTATTGGTGACCACAAGAAAGTGTGTTGTCTAGAAGTGCCTGTATATTAACTTTGTGTGTGTGTTTGTGCGCGTGCGTGTGTGAAGACAGTGATCTAATAAGAGTTGATAGTGTACCCGACTGCAGCTGCTCTCACACACCCACTCCCTGTCAGAGACACACAGAGAAGAGAAAAGTAGACTATAATTAAATATATTATACTTATTAAAGTAGAGAAAAGACCCTGCTCAGTCAGAATCAAGCTGAAGAACAGCTTATGTATAGAAATATGACCAGAGACTGTAAAGAGGCAATAATAAATGTAGTCATCAATAAAACATTTATTAATACTTACGTTATTTAAAAGTGTTTAACTTAGCTAATAGCAGATTACTTGCACATTTGATCAACCCTAATTTGTGATTTAGTATGCAGTTGCATTGTTTATTAGCAAGCCATCAATTATTGATTCAGTAATTTCCTGTTGATCCATAAACAATGTCAACAATACATTATCCCAGGAAGTGAGCAGTTTTATGTTGGAAGGAAATGAAGAGCACCATGAACATGTTATAGTTACTTCTGCTCATGTCAGAAGTAACTATAACATGTTAATGAAATACAATATTAGGCTTATTAAGATTCAAGGAAAATGAGCGATGCCACTACATCAAACACGCCATGTTTTTAATGAGTGGTGCAACTATTCAGCTGGTGATTGATTGTTCACATTGTGCGTTTGTTTTGCAGTAATTGATCAGAGCAGCAAGTCTCAATGTCAGGGGGGAAAAAAAACCTCTTTTTCGAGCTGGGAAAGTAGAGACAAATAGCCAATGCTCCACTGCAGGTCAGACACCAGGCTAAAATTAGTTTGATAATCACCAGTTGGAAACATGTTTTACTGGTGTCACAGTGTGAGACAACCAGTTCTGAATCTAGGACGCTCCACAAAACTCTGAAGGACACGCTACCATGTCAGAATTTATCTTCACCAGTTTGGCAACGACTACAACAAGCTCCATCATGATCCTGATGCCAAAAATGTGTCTCCTCTTCAAGATCACCTTTCCACATCATGCAGGCCGGGCTCAGGCTTCAACTAGTACTCGCACATCTCTCTTGTCCAGGTCTTATCCATCTCTCTCAGTCATGGTCCTGCCGTGACCACCTAATCTGACAGAGTGACCATCTGGAAACACACAAGTGTTGTGTAGTCTGATCCTGGCACAAGTGGGCCAGTTGTGCCTGCAGTGCTGATTTTTGGCTTTCATGGCCCGCAGGTGCATCAGGTGTTTTATTTGGTAGATAATCAGTGTGGCTCAGCAGGGCAGGAGAACAGCTGGGCAAAATCATTCAAGATGGCGGCTGGTTGTTGTCTCCTGCTGGGGCACCTACAGATCCAAGCAGACGTTTGCTTTTAGTGGTTAACAACCGCTGACACAGACAGACACACAATCAGACAGACAGACGGAGAGGAATCCTGCATGTTCAGATAAAACTGGGAAGGAAGTCTGAGTGGGGTTGTCATGACAACCACACCCTTCACATCCAGCCCCCGAGCGTACACACGTGTACACACGCATAAACACATTAACTAGTCCAAAGCAAGGAGATGGGAAATGTTTGTGTGTGATTATTGTGGAGTGTGTTCAGATAAGAAATAGGTTTGTAACAATAAAGAAGCAGAATCTGCAGCTCGCTATAGTAACTGTGTGTGTGTATGAATGTGTGTGTGTCTTTTGTGTGTTGATTTCTTCCTGCTATTGTGTGTTGTGGCATGTGTGCAGTTGGGTTCCTGTGTGTTTCTGTGTGTATTGTTGTCTGCTTGGGGTCAGACTGAGGCTGAACCTTGAGGCTACACAGGCTGCAGGATAATACGCAGAAGCTTCTGCTCACATTGTTTTCTGTTTTTCTAGTTTGTTGTTGTTTGTGTCTGGTTAATTTCTCAGAAAACAAACTCTTGGCATTTCCACTAAATTAATTTGCTGCTGTTGTCAGCCTGAGTGCAGCCTCACACACAAAAGCTAGACGTTAGCAGAGGTGTGGCAGCAGCTTTAGCCACCAGTGTCTACACAGGATGTGTTCAGGATTTAGTGTCGGTCACCCGTGCTTTGGCAGTACACACACTGTTAGTGTTAGACCTATACAGTTGTAAATCAGCCAATATCAGCTTGTTGCACATATATTGGTATTCATGTTCTGTGGGCAGATAAGTAACAAGAAACTGCTGGTCAGACATACAAAACAGGTTTGAAGTCATTTAGAAACAATGGGTGCATTTCCACCCACCTTTTTGCACATTTTGATTTTCAATTTGTGCATAAAAAAACCTGAGTGGAAACTCTGGAAATTTGAGAAAATCTTGAAATATTGCAGAAACTTGGCTGAGATGGGAAAGGTGGTGTATTGATAAAAGCAAAAATGCAGCAAAGTGCAGTGGAGACATGGTGAATAACTCATAACGTACATGAGGCATGTGACTGAAACATCTATGAAAACGTCAGCTCTTTGTGGAAAGATGAGGAGACTGTAACCTTCCTCTCTAGTCTTTATTACATTATTTTTCACTGTCTACGTTAAAAATGGCAACCAGTGTCGTGAGCTGCTGAAACCCTCCTGGCTCCTGTCTTTTAACGTTTGTGTGATTATTTTTGAGTGTATTTTTGTGTGTTTGCATGTGATGAGTCTTTATCTGTCGCTCCCCCCATTACCTGAGGCGCTGAGAGGAGGCCTGTAGAGACACATGCACATAAGCTGTCTCTTGTGTCTCTTGCACACATGTACACACACAGACATGCACACACACACACACACAGACGTGCACACACATGCACACACACTGGGCATGCTGTGTCACCAGCAGCAACGAGCGAGGCTTTCACACTGACCCACATAGAGGGAGAGAGAGAGATGGAGAGCATAAAAGGACATAGAGAAATTGGGGTGAGATAGAAAGAATGGGGGAGATTGAAAGGAGAGAGATAAAGAAACAGAAGTGGAGCAACAGAAGAATGGAACGAGCGTTTGAAAGATCGTACTGAATAAGAACTTGCTGACAGACTCTGCCAGGAATTGAAGTGTCCTTAACTGTCAGCTCTAATGTTTGAGCAATGACGCCTTTACATCTGTGTGTCCATCTTAAGATTAAGGCTGTAACTTTGTGAAGTTTGTGTCGTCTCGGTCAGTTTCACTACTGTAAAGTCTGTGACTCGATGCCTCGCTGGCTTCTCACCTGCAAACACTGCAAGTTGGGCTCGCTGAATTGACAAAGCTGGAGGTCACACTGCTGGGAGCATGTGATATTTTTTCCAGCTGACGAAACAAATGATCAGACTTTGATGTGGTAGTTCTACATATAGCACAAATTTTACTGGATAATCCAGCGCTGGCCATGACATCACCTTCATTTAAGTATTTATTAAAGTTGGTGATTATTTAACGCAGCTCAGATCAGACTGTGTTTTATTTAAGTCCAAGCAGAGTTGTGCAAATAGTCAATTGTTTTGATTCATTGATGAGCCAGGTGAATCCTTATTAAAGGCCTACCATCAGAATACAGATTAAAAGTTCACTATGATTCTATTTTGTATAAAACACTGATGTGATGAGGCACATTACCTGCAGGTCTTAGTGACTCAAGAGTCCTCTGAACCTCCTCTAACTTCTCTCAGACTTAGGATCTACTTTTAGAACTAAAATGCTTTTAAATTATTCTTCGAGTCTTAAAGTTTGGACTGACATGCTTAGAGTTTTATCCAACTCAGCCAGTTTGAAGTTACTTTTGGCCTCAGGATGTTTTGAGAACACATCATGAGGTCTCTGCTGTGGTTGGCCATATAATTCCAATTGACTGTCCTCCTACCTTATAGTCAATAATTTTATAGAAATAATGTATACATGAAGCTGAAACAAAAAATAGATATTTTCAGCTGGGCATCTGTTAAATGGCGACACAGCTGAGGAATCACACTCTCTCCTTGTGGAAACCCTTGTGTTAAAAAAGCATTTTATTATTTCAGAACGTGTATGCATTTCATCAGTACTTCTCTTATTCTATTTTTGGTCACAAGGACACATTAAAATCCTCTGGAGCGGAGTTTTTCAAATTTTTTTCCTGCACTGTCATGAATTAAATTCTCCATCAGCATAAAAAGGCTATAAAAAGTGTTGGTCTTCATGGCCTTTAAATCCCCATATCAGTCTAACTGCCGCACAAAAATTCAGCTAAATGCCTCTCTTAATAGTACTGATACGTGTGTGTGTGTGTGTGCGCACGTGCATATGTAAGCATGAGCTCATGTACTTGTGTGTCTGCATGTGTATCTAGGGTTGCCTTTGCCAGGTTATCTCTTACGCAATGTTCTAAAAATAGAGCAGATTCACCTGTGAGGGAATGAAGAGGGGAAAGGACACAGAGAGGAGAAGCCAGAAAACAGAGAGCAGTAGAAGAATGGATGGAGAAGGATGAGAGAAAGGAAGTGGAAAATTTAACCTTTTATCTTTTTATAGAAACTGCTGTCCAGTTTGGGTTTTTAACCAATATCATGATCTAAATAATGTGATGGTATTTTGGGATGAATATGATATGATTATATTATATATATATATATATGTAGATTTTGCTATGTTGTTCATACTGAGGTGTATTGCTGTGTTTCCCATTTTCAATTTGTGCATAAAAACCCTGAGTGAAAAATTTGGCAAAACCTCAAAATGTACTTGGACATGGCTTAAACGTCCACTGATGCTTCCACTGCAGAGATTAAAAATGGAGACAACACACAACAAACATGAATGCGCTGTTTCCATCAGTTTAGATAAACCAAGTCCCAATATTTGCACGAGTTGTGGATGGAAACGAGCTTAAAATAGCATTTTTTTTTCATCTGATTTTCTGAAGATTTGGTTAAAATGTGCGCTACATTTGGATTGTAACTTGGTTTATGTCGCCCACTTCTTGGTCGAGGTATTTTCTGTTCAGGTCAATCAATCACCACAGGCTGTGTTCACCAATTTATGTCACTTAACTGTAATGAAAGTCTAATCCCTTTAATTTGATCGCTTTTTCATCATTCGGATGATTCCTGTTGCTGATTATTCTTTTGTTGGTGCTTGTAAATTAGCTCACTTTTGATCTAACATACATGAAGAGGCAGAGGTAGAACAGAGTTGAGGCTGGAGGTACAGTAAGGCGTAGTGGATCCAGTATCATAGTTCATTGGACACCAGTGCTCACACACACACTCACACACACTCACTATTGTTTCTTGCTTCAATTGACTACTTTCATTTCCTATAACCTTAATCTCGCCACTGCTTTGGCCATCCTCAGGCCTGACCTATAACCACGTCTAATCTCAAGATAAATCGTAACTCTGTACTACCTACTTGAATTCAACCCGAATTCACACACACACACACACACACACACACACACACACACACACACACACACACACACACACACACACACCATTACTCAGTACAGAGCTCAGATGTCTGGTGTCAGGTCTCTGTTGCCTGTCACATTGATTGGCATAATTACCTGACCTGTGCTGTGAGTGTGTAGGGAAAAAGCTGCCGGTTGATTCAGTCCGCGCTGGATTTTTTTTTTTTTTTTTTTTTTTTTACCTCTGGAGGATATTAGCTACAGAATAAGTGAGAGAACCTTTCAGTATAATAATGATAAATGTTGGAGCAGGTGGACAGGGAGGAAGGAGAGGGAGGGTGAAAAAGGTGCGCTGGTTTCACCGGCTTCTCGGCTACAGGTGAGTCAGACTGTGGAGCGGCTGCCACGTTAACCTTTGAAATCCTGCCTGTAACGGGGATTATAACCAGTGTAACATGACTTTTCCTGTTAGACAGTAGTGAAACAAATCAATTCTTGGGATGCTACTTCATATAACCCAGTCTAAATGTCAGGCTGAAGTCGAATGGCTGTGACTGCTGTGGGCTTTTCGAGGCTGATGGCTTTTTTTGGTTGGGATCTGTCAGTACTTTGTGCAGGTGTTCAGTCTCTGTTGGTGCTGACTGTGTGTTTTATATGTAGATATTACTCATAACTCAAGGAATGTTCTGAAAATGAACCATCTTGGGTGTTATTCAAACCATAAATGGAGCCAGTTTTAGTTCAGCCAGAGTTAACTAAGTAAAAAAAAGAAGTCCTATTTTAGACCATTTTTGGCCATTATCCAGTCAGCACTTCTGTCATTAAGTGCTAATTCCCCTTTCTGTTATTTAACCAAAACACAACCAAAACATGCACATCTGGAGCACACGACGATGTGACATTTTGAGCTTCAGACAACTGCTTAAAACTCCACCACTAACAATTACTTAACACCATAATCCTCAGAAAACACAAACAGATTGTGTTGCATGTGACTCACATTTTAAGACGTGTTGGCACCGGTTCAGATGAAGAAGCACACATTTCTCACATAGTGCTTTTAACCAAATGCTTATAAAAGCAAACACATTTAGCAGCTTATAATGTAGCATCATCATCAGCAGCAGCAAATTTAGAATTGTTCTTCATGACTTGAACGAACATTTGCCTGCGCAGAGAATCTGTCTTAACACTAAAACCCACACTGGTGCAGTTGTGTCTCTTTTGTCAACCAACTTCTCCCACATAATCACAACATCTTCTGCTCCACGAGTCAGAAGATGTTCAATTCGATTCCGCCCACTTGCAGCTGCCTGTTATTTTCGTGGCTCTTACTTTTGTTCTCGCTTTATCAGTAATCATAAGCGGTGTTGCCTTGACATGGTGAGGTGGCTCACACAGAGAACACAGGGGGTTTTAAACGGGGTCAAACGAGAAAATCACTCCAGTGTCGGCTTGTTTGCCATCAGTGATACCACCCGCTACGAGAAGCCTGTTTTCTTCCCACCTTAATCACCTGAATAGTAGTGAACTACATAAACGGTCCATGTTGTAGTAAGTGTGGACCCTCTGTGGTCACTGAGGATCTGTATTTAGAAACCAGTCGAGGAATTACAGAGATTACAACATACCCAGTGTGCAGGCTGTGAAATGAAGACAGTATATGTGTCCACGTACACACAGTCATCCCACATGAGACTTCTGTCTAAGTAACTGCATTTACAGTTTACTGTAAAGTTGCTGAAACACACACACACACGCACGCACAAACACACAAGAGATTCCGAACCGATATAATTACTGGATGAGCTGCTGATGCTCCCGCTGAGCTGTTGTCATAGAAATGCTGACAACCCACCTCTGCTGGAAGAGGAGGAAGAGGAGGAGGAGGAGGAGGAGGAGGAAAACTAAGGAGAGGAGACAAGGGGGAGGATGAGAAAGAAGAGCAGAGGATGACAAGAGAGGAGGAATGGTAGAAGAGGAGGAGCAAAGAGAAAAGGAGGTGGAGAGCTGAGAGGAGTGAACGTGATGGAGAAGACAAAAAGGAGAGAGTGGAGGAAGAGGAGGATACAAGGAGAGAGTGGAGGAGGAAGAGGAGGGCGATTAGTTCCAGAGACAGTAAAAAGGGGAAGGGGCCAGATAAAGAGAACAGTGACGGGAGGGAGTCAGAATTATAGAGAGAGTAGGTGGTGTTAGAACTGGGAGCAGAGAGCAGCTGTGTTTAACTGCACTATTCAGGCTTCAATTTAATCTCTTCATCAGAGGCTTTAACACACACAGTGTCTGTTTCTCTCTGCTAACGTCCCTTTTTAACTGTGCTTGACTTAAATTACTCTGATCTTTTTGGGTCTTGATCCAACTCTTTTCAGGAGGTTTGCCTGAAATAGAGAGCAAGTAACCGTTTTAATATTGTATGTACAAGTAAACTGGGAACGTTCTCAGAAGTCAGGGTGGACTAAAGTTCGTAACACCTCAGGCCAACATGCCAACCTTCTGCTGTACTGATGACGTTTGATCAGATTTGTAGCTAATGGGTTTGTAATTTGGTGCATGTCATAATTCCCATAATCATCACAGTATCTCTCTATATCCGTCTGAGCTCATTTCTCATTTTCTCCTTTTA
Organism: Holacanthus passer; assembly: GCA_025331565.1. Classification (NCBI taxonomy): domain Eukaryota; kingdom Metazoa; phylum Chordata; class Actinopteri; family Pomacanthidae; genus Holacanthus; species Holacanthus passer. The sequence continues at coordinate 942,487 of JAFREQ010000053.1, forward strand.
CTCTGTTTTTGATTATTCACATTTCTTTCCACTGTTCATGTAAAGTTGGCATCTAGACATCAGAGTAAGACATGTTCTCTGACAGGGCTTGTGTTTGTCTTAAGTAAAAGACACAGTTGATTATTCATGGTTGATGTGTGATTTGTGTTCTTTTAAACCAGATTTATTTTTAGATTGATGCCCTTTTTTGTGGGCAAATCTACTTAAAATAACTCTGAAGTGAATGAGTGTGTGTGTGTGTGTGTGTGTTTTGATGTGTGCAGACCACAGAAAAGCTTCACACTGCAGTTTTTTTGTGTGTTTAGATTTTAGCAGTGCGCCTTAATGCCCGTGATCCTGTCTGCTTTTAGTAGATTAGGACTCACTCAGATATAATGGTGGCCCGTGACCTCTGAATGAGAGTGTCTGTGTGTGTTTCTGTGCGTGTGTGTTTGCATTTTTAAGTGTGTATTCACATTTACCTTGTTGAAGTCAAGTATGTCGATGCTGCTGGGTCTTTTTTTAGAAGCTCTGACTTTCCCTCTCTGCCTGCAACAAAACACACTCAGGTACACACTTTCACGCAAGGATTGTTTCATTATGAATAGATGTGCACACCAACACAACACCACACACGCACACACGCACACACACGCACACAGCCTATTCATTCATATCTGATCAAGCATAATCAGTTTATAATAATCCTCGCCGCTCAACACTCAGACACGGCAATAAGCAATGGTTAAGTGTGTGTGTGTGTGTGTGTGTGTGTGTGTGTGTGTGTGTTGGATGTTCAAAGTCTAGTTGAACAATCAGGATCTTGTTTTTCTACTTTTGGCCATCGTTTCTACTAGTTAATAATATTTTTAGAAGCAACTTAGAAGCAAAACATCATCAACATCAACAAAACAGTAAAACGAAACAAAACCTACAGCAAATTAAGTGCATCCACAAAACAAACCACAAACAAGCTCTGTCTTTTACATTGGCTTTTTTTACATAGATGTCAAACATTCACTTTCTGCTTTTGGTTTCACTTCCAAATAAGTGGTTTCAATAAAACTGTCTGATCGTCTGACTGCTCATGTTACTTCCCTTAAGGACTCGGTTCTAGCTTGTTGCTGTGTCCTCAGATCTCAGCGGCTGAGGCTAAAAGATCTCAGACCCAAAAGAAATGATGACCAGAGAAAGATACGATGGTGATGGGAAAAACTGTAAACATTCTTTAGCATTTCCATCAAGAATATACATTGATCATATACACTGTTTTTGTGTGTGTGTGTGTGTGTGTGTGTGTGTGTGTGTGTGAGTGAGTGAGTGAGTGGCGTCCCCTGTTCTATGCAACATATGTCCAGTCACCATACGTCCTTGCATTTGTGCTGTTGTCACCCACGCAATACTATTTTTATCCCAAGTCGTGAGGGCGTGTACATGCATGTGTGTGTGTGTGTGTGTGTGTGTGTGTGTGTGTGTGTGTGTGTGTGTGTCAGGGTGTGTCATCAGGTTACAATGTGTGTAAGTGGACTCCTCTTTGTCCTGGTTGATAATTTTAGACAGACGGCCACTGAAACTTTCAGCAGGGGGGTCAGATGTTCTGTGCAACCTTTTCCACTGACAGACACACACACACCACACCCACACCCACACACACACATTCATTCATTCTTGTAATTACCAATTTACTGTAAAAGTCGTGCTCATCAACCGCGGCGCCTTCTATTTCAGGAATTTCGAATTTCTCAGATCTGAGAAAGTTTGTTTGAGTCCATGGTGAAGATAAAGTATTTTAGGTACCCATTGTATGTAAAGATTCATCTTTGTATTGATTAATAATATATATAATGGATAAATACAGTCAAAGTTGTTTTTGTTTTAAGAAAATAACAGTCAAAACTCATCATGACTGTGTGGGTGTGGTTTGATCAGATTTGATTGGCAGTTCTAGTAACATAATAAACAACGCCACCCACCGCTGTCACCACATTTTAATTCAAATTATGCTCAATTTTGATGAGTGGAACCAAATATGTGACATCACCTTTTCCCAGAAACAAAAACACACATACAGAAGTCTCTCATGTCAAATAACCAAAAGAATCAAACCTTTGGCAGAGAATGTTGCGTTCTCGTTGGTCAGATAAAAATAGGTTTTCAGGGCCATTAAAGGCATCTTTCACCTGACAGAATTGTCATGAACTGCTTTAGTGAACACTCAGTTGTTACTGATAGATGCTCGATGGACAGTTAATAGATGACTACATAGACAGATGATGATATAATTGGTGAGGGGGTTGGCTCTTTCTTTGGGATGAAGGAGGTGGTGAAACAGAAATACATAAACATATAGATGACAGCAAACGGGAAGAGGAAGTATAATAGGGCGAGAGTCAGAGACTGAAACATGGAGAGAGAGAGAGAGAGATGATTGCTGACTCATCCTCTGACAGAACGGATCTGTCTCTGTCTCTCTCTCGTCACCCCAAAGTGCTGCTGGCAGTCTCTCGTCCAAGCTGTTCCCACTTCTCCTCGACCAAATATCTCCAGCTGAACCCGCCGAAATGCGGTCTCATAACATGAATAATTGATTTACAGACTGAATTATACTGAAATCTAGTTCTCTGTGTTGTTTAGCTGCTCTGTGGTGACGGAGCTGTGTCATATGTGAGGATGTTAAATTTTGGCATTTCAGGGTTTGTAATAAAGTTTCTGCTTTGTCTTTCAGGAAAGCCATCTCCCGCTCAGGCCTCCAGCACCTCGGTCCACCCCAACCCTCCCTGCCTCCAGCATCCAACGGGCCCAACAAGGAGCTACGCACCTGCGTGGACTGGACGGTCAGACACACACATACACTGAATGATGATCGGATAACTGTTGGTCTTTGTTCTCCAAATTTTACATATATTTAGATTTTACACATGCAGACTTATGTGTGCTCTTAAAAGTTTATACAGGTTTGAATACTGCTCAAAAAGACAGTTGTCCCAGTCTCTGCTGTCCTTATTCTGTCTGTCTGAGTCATTGAATGGCATTTGGATTTTCATGCCGACAGATTTGTTAGCAGACTGGTTTCAACAGCCGTATGTTCATGTGGAAATGAAAAGCAGCAATTTTCTTTTGGATTTTTGATCATTACTAGGAATTGTCTTGATAACCGGGTGCGGGAAAGAACATTTTGCGTGTCAGGACTTTAAGGGTTGTGACTTTTTCTGAGTTTATTTTGCGGAACTTAATGGATTTCATTTACATAACGCCTCACAAAGCTAAAGAGCCATTTTGCAACACCTTCCCCTAAAAATGCTTCAGGAAATGCCAAGTTGATATGGAAAGTACTCTGAAAAATGTCGTGACACCACTCTGCACATTAGACAGCAATGGTCAAAAAATCCAACAGAAATGTTGGTCAGCATTTTCATTTCCATTCCATCCATGTGAGTACAACAGTATAAAGCTACTTTACCTTATAAAGACATGCAAATACTCATGTACTCATAAATGAATCCCTTCATCATTCACAAGAGTGTGCAATTTTGTAAAAGGCCCATATTTCAGCAGAAAATCAAGTCAAATCAAGGGAAAGGTTAGAAATTTTCTGTAATCAGAGACCTGTTCCTGCTAAAATAATCTGACTCTCAAAAACTCTGACTCTGAAATAAGCTGACTCTCAGGTCGTTCATCACCTCCTTCACTTCAAATCTTACACATGAAATCTAACTTTCTGCAGTACCTGAACGAAACCATCTCTTGTTCTTGTTTGAAGATTTGAAGATCAGTTAGACACAACATGCTAGAAATGATGCTTGATTTCTGTAGATGTCTTTAAAAAGATTTCTTTATAAATCGCTTCACAATTTTTCAGCCATTTTGGTTTATAGTTATCACAAAAATAATACAAGATCCTGCTAGAACTGATTTTGTGATGAGAGTCTGTGTTTCTAAATCAGGGTTAGCAGAAATAACTGCTGCCAACTTTACCTTGTTTACAATGGGCCCAACGGAAAACAGGCATGCTTCTATTTTTATCTGATTCAACAAGGAAAGAGTGACTGTGACAGTGGGAGGTTTTTTTTTTTTACTCAGAATCATCAATGTAGGTGCATTCCCAATTTGGAGCACACTGGGTGCTGAAAAGAAAACAAACACGGCTCTTTGGGCACGAGAACGACATCCAAAATACTTCAAACCCATTGAAAAAAAAATCAGAATCCTGTCATCAACTTCAACAACATTGGCAAAAACCACGACGTCAGTGTGGGAGATTTAAAGTCTCGAGTGATCTTTGTCAACTAATAACCTTTTGTCTTTCCATCACTTTTGTATCACTCTGTTTTACTGTGCAATTATTCACTGAGTGAATCATCCATCCATCATGAATAGTAAATAAAAAAAGTGCCGTGTTATTAATTGGAAGTTGTAAGTAGACAAACTGTTCGGCCCACATCTGAGATTCCCCTCTGGCTCTGTCCACAGGGACACTTCCACCACGTCATCGCTGGCCTTCAGCTCGCTGCATGACACACACACACACACACACACACTCATATATAATCATTGTACTTAAGCACTCATTAATATACACTGAGGGGTTGATTTACTGCGGCTTTATGCCCCCTTTTAAGTGCTGATGAGTCAGATAGTGTTTGTCCATATTCACTATAGGATCGCTCAAAGGTTTGGCAAAATTACAGATTAGCAGCAGAACTAAGAGCTGATTTTGCTCCTGTTTGTAGACTCTCAACATATAGGAGGAGGAAATTTACAAATGGCCATTAAAGGGGATTTGCTGGGACTGATTGACTGCTGTGGCAGAGGCAATTCTGGCTATGATTTACCGTCTGAGAGAAGTGAGAGACAGAGGGAGATTAAAAAAGATTAGACAGCTTTGGCTCTTCTCTCTTATCACAGTTCAGTTCTGTTTGGCCAGTTGGTCACTTATCATCAACATGTCAGCCATAGCTACATGATAATGATTGAATGATGATCAAAGATATCGCTATTATATCAGCCTTCAATTCACTATCACTCAGCCTCTATCTTCTATAAATCTATTAAGATTTTAGAAAAATAGTTAGAAATTACCTCAGCAGCTCCTACATTTTAATATCCATTCATATGTACACAAGAAAATATATTACAATTTTTTTGTTTTGTTTTGATAAAACTCTATACTCACTTTAACTTTTTGAAACTGTTCATTGAACCTAGTGACATCCTTTTACATGCGTGCAATTATTCACATACACACATTTGTGTGCATATATCTCAGTGTGTGTTTTCACTTGAATCTGCAGCTCCTGTAGTGTTTTGATTAGCACCTTACATTAACATGCGCTGTGAAATTACCCACCTACTCAGTGGCAGCAATTATGTGCTTGACACACTTGTTGACCGCTTTCACTACAGAGTGTTTATGTGCATATGGTTGCAGTTTAATGTGACTGAAAATAATCTTGAGTGAGAGATGCATGAGGATAATGTGAGTTATTATATCATTATTTCCCTCTGTGTCTCTGTCTGTCTGTGTCTCTGCAGGAGAACGCAGTGAATGGGGATCACCTGTGGATGGAGACCAGTTGTTCAGGAGAGCTCTGTTATCTCGGAGAGGACACCTGCCTGCTAAAGACCGCAGTGAGTAGTGTACACACTGACCACTCCTGTGTCTGTGTGTGTGTGTGAGAGAGAGACTGGGCTTTGTTGGGATCTTGTAAATATAGTAAATAAAAGCATCTATATGGGAACTTTTTAAGTAATTCCATGAGACCACAAGACCCTCTGAACTGAATATTTAGTTTTACTTTTATTTTGTTATTTTACATTCATAGAAAACAGCATAAAATGTAAAACTGATGTGACATTAATTTATTTAATTATGCTATGATATTTATTGTCAGTTGCAACTCATTTAAAATTAGATTTTTTTCCACATATCAGTTGCTGAGTAATTTGAAATGTTCGAAACCTCCCGTGCATAGTGCATCGTGCACAGAGCAGGTGGTCTGGAAATGGAGCGTATTTTCTGCTTCTAGTCTTAAATACAGTCCAGTAATTTAGTGTTGCTCTAAACAGGACACCCCACTCTCAGTCAGATGAACCATGTCTACAAAGCCTGAGAAAAAAACACTCAGAAAACAGAGAAAGCGAACCTTCAAATTAACTATAAGTGTTCAGAGCTGTGTGTTTAAATTACAGGTATTATGGCTCCTCTCTCCATCCACACACATCTCATAAAGAACAACAGCCCTTAATGGAGAGCTCAGAAATAACCTTTAACACTAACAATAATATAATGTCATCTGTATTTTCACTGATGGTATGCAATTACAGTGAATGTACAAGAACATGGTGGGACTGCTGCCATTAAGATGGAGCTGCAGCAAAAATCCATTCACTATAATCTCTGCCTGTTTCATTAGACAAATATTCCATCAGCGCTGTGTGCTTCAAGCTACTGAAAAGAACAACCTGACCTCGGTGGAATCTCAGTTTGCTTTGACAAGTTATGGTTGACATGAATAAGCACATTCCTACCTGTGCTCGGCCGGATGTGACTGATTTAGTCTCAGTCATCAAGAAAAAGCTTGGCAGCCTGAAAGATGATGCAGAGCCTTTAAACTCAACACTGAAAGTCACGTGAGATTCTTCCTGTAGAAAATCTGTATATGAATTCTGACAGTATATTTGACTTTTTCACTGTTTCTTGGATGCTCTGTTGACGCTGTTGTAATTTCCTCGTCTAACCATCGTTCCCCAACATTTTGTCAGAGCATTTTGAAAAAGAACATCTTGCTTCCTCAATGTCACATATTTCTTAATGAAAGAGGGTTTTGTGGTGGAACTTTTGCACCGTGAGAACATTCAGAGCCGCCAACCGCTGAGATATGAGAATCAAAGTTTTCTTTTCATGCGAGAAGCACTGTGCCATTAAGTGTTGCTCGGTGTAACAGTCAAGAGTGAACCTATTGACCACTCCATTATCAGCTGTTATATTATTACCCATAATGAGTAGTTTATGTGTTGCAAGAGCGAGGGCAGCAGAGCAGTGTTATTTATTGAAGGCAAACAGCACTTTAGCTTCTTGAACATTTGCCTATTATTTTCACTGCTGGTCGTACTGTGTGATAAATGACTGAGGTTATCTCTGAGCCAAATCAATAGGCAAAACGGTTAGGTCCTCTTCTTACACATTTGTAGTTTACATCAGCTATGTTTACTCACAAATAGTAGCAATACTTCAGTATTTTACGAAGCTAATCATCTCCTGGTTGAAGAAAGAGAATAAAAATGTCTCACTCCCTTCAAGTTTAAAAAATAATTCCTAATGTTTTAAATGGGCTTCTTGGATATTGTAGTTCATCTGTACTCAGAACAACGAGACAGAACATTTTCTATAGGCAGGAGTGCAGTTTAATGGCGCTGCAGGTCTGTCTGGTACTTTCAGAGGCACCAACAATGTCAACAACCAGTTAATTTAATGCCAACATAATTCCTTTTTTTTCCTTCTGAGTCGTGACCGTCGTAGAAAAATAACTGAAACTATAAAATGTCCAGGTGTCTCTTCTCATGCCTGGAGTGTCATTGTAGTGTTAATGCTGTTGATAAAAGGTTGCTAAAGCTTTTCAAACTGAATGGGAAGAGAAGTGAAATGTTTGGGCACCTTGAACACATATTTGTGTGTCTGTGTGCTTTTATCTGTGTGTACCCGGGTGTTCGTGTCACCAGTGTGTATTCTTGCACTTCTTGCGCTCGCAGTGTGTTTGTTGTGTATCTCACCACCCTCTGTGCTGTGTGTCTCTTTTCTCCTTTAAGAAGTCGGCGCCCAGGAGGAAATGTGCTGCCTGTAAGATCGTTGTTCACACTGGCTGCATAGAGCAACTAGAAAAGGTATCACACACAGACAAACACACACGAGTTGATTTTACATTTTAATGAGCACATGAAGAATTTAATTTCTAGAGAGAGTTCATCCTTTACATCTGACAGTTATTTGTGACATATTTGAGTTTTCTGCAGCATTGTTCTATTAAACCACATAGAGGCTTAAAATTAGTGCAGCCAACTTGTAGGACAGATGTATTCAGTATTTTATACCTTTTATTAAATGTAGACATGTCCAATATGATGTCATCGTAGTCCTACTGTGCAGCACTTTTTTCACTGGGGATTCACTTCAGTATCATTGCATTAGCAGATGATGTATTTATGTATTGCAGCTGTTAAATATTCATGTGGTTACACGCCACCTGGCACTGATATTTTTTGGAATAAACCTGACATTACTTAGATTCTGTGCCAGTATTCGTGATTTGTTATTTGTTTTGTTTGGTTTATTTTTCGTCTCTCTCCAGATTAACTTCCGATGTAAGCCGACCTTCAGAGAGGGAGGATCGCGGTGCCTCAGAGATGTAAGTGTGTTCGTGTGTCTACTTGATACATGAGAGAGAAGAAGAATCTTTTGCACGTCTCCTGTTTATGCTGTGTGTGTGGAGAGAGAAAGTGAACATGTTTATCATTTCTCTCTGACAGCAGAACATACTGAGACATCACTGGGTTCACAGACGAAGACAGGAGGGGAAATGTAGACAGTGTGGAAAGGTACACACACACACACATACACACACACACACATACGCACACACACACACACACACACACACACACGTGCAAGTTTACAATTAAAATGTGTTCATACAGAGTGCTTTAGTGTATTTCTGTCTGTTTCTGCAGAGTTTTCAACAGAAGTTCTTCCACAGTAAAGAAATCATCGCCATCAGTTGTTCCTGGTGTAAACAGGCTGTAAGTAAATCATGATGATGCATTTTCCAGCAAATCCAAGAGGGTTTTTAAAGAGTTTATTTAGCTTATGAAGTAAGAGAGTTTTCTGAACCCTTAAAGGAAAAGTTCATCCTTCAGTTTATTACAAACATTCAATATCACCAAATTTGGACTTACATGATATTTAAATAACCATATGGTCGTGCAGACAACCGGAGGAAATATGTTTTTTGTCATCTGGGTGAAATGGAATGAGTTTCAGATGGTTGTGGCTCAGATGTAAAATGTGTCTTTAGTAAAACCTATGCATAAATACAATGAATAATGAGGATTGTTTTTTTGCAGTTCCACAATAAGGTGACGTGTTTCATGCTGCACCAGATTGAGGAGCCGTGTTCACTGGGGGCCCACGCTGGAGTCATAGTCCCACCCTCCTGGATCATCAAAGTCAGGAAACCACAGGTGTACACACACACATATAGACACACACACTCACATTACAGGCATCCCTCACCAGTCAGTCTGGTTGATGAAGTTCACTGGCTGTCATTTCATTTTGTGACAGTAATGAGAAATGACTTTGTTGGATCTAAATATAAAACTCTAAAATAAGGCGTGTGTCAAAAAACTAGTTTTTGTGTGTGTGTGTCTGTGTGTGTGTGTGCGATTTTGGCTATGATTTGATATGAGCTGACACATGTCTGATCTGTCTGAGGGAACTCTGGGTTTGTGTCGTCACACACACACACACACACACACACACACACACACACACACACACACATACCCCTCAGTCACATCACATGCTTCATTGCACTTTTAATTACCATCACAAGGGACATGGTGACAGTGAACTAACCACTGAACTCTGCGTGTGTTTGTGTGTTTGTACCCTAGAGCTCACTTAAGAACTCTGCCAGGAGAAAAAAGCGCACATCTTTCAAACGAAGGACAAGCAAGAAGGGACTGGATGTAAGTAACACGACGATGAGTATATAGAAGGTTCACATTTATATTTTCATCTCATTTTCATGATTTTTATTTTCATTAGAATCATTATTAATCTGTTTCTGTTTTTTGATTCATTGTTTAATCATAATCATTTTTTTTAATTTGGTGAAGATTTAGATTTGAGAGAAACACAGTTGATGTAGCAGCACACATGTACAGTCAAACTCCAGCTCACCCAGATCTATAAACACCACCTGTCTTGCTCTCTCTCTCTCTATCTCTCTCTCTCTCTCTCTCTCTCTACCTATCTATCTATCTATCTATCTATCTATCTATCTATCTCTATCTTAGGAGTCTAAATGGCGTCTATCTATCTATCTATTATCTATCTATTCTCTCTCTCTCTCTCTCTATCTATCTATCTATCTCTTTTTTTAGGAGTCTAAATGGCGTCCGTTCATGTTGAAGCCTCTCCCCTCACCTCTCATGAAGCCCATCTTGGTTTTTGTGAATCCCAAGAGTGGGGGCAACCAGGTCAGAAGATATTTTTGTTTGAACTGGATAAGCATCAGTTGGGAAGTTCGTATAATGTAATTTATACTCACTCTGTACCGTCAGTTTAAGGACTTTAAGGAGAGTGTACTTATAGTTATATATGCACTTCAGTTATTCAGTAATACTTTCTCTGTATATAAAAAAAAAATTCATTGCAGGAAAGAAATACTAATTTTATGAGTGACCCTTAATTTAGCCACCTTTCTACTGATATCAACATGTTCTTGCATCCTGACATTATCAGATTTTAATAAATGATGTTTTTTATTAAGTTACACCTCCGCTGTATGGGTCTCAACAGTGTGTCAGATTTATTTGAACCCAGCAATAAAATCTCAGCCTTCATGAGACAGCAGTTATTACAATCTGCCAGTTGCCAATGACAGAACATTTCATTAGGAAGATGCCGGTTCATAACAGAATTAGTTTTATCTGATGAGTTTACTGAAAAACTTCATCATCATGATATATGCTGGATTTAAATTAGAGGGATTTCTAGTAGCAAACACATTTATCTGACTGTCCCCAGAGGAAACAATGCAGTTCTAATAGGGTATAAGACTGTACAGCTGTTGATGTACTCATCCCACAGTTGATTTTAGTTGCGTGGAAACTTTGCAGTTGTAGGTGTGAGTTTTTTAAAATCATGTTATATTAGGAAAGCACTTGTTTTATATTTCTCTGTGTGTCTCTGCAGGGTGCCAAGGTGTTACAGATGTTCATGTGGATCTTGAACCCTCGACAAGTCTTTGACCTGTCACAGGGGGGACTGCGAGAGGCGTAAGTACCCTTCAGTTAGGACAGTGTTGAGCTTTCATTAAAATTCACCCTCTGTAACACTTTGAGCTAAAGTCAACCTGACATTCTGACTTTGACACGCTAGAATAGACTGATTTTTGTACTAATTCATGGATGTGTAAAGGATGCACTTATAATGAAACTGTGTTTTCTGAAGCCAATTTAATAATAATTTTCTTCTTAAAATTTCATTTAACGTCACTGTATTATCACAATCCAGCGCCAGGGGAAAATGCTGTATCTTCTTACTACAATTTTAGTCATTATCCTCTTTTATTCACATATCATGGGCTGAGCAATTTTCATGAAACTTGGACCAATTACACCCACTCAACACCAATAAGTACTGCGATCTGCTGAAGAAGCCTCTTTTATTCTACAACTGTTCTGCTTTGTGCACTTGAATTGTCAGGTTGGAGTTGTATCGGAAAGTGCCAAATCTGAGGATCCTTGCCTGCGGAGGCGACGGCACGGTAAGACTCTTTTGTTATTATCATCTTGTATTATGTATATTCTCTTCTAAATCTCTAAATACTATGTGTGTATGTCTCTCTGTAGGTGGGGTGGATCCTGTCCACTTTAGACGAGCTGCAGATGAACCCCCAGCCCCCGGTCGCTGTTCTTCCTCTGGGAACAGGAAATGACCTCGCCAGGACGCTCAACTGGGGTGGGGTGAGTTCCTAGCCTTGACTTCTGAGAGTGGCAGGAAGTAGCAGTTTCTCCTCCCTGTAGTTATTCATTCAAAAGTATCTGTTTAGTGACTTGGAGTTCTTGTTATTTATCTTCATCATGATTCAAGTTAAGTTAGATGAAAGTGTAATTATCTCTGTCGGGAAAATGCTGTTGAGATACAGCTAAGAAAAATAAAACATCATCAACAATGCCAGCACCTCCAACATAAAATAGAGCTATGTAAATGAAAATAATCTCTATACAGTAGATACGAACAAAAACATCATCAGCATATCTAAAAAAATCTAAACAAGTATAAAAGAATGATCCAATCAGTAAATGTAAATAGATATCTAAGTATATGCATTATGTAAAATATGGACAAACATTGATATGTAGTTAAAGTAAATGCAGTATTTACCTCTGGGAGGGACAGAAAAATTCACCACATTCCAGGAAGTCCACGACAGCGTTCTTCCTGCGTAACTCATCCTCTGAACCCTGACCTTTAGCCATTGTCTGACCTCTCCAAGGCACGACACATCACACACTGATGACACAGTTGACATCGTAGAAGTTCCCTTTAATTCGTTTTATCCTGTGTCCGTTCTGTGTTAGTGTTGCTTCTAACATTTTCTCTTTCTCTATACAGTTAAACCACATTAGTGTAACACAAAATCTCAGCTAAAAGAGCAGAACATAGAAGCTCTGTCCAAAAACTATTTCTTATGGAGAAGCCTTACGGCAGTGAGACCTCTGCAGTGGGTTTCATTGGAATTAGATGTTCTAGAAGTTTTGATCAAATTTAGCAAGTCAGGTCAACTTACTTAATGTTGGTCTGTATCTGCTTCCCACTGTCTCCAAGTGCAGGTTTCAGTATTTTCATTTACATTTGGAATACACTGATACTATCATTGAACCTGTGCTACCTGTGCATATGTGACCACAAGTGACAGCAATCACAAACCAGTGCCTGAGTCTGTTTTCTCTCTTTCTAAAGGGAGCGAGGTGCCCAGCCCAGGCTGCTGAAACTTATAAAAGTAAAACGTAATACTCCCTTCTTCCGTAGGAAGGCACTTTGGGCCCTTTCAGTTTGTTACTAAAATAAGGTGGAGTGCTGAAGCATCAAGAAGATGCCCCCTTGACACACACGCGCGCACACACATTGCATAACTGCACTGTAACACAGAAGAAGAGACCTTTACAAGCACCCACATTCTTCCATTAGACTTTTCTTTAGAGCAGTTATGTGGGCTTGTAGCGATGATAATACATCAAATATCTCTCTGTATGAGTCAAAACCTAAAATGGTATTTCATCTATTTTAGATTGCGCAACATTTTCATATTCATCTGGTATTTAGTCAGCTATTTTCAAATCTGTATGAAATCTACACTAAGATGTATTATCTGCATTCTGACATCTGCCTTTATGTATTTTTTAAAGTATGTAAATAAATAAAAACAACGTCCACATGACAAAATACTGACACAGTATGTTGTCTTGAGCTGCAGCATGATGGAGATATTTTCGTTAAGTGTAGACTGACCTGTTCAGACGTGAGAGTAAGAACCCGAACTCATGAGCCCCAAATCTCATTCACTTTAAATAATGCTAGTTTACTATGATTCATGTGCCGTGTGGTTGAGTCTTTGCTTGCACAGCAACCAAGGACACCTGAAAGACTTTGGCATCTCAGGACTGCAGGAGGACAATGCTGAAATAGTCTTGATACAGAGAGAGATGAACAAGGATGGGGCTGAATGAAAATTCATATCTTCCATGTGTGTAATTAGTGTAATTAGTGTGTCCTTTTTGTCCTCTTTCATCTGGTATTTATGACTGCAGGGTTTCTTTATCCACTTTGTCTCTGTTACTGCTTTCCTTTTTCCTTTTCCATTTCCTTTCTTATTTCCTTCTCTTTCTTCCCCCCAGCTCTTCTTCTCTTTTCCTTTCCTTTTCTGTCCCACTGTTTTCCTTCCCTTCCTCTGCTTCTTCTCCTTCCTCCTTCAACTTGTTTCCTTTCCTTTCTCCTTTTCTTTCCCTCTCCCTCCCTTCCTTCCCTCTTCCCCCCCTCTTCTCTTTCTGACACTCAGTTGTGTTAGTCACCGCTGCCTCTGCCCCACCTCTCTCTGTGTGAGTGTGAATGACCCTGTGACTTGCTGTGTGTCCAAGTGTGAGCTCTGCTGTGTGTGAGCGCCTCAGAGGAGGCCCCGCTGATGAGTGCAACTATCATCAGATTGTTGTGTCCTTGTGTGAGTGTGTGTCACTCAGTACTGTCCTTGGTACACTGATTTCCTGACCCTGTCCAGAGGGAGGCAGAAAATGAAAAGCAGATGAAAGAGACACAAGGATGGACAGAGTGAAAGAAAGACAAACCACTGTCTATTAGAGAGACCCGGCTTGAATGACTAATGTGATAGAGGGAGGAATAGGAAGGGAAGGAGGGGGGAGGTGTGTGTATGTGTGTGTGTTGTCTGTAAAATCCACTCATTTATGGATGGCAGTTCGATAGATAGAAAGAGGAATGGAGGTCATAAATTAGCTGGAGATGACATCATCCCTTCATCCCTTCTCTCTTCCTTTCCTTCCATCCATCTGTGTCTCCTTCTTTTATCCAGCCATACGTTACCCACTTACTTGTTTTCTTCGTCTCTTCTTCCACTCTACTCTTTATTCCTCTCTTTCTTCCTTAAACTTAAAATTTCATGTTTTTTAATCCCAATGTTTGTCTCTCACTGTAATTACTTCTATTTTACTGAGTGCTACATAAATAAATAATTTGAGATCGAACATACGTTGCAGACCATTTAAACAGCAGTTAACAAAACAGTCTCATCTTAAGGTCCACTCACTGTAATAGCTGTTCTGGAGCTTTTGATGGTATCACATGATCTTCCTCAGCAGATGGAGTTGCCCTCTTGTAATGGAATTGTAGATGTTCGAATTTCTGTTCCTCTGAATACTTAAAGGACTTAAAGGTTGAGATTGAAAGTTGACAAAACAATCTCATTATGACGTCTGTTCAGTAGCAGCTGTTCTGGAGCTTTTGATCACATCACACTGTCTTCCTCAGTAGAAGATTTCCAAAAATTTGCCATTGAGCAAGATCTTGTGATCTGATCTTTTGATTACATAAATGATATTAATAAAATGATCCTATACCTCCTCACTTATTCTGCCTTGTATGTAAAATCATTTCTAATGGAAAATCTGAAATGCTGTGGAATAAAATTCACCCCTCTGTCTCTGTTTGTTTGTGACTGTTTCTCTGCAGGGCTACACAGACGAGCCGGTGTCTAAGGTTTTATGTCACGTGGAGGACGGTTCGGTGGTGCAGCTGGACAGGTGGAACCTCCTGGTAGAGAAGAGTTCTGTGCAGCCAGAGGAGGGCACGCAGAAGGTCAGCTCGGAGCCTGGGTTGGCAGTTAGGGTGTATGTGTGTACGTACTTGGAGTAATCACATTGTGGGGACAGCAAGCTGTTCACACAGTCACGTTGTTGGGATACAGAAAAAGCTGCACTCTGCAAGGTAAACCTTTTATCTGAAGGTTAAGACTGAAGAATGAGGCTCAAGTTAAAGCCTCTATGTGCAGAATCTTTATTATAGTATCTTCCAAGATGGAGGCCGCTGTTGCACACTACATTACTGTCAAAATGTAAAATGGATATGTGTATCACTGTACAGTATGTATAGATATGAGCTGTCCATGGGAATAAATTGTGTAATATTTATGAAAAGACACTCACTTTCATATTTTTCCTGCCTCCTCAGCTGCCTCTGAATGTGTTCAACAACTACTTCAGCCTGGGCTTCGACGCTCACGTCACCCTGGAGTTCCACGAGTCCAGAGGTCAGTGAAATCCATTTCAATGGCTTCCTTTCACATTTCACCCCATATTAACTCTATTTATATTCCATTAAGTCCTTCTCTTTCCCGTTAATGCATCCTACTGCTGAAAGATGAGCAAGATAAAATGAAATATTAAATGGGACATGTTCCGATACACTCCAGCATTCATGCATACACAAATGAGTCAGATTTTCTCACTGTCTTTCTCTACGCCTCTGTGTTTTGTTTTGTTTTGTTTTGTTTTTTTCATTTTTAATTCCAGTAGCTTTGCAACATATTTTAATGTATTCTCCTTTTTCTCTCTGCCTCTCTGATTTTGTCTTTCCAGAGGCGAACCCAGAGAAGTTTAACAGTCGCTTCCGCAACAAGATGTTCTATGCAGGAGTGAGTGTCCCATTTGACTTACTGCACACTCACATTCACACACAGTAAAACTCGTGCAGCCCAAAGTTTGCTGGTTTCCTGTGCTCTCTCTGTCTGCCTTAATAAGACACATGTAGAGATGGCTGAGAGGAAAGCAAGACTGGAGTAAAGGAAGGGAATTAGGGAGAAGACAGGAGGATAAGGAGAGATGGAGCGGCTGGAAGAAAGATGAAAGGAAAATAGCAAACTGACTGCAAGAGAGAGGAGCTTAGGATAAAGTAGGGGTTATTTTCAGCCATAAAAAAGTTATAATTATAGTCTTAAATCCAATTGTAAGTTGTGTTATCTTGCCACCAAAAAGCCAAATTTAACTGCACAACTAGTCACTTTAGATTAATAATGGAGAGTGTCAGAAGTACGATTTCTGTCCCATGGGCTTTAGTAAACATTCAGATGTCATGGTTTTAAATAATTAATTTTATTTGTATAGTTTTGCTCTAACATTCAGATGTAAATCATTATTCAGATCCTGAATGTAACTTTGGAATCTGTGG
The DNA here is from genome assembly GCA_025331565.1 of Holacanthus passer. Taxonomy (NCBI): domain Eukaryota; kingdom Metazoa; phylum Chordata; class Actinopteri; family Pomacanthidae; genus Holacanthus; species Holacanthus passer. The sequence continues at coordinate 958,985 of JAFREQ010000053.1, forward strand.
ATGAGACATGTCAGGAATAAATGATGGTGGGAGTTGGAAAGGAAGCGTGCAAGGGAGTTATCTCTTTTTAATGAGGGAAATGTAGTGAACTGTAATTCTGTTTGATTGGGTCCCTTTCTCTGTTTGTTTGTGTGTGTTCATGTGTGTGTACATGCTTGTGTCTTTGCAGGCTGCCTTCTCAGATTTCCTCCAGAGAAGCTCTAGGGATTTGTCCAAGCACGTCAGAGTGGTGGTGAGTGTTAACACACTCTCTCTGGATCGTTTTCCATGTCGACATGTCTGGGCAGCAGGTCGGCCTGCTGATTAAAAAGGCCGTCCTTCAACTGCTCTATGAACACGCACCGTGCTGAAGTGTCCTTCAGCGAGATATTGAATCCTTATCGGGGCCACGATGCTCCTGCTGGTCACTGACCTCAATACCAAGATTAGTGCAGCAACTAACAATCATTTTTGTTATCGATCCTGCAGATTGTTTTCTTGATTAATCGTCTGCAAAATGTCAGAAACTAGAAAAAAAACATTGACTTGTTATGTTATCAATTTAAAAAATATACTTTAATAATATAATCCCAGTCTAATGATAAAGGATAACGCTGGCAATATTGTGTATTTTTGTTCCATTTAAAAATCAAATCAACAATGCTTTATTAAATTTGTTTCTCAGTACCTTCTTACCCCGTTTATAGCATTGACAAGATGTAAAGTTTTGAAAAATGGGTCATGGATGTAGCCCCTCGGATGAGAGGCAAAACGTTTTCAAGTATCTACAACCAGTCTAGTTGCCCTAGATTCAGCCCTCCTTGGATAACCAAAGAGGACGGTGTCTGTGGGACTGAATCAAAATAAACCACAGTGTGTGTGTTCATGGTGATGAAGGAACATGTCAGCCAGTGCAACAGTGTCACTGATGTGTTTTTAATAGTTTTTGGTCAGAAGAGGAATGAGATACATCGGGCTTTGATACACACACAATACATGTTAGTAGGATCAATGTATTGCTGGTTTTGGTGTTTTTAGTCCTTGAGGGCATCTTGTGGAGACCTGAGTGGGCCGGTCTGATGTTACCTTTGACCTGTATCAATCACTTTCCGCCCCCCACGTACAAACAGATCAAGAACAAGCGAGAACATTGAAACTGAGAATGAAAACTGAGAACTGAGAGCGAAGCTTGATGCGACATTTAAAAAAGAAGTAACGGATCTGAGAGTGAAAATCTGTTGTTTTGTACAGTAAAGTCTTAATTTTTTCTCTCTTTGCTTTTCTCAGTGTGATGGTACCGACTTAACTCCTAAGATCCAGGAGCTGAAGTTTCAGTGCATTGTGTTTCTAAACATTCCCAGGTAGGTGAACATACACAGTCCATCATACTGTATAGAGCTTGGTTTTGTCACTGTGTTGCCTCTTTTTCTTGAAGTGTGTTTCATTACTAACGAGTTCTACTGCAGTTAAAACCAGAAAATGAAGCTTAAGACATAAATCTACTAACCCGAATCAGTAAAAGAGAAACTGTACGTCTGACATTTTGCATCAATAAGCAGCATCTTTCAGTGGAATCACTTTCATGAGCAGAAACTCTAATTATTCAGTGTTTCCTGCTGGAGTGAGAAAACCTTTGAAACACGACTCTCTAGTGAATACCTGAGTAATGCAATTCCTTAAAGTTGTCTAGTCCTTAAGGCAGGGACATGAGGTCTCTATTTCAGGTTTTGGACTCTGACACCACTGAGTAAAAATCCTCCCACACCACCCTAGAGTTACAATATTTCTCTGGTTAGACATCAAAATAATGAAAACATGTTCACTAACTACAGTCAGGGATAAATCGTCAGGGAGGAAGATGGAAAGCATCCAATCTGATTCATATGTGGAAAGTGATATTTAACCTTTGTTTAAAAGCATCCAGTATCTTACTTAGCTGTGTAGCAATTTCTTTTTGTTAACTAGATTGTATTATTTATGTTTGATTTATTTATGCGTGTGTGCGTGTGTGTGTAGGTACTGTGCTGGCACCATGCCGTGGGGAAACACAGGGGACCACCGCGACTTTGAACCTCAGCGCCATGATGACGGCTGCATCGAGGTTATTGGCTTCACCATGGCCTCATTGGTGAGAAAAACAGAAGAGGAGAGAGGAAAACAAAAATAGATCAACACTTAAAAAAAACAGAATAAAACAAAAATGAACAGGGTGCCATGTTTTAATGTGATTGCTGTATCTGTCTGTTACTGTAACTTTTAGTGTAAGTCTCCCTTTTGTCCACCAGGCGGCGCTACAGGTTGGCGGTCACGGAGAGAGATTGCACCAGTGCAGAGAAGTCGTCCTGACTACCTTCAAGACTGTACCTGTTCAGGTGAGTACACACACTCACTGCATCCCTGCCAAATTATTAGACTGTTGAATGACTGAATTTACTTTACTCTTATAATACATTACACCACCACTGCTTATTTCCAGCTCTCTAAAAAAATCTCAGCCAGACAATATATCTTTCTGCAAACTTTGATTACACCTCTGCTTTATAATGACGTGATAACAATGTGACAGTGTGATTCTACACATTCAAAATCTGCCGCTTCTCTTCCTCAAACACAACTTTTTATAATCATCAAAACAATCATTGACATCGCTGTTTACTTGCCGTCCTCTTCTTCTCTGATGGTGCAGAGCTGCATATCTTCTTCCCCACAGGGAACCTCTAAATTTTCATATAATGAGCAATAAAACATGAAATTGACTCAGTCTCACCTAAATCACATAAGAAACAAAGACATCATCTCTCTTTAGGGAGACCAATAAACCTGCCTTTTCTACTGCACAGCTTGTGGTAATTTATCTAAGTGTAACTGCACATACAGATCTTTACTTTAGGCTCGACACTGAAGTTGTTTATGAGTAAAATTATATTTGTAGATCCCAAGCTAAGGTACCAAAAAAGTAAGTATTGTATCATCCAGGTGTGGCCTCATCCTGCCTGTTCATGTGTCTGAACTGTCAACTCCTGCAATATTACAGGTTCTGTTTAAATACTGGTTTCCACTTTTAACCGTGATCCCTGCACGTCTTCATGTGTGCACGTAGGTGGACGGCGAACCGTGTCGACTGGCTCCCTCCACCCTTCACATCTCCCTTCGAAATCAGGCCAACATGGTCCAGAAGAGCAAGAGACGCACCTCTGTGCCCCTGCTCAACGAGTGAGTCACGCACACACAAACACAGAGAGAGGAACTAGGGCAGCAGTGTTGTAAAAGCCCGGGTTGCACTGAGTGAGTCATACAATCTGTTTAGTGGGAGCTGACATTCACTCCTCTCAATGTCCCACATCTCTCTTCAGCTCGACAAACCACGGTCAGCGCAGGGATATCTATGTTGTCCGCTCAAATTAATCACAACAAAAGCAGCAGAGATATTTCCACCGTGTGGTTTTCTCTCGACCATACGCGGCAGAGAAGAAGAATAAAATCAGGATACAAGTTTATATCTGACATTGTGTGGCTACTAACCCTCCTCCATCCCTGTAACACTAATAATTCTTCCTGTATATCTTTGTGTATATGTGTGGGTCTATTTCCACCTGTGTGTAAAAGTCGACAGGCTACAGTTCATGTGTGCACGTGAGAGAAAGAGCAGTAGACACAGTAGGAGAAACGTACTTGCTGTAGCTGCAGTAACTAGTGTCTTTGCTTGATGTACTGCTGTGCTACTGTACTCTGTGCTATCAATGTTTGTCTACTTACCTCTGGGCTTTTCTCCGTCTGTCCCTCCTCCTGTCCTTCATCCTGTCCCTCCTCTTCTTTTTTGCCAAAACATGTCTGTAATCTTTTTGATTATTTGTTTTCGTTTGTTTACCTTCTCTCCTTACTTTGTTTCCTCCATTTACTCTTTTTCATTTCATTTCCTTTTTTCTTTTCTCGTCTCCTCTTATTTGCTTTCCTCTCCTCTTTTTTTCTTCTTCTCATCTTCTCTCCTCTGCCCTTTTTCATTTCCTCTCTTCTGGTTTCCTCTCTCACCTTATCTCTTTTTTTTCATCATTCATCTCCTTCTCCTGTCTTTCTTCTCTCTTCATGTTATCCTTCCCCCCTTCTACTCTGCTCTCCTCTCCTTGTCTCCTCCTCTCCTCCTCATCTTTTTTCTTTTTCTTTCTGTGCCCCTCTTCTCCTTATCTTCTCTTCCCTCCTTCTCTCTCTCCCCCTCTCCTTGACTCCTCTCCTTATCTCCTCCTCATCTTTTTTCCTCTCCTTATTTCTTCCTTCTTTCCTTCTCTACACCTCTCTTCTTCTCTCTCTTTCTTCCTTGTCTCTTCTCCTTCTCTCCTCTACTTTCATCTCAACTCATTACTTCTTCTCTCCTCTCCTCTCCGCCATACGTTCCTCCTCTCTTCTGTGTGTGTGTGTGTGTGTGTGTGTGTGTGTGTGTGTGTGTGTGTGTGCGCGACGGTAGTATTCAGAAGGTGTGTGCAGCTGATCTGCGCCGCCTCTCTGCTCCCCCAGACTCCTTCTCTGTGTAAGTACCTCACCTCTGTCACTGTGTGTGTGCAAGGACGTGTCGGTGTCTGTGTCAGTGGATGAGTTGGTGGTGTCTCCTCGGGTTCCAACAATATATTGAAACTTCAACCTCATTTTACCTCAATTTACTATCAATTACAATAATGAAAGTTCCTGTTTTTTCACATTATTAATTAAATTAATTAATTGAATTATAAAACATGCTTCATCATGGCATCATTTTATTGATTTTATCTGCCATGACCTCCATTTATTTGCTCTTTTGATCTATATCATTCAAATACTGACGCACAAGCTGCTGTTTCAGCTTCCGTCTAGACAAAGTTGTGTCAGTGTTGGCCTCAAAAACTCATATTGGTCGAACCCAAGCTGAGTCGTATTGTGTTGAATGTGGGTTTTTGCATTGTGTGTGTTAAGTGATACAGTATATGTGGACTGAGAACGACAGAGAGAGTGACTGTATGGCAGCATGCCGAAGCCTTTCCACTTCTAAATGTGCTTCTGCCTCTTGTCTTGACGTTGTTCCTGCTGTAGTCCCTTGACCTTTACCTTTACCCTGAGCTGTGCTCTGATTATACTTGCTCCACTCCTTTGCTCTCACTTGATGTCCATGCCCTCCCCAGAAAAGCTAATTTGCTTCAGCTGTGACTGAGAAACTAAAGTGACGTTAATATAATGTACTTTAATTTGACACCCTCTCTGTTCCTTTGCAGGTAAGGGTTTGAGCTTTTTGAGGCTGGGTAGACGGGTAATTTTGATAACAGTATTTTCTCATAGTATTTTTCTTGTCGCCCACCATGTTTTTCATGTCAATATTCTGCCTTTATCAACCTCCATCCTTGCTGAAGGCAATATTGCCCACAAACATTGACTTAAAACTGTGTTGGCCCGCCTCAAACTCAAACGCAGAATCAGGGTCGTGTCGCAGGAGGATAACAGAGCCCTTTATCTTTACAGTAAAAGCCATTCTACCAGAGGGAGTGTTTATCACTTTTACTACTTTTTGCAAGCCTCCAGTTATCAGTCAAACTTGAGCTCAGTTAGAAAACTTCTGGGCAATAATAGGAAGTTTGAAGACAAACCATGTTAACATCAACGAAGCGAGACAGATGAGGAATTGAATGTCATGATGTTGTAAAAGCTCAGATTTGGTTTGTGATGTGTGTATCTATGCGTGTCTGTGTGTGCATGTATGCATATGTGCGTCCTTGTCGTTGTGTGTTTGGGCACATCTGAACTGTGTGTGTGTGCACGTACATGCACTTGTGCGTGTGTTTTTTTTTCTCCAGTCCTCACGCTGTTCCAGATCGTCTGCGTCTTCGAGTGAATCGGATCAGCCTCCAGGAGTACGACCGACTGCAGTACGACAAAGAACGACTGCGAGACATCTGTAAGGCTCTGTGTGTGTGTGTGTGTGTGTGTGTGATATAGATCACATGTGGTCAGTCACAATGATTAGTGTTTTAGCATCTTGCAGCTCTTTGTTTTGGTTGTCCAGCCCACAGCTTTGATTTTTTGGTTCACGCTCACTGTCCTCAAAATGTTGTTTCCAGGTTATATGTTTTCATTGACTCTTCAAACCCACTGTGTTGCTAACAGCCCTCAAGCAGGTTTAATTTGCTTTTTGTCATTATTGTCTAAAACATGTGTTTGTGTATTCCAGCCATCCCAGTGGGCATCGTGGTGGTGAGAGGTGACTGTGACCTGGAGACATGCAGACTCTACATTGACCGATTACAAGAGGCAAGTTTCCTCCTGTCTCTTCATCATTAAACTCATCAGTGCTTTAATTTTCTCTCTTCTTTCTCTCCTCTTCTGATTATTTCCTCGTCATCATTATTTCATAACGCTTGCAGCGTCATCTCTCCACAAGTTATTTATAGATGGATGAGCCACCGACACCAGTGGGAACGCAGAGCTGTTCTTTAGCTGTGTGTCTCATGTGGGAAACCTTCACTAACCGAGCTAACATCTGTGTAGTTTTTGATGTCAATGCTTTGGCTGTTTGTTAACCTTGAAACCTGTCTGCTGTGCTTGCTAGGACTTACACCAGGCGCCATCTACTGGCCACAGAGTGCACTATCAGGTATATGACTTTTGGGTGGCTTTCTGCAGGAAACGTTTGGTTATTATTCGTTTTCAACTTTTAAAATAAAAATCTGACTTTTTACAATGCCTGAAATTTCTGCCATAATTTAAAGGATTTTTTTATTTTATTCTTGCAATGGTACAAATAGTTATGATAGTTTTAGCAGTGTTGGCAGCTCAATAAAGCATGAAAATGAAACACTAGGTTACACTACAATCTTTAAACTTAGGAATTCATCTCCAAAAACCAGCTACATGCAATAAACAAAATGTAGGTTTTACAGACTGACACCCATGTTGAGTAAAGTCCTCTCTACCACACTGGAAAACATGTTTCAGGACACATGACATCTAAATGAATATCATAATCGTTTTCATTACATGTGGTGGGTGAAGGGGAGAAACACTGAGTCACATCCAGTTCTCCTATTTCAGTCTAACACTAAATTAAACGACACACTGCTTCATTGTCCTGATTGTCTCCGTCTTGCTATTGATTGTTCAGCTGCTCAACAAGAAACACTTAATCTTTGTCTGGGATTCTCTCAATTGTTTTCTTTCTCTTCAAATAATCCCCCATGTAAACTTTCCTTCGTGTAGTTTATCGTTCAGTAAAGAGATGATAAAGATGTATCTCTGTCTCTCTGTCTTCAGGATGAGAGCAGAGGCGTCCCCAGGACCAGTTCAACCAGTAGACTCTCTCCCAACTGGAGCTTCTTGGATTGTGAGTGACTGAAACACTGACACATTGACTGATGAGGACATTTTCATCGAGATAAATAAATCTAATTTCTTGTACTTGTTTCAACACAACCGCACATGAAAAACCTCAGGAAGACTATTTGTTTATATAAAACTGAGATGGACAGACAGTCCTTAACATGTTATATGTATTATTTTCTATGAACATCCACGTCTCTGCTCCACAGCCACGTCAGCTGACCGCTTCTATCGCATTGACAAGGCTCAGGTACACATGAATTCTTTTCTGTCGGTGCTTCAACGATTAAAAAAAAATCACTGAATAGATGATTTTGCCTGAAATGTTTTGACTCAAATGTCTGCTTGTATATTTCACGCCTCTGTCTTTAGGAGCACCTCCACTTTGTGACTGAAATTTGTCAGGACGAGGTGTTTATCCTGGACCACGAGGGACCAGTGGTGAACCAGGGAGCGTCCACGGGGATGCCTGACCTGGTAGTGGAACCTACTGCTGGGTACGTCAACAGACACACAGCAGATAGAGGAGATACACATTCACATTACGTGTTTTTATTTAACCATGAAGTCCCATTGAGCTCAGAAACCTGAAAATACTGTAGCTAATCATTCTGTCTTTAAATGTCTTGTTTTGTTCGACCAACAGTCCAAAACCCCAAAATAATTCAGTTTACTGTCACAGTGTTGATGACTAACTAGGTTTGAGGAGGAGTTTGTGGTGAATTTCAGATCATAGTTTTAGATTTTAAGGCATCAGCAGTTTATCAAAAGAAGAAATATTCTCTCCTTTGCAAAACTGAAAATAAGTTTTTGTTTTTATCTGTCACATTATAATTCCTTCTGTAATTTCTTTTTCCAGGACTCCCTTGACATCTGAGGAACAAGGTAGAACACACACACACACACACACACACACGCAAACATTTTTAAAAATGTATGAAGCTGATGTGTAGCTGTATTTTCGTTGTAGTTTCATGTCATCAAACTAAGTGAAACCTCTCACACCTTTTTAGAAAGATATTATTTAACCAGTTCCTTGTTAATAAGTTTCACTTTTACTTTTATTCAGAAAGATGCTGAATTGCTAATAAGCTTCATATGAACCGTGTCTGTGTATGAATGTCTATAACAAATCAAAGCAAGCATTAGAGAAGTAGCCTGTGTTTCCTCCTGCTGAGTATAATCTTGCTGCTTTCAGTCTCTTGTGTCACCACGTTCAGCCTCGTGATGATTATAGGAATCATGTCTCGGGGACAGAAGTTGGAGGAAGTTTACTGTGGCCTGGTCTAAGTCTGTAATTCCAGGGACTCTCCAGTTCAAAGAATCTGTTCTTCCTTATCCTCACATGTCCCAACATGTTTTATGTTTGTCCACTTTCAGTTTTGCAGCACGTGCAGCAGTAAACACAGAGCAGAGCACAGAACACGCCCTGAGATTAAAGCATTTCCGTGTCAGCTGTTTAAAGTGTTTCTCCATTTGTGTCTGCTTTACCCAACAAAAACGGATTTAATGTCTCTTAACAATATCTTTTTGTATTTTCTTGCTCTGCCTGTTTCAGTTGTGTTAATTTCAGTGTTTTGTTAATTAGTTAGTTTTCGATTCAGATGCAAGAATGACTCATAAAAAGACAAACGCGACTCAGACTCTCGACCACACGGTCCCTGTTTTTTTCTTTAGAAATGAGTAACATGTGATACCTCTCATTACCTGCAAATTGCTCCTATTCATTCTGAAATCCTGGTCTGAAAACGCATCTAACACACACACAGTGCAGGTATCCACGAGACAAAGTAGAGGCAGGTATTTTCAGGTCGTTATTGTCATTAAGTATTTTTAGACGAGCTATTGAGAGCAGTTTAATGGCTCCACAGACATTGAAAACATTCTTCTGCAAGGAAATAACCTGCCCTTCTCCTGACTGGACAAAACACAGACAGACGGCGGATTTGGAAGTGAAACGAAAAGTTCAAGTGTTTATTTTTCATTATCTCACTTCTTTTAACTTTAACACACAAATACAGTGAACGGTCAAAGCAGAACTTTGGTTGGTGAATAACCTGAATAAAAAAAAAATCCCTGATCATTGACTTACAACACAGAGGCTGATCTTTGTGGAAAAGAGGAAGATGTTGTCTTTACATTTACCGTACATGGAAACTTGGAAAAGTCTGTAGAAGCCTTGTTGGGTGTGATCTCGCGTCATGATTCCTGTGTGTCTGTGTGTTTACAGTCCTGCTGACAGCTGCCAGTACCGGAGATCTCTCTATGGTAAAGTGCAATCCCACACAGACAAACACAGATTCTCCAGAAATGTGTAATTATAAGCAGTTTAACCACTGGGTTTTATAAAGACTCAAACAGTCTGTGTAGTTTTAATCTCACCTTCACAACATTTTTATATATCTGTTCAGCTTCTCTCTTTCACCAGCTGATGAAGAAATAAGGATTCATCACAAAGCCGGTTTATTAAATCTCTGAACTCTGTCCCACACTGCTCCTTAAAGCTCTGTGGGACATGGGAACTTCAGTTTTTACATTTTTTACACGAGTAAAACAGTTCATTGTAAAAATAAAGGACGGATAGCGATTTTACGGCCTGAAGGTACAAACGAGGGCTCTGTGTTTTCCTTGTCCTCGGTCTCCAGCTGTCCGAGTGTGTGCGTCGAGGCGTCAGCTTGTTGGTTCGAGACTCTGGAGGCTGCTCAGCGTTACATATAGCTGCCCAGAACGGACACACAGACCTGGTCAGCTACATACTGCAACAGGGTGAGAGTGTGTGTGATGTGCATGTAGGTACATGTGTGTGTGATTATCTTGAAGGTGCTGTTGGCATCACTTTAAATAAATAAATGCTATTCATTACGTTTCATGTCGTCTTTCAAAACTTGTCAAACATCTAAACACATCACAGGCCTTGGGAAGTACTAATGCAAATGTGGGAAAAGTTGTATAAATGACAATGTTGTTGATTATCTCTTAAGATGAATAAATGTGTATTTTATTAAATCTTTCTTGTGTCTTATCAAAATATACAAAGCTGCTTCTGTTTCTTCTGTTTCTCTTCAGGTTCGAAGGTGCTTCTGGATTTGACAGACAGAGAGAAGTGAGTTGACTACTGTATATTTGATCAGATTATTGTTGGAAATCACATGCTCTGTGAAAAACTGCTTGATGACAACATGTCCTCTGTATCTCCTTTATCTGCCGTGTGGTTTTCAGTTTCCTTTCTCTTTTAATCCGTGTGGTCAGTTTACCAGTAACCTGTAGATTGCAACCACACTTAATGCAAAGACGGGGACATGTGGTCTCTGCACGTTCTCACAGCTTCAGCTCTGTTCACCAAGACACCTGTCTGTGTGTGTCTGTGTGTGTCTGTGTGTGTGTGTGTATGTGTGTGTGTGTCTGTGTGTGTGTGTGTATGTGTGTGTGTGTAGAGGGGACACCGCATTGCACAAAGCAGCCTCACAGAAGCAGCATGCCGTGTGCCGGTTGCTGGTGGAGGCCGGGGCGTCGCTCGAGAAGACCAACTTTCAGGTAAACACGCAAAAGCACGTCACACTACAAATCTGCACACTCTCTGTGGGACACACACTTTTCCAGTGAATCAGGCTGAGTCATATCTGCTGAATACCAGAGAGACATGTAAATGATCTACAGAGAAATTTGTTTACTGACTTCTTGGGTGTTAGCTTTGTAAATCAGAAACTTGAATAAGTTGTCAGCAGGTCTATTTTATGTTTTTTTACGTCCCAACTTAACTGAATTTCTTTAGAAGCCTGACCTGTCTCCAAACCTGTGTTTGTTTGTTCTGGGTTCACCAGCTGCCAAATTCCTTCACTTGCACTCCTCGTAATAAATGTTTGCCGTTCGGAATGTGAAGTGCTTTGAGGCAAATTTGTGATTTATGCTACTCAACCTACTTGGTATAATGAAGCCCGTCCAAATTTGAACCTGGAAGTTTGCAGTTACATGGTGGTGTCTTATTAATCTAGGCCTCCATGATGTCCCAGAAAGCAGCGGTCTTAATTAAATTTGGTTAAAATGAAATAAAATCAGTGCATTTCTAATGTGTGCCCCATATTTTAACATAAACTGATTAATCGAAAATGCTCTAAAATGAACACGTGTGTCCACCAGGGGAAGACACCGGCGGACCAAGCAGAGGGAGACTCGGAGCTCGCCACCTACCTGAGCGCCCAACACTCATCTTCTGCCACCCACGAAGACTTGGAGACGGCTGTCTGAGGCGCGCACACACTCACACACACTCGCTCTGTCTCTCTGGACTCTGCACACACTCGTAGTGGAGACGAATCTGGGAGAGAAAAGTGTAAAAAAAAAAAAAACAAAGTCTGATTTTAACTCCAGTGTCGCTACAGACTGAGAGATAAATCAGACAAAGCAGAGGAGTGAACTGCTTCAGCTCACAGCAGCACTGCAGTGGAGATTTTAATGGTCAACTATTTATTTGTATTTATTTATTCATATTCTATTTATTGGTTGTGCTGATTGATTGACTGAGTGATTGATTGTAGGACTATTAACGGTTCAGGATGCAAGTGCACTTTGAGCAGCCGTCACGGGAGTTCACTTGTTAAAGAGAGCTCTTGAAAACATGTTGTTTCTTTTGGTCACAGTTCATATTTTGAGGACGGGTTCATCCAGTAAGAAGTGTTAGAAATAATCAATATAACATAAAGTTTCATTTCAGAACCGATGGAAATACTTAAGGCTTATATGTTTACCCCATGAAACCTGTGTGCCAAAGACATTGCACTGATGTAGTGTCACATCTATTTCAGTAAAGGTCCCAGAGTCTTTGATACCAAATTATGGAATGAGTCATTCAGCGTCCCCGTCACTGGGTCAACAGAGAGGACATTACAGAGCTCACTCAACTGTCTCACATTGGTTGAAGTGGAGGATGGAAGGAAGTGAAGAAAGAAGAAAGCTTTATTTTTATAACTCCTTTTCAAACCAGAGCTACAAAATGTTTCACGCGTGCAAATAAAAACACGAGAAACCGACACAAAACTCACAGGCAACGGTCAAAGTTTGAGAAATTAAACAAAGTGAAATCCAAAAAGCTTGAACACGTGTAGTGAGTTGTAAAAACTTTACTTTGACCTTTTTAGGACCCTTCAAATTAAACAATCTCAGAAGGAAAAGAATCTCTTTGCTCCCACTGGACGTCGATTTGTTTTAAGGTGTCACAAGCCAAAAAGTTTGGGAAGACCCCTCAACGATCATTAGTTTCCTGTTTTTACTCTTTCATTCCACCATGTGTTGAACTTGTTGGTCCACAGTGGAGTTTAACTGGTTTGAATACAGACGACTGATGTTATGTGCTGATACGTAGTTTCTTAAATTTGTCTGTTTTCATAGCAAACATTTAACATAGGTTTAGTTTTTGTTGTTGTCATAGTGGAAGAGTATGACTGTGTGATCCGGATACAAATCATTATTAAGATACTAATGAGGGTATTTATATGTTGTTATATATTACAATATGGAAAATATATGCAAAATATGGAAAATCACTTTATTACACGAGACCAAACTAATATGTGTTAAAAAAACAAAACACAACATCCAATAACTTTTTTAATTATTATTTTTTGTTTTAATTACAGCTTCATCTGAGTCATTAATTTGGACAACTGAAGGTTTTTTCAGACTTGGAGTACAAACAATATTTACAGGACAATAAGGACAAGACGATGGCACCCAGCAGGAATGAAATGCAACTTAAATCACTTTTCACACCTGATTTTCAAATTTGGCTTTGGGAAAATGCACATTTAATATTTTACAGACAAAAAAAATGTGTTATTATTCTAAAAGTAAAAAGAGGCAGATAAATCAATATTGTAAAAAAAACCTTGAGTTGCAGCCCCAATTCAGAGAATCACAGGACTAAAACTCAGTTGAAAACTTCTTTTATATCAAATCAAATTAAAATGTTGCATCCAAACTATTTTTTGTCATAAACATGTCATCACACGAAACGGCTTTGATTCCATCATATCCATCACTGACTGAACCAGATCAGATTATTTAGGAAGCACCAGAAAACCAACAGGTTAGTTCAACCATGAATTCTTGTGCAGCCAGTTGATTGTGGACGATGGACTGAGTTTAAAAACACATGCGTTTTAAAGCATAATCACCAACCTGTCAATCTTCAACTGTCTGACAAAACAAACATTTACATTTTTCACATGGAGTAGAGTGTATCTGTAACTCCTGACCCGACAAGGCTTTTCACATGCGGCGCGTGTGTGTGTGTGTGATAATATTTCCATTCCATATCAAATCTGAAAAGAGAGAGAAGCTCTGCTCTCTGTGCAGCATTTCCATAACTACAGACTGTGTGTTGTGTTATAACAGTGTGTGTGTTTCATGTGTATCTCACGTACACATGTCGAGTGTGTGTGTGTGTGTGTGTGTGTGTGCAGCATTTATCCAAGAAGAAAAGAAAAATCTGAGCCATATTCAATGCAATATGAATAGATGACGTCTTTTTGCATTTCTCTATTAATCGTTTACATTACATTAATGTTTTGAACATAGTCGACCATTTAGCACCGAGGAGTATTGAATGTGCAATTTTACTTCAGTGCTGGTTGGGTATATGATTGTCTTGTTATTTTCTTTCTTTCTTTTGTGTGCATGTATGTCAATGATTGAACTTTTAAACAGCCCTGTGAGGTCTCTTTTGATATAACCTGTTGTAAACTAAATTGATATATAAAGTAGGAACTGCTTTCCCGAGGATTTGTGGGGACATTGACACGTTATGGAGACTCAGATGTGGCCGTCGCAGAAGTCTGGCTTTTACATATGTAGATTTGGTTGGAAGATTTGTTTGCTGCTACAAAGATTCGCAGTATTACTCAAACATTTTTTATTAGTCATTGTTTCACTTTTCTTTTTATTAAAACCTGCACAACTTTATTTCAAAATGACCTGTCACACACGGAGGCATCTTTCCCAGTTTGACCAAATGTCTTAATCAAGGGCCACTTACTAGTTATCTTGCAGAGCTTTCAGCAGCGCCTCCTACATATCTAGTGAGTGGATCTTAAGGTTTGAGGTTTTTTTTTTTTGACAAACTGCTGTTTCCAAGATGATGAGTAAACCTTCAAGTTTAGCTTTTTCAGTATGTAAAGTCTGAAACAACCAAGTGATAACAAGGTGTAATTTAGGGTGTGTGTGTATATGTACAGTAAATATTGGGAAAAAAATAGTTTTATATTGGAAAATAAAAAAAATCTAGTACAGTAATAAATACACTTCTTTAATTTACACATTTCCAGCCTCCCCTGCTCGTTTACATTAATTACCTCTAAAATAAAATGGTGGTGAGCAAATGAAAAGTCAAAATACATTTTTAATAGACACATCAGAAACCAGTTTTTGGTCATAAACAGTATAAATTAAGTTTGTTCAATTGTAGATTTGACTTTCTTTTGTTTTGACTATCAAGTGTTAAATTCTGCGCCATTGTTTACAACAGGTGTGATGTTCTGCGTCACTTCTGAGTCATTCTCTGACTGAATCCACATTTCAAGCCTCTCAGATCAGGTTTTCCTGTCACAGTATTTCTTTTATTTTCACAAACGTCCGGGTGCAGGACTTCTACGACGGCGACACCGAGACCTTCCTCTGAGTGTCTGGAGACTATGAGAAAGACAAAACGAGTGTAAATGAAATCCTTCAACTGAACTATCTGTGAATGGTGATGACATTTGCTATGAAGTGACTGTGGTAATAAGCTCGGCCCGCTCTGAATGAACCTTCACACACGCTTCTTCTCACTCTTTCTATTGAGTAGAAACATGACTTTGTATTAAACTGTGTCTCATCAGCGTTGGTTATGCATGGCATTTTCTTACCTCCTTGGGATTATTTTCTGGTAATGGCATAAAAGATGGCATTATTGTTGTTTAAATTATTATAGTTTTAAATGATTTCTAACTGAGTTTCCTCTTAAGTTGGACGTGTTTTTTTTTCTTTTGCTTTTGTATTTCTTATTTTTCTGCTGATGATGATGGAATTACTTGAAGTTTGTTGTTTTATTTTATTAATTTGTTAAAAGAAGATGTGATGCTGTAGATTTGCCTCTGACCTTACTTCCTGTTTGAATGATTGTTGGGAAATCTACTACGTTACTAAACGGTGCAGTTTCCTCTGTCTTAACCCAAAACAACAGAAACATTATCTAAACTGGCCTTTATGAAGAAGTCACTTTTTTATGGAGACGTCAGGCAGTTTTATACGTTCAGATGCAAAAGATGCTCCATATAATGCACAGTTACAATGTCTTTATTCATATTTGACGAGGAACATTTGCACATTGACTCCAAACCACAAATGTACTTTAAATAATCATGTTTCACCTAAAAATCTTCCCATAAAACATATTTCTTATTAACATGCACTTACAAGCATGTTTGTTGTCACTGAGACTATGAACAGCTTTTTACAGTGAGCTGAACCAAAAACATCTAAATTTACAAGATATGATTCAGTTCTGTAGATTCACACACGACTGGAGTTAAAGTGTAATCTGGTGTTTTAAACATGGAACCCATTTTTACAAATGACTAATAGGTACAAAAGGTTTTGGGTGTGAAGTACGTCCATAAAAAGTGTTTGTTTTCGCCACTGTCCACAGGCCACAGGCTCAGAGTGTGGAAAGGTTTCCTACAGAAATGGACCTTTTCAAAAAGCCCTGAAAACAGTCATTTTACCTGGCACAACGGTGAAGTTGCTGTTTCTCGATCAGTTAGTTTGTGTTTTTGTGTGACTTTGGTTAATTCAACTTTGAACTGACGTGTCAACAGCTTCAACTGCAGAGGACGTTGAAACAGACGCTTTACTTTCACTTTCTACACTTTGCTCAACAAAAATCTTTGACGCTCTGGTGAACTTCATCAAACCATGAATTATATTTAAACAGCTATTTTCCTGCCGTCACACTGACACAGACAGTTACATGAATATGTGATTAAACTCTTCTAAGTCTTTATAGTCATTAAAAAAACACTGTGCCATAGAAATAATAATAAAATGTAAAGAACAGAGTTTACAGTTTAAACCCTAAGAAACTTGGTGTCTCAACATTGAACATTGGTTTTTATGGTTAAAAAAGTTATTTTCTGTAAATCATTATCAGTGATTTTTACAGAGTGTGTAAAGTTATGTTAGTGTTTGTAATCTTATAATCAAACTCAATGTGATGAGAATATTTTTAAGACATCACTTACTGTATGAGACGACTGCCAGTAGAAACAGTTTCATTTCTCTTCCTCCTGTCAAATCCACACTCTAATATTTCACTGCTTGTTATATTTCAGTTATAAACTTTATATTCTGTTGGTTTTATAATCCGTTTCAATATAAACAAGGACGAACTCACATTTACCGGCACACGTGTGGTCACAGTGTCCTGCAGCTTTTCTGTGGTTATATGTTGCACTTTGAACCTCAACCTAATCAGGATACGAACCTTCACCCACATTACTGCGTGAAAACAACCTGATTGTGACACAGGACCGAGAGATTTATCACTTAGCTGTAAAGTCAAATGGAAGCTCAGTGAATCACAGCTGGGAATTTCCTGAAAGGACGACCTGTGGTGGGCAAAATAATCATTCGCTTTGTTCTGGAGTCTGGAGATCGAACTGTCACAAACTTTAAGGAGTTCTCATCCATGTTGGCTTCAAAATGAAAGAGATTAAAAATGTATTCTTGAGCTTGGAAACACACACTTGTAGCAACTGGAACAACATTTGCAATTTCATAACCTGATCGAAAGCTCCAGAGCAGCTACTGAATCAACCGTGTGGTTATTGTGTCATTCGCTGTTTCAAGGGCCAAGACTGAACCTTAAATCTCAACATGCCCACAGTTTTTGAGCCTTTCTGCCAAACAAGGCTTAAAGTTTCAGATCCCGTTAGAAACTGTCGAGTCGGGTAAAATCATTGTTGCTGGAAACTTTGAAATTGTGAAAATGAAATAAGATAACTGAACCCTGAATCAGTGTTTTAAAACCTGAAAATGTAACAGAAACTGGGCCAAATCACTCACTTATTTCTGTGTTTAGATGACAAGTATCCTGGACGCCCATTTCTACCAGTAAAAGAAAAAAAAGATGAAAAGTTAGTCATGATTAAGAAGGAAAAAATTTGAGTTTTTATGATTTATCAAGTGCGTTTTTTCCACGACCAAGCTCTCGATCTATAGAGTTTTGTAAACCAGTGGCTTTCAACCTTTTTTTAACTTGTGACCCCTTAAAATACAGCCTTTTGTTTGTCACTGCAAAAATAACAAACTTGAATCTAAGGTCTTTTGTCTGTTTCTATTATTCTGTTATGGCATGACGGAGAGTCCGCGTGCAGGTGAGTCACTCTGCAATCACTTCATGTCTGCACATGAATCAGACCTGCAGCAATGTGTAACCTCAGCAATGGAAAGAAAGACTTCACTTCTTGTAAAATAAGGATTTCTTTGTCCTCCCATTCTTCATAAAACAAAAAGTAACACGTTTCTGTGAAGATTTCAGACAATGAAGACATTGTAGATTTCTTTTTTTAAGGGGTTCAACATTTAATAAAAGTTACTCTACTTGATGAAATGCAAGTTCATCTTTCTTATTTTACTTTGTCACAGTTCCTCTTTTCTCTGGTTGTAACTCAGTGCCAAAAATAAACTGTTTTGTTCAATAAGATACTGCAGACATGTCAGAGCAAAAACAGGTTTTGTTTCTTTTAACAACACAAAGCAGTTCTGGAAATTTCTGTCACAACAGAAATTCCCCCCTTTTGCTTTGTGATGAATTTGGTGGATAAAAACTTTTAAATGTTTATGTGAAGAAAATAAAACCTTGTACATACATCTGAGAGGCATAAAGACAAAGCATGCCAGATTGTACAGCTGTAACATTTGAGTAAACATTATAAAATAAATACATTTGAAACACCTTTTTGTGCTGTGTCATTATTTTCAACTTTCACTTTCAGTTCCTAAAGAGGATTTTGTTTTCGTCAGATCAACATTTGATAGTTAACGAGTTTTATTTTATTTTTTGTTAAATTAATTTTTACTCTACTTTCGTTGCATTTTTACTCAAAATTTAAATTTCTGTAGTGATTTTAAATAAAATAAATCACACAACTAACTTATTTTGATTATCTTAACCTTACGGCCTTATTGCGTAAGGCGTATTTACGTGATGACGACACGACGTCTTTAAATACGCTGATCAGCTGGAAGGAAGGAAAAAGGTGATTGTAAGTCGAAGAGGTGGATGTTTTAGTTTCTTTTACCGGTTTAATAATCGACTGGACCGTAAGTACTCGTGTTTTTATGTTTTCTAATATTTTACACACGTGAACAAGAACTTGGTGAAAAATTATTTTACGTTAAAATGAAAGTTTTTGTAGTTTTCCCAGTTAAGTTACGTCGTAATTGACAAAAGTTGAATTAAATTAAAAGTGACTAACTAATTAAAAAAGTTGAAGCTAAAGACTGAATAACAATAACAAAGCTTTATATAAAGTGTCGTTTGTTTGACGGAGACAAATAAGCGAATTTCCTCTTCGGTTCAGAGTCAAAGCCTCGTTTACTGATAAGAAAGCTAACAGCTAGCATTAGCATTTAGCATGATTTTTCTCACAGCTTTAGTCCTTTAATCAAACTAATTAAGATATTTGTAAGATTTTCTTTCACATATGTTTATTTGTTACAGTTTAACCGTCATAAGAGACTTTTCAAGCCGCTCAATTCGCTTTTCACAGCTTTTAACAGTCCATCTTTTATTAAACAAACATGTCCTGTAACTGTTGATCAACTTGGTCTTTAATTTCCTCTGTGTTTTGCTGTGAATGTAAGTTGTTATGAGGCTGATAGTTTCAGGGACAAGCGTCAACATGACCCAGATTCTTACTCGTGCTTTCACCACCAGAGGGGGTTTGTTCAGCAGCGACTGAAGAAAACAAACAGAACAACATCCAAACATCAAGATATAATAAACAAACACATCAGTTAAACCTGGAACTATTAGTTGAACAGTCAGTAGAAAATAAATTAATCAATATAAAATTGGCTGGTTTTGATAATCCAGTGTTAAATTCATTCATCATGCAAAAAAAAATCTTCATCTCATATGTGAGGATTTGCTTCTTTTCTGTTGTTTATCTTTGTAAAATTAATACTTTTGTGGTTTTTGATTGTTGCTTGATTGAAGACGCCACTTTAGGCTGTGGAGAAACCTGATGAGCATTTTTCAGTATTCTCTTACATATTACAGACCAGTCATTAATTGATTGATCAATAATGAAAACATTCATTGGTTGCAGTCTAAACATGACCAAAATAGATTTAAACCTGACAATAATCAATTTGGTTTTTGATTAACTGGCTAATTGTCTAAATGTCTACAGAAAATTAAAAATACCTTTCTCAAGTTCCCAGAACCTAACATAACCTTTCAGATTGCTTGTTTTGTTTCAACCAACAGTCCAAAACTCAGATATTCTGTTTGCAATGATAACAAAGTAGTAAATTCTCACTGATTTAATTGAATCACTATGATGATTTTTTTGTTTGTTCTATCAACAGTAAACCAACATGGCAAACGGTCACGTGGAAATCCACGACCCCTTCTCCAACCACAACAACCTCACCAGCAGCACAGACTGTGATCCTAAATCTACCTCAGACTCCGACAGCATGGGGGACACGGTGGAGTTCAAACTCCTGAGGGTCTACGCACAGAGGAGACGGCCGAAAAGAGGAAAAGACATTGAGTCTCCCACGCAGGACAGCCCTGTGGCATTAAACGGTGGCCCACATGTGGAGGAACCATCCTCACCTCAGACGCCGGCCAAGAGTGAAAAAGAAGTGAAGGAGAAGAGGAAGAAAAAGAAGGGATGGAAACGTCTTTCACGCATCTTAAGCTGCATCAAACCTCGAATAGAAGATGAGGAACAGCCCCAAACTATTGCAGACAATCCTGATGTTAACAACAGATGTTATGTTACAAACGGTGAGTGTTAAGCTGTAGTCTCTGACAGCCCTCGTGCATTCAGATCTCCTGTCTGGTCAGAACGTGGGCCGTCACTAACACTCATTTTTATTTACAGTCATCTGAACCATGATTTTGTCTATAAAATGGCAGAAAATACTGAATTATAACCATTTTATTTTGTCCAAAACCCAAAGATATTTAGTTTAGAATCGTGTAAGACAAAGAAAAGCCTAAAATTCTCACATTTAAGAAAATGTCGATGTTACATATATTTTAGAGCTGCAACAATTAATCGATTGACACAAAATTAATCTGCAACAATTTGAATAAGTGACCATTTCAGTCATTTCTCAGGGAAAAAAACATCATTCTTCTCTGGTCGCACATTCTTCATTTTGAGGACTTGATGCTTTTCTTTGTCATATATGATAATAAACTGATTATATTAACCTGGAATCTCAGTACATGGCTGTGGACTGTGGGAATTACAGCAGGCGAAATAATCTCCAGATTAACTGATGATGAAAATACTTGTGAATAATGTCCTGTTCACAGCAGTTATCGCATCTGGAAAATTCACAAGTCTTACCAAAAATCCCCCTCGTAAATTTTTTAACTTGAGTTAAGAACTGTTGTTGTAGACGTGCAGTCACAGGTTCTTCTCGTTAGTTGACTTTTCTCCCAGCGGGCGAATCGGGAAGGCGATTCGCCGCCTTCCCTGCTGTGAGTCAGGTCTCATGGTTTTCACCTTGACGTCACAGGTCGTCACTGTCCGGATTTTTCTGGATGTTATCTGAAAGGCCGTCAAATTTCCCCACTGAGGGACGAATAAAGGTTTATCTTATCTTAAGATACCAGCTTGGACTCCCCTGTTTCTTTTCTTTAAACTTTTTATTCGCATGTTTGGATATTTCAGATGAAGTACACGAAGAGGATGAGTTGGAAGAGGTAGCAAGACGACTGGCGGCGATCGCTGATGAAATCCCTTTCACTCCTCCAGAAGTAGAGTCAGACTCGCCAGACGGTGAGTTTTGGTCTCAAAGATTCTATTTAATGTGATTAAAGTAGGAATGCCTGCAAACCAGTCTGCCTTGATCTGCAAATGGATGAGTGACTCTTACGGTATCTGTTGTCCAGTTGCTTTATACTGTATGAAAAGCTGTTCATTAAATCCCTGCAGCCATCTGAGGGCAGCCGGACGGATATGTTGAAGAGTTACCAGCCTCTGATTAGAGAAGTGCAAACGTTCACCGTGTTTAACTTCCTTAAATTACATTCAAGTGAACCAGGCTGCTGCAGAATAACAACACAGACTTCTGCACGTCAGTGTTTGCTTAATTCTGTATGTTTCCTTCTTTCCAACTAGAACGATAAAATCAGCGTCTCATGCTTTATTCTTGAATCGCTTGAGGAAAAAAATGCTGCTGTCACATTTTAAGATATGATGAGATCAGTCATGTGACGCACCACATCCTCTGATCCATATTCCTCTTCAGCCAGCCTTAACATGTGTCCGTTGAATATTACTGTACTGTAGCTGTTTATATCTTGGCCTTTCAAACACATTTAGTCTATAAACCTTTCACTCGCTGTGGATTTCTTGTGTGTTGGATGTTGACTCATGATCGTGCTCTGTTTAGATGATCTGAATGTGGAGAGAGTGATTGGTCTGCTGCTGAGAGACGCTGGAGACCGACTGAATGAGAAGGTGAGAAACAACCTTTCTTCTGATATTAAAAAAAAAAAAAAAATCAATTGAGAAACACTTAACACAAAATGTTTCTTGTTTCCACCAGGAGCTGAAAGATGCTAATATAGCCGTAGAGCTTTTCTGGAACTACAGTTTCTTTAAGAAGCTCATATCGACCCTTCTGGTGAGGATGGGCCTCATGTCCGCCGATCCCGATGCTCTGGGGCCACAAGCATCACCCAAAACTCAGATTGCTGTGGCTTGTGAGGTGAGAACAACTTTATGGTTGGGAGTAAAATCAACGTAACCTGATGGGTTGATGTGTGTCAGCCTGCGATGGTGTGTGCTGACTTTGAATGCACAAAGAAGCACAAAATTCATCTTTCTTTTGGTATGAAAGTGTTAAATTTCCAGGAGAGGGATTGTAATATGTAATCTGATCCTGGCACAAGGTGTCAGACCATACATTTATTGGCAGAGCTCTTGCAGAGATTCACAGCTAAAGTGAATCATTTTCCTTTTAAATGTCTGCTTTGTCTAATAGCTGAACATGTTTCTGTTCCCCGGCAGGTCACCAGTCGTCTGTCAGCAGTGGACACGTTGCCCATGAACCGAATGCTGGACCATGGAGCCAGATATCTGCAGGATCATTATTCAGCCTGGGCACAGCAGAATGGCGGATATGTGTGTAAAACACAGACACACACACACACACACACACACACACCTTGTTAATATCTTCTCAGAACATTTTGCTTCATGAACCTTGTCACATTAATGTTGATATTTTCATCTCTTTCTCAGGAGGAAGCCTTTCACAGTGACGAGGAAGATGAGGACGACGTTGAGTGAACTGAAAGAAGTGTTTTTTCCAGTTCAACAGCGCCCCCTGCAGTGAAACCTGCCGCTCTGTGCCCTCAAGAGCTACTAACCCGCACAAAACCAGTTCCTTCAGTTTGATGTGAAGTGGAGAGCTTTAATATCCCACCATTAACACACCTCAGCCAGACACGACTCTCATCTTCGAAGTCAGTCTTCTGGAGGTGTTTTGAGTGCTTTTAAAGGCTTTAAATTTGGTACGAGGAACAAAATAAGACTCAGATTTTGCATTCTGCCAATTCAGTTTACATGCACATAAAACCCAGACCTAACTAGCATTAACAACATCTGCATTAGAAAACTATTAAAGCATGTTCGTCCGTTAGTCTGTTTTTTTTTCTTTTCATAAATAAATGTTCAGGTCTTTCTGATGTGCCAAAGTCTTAAAACGACCCTGAGCCATAAAACTATTTTTGTACCACTAATAACAACAGCTTTGTGATTTGAGTGTTATTTCATGAATCATTCTAACTTGGATGTCTTGTATTTTCAGGGAGATGTAGTCCAGGGTAGATGTGGACTTTTTAAAACTTGCTGTAGTTTGGTAGACAAAAAAAAAAAAATTTTCATAAGAAATTTTTTTCAGCACTTGCACTTTTTCATGAAAATGTGTGTTTGTATGCTTTGACAGTTTCTGAGGGATGTGTCACATGGCTTATCTGTAATTGTTGCTGGTGTTAATTACTGCATTTCTTTCTTTTTTTTTAAAATTTCTCTCAAAAATGTTGTTGAATGTAATTTTGCCAAAGAAATGAGATAAACATATTTTTTCAACCTTTATTTAAATCTTGAAGAATCAGAGAGTATGCACTTATTTCCAATGATGTTGAGAGTACTGTTAAACAGTAAATACACACAAACATAATTAACAAGAAAATGAACAACAGAATTAAGTTAAAAGTTAGTTTTAACGGTACGGTTGTGTGACGTTTTAATGTGTGTTGTAAAATGTTCCAAACGTGCACTTGCATGTGGGACTTCAGGTATTGACTCTTTGTAGCAGCTCCAGAGGCAAAAAGCAAAGTGAGTAGAGTGACAGTGATAAATGTATACAGATATGACCACGATGAATAAATGCACCTATAATTATAAAACAATATACGGTATAATTAATTATATCATTGCACAGATGGATATTAAAGGATACAAGGACAGTTGCACAGTATTAATATAAAAGATATAAGCAGATAAAGGATATGTGGAAGGATGTTGTGTGTATTAACTGAATTTACTAATTTTGCTACACCTAAATGAATGATGATAAAAATGATCTACATATTTATTGTTCTGTAATTTCTCATGCACAGTGATATATTCACTTTTTTCTAAATGCTTCCTGTTTATTAAAATGTTTGTCAGAGCAGCAGAAGGATTAAAAAGAGAAAGCTGGTCAATTAAAGGCTTTAATTTTTTTTTATACTGCTCAAATGTCTTGTTTTCCTTCAACTCTGGAGGCTTATTTTTGCTGAGAAACTCATTTAAGTGGAAACATCGCCACCTTGTGGTGAAAAAGAGGAATAAACGTACCGACAACAGAGCAGGCGTGAACTCCATTTAGATTCTTTATAATTTACAGTATTTTCCCATTTTTTGACTTCTGATTATTTTGCAATGCTTCCTCGAGGGTCAAGTTGTTATATCATTTATTCAAGATAAATTCGGCATAAAAATAATGAATCCTGACAGCTTTTTGCTTTAATTAAATCTCAACTTTGTGATTTGGTTTGACGCTCAGAGGAAGAAATCTGTTAGGTAATTTAGCAAAGGAAGCGACGGGCCACCCCAAAAATCAAAGTTCTAATTCTATCATATGCGTGCTTTTAATGGATGGGATATAGGCCGAACTATAGTGGACAATCCCATAAATTCAATGAGTATTTAAATCGAGTTTTTAAAGTAATCACGCTTCCTGGCAATAAAAAAACATTTAAATTTGCATTTCTGTAAATGGAGTCTGGCGTGCACCACCCTCCGCTCTCCCGTCTCCCTGCGCACCTGCGACCGCCTCAACCTGCTCAACCACCGACACCGGTGAGGATGAGCCGGTGTCATCACCCGCAGCTCTGACGTCTCACCTGTCCGACACACCTGCACACGATGCGCGCGCTGCGTCATGCTGCACGCGCACCAGAAATACGTCCCGACGCGTCCTCCGGTCTCCGGTGAGTCGACGCCAACCGTCCGGACCGTCCACGTCCACCGGAACCCCGAGACACTCACCGAGGCGCCGGAGGCCACGTGGCCGCCGCCGGGCTCCAGGATGCGGATCTCCAAAGCCAACAAGGGCGCCGTGGTGAGAGGCCGCCCGGAGGAGGCCCGGGACGGGGAGCCAGAGCCCGGGATGGAGGGCCACGGCGGGGGGGCGCTGCGGAGCCGGAAGAGGGGCTTCAGACCCCCCGATGTGAGGACCATCTTCTCCCCCGGAGAGAGGGACCCCAGGGTGAGACACGAGTCCGGGGAGGGACACAGCTTCGAGGCCGGAGGAGACAACACCTGGTGTGACGTGTGCTGCCACTACATCCTGCAGCAGGGGCTCACCTGTGCAGGTGAGTCTCAGCTGCTGAACACATGAAGCTGTCAGGGGGTCAAACTTTATGTTTCCTGTGATTCTGTTTAACGTTTGAAGGTTCAGATTACATTGAAAATGTAATAATTTGTTGCTTCAAATGTGACACATTTTCATGTCAGAAACCAACAAAAAAATTCAGTGTTTACTTTTTCTTATTTTCCTCCTTCCGCTCTCCCTCAGAGAACCAGAGTCATGCTGGTAGTTTCTACCATCAGTCTGTCAACAGGCGTCTAAACCATTAAATCAGAGGTGAAGAGTCAATCTAATGTTGATCCCATTGTTTTTCTTGGCAGCAGCGTCAGTAATGTGTCATTTTCTGAGTATCTTTGTTTTTAAACAAGTTTCATTAATATGAAAGGAAACTGTATGAAAAGTTGTTTTAACAAATAGTAGAAATATAAAAAGTGGATTTCTTTTATTAAACACCCAGAAAATTGCACAGGGTTTGGTCGATGACGTCAGTTCTGGTTTCAGTCTCTTACATGTTGCTGCTATTTTCAGTTTTATATCACTAAATGTTAATATCTGTCAGTCAAAGAGAGTCTGACTTTTTAAAGACTAAATGCATCAAACTATAAATGTCCCTAATCGTCAATAATGAAAGTCATTACTGTCAATTAAAGGCGCTGACATTCAGTTAAATATGAGTGACAGTAAAGGTACAGTTGATTTTCCTGGAGAGTGGAATTAAATTTATACTTTGATGAAAGTATAATTGGAGGTTTTGAGGTGAACAGAGTCAGACATGAGTCACAGAGGTCACCTGACTTTGCTGCGGACTCACCTTCAGATTGACCTTTAAGGAAACTCTTAAATCACGTGAATGCAAATAGAAGTGGCATCAGTATTTGTTGGCCGTGAGTTCGGAGCCGTCGGTGACAGGAGCAGGCGGGGCGGCGACACGCGGCCCAGCAGCTGGAATGCAGTCGGCATGCAGACGGACCGGTTCAGGTCTAAAAAGGAAAACCGGCCTCGGTGTCTGTTCCAGTAGGTGCTGGACCTCCCTCTGTGTCCACTTCTGTGTGACGAACAATAGAACCAGGAAACACAGAAAAAGACTCCTCTTCCTCGTGTGTCGGCTCCTGACACGACTCAGGGGGGTTTGAGTATTCAAACGGTTCAACGGTCCTTTTCTTTACTTGTTTGTTCAGTAATGTAGCTTTAAAAGTGATTGAAATACCTATCAGCTGAGAAGAATCTCAGTCCTTCCTGATGATGTTTGGAACAAAACAGCAGTGAGAAAAGTCTTAATTTAACTTTCTCTCATTTTTATTCCATTAGATTTATTTTACTCCCTGACACATATATAGTTAGTTAGTTACTTTACATAGATATCGCTGCTGTTTAAAAGGCATTTCTAAGACAGATCAATGATTTGTGATGTTTTCTGATGTTATGTTGGATTGTAGCAGGTCACAAAAAGACAAAAATAAACACATCGTATGAACAAGCAGAGACGTGGAATCTCTCAGACCAGGACATTTGATCACATGGATGATGTGTTAAACCTTTAGGGACAAACGCAACCAAACGTTATCTCAAGGACCTTTTAGTTTTGAGGAGCTTTTAGGTGCATCTGTTCATCAGAGGATGGACGTTCAAAAAAGTATTTAAAAAAAGACAAGGACTTTATAATAAGATATTTTTGTTAAACAGCTATTTCCAAAGTCATGAATGAACCTTGAAAGAACTTGTCCTTGTTAATAATATAATGTTAATTTGTTTAAATTAACATCGATAGACAATCAGTCGTGTGTTGATCAGTTCTGCAAAAACCAACAAACTGACTGGATCAGATTTGAACTGATACAGATTCATCTTCTCACTCTGCCTTCGTCCATTAATCCTTTTAACCTCGTTATGTTTTCTGATAACAGAAACAATGAGCTCTGGGTTTCCCCTCAGTTTCACCAGCTGATGGAGTGTGTGTGTGTTTGTGTGTATATTAAGTATGTGTGCTGATGTTTGTGCTCATCTAAAAGCTGTTTCCGCTGTCGACTGCCGATCAGGAAGCCGTTAAAGGCCCATTTCTCCGTCTGAATGTCGTCGACCTTCCCTAAAGGACAAAAGTGACTTTAGAGAAAAGACGCGTCTCGTCCTGAATCTCTCTGCTGGCGGTCACTCGCTCACTTATTAACACACAAACGCTCACTTATAAATAAGTTGAGCAACAACAGCAGCAGCTTAGTTCAGTTATTTCTTTTAAAAATTAATTGCTCAGGCTGCAAACAGGTTCCTGTGATGGTGACCCAGTTATGATGTCGTTCACAGTTCCTTCATTAAACACAATGCAAGGAGCTTTGAAAGTCATCGAGAAGATCACTTTCTGTGTTTAATCATCAAACATCTTGAGCTGCACTCGGTGAATTAGATGAAAACAAAGTCACATGTTTTTATATTATATATTATAACTGGCATTATTTTCCTCTTTCCTGTAGTTTTAGTGGGAGAAACCATTCGGTTGTTCATCACAGTAAATGAACATAAACACGACTGTGTTTCTGCGAAAGTGGGTCAGATGAGGCTGGATAAGGACAGTTCCTGGACACTCTCTCTCGCTCTCTCTCTCTCTCTCTCTCTCTCTCTCTCTCTCTCTCGCTCTCTCGCCGTCACTCTTCCTGTGGGTCTCTCGCCCTTTGTTCTCTCCGAGGTGAAGTAACAGAAACCTGCCGCAGAGATCAGGAAGTCTTTGTCTGATGGGGTTTAGTGTTGCAGCTGATGCGCTGAGTGTGTTCGCTGGTTGTGGGTCGGTAGAAAGCGTCTGAGTGTCTCTAATAGCTTTCTGCTTCTGTGGCCTGATCTCCATCTGTTACTCTGCTCGTTTGATATAATAGAACAGAAAAATGAGAACTTTGACGTCTCCAGTGGGACAATTTCATTTGACCCCATGACCTTTCCTTGAGTGCACAATACAAGGAGTTTAGTCTGTATGATTTTATTACAATCAGCAGTGGTGGAATGTAACTAAATACATTTACTCAAGTACTGTACTTAAGTATAGTTTTGAGGTACTTTTGCTAAATTTAATTCTTTCTATTTTACTTTATTTTAGATTACTTTACTACTGGTACTACTGGTACTTTAAGGATATTTTGATGAAAATACTTTTATACTTTTATTTAAGAGCTTGTAACAGAGTATTTTTACATCAGACATACAGTATCAGCTCTGAGAACTTCTTCCACCTCTGCCTGTCAGGGCGCGAAAAACAAAGCAAATGTTTGCAAGTTTGATCAAAATGATTGAAAAACAAAAGAGAAATCATTTGAAGTATTGATCAGGTTGATGTTTCATAACGAGAGCAGAGAAAGAGAGTTTCACATTGTGGTGCAGTTTATGAGGGAGGATGGAGGCTCATTTTGAACCACGGTGCAAAATACTGAAGCTGCCTACAGTCTGTGTGTGTGTGTGTGTGTGTGTGTGTGTGTGTGTGTGTGTGTGTGTGTGTGTGTGTGATGTGATGTGTGTCTTGTCTCTCGTGGAGCCAAACTGTCACAGCGACTGAACAAACAAGGGACGGCAGCTGACACACACACACACACACACACACACACACACACTCTCTTATGCATACAAACACAAATGGGGTTCAGTGTGTGTGAGGGTGGGACCAGCGCAGACCTGAGCAGAGACAGAGACACGTCATGTTCGACAGTGAAGGATGATTTTGTGCAAAGTTTGGATCCACATCAAGTCGTCTTTGGATTTAAACCAACATCTGGATTCTGTAGGAGCCTGAAACACAGTAATCAGTGTGTATGTGTGTGTGTGGCTGATAGAGTGTGTGTGAGAGAAATGGGCTTTGCCAAAAACTTTGGCAAAAATTTGAGGAGAGTGTCGGGATTTTTCTATCGCTTTCCAAAAGTGATGCGACGCTCCGGCCGGCTGGAGGTCATCCTGCTGTGGAGGAGCTCCGGTGAGTCGACCCTGTCGGGGCGGTTGATCTTTTTCAGATGATGAGATGCTGCTGAGCTTCCTTATAACCAGCAACTCATCTGAACTTTTCACTTCTGTCAGTGGAAACTTTCCCAGTGTCTTCGCCACAGGACAAACCTGTTTACTGTAAGTGGAGCTGAATTCGTGTTCTCGGCAGCAGGAAACAGAAAATATCACGAGTTAGAGGGAAAAATGAAAAAAGACTGAAAACAAGTTTAAACTGATCTGCTGCTTTTTTCAATTTGATTAAGTTAAAACTGGAAACAAAACCTGCAGCTGTGTCAGCCACATGTATTGTGTGTGTGTGTGTGTGTGTGTGTGTGTGTGTGTGTGTGTGTGTGTTTGAGTGATTCTTTTTATTCTGCTCATTTTGGCTACATGATAAAACACCAGAGGACGTGTTCAAACATGTAGAAAGAAAGAAAAGGAGAAATAAAGAGCATTGTAGAGAAAAGAACAGATGGCTGCTGTATTTAGCAAACACCTGTCCTCACACACACACACACACACACACACACACACACACACACACACACACCTGTCTGTCTTCTAATTACTGTACAAGCATTTGCAGCTAATGATCTCGACTGAACACAGACGACACTTGAGAGAAGGATACAATCAGTGCTGGTTCTTACAATCGTAATAAAATACAAATGATAATAAAAATAATAAAGCATGATCATATAATACAGAACAAATTCTTTTCATCTGTTTCTGCTTTAAGATGCATCAAAGCTCCACTGAAGCCGCCACAACACCGTAGACAGACATTTTCAGACTTATAGTTTTTCTTGCTCTCGTCTCAATCGGTGGATGAGTTGATGAACTTGTTCTCTTTTCCTGTTGGTTCGGTTTCTTTTCTCAGAGAAATGCTTCACTGAAAGCCGCGTGAGAACATTGACCAAAAACCGCTCCAGATTTAGTTTGTGACTGAAGCTTCCTCTAAAGGGTCTTGGTGCAGTTTCCAAGGAGGAAATTGAACCAGAGTCAGGTTCAACCAGATGAAACACCAGACACACGTTCGTCTGACTCAGCTTTTGTCTCAATGCAATGCAACTTTATCAAATGAGCACATAAGGTCTCCTGTTTCGTTAACGTGAATGTTCCTTAAACTGACTCTTCCTGCTTTGTGTTTTCGTCATCTCACCTACGACAACAAACACTCACCCAATCGCTACCTTTAGAGCTCCTGTGCTCGAGCTGACATTGACCTTTGACCTCTGTGGAGTTAAAATAATGTATCCCAAACTGTATGAAGACAGTTTGCAGAGCTGTGTGTGCTGGATGTGTGTGTGTGTGTGTGTGTGTGTGTGTCGGCAGGTGAGTGTCAGAGGAGCTGAAGCTTCATTGTGCTTCTCTCTGCAAACACAGACCTGATTAGAGAGTCGGTGCTACAAAACGTTTCACACACAGGAGGAAAAGAAAATCTGTCCAGTCTTTCTGACCTTTGACCTCTGAGCTGAGATCCTGCTGAACACACTGACTTTCACAATAAGAGCCCTCTGTGTGGTGATTTATGAGCTGTGGTTTGGCTGAAACAGTTTTGCCTTCATCAGTTTATTTTGAGATTCACCAGAATCTTTATACTAACTAGTGTAGTTTTTATTATTATTATATTTTGTATTTATATATACTTAGCACATATGTTTACAGAGTTTTATAAGTTAGATAAATGCAGTACTGTAATTCTTTTTTCTAGTGTAAAAGCACCAAGGAGGTAAAAGTGTGTGTCTGACTTTCTTCTGCCCGACTGATTGAGTCTGATCGATTGACGTCTGGGAAAAGCTTTTATCCCTGAGACAGCAGAGAGAGAAGAGAAGGGGATGAAACAGCACGATCAAAAATACATTTTCACTTTCATTTAACTGAGAGAGGAGAAAATCCTGCTTGCTCGACTCGTCCTCATCGTGCTGGACGGCTGCTGTCAGAGGTTTATTATCATATACACACATATGCATCGAACATTTTGAGCCAATCTAGCAGATGTAACAATGAAAACTTTAATCTGCTGGTGATGCAAGATGAATAGTCAGAGGATCACCCAAGTCTCAAAACTAGAAAAGTCAAACTTCATGTTGGTGCTCGATAGAATGTGAGAGGACACAAAAGGCAGCAGGGTTCATCCTCTGCAGATCATGATTGTTGAAGCTGATAGTTGTTGAGATATTTTGTAGTTTTGATGTGTGATTAAATCTTTTTTCACATCCACAAAGTCACAGTGGGATGATGGATGCTTGTATTGACGGAGGGATGAAGGAGGCTCTCCCTCACTTCCTCTGTGGATCAAGTTCATTGTGACGAGGGATCGAGATGGATGATGGAGTAAACGGATGAATGGAGAGTGACAGCGGGAAACACACACACACACACACACACACACACACACACACACACACACACACAGACTAGTCATAACAAGCTACGTAAGTGAGCAAAGAGAAACAGAGGAGAAAGAGCGACTGAGTCAGCAGTCCCGAGTCCAGCAGCAGCAGCACCCCCACAAACACACACACACACACACACACATCCACCCCCCTCACCTCCCTCCTGTCCTGTCTGTGTGTCCATCACACTGTGGCCTCCATTTGACTGTTAAATCACCCACTCAGCACAACAACACACCGACAGGGAAACAGAGAGAGTGGCGGCCACGCAAATCAGAGGTCTGATAGAGACCGAATGTAGGACAGAAGACGGCCGAGAGACACTGAAGGAGAGGAGACGGTGTGTGTGTGATTTACTCCCCTGTGTGTGTGTGTGTGTGCGTGGTGACGAGGTGATAGGTCTCAGTGAGGATGTCGAGTTGTGTGTGTGTGAGATGAAGATGGGAGATGGGAGCAGCCATGTGCAAACTGTCGGATAAAGTCGGGCAGCACGTGAAAAAGAGGTCACCAGGTAGGATCATGGAAACAAACACACAAACACACACTCAGTGTTTGTTAGCATCTTTGTCGGAGTGTGTTGGAGTGTGTCCTGTTTGTTTGTTTACAGGATGTGAGCGAAAAAGCTTCCTCGTCTCTTCTGTCTGAGTTATTTCAAACCTTAATGGTGCTGCTGGATGCTGGCCAGTGTGTGTGTGTGTGTGTGTGTGTGTGTGTGTATGTGTGTGTTGGTCTGATGAAATAAGGGTGGGCATCATGGACAAAATTGATATTGTGATAATATCAGTATTGTTCAGAAGATTTGAGCTGCAACTAAAGGTTAATTTTCATTTTTAAAATTTTCCCTTTTAGTAAATAAAATGTCCGAAAGTTGTGAAAAATGTTGAAACAATTCTTGAAATTGTTTGTTTTGTCTGAACAACAGAAGTGGAAGAAGTATTCAGAGCTTGTACTCAAGTAAAAGTACCAATACTACAGTGAAAAATACTCAAGTAAAAGTGCTTTCAAACTTGCACTTATGGAAAAGTACAAAAGTATCAGCATCAAAATATACTTAAAGTACCAAATATTAAAGTACTCATTTTGCAGAATGACCCATTTCACAATCATATATTTCACTGGATTAAAATGATTCATTGTTCATCAGTAGTTGAGCGATGTTGCTCAGACTCAGTGGAGGTTATTTGACCTGTTTAATGTATCGTCATTAAAAATGCATCACAATCATATAAATTCAGACTCCGAGGTCAAGAGTTTTTCCACAAGGAGAAAAAAACTAAACAATTAGTTATAGGAAAAGACTTTGCTCTTTAATAATGAAAAATAAATGGGTCAAATCCTCTCTGACCTTTTGAAACCTTTTCCTCCTCCGTGTTGTCAGAATTTACATGTGGTCGGTTTTCATTTGCAGTATCATGAGATTATTTGCATATACGTTACAGACTGTGTGGACACACCTGCACGTACGTGTGTGACATCACGGCCAGAGATAAAACATGTTCGTCACTCACTTATTTGACATCACAGTCAATGAATGCGTGAATCTCTTCGTGTCTCTGCAGGTTGTAAGTACACGTGTCACACGGCCTGTCGGGACCGAGTGTCTCTGGACTGTCACCCTGCAGCAGCTTCACCCGTCAGTCAGGACCAGCTCAACAACAACACGCCTCCACATGTGAGTCCACACTGCGCTCTGTGTGTGTGTGTGTGTGTGTGTGTGTGTGTGTGTGTGTGTGTGTCCTCTTTATTTCCTGTTGCTCTGTTTCCTGCAGTGTATGACACAGCAGGTTAGATGTTGGAGATTTAATTATTGACCTTGGAATCAGCTGTTGACAACACAAAAATAAAACAGTACCATTACTGTAAAAAGATGAGAACTGTTTTTCTAGTAAATATTAGTAAATATTATTGTGTTTTCAGCTCTGAATTTTCTACAGACGTGGTTTACAGAGGCATCGGTGTAATGTAGTTTATCCCCACAAGAGGGCGCTGTAATCAAACATTTTGCCTGCTGTGCTTCAGCGTCCTCCTTGTTCAGGAAATCACTGAAAATGATAAGAATAACTGAGGTATGTGTGTGATGTGATGTGTCAGATTCCTCTGAGCTTCGATGAAACGTTGGACCCCGACTCAGCGCACACACACACCCATAATGCATCACTCACCAAGAATGGCTCGTATGTGCGTATGTGTAATTCCTGGAAGACGGCTGGGTGTGTGTCAGGTCTGGTTCATGTTAGAGTATTTGTGCAGACCCACACCAGACTGTGTCATAATGTTATACAACTATATCTCTGCAGTGCTTTTCACAGGAAACACTTACAGAGGAAGGAAAAGAGGCTGTGATATAAAACTACAACAAAAAGGTTACTTGATATTTGCTTGTGTGAGAGAGATCACAGTATTTTTTATTTCACTGTGTCTTTAACCATATTGATGAAACCTTAAAGGAACAATCCAACATTTTTGATGGAATGAGAAACTGACAGTTAAGGTCTTGTGTTAAGGTGGAAGTTTTTGGCTTGTTAGTGGCAATAAAGAAAGTCCAGGGTGACTAAAATATGAGGATTCATTCTTTGGGAAACACATTGATTCCCATTTTATTTCAATTTGATGATAAGTTGTTGAAATCTTCAGCTGTGCATTGAACGTTTGGACAGATGGATGAACATTATCTCAGAGGAGTTTTTCTGTCGTCTCGTCCCGTGTGGATATTTTTCTGGTTGTCTCGCATTTTGTCAACCCAAACTGAAATCCTGCGTCTGCGGTCCCGAACAAGCCGACTTCACGGCCCAGTGTTTACGTCTCATCTGCCAGTAACACCAGTTTTAATATTTGCAGTCGTCGCCGAGCGCAGTCTGGGTTTGGCTCCGGCGTTCGTCCACACTGATGTGGCTCTTTTCATCCAACATGAGGAGGATTAACTCAGCACATTTCAGCCCAGCGCGGATCACACACACACTCAGATACTGCTGAGTAGTGCTGAGTGCAGTGATGTGGGTTTTTGGGTTGTGTCAGTTATTTTAGATGAAAATACATCTTGGTGTGTTTGCAGCTGCAGTGAGGTCAGAGGTCAGTGCTGTCAGGCCTCGTCTGTTCATTGGTATAGATGCATGCATATTGTTAGAAGTGCACAGGTCATAGATTCACAAACAAAGATTAGAAAACAAAACAGAAATCTGGCAAAATGAGGTTGTTGAAGTGTGAAGAAAAATATCTTTACTTTTCAAATGAAATAACTGAATAAAAATAATGAATGAATATAATTTGCTATTTTGAAGTTTAACTACTTATTTTTTGATGGTGACACTGCACATCTAGATCAAAATAAAGAGCAAAAACAACAAGAGAATTGGTTCATAGTGATTTTAGTTATGGTGAAATATTCCTGTTCTGTTTTGCTGGAAAATTGGCAGCGTTGCTTGTTTCCTGTCGGCTTCTTCGCGCATCTGAAATCAGGCCTTTGACATGACTGTGTCTCTGTCTGTCCTCATTTGAAAAACGCTGAAGCATCTGAAAGTGTGACTCCCTCGACAGACGCTGTGTTTCTGTCTGTCTGTGGTTTGTGGTGGAGAAACCCTCCAGAAAATGAATGTCAGAGATAATAATGGTGGCGTGCAGCCGTGAGACGCTGTGAGCTCTGGTGTCGTACAGCGAGAGTGATGGAAGGAGTGAATCTGTGTTTTTACTTTTCAACAAACCTTTTATTCTAATGCGTAATCTTACATTGGTTTGGAGTCCGAGAATCGTTGAGTTGTTAGTCTTGTTACAGATACACTGTGTGTACAGACATATTGGGTGGAGCTGAGTGTGTCAGGCTTTAAATAACCGACTGATTTACGCACTCACACCTGTGTCAGTTATTATAGTAACAGTGATCCTGCAGGGCAGTCGGCCAAAGCATGGAGGCATTTACTCTGCTGGTGTGTAATACGAGAGCCGGGAAGTCGTCCTGCGAGCGTGACTGTGTTTGTGTTGGCGACCGCAAGAAGGAGGTTAGTGGGTATCAAGAGGTAAACGACTACTTTCCATCAGCCTCTCGTTTACAACAAGATAAAGTTTGAAGTTTGACGTCAATCCGGGTCATTAGACCTCAGTGAGACGAACCTCAGGCTCTTTGTTTAACCAGTCAATTCAATCAGTCTGAGTCTGAAGCACATGAACACAAGAAGTCATGAAAGCACCTGATTTGTTTCTGTATTGTATCATCATCGTCAAGACTCATTTCATCTCATGGTATCAGTCTGACCTGGTACTCAATTACTTTGGCTCGTGACCCCTCGTCACATGTCACGTTATCAGTGTGATATAAGCAGCGATCAGTCCAACCACAAAGGGATTTTTGTGACTCTGATTGTTTCATCGAGATCCCCGAAGAGGCGAAAGTGCTTCGATATGTCAGAAGAAAAAAACTGGAGAAAAGCCGGATCATGTGCGACAGATGTTTTCCTTTCTTTGTCCCTTCGACCGTCTTGTGACACCACGAGTCCAGTTTTAATTTCATTAATAGATCATTTATTGTTATTTAATTTTGTGTTGCTTTGTTAACGTAAATATGAAATTGTTAGAGTTTGAAGTTAACTCTCTCAACACTGGATCCCACCACCATTTATGTGATTTTCAGTATTAATGAGTCCCTTTTACTTTATCTTATTTTGCTCAACAGTTTGGTTGCACGATGAGTTGTTCAAGTCAAAACAGACCTTTTCTGATTTTTTACAGAAGAGAGGAGGATGCTGTTGTTTTGAAAGTAACTTATTACTTTTGTTTTGAGTAATAAATGACCTTCTCCAGTGGATGAGCCGAGCGCCTGTACAGTCTGAGTCATCCTCCCCTCCTGTGATTGGTTTGACTAAAGCGAGAGTGAATGAATGATTGACAGAGAGACAGAGAGAATAACTGGAGTCATGGAGTCGACTTCCTATCTGCTGGGAAAGACAAACACAGGCGGAGGGAGAGGAGGGAGGACGGAGATGGACGAGGGAGGGAGAGTAAACAGGGACGGAGAGGAATGTTTTCTCTCTGGCTCTAATGGAGACTCATTAGCACCAGCGGGTCGGAGCCGCTGATGACTGATGTCACGTTAAAGACCTCGTTGGCTTTTCAGGAAACATCAGAAAACAGCGGGAGTTAGTGTCAAGTCAAGTGACACAGACACAGTTATCATCTCCTCTTATTAAAAATCACATATGTTGGTCATCAGACATTACAGCCTTATTTAAGAGTACATTTTCCTGCTTACATGGTTTTATTTTAATGAGTTCGAGGCTTTAAGAGGTAAAGGTGTCCAGTATGTCTTCAAAATATTTTGAGATATTTTCTTTCTCATCCCTTCAACCATCTTGTGACTCCTCAGATTTTCATATTTTGGGACAGCCATGTTGGAAGACGCTGACATGAATTATATTTTTGATCCAGTAATGTTAAAACAATTGTTCTGCATGAGTTTATTCTTACTTTCAAAAGAGATTTCAAGTGTCTCATGATTGTCTGAATGCATTTGAGAGGCTTTAACTCTCAACAAGAATTTAAAAATTCAGCCAATTTGTTAAATAGGTTTTAATTTCTGGCCTTAGAATCAAAATTATCAGCGCGAAAAAATAAGACGCTTCGATCTTCCATCACAGATGTCGTGTTAACAGGCCAACGTTTAATGCCATTTAATGTCATTTTACCGTCCATATTTTGAAACTGGTTTTACGGTTTGTTCAAACTCATCAGGAAGTCGAGCACAAGACGATGTTTTAAAAGTCAGAAGAGTAGATTTAAAAACAGAAGGAATGTTAATGTGTTTTCCCCCTGAGGTTTTACGGTCACTCATTAACAGCTATTGGAGAAGTTGGTGCAGGGCGGGGTGACGCTGCAGTAAACACACACACACACACACACACACACACACACACACACACACACACACACACACACACCTCCCTGTTTTATTGCCACGGTGTTGCTGCTCTAAATAAATGTCAGAGTTCAGGTCGGTTCAGTTTTCATTTTCAGGTTCATTTTTGGATCCAGTCTTTTCTGGATCTGGATCTCTGGGTTTCGCTCGACCATCCTCACTATCAAACATCCGGCTTCATACTGTCCTTCCTGCAAACAAACATCATCACCATCTTCTTATCGAACCTCTCTTCCTCTCCTCTTAATCTTCTCTTTCCTCCAGTCCTTTAATCAGACGCTTATTGTGTGAAGGAAAATACAAACAGGGTGGAGACTTACCTGCCAAACACAGAGGAAGAAGTGGAGGAAGAGTGTTTCAGAAAACCCCAAATGATCCTCAGTGTTGCTCCGTGTCCACTTCAAAAGATGCCACATCGACAAGATGAAGGGTAACGGAAATGTGCGTGAAATTATGCATATGATGTTTTAAATATAGAATATATTTTTAGCCCTAAAAACATGTTGTCTAGGTTTAAATTATTCACAGAAAAACATCCCAAAGACACCAAACAGTTTCTTCCGGACCTGCATGTGCATTGGTCATGAAAATCAGAGCCAAATGTGGCAAAGAAAACAATCGTTAAAATCATGATAACACACGTCAAACTGCAAAGAGGAGCAGAGTTTACATGACCAATGAGGATAAACATCAGGAAGCCACAAAGATTTATGGCCTCAGAGCTGCAGACAGACATTTGAAGCATAAAAACCTGTGAGCTTCACATCATTGTGTTTTCAGCAAATCTGGTTATTTCCATCTTTTCAAATCCGACGTTCAAAGACACATAATAGTGTCACGAAACCTGCAGCCTGCAGCTACGGAAAACACCCGTTTGACGAGTTTACACACAGTTTAGTTCCTGTTTTATAGTTTTCAACAAAGGTTTAGAACATGATTTGATTTATATCCATCCATCGC
Source organism: Holacanthus passer (assembly GCA_025331565.1). Taxonomy (NCBI): domain Eukaryota; kingdom Metazoa; phylum Chordata; class Actinopteri; family Pomacanthidae; genus Holacanthus; species Holacanthus passer. The sequence goes on from JAFREQ010000053.1 coordinate 997,655, forward strand.
CTCCAATGTGCAGCCTGAGACAAAGAGACTCGCAGAAACAGAGGCAGCGACGCGGATGAATTATAGCAGCCAGTATAACTGTAATCTTTGTGGATTGTGAAGGATTAACTCCTCGGTCGGATGCAGGTCTGACAGACAAAGCTCCCCCATCATCAGCTGCCTGTTGCAGAAACAGGACACCGGCCGACGGATTAGAGACCCAACAACAGACGAGTCCCATTGATTTCCTTCATTTTTGGCTCCTGACGTGTCGCAACATGGCCGAACGTGCTGCTAACGCGTTTTACAGCTGCGTTACAGCGAACGGCAGCTGAGCCCCACGTCACCTCTGAGGGACTCTCTGACAGTATATCTGACCTTTTGTCCTTTTACTGTCACGAGATCACTTTTAAAAAAAACTGTCAATGCTTGAAAATGTAGGCAATAACCTGCAAAATACACAAACAAGCAAACTTATAGTATAACTTTCCTCATCATGGACAAAAAGTCAAATGTAAATCATTACTTTTAATCAATCAAGAGACTGATCATGTGCAAAACTAGTTTCTGTCCACATTAAACTGAAATATGAACAAATGTTGATCATTCTTCTTCTCTTTTGGGTTAATAAGGAGGGATTTGACCAGTTTTTTGGACTCGGACTTTCAGTAAAGCCAAGCACAACATACACATGTTTTAATACATCTGTATGCATGAGTTTAAAGATTCAAGCTTTTTTTTTTGCCGACACTTTGGTGAGAAAAGTTTAAGGAAAGATTCCGGTTTTGGTTTAATGTTGGATGCTTCAAGTCACTTTATCATGTTCTGTCCATCATAGAGGCATCCAAGAGTGCATGGGGGCATCAGTGCTCTTCATGACAAAATAAAAGCTGAAGAGTCAGGAAAAGTCTATCAAGAGGTAAACTGAACTCTGTAAAAGCAGATTCTCAGTCATTTTTCTGCTTAGTTTGTGGGAGGTTTAAAGGAAAACACAGATCTGTATCAGGGTGGGACGCTGCAGCCGACTTTTCTCTTTGTGTCTTTTGTGTGTGTGTGTGTGTGTGTGTTTGTTTGGTCTTATCTTGATATCTGGGATCCTGTCCTTATCCAGACAGACAATCTCAGCCTCAGATACCGACCGGACTGAAACCTCACTGTAAATGACACACATTCACTATTCATGCAGCCTAAATAAAGCAGCCACACTGACTTTACTTTCAGCAAAATAAAACACACAGATTTGCCGTCGGCCGAATGCAGGCCGACAGATTGAAACAACAGACAGAGACACACAAAGAAAACAGAAGCGTTATTGTTGCCCTGATAATCCAAAAGTCTCAAGTTAACGAAAGAGCTCATGTGTCTGCGCTCTCTAACATTTCATATCTATTTATATGAAAAGTTTGATAGAAGATTATTATCCAAAGTCTGTATAGGAAGGAGAGAGGGAGGGAGGTTGTTTTGGCAGAGTAAGAAAATCTTATGAAGCCAATCAATCTCTTTGAATTGAATTAAACTGTGTGTGTGTGTGTGTGTGTGTGTGTGTGTGTGTGTGTGTGTGTGTGTGTGTGTGTCACAAGTCTGTTAATGTGCTGCTGCTGCAAAACAACCTTTAAACTGTGTGAGTTCAGTCCAGCTGCTTCCTCTTATCCTGTTAGGTTTGAAGTAATTCAATTCAGTATTCAAAAAAAAAAAAATATATAATTTTTTTTTATCAAAGGGCAATTTCCTTCAGATGACCCGAGCCTCATAAAACTCTCCTCAGTCTGAAAATACTTGCTGTAACGTGCACTTTGAGCTGGATATAATTGAGGTGGGTTGAGTTGAACCTGCACCACCTCCCTGACAGTCATTTTCTACTTTTTCACATCCAAACTTTCTGCACATTTCCTCCAGACTGGGACTGTTAATATGCAGGCCGGGGCTTGATATGAGCACAGAGTTCATCTCTTTATTGTTTGTCTAAGCCGGCTTATCACACAGCATCAGCACGGCCGTATAGTTTACAAGCCTTCACTGGTGTAGTTTCCTTCTCACTGTCCCTATTTATAGCCAGATACTAAAACTCATGTAGGAACTAACCATTATGTTTGTGATATTCACCAGAAGAAATAGCGTGCGTAAACGTATCATGTTTACCATGACAGATATGAAATTGGACCCACATTTAACAGCTGCAACGTTAAAATGATGAACACATGAATGCATCATTAATTACAATCCAATAATATATTTTTATCTGCAACATGTGTACTTTTAGTTTTGGCACTTTAGGTATATTTTGATGCTAATACTTATATTACTTTTACTGAGCACTTCTTCCACCTGACTGCTTTAAAACTTTGCATGAAATATATGTTTTCTGGTAACATCTGATATTTTGTGGGATGTAAACTGGCTAATTAACGGTATCGTGACAAATGTAGTCTGAACTCGACGAGGAGGCTGAAGTCCATCAGCTCGTCCCTGCCGCTCGTCCCGCCCTGCCGCTCCCACTTTAACCATCAATAGTCGTGTAATTCTGCTCCCCAGCTGCATTGAAACCCGACAGCGTTTGAATTGGAGCCTGCATCCCTCCTCTCTCTGTCTGTCTGTGATGATGTGATACAGCGAAGCGGCGTGCGATCCTCTGAAGGCATTCCTGCGCCCTTTGATCACGAGACGCTCAGTGTTTTGTCTGTCAGGATGAAGCACCGGGCCTCCAGGTGGAACTCCGGACGCTGAGACACACTTGAGTGTACACGCAAAAATACACACAGAATAATGTATATCAGTAGCTGAAATCCAAACATATACTGCAAATACCTGCACACGCTCTCTGCAGACATGTGTGAAAATACAGCTCACACACACACACAACTGCTTTCATGCAGTTTGTGGATCAGGTTCACGGCCCCTGAGGCAATGTGGAGATCAGGTCGGATATTTAACACCTGTAACACCAAAACAAAGGAGTCCACACACACACACACACACAGGTGTTACAGGACTCCCTATCACCCAAGATATGATTAATAAGTAAGAGCTGTTTAAACCTTCAGGCTTTATTCTCTCATGTATATTATTAGCCTGTGTGTTTCCAGACCACAGTCAGATAGATGATGAATCTCTGCTTAAAAGCCCCGTTGGCTCGAGCTGGACTCCATCAGCAGCCGTTCGACCTGTTGAGTTTGTTAGAAGAAGTGAGAGTGTTTAGTCTCATAAATTGTTGATTTCATTTAATTTAATGTTACTCTTTTTCTTTGTTATTTTCAAATGCAACTTTTGAGAGAATTTTAACGTTAAGTCACAAGATTTTAATGCACGTTATATTTGTAATTGTCATTGATCTTAGAAGTAAAAGTGTGAAAATACTTTGTTCAAGACCAAATGACCAAATTCAATATTTGTTTGCTAGAATTTTGATTCAGATTTTAATACCACATCCAGAAAAGCTGATTAGGCAGCTGTGAAACTTCCCAAAAGAAACACAGTCACTTTTGGTTCTCACGTTTAAAGTAGTTGTAAAAAAACACACACACACACACACACACACACACACACACACACACACACACACCACTATCTCTGCCTTTAAATTAGAGAGCAGACACACACCCACCTGCAGAATAAAGAGACGCACACACCCCGCTCTCAAACACACACCTGTTCACGTGCATTAACAACACATGGGTCGACAGAGTCTCCTGTTTCTGTCCCTCTCTCAGCGACACTCACCTGCACCAGGTAGCAGCATCGTTACTGAGTGAGGTCATTGGAGCCTGAGGGGAAATTCCCTCTCCTCATCTCTTTCATCTCGGTTCTTGTTTTTTTCCAAATATGACACATTCCTCAGAGTTTGACCTTTCACCTCAACCTTTGACACAGCCTGACTCCTCGCCCTCCACGCGTATCCACCGTCCCCTCCACTGCTCCAACAACTTCGCTCAACCCTCCAAAGTCAAACTTAGACCACAGCCAGATTTATTCATTAAATGTAAATAAATCTCTTCACCTATTGTTGCTAGATCTGTCGAGCTTTTCATTCTCAAACATGATGCAGTTTACAACAATGACACTGGCAGATTTACATGAAATTAGTAGAAACAATGGGTCCTTTATTCAAACATAGACAAAAGCAGGCTTCTCATTTCAAGATGCACGAGTTGGTTGAATGAATGTTTCTAGTTGATTTGCTTTGAAATGAGAACCATGATGCATGTGGAAGACGTGGAAATAAATTAACAGCATTGTTATTGAGCCCAAGTATGATAAAGACTGGTGTTTCATTCTAACATAGATTAGAATAATGCTTTATTGTTCATAGCTTCACTTTTAATGTCACAAGGGAAAAGGCTTCCAGGATGAGGACTGATCAATGCGTTTGTCTCAGGGAGACTCGGATAATGAGTTTGGCTCAGGTTGCAGAAGCGTAAACTTCCCCACATCCAATAAAGAGCAGGACAGACATGGTTACAAAAACAATTTAGATGGTGAGATTAAGATTTAATTCGTCTTTACACCTGGATTTGATGCTTTGATGTTCGCTGTCTCATCGCCCAGGATAAATGTCTGTTAGGGCCTGTTCCTGCTTTGAAACTGGATTAATGTTTAACCAGACCTTCAGCTGCAGAAACACACCAGAGTTTCTCACAGGACTCGTTCTTGTCAGGGAATAAAAATAGACATCAGAGGAGACTAAAACCTTTCCACCAAACTAGATATGTTTAGATGCTGAAGCAAAGGACGGTCAAGAGATGTGTTAGGCCAAAAAAGGAATTTATTTAACAATCCTGCAGGGACTCAGAGGTTTTCCATCTCTGACAGTCGGAGTTGCTTGTTTTGTTTTGGACTTGTCACCAACTAAATTGCTACTTTTCACATAAATAATTTCCTGCACCATCCAAAAAAAAAAAAAAAAGCGTCGCACTGGTTGTTTTTGAGGAAGAACCTTCAAAATCTGTGTGAGAATATCTAAAAATAAATCGGCAGCGACAATTTGCTCTTGGCTCCGTGCAGGAAACTTGAGGACCTGCCCCGGCTTTGGAATGTATGTAATGTATAACTACGACTGCAGAGCTGCCGATCATCCATCTCACCAAACCACCAGACCACATTCCTCTGCCACAACCACTCTGCCTGCCGACATCCATCCCACTCATTATTATATACTGCAGCTACAACTCGTAATTTAGCATTTATTTCATTCATGCCTTATGAGTCCTACCTCACTTCACTTTCTGTCTTATATTTTTGTTATAGTCGCTGTTCAATAAGTGTCTCCAAAATGTGATTTGAGATTTTACAGAACCAGACCACATAGACCAGAGTGTCACCAGAACGACTTCAACTCATGACAGAGGCTGCTTCTTTTAAAAATATGAGCATCTATAACGTCAAGTCAAGTTTGTGATAATCATAATTTGGGTGCAACATCTTAGCAGATATAAGAGAACATTGAGGTGTCGAGGTTCTTCTAATTTTATGTTTTCATTTCTTTGTATTTGTCTTTTTGTTGTTGTCTTCTGTTCTTAAATATCTCATCATTAATATGTTGCTGGATAGCGTCCAAATAAACTGGTAATCATGATCAGTTTGTTGTACGAATGTTCTGAGGATGAACTCGATTGTCGGGTTGCCGATTATTTTGGTTTTATCTGCAGAGGCTCTGAGATGATGCATTTATTTACATCATTAACATTAAAGTTTCATGACAGTGCATCTCTGCAAGATTACTACATTTTTGTCGGAAGGCCAAATTTTTCAGACGTGTAATTCTTTAATTTATCTGGAAATTTGTGTGCTGCAGTCGTCCATTACAAATTTGGTGCTATTTTTCAAATTAAACACGACGTACTGGAGAAAATGTTTTCTGATGGACGACCACCAAAGTATAGAATACCATATGCACCATATTTTGGTGCCATGGGAAACTTTTAATCTTTTAATCTTCCTCTTGCCCACGTTGTGCCTCATGTGAGCAGCCACAGAGGTACAGTATCGTGTCAGCATGTTAGTCAGGAGCCGCCTGCACTGGAATGTCAGTAATGTTTAACCAGACTGGCTCCAGGCCAAAGTGACTGGACAGCAGATTAACACCAGTCACCACACACACACACACACACACAGCTCTGTGTGTTAGTGTGTGTGTTTGTCCTGGGTCGGCCCGGTCTCGTGAAGAAACCGGGCTTCTTCTGAATATCGAGTCTGTGAGAGTGAAATACCATGTGTGTGAGAAACCGCATCAGGGCCGAGTTCACACGCTCCTGCCCGGTCACCTCTACGAGTCCTGCTGGACAGAGTGTGTGTTCCTGTAGTTAAAGTACTGAGACCACACTGAGAAGAGACTCAAGTGAAACACCTTATATAGTATTATTAGATTGTTATTCTCACGCACTAATGTAAAAGCAGGATTTTACTGTTGTAGTTGGTTGAGGTGAAGATCTATGCTGCAAACTGAACCAAATAACTGATTGTGAATCGTGTCCTCAGTGGTGTTTTAATGACTTTACTCCATTTTCGTTGTGTTTCACTGATGTTTGCATTAATATGTTATAAGCTTGAGAGCCTAAATTCTGTAATATGTAAATCTCTCAAGTAATGTTTGCAGTTTCTTTTGGTTTAATGACTTAATGAAGGTTAAAAGAACACAAATAATTTCTGATTTGGTTAAAATGCAAAAAGCACCAGTGAATGTGTTCACCTAAAGATTTCTATGTGTGTATCTCTGTATCACACTGGACAGTTTAGGGACAGTGTGGTGGCATGCCTGCTTATCTGCTTACTGTGTGTGTGTTTTGGATGGATCTCTTCAGTATTTTAAAGACAAGATGGTGGTTTGGCTGCCCCAGATGTGCCATATTTATTTTTGGTCCCTTTTCTAACCCCACTGGCTTTAAATTAGAGCCTGTCTATCTAAAAATCTCCGAGCTTGTGCAGTTGGTCCCAGCGCTGCTGTGTGTGTGTGTGTGTGTGTGTGTGTGTGTGTATGGGTTAGGGCTGATTTGGTGCAGATGTACCATAGATTTCACCCTGCAGCTGAACCTGCTTTGCTGATGTTTTCTGGCCTTTATTTACAGCTGGGTGGGCTATTATACGAACATATGATGCTAAACATCCTCAACCCTGCATGTAGGAGGAAATAAGGTCCTGGAAGTAGCTGGAAACAGAAGGTACTTACTTACACTTTTAATTGTCTCTGTGCTCAGTAATAGCTTTCAGTTGTTGGCCCATGAAGGGGCGATATGAGAGACCACCCGCTGAAAACATGAGTGGAACTGTGATCCGTTTTACAACCACATAAACTCAGCAGTTAGCCCGGCCGCTGCTTTGCTGAACGGACTGTATTTTAGGGTTTCAGCATGTTTTTTATTTCCTGTGCATGATGAATGACGACAGCGTACGAGCCCTATAGGTGCATTTCTGGAGCCATGTTAGAAGAGAAAAAGGCCAAGTCAGTGCTGGTTTTGTTGACGATAACTTGAGTAAAAACATAACTAAAAAATCAAAAAATGACAGCGAGCAGGCTACAAAGCATGAAATCAATGAAATGCTTGCGACATTTCAGTTCCTTATTTTTCACTTTAATCAGACTGTGGTGAAGTCAATAGACTGATTTCACATACTGATACTGGCCTTTTTCGAATTTAGCCGTATAGTTTCATAATGAGAGTCTACAGCCATGTTAGCTGTTTCAGGTATTTGATCATAAAACAAAGTACAATGGCACTCGATCAAAATCCAATAGTTGTTTCACTAAAAACCAAAAATGTGGACATGATGATTGTGCTAGAGTAAAGTTGAGGAATCACAAAATTCATTAGGATTTATCCTCTGTGCACCATGAATGTCTTTCCAACTCTGAAGTTAATCTCCCTAATAGTTGTTCAAATATTTCAGACCGGACCAAAGTGATTACCATACATTTGCACAAAACTTTAAATATATATTATATTTGCATAAACAATGAAAAAAAAGCTCACATTGGTTGAACACATTAATACATTTTTGTCTTGCCACAAAAGGCCAATCTTCTCTTTCTGTAAATGGCACAAACTGCATCTCTGCACCAAAACCAAACCTTATGGTAAAACCACACCACATGGAGACTTCTCATTTAGGTTTGGCTGATTTTCTCCTAAGCCTCCCACTGTCCAGACCAAACATTTGCATGACCCCAAAAAACATCCCAGATGAAGAGATTTAAGGGATTTGTAGTTATTAATACAGATTATATCATAACAATATTGTTTTAACTCTGTCATCTGCTGGTCTCTATCTCGGTACTTGTGTCTTATGGAGCATTATGCAGAGGAAAATGGGACTGATGGTGAAATAGACTTAAAAGCTGTCTCCTGTCAGCACAAGCTTCATCTTGCCTGAGGCCTCTTTGCATTTGTCGGCACTGGATACTAAACACACTGACCATTAGCAAACACCTTGGGGGCTCCAGTTAATTTAATCACATTCATAAAGTAAAGCTAAAGGTCATTAACCTTTTTCTAGCTGGGCCTGCAGGTAAAGACTGTTAAAGAATCCTTGTATGCATTGAAAATGTCTCATGCAAGTTATTGGCACAAAGTTTGCTAATCAATTCAAAAAAGATGCATGCAATCAAATGTTACCTTCCACCAGCACAGAGACACACACCCACCACCAGCTTTAAGACCTTCTGGAAACCTTAAAATGACTTTAAAGGCAGCTGTACACGAGTCCTGTTCCACCCAGTTAGAAGGGCGCACACTGGTCTTTGCAATTAAACACACACGCAGAAAATGCGTCAGTCCAGCAGCAGCAGCTATTAAATGTGTTTGGTGTCTGTATTTTTAGTTTACTTGATGCAGGAGCAGGAAAAGCATGTTGCAGAGGAAAAAACTCAGAAAGCTAGCGTTAGTTTGTTGCCTGTTGATCGAGGTAAGACATTATATTTTACTCATCTGTGTGTGTTTCAGGGTATTAATTAGGCCAGTTCTGTATCTGACCTTTGACCTTTTATTGTAGGAATGTGGGTAATTTCATTGCTGGAGAGTTGCTCAAACTTTGCTTTTAATTTACTGAGGTTTGACTCCATGGCTCCACTGGTGAGGAGAAAGAAACCTGTGATATGTGGATAAGTCTGGTATTGTTATGTCCTTCAAAGTTTAAAAAGTTCTGTTTTGAAGCAAAGTACTTTTTAAGAATAACAACAATCGACCAAACCTTCCCAACTCAATGTCCACTGTCACTTTGGACCTTGGAGCTATCAGTCATATCACACAGTCTCAGCTGTAATGAAGATGGATTTATTGATGCCAGCAATCAAAGACTGATCTCAATCCATTTCCATGATAACGGAGCAAACTGTCTGCTGACTAAGCCTGTGATTTCACTGTAGAAAAGGTTTGTGTTGGGATTGTTTTGAACTCCTATTTCCAAGTTAAAGAATAGAACTTTAATACTTTTCATGTTTTCATTTGTTGCTGTGTGTTTTTCTGCTGTTTATGAGAGAAAACAAAAGAAGGCAGCACATAATGAAGGAACCCGTATTTACGGGCTGGAAAGTGGCCCAGTTTGTATTTTACTACTCAGTAGGTAACAGTGCAATATGTTGGGAGTAGAAGTCCTTTGCTCTGCTGAAAGTTTTAGAGTCTTAGCTGTTATCTAAATTGCATAATAAAAATATTAGATCAGTGGCATAAAAACAGCTAAAAAACATTTAAAGTGGAAACACACAACTTTTCAACTTTTCAACAGCCAGACAGAATCATGTTCACTGAAGAGGTGAAGTGAGATTGTCAATATTTAATGGACTAATAACATAGTTTAAACATTGCTTCTCACAAACAGGAACTCCAGCAGAGAAAAAGTATTGATTTATTTATTCATTTAGTCTGTAATGGGGACATGATTGATAGAAATTCTTCAGTATGTTTTGAGAAATGCCAACTGGGCTGGTATCATGTTATTTTATGTTTTCTGTCTGTTGATTTTCATATTAATAATATAATGCTTCATAATATTGATTAAGTATGCACCTCATTTGTGCCATAAATCAATACCTGGTGACAGAATTGCACAGTGAACCAATCTAAATGCAGATAGATGCCATTATATTGTGCAATAAACATTACTTCACAATGATGAGTTATAACAAACAATGGCAAAGAAAGCACACACAAAATTTAAGCATATATATTGTAAAAACATACAAAATAAAAGAATGATTAAGAGCAAAATAAATATATATATAAATATAGTAGATTAAAATAAAAGGTAAGAAGATGCAACATAAACCATGTTCTTCACTTAAACCATCCATCAAAGCGCTGATTGGCTGTCGACTTGTAACAGGCGTGGTTTCACGTGCTGTCATGCAGGTGATTGGTTGGTCCACGTAGGGGGCGGGGTCCTACTGTAGTTCGACTGTCACACAGAGAAGTTGAATCATTCAACAGTTTAACGGAACAGACGTGAAACTGGACTTTTACATGGGATTTTCTCCGTTTTCTCTCTCGAAACTGGCGAGTTTTAAAAAGCTGTTGAACCTCCTTTTATTTAAAGTCAAGTCTTCTTCAAAAAACGGGAAGCTTTAAATGAGTTTTGGTGGCGTAAAACGAGTGTTTGAAGGCAGAAGAAGCGGATTTTAAAGAGGAACTCGCCGGCTAATGTGAGCCCAAACAGACGTGCTAGCTTGTTTCTGGAGCTAATTTCAAGCTAATTTCTGTCAGTTTTGTGGGTTTTAATGAGGCCGAATTTGAGTCGAGAGGTTTTCCCCGCAAATGACGTGGAATAGCACGATGAGCAGCGGCTACAGCAGCTTGGAGGAGGACTCCGAAGAGTACTTTTTCACGGCCAGGACCTCTTTCTTCAAAAAGCCATCAGGAAAAGTCACAGAGAGCAAGGTAAAAACATGAATTACAGGCACTTTATGTCAAGATAAACTTCCTGTAAGCTGTGTCTGTTTTGTAGATACACATGTGCACCTTTAAAAGCCCTGGGTGTCTCATTCAAAAGTAGGCGTCTCTCAGAACTTCATTTAAAAATCTGTCAAATCAATATTCAATATCTTACTAACAAAAGCACATGTGATAACAGAATGAACTGAGCCTCGTTTCTAATTCTTTAATAATCAAACTTGAATTCGGCTTATATCATGAATTTCCTAAATGCCGAATTTTACAGAAGACCCTAAAGATGTGTTAAAGTTGTATATTCTACATTTTAACATTTTCTTGCACACGAGCTACACAATTTTAAATAGAATTGCTGAACAAGTTTTGCAGGAAGTTATAGGAATATTTGCATGACAACGACCAGTCTGTGCTTTAATCCTCTTTTGACAGTTTTGACAGGTTTAGCCTACATTTGCATTTGCAAGTGCAGAGATATCAGTTATGGAGAGAAAGAGACATTCAAAATTTAAAGCTTTTTAAGTCATTTGCATGTTAAGGGATCCTAAATGTATTGTAATCAGCAACAAAAATACAGAGGAGGAAAGACACTGATCAGCAGTCCAGTGGTTTTTGCCCCCAGGGACTCATATGAGCCCATCACACCCCCAACCCCGTGACCCATTTTGGCCACAACCCAGATTTTAAACAACCCTAAATACAACTATGCACTCCAGCCTAGATTATTGAAGTCTTTCCTTGCCAGCAGCAGACTGAGAGAATCAGGTCTAGACTGAGCGTTTAGAGTTAAAACCAAAGACATTCAGCTTTATCATGTCTGGAACTCCCAAAAAATAGGTCACTCTTCAGGTCCTTGACTAAATACTGGGGCTGCTTCAGCCTTAAAGTGGCTCCCACTCACACTGATCCACTTGTACACACACTCACAAACACGCTCACAGTATCGCAGACAGTCTTGCAAACACAGCTGGTTTGTTCCACGCTTTCAAAGCTCAGCACGCTGCAACAGAATTGAGCTATTCTTCTTCTTCTCTGCCCACTTAATGTATGTGTGTGACAGGGGTTTCTTGCAGATTCTGCAGCAATGCGTGACCCTTCGCTTTTCCATAACAGACCCTCGACACAGGTCCTCATTCCTTGTGGCAGTGTGTGTTTGTGTGATGCACAAAGTGGCCCATACAGTGCTGCAAGAGAGGTTGTGACCTGCGGTGACTTAAACTGTGGACCTGAAATGGGGCCCTGGCTGCTGTGTGGTGGTTTCCCACATGCCAACTGTAATTACAACGAGAGACGGGACGTGTCCTTTGGGAAAAATGTGGGGGACTGCTCTATGAAATTACTGGTTCTGTATCGGAAAAATACAAGATTATTATGACAGCCAATGTGTATTTATGTACCACTGAGTTGTACTTTAATGGATTACCTAAAGTACTGGAGGTGACGCTAGGAAATTTTGGGAATGTGTAGGGAATGTGGTAACTGTAGTAAAGCTGGCAGTATAGTCTGCATAAAATTGGTGACTAGTGTTCATCCAAAGTGGAAGGAGACATAGTTAGCTAATAGGAGGCAATACCATGTTGTGTTTAAGTGATGATTGATCATTTTTGAGGCCTCTTAAATTCGGTTGTTAAAGAGTTGTGATCCAGATTACTGGTTTATTTTTACAGTTTTTACAGCTGCAAAATAAACTCGTCAACACTCTCTGGTGAACAAAATATGGTTTGTATACCCCTTCAGATAATCTGTGACAAACTAGAATTGGCCAGCAGCCAATTCCATGTTTTGTCAGGATCCAATCGAAGTTTAATTACAGACAAGTTATTTTTGAACACATGTGCTCATTTCTTTCTTTCTTTTTTTAAAAAATGGAAAGCTAAATAGTCCCAGTAAGTTGTGACAATAGCAGTGTTTCCCATTGTGTTCTGCAGAATTTATTTGGCCATAGAAATGTCATTTAAAGTGCAAATTGCCTGAAAATAATGGTGCATTCATGTTTGTTTTTATAAACTAGTAAAAACGGAAGTTAGTTGTTGAATGCAGTGCTGTCTCCACCCACCTGGACTGACTACTGGAAATAAACTCTCAAACAGTGGGATATACTGACTAGTAGTACTCACTCTAACAGTAACTGCAAATGTCACTTTGGACCTTAATTACAGTGGCTCCTAGGAGAGAGGAGACATTTCTCATTAAGGTACCAGGCTGTGGTCTCTATGAGAAAGTGCAGTTTAATGAGTTTGAGTGTAAACAGAGAGACGGAGGACAAACAGAGAGAAACAAAGACTGATGGCTGATAAACTGATTCTGGATGGTCAAACAGGGAAATGAGATGTAACAGTCTGGTCAGAGGAGGATTTAGCTCTATATCCCACACACACACACTCACACACACACACACACACACACACACACCCGGACATTCTTGCCTCCACTCGCCCACTCATCCACCTTTTCAATGTGTGAATGGTGTTTCTGTTGGGAAATGTCACGCTGACCAGTGGGTCTGTCTGTCTCATGAAAACATGCTTGGTGGTAATCCCACCCAACCCCCGGACACACACACACACACACACACACACACACACACACACACACACACACTGGACACACAAAGCAGCTCATCTTCATTTCAGATCATCCTTGCAGACTATAGGCCTTATACTGTGGCGTATTCATCATCTTTCCAATGTGCTGTTTTGAGCTCAACTTTGCTGCAGAGACACTTCCTCTGACACTGAATTAGTCTTATTTCTAAGGCTCTTCATATCTAACATGAATGAAATTACTTAACATGTTTTCCATGCACTGGGACAGAGGTAGAGAATACACACTTCACAGGTCACCAATATTACTTTGGGGCTAATATGGAGTATTATGTTAATTACATTCTCAGGAGAGAGGCAGCTCCAACTAGATGGGTCATGTTGCAAAGTGGGTTGATCTATTTTTACCAAAACGTATTCATGTATTGACCCCTCATGGGGTCATGGGGTAACACAGCAGTGTGTTTTGGTTGTGTACAGCTGTGGTTTTCTGTACGTCACACATTAGCATGTTGCAGAACATTTAATGTAGTTTGCTCTCACAGTGCTTGTGTTGTGCCTGTGTAATGGATGGACGTCAGCAGGTCAGCAGTTGGTTCTTCACTTACAAATGTCAGCTGACCATGAATAAGTTAATATGTAGTAGTGTAGAGTATCAGGAGATGTCCTGAAGTGGAACTGGCTCCAAAACCAGGGATTCATTAAGAAACATGGCTTTTAGTTTTGACTGTCTCCACTGTTTCTGCATGCGTCAGTATACCTGCATATTACTCACAATAAAAAATGCTCTAAATGTGGCTAAGCTTTGTAAAAGACAGATGTGGTGCAGCAAAATGAAATCACTGTGCAAAAATAGTTTGGTGCAGGGAGGAAGTTTGTTTATCAAGGATTTCCTGCAGCGTGGTGTAAGAATGGTGTGTTTTCATGTCCCAAGTTGTGGTCAATCAAGTAATTGTCGTGTGTCCAACACAAGATTAAAACACTAAACATTCAATGGCATAGAAAAAGAGAGAATATTTGTTTTCTTTATTTAACTTTTTTTACCAAAAGGAAACCTGAAACACCTCCTTGTTACTGTTTTGGCAGGCTAAACCTTTGAAAATTAAGTTGTTTTCCACATCCCACAAACAGTATTTTAGTTTCTTTTCTTACTCAAATATAGGGCTTAGTATCAAACCACAATATTTTCTAGATACCAACTAAAATGTTTATTGAAAGACTCTTGAAATGTGTGTCAAATACATAATGTTGGCGTCAAATGCATGGTCATATTCCCACTTTTGTTTACAGATTCTTTCATGAGAAACAGTACCCAGATCTTATAATCACAGTCTGTTCAATATACCAGTTACAACATTCAGATTGAGTATCATAAAGCATTAACTCCATCATAACCTCCTTCCATAAACAGTGCATCAGTCATACTGCTTCAAATGCTGAATTCCCAGCCTTTAAATCAGCTTGTGATATCAGCAGCAGTGTTGCATGACAGCATTAATGTTGACCGATCAGCGCTGTGTCACAGAATCATAAGTGTGTGTCAATCTGGAAAAGGAAGTGGTATTTCCTTACAAATCATACAGTGAACACAATGCTGACAAAAGCTGTCCTGTTCCAGAGATCCGTCGACAAACAGTGAAAGAAATGAAGTGCAGGCTGTGTTTGCCTTCAAAATGATGTGAAGCAAAATGACCTCATCGTGTTCAGTAATAATGGGAGGTTGTTTGTTGTTCCTGCCCCGCTGCTGACCGCTCTCTCCCAGAGTTAATAGATTTATGGTGCAATATTTTTACCTGAGCACGCCCTGCAGCCTTCTACAGGTGTGTTTCCATCATTTAGTTTTAGTTTGTTTTTAGACGTGTTGACAGCCATTTCATACATCCAGTCTGACCTGTGCTTCTCGATAAGTGTTCTTTTCATGGGAATTTCTTTGGAAAGCACACACTGAAGTGAGGTCATTCTTCACTGTTGAGCTAAGATTTCAACTTCCTTATCTGCTGCCAAAAGTACCTTTATGCTTTTTATCTGCAAGGGCAACTGATAGACAGACTGGCGGCCATAGTGGTGGACAGATACAGATCTTATCTCTATCTCTTTTTCTCTCACACTCATTAAACAACTGTATGGCATCACCAACCAGCTTATTGTTTAAAGCCCCTAAACATGGTTGCAAATGATAAGAATTTCTCTTTGGCATTGAATATTCAATAAGTAACAATCACAAAGGCAGTGTGGAGGGACAACATTGGTTTACAACATTGGCTTTGTTAAATCTGATGTTGTCTTTCCTGTCCTCTTGGACACGTGAATCCAAATTGTCCTTTCTCACATTCTCTAGATTTCCTTCCTCTGTCTGTCCAACCTCACCCCCTGTTCTCGCCTCGTCGCCCCTTTCTCTCTTCCCTTCATCCTGGTTCGTCCTCCATTGTGTGTCACTTCCTGGCTGTTCTCAGCTCTCTATCCTGTTCTCTCAACACCAACAAAACCACCCACGTCTTGTTGTTTACTAACCACGGCCATATTGACTCCATTATACCTTGCTGCATTCAGTCTTTTTTTGTCCAACATCTCCTTATAGGCTTCTGTGAATCAAGCTTGGCTTTGGATGAGGATAATACAGAGATAATACAGTTTTTATTGGTCCAGTAAAAACATTTTTTCAGCTTTCACAAAATGAAAGCACAATTGTAATATAGATCATTTTCAGTTTTGATGTAATTAATTACTGTACTTTGATCCAGTGTTTTCCAGGAAATTGCTCAGCAGAGGTGATAAACCATTAAGATCCTGACACATCTTGAATCATGATGACTTATTTAGTAAACGACAACCATGAGTCACATGTACTAAATGCAGTATAATAATGTTGTGGGAAGTAGCATAAAACTTACCTATAAAACAGGAAACTTTAGAATCTACACCAGTGCTTCCCAGAGTGTTTTTGCTCTTAACCATTAAGCCGCTACAAAAAATGTTGTATTGTTGTTGTTTGATCCATGAGACTGCATCCCACCACGAAGACACGAACCTCCTTACCTTCTCCTTATTAACCTCTTTATCTTGGCAGCAGCCTGACATTGCATCTATAAGCCTGCAAGTTCAAGTTTGAGTCTGAGTTGATCTGTCCTTGGCCGTCTTTGAACCTTTCTAAAGACTATTAGGCCACATCCACTGATGCAGATTAAACTCATGATCCACTAAGTGTTGTACCTTTCTCAAAAGCTGTAAATTAAGTCTCAGATCTAGCCGTGTTTTCAGGGATGCACCTAACTTTTTCGGTCAAGTTCTCAGTTGCGATGGAGATTGTGTTTGGTGCTAATCCCATACGTCCTCACTATCCTCCGCTTCAGCTTCCTTGGTAGGTGATGAAGATGCACCTCTCAGTCTTTAGTTGAGCCTCTTAACAGCTGGCTTTGGGTCAAATGTCTCTGGTCATCTTTGTCAGGTGAACGTGTATCAGGACGGAGTAGGTGACAGACAAGATCTATACTTGGTTTTTATTATGTTGAGATGTGAGATTCCCCTCTCACATGCTGCACAGCTCAACGGCAGTGGAAGAGATGATTTAACCACCTTGTTGATGTTGGAGTCACGATCTGGATTGCTCCTATTTACTATTTGGATCAAGTCATATGTGGAGAACCCCTGCATGTTTTCATTCAATAAGTCTCACCCAGTCCATCTGTTTATTAACAACAATGAGAACAAAAGAGGATTTCACAAGAAACCATCTTTAGTCTGTAATTACAGCTTCCTCAGTTGCCACAGCAAGAGGCCACAGGTATCAGGCATCATATGAGTGACTGTGTGTGTGTTTGTGTGTCTCATGTGAATCACAGTTGTGTTTAAAAGTTTTTTCAGTCAACCTTTTCAGTGTTTAGACTCACAACACTGCCATGCCAACCATAAACACAGGAGTTGGTGTTGGAGATCTCTGTCTCTTTCATGTTTGTATGTGGTGTCCATGAGGGCCTTGGCGATTGGACTACGTGAAACCTGATCAGCCAGTTGCTGAAAGCTGCTACTCGGCTGAAAAATGTGTTTAGGTTTTGGAATTTTATTAAAACAGAACATTAAATTCATCCAGTGTTATTTTAGAAAACAAAAACGCTGCGTATGGAAACATGCTCAGCAACAGTGGTCCGAGCTTTGCCTCAACCCACCTAGATGAGTGTCAGCAGTCTGACTTTCATTTTCATTTTTGGTTTCACTCGATGGTTTAAATGCTGCTTCAGAGGTTTTAATACTCTGATTTTCTGTACCACAACAATTGGAGGTAGACATTTTTTGTCTTTAGTTGTAATGAAATTTGCTTCAATCCAGTACTTTGGTTTTTGAACAAATACCTGCAGAACCAATAACATTCCCTTCAGCCATAGCTTTGCTTTGTTTTTAGCAAATGTTAGCGTGCTAACAAATGACACTAAGATGGTGAACATGATAATTTGTATAACTGATTTCCATCAGCTTGTTAGCCTCATAGAGCTGCTACTATACTGTTGTCTCTTAAGCCTTGATCGTACTCCAGGATGGATGAGGACTCACATGTTGACAGTGGACACACGTGCGCTTCTATATATACCACAATCTGCATGTGGACATCTGCACTCACAGCCTCGCACACATGGAAACTGTGAACTGGCCTTTAGTCAGTCAGGCACAAATTTATGTTTCTGTAGTTATTTTCATTGGAGAGAAATCCTTCCAGTATGGTGTTGTATGATATCATTGATCACTCAGCAATAGTGATGTCAAAAACCTCTGACAACCCATCCGACTTTCATTATAAGTTTTAGGGTCCCTTGATGGTGTAATAGCTGCTTCAGAAGCTTTTACACACTGACAGAAATCAAATTTACAAGGACCTCTTTCATATTTTACTGTATTTGATTACTCTACAGTAGATACCAAATGTAATTATCCACAGCTTCATCTAAAATAACTCAAAAGTAAAAAAAAATGGTGTCAAATTAAAATATTAAGTTTACTTCATTACTTTGCACATATGACTTCAGTCAGTCTTAACGTAGCAGCCAGCACAGTTACATGTCTGTGTGTCAGTGTGTGTGTGTTAGGAGACCTACTGCAGCTTTTTGTTTTTCGTACAGTCTCTGTTGACCGTCTGCAGGTTACGTAAAGCTTTTTATGAGACTCCCCTCTCCTCCGCTCCGCTTTTCCAAAGGAAACATAAGTGGAATTGTTCTTAACTGTGCAGCCCTCGATATCTCTTCAAACAGAACCAGAGTGCTTTTATGCCTGGAAACACACATGCACACACACACACCTCCACCGCAGCAGTGGGCTGGGTTGTATAATAAGATAAATCTGCCTTTGAGAGGACCACCTGCGTCATGGAGAATATGAGGTGTTTGTTAGGGCTGCGTGTGTGTTTGATAGAAACGGGAAAGACTGAGAGAGGATGGATTCAAGATACAGTTTATTGACCTATATTAGCCTTGCAATAAAAATATCGTCCCAATATTTGTCTTCGACCTTTGATATGATGCCGATGATGTGATTTGGAGGTAGAATTGATCAATAGTTCAATCAATAGATCAATGGTTGGTGATTTATGATGAGGCCTGATTTTGTAATCATTTTCTTGCATGTAGGAACATTTTGTTACGTCTTTTTCTCATCTTCCTCTTGTTCTTCTCCGTCTCTAGTTTTAGTTTTAAAAGCTTAGAAATTAACTTTTAACCTCAAGGTCATGATAATTCACTGCTGAAACAATTGGCCGATTAAGTAGTAAATTAATCAAGAACATTTTTCTAACAGTTATTTATCAAACACAAATGCCAAACATCCATTTCTGTCAGCTTCTCAAATGTGAAGCTTTTCTGTTTAATGTCATTGTAAAGGAAATATCTTTGGGTTTGTGACTGTCAGCAATTTGAAGACGTCACCTTGTGCTACGTAAACTCCTGGTGGGTGTGACATTTTATAGACTAAACCGTGCAGCCAGACAGATTAATCAACAGTAAAAATAACTATTAATTTCAACACTCCTATGATTGTCTATATTTATCCAGTCCGACTCGTGTGCCCAGTCTTGGCTAATGAAGCTTGTTGACAGTGATGAATCACACAACCAGCTGCTTTAAACAGACTCTACTGTACAGCTCTGGTCCAAAGTCTCTGAACAGGTGGTCAAGTGGTTTCCATCTCCTGCACCCACTTCATTTTACCTCTCTCAGAAACTGACCACCTGTAGCATCATGTTACAAGGTCAGAAGGCACCAGGAAAAAGGCACTGAAGAACTGTTTTTACTTTTTCACCAGCAATAGTAGACATTCCTGAAGTTCATCATCAAGACCATTAGAAATATATTGTCTTTATCCTCTTGGATATTTTCACAGCCTCCAAATGCAGAATATGTTGTAACTGCTGCAGATAAAATCGTGAACTGGTGTCTGAGTGCATCTCCAGATCTAAATCCCAAAATGTGTGACACACATGTAACATGAGGCAAAAGCAACACCACACAATTTTCTTTTTTTTTTTTTTTTAGATGAAAGGCTACAGAAAAAATATTTACCCCACAGAACACACTATGCTTCTTGTGAATAATTTTGTTCTAATTTAGTGAAAGCAGTGAATCAAAACAGCGCTCTGTCATCCTCTTAAAGTTTAGAAGTTTGAATTGGTTTTGCTCCTGAAAATGTGTCATTATTTGAGTCTGCTCACAGGAAAGCGTGTGTGTCTTTCAGCCCTGCCTTCTCTGTTTATATGATCAGTAATGAAGCGTGTGTTGGTTGGTCTCTGCTGTTGCCCCCATGCTCTCTGTAAGCTATTCTGTCACATACCAGCCTGCAGTTAGAGGCTCATCTGGGAGCAGTTTAGACCGGCTGTGATCTCCGGGCCGCCATTATCACCAAACCACAGCGCACATTGAGGCGGTTTTGTGCTCTCTTTGATGTGCAAAGGAGAAAGTGAGTGTCAAATGATGATAAATGAGAAGCCAGGGTCACTGAAAGTGTGTGTTGATGCGTTGAAGACCACCTGCTCGCAACATTTTTGGTGCTTTTCATTTTTACGGAGGGACGTTTCTGTGTGAGAGACTTTGGAAAAACTGAAGGTTAAGGTGTGAATGTAATGTGTGAGCAATGCTTTCTCTGTATGAGCAACATTTCCTCCTTCATTCAACATGGTATTAATTAGAGGTAGACCTATAAAGTGGCCTCACAATATCGGCTGATATTACGTCATTGCAGATATGTTGTATCTGTGTGTATGTCGGCCCAAAAGTAACAAGAAAATGTGGTACAGAAATGTCAAACATGCATCACATGTGAGATATTTCAGAAATATTATCACCATTAACTGTTTATCCATCATGTAGGACTGAGAAGTGTGTCAGCTGTGATATAAAAGAAAGATCAAAAATGTCTTACAGCTGAAATAATTAGTCGCTCAATCGATTCATCAGGAGAAAATTCATCAATTCCGTTAATTCAGTTTAAGCAAAGTGACAAATAT
Organism: Holacanthus passer; assembly: GCA_025331565.1. Classification (NCBI taxonomy): domain Eukaryota; kingdom Metazoa; phylum Chordata; class Actinopteri; family Pomacanthidae; genus Holacanthus; species Holacanthus passer. The sequence continues at coordinate 1,018,525 of JAFREQ010000053.1, forward strand.
TCACTCTAAGGTGAATTTTAACGTGAGATTTTTACAAGTTATATATGTTTATCAATCGTGTGTCTCTTCAGGAGATAATGGACCTTATGTAAGTTTCTTGATTTAACAATATACCAGTTTATCATGTTTTGACAAGAAGAGTTCACCTTAACAAGATACATCTGTTTTGTGAAATAGAAGATGAAGTGGCATCTTGTTAAAACAAGCTGAATAATAACAAGTACAGTGGAATCAGTACTGAGTGTCCTGTGTTCAAAAATAACATGAAACAGTGTTAACGGTGTCTCTTTGCAGTAAATGACACTCCTCTCTCCCCACTCATCACACCGTAACGTGCATAATGTTAGGTTTACACATAATGATGGCATATAGACTGGCGGACTTGCGTGCCAAATAAACCATCATCTTGTGTGTCATTAGTTGTTTCATGTGACACTTAAAATGGAGCAACAATCCAAGGCTGAACCTTCTGTTCTCACACACTGTTTCAACTCTAAAACACTTCAAGGTCTGCGGGCTCTGAGTGTGCTGTCTGATCATTATGTTGATGTGTGTGGTGGTTTTGAACATTTAGATTTGGCTCACGATGGTTGAATATCACTCTGTCAGTCTGTGTTTTGGCTGGCTTCATGTTGGAATATGTGTGTGTGTGTGTGTGTGTGTCTGTGTGGGTATTAAAGGGATTTTCCACTGTAGCTGAGGTGAAGCATTATCTGACTAGAGTGACAGTACAGTCATCATTACACACACACACACACACACACACACACACACACACACTCAGCAGCACATCTCACAGGTATTGTTCCCATTATCAGGCCTCACACAGACACACCTGTCTTTCACATCCTTATTGTGTCCATTGTATTACAGCAACTACAAATAGTACTGCGTTACCACATCATGTAATTTAAGACTCATTTCTACTGTTTCACACGAGCTATGAAAACTCTAAAACACATGGTGTGAAATATAGGATTATTAAAAGCAGCCTGTTGACTTAGTTTATGTAATTTCTTTATTCTTGAAAGGACTACACAGGAATTATTGTGTTGTGATCAAAGGTGTGGAATTGAAATGGCTATCATGAAAAGAGGATTAAACTTTAGCAATCCATCCTTGGAAGTTGTGTTGAAACAGCTAAAATTGAGGATATAGTAAGTTTATAAAGCTCATCACTCACCAGAAATTTGTCAGATAGATAAATGTTTCATAAAAATGTTGTTATTATTATATTTTTACCACTAAAGTTGCCTAAATAAAATGGTTTATATATTATATAAACAACCATTGATTAATTGATTAGTCGATTAAAAAAAATGAATCGTCTTCTTCGCTTCTTAAATGTAAAGATTTGCCGATTGTTGGTTGGACAAAAGAGGCCATTTAAAGATGTTTCTTTTGGTCTCAGGTAGATTGTGATGAGACTTTTTCATTTTTGCATGCATCTGTTTTTGTTGATGTTTCACACAGCGTTTTGGAGTCGGGGTTGTATTCATATGTTTTCAGAGTCCAAAAAAAGCGCTGTAAACATGAGCATGTTTGAGCAGCCTCTCTGTTGGCGTCCTGTGGGAGGCGTGTCAGACAGCGTGACGGTCATTTAGTAATAAAGTTGTCAGATATGACTGATGGCGAGTTTCTCTGTTGCTTCATGTCTGACTCATGGAAGCAGTTGAGGGGTTTGGTCGACAGTGAAGCTTGCTTTCATTATCATTAATTACTGGTGCTTGTTTGCTTTTCTATCTTTGGCTTAATGTCTTTAAATTATATTTAGTTTTCTAGTGGCTTCCTCAAAGTTCAACCACCTCATTAAATAACAGTAACGAGGCTGTTTTTTGACATGAAAGTTGGTGACGTAGGACTTGGTTGAGGATTGGCCGTACTGTTGTAGTTTTGTAACAGTCATTAATCTTGTGAAGTCATTTTTAGTGTCACAAAGTTTTAAGTCTTGAGCCACATTTACAGGCATGTGTGTGCACGTATGTTACATCCTCAATGTCTGATTCTGCTCATTATTTCTGTCTGTACATTTCATCATATGCTTTGTCAATTGTCAATTAGTCAACTAGAATAAAGCAGCAACAATTTTGATTTTCTGAGTTGTCTGTGATAAACTGAATACCTGAATGGCTTTTCAATTGTTGGTCAGACTAAATTGATTTAAATTTTTAACTATCTTGTGACATTTTATCAACCTATCGATTAATTGAGAAAGTAATCAGCAAATGTTTATTTGTTGTAGCCCTAAACAACAACAATCTTTGGATCCAGCCTCTCAAATATGAGGATTTTCTAATTTTCTCTCTTTTATGTTGTTCTATATTAAATACCCATGAATTCTGGACAGTTGCTCAAACAAAACAAGCTATTGTCTGATATTTTTTTTTGACTAAACAACAAAAGATTAATCTGAAAAATAACATTAACATCATTACTTGAATCCCCACATGCCTGCACTGTATTTCCTGGTGTTCAGTTTTCTTTCTGAGGAATGAGACTCAGCAGAGGAAGTCTGGCTTATTGTTGCCTCACTATCCTCAAACACACACATGCTCACCTCTGTTCTTTCAGCGCCCTGCCTCCCTGCAAGGTCAGAAGCAAGTTTCATAATCCGAGCCCACACATGCTTACTCACTACACACACACACACACACACACACACACACACACACACACACCTCCTGGCCTGTTGCTCAATTGTTCTTGTGGTAGCAAAGACATTTTTTCACCTTTAACTGTTTGGATTTAGCAATCTTTGACTTCAGGAACAACTGTAAATCAAACGTGAGCTCAATGTGTTTGTGTGTATATATGGTTGTGTATATATGTGTGTGTGTGTGTGTGTGTGTGTGTGTGTGTGTGGCTAATCAGTGTCTGTACCCCGTGTGTAGCCGCTCTAATGAAAGCCATTTCTCAGTCTAATGAGAACATTTCTCAGCAGGCAGTTAGCAGTGCAGACGGCGGCACCAGTGTGAGCTGATGATCGACGTGGTTGGACGGCATCGGGTTTGTTATATTTATCTCCAGAGCAGCCATGTTAACGACATGACTAGTGGCTGACTTTGAAAAGAGGCACAGAGGGACTGTTGGGTTTTTATTAAACATGATGTTAGAGTTTCATTACAACTAAAGGGTTTACTTCATTTAGTCTCTTCTGCTTCCCTGCTACCATTTTCACATCCTCTTTCTTTACTTCCAGTCAGTCTTGTCTGTCTTTTGCTCCTTCTCCTCTGACTTATTGTTTTTCTCCTCCTTCCTTGTCCTTCTTCATTTCCCAGCCCCTTTCTTCTAATTCTGCAAATCCTCCTCCTACCTCCCTCTTTCGTTCTTTGTGTCTTCTTCCCTTTTCACTCTTCTTCTCCTCCACGTCTTTGTCGCTGTCTCTCGTCTCTGGGTGGTCCCTCCAAACAGACTCCTTGTGGTCTCCTCCCAAAGGGTTGAACCATAACTGTGTGTCCTGTCCTCTGCCGTCCATCTGTCCATGTTGTACTTAGTGAACCACTGTGGAAACATACAGACAGTACTGCACTAGTCCACTTTGGTTCACATCATTGTGTCGAGCCCGGCCTCTTGTCTCTCTGTGGTCCAGCTTTAGTCTGCAGGTTTCACTTCTCTGTCTGCAAAGACAATAGTGTAATTTTCCTTTTTGCTTCTCTTCTGAAGAAAAAGGTGACTTTTTTGATGTCAAAACTAATATGATGAGTAGCAAAAATCAAATAATACCATTTTCTGCAAGGATACCTCTTATTAAACAATTGTGTTGGATCAGTTCCAAATTATTTCCAGTCTAATAAGGTTAATAAGGTTTTTTTATGTACTTCTTTGAATCCAAACTGTGATCTTTTCCGAAACCTAACCAAACTGTGACAATTTCACAAATGGCAGTTTTGTCGTTTAGGTGTGAGGACGTGCTGACTAAAGTGCAAAGAAAATAAACTTGAATCAAGAAAAATAAAATGCACAATAATGTATATAAGATAAGATAAGATATACCTTTATTTGTCCCACAGTGAGGAAATTTATATTATTATTATATAATAAAAACCACTCAGCAGCAACAGGTATCTGTATCAGCCTTGAAGCTCAGGTGTGACTTAATACTGCTTACAAAATCTGTGGTTAGTGAATAGCTTATATAGTCATCTGTACTGCATAACAGAGGTTAACAGAGAAGGAGAAGATCTATAAAAGGCTTCAACGTGTCTGCACTGTGTCTACTGTATGAGCGTCCATTAACTCAGGAATGTCCTCTTAAGACGAAGCGTTGGAGCGAATGTTTCTGTCCATTAGCTGATGTGTTTAGAGGAAAGGTGTGAGCACTTCCACTTGTACTGCACATTTATACGGCGTCCTACGTGCATGTGTGTGTACCCATTAGTGCAGGAATGCCGGGAGGAAAGGTGTGGCCGATCTGCACTTCCCCCCATGGACTCAACAGGAAGTAACATAGAGAGGGAGGGCGTGAGGGTGAGGAGGGTAGAGAAATGGACACAAGATAGTTATGGAGGAAAAAATGAGCTGGAGAAAACAAAGAAAGTTAAAAATGACACCAGAGATTTTATAAAAGGTGCTTATGTTGAAGGACTGTGCAGACAGGCTCTACAGGAACATGAACTGGTTTCCAAATCAGGAACATTTTTGGAGGTTTTAATTTGCAATCACTTTATTTTACAAACCTTAAAATTCCCCAAAAAAGTTGTAGAAAGAAACAATAATTTGACTGTAATTACTGGTAAAATAGAGACCATCATCGTTCAGTTGGTGCATTTCAAATGAATTCCAATTTGATGCTAAGATTAAGATTAGATTCAAGGAAATGTTAAAGAAAATATCAGGAAATAACTGAGCCGTAAATAAAGTGTTACCAAAGACTAAGAAAAAGAACATTGGAGGATCATGTCAAACTGGTAGAGGACCATTATGATAAAACAGTAAAACTTCCTAGTTAATGCTAATTGAAATGACTTTTAGACGTGAGGACGTAAACAAGGGAACAGAAATATAATGTCTTTTAAAATGTAGGTTAGATTCAGTTAGCGCCGTCAAACCACTGTGTTTAGTCTGTGTTGGGCCCCTATAACATACAAACACACAGTCCAGTGCTTCAGGGTCTATTTAGACCAACTAAGCATGTTTCGTCTGCACACACACACACACACACACAGGCAAACACACACACACTCACATGGTGATGTCATCTATTTACTGACAGTGGATGCAGACGACCATGACGGTGCTAAACAAAGGCAGGAATGCTGCAGGTGTGTGTGATAAAAGGTTGAGGAAAGAAAGCCACTTCTGTCTCCGAGTCGGAGATAAAGCCTGATATGATTCTCCTCCTCTCTCTGTTTCTGTCTCTCTGTTTTCCCAGAGCTCTTCTGTTTCTGTCTCATCACTTTTTTTTATTCTCTCTTCTGCTTTTTCCAGTGTTTCCTGGCAGCTCTGGTGCCAAATCAGAGTCAGAGTTCTGCTTTTTTAATGCTCTTCTGCTCCACGAAACAAGTGTAGTACAGAGACATTAAACTTGATTACTCTTTAAATATTGAATCAGATGTTCAGTTTTTATGATTGAGCGATGAGATGAATCCTCTCAAAATAGGATTAACTTATGACAAACAGGAATTTTTGGCTACTTTGAATTGAAGTATCTACCTTTTACATTTCTTCCTCATTGGTATTCAAGGTGCAAATAAAGCAATTTTCTATACTTGACAATACAAGTAGATTATTTTTCTACAGCCGAGAACAGCCGTGTAAGACAGAGGCCTCAGCATCATTGCCAGTCAGCTTTAAAGTTGTGGCTATTAAATTAGGTAATTCTCTGGTTCTAGTGCAACTTTATTGAACTGCCGAGCTGAAAGTTGCACATGAATGAGCCTCGTGATCGGATGTGCATTAATCAGGACAGAACTGTGGAATGAGGCTGTATTAAAACCCAGCTCCTGTCTCTTTTCTCCCCTCTGTCCAGTGTTGATCTTCCAGCTTCAGTGGGAGGATTCGCTGTGTTCTTAAATAGGACCATGACCTCATTGTGTTGTAGCTCCGCTGTGCTCTGCTTCTCTTGTTTGTTTGGATTTGGCCGCTCTCACCCTCCCAGTTCCTTTTAACCCTCTCAGCTTTAACAGCCTGGACTGGACACACTTCAACACACTCACGATGGCTAGAACGATCTTTTTGGGCCTATAGCATCAGTGTGGGTCAGTGTTATCCATCTCTGATATGATGGGGCCACACACACATTATTGATCACACCCACACAGACTCACACAGAAGAGGAAGGATCTTTTATCATATTTCTGTCTTTTTACTTCTTTCCTTTTCTTTAGTTTCCCCGTCTGTCCGGCTGTCTGTCTGTGGATAATAAGATGACAGGTAATCTCCTTACCTGTCACTTCCTGGTAATAAGCTTTGACTCATGTGACCTGGCAGGTTGCTCAAAGTAAGGACTGAATGTCACGATACTCACTTACACAGAAGTTTTAGAAATACACCCTCAGTTTCAGGGTGTGTTTCACTTGTCATCGGTGGAAAGTACTTCCATTTTTTTTTATACTTCTCCTCCACTGTGTTTCAAAGGGAAATATTGTACTTTTTACTGCACTGTTTATTTTATAGCTGTAATTACTGGTTTAGATAATAAACACTCACATGATCAGCTTATAAAGTGCGATTTGTTAAAGATTAAACCGCTCTACTTTGGACACGTTGTCATGTCTTTGATGTCTAAAAGTTGTTGATGCGACTTTTCCCCTCTAAACTTTATCAGATAGTTTCATTTAAATATCTGTTTGAATCCCAAATAGGTCAAAAGTCCAAAGTCCAAAGTTTTAATAGAAATTTGAATATAATAAGTGAGGACTTCTTCCACCACTGGTGAACTCAGTGCATGTGATTGAGCAGACTTGTTGAGGTCCACCGTCCTGTGTGTCCTCCTTTAATCCTGATGAGTCAGTGTCTGTGTCTCTCAGGTTGACAGACATGCAGACAGACAGGTCAGCAAACACTCAGGTGTCAGGAAGTAACTTCAGGTTGCTGTATGCACCAATAGAGGATTTGAATGAGAGAGATTTTTAATAAATGTGTCAGTAGTTGTTTTTTGTTGCTGTTGTTTTTCATTTTCTTTGCCCAAACTGAGGTCCTCAAATTGCTTCTTTTGTCCAATCATCGAAAACCTTCATTTACTATCATAAATGACAAAGAAAAGCAGCAAATCCTCACATTTGAAAAGCTGAAACGATTAATTGATTATCAAAATAGTTCGTTGCAGCTCTGTTTCAGGTGTGAATGATACTGATTGATCTGTAGTTGTCTTCTCTGCAGGTGATCACCTCATTTTAATCTAATCTAAACTTGTGATAGAGGACGTGTTTAAAGTTGCTGATGAACATAATTCCCTCATCTTGCACTCAGACTTTTGTTTCTCTCTCCGAGCTATAAATCAGTGAACACTTTACAATGCTCGAAGCTCTCGGAGCTGCAGTGTGTGTGTTTGTGTGTGTGCAGTGTTTGCACATGCTGTATTGGCACCTTGTCTTTCCCTTGAGCAGTGTGTGTTTTCCATATAAGGGTGTATGCGCCTTCAAAGCCTCCCTGGATTCTGCACTATGTGTATGTGTGTGTGGTTTTTAATAGATGTAGTGGAGAGCTGCACTATGCCCATGTAAGCACACACTACACTGCAGAATTAAACTCACTGTATTGGCACTCTGTGCATATACAGACAGGAGATAGAAAGCGTCAGCACTGACTTCAAGATTTTTGCATCCTTTGCATGTGGGATTGGTTGTTTTAAGGCTTAAAAAGTGGAAAAAGAGGACATAACTTCCACTTCTTTTGTTGATAGACAATAAAATTATTGATTAGCCGGATGACTGCTTTCTCAATCAATCGATTCATTGTTTTACTTATAAACCGGAAATAGTGAAAAACCCTTTTCTTGTTTGAGTCAGTCAAGTCAAAGATAATCAATTTACTGTCATGCATGACAAAAAAGCAGCAAATATTCACATTTCAGAAGTTAAAACCATCGAAAATTTTGACATTTCTTTGAGTCATTTCAATCAATATAATTTCAACATTTAAAGTTGCCACTTTTTTTACTCCTCTGGAAGTCAGGGTGGGGACGGTTGGCTCCGTGTGTGCCACTTTTTCCTGAAAACATTTTAATTGGCTCTGAGGTCAGTGGATATTTGGCTTTTTCATGTGACCTAAATTATAGTTTTATATGTGTTTCCTGCAGCTGTGTGCCATCGTGACATAATAAAAAAAGGACGACTAGCTCGATATAGTTCATTGGACCAGGTCGGCTCATTAACTCACATCCTGTTTTTCACCTGGTGTCACTCATGGCAGCCTCCTTGTCCGTCTTTCCGTCTGGTTTTGAAAGCTCACGTGCAGGTGTTCACGTGTCTGTCTGTCATCTTTATCTAGAACTTTCTCTATCAGCGGACCTCTGTTTCGAACCTCTGGCCTGACCCCACCTTCATTCACTGTTTATACGTAAACACAGCGTCGTCTTTCAGTCCTCTCATACAGTAAAACCTCTTGTTCGGCTGACGTGACAAATGCACGTGTGTTTACATGCTCACACATCACAAGCTGTGTGAATCAGTTCCACACACACGGCCTCCTGTCAGTCAAACTAATCACCATTCTAGCCCTATAGATTTATGTGTGACTTGCTCTTTCCTGCAGGAGGTTTCGGCGTTTTGTCTAAAATTAGAAGTCAGTCACACAGCATGGGACTCAGGCTGATTAGAAATGTGTTTTTATCATGTGCTGACCCTCCAGCAGCGAGGGCCTTCTTACACTTTGAGTCCGAGTCTGAGTAAAGAAGAAAGAAATGTCCTAATGTACTAAGAGGTTAGGGTGCAAGGTATATACATGAAAAAAAAAATTCAAATATAAGAATGTATGTTTTCTTCTCAGTGTACTCAAGCCACAAATATTCCTCCCATTTTATCTCCTCTGTATTTATTATCTCATACGTTGGCTGAGTCACATGAAAAATATTTTACCCTAAAGCTCTGTGCAATGGCATAAAGTGCTTATGTACAAAAAGTGAAACGCTCTTATTATGAAAGCTTCCTCTGCTTCCTGACTGCCTTCTGTTATGGTTCGCTTTCGAAAGGTAAAGAATGAAGTACTTTTATATTCGATTCTCTACAGATGTCATTTATTTGTCCTGTTTATCTGTTTAACTTAAAACTTATTGAGTTTGAATGACTGTGATGTCTTTTCGTACGCTTTCTCTTAATCTTGTGTTTTCTGCTAACACACAACTGCTCCAACTCTGAAGCCATTTCGTGCATTTGACTGATTAAGTTTAACACGTACAAAGTTTGTGTCATTATATATGTTGAGTGTGTCGAATGTTGATTCAGATAAGGAAGAGCTTGTCCACGTTTCCCTGCTGCTATTGTCCAAACACAGGCTGTATTGTTTCAGGGATCTGTGTTGACTTATCATGTCATGTTTCCTTTTATTCTCTCCGTCCTTGTCAGGATGTGGAGAAGGAGAGAGAACTGCGGACAGAGTTCAGCACCGAGGAAATCAGGCAGAAGATCGAGCTGTACAACTCGCTGACCAAAGACCACCTGAAAATGACACTCGTGAGTGAAAACACAAACACACACAGTAGCTGAGTCAGTCAGTTGCATGTATTTGTCTTGGAGCTTGTTTCTCCTTTAAAAACAGAAGGACTATTGTACAAAGCTGCTCTGGATCATGTAGATGTTCTGTATGCTGCTGCCACTTCCACTAAACTACAGTCGGGTGGTCATCAAGGATATTTAAGGCACAATTATACCTGTGTCATAATTTAAAAAGCCTTGATATCCAGTGGTGGAAGAAGTACTCGGGCCCTTAAGTGGAAAGCAGAATACCAATTGTGTGAAAATACTCCATTACAAGTAAAACTCCTGAATTGAAAATGTACTTAAAATATCAAAAGTACAGGTACTCATTATGCAGAATGGCTCCTTTCTGCCTCTGGAGCCAATTTTTTTGTATACTCCTGGTTAGATAAGTAATAGAGTACTACATCATATCATAGCAAAGTAACTAGTAACTATGAGCGTCAAAATAAGAGTACAAATATTTGCCTCTGAAATGTTGTGGAGTAGAATAGAGAGTAGCATGAAATTGATATACTCAGTAGTGTAGTAGAGTACTTGAGTGAATGTACTTAGTTACTTCCACTGCTGTTGAGTTTCATATTTATTATTTAGTCATTATTGTCATAATTTGTCCATAAAATACAAACACCAGACACACACACATAATGAAAGTTCATTCTTGACTTAGGAAGCAGCAGTTAATGAAACAAGGTCCATTAGTAACTTCATGTCCTTCAAATGTTTAGAAAGATAGAAATTTGAACAGCTCCATTTAATTTAGATTGTGGTGAGATGTCAAATGTTCTTTGCTGCATCCTTGTGTGTGCGTTCCCTGAATAGATAAGCCTTAATTATTCTTTTATTAGAACCTAAAATATGTTGATATAAATTTATGTAAAGCAGCTGTGGTGTCCAAACATGCAGACTCCCGCAGGCGTTAAATCTCAACCTTTGAGGTGCGCTGGTGTTTCAACATCCACGCTGCCTTCCTCCTGCTCCCAGCATTCCTCAGCACTCGCATCAGAATGATGTGATGTTATTCCTGCTATTGTTCTCCCCCACGGTGTTTTCTTTGGCAGCGCGAACGGTGTCTGAAGTTGTATTCGAACCATGAGACACTGTGAATGTTAGCGCCAGGAAAAATGTTGTAGGTGAGGCAGGGGATTTGTGCTGCTGAGAAAATTTAGATATCTTAAATTTGATAGTACGATATGAAAAAGGGGTTTTTCTTATTTTTAAAATGGAACTGGGTAAATGAAGTCTTTGATTGGGTCAAACATTCACCTCAGCTGTGGAGAATCAAGCTCTAGAAACATTTTCTATTGAGGGAAAGTTAAAAACAGGGAAATAAATTCATGGGGGGAAAAGAAAATATTTTACAGCTTGTTTCAAAGTTGAACCAGCCCAGATGTGGTGAGAATAAACTATTTGAGTCAACAGGTATTTAGGTCAAAGAAAGCACGACTTATTTCTCATAAGTGTGAAACCTGCTGCTCAACACAGACATAGTTTTTACCCACATCTTTCTTTCTAAATCTGTCTCTTACATCTGTCTTTGTCTCTTTATCGCTTCATCTCTGATCTCTTTTCTATTCATACTGTTCTTGTTTGTTCACTTATGACCTTCACACGCATTCCATCTATATATATCCTTTATCTAACTAGGTAAAAGTCTCACCCGGCCAAGAGGGCAGCATAAAAAGATTTCAGTTAAATTCAGGACCAAGAGTTTCTCGATCCTTCAACACTGGCTTCCCCTCGTAGTAATCAGCTGTGACACCTTCGGGTCCTCGCATGCACAGTCCTCCAGGCACCACATGGAGTAATGAGATTAAGATGCTCTTCCTGTGTCTGGGGCCATCTGTCCTGCTCGACTCACTGGGTTTATTGGGTGACTTGGTCTCTTCTGCTCAGATCATATAGCACGTTCTGTACCATAGTCCTGCAAACCAGCTACACACCAAGTGATCCTGTTTGTGCTGATTGTTTTTCTTGCAACTCTGATTTTAATGCATTGTTATGTATGTATGTAAATTGTAATTGTATATAAATCTCTCTCTCTCTCTCTCTCTCAGAATGCTACTGGTGTGTATACTGGTTTCATCAAGGTCCAGATGGACTTGCGGAGGCCGGTCACGGTGCGGGGGGGTCAGAGAGGAGCGGGAGGATCCTTGGTGGAGGAGGCCTTCTATCTGCCCAGAGGAGTCATCAACACCCTCCACATCAGCTCCAATAACACAGTCAAACAGGTGGCTAACACACACACACACACACACAAACACACACACACACACGTGTGTGTCAGCACAACTTAATTAGGATCTGATGACATACGGGTTGAAGTCAGGATTCAACAGAGGCGAGCTGATGTGGAGGTTTTATTAAAAACTGGATTTTTCAGTTTTGTGTTTTCTGACAAGTTGATTAATCTAAACTGACTGAGTACGTCTATAAATCACACCACAATAAATACTTTTATGATTATCTGGCAGGTTTCTGTTAAAGTCATTTAACAGGACACCTTGTAAGAAACCATATGTAAGGAATACAATCATAGTGTGGTAATAATATTGGTTGTGATTTTGATTAATGGTGAGTTAAAGAACCTAAATGCCTTGAATCTTTTCTCGATAGCGTGACTAAACAACAAGCAAAGTTAAACATCCTTAAGTAATGTTTATTAAATGTTTACACTAAAAACACTCAGCTAATCTGCTTCTCATGACGATGTGGGTACAATCCATCATGAACTGTCATGAGATTATGATTCATGACTTGTTCAGTTCTGATTGGTGCATAGAAACACAGGGCAGAAAGTGAGGATCCTGTTTGTTATTAGCTTTGCTTGTTCAACCAAATTCAGGGTTTAACCGTCACCGAGCTCATTATTGACAAGCTCACATCATTATTGTTAGTGAGATCTGAGCATTTTGTTCTTGTGTGTCTTCAGGTGATCGTCGCCCTGCTGAGCAAGTTCACGGTCGCAGACAACCCGGCCAAATACGCCCTGTACAAACGCTACCGCAGGGAGGAGCAGGGTAAGACTGTGTGTGAGAGCGTTTTTATTAACTCACTGGAACACAAGCCTAAATCCTCATGAGGAGCAAAGCCTGGTCCTAATGACACAAAACATCATTTCTGAGCTCCTGGTTAAGTTTTGGGTTAAGTCACAATGAATGGAAGTCAGAGCAGTGTCCTAGCATGATGGCTGTGCAAACCTGTGTGTGTGTGTGTGTGTGTGTGTGTGTGTGTGTGTGTGTGTGTGTGTGTGTGTGTGTGTGTGTGTGTGTGTGTGTGTGAGACAGTGAAAGTGACAGAGCTGGAGACACTGTTTCATGCCTCTCATGCCGACCACAGTATCAGATGCTTTGGCACTGACACATTGTCGACGATGTGTGTGTGTGTGTATGTGTGTGTGTGAAGGGCGTGTGTGTGTATTTCTGAATGCCTCGTCCTCATGTTGCTGGATGCCACAGGGCTCTCCCCACTATCAGCAGCTCACCAGGAATACACACACATACTGTACATATAAATACACACACTCTCTATGAATCGGCAGCTGTTGCCGGGTCGTCGGGTATCAAATATTGTCTTTCAGTCTCTTTAACGTCTCCAAGAAAGAAGGACAACTTTATGGGCCTCATACTATAAAACATGACATGAAGTCTCTTTTGGATTTATTGGGTTTGTGTGACTTGTTTTTACATCTTGTTTGAAGTCTGTAAAACATTTTGACCCCAAACTTTTGTAGAGATTTTTTCCCCCTTCGACGTGTGCGTGTTACTGCTGTCACATCACAAGCTCCTGGTCTGGTTTTACCTCATTACTGGAGACATACAGCGACACTCAGCCTGCTAATAAAAGACAGCGTCTAGACACAAGTCTGACGACACATGTATGTACTCTTCATATAGAATGTACACAAGCTCATATATACAGTAAACTCCCAGACAACAGTTAAACTTTAACAGCAAGTTGTTGAGTCCTGGTGCTGCTCGTCAGAAATATAAACTGTGGTGACCTTCAGTGAAGCAAAGTGACTCCAGTTGAGGTCTAATAACTGTCTGAAAGAAAAGAAAAGAAACGAATAGTAAAGAAAAAATACACTCTGACACTTGAAGTATAAAACGTAAAAGTACTCATGTTGCAGTAAAATACTCCTTGTCAGTGTTTTTCTCACATCGCTGATGTTTGTGGATTAATATTCCTGCTGCATTAATGTGTCTGTTGCATTTTCCTGTTGTAGATGTTGAAGGTTGAGCTCATTTGAGTACTTAAGTACAGTACTCGAGTCAAAGTACTTAGTTACATTCCACCGCTGGTCTCACTGTAACAGGACTTCAGTCTAACAACATGGATTTCTCTCTCTCACTCTCTCTGTTTTTGTAAATGACTGTGGTCGTTAATGTGCCGCACCCATCCTTTCATCCTCTGCCATCGCTGCACACACACACACACACACACACACACGCAGCGCAACATTTAACTGCAGCGACCGCAGTGGTGCCTGCATGCATGTGGTGTGGCTTGAAGAAACGCACATGCTGCACTGACTAAATTAATCTGTGTGTGTGTGTGTGTGTGTCCTGCAGTGTATGTGTGTAAGCTGGCGGATGGCGAGCAGCCGTTGTTTCTTCGTCTGGTGGCCGGACCCGACACCGACACGCTCAGCTTCGTACTGAGAGAGCAGCAGACGGGAGAAGTGATGGTAACACTCCACCTCTCCTCCTCCATCTCTCCTTCTTTGAAACATTTGTTCCTCCTCTTCATCCTCACCTGCTTCCTCTTTCCTTCCTTTCCTTCATCCCTCTCTCCTTCTCCTTCCTCCCTTCCACTGCTTACAGTCTCCTGCACAGTTGTTTGTTCCTCTCTCATGCTTCCTTCTTCTCTTTCTCCTTTTATTCCTTCTCTAATCTTTTTTATAGAAGCCTGTTTCTGCCAGGAAAAGAAAAATATAGGTGAAAGGTCAGTCATGATTAAATGCTCGTCGTAAGTCAACATTTTGACTTACTAGGTTTTAAAAGGTCACAGTTTTGACTTTCAGCAAAACAGCTTTGACTTATTATCTCATAATTCTGTTTTAGTAAAAATTATGAGATGTTAAGTCAAAGTTACCACCAGCATTTTTATTTCTATAAAGACGGCTTTTGTTCCCTTTTACTGGTTGAAATGGCCGTCCATACATTTCTGTAGTTTCTTCTTCTTTCTCTCTGCCCAGTTAATCTTTCCCTGATCTTCTTCCTCCTCTTCTTCTTAATTTTCCTCCTCCACCTTCTCTCATCCATCTTTCTTTTTATCTACTACTTTTTCTACCCTCCTCCTTTTCATACAAACCTCCCTTCTTCTGCTTTATCCTACTCCTCACCCTCCTTCCCTTCCTTTCTCATCTTTCCTTTTCCTTCTTCCTACTTTTTCCTCCTTTGCCTCATCTATATTTGTTAGTAAAAATAGTAACCTAACAACAGCTACATGATGAATATAATAATGACAACCGTTATTATTCTCACTATCATCATTTAGAAGAAGGAAAATCTGGTTCCAAAATAATAAAAGAAGGAAACACACTGTCAAGCAACAATCCTTCATCATCCCAAAGCAAAACAAAATAAAGGAAAAGACGAAAATGTGCTTTATAAATAAAGTTTCTTTTCTTTTCAGTGGGATGCGTTCTCCATCCCTGAGCTGCGCAACTTCCTTCGGATCCTCGACAAGGAGGAGGATGAGCAGAGGGAGGCGGTGATTCGCCGCTACGAGGCATACCGCCAGAGACTGCAGGAGGCGCTGAGGGAGGTCAAAGGGCCTTCTTAGAGGATTCACCTCCTTATAACAGGACTGCTGCCCCCTAGAGGGCCAGAGGAGGTGGTTTCTGACTCCTCAGAGGAGAGACTGTAAATTTTGATGGAGAGAGAGGGACGTGAACGCAGAATGAGAGGAGAGGATCCAGCGCCTGGAAGAAGGGATGATGTAAAGAGGACAGAAAATAAACTGAGAGACAGCAAGTGAAGGACAAGTGAATAAAGGGATGAACGGACATAAATGGGACGCTGCTGGTGTTTGACTCATCCTGGATTAAAGACTTCAAACTGCTGCCTGCAGCCCTCCTGCTCACACCAAAGATTCAGTTAATTGTGCCATATTCATTCATCCTCCCTCTCTCCGTCCATCCCTCTCTTCTTCTTCTCTCTCTCTGTCCTGCTGTCACCTAATTTATGCAGTTTTATCTGATTCCTCTTCATTTCCCCTTTTTCATCCTTTACACTTGTGAAAGACTCAAGGCCATATGTTGAGTTAGAGTTTTATTTAATTTGTTTGTTTTAAAGGTTTGTACATATTTTTTTCTTAATTTATATGGGTGAAGCTTTTTATCATTTTGTTTTCTTACAACAAAAAAAGTCTTATTTTAGTTTATTCTACGGAGGCGGAGCATCAATCAGGTCGTTGACACAGACACGGAGAATAGTTTATTCAGACTGCTACTACAAGTAAATACAGTGAGCATCAGAGATGTGTTTCAGGTTTAATGACTGAAAACAGACAGACACAAACTCTACATCACACAGAATGAAAGAGGGAAGGTTTCTACTGAAAGACTCAAACAGTAGAGTCAAGTAGAAGCTTGTGAGCACAGGAAGAATTTTAGTTTTGGTTGTAAAACACGTTTGTTGTGGCGAGTGAAGACGAGTGAGAATGATGGTGATGAACTGGTTGGATTTAAGCCTTTGTTTGCATTTTTAATCCACCAGCAGAGTTTGACCAAGCATGAACTGATGTAGTTTGGATAGACCCCTGACCTTCGACCCTGAATGGTCAGAGCAGGGAGGGGTGAGATTTGACCAGTTTCTGGAAGTTGACTGAGCAGTTTAGAGGAAGTAGAAGAGAAACACTAGATGGAGGAAGGATGAAAAACAGAGAAGATAAGTTTTGTTTTTGAAATGGACACAAGAGGAGAACATGGATTGTCATAAAAGCAGTGTGACAGTAACTTTGAGGACGATGACGGGATTTTCCTCAAAAAGTCACCATGACTAACTGCTTGTTTGCTTTTTGCATTTATGAAAGCTCCTATAATCCCCGGCTGAGAGAAAAGGAGGTATTTAAGTGCTGATAGCTGCAGAGAACAGGAGGAAAAATGGCTGCATTGTGTCGTTCTCCCGTCCGTCTGTCTGCAGGCATTCATTTAAAACGCCTGTGTTTTTGTGCTCTTATCTCAAGCTGAAACGTGCAGCCTTGACCTCCTTGTCGAGCTTTCAGCTTTTTTTCTGGTGGATAAAAGAGAGAAATATTACAGAGGGAAACAGCGAAAGACAATACAGAGAAGGGGATAAAGCAAAAGATTGAAAGACGGAAATTTAAGGAAAGATATACATTAGGAGTTAAGGGTTCATGAAAGGATCCTTGTGAGGTTGTAAAAGCCTTTGGATGGTGTTGCAAGTTAAATAGCTGCCTTAAATATATATGCAATGTCCTCTTTGGTATATTTAGTTCATCATTTATGGCTTAGAGGCCAAAGAGGCTTGTTTTCAAAGTAGTTTTGTAGAAAAGTAGTTGCTTTTTGAAACAGCAGATATTTAGACATTTAAGGAAACAACAGACAAGCAAGTAAATCACAAAGTTAATCAGGTCATTAAAAAGATGCTTCATTGTTTGAGCTGCAGGTACTAATGAAGTCAAACTGACGTCAGGTCTCTGTAGGAAATGCTTGTACAATAGCGCCATCTAGTAGACAAATACTGCAACTATTCTCTCATTTCTGTGTCAAATCTGTATCTTATAGATTTATTTTAATTGTATTGTTATAACCAAAGATATTTTTGTGGTGTTGCCTGGAGCAAAAATATATTCGAGGCCTCTTCCCACAGGAGGGAAAAACATATAGTTTAGAGTTTTATTTAAAGGGTTTTAACCCTCGTTTATTCTACTATCAAACACTGGGTTAAACTATGGAAGCTAAAAGAAGGATTTGAATCTTACAAGCAACTGAATGCCTGATTGTGACACTTAAAGGGGATTAAAATATTGAACAGAAAGCCTCCATGTGACGTTTGTGAGAAGAGGGCATTTAGGAGGCACTGAGGGTCTAATGAAAGACGTCATTGAGTTGCATCGTGGGAAATGTAGGATCCAGAGACTAAAAGGACCATTTGTTTGATCATTTCTTTTCTAATCTGTCTCTCACAAGTACCCAAACTTTATAGAAGTGCAATAATAAATAATTGGAGTACCACCGAATGTTGATATTTAAATACCACTAAATTTAGAGTTAGTGAAATATTTAACTCTGACTCCTTATGGCTTTAATTCTCTTCTTTGACGTTCTCAGTAATTTCAAGTTGTGCAATTGTAAAAACTTTGGGGGGGGGGGGGTTTATAAATTCAAGGTTTTGAAGTGTAAAAATCTTTAAAATTTAAAAACACTGTATTCAAGTTGTTCAAATTTAAAGTCAACTCATAAAATCAAGTTACTAAAACCGGTGAAATCCAGTCATCAAAATTGAAGATGAAAAAATTCAAACTTTGAATTTGTAAAACTTGAAATCGACCGCTGGATATTTCAAAGCTGATAATTCAAACCACATAAATCAGGTATTCATTTGCTTATAAAGTTCAAACTAACCTTTTTTTGCTTCTGTAATAATATAATTTAAAATGATACGAAAGTCTGCATGGAAACAGTTAATGAATCTTAAAGCCATGTTGTTGTTGTTGTTTGTGTATCTGATAAACAACTTTAGCTGTTAAAACAAATCAAACCAGACGAGTCGTATCGATTAATTTTTTTTTTTTTTTTTTTTTTTTGGGCACTTTAACTTTGAATTCAGGGAAGACGGGTTTTTGATTTTTCTTTATTTTCCTGTTTAATCTGCCGCCATCACACTCTGTACTTTAACATCTAATACACTATAATCTTATTTTGAAAGATCTTGTTAAGCTCCACTCATGATTATATGTTTTTCTTTTTTTAACAAGTGGAAGTACAGTGTGACACAATAAGTTTATTTTAAGCTCATTTTATTTTTTGGTCTCAACGAGCTTCCGTATGATTTAGCTGTAGACTGTGAAACGTTTGGTTGAATCCGACTCTTGCATGTGTTCCTGTTTGTCTCCTTGTATACATACATGCTTCCTGTACACACTACTGGGCTGTTGGACATTAAAGCATGCGTTATCGTCGGTGAAACTGTGGCTCAGACAACAGTTGGAAAATAATCTTTGACTTTGACTGGACGGGTGAAAACAAATACTATTTTCCAAAGGCTGTCAGATCTGCTTGTATTATAAATTAGGCTTGTTAATCAATTCATCTATTTTGGGCCAGTAGTGTTAATGAATGAAGAGTTGATATATGATACCTGATGTGTATTCAGAGATCTTGTTTTAAGGCTGTTCAACCCCAACTAGAGTCATAGAGCGAGCAAACGGTTCATTCTTGACCTTCTTAGAAGAAATTTGCAGAATATTCAGATCATTTATGCTTAATAGAAGATTATGTATTTACTTAATTGTGGTTTTAAAAACGTCGGCAGCAACTAACTTGCTCAGATTCTTGACCTTAATGAGAAAACAATCTCACCACATCCTCACTGTTCGCTGCTGTTCTGGAGCTTTTGATCATATCACGTGATCTTCATCAGCAGAAGTTTCTATTTTTGTCTTTTAAAGCTTAACTTTCAAAGGCTGAGGTTCAAAATTGTTGAAGTTGAAAACAGTATTTGAGAAAACGAGCTCATTTGATGATTTGATGTGATGGAAGGCTCCAGAACAGCCACGAACAGTTTTTAGGCCCCTGCAGATGTTTTGTCTTCCGTTCTGTGTCTCCAGTTTGAACAGCCAGAAACTCTAATGTTAATGCCAAAGATCTGTGTGTAGCTCTTCTGCCATTTTACTGATATTCATTTCTACAATGATGCTGTTTTTGTTGTACACAGGAACCGACTGTAGAGAACAGACGCTCTGTGATCCATCAGATTTATCTCACATCATCCAACACAAAATCTGTTCTACACTTGATTTAAAAAAAAAAAAGGTCGCGGGTTTTAATTTCAGACCTGAGCTGCAAAAATTATTGTCATCCAGAGATTGTTTATCATGACTAATCCTTATAAAATCTCTAATCTGTCAATTTAAGATTAAAGGCAATAGAAGCCGTATTTTAGTGATTGATCTGGTTGAACTTTGAGCTCAGGTCTGAAAGCTCGGACCTCAGCGGTGCCTTTCTGAAGTCTGAACGAGGAGCTGCAGACACAAAAATGCTTTCATCACGTGTCGTTTTTGTTCAGTTCTCTGCAGACGAACAGGTTTATTTTTGACGGTATCTCGTGGTTTCTCTCTGAATTGTTACCAAACGTGGCCTTTCCTCACACGAGGCGGGCGGCATCTATTAAAGGTGAAATTAAAACAAACTGTGTGTCGGAGTGTTTTTAATGTAGATTTCTCAACTTTCTTTCATTTTTCCTCACTTTTGCTGCTTTTCATCCTGAAGACACTGTAAATTGATTATTTTGCAAATTGCTTTGTGTTCTTTAATATGTTTGACGAGAGCTGAAAGATTAGTCTGTAATTACTTTAAAAAAATGTAAAACTCTAAAACTTAATAATTATCAATCTTGTTTGTTTATTGTCATCCTTGTTTCCTGTGGACAGAACCAGGCTCCCTGTTGACAGACTTGAAACTGTCATATAGTTTCCCTCTGCTTTTATAATCCTGTTTGTGTGAAAGCAAATCGCTGTGAAATAACACTTCAGTGACGTTGTGTTGTGACAGTATCTTGGCTGTTCTGTGGTCTGCAGCAGATTCAACACCTCCTCCTCCTCCTCTTGTCCTCTGTTTGACCCCAACTTAAGTAACCCTGCAGACAAGAAGTGGGAACCCCCTCCTCCTGTGTCCAACACTGAGCTGTCACATGTGAAGCTGCAGGAGTGAGTCTGTCAGCTCCGCCTTCAGAGTAAAAGCTCAGAGCCTCTCACGTGTTTTCAGGGACATGAATATACACATTTCATACAGAAAAAAAAATCTGAATTATGAAATGAAGTCGTCCCACAAAACAAAACAGCCCCCAAAATAATCTAAGAAACATCTAGAAGTGATAATATTTCCATTCAATGATCAATGACACCAAACTGGTGCAAATAATGAAGCTGGAATAATCTTTATCTCTTGTTTACATTGCACTTTATGTGAATTAGGAGGCCACAGGATACATACAGAAAATATTTATTAAAAAAGGCTAATCTTTGACCCAAAGACCAAAAATATTTCCCTCAATAATGTTGTCAAATTAAAAGATTGTCTCTTAAAATGGAAGTGTTCAGGTAAAGTACAGAATTTGACTTGAAACAGTAAATAAATGTGTCTCCTTAATCTACTCTTTCTAAAGTCTGAAAATACAGACGCACAGGTTGACCGGAAGCTTGTGCCTTGATGCTCTTATTATGAAGGTCAAGACCGGATGTTGTGTTATTTTCTGTGTCATTGTCATTTTCATTCATCGCTTCCTTCAGTCGGATCTGTTTGATCAGCAGCAGGAAGAAGAGACTCAAAACTCAACAATGTAAGTTTGACATTTAATAATCATGAAAAAACTAAACTTTGATTAAATGTGATTTTTTTTTCCTGCGAGCGACACAAGTGCGAAGCTTCTGTCTGCGTCGCCAAACTGAGTTCAAAAATCTGCTAATTGTTGCTTTCAAATCAGCTGCGTCTTAATAAGAAACATTGAATGATATTTTTGAATTGTTAAGCTATAAACTTATTTTCGGCATCTATCAGCTGTTATTTAAATATAAACAAACCGGAAAACAGCCGCTTCTGGTGTTAACTTTGCACAAGTTAAGCTCATTCATAGTTGTGGTTGGTAGGAGATAATATTAAGTTTAAATTTGATCAAAACTGATTCCTGACTCCTTATAATGGGCTTAATTACTTTAAGGATTTGTAAAATATATTATGTTTCTATAATTTATCCAGGATTATTAATAAAACCTCCACATTTTCCTCCTTTCTGCAAGGTGCCAGGTCTCATCTTAAAAAACCGCTTTTTTAAATGGGGATTCTTTATGGGACACACATTTCTTCATCAACTTGTGTCTTTTAGCAGAAAACAATTTAGAGTTTATGTGCTGGTTTGGAGCCAATTTATAGAAAACTCTGTGGATATTTTCTTATGTCACCTTCAGTCAATATCAGTGTTTCCAAAGGCTCCAGATGTGTCAGGGTGGATTGTGCAACTCAGCAAAAACATCTGCAAATAAGACACAAAATGCAGAAAACAAAGGAGATGTTGTTTGTAAAATGATGTAACAGACATCTGCAGTGATCAGCAGTTGATAACTTTCAGATTTTATGATGCATGACAGTAGAATTTGCATCTTTATCGGTCAGTGAATGCATCATTTCATTCATGCAAATTAGAGCAGAAGTTCCTGTCAGTGTCTTTGGTTTCTCTCCCTTTGCTTCGAAGCAAAACACAGTGTCACATTTTTTTCCACTCAATCACCGAAAGTCATGTTTGAACTTCTGCCTGCTTAATGATAGGAGGGAACAAAGAACTTATTTATTTACTTTAACACCGATCTACAGTTTAGTTTCCACTTACACGTCTGTGTGTAAAAGACTCTTGGACCGGATTTGTGTAACATATAGATCCTGTGTGAAACATCATAAACATGTCAAAGTTCATGTGTGACACAACACTGTTGACTTATTAACTGCAGATTGTGAGCTGCAAACAAGAGACAACCGAATCCTTTAATTTTGCAGCTTTGAAAAACCCTTAAAGTTTTTAGATTAACACCATGGTGAAATGTCATTAAATAAGTTCCTCTAAAGGGGAAAACAATCCAGTTTGAACATTAAGCAAGCAACAAGAAAAAGAAGAATTAATTAGATTAATGGTCTAACAAATGGCTCAAGCATCTGAACAAAGCACGACTGTTGATTTCTGCTCTGTCAGGTTTGGTCAGAGAACATTATTAGTGGCTCTGCTCGCTGTGGCTGTAGGAGTTTATCTGCTGCCTTCACCCATAGACCCCAAACCACATGTGTGAGTACACACACACACACAACAAATCAATTATTAGATAATATTGTAAACTCACTTGAATAAATAGATTTTGTCAGTAACAATGAGATTTGTTCCTCCAGACTGAAGGGGCCTCCTCCGGCCCTCGAGGGGCCGCTGGCTGTCAACACCCGACTGCAGAAGGGCCGCAGGCTGTTTACTGGGAAACTACACGGACCAGAATCCTTCACTGCTGATGAGGAAGGTGAGGGTGCTAGATTTTATGTGTCTGACTTACACAAACACTCATTAAACTCTTGATGATTTTGACCTCTGACCTTTGCCTGGGTTCTGTGCAGGGTATTTTGTCCCTTGTTGCCCCCTGTAGGTCTCATGAGGCATCTTGAATTTTTCTGCTTCGTGCTGGTTTTATGACGTTTTTCCTATTATTTGCTCAGAGATTTGTGCTTTTAAGTGCTGTTTTGGAGGCTTTTTCACCCCAATAAGAAGCTCACAAACATATGTGAGGAGGCTGTTTGACCTCTCTCTCTCTCTCTCTCTCTCTCTCTGTGTGTGTTTCAGGTAACGTGTACACAGGAACAGTAGATGGGAAGCTGTGGAGGATCGGTCCTGATGACAGTCTCACCCTCATCACACAGATGGGAGAGAATTTACCAGAATGTGGTTTGTGTTTATTTTTATATGAGATATATATTTATATATATATTTTTTGCTTGAAATAATTGCTAACAAATCTGATGAGCCTCCGTTTGAAGAACTGTTAGTTGGAAATAAAAGGTGTGTGTGTGTGTGTGTGTATGTGTGTGTGTGTGTGTGTGTGTGTGTGTGTGTGTGTGTGTGTGTGTGTGTGTGTGTGTGTGCGCAGGCAGCAGTACAGACTATGAACCTGTGTGCGGTCGTCCTCACGGCGTTCGTCTGGATCGTCATGGTCAGCTGATCGTCGCAGACTCTTACTTTGGGCTGCACAGCGTCGACCCCAAAACTGGAGAAAAGACTCTGCTGGTGGCGAACTCACAGGGTAAACTGTGTGTGTTGGTGTTCAAGCTAAATAAAGCCCAGTTCATTAGAATTTGAAAATAAATTCCTTCTTTCCTTTGTTCCTCAGGTGCTGACGGCGTTCCCTTTGCCTTCCTAAACGGCCTGGAGATTTCCTCCCAGACTGGGATCATTTATTTCACAGACTCTTCCAGTCGTTGGGGACGCAGACATGTCAAACTGGAGGTGAGACAACAGAAGAACTGAACTAAATGAAACTAAAATTATAAATGAAACTAAAAGCTAAATAAAACTGTGCCGAGCTGAACTGAGCTGTTTGATGTTTCAGGTGATCGAGCTGAACGACCTCGGGCGTCTTCTCTCCTACGATCCAGAGACAGGAAGCGTGAAGGTCCTGCTGGACTCGCTCTACATGCCCAACGGCATCGTCCTGTCGCCTGACGAACACTTCCTGCTGCTGGCAGAGACCAGCATCGGACGCGTCCTGAGGTACACACACACACACACACACACACACATACACACAATAAGATAAACATCAGTCACTCAGAGGACACAGTTACTCAGAGACACTCCGTTGACTCTCTCCACTCTCAGATATTGGCTGAAGGGCCCGAAGGCTGGTTCCAAGGAGATCCTCCTGGACAACATGATCGGTTATCCTGACAACATCCGACTGAGCGACCGCAAAACATTCCTGGTCGGCATAACAACGACGCGGTTCAGGAAGCTCACGCCTCCCTTCCTGGACATGATCGCTCCGTACCCGGCTGTGAAACGCTTCCTGGCCAAGGTCAGTGTGGTCTGCAGTCTGTGGTTACACTGACCTCACAGAAGTATTTACACCCTTTGATATAGTCAGAAATATTAATAATTATTATAAGTTTGATCAGATTACAGTTTCGTCTTTGTGATCATGTAGGATTAAAGATACTGAATATCACCAGAAGATACCAGATAACTGTTGGCTGCTTCAATCCAAAAGTGTTTTCAGCTTCAAAGCTTCAAAGATCCTGACACTCAAACATTTGTAAGCAGAGGAGCGGTTTTATCAGGAGTTAAAACTGAATCTACTTTCCCATGATGCATCTGCTTCTTGCTGTGTGGTTTACAATTATTATGTCTGTCAGTCAGAAGTGAATAAGAGGCTTTGTTCCAGGCTGCCGTGAGACAAGACTGTGAAATCTGTCAGGACAGGACTCTTTAGACACACACACACACACACACACACAGTGATTTATTAGACGAACACACAAGTTCTTAGTTGAATCAATGCAGCTCTGTCACACACACACACTTGGAAGGAACCATTTTGAACTCTCAGTGAACTTTGGGACGTGTCAGTTCAGACAGAGAAACGGAATGAAAAACTTTATTTAAACATGTTTAACGGAACGATGTGACCAGACTGCTGAGTGGGTTCAAGGAGCCTGAATCCCTGAATGACACCAGAATGACGTACTGACATGAATTCAAAGAACCAAACCAGTGTTTACAAACTCAGATCTCTTATTTGAGTTCACTCACTAAAACCAAAAGTTAAAAATACTCTGTTACAAGTGAAGTCATGCACTTGTAAAGTTGTTATTCATATTATTATTTCATCGGTCAAACTGTCTGTGTTTCCAGGTGATCCCTCTCAGCTGGTACAACGTCCTGCTGCCGCGCTAC
The DNA here is from genome assembly GCA_025331565.1 of Holacanthus passer. Lineage (NCBI taxonomy): Eukaryota > Metazoa > Chordata > Actinopteri > Pomacanthidae > Holacanthus > Holacanthus passer. The sequence continues at coordinate 1,043,828 of JAFREQ010000053.1, forward strand.
GCTCTGGTCCTGGAGCTGGGACTGGACGGCCAGATCGTGGGAACGCTGCACGACCCCGAAGGCCGCCTGACGTGGGCCATCAGCGACGTCTTCCAGCACCGAGGGAGGACCTACCTGGGCAGCACCGACCTGCCGTTCCTGCCCATCCTGGAGGGCTGGGAGAGCTGATGACGGGCGACAGAGGAACACCAGAAAACTAATGTAGGATGATTCTTTTTTATTTTTTGGAATGAGTCTGTCCATGATCGAGCCGCTACAAGGACATTGGATAGATGGATTTTACATTTTCACGGTTTTTAGTCAACGTTCATTTCTGGAGCGACATGAGGATGTTGCATTGATCAAATCTGGATATTAAAGGGTCGTCTGTTATCCACTAATGACGTGAGCAACTGTGATCATCGAAAGACATTTTTAGAAAAGTCACACTTCCTGTTGGACCTTCCATCTGTTCGGACAATGAATCATACGTGCTGAAATGCCATATGAAAAAATCAAATTGAGTGTCTCAAAACTGGTGAGATAAAACTGTATTATACACTCAAAATACTATGAAATACTAGTTAATGCTCAATAATTTAATCTCCTCCTGTTCTGGCCTTGATTGTCAAAATCGACTTAACTTTCTTTGTGAGGAATTTTATATTAATCTCTGAGAATTAGACTTAGTCTGAAAACTGTGGGAATGTGGGAACTGTTAATACCATATTGTTAAGTTAGATTTTTAAAATAAATATTTTTTATTAAATGTACATTTCAGTGAGAGACTTGATTTCTGAAAAACGAATGTGCTGCTGCTAGAACTGAAACGATGAATCAACTAGTTGTCTTGATAATCAAACACTCGTTGGTCACAGATTTTAAACTGTGAAGGTTTCATGCTCTGATTGTCTGTTTTTAATAATTTAAAGAAATCTTCTGGATTTTGAAAAACAGGCATTTTGAAGACCTCTTGTTAGACTGTTTTCTGACATTCAGGGGATGAAACAATTTATCAATTAATCTAGAAAATAATTGTAAATCATAAAATCTATAATAACTATATAACTAACTAAATAAATTCAATTCCAAAACATTGAAATCACTTTTACGGCTTCATATGTAAAATCAAGACATTAACATTGATTCAAAATATTGCACTTAAACAAGCTTAAATATATTTATTTCAAATCTCCAATCTCTTTCCCTCAATGTGGCCCCGATAGGTTGTGATTATTACTATTATCATATTAGTCAGAGAATAAAATTAAAATGAGATTTTGGTGGTGAATTAAATGAGCAGGACCTTGTGTGATATTTTGAGAACTTCTTTATTTGGACAAAAACACACAAGCCTAAAATACATCATCTTCATCAAAAACTGCTCTGAGAAATAAAACTAAGGGTTTGAAAAACAACGAAACAGTTCTGACAGATTGGAAAGTGCATCAGTGAAACAAAGTGATCGTTTCAAGAGGAAAAATCATCACAACGTGTCGAGTCCTGTGGTCTCAGACCTTCACAGGACTTTAAATCTCAGTGTTCTCACATTAAACTCAGTCCACTTGTGACTCAGAGCAAAGTGACTGCAGAGGAAGAAAGAGCTGTATGAGCGAATTATCCAAGAAACAGTAGCAGTGGAACATTATTGATTCACAAAAAGCCAGTTTGTCTGCTGGTTTGTCAGTAAGAAAATAATTCACAATCAAAATCAACACACAAAAAAATACCTTTACTACAAACGTCATGCAGATGAACAGAGACTTTCTGAATGTCACCTTGCTCATTTAACACTCAGGAGTTTCCCTCAAAAGTCTCAGGTCTTTGGTTGGATGTTAATAATATGCAGATTTGATCAGTCCCTTAAAGTTTGAAGGTCACATTGAAAAATATTTCAAATATAAATTCTTCTTCTATTTCAGTCATTGATCAAAAGTAAAGGTTTTATTTGGCCTTTAAAAGTTCTCACATCCAACCCATAAAACAAAATCTAACATAACTTATCTAAAACTGAAAGACTGAAACCCAGATGATGGGACTTTTACCTGCGAGATACATCTTCCATCTTTCACATTAGGATGTTAATCTCTGCACAAAAGTTTCAACTCTGGCTCAATAAAATACTACAAACATGAAATTATTAGTGAAATACTTCATTTAAGTTGTAATTTTCCCCCAACATACAAATTCACGTTTTTCTGTCTATTAAAAATTTTTTTCAAATTTGTGAATGAAAAAGGTGCTTTAACGCTCAGTCGAGATAAATCACTGAAATGATAAAATGTTTATGTACCTGTCTGAAACACTGAGTCCGTCTGCAGCTTCAGTGATGAGCCGTTTAATCAGATTAGTGAATTTAACTTTATGATGCCACTAACAGTTCTTACAAATCATTTTTTCTGTCCACTGGATTTACTGTGACAAAAATCTCTTGAAATCTGTTTGTAGACGAGGGAATGGAAAAGCTCTCTGGCCACTGTTTGGATCATTGATATGATGATTATTCTCAGCAGAGAGAAAAACAGACATGAATTTCTAAGAATTTTGTCACTTGTGTCCAGGATTTTAAATGAACGTGACTCACCGTGCAGACACTCAGTGCACAGTGATGCTGATAAGAAAAACAGGATTTGAATAAATGGCTTTCAAGTGTTAAATCTATCCTGAATAATTTGGCTTCCCTGCACATCTACTGACAAACTCACTAAACAGCAGCCCAAACTGGAGGCTTTAAAGGTGGCTCCTGCACCCAGAGAGGCCTCCTGTCTTTATGGCAACCCACCTATTCCCCAAATATGACCCCACGTGATCCCTTCTCCATCCGTCGACAACGAGCGCGGCTCAGGAGGCCTGAAAACAAGGCAACAACAGCACGGAAGGCTGAATACAAAATGCAGTACAGCCCTTCTTCCTCCGTCCATCTTCTCCTCATCCGTCACCTGCTCTTCTTATTTCATCCTCTGTCTGAGTCTGCTGGGCCTCCAGCTGTGGCTCATAAACATCTGTCGAGGGTCGAATTTATACCTGAGAAAACACAAGACAGAGGTGAGTTAGATTTATTCCAAAAATACAAATGCATTCAGATGTGCTGTGTTTGCTGAACGGACCTGGGATCGTACACGCCGGGCGTCCGACACGACTGTCCGGCGCAGGACTGCAGCATCATCAGCCGATGGTTCATCTTCTCCAGGACTTCCTGGTCGATGGTCTTTGCGATGTTGGTCAACTGGAAGGGGTCTGCGGTCACATTGTAAACTTCTACAAACACCTACAGGGTGCACATCCACAAACAATGTTAATCAGCTGGGACGAGTCCACTGTCAAACTGTAGTCAGTCTACTACAGTGTCATTCTTGATTCTGCCACCAGATGGCACCACAGGGAGGACTTTTCACATACATGTAGTGGATTTAAGTAACAGTTAATTCCATCACATTGAATCATACATTTATGTTTCTTCTTTTCATGGCAGATGCCTTCATTCTGTATCCGTTACCTCATTATCATCAAACTCGCAGTACTGCAGGTTGGCAGAGGGGGCGACTGTGCGCACACATGCGTAGGTGTTGTTGTAAGAGTCCTCACACACACAGTCTGGGAAACACTCCTGCAGAAAAGGACAGATGGAAGAACTGTGAGTTTTCCTGCTGCAGAGACCTTCTTTCCCTCAGAGTCGACATGAGGCTTCATCTCGTACCGACACTCCAGGTCCCAGCAGGGGGCAGGCGGGGTCGGACACGTTGCTTCCTTCTCCTTCATACTCCACCAGGATGTCTGTTCTCCAGCTGCTGCTGTTCATCTTCCCCTCCTGGAGACACGCGCAAAAAAGCCTTAATTAGCCTTAATTATGGAACGTGTTTAGATAATGAGTCTCTAAAAACTTCAAAATCTTAAGAACATCAATTTAAACCAGACATTGGAGAAATGACATAATCTATTTTTGGAGCTGATATCAGGTTTTTCCAACTTGAAGATCCTTCAGTCAGGAGTGTGAAGGCTTCTTGTTTATATATGAGTGAAGGAGATAATAAAGTTAAGCTTTAACAGAATAAAATAAGTGAAATCACAGGCTGGCAGCGTGATGCTACATGTCTCTGTCCTCATGTTTTATATGAGTCAGACACAGAAAAAGAGAAACAAACTCAGTGATCTCACCATAACTGGCAGGAAGGACATGCCGTCCATCTGCGTCTTGTTGACGTTGAGGCCGGCGATGTCCAGGATGGTCGGACCAAGGTCGACGTTTGCCACCAGCATCTGACAAAAAGATTAATTCATTTAGTTCACTTAGGAGGAGAATATTTCAATATATCAGTTCATCATATTTATTGCTGTCTCACACGTTTGTCCTGATTAATACAGTCAGAGATTCTGAGCAGAAGCTTTGAATTTGTTGGATTTGTGGTTATATGTTGTTGGAAATCGTCGCTGATCTCAGTTTAATTCGATTACAATAAGGGGCTGGGGAACGCATTACGTTAATGAGGGTAACAAGTATTAAAGTTCAAAAGTGTGTGTATGTTTGTACCTTGCTGGTCTGGTTGGGTTTGATATTTGGTCCTCTGACCATGAGAGGAACTCTGATGTCAAACTCGTAGAGCTGCCTCTTATCCATAGGAAGAGAGAACTGACCTGAAAGAGACGTAAAGAATCCAGAAACACTTAAAGCTCCACTCAGTCCTCTAAAGTTGTTATTCTGTCTATTTCACAATGTTAAGAAACACTCCATAAACTTAATTTCACTCAGATTAAATGAGCAGAGACAGGGTGTGTAGATGTGTGTGTGTGTGTAGGTGTGTGTGTGTGTGCAGCTACAGACCTGTGTGATAACCGTTGTCAGAGGTAAAGAAGATGTATGTATTGTCCAGTTCACCTCTGACCTCCAACCTCTTCACTATTTTCTCCACCAGGTCGTCCACTGAGAGCAAAGTTCGCCACCTACAGGCCAGGATGAACAACAGGACACCTGCAGTGAAACCACGCTAAAAAAAATGTTTTGTGTTGTTAAAAGATCTTAAGAAAGATAAGATGTGGGAAGAGAAAGGAGATGAAAGATGACAGAAAGTGGGTGATAATAACACAGACAAAAAAGATGAGGAAGATAGACTGACCGTTTCCTGAAAGCATCATCCAGAAACTGAACAGAAGAGTTGGTCATGGGGGTTTTAGCCTGTCTGATCAACCAGTGTTTGTCCTGAAGACAGACGGAAAGAAAACAAAGATCAAGTTCTCCTTTAGGCCAAATACTGAAACTAAAACACGGGACAGGACAGTTTTCAGAGGGGATGTTTCAGTGACAGGAGAAGCGGTACCTTCCCGTGGACGTTGAAGTTGGGCTCTCTGGGAGCCTTGGTGTTGTTGAATCTGTCCTGGTACTGAGGAGCTGCCGTCCACGGAGAGTGGGGGGCTGGCGTGGACACCATCATGAAGAACGGCTGGTAGTTGGATTTATACTGGAGGAAGTCCAGAGACATGTTGGCCTGAGAGAGAGAGAATGTGTCATCAGTGGGGGAGGAAGTTGTGTATGTCAGTATGTAAGTTTAATCAGTAAAATGTACTCACTGCAAAATTATTATAAATGATAAAATGCTGTACTATTATATGATATCATTAGATTAGTATTACTCATGCATTAATGTAAATACAGGATTTCAATAGTTGTATATGAAGAAAAACAAGAATCATATCTAGTATAAAATGTGAGGTGTTGGGTTAAATGAATCGTAACGTGTCGTCGTCTCACCAGTACGTCTGTCAGATAGTCTTTGCTGTAGTCTGCTCCGTGTTTCTGAGCCTTTCCATTCACTGACAGAGTGTAGTTGTAGTATTTGGAGTTCTTCTCCTGGAAAACACAAACAACTTTCATGAAATATTTGGGAACAGTCACTGATATTAGTCCAATCCAATATTCTTATTTAGTGGTTCCACTTCACCAGACTGTACTAGTCCCATGTAAATCCTCCAGGAAAGGATGTGAGTTAAACCAATAAAATGCTTTCATCTACAATAGTTAATCGAGCCTTTGAAAACACAGCTTTAATGTAGCATGTTTTAGAATTCACCAGTAGTTATTTCTTGGATTTTCGTTGTATGGAGTCCAATTAGGATTAGTCCTTATTAGTGAGGCTTTCGTCACATGTGGACTGAAACAACCTCCGCTGTACTTTCTTAGTGCAGCGCTACTGAACTAGACACACAAGATGTTCTGTAAGAAAATTCTGCTTTTAGTTGACCTTGCTGGGTTTAGGCCCTTTGATTCAAGCACTTTCTAAAAGTGAAGTTGGCAGATTACAAAGGTGAATTTCAGATTCATCATGGTCACATGTGCTGACATGTGATGCAAGACAGGTTTTCAGATCAGCGCTCTGTGAACGTCACGGTAGCTGTTTGACATGGTGTCCGCTGACCAGCTCTGCAGGAACCACACAGACTGCGTGACTCACTCTGTGTTGTGATAAGCCGTCGGGTCATGGGACCAGTTCTCACATCTGTTTGTTCAGCAGCAGAAAAGATAAACTGGTCTGCACGGCCGACGTGACCTCTGTATAATGACTTCTCTAAACCAGTTACAGACGTACGGTAAATTCAAGAAAATCTAATTTTAGCCTATTTGTTATTCTGACTTCTTCTGCAGAGAGAGTCTCCTGTCACATGACCACATAAACCTCATAGTGATATGTGAGGTAGACTGAACTCAGGTCGCCACTCTGAAGCACCGTCATGAAAAAATAAACTTTGCACACTGAATATATGTATGAATATTTTTTAACCATTTTAATTCATCATGAGACCTTGCCTTAGCTCCCTGTCAGAAGTCACATATTCACAAGCTTCATGATATTGTGACTTGTTTGGAGCAAGTGTTGAATCACGCTAAGCTGGATTTAAATCAGTAAGAGGTTCGGGTTTTTACTGATGGGAACAGTTTCATGGCCAATTTGTAGCTGAAAGGTTAAAGTTTCAGTCTTACCAGTCCGACCCAGAAGCTCCAGCCTGGAGGAACGTGCTCCACTCCACCAGCCTCTGAGTGCCCATACTGAAACACACACACAGATATGAGGTAAGACTTTTTTGATACCTCACTGGGAAATCTGGTGTTATAGCAACGCAAGAAAAAAAGATACATGGTAATAAATATGATATAAGATAAAAATAAATATAAGGATCACATATGGAACTGCACTGGTATTGACTAGAAGCACTCTAAAGCTGTCCCTTCAGGTCTGATATTCTCGGACGAAAGAATTAGGCCTCTGTACACAGTGATGGACAAATTTAAGGGCGGGTTCCTGAACAACAGGAAGTCAGTCTCCTTTCATGTGCAATTAGCAGATGTAAACATAACTAAACAATTAAGGGAAATAATTTTTCACTTCCTTTATTCGTCAGTCTTTTTCGTCTTGAACGACTCAAAACGACACTTGAAACACTTTCTGATTATTTCAAGAAAGCAGGAAAACATGTTGCAGTCTGTTTAAACCAATAGAAAGGCTGAAAATACAAAGTATGGATTCCTGTCATCTCTTACCTGGTTGAGATATTTCCCAGCGAAGAAGGTCTGGTAGCCGGCGTTGGTCTTCAGCAGGGCGGGGAAGGTGTGGGCTTCCTCGCTCTTCTGCCAGGCTGTGCTGCTGCAGTTTCCCTCTAACGTGTTGTTGATGACGTGGTGGTTGTGGGGGTATTTCCCCGTCAGGATGCTGGCTCGGCTGGGGCAGCACAGCGGGCTGGCAACAAACTGAGAGGGAGGATGGAGGGAAAAAGATGAACAATGCAAAATGCTGTGTTTTATGAAGCCTTTTTTTTGGCTGATTTACTGATTTTTACTCAGCTTCAAATGAGACAAATAGCTTCTTTTTCAGCCACTAAATGATCCCTGATGAGACATAATATGACAGTGATGGGGACAATGATGATGCTGATGATACTCACTGCGTTTGTGAATGAAATCCCTGCATCACCAATTAGTTTTCTTGTCTTGTTGAGTGGACTCTGGAAGGAAAAGAGTGTTGAGACAAATTAGCTGCAATCAAAAAGCCCACCTGTTTTCTTACAGTCATAAAAAAAAACATCAAGCTGCAGTGATGAGGCTGCATCTCCGTCTTCCTGCCTTCATGACTAAGCTTGTTTTCTACGAATGAAGGCCACTGCATCAGCACCTAACATGGACGCTGTGTCCTCTGTGAAAGAATAATAGTTCAAAACCCTGCGTGATAAATAATTAATACAAGCCCAGATCACATGTTTCTGGACAAACTGGAGTAACAATCCATCATCAGCTTAACTGATAATGAAGTATTTAAAGAAAGATTTAATACATTACACCTCTGACTCATTCTCTCCCTCCCAGTGTCACCACATGTTAAATAACCTCCGGTAGACATTGAATATGTCTGAACTGAAGCTGAATATTTTGTGTGGAAAAACTAATCTCAACTCTTGCTTTACTTGAGAGATTAGAAAAGAGGATTGAAAGAAGATTAATAATTCAAGTTAAACTCAGCTTCACAAATATAAATATCTTGTTGTCTTGAATAACAATAAACTGAATATTTTGGGGTTTTGGACTTTGGGTCAGACAAAATAAGAGTAAACCTGATTGTGGTAGATTTATAAATCATTTTAGATGATACTAGTATGTATTTTAAATTTGGTAAAGCCATGAACCCAATCAGTATGTTTGATTCTTCTTATTTGAGGTATATAGACATTAAAAATTAAAAGAGCTCTAATTAGAAACAGAAAATTTGCTTCACTGTTTTTCCTTGAATTGTCTCTTGTTCAGCAATTGTTGATGTAATAAACTGCATCAGAAAACATTATGTCAGATATTCAATATTAATCCTGCATGAAAAGACCAATCAAGTTTCAGTCTGATCTCACTTAGATTCTGGCCCTAAATTACCAGATTTTCCAATGAAATTCTGATGTGTTTCCAGCTCAGGTTTATAAGAAGCAGGGAGGTTGTTTGCTGTAAACTGTGGGAGCAGATAGGGATAAATGATGAGGCTGCTGACCGTGTGACAGGCCAGAATGTCCAACCAGGAGGAAGGTGAAAAGTCTGCTTCATCAGACTGAACTAAAACATCCAGTTTACATCAGTTGATCATATCTTTTCCAGTGACACGACTTGAACTGAGCTGCAAACACAAAGTCACGACTCTCTGATAAAAACAAACCACATGAAATAAAAGATCCAGAAACAGTAGATTCACCCACCAGACCCCCGATGGCGACGTCCAGGTCGTCTGTGAGGATCAGAACGATGTTTGGTCTCCGGTATGATTTTGCAGACTCCCCGCTGCTCAGGTGGCTCCACAAAGTGACGCAGATCAGGAGACAATTCAACAAAGTGAGCGGACACGATCGATCTGAGCCCATTTTGATAATTCGATCATAAACTACTGAAGCTGTTCGTCTCTTCTATCAGGTCTGTGTCTTATAAGAGCGTGAAATGTTGTGAGTGAATCCTCCCCGGAGAAAAACAAGACACAGACTCGGCCCTGTTTCTGTTTGACACAACACTTCCTTGTTTCCGGGTCATGTGCTGCTCAACTACGGAAGCCGGAGTCAGCTGATTTGAAGACATGACTGACATGTGGGACTAAAGGGCAGCAGGCGATTTTATTTTTAACAGATTTGGGAAGTCAATGGTATTAATGAGAAAACAATATAATTTACAGAATATATTATGATTTTATGTCGACGTACTTAGTTCATTTGTACCAAACAGGAGACAATTTTCATGCATGTTTCATTGTCTGGACATGAACTTCAAGTTAATTTCTCACTTTTTCTTTTGGAAAAAATCAAGTTGTCATCTTGTTCTTTTTGATGAAATTCTGGACACAAATATTTTCTTGTTTTCCCTTTGACTAACCAACCACAACACATGAACATTTTTTAATATAAATAATAAATAAATAATATTTGCTGTCAATCATGATATAAAGGACAGAATAAAGTGAAATAATTTTCTTCATCTTTTCCTCTTTTATCCCACAATATTCACATGTTCTTTGCTCTTCAATCACCCCTGTATCCATCATCAAAATGATTATGAAGTTTAACATGACAACAAATGAAAGAAACAGACATCACTTTAAACAAATGAAACACCCGAACTCCACTATAAAATACTTGTATATTGCAACAGTCACACAATAACATTAAACAGTTATTCTATTAACTTTTACTTTCTTAGCTCTTCCATTCTGGACTAATCTTTTAACAAAAACTCCTGAACCACAGTGAATGTATAAACAAGGTCTTACCGGATAAACATTTCAATGCACTTCAGACAATAACTATTAAAAGTGTACATTTTCCACTTTTACATTATTTCATTCTATTATTAAGTTAGTTTCTCCCCTTGCTTTCAAACCAACATATATTAATGTGTGTTTAGTATCCACTTATACTACAATCCATATTTAACTGGAGGTTTGTGAGACTAATACAGAAATACATGAACAAGAAAAACAACCTTTAAATAAAACATAAAAAAATAAACAGAAAGTTAAGTATCAATATCCTTTCTGCTGTATCATTGTTATTATTATTATTATTATTATTATTATTATTATTCGTTGTTTTCTTAAAGGAATAGCTTATCTCATCTTATCTTTCTCCATTAAATGGTGCTCAATGTTGCTTTTGTAAGCGCATCCTAAAATGAGGCAGCTGATTGGTGGACACACTTTTGACTCCTCTGTGATTGGTCAGTCCGCAGGCACCTGCTGCACCTGTCGCGCGACCTGAAGAAAGTTTGCCAGCCGTTGAGAAGTTGAGCGGAGTGGACGGGTCCATTGTTCAGACCCGGAGAGGGGGGGCAGGAAAACTGGTCCGGACCATCCAGGAAGGAGCCAAGAGGCGGTCAGACGGGTTTCCACCTGCCGGAGGAGCAGAATGAAGTGATCCAGGAACTCGACCGCTCAAAGACAGAAAACTTTCTAATATGTTTTCTGGAAAAATGGCAGCTCAAACATAGGAAAACAATCACCGGAGATTTTAGCTTATTTGGCGCTAATGAGAAAAAATGGCGTCCGGGGTGAAACTAACCGGGAGTGAACTTTTAGAAGTTGACATATGTGTTTGTTCCGAGGAGGAGAGCGGCGATTTTCTTCAGGATTTCACCGGCTTCCAGCAGTGGACGAGCCCCGGTGACACATCATCTTCTCCGGGGCGGCAGGAGCTGAGCGGACCCGGAGCTCCGGCCGAGGACAGCGACTCTGAGCCGCTGGGAGATGGAGCGAAGGCTCCTCGGAGCTCCATCGTGGACTGCCTGCTGGTGGAGCTGTATGAGACCTGCAGCCGGAGGTGCGTGGACAGCTGGGACAGCTCCACGGAGGCGTCCGGCTCTGACGCCTTCCTGGGCCGCAGCAACTCCGGGTCCAGCTTCCTCCAGGAGCTCCAGGAGAAACACACCCGGAGGCACCAGATGAGCTACCTGGCCCAGAAAGGTGAGGTCTGCTCGGGATCATCTGTCTCATCTGGTCCAGTCAAGTCAGCCTTAAATATAAGATTTTAATTTAGCTTTTAAAGGACTTTTTAGACCCTTGTTATTATAATGAAAAACTGTGTAAAATTGCAGCTCTTCAGTCAATAAAATAAGCTGATTCTCTTATGTGATGTTGGATATTTAAACTATACCCAAGAGCTTTATCATGTCTAATACATGAAGCATAATTCAAACATCTAATTGAAGACTTCTAATCAGTTTAAAAGAGATAATGCATGAATCTATACATATCTGTTTTCTTATTAGGAATGAATGAAAATGATAAAGTAGGATATGTCTGAGTATTATCTTTAAAAAAAAAAGTGAATTTCCCCATTGTGGGACGAATAAAGGTTTATCTTATCTTATTTTCTCAGTCATCCAGGTAAGAGTTGAATCAAAGGCAGCTGGACTTGATTCTTGAAGAGTTTCATTTCTCATCCAAGAAGCTTCTGAAGAATTTACAACCAAGTCCCTTTGATTCAACTCTTACTTGGATTGAGTAGGATACACTACAAATCATTAACATTACAGCGATATATGTGCAGACATTAATAGAGTAAAATATCGATTGTACAAGTGCAATCAAAATAATGAATGCACCTGTACGAAGGGTGTTTTGTTCATGTTTGTCTGAAGTGTTCTGTGGAATCCATTATGGAAGGAAGTCCACATTTTAGCTCTCACAAATTCACCTGTTGTAGAAACCTGTTGTGTTCCTTCATATTTCTTGGCAGTGCTAAGATTAGAAAGTAGCTGCCACATTTTTCTGTTGGTATGCTGCTGCGGCTGATATGGATGGAAGCTAAATCTGATTGATCATAGGACTTTGCCACAAACGTTCATCATCATAAAAATAAACAGATGCAACATTTTACCTCCCAATACAGACTCTGATACTTGGATAATGTCCTGTATGAATGCTGAATATTGTGAAATCTGTGTAACAGCAAGCCCTCTCTGTGGATCTCATTGAGATAAATGAGACAATATTATTCACCAGGAACTGTTGCTAAAAATCGAGTCAGTGACCCAACACGACTGAATGAATGTAGCAGAAACACTGAATTGAATTATGACATTGACAAAGAAGCTGTATTCAATGTGCGTTGGCCATGTTTGGCTGAAGCTGATCTGCTTACTAAGGTCAGTTCTGGGTCCCTAGAAAACATCCATTAATTAATTGTGGTAGCCATGATTAGAGGTAATAAATAATCAATCCATTAAATTACAGCCGGTGTACATGCAGTTACAGCAGCGGTCATTTTAGAGACAGACAGCAAACAGTGGAGAGAAATTTAATAACGTGAGAATTGAATGCACCTTAATTAATTTGATTCATTCAATAAAACGAGCCTGTAATGAATGCCACGTACCTTTTTATGTCATTTGTTTCTAAAGTTATGCAGCAATACAAGGGTTCACTGTAATCCGATATCAGGAGAAGCTAAACTGGCTGTAGGACAGAAGCACGGATTAATGACAGTTACTGGACGGACAGGTAGCATCATAGTATGCAGACCTTCACATACACAGACAGACACAGAGGCTGATAAGTGTGTTGACAGCTCATTTACTACTCCTCAGTGTGCTCCACAGTGTTGCCTCAGAGTCTTGAAAGGCATGTCAGTGTGAGTACCACGCCGCCATTGTTTCCTCTGTTAAAGTGGAGTCCTACAGTAAACACAGCCAGGCCCGTGAGCTCAGTGTTTGCCCTCCACACATGTCAGGTTAAACAATGCAGAGGGCTGCCACTCAGGAAGAGGAAATGATCATGATAACGCCTCAGCTGAAGCATGTGAATACTTCTAATGTGCATGGTCAGGGATTAATGGCCTCTGGTTTCAGTCTCCTTTGCTAAACTTATATAGTAAATGTTATTACTGGTCAGCTTTGTGATTTATTAAGTAAGGAAGCCACGTTATCCGGATAAGGATGTAAATGGGTCGTGATCGGAATGTGAACCTACATGCTTAAAAGTAAAGTTGTCCAAGAAAAGTCTGAGGTGAAACTGTCCCCATACTTTGTCTCTGTACCACAGATCTGTTTATGGCTCAGATCTGTGTCACCTTCAGTTGATAATCAGATTTTTTTTCAGCCTGAAACATTTTGTCTCCATGGATGGAAGGAAGGTGTGTGTGTGTGTGTGTTTTTGTAGGACGGTGTTCTGGTTTTCATTTGTTCTTTGCCTGCAGCTTGGAAAACAGACAAATGACTGTGATATTCTGATCTAACGGCCGAGTGCAGACATCACATGTTAGTCCAAACTATATCAAGTAGCTTTATTTAGAACACATCATTTTTTAGACAGATCTGAATACGTCTGTGTTGTGCTCTTACTGAAACAGAAATCCAGGGTTCTTTATGTAAACTTGGAAACTTCAAATAAATAACATGAATATCTCACAAATGAGTGCATTAATATGCTGGAGAAAGTCTAGATATAAGGATTTCCAACTTCTTTCAGACATTTAAATTGGATTTTGAGTTTCATCCAAATGTGGAAACCTGACTGTTGACCTTTTGAAAAACAGGAAACTTGGAGCAAAAATTATAGAAATGTACATCACTGCTGTGGCAACTCTGATCAAACTTAAGTGTTTTTGTGTTTGTATCCTTCTGTTTGCTTTTTCAGAGCCGGAGGAGCTGCACTCAATCATCCAGGAGGTCAAATATCGTACAGGCCTGCAGTCGGCCAAGCTGATTCGCCAGCTGAGGAGACGGGACAGACTTTGCCACAAACTGCAGAAGAACTACGACATCATCACAGCTTGTCTTCAGGCTGTCTCAAAAAACGACGTAAGAATCTACATTTCTTCCTTTGCTTTAAAACCAAAAAGACCAGTGTGATGTGATCAGGTGCTCTACAAACCATCACACGCTAATAATCCAGAGAAAACATTTGGAAATAAGTCCACTATTTGAAGAAGCAAATGCATTTGCAAGTTACTATAAATTTCCAGGTTTGTACACTATGCAGGACTCTGACCTAGTAGTCATATCACATGTAGTATGAAAATAGTTCTCAGATTTACATAATAGACTGTGACATAGACCCAAAACACTTGACTATGGAGATTTTGAGAGATGATGGATAAAGCCTCAGTCTATATATGTAATTGAATATTCTGACCATACTTATCAAGATCTTGGTGAAAATATGGGAGAATGACATTAAGGCTAAATCATGTCAACTTATTTGAGTATTATTTCATATTACTAAGATTTTTGCAGACACTTTCTTACATCCGTTGAAATGAGCCTTTTATTCTCATGATTGAAGTACAGGTGCTTAGAGTGGTTCAGTTTTTGTGGTTGATTGTTCTTGAATGCACTTGAAGAAATGTAGTAGGTAGGTTAGGTTATTTTGCTGTTTGTTTCTGTCCACATGCAACAAAGAGGTAGAATAGACAACAATAGTTGGGGGTTTCTCTGCCTGTATTTCCAGTAGAGCTAGTATTTCACTCAACTGCTGTACTGTCAGTTACAGGGAACTTGAATGCAGCACGGTGGAGTCAACATGTCTGATGTTTTTTTGCTTGTTATCCAGCTGGGAAGTGACACACATACAAAATGCTTAACAATAAGCTTCAGTCATTGATTGTGACAAACCAAGCAGCTGTCATCATCAATATTTTGTTTCTTTCTTAGGTTGAGTGATGTCAGAATTTTAACATCATGACTTAATAGAAAATTTCAATTTATGATCTACCTGCCCCTAATTGGCGAAAAGAAATTGACAAGCCATCTGTTACATTAATCAAAGCATAAATGTTGTTGATTTTGTCTGACTTTGTCATAAACTTTTCAACATTTGACTATATGATTTTTCAGAATATGTTTCAGAGCTTTGTCTGCAGTGAACATTGATACAAGTTTAGTTGATTCATGTTAAATGTTTATATAAAAATATTAGAGTTTTAACAATTCAATAAAAACACAAGTCAGTAATTTTACTGTCAGTAATGTGACAATGCATTTTACAGATAGAGTGAGTAAGTTTTATATTTTAATGCTGCAAAACAAATGAGAGCTATTACAGCAGTCACCTGGCTGAAACACCTACAGACAAGATAATTTGCTGTGATGGTCATTGAACATTATCATCAAGGCCTTTTTTTTTTTTTTTTATCATCATCCAGACTGTTTGCAGATATTGATTCAGGCTGGATGTCTTTTCCACTCAGGAAGCACTTACTGTACACTGACTCATAATGTCATGCATCATTGATTCATATTGCAAATGTCATTTCTTTAATTGCTCTCCATTTTTTAGAAAGCTGTTGGGTGAAGTAGGTGACGATGCAGAATGACTGTTTCCTAAATTTGAGTGTTAGTAGAGTTCGCTAACTTGTATCTGGTGGATAGCTTGTAGGTAAAGTATGTACTGGTACTGGGTTTTTGAAGTAACAGTTCTTGTTTGAATCCCAGGCTGAGTTCTCCATATAAAAGTATGTGAGTAAGAGTAAGAAGTTTGGCTGTGACTCATGGCTCATGGCTTCC
The DNA here is from genome assembly GCA_025331565.1 of Holacanthus passer. NCBI lineage: Eukaryota > Metazoa > Chordata > Actinopteri > Pomacanthidae > Holacanthus > Holacanthus passer. The sequence continues at coordinate 1,059,807 of JAFREQ010000053.1, forward strand.
ACATAGTATATAGAATTAACATTAAGGCTGCAGCTAACAATTACTTTCATTATTGATTAATCTGCTGATTATTTGCTTGAGTAATTGTTTGACTTACAAAAGTTCCCAGAGCCCAAATAAGTTTCATTTTAATATTTTCTTAAATAATAATCTAAACATTTAACCACAATTTATTTTCTTACCATCCATTTTTTTATTAGTCGTTTCAGCTCAACGTAGCTCAATGTAGCTGCTAGTTGGTGTGGAAATAAAATCTATTACTTGCATCTACTTTAGCTGCTTTCATCTGCTCTACTTGTCTCTTTAAATTGTAAAATGGTTTATTTTGAGTAGATTATTTTCAGTATCTTATTTGTGATCCCTGTGTGTGATTTTTCAGATATGTACAGATTGTGATTGTTTATAAGTAGGTTAAGGAAAGAAAAATGCACCTTCACTTCCTGTCCTCTCCTGTGCTCCACCATTACCTCATCCTCTGTCTCCTCCCCACGTGTCCCTCCATCCTACCGCATCCCTCCGTCCTCGCTCCTCCTCCTGGTGACGTCACACCGGAGGAGGATGAGGAGGTGTGCAGCATCAGCAGCATCAGCAGCTGCACCGACCACAGGCGGCACAGATCGTTACTTCCTCCAAAGCCCATCGGCTATTTTTGACATTTTATATAATTCATGTGTTTGAGTAGCTTGATTGAGGCTCTCTGGACTTTGCTGCATCACTGAAGGATGAATTGAGGATCCATCTTTGATTCGGCTATAAATCCGAAACACAACCGATCACCGATAATCAGTGTCATCGATTATTTTTTAACATCTCGGAGCGTTTAGAGGACCAGCTGCTTCTCCGGTCATCAGGATGAATCCGTCGCTGCAGAGGACATAAAGGAGGATTATTGAAGCCGGATCAGACGATGAGGTGATCGAACAGGTTTGATTCCCGATGAGGCAGGAGAGGCTCCCCGCCGCCGGCAGGAGGCCGAGGGCGGGCGTCAAGCAGCGGCAGCAGGGCTCGGGAGGGGTCGGTAACATCATCAGCAACGTCCTGAAGAAGAGGAACGGGATCTCCAGGAGTGCCCCCCGGCTGCTGTGCACCTTAGAGCCAGGTGACCTCATGCATGCTGCTGGACACTTGTTCATAGGTCCGCCGGGAAAAGCACTGCATTGCTCATCACCTGGTTTTAAAGTAGTCTCCTACCAGGATGAATGTGTGATATGAATATGATTAACAACATAAACCCGTGATTTTGTAGTGGTACAAATTATTTCAGTCATATTGTCAGTTTCCTTTTCATTTACTGCTTCAACAGGCCTGATCTTATTCACAGTTTGTCTCATTTAATGCAGCAACTTCATGCACCTGAAGTGGGAGAGTTTGTCACATTTAAGCAATTGTTATATTAGATGGTCAAAATGGCCCAATGTAAACTCATGCATGACCTGATTTTTTTTTTTTTAATACAAATGATTTCATGAACGTTTCCTACTGGCAACAAAGCAATGATCCAATTTTCCCAAAAGAGCATTAAGGTTTCACATGAGCTCATTTTCAACAAAGGGAATGTTAAACCTGATTGAACATCTAATCTGAGCTCCAGTAAGTACAAAATCAAATCATGAGAGCACACAGGGCTGGTTTCATACGTCTGATGATGTAGCACGCTGACCAAATAACTGAGGAGAGATCAGTTTTCTCTCCTCACTCCACTTCTCATTTGTGGATGGACACCCGTGATACACTAGACATAAAACATCAGGATTTGTCTATGCAGTTCTGCTGGAATGTGCACACTATCGACAAGTAATTCAAATAAACAGTAGATGTCTCATGTAGAAATGGACTATTAGACATCTCCTATTTTCAAAGCAGCTGTGGTTAACGGGGTGTTTTGATTTGGGCTCCTCAGCTTTTCTTGTTTTGATCTTGTGTTTGGTTGCTCTTACAGTCAAAAGGCTAAAGAGCTTTTTGGAAAAATGAAAACTGAAGCCACACATCTGCTGTTGATTCTTGCTCCCTTCCTTCTCTCCTTTCCCTCGTTCTCCTTTTCCTCTTTTTCTTCTTTTCTTCCTTAATACTTTCCCTCTCAAGGTTGGAAAGCACCTGAGTACATTTACTCAAGTACTGTACTTCAGTACAGTTTTAGGGTACTGGTACTGTACTTGAATATTTCCATTATCTGCTACTTAATACTTCTACTTCACTTCAGTTTGATAACTTGATACTTACTTTGCAGATTTGTATCAATAAAACAAAATATAATCAACAAATATATTATGATGTGTATTTGTAAGATAAAATTTTAGCTGCCCAGCAGTAAATACAATTAGCTCCACCTTTACCAGCTGCAATATTAAAGTGATGAACACATTAATACATCCAGTAATATGATGTACTTTATTCTAAAATAGACCAAACTACACAATGAGTACTTTTTACTCATATTTGATGATACAGCAAGTATAAATTTGAATGCATGTAATGGAGTAGTTCTACACAGTGGTATTACTATTTTTGCTTGAGTACAAGATCTTAGTTCTTCTTTCATCACTGGTCTCTTCCTTCCTTCCTTCCTTCCCTGCTTCCTCCCCCCTGTACTCTCCCTCTCTCTCCTCTGTTAATTCATTTAAACTCTGATTGAGTTATCACCTATTAAGCCGAGAGTGGAGCCTGTGGACCTCTCTAACGTGTCCAACCTTTGCTGAATCCACGCTTTGTGTCGGTGGTGTGGGTCTAATCTGTGACAGGGAAGTGGGAGGGTTTTATGGTTTAATCCTCGACCAAAGCTCTGAGAGGAAACGGCGGGATAAAGCGACGTTCATGCAGGATGGCGACAGAGGAGGAACATGCAGGTTAAACCGCTCTTTTATCTTATTTGAGGGACTTTTGTTGCAGTGGGACTTATGTCCTTCATGCTCGTGTCGCTGCAGTTTGGGAGGTTGAATCCTCCAGAGACTGAGACAGAAATGGCCGCAGCCGGAAGCTTCTGGCCCGGAGCCGAAACACGTCAGGACCTCACATCAAAGTTTCATTTCCGTTTGATCCTCTGGATGAGTTCGACCCACTGGGCTCACTGTTCTCTGAACATGTTTGTGTGCGTGTGTAAAGAGGTTTGACGTGATTATGAAGTGCAGCTCGGGTTGAAAGGCGGATTCAGCACCACGCGGAAGTGGACAGCGACTCTTCCGTCTCTGCACCAAACTCCGTTCAAAGATCCGTCATTTTAACACGAACAAACTACAGCCTTAAATCAAGTGTTTTTTCTTATAGTGTTGTATAAAAAACGCTAAACATGTGCTCTTAGCTTAATGCACAGGTCAAAACACAGAACTTTGGGTGTTTGGGTCTTTCTTTGACTTTAATGATGCCATAAACTGTTACCTAATGTCAGCTCATATACCTTTATAATCGTGGAAAAGTCAATCACAGTTCTGTTTAGGATGAGATAAGACTTAACTATTTATTTGTTATAGGAGGGATTTGACTTAAATAACATAAGAAATTAATGTTTTTCTTGTGCCCTATGATGATCATTGGTCATGTCATAATATCCTGTCAGCCTAAAGCTTCTTGATGCCATTTTGAACCCTGATTATCTCATTAATGTTTCCTGTAAGTAGCTTTTATGTGTAAGAAATATTTTTTCCACATTGTGTGTTAATTTCACTATATAAACGTGATCAGTGAAGTTATACATCATACATACATACAGTTGCAACATATTCTAGATAAGAGACATGTATTCACCCTGAAGGACGTTTATTATGTCCAAGATGCTTATTATACACAACTTACTATCTACATATACATATTACATACTTACATACATAAGATATGATGAATGTTTTTCAATCTGACATCATGTGTACAGAAACCTTGGGATGCTGACCAGTACACTGATATTCACCCAGATGTTTTTAGACTAGTTTGACCAGTTGTTTCTGTTTGTTTGTAGGAGTTGACACAAGACTGAAGTTTACCATTGAACCGTCACTGGGAAAGAATGGATTCCAGCAGGTGAGCCCCTGAAAACATGGCACAACCCACTGGCTCAGTTTAAGATTCAACAATTTGTCTGATACAGTTTTGTTACTGCTTTTAGCTGCTGATCTAATGTTGTGTACAGATGTGTTTTAGTGTGTGAGTGAATGTGATAATGTTAGCTTGTTAAGCAATCCTTTTCTCTTAACAATAGTGAATAATATAGTATTAAGGTTTACCATTGTATTGCTGGGTTACATTTACACAGTCAGCCTCAGTGGGAGATGTACTGATTAATGAAAAGGATAAATAAAACAGTGTGTGTTCTCTTCCCTACAGTGGTACGACGCTCTTAAGGCAGTGGCCAGACTCCCTACTGGGGTCCCAAAAGAATGGAGGAAGAGGGTATGTAACTTAAACTAATTATAACATGTGGTTAATGGAACAATTATTTAGTCATTTGCTGTAATGGTGGCCCTGTTGTAGCTTTGTAATTGCTGCTTATTCAGTAAAAACTCAAAAACAGAATGTTTCTTATGTTTGGGCCAGACATGTCTGTTTTGATCCCAGAAGGTGTTTAGTGAAATAAACTGATGGCCCAGTTGTTGCTATTACAATAAAAGTCTTTATTATTGTCAACCTGCAAACAGAGTTTTACCATCCTGAGAGAGGCCGAACAGTGTAGAGGAACAATATGCAGAGGGCACTTTGTCTACAATGCTCCGCTTATCTCACATCATAACTTCATCTCTTGGGAAGAGAGAGTCGGGAAATGGAAGTGATTACTTTCTTCTTGTCAGAGGAGATGAACAATGAAACCTTGTCTCTTTCCTGAACTTGCAAAACAAATTGAATCACTATGAACAAGGGGCCTCTTATACAAGTGCTGGAGGAAAAAGAAATCTGAGAAGGTGAAATAGGAAAGATGAAATATTTGGTCATATGAGTCAGTAGGGACAGTAAACAGAAATCTGCATTCCTAATTTTTCCTGTTGACATTATTGTATGATTAATATGGTTCCTTGTGTGTCTGCTGCTGTTGTCTCTCTGCAGGTTTGGCTGACGCTAGCAGACCAGTACCTCCACAGTATCTCTATTGACTGGGAGAAGACGCTTCGCTTTGCCTTTAATGAGCGTAGCAACCCGGACGATGACTCCCTCGGCATCCAAATCGTCAAGGTAATCACATTCTATTGTTATGTTGGAGGTTGGGGATGAGATGAATGTGTGTGTGTGCAGGGCGTTTGTCAGCATTTGTTTTTTTATAGTGTGTGTCCCGAGTAAACAGCCTGATGGCCAGTGGTGAAGCCTCAGCATTTTCCCACAGCATGCAGATAAACAGAGACAGAAACAGCACAGATGGCTTTTGAAATGTAATGTATAGACTGTTCAGTGTCACCAAAACATATTATTACTTTATACACGATTAGTACTGCAGCCCATTTAGAATATTTGTACAATCATATGTGAAATATATTCTTATAGTCTTTAATAAAGAGGTGAAACAGATGTGTGTTGAAAGTGTTATCAAGTGTTACCCACTGGACAGTAATTATGACTTACATTAAAGAAGGACATTCAACATTCTTTGAAAAAGTCTTTTTAGATTCAATCAATTAACAATTGCAAATTTCCCCACTGAGGGACGAATAAAGATTTATCTTAATTACTCATCCTTCCGAGTGTATATATGAGCATATCCTACAAATAAAATACAGTATGTCCATTGAAAGTTGATGTGTCGAGCAGTAGATGTTTGCTTTGACTGTGCGTCAGAAAAACAGGATGGCCACATCATGGAAACATGGTGGTGACTCAGAGTAATGGCTGTTTCCATCTACAGGGCAAAGTCCCATCATCCGCTTCTCTGTGTTTGTTTTCTCTTCACTGTCTCTGTCCCAAATGCATTCATTTATCCAGCTAATGCACTGACTTGTAATAAAATAATCCATCCTCTATATCCTTCCAATGACCAGGACCTACACAGAACTGGCTGCAGTTCTTACTGCGGCCAGGAGGGTGAGCAGGACAGGGTGGTGCTGAAGAGGGTGCTGCTCGCATACGCCCGCTGGAACAAAACTGTGGGCTATTGCCAAGGATTCAACGTACTGGCTGCACTCATACTGGAAGTTACTGAAGGCAATGAGAGCGATGCACTGAAGGTAACATTTACCCGCTAAGACTGAGAAACTGAAAGCAGATTTGTAAAATATGTTCAGAATTAAATATAAGTTTTATGAAAAATGTTTCTTTGTAATGATTAAACTTCACTGTCTTTTTCCACTCATCTATAATCAGGTGATGATCTATCTGATTGACAAAGTGCTGCCTGAGAGTTATTTTGCCAACAACCTGCGAGCATTGTCAGGTAAACACAGAGACACACATACAGTCTGATTCATTGTGGAACTAAAGGCGATCCCGAAAAACATTAAAGCTGCATGCTCGATGCTGACACGTTGATCGATGTCTTTTCAATCCGTACTGTCTCCTTCTGTCAGTGGACATGGCGGTGTTCAGAGACCTGCTGCGTCTAAAGCTGCCCAGACTGTCCCAGCATCTCCATCACCTTCAGAAAGCTGCCAACAGAGAGGCTGGAGGTACAAATCTGTGTGTGTTTGACAAAAATGCCACCCGATATAAATATTATAGCAAAGCAACCTGATGCTGCTTTAATTGTTAAATTATGCTGTTAATAATGTGAGAATAAGTTTAAGAAAATGGCACCATCTACAAGGCATTTGCATGTTTTACTTTTATACATAGAAGCAAAAGATCTTGCGAATGTGTGGGTTTTAATATGAGAATGTGTATGTAATGACTCAGCTAATATCATAAACAACTGTTCCTTCAGGCAGCTACGAGCCTCCGTTGACCAACGTGTTCACCATGCAGTGGTTCCTCACCATGTTCGCCACCTGCCTGCCAGCGCCCACCGTGCTCAAGATCTGGGACTCGGTTTTCTTTGAGGGCTCAGAGGTGCTGTTCCGGGTCGCCCTCGCCATCTGGGAGAGACTGGGAGAGTGAGTGGACCGTTACTGACAGAAATGAGGCTTTGACCTGTGTGGGGATTATGGTGTACAAATGTGAAAATTGCCAGGTTTTGTGCTGATAATTTTCATGCTCAAACTGTTAAAAAATCTATAAATGATGTTCTAGTTTGATGAAAAGCCCTTGAAACAAAACTTCCTCCCTCTGTCTCTGTCCAGGAGGATTGAATACTGTCAGACAGCAGATGAGTTCTACAGCACGATGGGTTGTCTCACTCAGGAGATGCTGGAGCACAGCCTCATCGATCCTACTGAACTCATGCAGGTACGGGACAAACAAAACCCTTCACACCTTTTGAACCACTTTAGTGATGTTTTTAAACTGATATACTTTTTCTCTCCTCCATCTATCAGGAGGTTTACTCCATAGCTGTGTTTCCTTTCCCTCAACTGGCTGAGCTGAGAGAGAAATACACCTACAACATCACTCCGTTCCCTACCTCAGTCAAATCCACGGGAAGGTTTGTTCTTTTCAATTAGTTTTTTTAGACAAAGCTTTTGGTATTTTGACCCCAAAATGTTTATAATCAAGGAAAATCCAAAATACAATATTCAGTTTATGTGTGTATGTGTGAGATGGTGGTGATGGGAGCATGTTTTAGTGCCAGTGGGGGTGGTGATGTTATTCTCTTGTTCCAGTGGTGGTCTGGGCAGCTGGGAGAGCGATGACGATGCTGACATGGATGATGAAGACTCCATGGTGATGGCGCTGGGTTGCCTGGGTCCCCTGGGAGGCCTGCTGGCCCCCGAGCTGCAGAGATACCAGAAACATCTCAAAGGTCAGCGCAGCCACATGAATCACCACACAGGATTTTTAATGGCAGCCAGTGTTGAGCGTACAGAGAGTCACAGCAGCCAAGTGGCTCAAGACAAACTACTGCCCCAAATCCTTGTGTTCTGCCCCTGATTTGACTCCAATTACAAAATGTCTCTGATCTGTTTCCTCCAGACAAATCCCCTACTTCCTTCTCCTTCAGCGGCTCCACCAAAGATGAAAAAGGCAAACAGCCTGAGGGATTTAGTTAAAAACATTGGTTAAGATCTGAAGCTGTAGTCGTCACTCTCCAGAGAGATTTGGAAAAGACTTCAGAGAAATGAGTGCTTCCTTTAACCTCATAAGTAGATCTCACTACAACTGATTTGACCTGGTTCAAAAGGGAAATGTGGCTCATTCTTAGGCAAAAGTGGAGCAAATGAACAATATCAATAAATCATTCTGAGACAACAGTTTAATTACAGTAAACGAACTCCCAGCCAGCTGCCTCTGCGGAGCATTCACATTGTGTGCTGCTGGGTTGGATTTGGTCTCTGCAACACAAAAGGAGGAAGAGCTGCTGAAAAAGTGATAGAAAAATATCTTCCAGCTCACAGAACGTTATTTCAGTGACGTTAAAGAGAAAACACACTAAAATTCAGTGGAGTCTTAAAAGGCTGCTTATGTCTAAAAGCATAATGTAAATCATGTCATCAGAGGAAGAAAAACAGGAAGGACTGACTCAGGTTTAGACTGACTGCCTAACTGTGGTCCCAGTCATGTACAGTATGTATTTCAAGAAACATTTGGTCTTTTGGAGATAAAATAAATACAACATAAACTCTCCATATTCTCCTCCTCAGATAGCATCAAGAGGCTTTTTTATGTGGCACTTAGTTTTGTGTCTTGTGCGGTCAGCTGATCTTGATTAAAGGGGATAAAAGTAAAACTGGGTGAGCAAATAAGTAAGAAAAGAAGCTTAGAAAGACCTAAAAAAGGCACATTGGATTTTATCTGATTTGTGTATTTCGCTGGAATGTTTCCTTCTGCTTTTTGAACCAAAGCCCATGACTCTAATCTTTGAATCTCTCGATTTCTTCTGTCTGTCTTAGTGTCTGAAAGCCAAAACCACAGTCATGAAACAGTAGAAAGAGAGTTTGATGTTGGGATCAATAACATGACGTGAGACCTGATCCGTGCTTCTTCTTCTCTTACCTCCAGACCAGCGGGCAGAGCAGGGGAACATCGCAGAGCTGAGCCCAGGAGCGGTGGGAGCTGGAGGGGCAGGAGGAGGAGGAGGCGCCAAGGCGGAGCACCAAGCGGCAATCAACAGCATGATGATGGAGAGAATGAGCACCGACATCTACGCCCTGAAGAAGCAATATGCTCGCATCAAAAGGCGGCAGCAGCAGCAGGCTATGCAACTCTACATACGCACAGGTGGGAGGAAGAGTGATAATAGTCATAATCTCACCGTCAATTTCCATTGTTATGTTTTTATCTTACAAACTGGTGCTGCCTCCCGTTAATTGTTTTCACATTAATGTGGGTGAGAAATAGCTTCAGTGTCATTTATTGTCCATAAAGACATACAAAGTTCTTAATTCAGAACAACGGAGAAAACACTGTTGAGGTTCTACCTGGGTAGAAACACATGTAGGCAGCAGAAAGTCGGATGTTTGATGATGATGTGTGACTCGTAGGACCTGGACCTGAGGTGACCACAAGTCCAGGAGTTCCTCAGGAGCAGCCCAACAATCAGAGCGGCAGTACCGACCGCCACACTGACGGTACTGGTGTCAAACCAAAGCGTCATCTGAAACTGGGTGTTCTGGGGCTGATTTGTTTTTAATGATTTATTCATGTTTGAATTAATGTAATTGAATGATTTAAGGAGGAAGGCAGAGTGCTCTGGTCCTAAAATCTCCAATTGATTTTTTTCACTGGGTTCATTGTAAATTAAGAAAATAATCTAAAGTTTTTAACCACAGAGTTTATATAAATGCAAAGCAGTACATAAATTCACTGTTGAGATTTAAACATGTGCATTTTATGTGGTAAAAAAACCTCATGCTTATTTTAACCATCTGTTGAGAAAACTGAGGAGAAACCCTCTGGGGAGAAAAGCATTGGAAATTTGGCGAGGGAGCTGCTGCCTCACAAATACTGAATCCTCTCCATGTTCTAAACTCTCTCTGACTTAATCAGGTTCTGGTTGCTCTAGCTTGAATAGAATAATATATCTTGCTCTCAAAATGCTGGAGTGTGCACACATGTATGATTTATTTTATTCAACAGCAAAAGTGACTGCAGTTGAGCAAACAGAGCAGTTTTTAATCTAGCTTGAATAGAATAATATATCTTGCTCTCAAAATGCTCTCAAATTTCGATATGTTATATATTTTATTTGAACAAAAACCAACATGTTTTGTAAAGGGAACACGGTACCTGGGACAACTGGTGATGGTTTTCTTTTAGTTGCTGGTGGTATATGCAGAATTAAAGTCATTGAACCAGCTGTATTCTAAATATTTATTTGGAGACACCTGTCAGTGCTGTAAGTCCATCAGATCCATACAACAAATCAACTTTTTTAAACAACTTTTTACATTTTTTTGTCATGTTCCAATTACAATAATGCTTTTAATTTACTGTTAATTTTGGAGAGCATCAGTTTATGTAATGGTTTCATGTAATAAAACACTCAGGGTATTGACAGTATTGACAGATGTCTCCAAGTGGACTTGATTTTGAGAATGATTCATGTCTCTTTGGGTGGAAACTTGAGTTTTTTTCTGGTTTTGGCAAACACTCACTAACCTCTGTTAACAACCTCTAATTTCTTCCATTTGTTTCTCCTCCCATCTAACATATGATTTGTGAAGCTTGTTTGACAGCATTACAGCGAGTACTGGTGTTTTTTCACATTCAGATTTAAACATCTGTGCACACACTCAACACACACTCACCCCTCTTTCCACTCTAATCATCACTCATATAAACACTCTGTAAAGCTCAGTAATCAGCTTTTATAAAGACATGTTTAACATGGTTTTCTGACATTGAGAAAAAGCCAAAATACTGTATATTACTGCACGTTATATAATGTGACAGAAATTAATTTGCACTTGGTTCCAAAATATTGTGTCTCATTCATTGAGGCCTGGTGGAGAAATCCTCCAGTGGAAAAACCCAAAAAATTTGGATGCCCTCTGGTGTCTGATGGAGGTGCAACACCTTTGGCAGCAGCTGCTCTAAACAGCTGACTGAGTTTCTAAATGTGACTCTGCTGCATCTGCATGATCAAACAGAACATGTTAATTGTTAAATTAAAAATCATTAAAAAAAATTAAATTAATTGTACATGTTAAAATTGACGAAGAGAAATAATCATTAGTTGCAGAACTGGTTAGTTTTTATGGGAAAACCAATCTGTGACATCTGATCAATTTTGCATGTACTTTTTGTATTACAGTATCCAGTTAAGACATTAAGACACTGTTTGTGCTTAGCTATCACGTGGACCTAGCATCTATTGTTGGCCTATTTTAATGTGTCTTTGTGTCTGTCCTCTTACCTTTCACCTTCCCTCCAGACAAATGCCCCGCCACCCGTGTCCTGGCCTCTCAGCTCAACCCTTCCAGCTCAGTAATCAACCACCTCCTTCTGGGTCGGAAACCACGCGGTGGAGGCTCCAGACTCACATCTACTAGCACATCCACACTACCAGGGTCCCGACCTACCTCTCTCTCGCAGAGTCAGGGCTCCCCAGCCAGGCAGCGCTGTGGCTCGCTGCCCTCCAACAGTACTGGATCTCCAGGGAGCTCTGGAGGAGGGGCGGGGTCGCCCTGGCGCGCTCATGTCCGGGTACATCGAAGGAACATCGCCAGGGCCCGAGCACAGCTGGGCTTTGGAGATTCAGAGGAAAGAGAAGATGAGGAGGAGGAGGAAGAGAAATCTGTCAGATTGGAGGGTGAAGAAGAGAAGAAGATTGAGGAAAATGATGATAAGGAGGGGAGTGACTCCTCCGTGTCTCCATCTCCTGCACCCTCTGGTAGAGGGTCAGTATGTGAGGAGGCTCCACAGGTTGCAGATGAGACAACAGACGCAGAAGTTGCAGAGGTGGTGGTGCAACTGGACTCCCTGGATCTAGGGGACGAATCAAATCCGACCTCCCCCAACAACACAAACCCAGACACAGAGCCTAAACCAGTCCCTCTTCTCCCCCCTCCTCCATCCTCACACAGACACAAAGAGTCTGATTCCTCAGGTTCAGAAAGAAACACGGCCTCTGACAGACACTTTCCCACCATCGCTTTACCTCCACCTCACCACTCCTCCAGCATCTCTTCTTCCTCACCTTCCACTCCGAGTCCGTCCCCCTCTCCAGTCCCTTCATCTGCTTCTATCAGTCCGTCCTCCTTGTCCTGTCCTACCCCACCTTCCACCCCAACACCAACTTCTGCATCCTGCCTCCCATCATCCCCTTCAGCTAACGGCCTCTCCTCTCTCCCCCCTCCCACATCCTCCACCTTTTACAAAACTCCCTCTCCTTCCACTCCCTCACTTTCCTCTATCTCCTCATCATCCGGATCTCACATGTCCTCCTCCCCATCAACCCCTGCCTTCCCGTCCACTGGAGCCCTCAATCCTAAACAGCAGGTCTTTTCCCCGTTCCCTAGTGTGAAGCAGCCAAGGAAATCAGCAGCCGCCAGAAATCTGGGTCTCTACGGTCCCACGTCCAGAACACCCACAGTTCACTTCCCTCAGATCAGCCGCAACCTCAACCGTAGTAGTGGTGCTGGCACCACCGGGAGGCGATGAAAACCTCTGCACTCCTGAACTGATGCTAGAAACACACATGACATGAAACATCACAAACTACACCATGTTGCCTCCTGCATACCAAGAAAATCACCCATATCTTATTTGATTGAAAGTTCTAGAAATGTACAGTTCAGATGTTTGCAGGAATCACTTGATTATTGAAATTGATGTTGAAATGTGAAGATTGTGGTTCACCTGATAAAGGGTTCGTACTGAAAAGTCACAAGCCATTACATACATACATTTAAGAACCAGTTGATTAAGTGTGAAGGAAATTTCTTCATGTTTTCTTTAGTGTGTCCACATTTGTACTGTACAGCTAATGTAAAGCTAACACAAGACTCTTACAGTATCAAGCCCTTTACGGTGGCCTATGCAGGTGCTTCTAGACCATAATGGATTCATGATAACAACAAAAAAAAAAAAAGATAAGACATCACATGCTAACTGTGTTTTTAGGACTTTCTGAAAAGTTGTATTGCATTCGTGCTGGACATCTGTGTCTCTTCAGCAGTGGGTTGAAAAGGATTTTCCCCTGGACTGAATCATGAAGAGACTCTGGCCTGGACGAATGCTTCCTTCTGGACTCATATGGACCATGTGGACCTTGATTAACCTTTTTTTCCTATGAGATTACACAATAGCCATCCAGTTGTTTCTATGCCAAGTATTTAAAAAAAGACATACCTAAGAATTGCTGTAAATGAAAAAACTTCCCACTCTTAAAACTTTTGATGTCCTGAAGCACTTACAATTTTTGTTCCGTCTGATGGTGAAATCATTCTGTACGTGCACTCTCTGTCTGACTGTTGAACACCAGGAATGTAGTAATGAAGTAAGTGTGAATGGGAAAGCCACTCTTATACCAGCTTGACCAATTTTATTTATTTATTTTTTTGTTGACCATTGGGGTGTGAATAGTGTGTGTAAATGAAATGCGGATAATCTAAAGGAATTTATTATATCAAATCACACTGGTAGCTGTGTTCACATAAAATAAATCTGCACAGCTCTTAAAAGGAGACTTGATGTTGATTCCCAGTATTACAAAGCATTCTTACTTACTACTTATACAAAGCTGCTGCTTCTCACTGGGCTTTAAATGTAGTCAAGTTGGGGAAATGCAAGGAAAATCCCAGGGTGGACAGTCATGTCATGTCCTGGAGAAACACAACAACCTCTCACTGATAAGAAAATTGTAGCAGCTGCAGCACAACATGGAGCTTTTACATGTGAGACTTTTGCACAAATAATTTCATTTGATTCACAGAAATCAACCTTTTTCTATAAGATAAATAGACATTATAGGCTCTTGACATTTATCTCAGATCAATTGTAATATAATATTCAGTTTGCTGCATGAAGACGACCATTTTTAAAATGTTTCTTGCAAGTTGCTGAATTTGAGTTTCAACCAAACAAAGATTGTAGCTGGAAGTGACATAAAGTTGCTTATCTGGCAGAATTGTTAAAGAAATTAATTAATTAAAACATTGATTAATTTAGAATCCAAATGAATCTATAAGAATATTGCATTATTTAAAATCTCATGCATAAGATATTAAACTTTTATATTTATTTATACAGACGTGCAGGGAACTATATGTCACTTCCGGCCGCCATTTCAAAACAAGTGAAAAATCTTTTCTTTTCAGAGGATGGAATATTTTTCATTCCAGTTGGCCAGAAGAGTCTTTTAAGGAGGTGGAAAATGTCTTCAAAACGGCGGTAAGTGTTGTTGACCTTTCCGGTTTTTCAAGACTTGTTAAGAGAAAAACAAATTATAGTTAGCTTTGAGCTAACGGTTAGCATGACCTGACGCCAAACGGCTCAGACGTTACTTAACTTTACATAAACGACACAAACTGGCTGGAATCTATTGCCGTTCCCATCTGTCGTCTGTTGTGTACTAAAAACAGAAGATTTATCATGTTATCAAGTGAAATGTGATCTGTAAGAAGCTACAGAGCCGTTAGCGTTGATTGGGTTTAAGTTAGCTCGTTAGCTAGTCTCAAACAGAACTTTTCTTTAGAGCTACCTTTTCTCATATTGTCATTTGCAAACCAGTTTGATGGAAGTAAGGAGTGCTGACAAGTTCACAAAAAGAGCCACTACTACTCAATACAGTGGCAATACAGTGACATATTGACAACGTCTGTCAAAGTGTTTGCATGGAGGAGCAGATCCAGTCATCCTCTGGAGACACATGAACGGTTTGGTCTTCTGATTTTTAACTCTGCACCTGTCAGCCACCACATGTGTGTTATCTCCTCCATGCCATCAAACATCCCTGCAGTTTTATACATTATTTTCATCTCTTTTCACAATCTCTTCACAATCTTTGTTGCCACCATTTTATCTACAGTAGCCAAATGTCTGCCCAAGGATGTTGCTTTGCATGGTTGAGTTTATTCTTATTGTCTGCTGTCACTTGTTTAGTTCAGTATTAGATGTCTCCCATTTGGGGGAACTTTTTGTGTCTTCTTATTTCTTTTACTACCTGCAGAAATGCTGTAATTTAATGACAACAACATGATGTTCACCAAATTCAGCTTCACATGAAATAGTTGTCTAGTGTGTGTTTGTGTGCGTCTATGACTGACTGTACATCATGTGAGTGAAAACATGTTTAAGAGACATGCTACCACATACTTCACACCAAAGTATCCTTGATTACTGGGGAGAGGTTTGATATCAGCTGAGGACAGTACTGCACCACAGTAAAGAAATACTTGGAAGAGAAGTGGCTCAGTTGCCTGGTTTTCTCTTTAACTGATAAGTGTAGTACTATTAAATAAGCGTAGTATTCCTTGGTATGAGTTAACCAAGATGATCTGCATGCCTCACTTTGTCTCAAGACCCTTTGTCCAATCAGTGTTGGTAATACTGTTGCATTTAATTAAAAGTCACTTAGCAGTTTCTTAGAAAGCGACACAAAATGACTTGAGTGCTCTTGATTAAATTTAAATCCTTAGTTTATGTAAAGAAATCAGTTAACAGTTGCACAAAGTTACTTAACAAAGAATGTCATGGTTGAAGTTGTGTGTGACTTAAATGTGTCACATTCATGTGCAACCATTTGTTTAATCGGTGTTATTGCTCTACTTCCTGTGACTTTGTGGTTGTGGCCTAAATAATAATTCAATTGAATAGTTTCCCACTGAAGTGCGGTTGGATAGTGATTTTTCTCTGCTGTGTCTGCTGAGGCAGATTTTGCTTTAATGCTGTATGTCTGGTTGTTATTAGGTTATTGTGGTCTCACTGGCTTTATCAAAAACACTCATTGCCATCTGGCTATTTTGTCTGTCAATGTCTATTAATAAAATCCTAGATTATTGGTATTATGGTATAGAATGAAACATTCAATGGATGGAAGATTTTGTCCAAACTGCTCACTAAATACAAGAAACTGTCTGCAGTTCAGTAATTTATTTTATATGTTGTATGTTTCCTTCACTTTGGAAAGTATATTGTGAAGTGCAATGTTAAAAGGAAAAACTGAGGAGGCTCTTCTTTCTGTCTTCACTCCCACTCTATTAGGAGTGGTTAATAAATGTGAACATAAGTTTAGTTTTAGTTAGAAACAAAACTGACAGTGGTCTAAAAAAAACACATATTTTATTGTACAGGATTCACAAAGAAGAGAACAATAAAAACTACAGTATGCCGGGATCTGACTATGTGATCCAAGTTACAGCATCAATAAAACTCCTGAGGTACGATAAGAAAAGACACGTAAACAAAAACCCTGTAAGTGAACTGTGCTACACATTCACAGATTTACATCCAACTGACAGTGCAGTATATCGACAGAATTACATTACATTTATTTATATAACAAAGGGCTGTTAAAATATATATTTAACGTTTGTACCCTATGTGGAGGTAAATGACTCATTAGCTATGGAATAAGACAGGAAATAGAACCACAACAGGACAATAGATTTAATTTTGTTAAAACCAAATTTCTCAGTTTGCTTTACTTGAAGAAGTGAACGTCATAAAGTATTATGAGGCACCATAAGTTAATTATAATACATTTTCTATTGATGAACACACCATGATAAGCACACAGTCAAGTTAAGGGGGTTAAATACTTTCTATTTAATTCATTATAAGATTTTAAGTTTTGGCTATGTTTGCCTTGGGGTCATGATTTACACTGTGACACAGATTAGTGCCACTACATATTTGATAAATTACGTGTGGCGTCATAATGGATGTCAATTAATTTTTATGTAAAGAGTCTTGGTATATCTTCTTCGTCTGTTTGTCTCATTGCAGATGTTTTTGTTTTTCGACTGTTTTTAAAAGGTTTTTGTGGACATTTTTAGTTTTATTTGAATTTTTAAAATGGCGAGGGACAGAGAAGACATGCGACAGAGATCCCGATCCCCAGGACACCCCCTTAGTGGTTATCATCATGTTTATGGACACAGTTGAGTTTTGTGACATTCACGGTCTAAAGTCTCTGCAGTTTGAGTCAGTTACAGTAAGTGCTGGTTGTGACAGAGCGGCTTGTTTGTAGGTAGTAGGTTGCTGGTCAGGTGGTCAGCGTGCTGTGATGTGAGACATCCCCGGGTTAACGAAGGAGAAGTTTCTGAACATCGTCTGATCAACGCTGTTGATGAGCGTCCGGTCGGCACATGACAGCCGGGGCTTCTCGGCAATAAACTCTTTGTCAAAGTTACTGTAGTCACTGGGCGACGTCTGTGAGGGTGGAAGAGAAAATATTTCAATGATACACACAATGCACAATCTGCTGTGAAACACCATTTGTGTGCATGTTGTGAAGCATTACACCATGAATTTAACTAAACATGTTCATCATTAGTTGAGAGAAGTAGCTGTCAGAATAAGTCCATTCAAACCTGACATTAGTTCAACATTAGTTATCAAATTTTGATAATTGTCTCAGTCAATTGTTTGTCTATAAAATGTCAGAAACGAGTGAAAAATGTCCATCATAATGATTAAAAATTGAAATTGTCTCAACATTCATTCAATGTACTTGTAGTGAATGTACTTACTAAAGTTGGCCTGAAGGGTGGCGCCACCTGCCGGTTTTCCAGAGCATGCCAGTCAGTGCTGCTGAAGAAATTGTGCTGCCGGATGTTTCCCTTCACTCCCAAACGCTCCTCAGGTTCCCTCACAAACAACTGCAGCACACACACACCAGAGGTTACAAACTGTACACGACTGCTTCAGAAAAGCTTGATCATGAACATGAACAACTTAAAGCCACCACTTCCTCTGAATGTTTTTTTTTTTTGTTACAATGTGTAGTCATAAAAATTAAAGCACTTTTGAACTGAGGGTGTCCTCCCCAGATTTCCAGTCTTTCCCCTTATTTGTTTGTTTATTAATTAAATATCTGTGTGGTTAACCAACACACACACACACACACACACACAGTGCCTAACCTTGACCAGAATGTCCCTGGCGTCTTTGGTGAGCCAGCGGGGATAAGCAGGGTTGTCTGTTCGTATAGACTGAAACAGCTCCTCCTCATCGCGGCCGTGAAACGGAGACTGACCGATGAGCATCTCGTAGAGCAGCACTCCAAATGACCACCAGTCCACTGAGCTGTTGTACTTCTGACCCAGCAGGATCTGACCCACAAATCACAGGAAAATACTATTAAAACAGCCAATCTTTGTTTTCAATGAAGCCTTCTTAAATTTGTCTTGATAAGATGTTAATGTTTCCTTAATGAAGTAAAATGACAAGAATCTACACCAAGTTGAATGAAATGTTTTTCTGTCCTGAAGATATCTAAAAGATGTCAGATTATCAAACATGCTAATAGGTTGGGTTTAAAGATTAATTAAATTGAGTTGGTGTGTAGGTTCAACCCTTTTGCTCAACAAGCGTATAAAATAAACGTAACTATTGACTGAACTACTGTAATTACTTTAGCCGTAGATTGAGATTAATACTAACATCAACATGCATGGTGAAAGAAAGTAAGCCACAGTGTCCAGTATTTGGTGTGTGTGTGGTCACCTCAGGAGCGATGTAGTCGGGTGTCCCACAGAAAGTGGATGTCCGTGAGTCGTCCTGCATGTTCTCCTTGCACATGCCAAAGTCTGCTATCTTTATATGACCCTCGGAGTCCAGCAGCACATTGTCCAGCTTCAGATCCCTACAGAGGAGGGACAAGAGGATATAAGCAAGACAAATACAGAAAGCACTTCTGTTTGACCTCTAGTTCATCATCAGTTTCCATTCTGTTTCTGGCTCATACTTAGACTCTACCTGTAAATGATTCCTTTAGAGTGCAGGAACTGGAGCCCACAGATGATCTCAGCTGCATAGAAGCTGCGAGAAGACACAGATAGAAGGGAGGCAAAGATTCATTGCAAGAAAGAAGCAACAGCGCAAAGTTTGTGTCTTAACAGGCACATGTTCAGCAGATTGGATGTTGTGCCTTTTGGTGTGGATACATACGTGGCTCTATGCAAGTCAAACTTGTGGCAGTTCTGAATGTGGAACATGAGATCGCCTCCATTCAGATACTCCATCACGAAGAACAAGTTTTCCTGGACACAAAAGTGCAGAGAGGTCAGGACTTGGAATGAACGTCCTCAGATGAGTTCTGAGCTTCCAAGTACACATGGTCATTACCTTAGTCTGGAAGGTGCAGTAAAGGTGCGTGAGGAAAGGATTTTCCCAGGCTAAAGAGAGGACCCTCCTCTCCACCATGGTGCACTCAACGTCATCGTCCATCAGCACCACATCCTTTTTTAGAGCCTTCACTGCAAAAAACTGCCCGCTTTTTTTCAGCTCAGCTAAAAATACCTGGAAACAGCAAAAACAAAACAGCTGTGGTTATTTCATAGTTTTAGTGCCTGTTGTCCACCCATCTTCTTCGTGCAGAAACTGCTACCACCTACATGAATGCCATAAGAAGTCTGTGGCTTTCTGTGTTTACTGGCTACACAAACAATTGTGACCACAAGACATGCAAAATGCTGTGTGAGAGCTTTATGATGATGAGAATGACTAAAATATCCCTGATGACTGACTAATGGAAAATGTCTTTCCCTGAAGGTTGAGTTATTTCTAATAACTATAAAAAATAGACTTCTATATTTTCTCATCAGTGTTTCTTGCAGGAACACTTTTGCTGTTCTGTTTATGTGAATAACTAACATATCTGGACATTTTTTTGTATGTACACTTTATTTTAATAGTGTGAATTACCATTGCTTGCCACACCCTGTTTGCATATTTCTAAGCTTCAAACAAATTTGTTACTTGTAAAACTGTCAGGAATAAGGAAGCCAGTTAATATGACTAAGATGCTGAATCTTCACCCTTAATATTCTTTTTGTTGCAGTTACTATTTCCGTCATATTCAGTGTGTGCTCTCTGCTCAGTTTTGATGTAAATCCTGTTCTGTCCTTTTCTTCTTTGAATCAGACCGCCTCCTGTACCTTGCCAAAGCTGCCTTTCCCGAGCATCTTGTGCAGGACGAAGTCATCAACTGTGAATTTGGGTTGGTGATCCTTCCTGGGAACAGCGTACAGAGGCTCCTCTTCTGTCAGCACCTCAGTTATCGACCTGCTGACGTCTGTGGGTCCGTCCCACGAAACACCCTGCAACTCTGCAGGAAGAGGCAGGTCAGGAAGCAGGAATGGAAAATACTGAAAGAAACTACCAAGAGGAAATAACAGAATGAAAATTTTAGAGGTTGTATACCTTTGTTTGCAGGTGTAGCTGTGGCTGGCACACCCATTCCTAACCCAGACGGAGCTCGGACCATTCCCGGCTGCCCAACACCTACTGGACCTTCTCGACCAATGATGTCCGTTTCTTTGGTGCTTCTGGCCTGAAGGCAAAAGGTAGGACCAGCTTCAGACTGAGGGTTTGGGAGTTTGATCCAACATTAAAAACATTTTCCTTTTGAAAAGTGCATTTATACCATCTTGAGACATAAAATCCTCATCTGGAAACAGAAGGCATTAATAGCACACCACATTTAAACACTTTGAAAGATCAGAAAATTTGTGGGTCTGACCTGCTGTTTACTCTCGATGATGGCCAGAGCTTCAGCCATCAGTTTTTGGTTGACCCCACAGAGGTTGGCTACTTTCTTCTGGCATTTGTGATGGACGTTCATGCCACATTCTGCAGAGAAAACACAGCATTACCACAGTTTATCATGTGAGCAAAATATGACATTTGAGAACACAGTTATGTATCTATGATGGACATGTTGCTTATTGTACATTGTACCTCCACATATTTTCACACATAATGTCTGATGCAAGAATGCTTTGGAAAGGGGATGATGAAGCTACGTGCTCTTTGTTGGCCAATACGTTGCTTCATTTGTTTACAGATGACACAAATTCAGTTTGAGGGGTTTTCTCTTGTAGTGTCCTTTGTGTTGTATATATTCTTCATACAGAGGCTGTAGCAGCAACATCAGCCCTCACGCTTTGTACACAGTGACTGCATCAGTGTTGTGGCTTGTATTGGAATTTGATTAATTTCACATGGAACGCTGCATCTCCCAGCTGTTGTGGCAGCTGCAGTGTGTTTCTGCATATTCCTGATGGGAAATGTTAAAATATCTGCTGTTGTGCCAGCTGTTGGAAGTATTTCATGTCATATAATATACTAAATCATTGTTACTCTTGGTGAGTTTGAATTTCTTGGGTAAATCGAAGGATTAAATGTTCTTTTACAGGCTGAGAAAACTTTCCAGGCACTTGTGTTTAATTAGCCCTTCTAAATCTACTGACCTCTATATATCCTCTGCTGTTTTTCTATGTCTGATCTGAGGCTCTAACGACAGAGGGTGCTGTATGCTGTCCGGATTATAAAATTTACTTAAATGGACTTGACTTTTCATCACCCTGCACATTTGCAGATTTAGACTTGAGCGTCTGTTATGATACTAGTTGTTTGTGGCTGTCATATACACAGCAAATCCAGAAAAAGCATTGATGAACTTCTCCTTTGAGGCAAAGCTGCAAACGTTTATCATAGTTTTATTTAACACAGGACAAGTCAGTGGGTTTGAGGTGTAATCCTAACCCTCAAGACACAAGTCCAGTTTCTTAACACAACAACACACACAAAACCACAGAAATCATAAAACTCCTGCCTCTCACCCTCACATTTGAGCCCCTGCTTGGCGAGCCCCCACAGCAGAGTACCACAGTGTTCACAGAAAGTGGGACTTTTGTAGTTGTAGACTTTAAACCTGTGGGGCATGTCGATCTTGAAGCGCTCTTTGTGGATCTGCAACACACAGATCACGTCATAGTACAGGTTAAGCCTTGCAAACAGGTTTGCCAGACCTCGAGACAGAAGCACACGAAGCCAAGAGTGGTTATAGTAGAAGCACTTCCTGTATCCGAACAGTGGGTGGCAGGTCTGTGCTTTTATACCGTGTACTACAACATGAGGTTTTGCATTGACTTTTGGTTTCTTGCATGTGAACTCGGAAGACATGTGGCTGAGGAGGAAGTGAAACAAGAGCAAGAAGATAAAAGCAGCAAATGAGACAAGAGCGTCTGGTGTAATGTTACCTCTATATGGAGTGACTGCTTGATTAGTAAGCATTATAACCACAAGTTTACAAATCTCTTACACATGCTGTATCAGCAACCTCCGGATTTAACTCTGATTTTGTGGAAGAAATGACATGCTGTCATAGAGCTTTTATGTGAAACAATGATTTCCTGAAAAAGTTGTGAGACTGATACTTACCAGAGTGTCTTTGCTGTTAATGGCTGACCCGGTGCACTTGGCGATTACTTTGTCTATGCATTTTTTGTGAATAGCTGCGTTGCACTCTAAAAGACACAAAGGTGACAGTTGAGACACATGAGAAAGGGGGAAGAAGGAATCATTCAACCTTGGCCCTCCATAACGTCAGTGGAAAATAATGTGACACTCACGTCTGCACTGGTAGCCCTGCTTGTTGAGACCCCTGTGGTGGATAAAGACAGATGAAATGACTAATATGATAATGAAGAAAATGATGATTTGGTGATCTCTGTTGTCTGTTTGTTCCGTACCAGACAAACTCTTTGCAGACGGAGCAGAAGGTCGGTTGAGGGAAGAATGTGGCGCTGAACTCGTGACATTTGACAACATGAATTTTAGCCTGTTTGATAGCGCCTCGCCGCTGATGGAGGGCGAACAGGCCCTCTCTCTCCTGCTCAGACTCTGGGTCTCCCTCAGTCTGACCTGCAGCGTCTGAAACACATCACACAACCTTTATTTAAAGCAGAAAATGGATACAAAAGAATTTGAGCTCAGCTTTCTCTTGAGAATTGTTGCTTGCTACCAAGAAGATTTCACACCTAGATTTCGATTTCTCACCTTTGATAGGTCGAGAAGAGCTTCTTACCAACATCAGTTTCATTTTGACCAATGAGTCTATAACATTTCATTCGTATGAGTCAGTCTTCTCTGTAGCAGCTGCACTTTGTGATCTAGGTTCATCATTTTTGCAGTTTAACAAAAAAACTTTATTTAAAACATGAATCCTCTTCCTAGTAAATTGCTGGAAATACCTCAGGTGTGAGAAAATGCAGCTCCAAACTTTAATGATGATGGGACATGACCATTTGTTTAACAGATTGTTAAAGTCTGCATTCAATTCCGAATTGCCAGTAAATGTATTGCTGGAGGTGGTGACTGCTCTCTCAATTTGTTTTTGACAACATTACGTACCCACCTTTCAAAGTGGTCTGGGTTTGGTGGTCGACCTTGCTGAATGAAGTTAACGGGTCAAACTACCCTCAACATTTTGGATTATACGATGATCAATAATCTGGATTTAGGACATCATTAGCCTATCTTAGCATAAAACCTGCAGGCAGGAGGAGACTGGTTATATTGTTAAACATACCTTAGTATAAAGCTCAATTTGTGACTTTGGATTTGGGCTCTGTGGTACCAAACCTGGCAACCTCACTGTGATGAAAACGTTCAGCTGTTGATCACCATGAAATAGTTCCAGCACACCCCCACTGACCCCAGCTCAGCTGTTGATCCTCTTCTCAGACTTCACATCAACAATTCCTTTTTAAAAAGTGTAGCATCTATTCAGTCTGTGTACAGCTGAATGATTGTGAAGGCTGCTCATGTACAAATGTGGACTTAATTAGATTATGAGCGAGTTAGACCACAGTTTATTACATTTTGACATGTGGCACGTGTACAGCGTGTTAGTGCGTCTGTTTGTAGTTCAGGAGGAAGTTCCACAGATCAAATTGTTGCAGAGTACCAGTCGCTTTGCCACCTGTTGTTCTGAGCAGTGATTTCCTATTTGCTGGCTCTATACATAGAAACATGAGATGGCTTCTTCCTTTTAGTTGTCAGTGACTTCTCGGGCCTTGGCGTGGTGTTAATGTCAGGAAATCAGCCATGAAAAGGATCTAACACAAAGCGCTCAACCTGCAGTGCTTCGAACCAGCAGCGGGCCGAGACTCCAAATTTATTTTTAGTTTGAGAAAATGTAATTAGGCCGGGACGATTAAGGCTCATTACAAAACACACAAGGGTGCAAGTGATACAGGACTGTTCAGACAACGTGGATGGCAGAGTGTTGAGGTACAGGGGTTTGAACCACTCACCGCTTTTCTCCAGATAATACTTGGCCTCCATCCGCAGGCGGCCTTGTGGCTTCAACTCCAGCTGAGACAAAAAGAAATAAAAAGAAAAACTGAAACAAAAGAAGTATTTTAGGATAGAAATTCGCGAGAAAAACATTCAGAAATGAAAAGGGAAGGATGTGGATTCATGATGATGATGCATGAACTTCTATAATGGAGAATCACGTAATGCTGTTTGGTCTCACAGAGACAGGCAGTCTGGCGCACGCAAACACGCAGATGTGATTCGATTCATCCACGTTAATTTGTGTTTGTTTGATTCTTAGTTTGGAATCAGAGGCAGTTGGTATGAAGCCTCTTGTGTCACTCAAAGCCAAGTTTTAAATTTCTGATTAGTTAAATATAAACTGAGGGAGAATTTGGTATTTTGCATGAGCAGTGATGGCCTCCACAACCTGGATCTCAAGTAACTGAAGTATTTTGGGGTGATTTTTGCTCTAATTTGATGGTGTAAAATAGAGAGATGACAAGAAATGCTGCGAAAGAGGTAGGGGCTGGACTCAAACTTGGGATGTTGCAGTTACATGGTCTTAATCCCCCAGGGCATGTAAAGCAAATAAACATGTAAATAAAGCATTAAGGTGCACTCTGGTATGAAAATAGAAGAAAATACAAGTATTACAGTTTTTATTTTAATCAAAGCTACTGCGAGTGCTTTGTAACAGTTGTTTATTGCTCTATAACTAATTGTTCTCGTGCACAAGGTGCCATAGTTTTTATTGGAAAGAGCAAACTTTGAGCAAATCTCTCTCATCATCTGCATCTGGTCTTCTGCTGTAAAAATGTCAAATTTTGCAATTTTTCACAATCTGCTTGGACCCTGATTAATGGACTTGTTGTCTTGTGACTAGAGATTAATTGATTTTGTTTTAACAGGAGTGCATCTCGTGACAACATGATGAGCTTTCTCATGATCATATAGTAATTATTTCTTTCTAAAAATGTAATCCAAACTGGTTGACAGTTTGTTGTGATGTCGAGATTACAAGACATTTATTTTGTGTTCAAACCATGAAAATAATTGGCCATTGCCTGTTTGACCTTCTGTAAATTCATTCCACCTTTTTCAGCTATTAAAAGTTAAAAAGTCTACAAGGAAAAAAGCCTGTTGGTTCATTTTCTGGGCAGTGCAGGTGATGACGCTTAGCACCAAAAAAAAGGTGGATTACCACTTTTAAACATTTGGTCTTTGACCCAAAAGTGAGTCAGCCCATCTGGATTTTTGCTGGAACAGCCAAACAGCCGGTCCGGAAGTACAAACACAGAGAGACACACATATACAGGCAGATCCCACTGCACTAACCCAGATCTCCAGCTTCCCGTTCTCCTTCTTGCATCGTGTTGCCAGCGAGTCCAGAGCCACCGTGGCCTCAGACTTCAGCTCTGCCGTCCGGTCCTTCACCATCACGTGCATGATGCGACCGCGGTGGACGTGGGCGTCGAACGTAGTGCACCACGGGGGGTACATGGTGGGCTTCTTCTGCTTGTACACTGGGCCCTTTTCTGGAAAAACAAAACAAGGCACCTCTTCATTGTCAGGTTCTTTACTTTGACCTTTTGTTTGCAACGGACAGGAAATACAACCCTAATTCCAAAAAAGTTGTGACACTGTGTAAAACATAACTAAAACAGAATGGGATAACAAAGTCACTTTTTACTTTAACAATTTACATTTGATAAAACATCAGTGCCCTGCTGATTTAGGAAACTGCTTAGCATTTTAAAAAAAACAAAGTTTATTACATTTTGTTATGGATTTATTTGTGCCTGAAAGTCAGAAAGCGTAAGAAAGTTATAAAGCATTGAGAGACTTTGTTGTTGGTTTTAGTCTTTTTATAGTATTTGTTGACAATACCAGAAGTATATGATATCACCAGCCTCATCCTTTAAGGCTTGATTAATAACATCTGGAAGATGGGAACATTTCCTGCCACTGACGAAAACTGACACCAGGAATTAATCCAAGCAAATAGGATGAATGTATAGTGTGTCACTCTCTGGGGATTAGAGGCTCTTTTACAGTCCCGAGCTGTCATCGAACGCTGAAATCTGTGACTGCTTTACAGTGAAAGATAGTACATTTATGCCATGTGTGTTGTCAAATGTCGTTAATGTTCACAATTCTCCTCTGTAGTCATTGTTAATACCTTTAGTTTGTGTTGCAGGATGTTGGATATACAATCTAAGTTTTCCCCTCCTCACCTTTATGTTTATTGTATCAGTGTTGAGAGATTTTCAATCACATCACATGGCCTGAAAAAAAACTCTCCTGGCCTTCATAATTGACATCTGCTGATATTTCTCTGCAATAACATCCCAAATATCCACTTACATAAGAGCCACATGCCATCCTGCTGCTCAACAATAAAGCCCACTAAGCTTTTTACTCTCAAAGTGATCTGCGTTTTTCTCCGTCATCAGCTCATCGCCTGTCAGTCCACCAGCTCTGGCAGCTGCCGTCTGTGCCGATTAAAGCGCCCAGAGAGGAAAATAGGTCTGTTTCTCCACAGACACAGAGGCTACATCAGACTCTGTGAGTTTCCTTGCAACGCGAGAGGTGACATGTTTTTGGTATCAACCAGCATTCGGTCAGTTCCTGTGTTATTCTGTGAAAAACTAAAGGTGGTATTTTGACTTAGGTGCGCTCTCATGCTTCTGCTGCTGCCAAAAGAGTTTACATTTTCTTCTGTTTGTGCACTGTAGCTGTATTATCACTTATTGTTAAATTGGAAGTTGTCAAAGTTATTGCATTTCCTTTCATACAAGAACCTGTCCTGATTACTAAATCCTCACTAAACAAAAAATGAAATCCTTTCATTGAAGAAAGTCTCTGAGCAGGGTTTGAGCTCAAAAGCCGTGACTCAGCAGGTTCTGCCTCATTTGAATAGGAATCTAAAACTGGAAGTTAATTAAGAATGGCCCACTGTTTTACTACAGAAACAAGCTGTCAAACAAGTTTCACATTAACATATGGGGGGATATAACCAAAACAGAAAAAGGAAACTGCGAAGTGTCAGTTACATGAGCAGTTACGCACAAACAGTGCTTATTTACATGTTGTGTTATAAATGCAGCTACGGGGCTAAATTCACATAAGAAGGCCTCCCGAAAATGATAAGTCTGGCAGTTTGCTCTTTTTTCTTGTCAGCAAATCCCATAAAAAGACCAACACCAACAATTAATTCAGCTAACAAGCATTGTCTGTTAATCCAAAGCCTGATATATCTAATTCCTCTCTGCCATAGAACTCCATTATATTGTTATATTGTTGCTGGATTAATCCAAAACTAAAGATAGTCCCCAATAAAAACACATGTATGTCTTTGGTATGAACCAATGGTCTTGAGTTGGGAAGTCAGAAAGTACTGAGAGATACACATCATTGATTTTTGGGTCTTGTTTACAATAACCAAAATATAGAATATTGCCTTATTCTTTGAGGACGGAGTTTATGAACAAGCTTGTAGTGTAACTGCAGCTACAGAGGTACATATGACATTCTATGGTATTTTATGGACATTGAACAAACATTTGATTGATTATTTAAAAAAGAAACTTTAGATTAATCAAAAACTAAAATTATCATTATTTTAAGCCGCTACGAGTTTAACTGGTGCCAATCATGACTTTATATGTGAAACCAAAATGACATGAGGCCTTTAATGCTGCAGTTCTGTGTACGACGGACTGAAAAGAGCCTGAACACTCTCAACTTTGTAGAGGACTTCAAAGGAAAAGCTGTTTATTGAAGCTTTCGCTCATTTTTATTTGAAGATGAAATCAGCCACAGTGAGCCAGAGTGCCTGATGGGAGCTGTCTTTTTCCTCTCTTTTTTTTTTTTTTACCAGCCTGGGAATTTTTTATCATCAGCTCCAAATTTCACAAACTCAGCATGGTGCCAGTGAACAAGGTGTCCGTCAGAAACACTGAAAACACTGAGGCTTATTTTATGTGATGCACACACATTCGAGGGGATACTGAGGTAAAATCTAGTATTTTTCACTTACATGGATTTTTACTGAGGTAAAAGTTCATTTAAGTACTTTTTTTTCCCACAAATTAAATTTTACATGTTGTTCAGCCCTGTTTTCTATCAAACTGTAGATCTGTTTTCTTGCTAGTTCTCAGGCATGAAAAACATTTGAGGCGAAGTGAAATGAAACTAAATGACATTGTCCGTTCAGTTTTATATAAATGAAACACACACATATGAGCGGCCTCCCTCTGCTGCCTCGTAGGACCAGTCTTGTGGTTTTACAGAGGAAAAGAAACATCAGAACCCTCCTCTTTCCTCTCAGTGACATTGTTTTTAGCTCGATGCTGCACTCATGCTCATCAGTGGTTAAAGATAGCCAGATGCAGAACAAAGATATCTGCTCTGAGGCTGTTATCACGCTGGGAAGCTTCCCAAAAGTTGTGACAATGAACGTGAATCAACAACCGCAATGAAGATCTTAAAAATGAGTTTTACATTGGCCCACTGGCATTTACAGTACTGTCTTTATCTGTTGTCGTATTCTTCACCATATTATATTGAGCCTGCCATCCTATACTTCAGATCTCCTGATGGTGTTACAGTATATGTACTGTACTTATGCAGTGTATATACTTAGACTTAATCATCTTACAAGCTGCCGTTGCTACAACTATGAGTTTTTTCATCTGTGAGACTCCTGTTGTACTTGATTTTTGCCTTTGTCCTTTTGCGCTGTCATCTATGGTCTAACAGCCCATAAATATGCTACTTCTACATTTCTATATTTATTCTGAACACCCACTGTTGTAGCTTAACTGAACATAAAATGCATCACTTCCTGGGTTGCAGAGAATTTCTTTTTATTCTGAGAAAGAGCCGGTGAACATATGGTGCTTACAGGAGCAAATGTGAAAGCTTTCATGAAGTGGAATTAATGATACTATTCTGTGTTATCAATCTGTTAAAGGCAGTAAGAAATGCATGTAAATGTGGTTTATGTATTTATATGAAAATGGGTGTTACATTAACATTTAAGACTCTTGCCAAAACTGTGTTATTTGTCAGGGTGGAAAAGACAGTCTACGTTATGGCTGCAGCTAACGATTATTTTCATTACCCGTCATTTTCCTCAATCATGTTGTCTATGAAATGTCAGAAAATAGCAAAAATCAATAAATAACTAAATAAATAAATAATAAAAAGATGCACAGTTTCCCAGAACCCAAGGTCATATTTTCACTTGTTTTGTTCAACCTACAGTTGATAAAGACATTTTGTATACTATCATATAAGCAGCGAGTTCTCACATTTAAAAAGCTGAAATCAACTAAACGTTCAGCATTTGACATCATATTTATAGTTCAAACTATTATCAACATGAATTGATTGATTTTTTTTTTTTTTCCTAAAACTACTAATTGATTTGTTTCAGCTGTAGTTTAAACTATTAGACTCAGGATGATATTGCTACAACTAAAACACATTCATCAACATAGTTTTGTCAAAATGCTCCATTAGATAAATTGAAAGTAAAAGTCTCTCTTGCTACTGTCTTGATCACATCCACAATGTAAACAAATGTATGTAACCAAAATTTGCACATTGAAATTGGACGACGCTGACGAGGCCATGACTGATTCTCGATAAAAGGTCAACAAATCCTGAGATACTGATCCAACTGGGTTTCCATCACTAGTTGTGCTCAAACAGCCAATTAATCAATGGACAGACAATTAGTTGCCGGTGATCAGTAATTTCAGTCAGTTGTCAATCATAAACATCCTCTGGTTCCAACTTCTCAAATATGAGGATTTGTTGCTTTTTTCTGTTGTTCATGTTTCTGTAAACTCGTCACTGACCTGTGTCGATGGCCTCCTTCATGTAAACAGCACAGTAAGGGTTCAGCACCTCTTCGTGGTAGGCCAGACCGGGGTCGATCTCGAAGTTGAAGAACCCAATCCGCAGGAAAGGCGACATGGCTGCAGGGTTTTACTCTCCGACCTCCGTGCAAATATCCAAACAACCGCCAGGAAACCTTGCGCCTCTTCTTTGCGAAACTATTTCAAGAGATGAGATTTCTCTGATTTTTGGAGACTGGTTCGGTGTCACTGTCAATCACCTTTCCTCCACCACAGCACACTCCGACTGGCCTCTTTTCCTCCAGAGGAAAGATAGACTGGCAGGGGAGGAGGAAGAGGAGGAGGAAGAGGAGGAGGAGGTTTGCAGTTTTCCGCCCTTGACGCTTTAAACAACCTGAGAGAGGAAGAGACGGAGACAAAGAGAGTGAGAAATATTTCATCACTCGTGACACCGTAACCACCTGTGAGCGAGTTTCTCTGCAAACCCAAAACTTTGTCTGCTCCAGCTGTCTGTCAAACCAAGGTTTCAAATTTAATTGGCACACAACATTAAGCAAAAAAACTAATCAAATGTATCTATTACTGTATATGAGAACAGGAAAGTGTTTGAGGAGCCATGCGGCTGTTCACACCTAAACACCCAAAGCAAGATAACAAACCAGCCCTCTAAACCTGAATGCAACTAGAATAAAACCACATGTCCCTTCAGGACTTGTAAACACCAGCTGTCACTTGGCAGAGCCTTTGAGCACCTTATGAAAACAAATAATCTCCAAAAAAAAATCAAGCGCAAAAATAAAGAAAGCATTCCTGCCTCTACACTCCACTCTACTGCAGCAGATTTGATGGCACGATGTTCGACTTGGTGACGGTCGATGTGATATTTGAGGCCTGCCGGAGAGCTGTGTGTGTCTTTTTGTGCATTTGTGGGAGTGTGTGTGAGTGTGTGTGTCCGTCCCAGTGGTGGAGAGGAGGCTGGGAGGTGACTATTAATAGAGCTGAAATACTAAACGCAGATCACGACCGCATGCGCCTGAGTCCGCAATACTTGTCGTCTTGGTCATCATCGTCAAAAGCTGCCACAAGTGACCTTCTTTACTGTAAAGCTCGCTGACTCTGAGTCAGAGTCATGTGAGTAGACACAGCAACATATAAAGCACAGTAGGTGTTTTTCTAATAGCAATGCACCAAATAATGTCATGTTATGTAAGAAGGGTAGTTCATAGTGACAAACCCACAGTGATTTCTCACCCGACTCTGCAGTTCCTCTCAGTTCTCTGGAACATTTGAACATCTTTCAGTTCTTTGTTTTGGTTTATGGTCCACGACTTATCAGTTTTGGTTCACTCTAGCTGCTCTTGTCAGGCAGCTGTTAGCGATTAGCTGATGAACATAACACAATATTCAACAGCTTTAGTCAGGAAAAAGTTCAGGCAACTGTTTGCTAACAGGTTTGTCATATCAAGTCTGGAGTCTTAGAATTTGTTCCACACCTCCAAATGGCTAATGGCTTTGTTTTGAAAGTGAAATCTTTATCCACCTAAGTACTATGATTAAGTGTAAGGAATAGTGGTCTCTCCAAATAGAAATAAATAAATTAAAGTACTATTATCACAGCACACTATTTGCCTCTGACTGTGCTGATTGTTTGTGGACACGTGTGACCTCTATTTTGGCTTTTTTGCTCATGTTTTGACGTAGTTCAATACTGTAGTTACTGTAAATACTGTAAACTCTAATCTATGAGGTTTACACCACATAGTCATGTTGGCAGTGCCTTTTTTGGCAGGTAGTACAGAAGAAATATATTACTGTCTAATTGTTTTGACCATAACTTTTCAGAAAACAGCACAAAAGACGTCACAATTTCCCAAAGTTGAGATCTTCAAATTGGCCTTTTTGTCCGACCAACAGTCCAAAGCCCCCAAACTATTAAAGTCAATATCACAGAAGACAAAGAAAATGAGCATTGGAGCTGGAACGGGTGCAGCTCTGTCATCTTTCATCGTTTTTTCTCTGTTCCAGTTTCCATTTCTGTCGTGAGTTGTTCCACATTCAGAAATTGAGCGGTCTTCGTCTGTATAGGTCATTTTGTCATTTTTTTCTGAGTTAATGTCCTACATACTAATCAAATCATTTTGAATCATATGCACGTGCTGTAAAACTTTTACTTTTTGTGCTGCCTGAATAACATCGAATCCCCTGTGATTGAAATAATTATAATGTGAAGCTGATCATATCAACTAATGACTCAATATACTTAGAAGCTGTTTAATCATATGTGGCTTCACCTTTGTCATGTTTTACTTTTGGACCAGTCATATTACCAGGAGTAGTTATTACCTATTTCAACTGTAATATCTTGTTTGTTCCCTTTCAATTTAACTTGCATAGATGCGTTCATTGGCACATAATTATGCACATATAGTCACAGACCAATATTAGTCCTGATTTTGAAATTCTCACACACACCGTCTTCCTCCCAACACAGATTCAAACATTTGAAATGTGCAGAGCTGCAGCCCTCCCCTGCAGCCTCCTGTGCACTTTGAACCTGTTGTATAATACTGCGCTCATGCAGGGGGAGTAAAACTTCCGGAGCCTAAGTTACGACGATGTAACCGCACTTCCTGTCTCTGGGTGTTTTTTGTTTTTTTTTTCTTTGTGAAGCCTCACAGGTGGGGCTGTTGCAAACACTAGATTGAAAAACACCAGCAAACCCAAAACAAAGCTGCTCTAAATTTTGAAAAGGTGGGCAGAGAACAACTTTGATGAACTAAATAGAAGTCATAAAATATGTGCTTGATGTTGAAATATACTTATTTCTTTCATGATTAGTATCACAGACCTTGATTATGTTTATATTTAGAATTACTTGATTTAAAGTCCCATTAAGTACATATTTGAAAATACAGGCCTATTTTACTGCTGTGAAAGAGCTTTATTAGCATCATAAAACATTAATAACTTTGATTTAGTTCATGTTTATGTTTCCTCCCTGTATTAAAAGGGCAGTTAAATTTGCTGCTGGTCTGTGGTCGACGCAGAATCTACATTGACGAAAAACATTCCGACATTCATGTGAACCAATTTCTACGTCATATAATTGAATGAAGATGTGGGAACTCGTATTAGACTTCAGTCTGACACAAAAGTGGGTAGTAGAGTTTATCCAGTTAAAAATAATATTTAAATGAAAAGTTTAAGATTGATTCTTCTTTCAGATATATATTTTGTGGTGTAGACCTGTTTTGTTTTTTTGTTTGTTTTTTTTATCAGTCGTGAAACTTATTTTGTTAACTTTGATTATGGCCAGCTCAACTAGCTCAACAAGCTTGAAATAGTTAAACTGGATGGATGTTTTTGTTGATTTTAATGAAATAATCTCTTAATTTGTGTAACCTTTAAAAGTGGTGAAAGTTTCCTTGGACAACTTTGTATGTATACTTTTGTAGAAATGGATGATTAAGAAATTTTTCACTAATTTATAGAAATATTTTGCATGGATTGCTTTTGTTTAGTGGATGTAGAACTATAAATACGATGTCAGGCTTTTCCCTTCAAGATCTGAAGAGGGTCGTTGCTGCACACTCCGTTCATATACTTGTTTTCTTACTTGTTCCGTTTGTTAATGTTGACTAATGTTTCATGCACATATGAAATGAGAGTGAAGCAGAAGGCCAATGTGGTTGTCTGATGTGATGCTCAGGAAAAGCTCACATAATTTGATGTGCTACACAACATAAAGCTCAATAGTTGACTTTATAAAAAGACACTACATGCTGTGTGTGATGTAAAGTATGAAGCCGGTGGTGACGTCCTAATGGGATTACATCGTCTATGCCTTTCTTTCTTTCTCATGAAGTAACCCTTCTTTAAATGTAAGAGGATTTGGACAGGACCAACACACAGGTCATTGTTAAAACAAGCTGCTGATCTTCATACTGTAAAACCTTTGATTACTGTTTTGATCTGCGACAGCAGCTCAAACGCTGTAAATCAGCTGCTGATGAAGTCTAATGTGCGTTTCCACACATAAGGACATAAACACAGGCTTTTGTGTTCATTTTAATGTTTCCTGAAGTTTTGGTTATTTAAAATTGAGGCCAATGAACAGGAGCTGTCAAATCTCTTGTGGTCCATGTTTATCTTTTTCAGTCGAGCCAACAGAGAGAATAAACAGACTCTGTTATATCGTGTTGTCTCTGAGCACACACTTTTATGTGTGCAGGCTTCAGGGTGCCATCTGAGGCGGTGGATTCACTTTATTGCGACCACCCATGGGTGCTCAAATGCCACCCCACCCACCCTCAAAGACAGACACACGGAGATACAGGGAAGGTCAAGTACCAGTGCTAACACCAGAGACCTTTCACAAACCTTTCAAGAGGGAGGGCAAAGTGAATCGAGCCCTCCCACCCGACCCTTTGTACCGGGCACCATCAAAGCCGTGTGTTTGTGTGTGTGTGAACCGAAGCTTTTTGAAGTAGCCAAGAGAGGAGTGGTGGATCTTTGTTGTTATTGACAGGCGGTCTATGTGTGTGACAGAAGCCTTTGACTATAGCTGACACTTTGACAAGAGCCCAGATGCTCCAAGTGTCCCTGAAGTGGTCACTCGTTCAAAGATAGAACATATTAAACATGAAGGATGTATTATCTTAAAAGTATTAGTTAACACTGTGTCAAAGAGACACAAATTTAAGGCCTTTTTTAAAGTGAAGAGACCAATCTACTATCTTCTCCTCAAAAGCTGCAAATGTGTTTAGATCTGCTTGTTTCTGTAACTGAAGGTCTTGCAAAATGACTTTTAAAGGCTGCTATGCTGTTTACTTTACAATGAATGTGACTAAGTAGATATACTCAAGTACTGTGCCGTTCTGAAATACTTGTATTATGTTATCTGTCTAATTCACAACATTTGAGAAGGAAATATTGCCTTTTTCTACTCCATTACATTTATCTTACAGATACAGTTACTAGTTACTTTTCAGACTCTCAAAACATATAATCATTTTATAAGATAGAATCTTTTATTACAGACTAAACTACCTAATATATGTACATAAACAATATTTAAAGTTCCCTTTCAAATAGCTACATTAAAATGCTGCTAAATTTATTTGCAGGGTGCAATGTAACTAATTACTTTTATTCAATTAGCATACTTACACACAGTTTTTGCTGTACGTGAGTTTCCATTTAAATGCTACTTTCTACTTTTACTTTACACCACTTCAGTGGCAAACTTTCACTCCTTTCTCCACTATATTTACAGTATTTGACAGCTATAGTTATTAGTTACTTTGCAGAGTCAGATTTTACACACATTATATGATTATAGAGAGAAGATTATAAAACATAATGCATCCTTTTTGATTTTAACAACCAAAATGTGTGTGTACTTTTTTCTACAAATTTGATGTACTTCGCAGGTATTTTCAATTTTTGACACCTTATGCTTCTGCTTCACTGTATTTAGGAGAAAAATATTGCAGTTTTTACTCTGCATTTATTTGACAACACTCAAAGTGTCACTTCAGTTGACACTTGTTCAAAGACAAACTTGACAGCGCTATTAATACTAATTGCTTTTTTTCCTCTGATCATCTCTGTTGTTTTTTTTAGCCAGTCATGACTTCTGTGTTTCTAAATGTAGCCAAACAAGCTAATAACAGACTCATAATCTCAGTTTCAAAATCAAAAGAAACCAACCAACCAACACTTAACAATGTAATGCAGTGAAAGTCAAAGACACATGCAGCCGTTCATGTTGTGTTTATGTTCTTATTCCAGCAGATCATTAAAGTGTAAACAGCAGCAATAGTTCAGTTAAAAACTTTGGGGGAAAAAATGTGAATATATTAAAAACAGTGTCACCAACCTGTGAAGGAGCTCTGAAGTTTAGTGCTCGCAGACAGAAGCTGCTCTCCATCCGATCATTTCTCTGACAGACCACAGGGAGCAGAGACGGTGCATTTAACTGTGAAACCACGAGGCATTCAAGGACTGTCAGAATATTATGACCATTTGGAAAGCCTGCACCAATAAAAAAATAACAGAGTGATTTTTTTTTTTTTTTTTTTTTTGTTTGGCTTATGATGGCATCTGAGCCTGACAGGACAAATTTCAGAAGGCATACACTATCACATATGTGTAGCCTATTAAATGAAAAAGATTATACATTCAGGTACCAAAATGTCTGGTGCACAGTTTTTCTAATCCCTGCTTCTGCTGCAGCTCTGTCCCATTTGATTTCTGAAATATATCCATTAAATTACCTTTTAGTGTCAATGTTTTTGTGCAGCAGCAAATCTTAGATTCAGCCATGACAACTTCCGAGGAGACATTGAACGCACCACTGATCTGTCCACCCACATGCAAAGTGAAACTTCTTTATGAAACAACCAGACAAAGAAGAACCTATAGTGCACATTCAGTTTGTTTGGATGAGGAAAAGTCTTAAGTTTTTTTTTTTTTTAATACAATCCTCAATTCAGCTTTCCAGTAAAACAAAAAAAAGAGTAGCTCTAATTTTAGTCGATTTTACAGATGGTTTGCCTGCTCTTCTTTTTCCAGTAAGTTGAGGGCAGTAGTGAGCAATGTGAGACAACTGTCGAGGAGATTTTGTTGACTTGTGTTTTTTGTGGATTTGTTTAATGCTGATGATGAATCGTTAATAAGCTGTTGGAAGTGAAAAGTTGGGGTTTACCAGGTGTGTTGACAAGTGAGGAAACATCACAGGACAGAACAACTAGAGCTTGTGATCAAATATCTGTTGTGTCAGTTCTGCTTTTAGTTGCTTAGTCATATAACAGTTTTGGTCACATTTTAAGATGAACCTGACGCTCAATGGAAAGTTTGCAGAGTTAATTTTCCTGGTGAATCATACTTGACATAATATCATACTTCTATAAATAATTTTGAGGTTAAATGTGCTTTTTTTCCAAGACAACACTCAATTTTGACACATCAAATATGTAAATGAATATACAGGTATAGAGAATTTACACGGTAACACTTTGTGATGAAGTAGTAAAATCCACAGCCTCAAAATGACTTGAATGAATACTTCCTTCAACAGAAGTGTAATTTTATAACCTTTAACAAAGTATTTTTATTGCAGTGCCATTATATTGCATTGCACATTGTTGTGCATGTCCAACCCCTGTAGTCTACCCATAATGCAATGCTTTTCTTTTTTGTCATTAGATTCCTATATCTGTTATCTATAATGTTTTGAACTGACATGTAAACACATACTGAAAAAAGTGTTAGCTTTTTTCATTTATAAAAACAATCCCCTTGTATCAGGAATTATGAGAGATGAGTTTTAGTCTCCAAGAAGAAGAAACAATAAGACATATTTCTGCATTAGTATGAAAAAATTACACTTCATTTCAGAAAATGCTTGAAATAAATTGATTTGAATAAAAAAAACTTATTTTAAGAAAATTAAACTTTAGCATGAAATGACTCACTAACATGGAGATTTACTGCAGTGAAAATGAGGAAAGCAAATATTTGAACACATAACAGATGTACTATTTTGTGTTTTCTCCACCAGGAGGTGCCAGTGTTCATGTTATGGCCTTTGTGTTTGCAGCATGCAGGCAAATACTTTTAAGGTGGAAAGCAATGAGCAGTTAATATCTCTGAAAAAGTATTAATTTGACAAGATTGAATATTTCAGATTGAAATGTCATTAAAATTAACAGTAATCTGTATTTCATTTATGTTTATGGTCTTGACTCGTCACCAGGCTGCGGCCATTATCCTGAGCATGATTAAAGGCCCAGATCTAGTTTTCTCCGTATCCCTCCATCTATCCATTTATTCATCCATCCATCACATCCTGTTCAGAGGCAGAAAGAGCAGCCCGCCTCCACAGCCAATCAGGAGATTAGATACTCAGATAACGCAGCAGCAGATGCCTGGCTGCCAACCGCGTTCACCCAAACTCCTTTTTTAAATGTTCCTCACATCCATCATGTTTGTCCTACACTCAGTCATAGAGCTTGATTTCAGTTTATTTGTTGAAATTTTTACAGCAGAACAAGAAGCCTTTGTGTGTGATGAGGACACACTTCCTCTTCCTATAACTGCTGAGTGTTTCACACCTTTTTTTTTTTTTTTTTTTTTTTTTTTACTGAGTGTAATTGTGGTACACATACAAACACACACAGGAGGAACAGTCATAATTACGAATTATACTTTACAAAGAAAATGATAATTATACGCTCAATATAAATTGAATAGAAGCTGCCATGAAAACCCTGATGGCCGTGTTAGTTCTGTTAGTGTGTGTAACGTGGTATTTACTGTACACATGTTGATAGTGCTGAACTGTGCTGGCATTTACTGACTACTACTGTCCTTAAATATAGGAATATAGTGTATTTTACTGTAGTGGTACTGTTACTTACTGTCTTCAACTGTACTGCAATGTCCCCCCTTAGTTTTCTTGCTTGGTTTGACTCAATTCCTGGATGCATTTGGGATCATGATTGTTATTTGTTCAACAATTGAGCCAAGATATCCTAATATTGCTGTTTGACATAACTTGTGACTACAACAAATACATTTAAAAAAAGGTCTGTCCTAAGGCATTTATTAGTTTATGACTTTGCAATATACTGTAGATCTGAGAGGTTGTGAGATGATTAACAGATTTTTATTAGGGGAGACATGATTAGTGAGATATGAAAAAGCTGATTCCTGCTAGATGAATTATGCCATTTTTTTCTTTACTTCTCTCTGATATTTGCGTTTTTTTTGTGTAAAACACTGAGGAGTTTTACTGCTTTAGGCCTCTAAAATCGAACTTTGCTATAAAGGTCATAATGCAAACAGGTGCTCTACTGTACTATCACCATTGTCCTGAACTGTCTTCTACTGTCCTGTCCTGTTTATTGATGTCCTGTACTGTCATGGATTGTCCTCTATTGTACCCTACTGCCCTCTGTTGTCTTTCCTATATTGTCCTCTAACTATCCTCTACTGTCATTTAATGTCCCCCACTACCCTCTCATATACTGTACTTTACTATACTTTACTATAATGTCCTCCTCTGTCCTCTGCTGTACTGTACCAATGGTGCAGCAGTGCTTTCATGGGAGCTATATTTCCCCATGCAGAACAGAACGGTAGTTCCTTAACAGCCAAATATTGTTCTTGGCTTGTAGCCCGTCGTGTACTCGATGTTTTGAAACTGCTTTGAATTTCAAAACCTCAACTATGAGCTGAAAGAAACCTTTTGGGATTTAAATAATTTTGGATATATCTAAAATAATGGGTCTTTTGGTTAATGGGCATAGTCATGATGTCTTTGAGATCACACATCTCCACCCTGGTAAAGAAAGCTCAGAAATGCCCGTATTTCTTAAGCACACTTAAGAAAGCAAGATTCCTGTGCCAACTTCTTGTTCACTTTCACAGAGGTGCAATGTAGTAATCTCCTTTATACAATCCTGTGTTCACAAAGTGTTGAACCTCTCTCCATCCTTGCTGAAAGGATGAACCTTTCATACCCAATCATGATCCTATCACCTGTTACCAATGAACCTGTTTACCTGTGGACTGATCCAAACAGGTGTTTCACAACTTTCACAGTCTTTTGTTGCTCCTGTCCCAACTTGTTTGCAACATGTTGCTGCCATCAAATTCAGAATAAGCAGATATTTACAAGATTCCATGAAGTTGATGAGGTCGAACATTAAATATATGCAAATGATCACCCTCTGTTTTACTGATGTTTTACACTGCGTCCCGACTCTTATGGAATCTGGGTTGTATATGTTTCTGGGCGTCAACCTTTGTGCAGTGGGTGTGTCACCACCAGCCAATAAGAGTGCGCAGGGTGTGAGCTCAGGACTCGTAGCGTAGTGACCAGGTTACATCACTGTGCTTCTCCGTCTCTCTCCTCTGCTGTTTGCTGCTGCTCTGCTGTCAGTGTCTGTTTGACCGACACAAACGCACATGCAGAGCAGAGAGACACAACGAACAGGAGGAAGCTCTGAATTCACACAAAAGCTGTCACCATCCCGTAGGATTGTGCATAAGTGTACGGAGGTGTGGGTGTGTTTATTTGTGCTTCACAACATAATTGCGGCGAAACAATCAGAAATTATTTATCTGAGTCTCGGCTGTATTCTTGCCAGCATCGCTCGCTCTCTTCATTTACTATCTAGCTTGCTCAACCACCACTAATCTCTCTCTCTCTGCTCGTTGAACCTGGGAGGCGTGGCCAACTTTGAATGCTGTGTGTTTACAACCGACAATTCCTGCATAGCATACCTTAAAAAAGTAATAATTATTACACTTACATTCGTTCTAGGTTGATAAAGTATTTAATCTTTCTTTTGTGGTTGCATTCAGTCTCACCTTTTGTAAATAAAGTGTACAATTATGATTTCAAATTACATGAAACATAATTTTAAAAATGTACATTTCAGAAAGAAGTTTTTTCTTATTCCACACTAACCCAGATATCTACTGTACAATAGTTATGGACACTAATTTGAATGTATTATGGTTCCCCAAAGAGGAAAGAGCCAACTTCCCCAAAACAGTATCAGTAGGCTGCTTTGTGCCAGTGTTATTTTATTTCTCAAAATTAAACCTTCTTGTCATTTTATCAAGGAAGATATTCTGTTAATAGTGATTTTTTTTTTCTCACTCTTTAGATCTCTCCCACTTTAGACCAAAATATCTTCAAATATTTGGTTTGTTTGCAAAGATCAGCGCCCTCTTTTCTCTCCTCTGTAATGTGAAGCAATCCATCAGATTTCCTGCCAAAACCAACCTGCTCCATGTAGTGCAGAGGTCGCTCAAGGCTGACAGTCTTCACAACATTGGTCTCATTCATTTAACTGTTATACCTTTAAACCTTCATTCTATCGAGCACTTTAAAAAACCTTTCGCCTTCAGTCGGCTACAGGTTAATCATACAAAACATCAATTGCCATCCTGCATAACAGATTTGATGTTAGAAAAAAATCCAAAGAAAACCTTAAAATACATAATGTGTTTAAACTGAGACATTTCTGATCTTTTCAGTGTTCACCCCAAAATTTCCACTCAGTACATTCACAATCCAATAAATTCCTTCTGCCCTTTTACAACGATATATTCCTGATTTAATTCAACTTTAAATGTCTTTTGCATCATTTTATACGCATGGTTTGACTTTCATACATTGTAAAAGATGGGTTTTCTACTGGAATTTAAATTCAACTTCTTCTTTTTGAACAGAGCTCGTCTGTGCCGTGTGTTTTTTAAGCGAAAGGGTCAACTGCTCTGAATAATAAAATCATTTCAGCAAACCATCAAACTCTGTCTTTGCAAGCAGCGATAATATTATTTTGGCTGCAGGTCTGAGGGTGACTTGATATCGTCCCTCTGTCGGTGGTTTTTTAAACATGGTGAACTATTTTTGTGAGCATAACCACAGAAGTCCTTTGGTGGGTTTCCCCGTGCATTGCACTAAATTAATCCTCCTGCAAGAGCTGAATATGAGCAGCGGCAAATCCTGCAAAGGCTTTTCTCTCTAATCAGTTTCCTTTCAGTGGAGAAAATGAATTTGGATGAAGAGATCAATCGAAAAAAATCTTCTTATTCTCGCACACTGATTTAGACCTGCGATGAGCGTCTGCATATTGTCTATTAATAAAACTCATATTTTAATATCTCCCATGTTCAATTAGATGTTTTTTAAAAGAAACTGTTCAGATGAATTAATCTCAGTTTGAGCATTTGAGTTAAGAGAAGGATTAATAACTGACAGACAGAGAAAGAGACGGAGAGAGTGGAGGGCATGTAATTGTAAAACGTTATTCTTTTGTACCGAGCATCAATACGGGACTGAGGGATGGAGGCTGTACTCTTTTTACACACGTTGCCATGGAAACCAGCCCAGCAGCCAACCAGCTGCTGCAACAATCCAGAGAACCCCCTCCTCCTCTTCCTCCTCCTCTTCCTCCTCCTCCACCCAGCCATCTTTTACACACACGACCCCCCGGCTCCTCTGCACATTCATATTGCATACCAGCACATGGATTATTATAAGCCGAGCCGAGTGTTTTTACAGTTAAATAAAAACTACAAATGAAACTAAAAAGGAAACACTCACACACACACTTCTTCTAGCTGATTACAATACACACACACACACACACACACCTTTGCACACTCTTGCGGTGCAGAGAGCTGATGCATAACTAAACTGTGACATGGTTTGTGCAGCAGTTGATACAGACTTGAGACACAACAGGAAATGAGTCAGCTATTTGAGAGCAAAAGATAACTGCAACATTGAAATGCAGGTAAAGTGAAATTCAGCCAAATTCTTCAGTTTTTAATTAGAATTTTGTAAATGCCAGTTTGTGACAACAAGAAAAAGACACGCGCTTATTTACACACTGAGCACACACACTATGTTCGTGCACGTGCACACAAATAGAGCATGATAATTGCAGTGCCTTACGTTAAACATCTGGACAGTCTTTGTCTCAGGCTGTGAGTACAGTACAAATACAATACAAAGAGGACAACTGGTGGTATTCAGAGGAATGAGGATGTGAGCAAAAGAAGAGGGAAAAAGAGAAAACGAGAGAGAAAAAGTATTTGCGATAATACTGTCAATAACTTTTTATTATAGGCAACAGTATTAGTCAGATCCTTTACTCAAGTATAAGTAAAAATAATTAGTAATAAACAAATCTAATTAATAAACTTGTTGGATTGGAATCGTAGTTTGATGTCTCTGAAGCAGCTGGTGATCAGGCCCTGGATGTGATATGGGATGTGGTAGTGGTCCTTAGCAACTTGGATTAAATCAAGATGAATGGGCCTACATGCATTAGTGTATGCACTCATTATTTTGTCAAGTACAGAAAAGAAGATCTTGCCCTTCACACCGAGCAAGGAGATGATTTCTTGTGTACTTTGTACGGCACACCGCTGGGACCCGGAGCTGAAGATGATCTAGAGTCCTTGACAACATCTTGAATGTCTCTCCACGTTGGCAGTTATGTGCTGAGGGGTGTTGTCGGTGGGTCGATGGTGCCAAGACTGTGGTTTTCCGCAAGGGCATCATTTCATGATGGGTCACTGAAGATTTCCTCAACAGAGACTCCTCCTCCACTGAGCTTGTCAGAGTCCCAGCCTCTTCTAGAAATGATTTGGTGAAGTGGTTTGGGTCTTTTATTAGCTGGGCTCATGTAGCTTCCTTCCTTTTGCACCTTTGTTTTAACCCCTCAGCTCTTCTCGCTCTGATGAGCTGTTCTCGGATGTTGGCTGTCAGATCTCTTATAACTTGTTTTTCCTCTACTGGTTGCTTTGATCTGTTTGTTCAGGGTTTTGATCTTTGTTAAGTTGTTGAATCACAAAGAAAATGAAGTGTAAAGAAGAAACTTTGCAGGTTCTCCAGATGACTGCAGTTTTGTTCAAAAAGAAACTTTCGTCATATCAAAAGTTGATGATGCTGACGGTTGGTTATCTGATACTGAATAAAAGTCTAGGATCAGCCAGATATATGGGTCCAGTCTTAGTTTGTTATTCATGCTAATGTGTTGGCTCGGTTTTAAATTTCCCTGACGCAGTGAGGAAGAGGAGAGCTGTGTTTCATCGACCTTCCAGAGACGGACCCCCGACCATCAACACGGGTCCAGTCTCACATTACTGACAGCCCTGCCCCTAAGGGGCCACAACACACACACACACACACACACACACACACACACACAGAGCTAAGCCTCCTTTATGGTGCAGTTCACTATGACAGGGTGACATTACAGCACCATCTCTGATAGTCCGTTCACTTTCTTTACAAACTAGTGAGGTGACAT
Source organism: Holacanthus passer (assembly GCA_025331565.1). Classification (NCBI taxonomy): domain Eukaryota; kingdom Metazoa; phylum Chordata; class Actinopteri; family Pomacanthidae; genus Holacanthus; species Holacanthus passer. Next base: position 1,103,731 of record JAFREQ010000053.1, read on the forward strand.
TTTACCCCGTGTGAACTGAGGTGAACTCTGACTGTTGAGGTCCAGAGTCCAAAGTAACTAAAAGTACATTACCCAAAACACTTTTAGGTACTGTGCTTTACTCAAGTATTTCCATTTTGGCAGACTTTTAGATATACTTCATTACGTTTACTTTTTACTCCACTAAAATCTGTGACTGCTGTGGTTACTACTTAGTCTTCATGTAAAGATTTTATTCATAATGTTAGAGGGTGAAAATCTGAACCTCTCAGCTTTTCAGAAACTCTGAAAAACAGCCTTGTTTTAGTCCTTGATGATATGGTGCATTTTTTTTTTTTTTTTTTTAAAAGGGTTAAGTGAAAAACTTTTTGTGCAATTTTGTGGATTTTAATTTTATGACGTATCATCAGGTCATTGTCTCAAATTCTAATTCTGAATTTCCATATTGATGCATTAACATGTACCAGGTGCAAGTCAACGCAGGCTCTGACATTCTTCTGGATAATTTTCCTGCTAACACTTCTTTTCTTTCACTTAAGCACACTTCTAGATGATTAGATGATTTTGCTGATTTTTCCTCCCTTCTCTGTGGAAAGAAGGAGGTCAGATTCAGAACCTGAATTCAATCTCTGGGCTCAGTGTGGCCAGTGTTGTGTCAGTCAGTGTCACTCACATGTGATATGATGGATATGAGGCAGATTTATTGATTACATACTGCATGTATCAATATTACACTGCAAAACCTGGAGTCAATGCAGTTTCACCCATGTGTGTATATGTTTTTACAGTATTGAGGCCAACCAGACATTTTTTTCAATAATCAATCGTTTCTCCACCTTTACAAAACATATGTAAAACCATAAATACAGAAAATGCTTTAAATCAGACTGTTTTTTTTAAAGAAAGCCAATTAGCTGTCATCACATTTACAATTATGTTTTTTAAATGTGAATGTTGATCTTTCCCCATAAATGAACAAGTACATTAACAAATACATTGAAAACACATAAGAGCTCCAATGTCTCAACTGCTCTGTTTGCATAAAGTTTTGTTGTTGTTATTTTGCCTTTTTTTAACACAAAATCTATGTGTCACCAAAATAAATGTCTCTCTTTTGTAGTGTTCAGATCATTTGATCATTTTCATGCGCTTGTTGCCTGTTACGACCTGTCGTTACAAAGTCGATCCACAGTGGATTAAGATGATCGTTTACTCGGCCTCTCCTCAGACTTGACTGTAAGATGCAGCCTTGGAAACGTGACCAAATAGGTTAGATGAAAAAAAAAAAATTCAGGTGTGCTTCCCCAGCGAAGAGGTGGGTCCTTCAGCAGACAACAAGCCAGCTCAAGTTATCGTAATCCTCATTGTTTAAAACATCTTTCAGGGTTTCTGTCGCGTCTCATGTTGTAAGTCAGCATTTATTAACATTCTCTACCCTGTTTTTGTCTCAGGAAGCTTTCAATTTGCCATGTGAATCTGAGTATGGCTTCAAATTTCCCTCTTGTTCTACAGAGAAAATTCAATCTATTTTCTATCACAAATGCTATCAAACACTCCACCCACAGCTCTGTCTGCATTTCCAGCAGCTCCATGTTGGGAAGCTCTGGTGCAAATTTTGTTAATTTAGTAGAAGTATCAAACTCTGCAGGAACACTGAAGCTCAATTACTGATTTTTTTTTTTTTTTTTTTTGCATGATTATATTACATTTACTCTTCCTGTTCCCTCCATTGTTCCATTTTGTTCCATTAAGTTTTCACCTACTTTTTGTTTCTAACCCCTAAACTGAGATAAAGGTGTTGCTAAAACAATCCTCAAAAAACATTAGAAACAACACTGAAATTTCAAAAAACTTCTGTGAATCTTTTTTTAGCATTTCCTGTGTCAAATTATTCAACGTGAATTTCCATGTAGGCAGGCTGCTTGGCCAACTCCTAATTATACATTTCTTTTTCTTTTTAAATTCCCTCCCCTGCCGCCCACCCGCAGCACTCAAACACACTTCTTTCTTCCCACACCAGTCCTGTTGTGTCCCAGTACTCTGCTGTCTCTGTTCAAAGCAGCAATTTATTTCCAGTTTTATCATTTCATCAATTCCCCCAATGATAGCATCAACGAATGCATTACCTTTTGAAAGAGAGATGAAGGGAGCAAAAAGGGATGAATTTATACCCTCCCTCTGCTTCCCTCTCTCGCTCTCTCTCCACATATCAGATGTATGCCTCGCTTGGTCGAGCCAGGCATATGGAAATGGAGCCGAAGCAGATGGGAGGGAGTCCCACAGGCAGTCCAGATGACTAATGAATAATGAACAATAGAGAGGAAAGTGCTCTGTCGTATAAACAGAGGTGTGATGTTCAAGATAGGCCACAGTTCAGCCCCTGCTAAACATTAATCAATAGTGAATCGTGTCTCTGTCTGAATCACATGAGCGTGGCATCAATTTGCCTCCACTCAGACGTCTATTAGCTTATCAAAAGCTCAGGGAGCGCATAATTTATGAGACATGCCTTGCTGGATTCAGATTGCGATCTGTTGATGCAGGGGATACATGCATCTCTCTGTGCAATTCATTAGAAATAAAGACAGATTATTCCCAGAGGGCAGGAATGTGGAGAAGTTCGGACTCTTGTCTGCAGGAGAGGAAATTAGCTGTGCAGAGCAGACTGTTTCAAAATGCGGCTGCTGGCTGTTGCACTTTGAATTTCTGGGACCATTTTTTATTTGTTGGTGTGTTTTTTATATTCCTGTGGATACAGGCCAAATGCAGAGGATCACACGGAGAGATTTCCATTGCAGCTACTGAATTATGCAGATTGTTCACAGTCTGCTGTAAAGCAGCAGTAAATGTGAGATTTTACTGTCTTTTCCTTCAGTAGAAAACAGCGAGGGATTCTCATTTGAGCTGCCACGTTGAACTCTGATTTTCACATATACACATTTTTTCGAGAATCTCATGTTGTGTTTGGAGAAAGAGAGAGGACAGACTTGAACACATAACTGTAATAAAGACATCACACACCAACAGACGGACTGACTCCCACCAACCAGAAAATGATTGTACCCAAATAAAAACTGATATCTGTCTAGGGCCTAGTCAAATGATCAAAAATCAATATCACAGTAATTTGACATTTTTAGCTCAATAGTGATAAATTAAAATAAAATTTATGGTTAAAAAATGTAAAACTGAAACAGAAATGAAACCCTGCACTTGATCTCTTAACATCCAGTTTCCTGATATTTAATCTCTGAGCAGCTTTAAGGGTGAAAAAAAAATCACATTATTTATCACTGACAGTATCACGTGTTTTATTTATCAGATTGTTCCGGTTAATCATTAACGCTATATGATGTTGATGCACTGAGTGAAAGACTGCATGTTTTATTGACTGCACTTTTCCATCAAAAGAAAATATTCCAGATACCTTGTGCATCATTTTATACACATTTTCCAAATGTTTAACTCGACATATTTGGATTTGAAATTGAAAATGAAGTTCTGAGGACTTGAACAATGCTTGGCAGCTCAGCGTGAGTTTGTGCTGACTGGCTGCTATTGGGACACTTGGAAGAGGATTAAAGAGGTTAAGTCACGTGGTTACACCTGAGCCAGCTCCGGCCTGTTAGATGTAGTTGAAAGCTTCAAAACCTTGTAACTGGACCTTTAAGCCTTGATTGTTCTCTTACATGTTCTGTTCCAAAAGGCAAAGAATGATCTTTGTGCTCAAACATTAGTTTCTTATCAAAATGTTTTGCAAGTTTGAAGCTAATTTCTGGAATTTCTGAGGCCTTTATCAGTGAATGACAGCAATGCAGAAGCAGCCACCAATCAAGTTGCATTAAAAAATACTTTTTGCTCTTTTTTTTTTTAATGTGACAACTTTTCCATTGCAAATAAACATAAAACCTAATTTTGCAGCACTTTTTTTTTGTTCAACTTTGGTGTTCCTGCTCAGGTTTTTTTAATGCACAAATTTAAAATGCAGAAACCTAGAGAAAAGAAACGTACCTGCTCACGAGCACCTTGAATTGTCTTTTCAGTTTGTTCACCATTTTTCTCAGTTGTTAATAAAAGCTTCATCAAAGCCGGCCCCAGGCTCATGTAAACTGAAGACCCACTGCCTCTAGGGGGCCCCCAAACAAGCAAATTACAAATGTCTTCTGTTAATTCTCTATATTTAATGTAGTTATTCAAGGAGTATAAGCCTGTATTTGTACTTTTTCACAAAAAGGTCGTGGTTTTGTTTCCATGACCATTATTTCTGCAGCACTTTTTTGTGACACTGACTTTCCAGGTTTCAATGAAAATATCAAACATGTTTCAGATATTCTTGATAGGACTGAAAGAGCTCTTCTTGATCTGGAGGCGAGAGTCCTTGAACTTTACACGCCTTCACCTCCGACTCACTTAAGTGTGGTCGGATTAGTCGTCATTTTGAAATGATAGATACAACAATGTATCGTCAGCATAATGATCATTATTTTTTTCCCTTAATATTAAGACGCGAGTGACTTTTTCTCAGCTAGAAAAACTTGCTCTGTTGTCTCTTTGTCTGCTCACACTTCTAACCCACAGCTGACTGCAACAAGTTCGCACATTCACGGTTTTGAAACAAGGCAGGTTGAGAGGCTACAATAGAAAAGAACATTGCAACACCTCATCAAAAGACGACTTGTGAGAGGCTGCGAGAAGCTGAAACACTGATTAAATCTAACTGTTTTTTGGAGAAGGTGGATTTCTGCTTTAAGGGTTTAGTGAGCAGTCTGAAGTAGTTCAGTGGTGAGCCGACAGATCGAGCCTCGTCTTCATCACATCTGATTGTTCTCTCTCTCTTCTCTCTCTCTCTCTCTCTCTGTCGAGCCTTTAAACTGTGTGTGTGTGTGTGTGTGTGTGTGTGTGTGTGTGTGTGTTACCATGACCTAGATTTCAAGCCTGCAGTGCAATGCAAGTGATGGTTGTGTGTGTGTGTGTGTGTGTGTGTGTGTGTGTGTGTGTGTGTGTGTGTGAAGAGACAGAGAGCTCAGTCTATGGTTAACCATACACCTTGCCTTCCCCCACATCCACTCATACCTTCACACACACACACACACACACACACACACACACACACACACATTTGTACTTCTATACTTGTGAGGACCTTCATTGACGTAATGCCCTCCCCAGCTCCTTATCCTAACCTAAACCTAAACCTAACCTGAACCTTAAAACCAACCATGGCCCTACTTTCCAAGAAAAGGTCACACCCAAGGTTTCAAAGTCATATTGTTTCTCACAAAGACAGATGACAGATAACTTACCTCCATCACACACACACTCTGGGTTTTGAGTGTAAATTTTTTGTCTGTCCTCAATACGTGTTTGTTTTAAAGGTTGATATGACCAATTTCTGATTAATGATGTGTGTGAATTTGCTTTGACCTTGTTTTATTGTTATTTAAACCCCCCCCGTTTTCTCTATTGTCAGTCATTCTTGACCCAATCTTTAACTTCCTGGTTGGATTGATGATTGATTATTGTAGATTTGTGGATTGGTGAGATAATGTTTGGATTGGATTGTTTCAGACTGAAAATGTGGACACTTGGTCTTGAGTTGTTGTCGTCTCATTTTCTGGGTGACTTGTATCAGATTGTGATGGTAGAATAATCTCAGATGTTTCTGGTTTGGTTTGTTTGGGCTGTTTTTAGAGATTTGACAGCACAGAGTTAACTCGAAATGAGCAAAGCGAGGACATCCGCTTGTCCTATTTGACTCATTTTATTTGACCTGGTTGTTGAAGCCTGTGGCTCTCGTACAAATGTGATGTTGTCTGTGGTATGTGACTGAAATGTTTTCAGTAATTGTAGTGCTAACAATAACCAATCAAATTTAGAGCTAATTTTAACCAAATTCACAGAAAAATAGGAAAAGAAAATGCAAAAATAATGTAATGCAAATATCAAGAGCTGGCAAATAGAGATAAAGATAGGTGGCGTTAATTTGTCAAGTCAAAGCTATTGAACCTTTGCAGAAAAAGAGGCCACAATGAGATGTGGTAATGAAATGAGCAGCAGTCAAAGCTCAAACACAGGAAAATGTAGAAAGTTCTAGAAATGATTTGATTTCATTTGACACAGATCGGATGTGTTGTCTGTCGTCACATATTTCACATGCTTCATCATTTATTTGCTTTGTGTGTTTCCACTGCACTTTGGATTAAAACCACACAGGCCCCTAAAGGTCGTCATCCCTAAATATCTGTATATAACATGCAATAATATCTTTATAACGTGCAATTGCATTTTGGTACAATGTACAAATAGTATCTTCTGATATGCCACTTCTTTTTATTGCTCCTTCTTTATCTTTATTTTTTTATTGTAATTATTTATCTGCGTGGCAGGTGTGTGTGGGTGTGTAGAACGTTAAAAGAGCCATTTTAGTAGCTGCACAGCAAATTTCTAGTACAATGTGCAATGACAATAAAGGCTTTCTAGTCTATAAAAGGTGAATATAATGTGTCTTCCTGCAATAAGTTAGACTTTTATCTTTGAGGTTAGAGACATTTTAACATTCTGGCAAAGGCTGAATCTGACGCAGTTACATTTGAATGTTGTTACTCCAGACCTCTGTATTGATTATTGCATAAAAAGAACATGACATGATTTCCTAGGTACTTAAACAAAAATCTAAAATGTAATGTTGTGGAGGATGGTGGATTTACAAGAACACATACTTGAGACCAAAACCTAATGTGGATAATAACATGAGTGGAATAGTGATCAGTTCTGACAGTTCGCTCCTGATAAAACAGCCAAGGTTCACCTGCTCGCCCACTCCAGACGCTCGTAGTCTTCAGCCCTTTTCAAACATGGAACACTTCATCTATCTGTTAAAGAGTTGGCTTTGTGTCATTCAGACGGGACTTTTACGTTAATGCTCCTAGCAGCTTGATTCAGACATGAAAGCCTCCATGCTCGCACAGTATTTGGCACCAGAGAGACGCTCGCCCCCTCTTCTCACAACAAATCCACTCGTAGATTCTCACCATCAGTTTTATCTTTTTAAGCTATTAGAGAGTGAATTCTTTATCATATACGACAGTGAAGTTTGTTCCTATTTGCTCGCATGCTGTGTTTGTTGGATATTCATTATTCATCCAAACAGTTGAATGAAAATAAAATCTATAAGGTGAAATTGGTCAGATTATAAATCAATAAGAGACAAGCAGGTTAGGTAAAAGTTCATATTTACTTGTGGTCAGAAACGAACAAACTTTTCCAAACGGGATCATGCAGGTTTGGGCAGGCAGGCAGAACAAAAGACTATAAAGCTCAGACATAAGCGCCACAGACAATCTGGCAACGAATAAGTGCGAATAGGCCTGATCAGGGAAAGTGGGATCACGTCAGCAGGTGAGCAGGTGGGTGGCAGAGATCAGGTGATGGAGAATGATGGGGAAGGGGTTACTGCAGGTCAGGAGGGAGTGGCTGGATCTGGAATGATAATTAATATGTGGGAAGGAAAACAGAGCAGACAAGACATTTTAAATGAGACCAACATGTTAAAGTGACAGGAGCTTTCAAGAACATGTGATACTGACAAAACAGGCCAGCAAACAAATGCTCAAAGTGTCTTGTAAAAACCAACCGAGACTTTAGCTTTGGGCTCGGCAGTTCCGTTCGCTTGCTCTGGAGCGTTTGGGAATATCACATGGTCTTCAACACACATTCTCGGAGACCATGTGATGCAGTCGGCGACTCCACAGTGACGACTTTCCATTGACACGAGAAAAATGCAATCGCTTGAGCACATATTTGCATATTCATTAAAACTGTATGTTGACAGAAGAAAAACAAACTTCATCTCATACAAACTGTTAAAATAGCATTCATTTAAACCCACACATTTCAGAAAAGTTTGTATGTTTTATTAAAAATATCAGTTTATAAAGTCTAATGGTTTAGTTTTATTAGCGTGTTTTGGTAAAGACAGAATCAACTGACATCTAATCTTGTTTTTTAATAGAAGGACAACGTGAGGCTGACGTTCAGATTCTACAAACTGATGTATCTGTAAACATTTTCTGTCTCGCTCTCCTTTCCAACCACCAGACCTCGGCTCGCTCGCTTTCCCTCCCCCTCACTCGTCCTCCGGTGCACTCCTCCTCTCCTTCTTGAACCTCTGCCTCCCACCTTTTTCCTCTCAGACTCACCCACAGCAGAGTCCTTGAAGCTCTTCACTGAGCCGCTCCAGGATAATGACCCGATGGCAACTCTGCTACGTAGCGGGATGTTGGAACTGAGGCAGCAACAGAGAAGAAACCGCACTTTCACTGAGTGTGATTTTAAAGCTGACGTGGACTTTTATTTAAAAAAACATGAATTTTGAACAGTGGAATCAGCTGCACTTTTTTTGTACAACCACTCAGTATTTCATATTCACTCTGTGATTTCCTACATTACCCAGAGTAACTCTAACAGCCCACAGAGAGGGAGAGAGGGGGCACGAGCTTGTTCCATTCAGCTGTGGGTTCAGCATGTGGGAGGAGGGAGCGATATAAATATTTTTCCAGTCAAGAAAAAAAAAAATGGTGTCATACAGACCACATACTCAAACAACAACAAAAAAAACATGTCCTCCTTAGAGGTGTGGTATTGGCACCACAACCTAACATTTGGCTTGATGATTTAGTAGTTTGTGATCACATTCAAGAGAAATGTTTGTTATTTTAAATTCAATAAAAAATTACAATAAAGATCAGCCCAAAAAAAAAAATGTTAGTGTTAAATACTTAAATTTTTACTTATTGCAAAAATATGCTACTTTGGCTCTGATTTAGCCGCCTCTCTCTGTCTGTAGTTTCGCTCAGTGTCCCGCCCACAGCTCTATCTGATTGGTTAACGTCAGGAGTAATAGCCTATCAACACTGAAGGCCGCTGTGTCACAGTGACAGGCTGCACAGGTGAGCGAGTGGAGCTGTGTGTCGAAGGGAAGGCAGCGGATATGTCTTTCAAAAAAAACATCACAATCTTATGATCTATTTCTACAGTGGCGAGCTTCCTAGTTACTCCACTGATGTTGTTATTATTAAAAAAGAATTGATGGTAGCTGCTTTAAAGAACTGTGTCCCAGATAAACACAGAGTAGGATATTATACAGCTGAAAAATGAACTTGCAAAGGAAACACACTCTAAATTGTCAAATAAGAAAAATAGAGTTTTCCTGTTCTGCTGTTTCTTGTTACTTACCTGCGGACGTTTACGTTGAAAGTGATGTACGTAGCACATTGGAGCAAAATTGGAAAATTTGAAATATGTGGACATTATGTCTTGGTGTTTGATTGGCTAGTTTCCCACAGGAATCAGGAAATGGGATCAAAGATGGATCAACTGTCTTTCGCTGATGTTCCTTAATAGAAGACAGAGGCGAGCTTTGATCATTACGTTACAGTATCAGTCGTTCTGACAACATGACCGACAAGATATCAGATCTCCTGTCGATAGTATTGAGCCGTTACATCTGTCACCACCTTTAACTGAAACTATCCAAACCGCAGCACCTCAATATGAAACATAAACTCCCCTTTACATCAAACATGTGTTTACACCTCCACTGTCATGACTTTGTCTGAATTCACATCCAACGGGGAAAATCATGCAAAGCAGGCATTTGATATGTGGTTTCCAGGCAACGGTATAAGGTAGCAGCTTTTCAGAGTGACTCAATACAAAGTGTTAGAGTTGGGAAAGTGTGTGTGTGTGTGTGAGAGAAAAAGCTATTAAATTAATTCAGCTGCACCCATACAGAGAGCTGGTGAGGCACGACACATCTCACTGCTGAATACACTCTGAATGTGAATCACTGCCTTTATGAATTTCTATTGGCTAATGTTGCACAGGAAACAGTGCAAATGAATCAGCATATCAGGCCATGTGCTGCATGCATGACTAACACAGCATTACCTCCAATTATGTTGCTACACGAAACAGCCATCATCGCCACATAGGGGGTAATTTCTTTTATTTTGCCACCAGGAACTGTTCTGCCAATAAAACACCTTCGTAATGGCTCCATCATCTTGTATACAGAGTTTTAATGTTGCTGCTGACAGTGTTTTCCATTTTGCTTTGTTTGATGAATTAGAGACCCACTGTCATAATGTAATTTTCTTTTATCACTTCTGTCTCCTGTGAAGATTAACATGGGTGTCAGTAAGGTGGAAATCTTATGAATTTCATTGTGATAATTGAAAATTGTTCCTTTATTAGACCTTTTTCTTCCCAATACCTGGGCTTTCTTTTTCCTAAAGTCACATCTGTGTTCCTCACTGCTGAGATCTTATTAGGATTATTATCGACCAAAATGTGTCTGTAGCACAGAGCAACAAAACTGCACCAAATGTCCGATTAATGATCTTGTTTACTCAGGGTCAGAGGTCAGGATTCTCTGAGACAGATCAAATAGTTACTAGTTTTAATCAAATACAACCCTGATTCCAAAAGCGTGTAGGATGTAAATAAAAATAGAATACGATCACAAACAGTCTTTACCTTTAAGTCTTCCTGAGCCCATGTATTAATCTCCTTTATCCAATCCTGTGTTTAACAAAGTGTTGAACCTCTCTCCATCCTGAGTCTTTCCAGGATGAACCTTTCAGACCCAATCATGATCCTATCACCTGTTACCAATGAACCTGTTTACCTGTGGAATGATCCAATCAGGTGTTTCTGGATCAGTCCACAACTTTCAGTCTTTTGTTGCTTCTGTCCAACTTGTTAGAAACATGTTGCTGCATCAAATTCAGAATAAGCAGATATTTACAAAAATCAAAGTTGATGAGGTCAAACATTAAATATCGAGTATCCGTCAAAAAGGATTAGCAAATGATCACACTCTGTTTTACACAGCGTCCCAACGTTTTTGGAATCAGGGTCGTATTTTGCTGCTTTAAGACTATTTTAGTACACAGTTGCTTGTTTTTAGACAACGTCCAACATTTGAGAACTTTGTATTCCTTTGTAAAATAGAAAAGTAGAGGGTTTTTTTCTTCTGTTTGTCAGAGTACAGTATAAAAGACAGATTTTTCTATTCTATCAGCACCAGTATCAAAAAAATTTAAACAACTCCCAGTTCTTGATGCTTCAGGAACCTCAAACCAAAACTGATTTGGGAAGTGTGATAGATGTTAAAATAATTTAGAAAATAATCTTGAGGAAGTTCTACTTTACTACTTTTTCTCAGAGCTTTCAACCACATCTCACGCCGCTGACAATGAAAACTCCAGAAGAAGCTAGTTGAGTCAAGATTAGTTGGTCAAGCTGGTTTAGGAAAGGCTGCTTTTACTGTTGGTACGTGTCTGTCGTGTCACAGAAAAATGCAAACACGTAAAGCCCTTTGTCACCTGACTGAATCTCCTCATACCGGCCTGTAACTGCTCCAACTGAAGCAGCTTCATCATCAGTGCTGTTTGTGCCCGGCCTTGTTTTATTGTTCTGTTTATTTAGCAGGGTGTTGCTGTGAAGGCCCGTCTGTCTGCTCGGCCTGCCCCGTGTGAACACAGCTTAGATAAACGTGACGAAATCTAGATATACTTGTTAGTAGCCTTTGAGTGAAGGATTATAAGTTAATGGCAGGGTTTGTGAAGACACACCGGCGCTTTGTGTGTGTGGAGAAAACAGACGAATGGCTTCATGAGAGCTTGCATTGATAGCCTTTGTATGAAAAGACATTTCATTTCAAGGAAAAAAGATAAATTGCAGCTTTTGCTTACACACTTCAATTTCTATTTTTGCTCTCGGTGGCATTTTGCTTTGTTTTGTTTTGAAAACAGCGTCTCATTTCATGTGTAATTGCACCGTCTGTTTTTTTGTGTGGAATACATTAGTGTCTGTCAAGGCTGTTTTTGTGTCTGGTTTTTTTTATGAGGTTTTTGTTCCACCATCTCATATTGGTTAGTAATTACCAGATATGTAACCATTAAAAGAGTGAGAAACTTTAAATTGTAACTGTGACTGATGTATCACGGCCATTTAACACTATTATTAGATCATATCATTATTAGAATATGAAAGTGGAAATAGCTACAGTCAAATATTTTTATCACACAATTGAACAGTTTAGGTCATTTAGTCAAGTTTGCAGTTATAGTACTAGTACTGTTGTTAGTTCAGCTCAACTTCAACCATTTAACTCTTATATTTAGCAAAGTAGTTCAACTGTTTATCAATTACTTTTGTCTAATATTCCAACCATTCCCTTATTTTTAGTTACTCTTTCATCATTTTATTTTATTTCTTTTAGCTAATTCTTCATGCAAGATTTTCACATCCTCTCAGTCTCAACATGTTCAGGCGTTAATGCTGATTCAATATGTTTATATATTTTTTAATCAAATCGTAATTACATTTATTTATTTTTTTTTTTTCAAACTAGCTACTGGACAAACTGGCAACACCTGGTTGAGAGTCACTAATATATGGCGCCACACTAATGACCTAATAACAATCATTTATTACAACATGAATATTGGTAAATAAGTGTTTTATAAGTATTTTCTTATCTAATTCCACAACTGTAATGCAGTGCTATATGCTATGATTGGCAAACTTTATTTTTACTTTACTGGCTTATTATCTGCAGTACTTCATAATCACTTCATAACTCAGTTTTAATGTACAAATGATGAAGATAAGTGGCACTAACGATGTTGGTGTTTGATTGTTTCGACAGAGCAGAGGAGTGTGGTTCCTCTTTAACTGTGACTTTGTGCATCAGTGTGTTTGTTCTGTTAACCACACTGAGGTCTGACTTCCTATATCTCACCATGCGTGAGGGAGCGTCTGTTAACCCTTGATTCTCCTCGTCACTTGGCGGCTTTGCTTTACATCTGAAGAACTATTCTGCAGAAACGTATTTTCCTGGTTATTGGCAGGGTCTTTGTGCTTTAAGTTGCGGTTGCCGACGCAAAAGTCAACAAGAGAAAATGTCTAAAAAGGAATATTGTTTGCATGTAAGATGTTGTGGGAGTTGTTTGCTGAAGTGTCAGGAATTAATGAGATGAGCTTTACTGTCTATCATTAATCTGTGATTTAAAAACATTCAGTCTCTGCTCACTCTTCAAGTAGAAAAATAACTATATGTTTTGGTGCTACTTTTACTAAACCTCTGTAAATTAGCAGTAACTTTGTTTGTGGCAAACTTCAAGGATGTGATCATATTAAATGAAATATTGAATTAGACTAAATGGGTGTATAATCGGGACGTATCCCCTCCCATCATCAACACCCCCTAAATATGTTCTTGTGACTGGATTATAACCTGGATATTATTTAACACTGTTAAGTAGTAATGGATAAATGTTTTTGTACAATTACTTCACACACTGTGTAATCAAATATGCAGATATAGTGATTTTGAGTACTTTCATTTTCTGCTACTTTCTACATGTACTCTCTCATATTGTTTTACTTCACTAACTGAAGTATATCTAGTGGTAATATTCAGCGATCCTCCGGTTGTATCTGCTATGAACATAACTCCATGATACAGTAGAAACAGTCAGTGTCTGTTGGTTGTCGGAGCGACAGGACAAATGGTCGTATTGTGAAAGAAAGTTCTCGGTAAACAGTTAAAAATCAATAGAAATTTATTTTCTTACTTATCAAAAATATCTGCAACACATTTGCATAGATGGACACAAAATAGCTTACATGATTGTTTCATGTGATTGTAACAATGAGAAGAGCACAACTGGGTTCAAAGTATTTCAGAGGGTTTTTATGAGTCGTTTTCCCAAACAACTTGTGGGAAACCTTGTTTTCCTCTGTCGACATAAACTGAAGTGTAAATGTAAAGAAATGCAGATCCTGGTTTCTGTTTGTGAAATAACTTAAACATGTTTTGGGGGTTTGTTTCTGTGGAAAAGGAGTTAATGTTGACTTCATGATTATAACTGTTCAATTCTTTTCTCTACATCCAAATAGATAAATTACTCCTAATAAATTAGGACAACAATAAATATTCCAAATATATTACTTCTTGGTTTGTTAAATACTTTTCAAATATATCTTTTCAGAACCAATCATGTCACACAAAAATGGGGAGAACTCTTCATGGTCAATAATTTTAACTTAAAATGCTATAATGCTCCTCTATCACAAATAAAATGGAAATGAAAGGCAAGAAATAAACACAAACATCTTCAGAAATGAGTCCTCAGCTTCTCAAAATGACTTCTTCACAGATCAATAAAGCACATGGATCGACTCCGATGTGTTTGGTTCTGCCAGAGTCGACAACGTGGGGACGTTTTTGTGAGTACTGCATCACATCTTCACACAGACAGTATCCCAGAAATGAATCCTCAGCTTCTCACGGTGTAACTTTCCAAAGCAACCGCTCCAAAAAAATATCCCTTCTTCTTGGAAATCCGCAAAAAATTGCCAAAACTTCCACCAGGAGGCACCTAATCCAACATTTCCCAGTCGTGCACGACCACGTTTCCCTCCGCTGCCGGGTGTTCAGAGGGTGACTTGCTGCTCCTTGATCAGTTGGCATACTGTCTGTAAAAGGCAACCTTGACGCGCTCGATCTGGTGACACAGTTTGATGGCGGGGCCGAGCTTCAGGTCCATACACTCCTGGACGGTGGGCAGCGTGAGCAGCAGCAGGGCCTGACCGTCGATGTCCTGCGCAGGGAGACGGACAGATAAATATTTAAACAGAGAAGGACAGAGCTTCCACCGATTCTGGCTTTTGAAGCTTTTTACTCATGTTTTTCAGCTGAACAGGCCAAAATGTGGTTTCACTTTTCCTTCATCCCTCAGACTCACTGCTTCAGTTTTCTTCACTGATTTACACCAAAAATTGCTAGTTAATAGAAAACTAGGTCCTCTTGCCTGAGAAATGCTCCTGGTCATAAAGAGTAATGAGAATAAAGGCAAAAAAAATGCAAATTAGCTTCTAAATAAGTAAAAAAAACTGATATAAAAAACAATTGTCACCCAGATTTTTATAATCAACCAAAATTAACCTGAAAATAATCAACTCTAGCCATAAAGAAAGAGGATTTTGATCGGTATATTGATCTGTATGTTGTCGAGGCTCATTTGACGTCACAAGCTGAATGAATATCTAATCAAACACTCAACATCATATCAAGGGTGGCGACTGAACTCCTGATATCTGAGTTAGAGTAAAATACAAATATTGGCTCGATATGTTGTAAGTAGAAAACAGGATCAGAGAAAGTAAATCTACCTCTTTCTTACTCAAGAGATATGTGAACAATTGTGAGTGCATGTGTGCTCCTTCACGTTTTTTGTGTTCAGGAAGAGGTAAAGATAATTTTGTGTGTGTGTGTGTGTTTGAGTACCTGCTCCTGGAAGATATTGGCCAGAGACGCACAGTCAGTAGAGTTGATAAACTGAACGACTTCGTCTACGCTCCACTCCAGAGGATTTCTGTCCAAAACCAGCTGACCCTCCTCCTCCACCTGAGACAAACACACACACACAGTAAATTACAGAATCACAAGCACTTGTCTCGTTAATAGCTTTACAATCCCTCTGTAGATACTCATGGTGGAGTTGATTAGCTCTGGCTGAATATGCTGTACAGGCTGTATTGTGCATTCATTGTATAATCCACAAACAAACAGTACTTGTGTACATTATATTGTTGACTTTGTGGCCACAAATGTGCAAACAGACACAGTTAATGTGGCCAAATGTGTCTGTGTAACCTGCTTCGCTTTGTTTTAAGGAGCTGCTGAGGCACTTACAACGTCCAACTAGAGCCAAAAACACAACAAATCAGAAGTTGGGTTTAATTTTAAAAGCTTAACGGCTTAAATCAGAACTGTCTTGTATTGTTTTCTTGTCCGTTACTAACTCAGCCCATTGATTGTGTCACTCAGGCTGTTACTAACCACTGTGTGGGTTGAACCTCCGTCAGTGTGTCGTCTCTCTGTCTGCACCTGCATGTCTTGTCCTTTGGGTGGCTGATATTTGTTGTTCTGGTTGTAGGCCGACAGCGAGCGAGTCGACCTCCTGCGGCCCTCGGGGGCCTCCTGGCCGCCCGTCGCGTTGCCCGCGCTGAAGGCCCTGCGCAGCGTCGCGGCCCGGCGAGGACGGCTGCTCGTCACCTCCACCGAGGAGGCGTCGGTCTGGTCCTCGCGTGGCTCCGAGCTGGTGCCCTCGCTGCCCGACTGCAACGCCAGGTCTTCATCCTCCTCTCCCTCGTCACTGTCCTGAAGGTAGAAGGAGTCCATTTTTACACATTTAGCAACCAATTTAATTGAATCTTTCTTTAATTATTTCAGACTTCATCAAATATATGTACTATCATGAACTGGTTTCACATTAGGAGAAAGAGACTTCAGTAATTCAAATCATCAAACCGACCAGTGTCCAGCTCCTTTAGTGTCACACAGGAGGAGATATTTGAGCTGTGCAGAAACACACATGAGGTAAGTCTGAGGTTCATTGTAAGTGAAGCTAACTGTGACTCATGTTGTCCTCAGAGCCTCACGTTTCCACTGAGGGCAAGGATTGAGAGATTAGATAGGAGCTAGATAAGTTTGTTACCTACGGTCGAGTTCCAAGTTGATAAAATAGCCAGATTCATGAAGTCTCTTCACAGTTTTGTTTTTTAAATGTACAAAACATTCAGGTAGTTATGGAGCAAAATAGCAAAAATGAACCTGGAAAAACTAATATTTGAGTATTCAAATTAAATATGAAGTTTTGGATTGATGATTGTCCTTCAAACTGCTGAAGGCTGAACCTAAACACATTTGATTTGATTACGTTGGATTGGATTTGTTAAGCTAATTCTATAATTGTTTCAGATTTAATTAAATTCTCTCAAACCCAACCTCTATTGAGTTCTAGAGCTGAAGAGATTCATTGATTAGTTAACTGACAGAAAATTGAAGCCACATTAAGTAACATTAGTTCCAGCTGCTGCTTTTTCTAGTATGTTTGGATTTTACGCTGTTGTTGAACAAAACAAAAGGGCTACAACTATTTTCATGACTGATCAATCTGAAAATTTGTCAATTAATTGTTGGGTTTAGAAAATGTCACAAAAAAGCAACAGCATCTCAGCTTCCTGAAGCTCAAGGTGACGTCTTTAAAACCCCTCCACTCAAAAATGTGGTTCTTATGTTGTTAATCTTCTGTTTATCAACTAATCAATAAATCAACTAATTGTTCTTTGACACAACTATTAATTGATTCATTAAGTAATAAATCATGAAGTAATTTGCTGCAGCTCTACTCACCTTAATCAATTAATATTTCATTTGGAAACCAAACATTTAATTTAATTTTAATTGGTGCGACTGAGATAAATTATGAGTAAACTTGTCTCATTGAATTCAAACTCAAACTGAGCTCCATTTCCTGCCTGTGATGCTCCTCTCCTTCCTGCCTCTGTCACACACAGGGATGTTTTATTTACACACACGACCGTTCCCTCAGTATCTGCCTGTTTGTGTGACGGGACGGTCGCTAACACAGAGTCAGAGGGGGAGAAGGGAGACGGGGTGGAACGTGAAGAAGCGTTATCTAACCTGCGGTGAGCCGACAGGAGTGTAGTCCACAGCGGACGAGCGTCTCTTCTTCTGCACAAAGATAGCTTTCCTCTTCTTCCTGCGGCGCGTCGGCTTGGCCAGGTCTCCCTCTGCTGTCTCCTCTCCTCCCATCGGCTTGGACAGCTTCCTCTTCTTCCCATAGTAATAGGCTGCGGACGCACAGCAGATGTCGAAAACAATGCACCCAAAACAAATCTCAGCTACTCATCAGAGGCAATTATACACTCTGCAGCGTCACAGGCTTTGATTTGGGTCCTCTTCATAGCTGTGGTGTAGGAAGTGATGCGTTTAATTACAGACACTCACTGTATTTGGTTTTGGTCTGAAGGGAGCAGTTCTCTGGGCACTTGTCGGGGACGAGGACGGGGCTGAAGAGGTTCGGGCAGCACTGCAGCTTCACGCACACCTTACGGCAGAAGTCTGGGATCTGGTCTGCGAGGCGGACGATCCGGATGGTGGAGCGATATGTTTTCCCTTTATATCTTTGAGAGGAGGACGAGAAAGAGGGAGCAGGGAGGGATGTCGTGACACTGTCAGCCAGCGATTACACTTTTATTTATGAGAACAAAGCATAATTAAACGATCTGTAATCCATCACTGCCCTCGACAATGAACGATGATTGCCTGCGCTGTAATGATGTGAAAGTGGGCTGTTTTAGGGGAGCGGCGTGAATTTAGATGGTCTAGTTGATGAGGGCTGTTCAGGAGAGGGGAGGGTGACGCAGGCTCAGGTCTCTAATCTCCCTTCTAATGGCTAAGGTTGGGAAAGGTGAGCTGATCTGTTGGCAGCCCTCAAGGACAAATCTGACCTGCAATCTGATGTGGCTTTCTGAAGTCAGCCTGCGCCTCAATGAACTTCTCCAACATTCAGACACGAATTAAAGCTGAGATTCTGTTTTCAGACTAAATCTTTGGTCCTAAAAAGATAAGATAAGATAAGATAAACCTTTATTCGTCCCACAGTGGGGAAATTTACAAGATTTAAAATTTAAAGACACGTTTTCATAGATTTTGTTCAGGGTTAAAGCTTCACCAATATAACAAGAAAGAGGAAGAATTAAGTAATACAAAAAAAGGAGGAAGAGTTTCCCTCTGTTGAAAATACGACATTTTATCTTTCACATGCTCGCACAACTGTAAGATGTATTTGAGTTAGTCTGAGAGATAAATTACAGGTCACCAAATATTCCAAATAGCTTCTCTTCTTCTGTTGAGACGTACATGAGCTGAATTAACCTATTTGTGTTTAAACACTGAATGATTCCTGCTCTCAGGGGTGAATATGTATTGTTTTCTTGCCACAACCATATCCAGCATTAAAGGACAGGTTCACAAGTCTATTTAGACAAGACTGTTTAGTGACAGGGGACAAAATCCACAGTTGTTTGGTACAAAATGTTTTTCTGAAGTTAATGTGAGACTTTAGTCTGAGTTTGTCAAAGAAACAGTCTTTTTAGTATAAATTCCCTCTTTGTGTTTCTCTGTTGAGCTGCAGTGGAGGGTTAGTAACATCAGTCTCCTTGGTTCCCTTTGGGTATTAACAATACGATCACATCACTATAATCTCATTCATATTAAGAGAACAGAATCAGACCAGATTCTACTGAATAACTTTTTTTTAAAGTGCTCCCTCAGTCACTTTACACCGATCTCATCATGTTGATACTGAAGTTTTTGTTGTTCATTAATTGAACTGAATTGTGCAGTGAACCTTCTTGGCAGCAGAGTCAGAAATGAATCGGCTCTCTGGGCAGCAAATGCCCCAGAACATTAAGAGTAACTCCTTTGTTGAGTTGTCAAAACATTCATGCATGAATGTGATCAGTGTGCTCTGCAGCCCACCGCAGGTGACTCACTGGAAACCTGCGAGTGGCCAGTTCTGTCTCGCTTCAGCCACAAAAAAAATGGGTCAGTTTTTGATTAGAAAACACAGAGCGTGCAGCCTGAAGCTGTGGAATAATTTGGCTCCGTGCAGCCGACGGTGGAAGAAAATGCAGAGCTCACACAAACCACTGCAGCAACAAAAAATAAAACATTCAGTGGAAGGAGGCTCAATGGACTGAAAGGGACAGAGAGAGGAAACAACACCAGGCTCTTCAGTGAGACTACTGATGTTTAACAGGGAGGAAGATGTGATGATCGTTGGACTCATCACTAATACATTCAGCATTAAAGCCAACAGGGCTGTAATTTCATGACTTCATAGCTGAACAAAATGACCAGAACCAGAAAATAACCGGAGGGAGAGGAGCCTATTCTGGCCGACGTCCTCCCTCCTGCACCTCCTTGTATTTTGCTTTCCTCACTTGGCTTTGAGGGTCTCCTCTTGGCAGTCCCAGCTCTGATCCTCCAGCTCCTGCAGCTCCTTCAGGACTCGTCCGGGCTTGTAGGCGGCGTTGATCAGCATAGTCAGCAGCTGGAGGCAAAAGCAAGAGTTCAGATTTAAAAAAAAAAAAAAACAATAAACTCTTGCTTCAACTGAAAAATCAAAGGAATAGAGTGGCTGCGCAAACATGAAGGAACAAAACCGAAAAGACAAACACAGATCACACCCGTCTTTACAAATCTTGGGCTCACACACACACAGAAAGTGCACACACACGTGCACGCACAAACAGTCTCTGGAGAAATTAAGAGGCTGTTTTGCTAAGCGGTAGTGGCGGTGTGTATGTGTAAACACACTTGACTGACAGCTCCTCACATTAAAATGAAGGCACTGCTGGGAAACTGCAGGTGGTTAACAAGACATCGCTGTCTCACCCTCCATCTTTCACCTCCTCCCTCTTTCAATCTCTGTCACCCCTCCTCTCCCTTTGAAAGTGTGTAACTCTTTGATTAAACCTGCTCCTCTCCGTCTCCCCCCGTCGCCCCAGACATCAGCCCACCTCTTTGAGGACCAGCGTGCATTTTCCAGGTCCGACGGCCTGCGGCAGCTCTGCGATGCGGCCCTTGTTGAGGTAAGGTCCTGAGAAACAGCGGTGGTTGACAAAAATCTTGGAGCAACAGTATCTGCCATTGGCTGAGCCTGAAACTGAGGACAGACCATAAACAGGAATGTTAACCAGCATGGAGAAGGACAGAATATTATAGCTAATATTTTTCCTATTCTGCTGCCTGAGAAGCTGCATGTTTTATTGTTCTCATTCTTATATTCTTGTACATCAGTCAGGATGTGATTGTAAACATTCCAGCACACAGGTGAACGTGGAGTCAAACTGGGCCGAGACTACGTCCTGTTCATGTGACCGCCCCCCTCCCCTCGGAGATGAATCCGGGTCGACACAACAATGCTGCACTCCGCCCTTCCTGCAGCCCCTGACTACCGCCGGCACCTGGAACCACACCGCTAGGGGTGAATAGTAATTAGGTGAGATGATGAATATGCATGAGAGAGTGGGTGGTTTTTAAACGGGGAACTTGGAAAAGAGGGCAAGGGTCTCCTGGAAACAGCCCACTGCTCTCTTTGTGCTCCAACATACATGTTTACATACACATCCAAACACAACACTGCATCTTCATCCATTAGTTTGGCTGCTGAAAATTAAAAATACAACTAACTTTGCTTGAATATTCAGTATTTTTACCTGCGATTTTTTGGCTTTAATCCCATCGGTTAAGATATTTTACTCTTATTGAAATCTTGAAGCAAAAATGTAAATCCAGTTATCTTTGCCACTTATTGGAAGCAAATTATTTCTCCATTGCATTCTAGCGGTGAACATGCTGATGTATTCGCTAAAGGTTAAAGTTATTACAGATGTATTATAGCAAGAGAAAATGTGGATGTATACATTTTCACTTCTAAGGACATAATAAATTCAACCCGAAGGCAAGACCTGTGTGATTTTGTTTTAAAAGTTTAAACTTAAATAACTAGAAAAAATAAGACTCATTTCTTTAATAAGAGACCGACTTTAGAACAGTTTAACATGATTTAAAAAAGAGGCTGTGTTTCTGGCTCTGTGTTGTTCTTGGTGGGTGGATTTTTCTGCTTCCAGCTGACAACTGGCCAAACGCAGACACAGTAGTTCCAGTGTAGCTACAGTAAAATCTGATAGCAGAAAAATGTTTCAGCTCTCTAATGCATTAGTGATAGATGAGGATTTCCTTTGCAGCAGCTTTTAATAAGCACACAGGGACTTTTTTTGTGGATATTTTTGTGGCATATTTAAAACCAAACCTTCACTAAAGAGGAAATGAGACTCGACAACTGAAGTCACAAGTTGCATCTTGTTGTAGCTGCACACAGCGTTACTCTGTCACCAGTGCGGCTTTTCCTCGACTGAGATAACTCTGTACCACTTTCATCACCTACATGCAGACAACACAGTGTTACTCTTTGGACTGTGTTGTCAAAAAGGCACATTGAGGCCTCTGTCAGACCTTGTTACATGAACCTGCTGGTAGTTTTCCATGTCGCACTCACGAGTGAAAAAGTTGGACTGAACAGCTCATGATGAAATACGCAGAAAGATAATCATCTCATCTCTTTTTAGGAGGGAGCGCTGCAATAAGTTTATCACTTAATTATCATCTCTGCACCAAGAAAGAACATTAGTTTAGGAAACGGAATAACTGCAGGCGATTTATAGTTTAAGAAGAAAAGTCTGCTCATGATTGGTGAGATCAGTCTATAAAAATCATTCTTCCTCCGGCGGTGTTGTTAAAAAAAACAAAACAAACCCACACTAATTGTTATTATTACAAGCAGCTAATGTGCAGGTTAGAGCAGCGTGTGATGATTTATGGGGTGAATACATCATTTATAGGCAGCTCGTAGGTCGATTTATAGGCCTAACAGGTTTTTTTTGGCTGTTCTAAGTTTATAATGATAACCAACAAAATGTGTGTAACATTAGACAAATCAATCAGTGGACTATTAGTACAAGACTTAGTGTTTGGAGTATTAATATTTTAGTGGTTTTAACACTCGTGCACTGTTGGACATTAGAAAATTCATCATGATAAAATATGGATTTATTAGGGGAGAAGAGGAGTGAGTTTCTCTTGAGATTACAGTGGTTATTAATGAAGGAAAAATAAGTTTACATTTGGTAAATTGATGCAGGCTGAGAGAACAAAAACACTTTTCTTTCTTGCCATCATTACTTTCTAACTCAGTGGTGAAACTCCTCCATTTTGTGCCAAATATCATGAGCATTGTTGTAAATGTTCTGTCATATTTGAATAAAAATGCAATGAACATTTATCTAATTTACACATTTGTCTGAATAACTTTAACAGATAAATGAAGCCAAGCTGAGACGCAAACTAAATGCTGAACATCACAAATGTTTATGAGGAGCATCTAAAGAGCCGGGTTTTCCCCTTTACTCTCATCATAGCGGCTCGTTAGCATTAATTACTGGGGATAAATGATGTGTAATGTGGCTTTTGATTACCTGGATCCATGGTGACGGGCTGGCAGTGGTTGACAGGAGTCGTCTCTACCGGCTGGGATGGAGCCAACCTGCAGGAAAAGGCAATCAATACCGTCAAACTAATCAATTCAATTACCCGCCTGATGTAATCAAGACAGGAAACAACAGAGCAACCAAATAATCGCTCATTTAACCGATCAATCTTCACAACAGCTACTACGGTTTCTGTCAGATTTAGAGGCGTGTGGGTTAGAAGGCAGCAGGGGGGGTGATGGGGGTTATTGATAAAGGAATTCCCCTAAAGGTGGGAGATGGAATTAGTGGTTAGATGAGAGAGCTGACAAAGTGCTGCTGAACACCTCATATTTCTCTCCGACCACCGTTTCCCCCTCCTCGTACTCCCGGGGCTGCGTTTGCCAGCCAGCGGTGTAACATGTCATTTGTCAACAAAATCAATCAGCGCCCCGGGAAAGCAATTTCTGCTCTAAAAAGCCACTGTTTCAATTAATGGCTCTGGAGTGACAGAGAGGGAGGGAGGAGAGCCCCTGAAGGTTTTCTGAAGAAACCTTTGCTGAATTTTTTTGGCTTTCAGGTAGAAAGATAGAAAACAAAGGGAGTGAAACCATTTTCCCCACAAAGCTGAGGTGAAAGAGCCGACGGCTGAGGTTAGTTTACAGTGAAAGATTGGACAGATACGTGTGGCTGATATTTAAGTCTCTTTTTCTATTTTCATTTAATACCTGGGAAATATTAGGAGCCATTTTAAAGCGCAGCCAATAGTTACAACTATTATTATTATTATTGGTTATTCTTTTTCTCAATAAATTGATTAATCTTTTGACCTGACAATTTCCTGTAGTCCAAGATTATGTCATCAAATTGCTCGTTTCATCTGACTGACACTTCAAAGTTGTCTGTAAGTTGCAAGTTTTGACCACTAGATCTCTGACCCTCTGTCATTTTGCACAACAAAAGGAAAATATTGGAGATTAAAATTTGTGTTGCAGGACTGCTTTTTTTCTTCTTCATGCATTTTATTAAATAGTGAAAATGTCATTGCAATGTCACAGCACAAGATGTGTTCAATATTTAATCAAAACCACAAACTTTCCTGTCTTCCTGAGATTTGTTTGCCCAAGGATACAACCCCATATCCTCCCTACGGCTTCTGGATTGGTAAACATAATCTTTCCCTCAGATAAAACTGAATTTGCAAAGTAAATTAGTAATTTAAATGTATAAACGCTTAATTATTTTCAGTTCTGGTGACTGAAGGCTGTAACACATAATTCTTTGTTTCTTTTCTGTAATCTGTCATCAGTCTGTATATTGTCCAGTTTGGGGCTAAAGAAACAGATGCTACCTTGAAAAGGGGACTGGTTTTCAGTTCTCTAGTAAATATTTGCATGAAACAGCTTCAACTCCAAAACACATCAGCATAAACCTTCAAAAACTCACATCAGTCAAACTCCACCTGTGATAAGTTTTGATAAATGTCTGTTTCTCTTACTGTTTCTCAGGCTGGACCACCGCTATCTTTTTCTGCTTCTGGCCTGCACAAAAGACAGAAAAGGAGAGTCTGTATGAAGCTGTCACTTCCAGGTGAATGTGTGTGTGTGTGTGTGTGTGTGTGTGTGTGTGTGTGTGTGTACATACAGACAGGTTTGTGTGGAGAGGTCAGAGGGTAAGCGTTGGCCTCGCACCAGCCGACAGGAAAGATGTCCATGGACTCGATGTCCACGATACACTCTGACAGGGGCTTCGCCACACCTGGAGACAGGTAGACAGCACAGAGAGAGAGGAGGGGGTGAGTGAGCTGTCACACACACACACACACACATAGACAAACACACATGCGTGCAGACAAACACACACTGTTTTTTGCCTTGACTCTGACACACAGCAGGAGTCCTCTGACACTTAATCCTCCGACACTTAATCCTCTCAACACACACACACACACACACGTCTGTACCTTCCAGTCGGAGCCACAGCAGGCGTCCTCTGACCTGTGTGATCTGAGCCACACACACCTCCGCTGGCCGGTGAGGGTTCACCGCCTCCAGCCACATGTCCTTGGCAAAGCCTCTGTTTTGCCATGTCTGAACACACACACACACACACACACACACACACACACAGAAGGGTAGAGGAAATAAAGGTAGAGTTTATTTTACATTTAGGACAGCGATTTAACCTCCGATAACCTAAAGCTGGACTCAGATTACAAGATATTCAGACTGATTTAACCCTGATTTTCGCCTTGAAGGCTCTTACACAAGGTGCAGTAACAGTGGTTTTGCAGGTTTGTTGCATGTCGCTGTGCCAGAAGGGTCGAATAAAATCTGTGTCAGACTGTGTGATATAAATTTTAAGTTTCCCGGTCTTACATCTGGAAAACAGGCATCAGGCGCCGCCTCCGTCCCGCTGTGCTTCAGGTAGTCGGCCCAGTCGAAGTCCTGGCCCTCGTAGCCCCGGGGCCGCTCCAGACCCACACCGTTCTTCAGACACCACTGCACAGGCAGGATGCCAGGTGAGTTGGCGTGACACACCACAGACCGCGGCTTCGTGTCAACGGAGAGGTCGTCCAGCGCCACCTGGAAGTAGATCTCATTGTAGACCTGAAGAGGAAACAAAGATTTTAACATTGTTCTGTAAATGTAAAAAAGATGCTATGGAAGTGCATCTTGGGAAATGTAGGATCCAGTGTTTTTTAATATTTTAGCCTCTGCTGCATTGATGTCGTTCTTTCTTTAATCTGTGTCTCAACTGTCCCCCTAGTTTTTGAATTTTTAATTCCATTAAATACAGTGATTTCAGACGTCATTGAATATTTAATAATGAAATAATGAATTTATAGCACTGATGTACTTAACTTTGAAAAAGAAAATCAGCTAAGTTCATGCATTGAATTTCCTTTTTTGAAAGTTGAAATAGGAAATGTCAAGCTGTGCAGTTTCACTTGGTTTTCAAAATATATTTTTGTGTTTTGGAAAATGTCAGTATACACTTCCTTATTTTTAATAAAGCACCTGTTATCACCAAAAAATCCCCAGAATTCCTGTTTTTGTTTAGACAATCCAAACGTCACCATCTTTGGAAACATCAGCAGTGAACTGGAATAAAATATTGTTGTATTTCAAAAACAGGATTTGACTGTCACACTCTGTAACTCTACATATTAAATCTTTACAAATACAACACAGCATAGAAAGTTTTAAAATCAAAAGTGAGATGTTGAATTAAAATCAATAAATAATGTTAAGAAAAGTGTAGAAACATGAGACGTCATCCCTCCATGAAAAACTAAAGTCAGCATCACACATGAACACATACCTATGAGATAAAACCGAGGAACAAGGCTGCGTTCTCGGCAGAAACATGATAAAAAGCCAATGCCACATTAATAAAAGCAGCGGAGGAAAGCTCGAGGGAGGAGTCTGCGTGATATACTTTCTGAGATAAGACATTGTTTTCAGAGCGTTTCGCTGTGACTCACTTTGGTGACAGAAACGGGGCAGATCTGCAGCTGCTCCCACGGAGAAACCATCTCCAGCTTCATCCCCGTCTTGAAGGAGTGCTTCGGCAGGTCTACGTGGTCCTGACACAGTAAAGTCGAGACTTTTAGACAAATGTGCTCCACTTTTGTTAATGCACACACATGCGAGACGATGTAGGTCACGTAAACCCTGCTGGGTGGGCATGTAATGAACGAGGCAAACCGGTATTCCCGCGGTGGCAGTTGATGATGAAGGATCATCTGCTGGTGATCATCAGGCCCAAAGAAAAATTCATTACAGCTTTTTTTTACCAGTTAACTGACATTCAGTTTTTGTTTCTAGTGCTGTAACATCTTTTATCCTGTTGTTTAAAGTTTGAGTTTCTGTAATTTGCTTCTCATCCCACCAGCCCACTTCTTCTTCTCTTCATTCTAAACTCACTGGAAACGTAAACACATCACTTCCTGCAGGACAGAGATTTGTTTTGTTTCAGGAAAGACGCACTGTACCACACCGTGGGTGTGTCGACAGCTTGTGTTGAATGATTGTGATGGAAATAAAAAAATAATGATCCTGACTCAGAACATTTTTCTCTCAAGGATTTTCTGGAAACCATTTTAGAATAATAACAAATATTGCCTTTGTGATCTTCTCGGTGTTACACTTGAATGTCAATATGTTGGTTTGACCATGTTTTGGTCAATTTGTTATTTTATTCTTGTTAACGTTTTTTTCTTTCATTCTCTTTCTCTTCCATCTCTCTCACACAGATTTGTTTTAGTTTCTGTTCTCGTTGAGGAGCGCTTGGTTTGATGCAGTGGATCTCCCTGCGAATGCAAATGAAGGCAGAATTGTCCTGTATGATTAAAGTTGCGTAAGGGAACGATGGGAAAGAGGGATTTTAATTGTGCAGCCCAATCATGTAGAAATTAGACCTTATCCTCTGAAAATGAAATCAGTTCAATCATAGTTTAAGCTATAACACTTTATTTTTTTATTATCCATAATTTCCTTGGAAGTTTCCTACAAATAACTTTGTAATTTGGTTGTAATTATGGGGAAGAAAGAGTCTTTTGGTTCACAGCAAGTCAACATATATCAAAGTGAGACTAAATTGTCCAATAAATTAATAACACATTAATATTGACTTGGGTTTAAATTGAGCTTTTCTTTCAAGGACATTCCCACTTTATCGATAATTGGCGTCAAATTACAAAATTTCTTTAAATTGCTATAAAATTAAGAGAATACAGACCTAAAATATTACTTTACCATTTATTTTCCAGGTTCATGTCATAAATCAGTCGCAGACAATCGAGGTAATAGTGTCATCAAAACACAGCTCGTGTCTCGTAGTAATCCTGCAGTCTGGCTCTGTGCCACACACACACACACACACACTCTCTCTCTCTGTGAGGAGTGACTCACCTTGAACACCTCAAGCGGCAGCGGGTTCTTCTGTCCATCGAGCTGAGCGTCCTCCACAGCCTGCTGCCAGTCGGGGGCGCTCTTCAGAGACCGGAGTCCTGAGAGGAAAGATGATGTGAAAAGTTTTTTTTCGGATCCACTGTGTCTCACTGTGAAACTGACGACTGAAGTAGAAATAAAAACAGTCAGTAAACGTCAGTTATTAACTGCTGACATGATGGAAATTCCTTCTTTTAATAGCAGCTTCTCTAAACTGTTCAAAAATAATTTCATCAGTGAGGATTTTAATCAGATCTGTGAAGATCCATTAACTCCTGATTTTCCCTTCAAATTTCCAAACGTATTTTTAATTTACAATTTTAAAAACAATCTGTCTCATTATGTATCATCAAGTTTCTCATACATTAATAATATAAAAAAAAAAAAAAATCAAAGTTCTTCCTTGTCACTACATCAGTTTCAGGCTGACAGCGAATGAAAAGCTGTGAGCAGATGACTTCATCACCTGTGGGCGGTTCTAGGGCGAGGCGGTTCTCCAGAGCCCAGCCGAGGGGGCGGAGCCTGACGTCCAGGTAGAACAGCCAGGTGTCCTGAGCCTGGTGGTCGTCAGAGAGGCCGGCGTAGCGAAGGCGGAGCCTCCCTCCCACGTTCTGGACGACTCGAACGGGCCAGTAAAGGAACGGATCCGAGACGTCCTGAAGCTCCAAGACCGAGCCGTCGACGATCAGATCCACCGTGTTCTTACCTCTCAGAGGCTGAAAGAGACGCAGACAGGTTTCATTTCTTTTCATTCATTTATTCAAATATGTCTTAAACCTGTTCTAAAGACAGATCATCTCATTGGTTCATTGGCTGAGTCAAACCTCAGTGGGCGGAGCTTGTGAGCTATACAACTGTTTATGACCCCTCACACTATCTTCAGTGAAAAAAGGTGTGAGGTGATGAAAGAGGAAGTTGATGTTACACAGCCTGAATTAAAAAAAAAACAGTTACAGGTGCAGGTAGGATAGCTAATTAGCCTGCTCACCTGAACTTCATGAGCTGAAAAACAGATTTTGCAATTTATGTTTTTTTGAGACAGAAATCTCAAAAGAGGCCAATTAACACAAAACCCCCTCTAATTTACTGCTAAACTGTTGCCAAAATATGATGTTATGATGTGACATTCTGGGAAATACACGTATTTGCCTGCTTATCTTGTGACTTGGTGGGAAGATTGATTTTCACTTTCATATCTGTCTGTTATATATAAGGTAGCAGCTGCCTGCTGGCTCCAGCTACACATTTACCGTCCAGACATGAGAGTCGTATCAATCTTCTCATCTAACTCTCCTCTGGAAAGCGGCGCCCTGGTTGCTGAGGTGTTGACGCGCCCGCCGTGGACCCCAATATCCCCCCATTCAACTCCCACCACGGTCCTTTGTTGCATGTTATTCCCCATCTCTCTCTCTCTCTCCTCATTTCCTGGCATCTTTCTACTTCCCTTTTTCAAACAAAGGCACAAAATGACTGAAATGTTACAGTCAGAAAAATGAAATCTATCCTTTGTGTGAATCCTTCCTCTGAAACACAGCGGCTAAAAAACAAACCATCTCCAAAATGTATTCAAACATTTGCATTAATTAATAATCAGGCTGGTTGAATTTTCCTTCATCCTATGCAGCAGCCATATTACGTTCTATCTGTCGTTTCCTTTCCTAGAGCGAGCATATTTAATGAGGACAAACCATAACATATGAATCTTATATAATTCCCCTGTGAGATACACTCATGTGAAGACACTCACCCCCTCCAGCAGGCTGGCCGGTGCCGTCCTGGAGCCCGTCAGGTCCTGGATGAGAAACTCTGTCCAGTCGCTGTATTTCTCCTTGATGGCTGCGAGGAGACAAAAACACAAGAGCCGAGAACTGAGAAACCCACAAACAATCAAAGTGTGGAAAGTGAACGCACCGTGGTGTCATGGTAAATTATTAAGTGTAAGTCACCAGAGGACAGCGTGCATTAGTAAGTGCATGCATATACAAACACAAACACACAGCAGGTCTAATACGAGGCAGATGTGAAGGATTTTAACAATGAATTTGATCATTTTTATGAAAACGATGTGAGAAAAAATTCAGTTAAAGGCTTCGTTCACGCTGCAAATATTAACGCTCGATTCAGATTTACGGCTGAGATCAGATATTTTTTTAAGCCTGCATATGCAAAAGAAAAGTAAGACATCACATCTGGCAGGTTTCTGCAGAAGTAAACACTTCAAAATGAAAATCACTGACTAATGTCGTCATTAAATGTTAATGTGCAGACCAACAGCTGCAAATGTGAGGAAAAAATAAAAACAGCTAAAACTTTTGTTAATGACTTTTTGCACTAAAGGATGTTTCCGTGCAGAGATGTGAGATCTGTGGTGGGAACAGAAACAGGTTTCATTCAGAATTTCACATATCAAAGGAAAACAGTTGACTGCGAGCTGCGTGAATTCAAAATGACTGTTGAGGCCGAGGTAACGCTGTGACACATCTAAGACCACATGTGGAAGAAGCCCCAAATCAGAACTGAAAGTGTCAGATTCAGGGTGATGTTAAGAAACTGGGGCACAAATGTGGAAAGAAGTCTGAACAATGTTAAATAAGAATACTGATTTAGAAAAAATTACATTCAGCAGACAGACGATAGATGACAAAGATGCTGAACTAAAATGTGTTAATGTATGAATAAAGGTCAAATCAAATCTGGGAGCAGGTGGAAATTAAACTGCTCATTTGTGGCCGACAGTCATTCTGAAAATATCCACAACCAAAGACTTTGACTCGAGTCAGACTCAAGTCAAAAATGAGGACTTGGACCTAAAAACTTCATTTGAAAGCAAAAACATTTAGTCACAAGTTGAAGTTTTGATCTGTTAAACTGTGGAAAAATAGAAAATAAGATTCATCAGCATCATCAGAAACCTGAAAGTCCCTCAATAAAAATGCACTTTGCTCCTAAGACCAGTGACTTGAACTTGTGATTGAGGATTTAAAACTTTAGACTTACTTTGACAAGACTTTACCCCAAATATGTAAAAGCAGCTCTGTTCTCTAACTTTCTTTGTAATTCTGACAAACTGTTGACAGATAAAACAAACCCTGGCTCCTAAAACGTTGCTGTGTAAAACCTAAATAAAAACATGACCTATATTGAATTAAACACAGTAGAAACAGTCCATTCATGGCCTGATTTGTGGGAACCAGTGAGGAGCTGAATCCCCACAATGTGACTGTTTGAACAGATTTGTGTCCCAACAATGTAAAACCAACACAAGAACACACACATGCAAAACACACACACACACATGCCAGGTGGACCAGAGCTCTGTCTTCATGCTAAAAAGTGGAGTTCCAGCACATTTGCATGTGGACGTGTGGTTTCTCTCTGCTTCCTGTTTCCCACAGTGCAACAGTGTTGTGTGATTCCTGCATTAATGCACCTTTAATTTGCTTTGGACTCCTGATATCAGCCTGTTCATCTCTCCTCCCACATGTTTTTACATTCCAGATGATTGAAGGAAGATGCCGAGCGGCCTTCAGCGTCCTGTATGTTTTTCCTGTTAGTCACGTACACACACACGAAAACCTCCACAAACTCAGACACTTGTTGGAGTCACTGAAACGTTGCCAAATGAGTCACAGTTACAGGATGACTCCAACACGCTGTGTGAACTGACATCGCCTGCAGCAGCGATTAGCATCAAGCTGAAGTGAAATGAAGTCCATACACTCAAACACGCCGCGGCTGATAAGGAAAATAGGTTCAGGATTTAGGATGTTTGGTCCAGTGAAGTTAGAAAAACATGTTTTGTCCTGTTTAGTTTGGTTTGCTGGGTGTGAATTTCCAGAACCAAGAGAGCACATTAGTCTTTAAGCATCTGTACTGTGTTTACCATCATGGGCTTATTTGCATTTTTCCAAGTCTTTAGTAAACAGCTGTTCAATGTTAAAGCCTAAAGGTGCTGTGTGTAACATGGGAGCAAACATGTCCTTTGGATTTTATCAGAAAAACCTTTACATAGAAATCAACCCGCAGGCTTTTATACACATACGATTCAAAGCGATTCATGCATGTTAACTGCTTCATATTCTTATATTTAAGAATTTTATTTGCACATTTAAGTTTGCATTTTGCGTCAAACGACAGAAGAATCCACATTAATGGTTTATTTTCTTGGAGGCTCTTGAAAAAATGTCCAACCAGTTTGTTAAGTCATGAAAAGATTTTAATTACACCTCAGTTTTTTCAGTTTTCACTTTTCTACTTGTTCTGTCGTCAGCGTGTTCAATTAACTCGTTAGAGAACTCACTTCTATTCTGACATTTCATGCTTTCAGTTCAGAGGACACTTCAGCTGCTTTCAGTCATTGCACTTCAACTACGATTGCTTCCAACACTTTTCCTTTAGAGTACGCTTCAAATGAAGAGCTCGACACCGTCTGAAACCTACACGGGGCAAACAGTTCACTCTCCACACTTTCCAATGGCAATCTGATAATCATGATCACTTCATTAAGCAACTGGTCACCTGTTCTTCATCCTTCACACAACGAGTTCTGACACTTCGATCACCTTATCTTAATTACTCTCATAATTATGAAACAAGATCTCATTCATTCAATTGTATCTCTGCCTGTACACTTCAAACCCTTTCAGTGATTCAGCTCCAACATTCAAACAACATTTCACACGCAGAGAAGTGTCATTTAATTTTTTTAACCTATGCACAGTGTTAACATCTGTAATTTCTAACAGTCAGCACGTTTTATTTTTCTTGTTCTTCTTTCGGACTTTAGCACCAAACTAGTCCTTCAAACACAGAAATATAGTTTCTTTTTTTCTACAACTGTTTTATATTTTGAGGTACTTTTCTTATTTTTCTCTCTCTGTTGTTTTTGTCCTGTGAGTGTTTACTGGAAGGCCGGTGCGAGTGATGTAATCACCAAGTTGTGGTTTTTAAGACAAGAAAAAAATGTTTTTTGTCCTTCAAACACACACAACAAAATATTCCCAGAAACCTTCCCAGAAAATGTAAAAATGTAACCCACAGGAGTTTTGGAGCTTCAACCTTTAACACATCAGGAGAAAACTGTCAAACTGTAGACCGGCAGAGAAAATGTTCCACGCTCATTTAAACATTTGTGTAAAAATTTGTTTTGGAAACAGCTGCTTTAACTTTCTGATTACAGTTACTTTAATCCCTGTTCAAATCAGAAACTTGATTAAGTCTAACAGACAGTTCTCTCCACAGAGGCTGCTCAGGATTTAAATACATAATTGACTTCAGAGTCCAGATCAATAAATCCTCTCCGGCCTCCAGAGCTCCCGCCTGAATCAAATCAACAGCTGTGGAATTTGCTGGCAAATAAATCAAATTGTTTTCCTGTGAAGGTAACGTGAGCGTCTCTGTGGCCTGGACTCTCTCCGTGCGCCTGTTTAATAATAGTGTTTTTCCTGTGAGACTATTTTCTTTCCTTGCTGCTGCTGCTGGACTTTGTAAGTTTACACACACACACACACACACACACACACACACTCTCCTGTGTTGATCTCGGTGTGCAGAAATAGATAAACTATTTTTACAGATCCAGCCCAGATTAGTCATGAAGCCATTTAATGCTCGGCTAAAAGGCTAAAACATGCAAACCTCCTTCACCTTCTCTCTCCTTTTCTTACCTTCTCCCCCCTCTTCCCTCCCCCAGCTCGCACTTTCATTATGCTGTAGTGCTTTTTCATATAAATAATGATCTATTTTTCTTCATTTCCATCCCACAGGCAGCAGACACGTAGAGGTGAAAGCCTGACTTTCACATAACAATAAGTGCATAATTAACCTTGAGGGAGGAGATTCTGAAAACACCCCCTCTTCCTCCACACAGCCACACTCTCGCAGCGCTCACCTCCCCCTCTCCCTCCACCTCCTCCAGGCCCAAAGCTGGCTCAAGTCTCCAAGCAAATATCTCGCATTAAAAACAAACAAATATGAATTTACATGCATGAAACTTGATATTTGCATATTCTGCTCCTGCTCCTCTTCTCTGTAAACAACCCTGGCTCTGTGCACAAGGCTTAGTCAAAAAGCTTTACTTTAGATAATCAATGTTATAATTAAAGAAGAGAAATCGTCTCGGCGTTTTTAGCCGCGATCGCAGCAGTGCAACAGATTCTAATCAGAGCTAATGGGAGCAAATTACGCTTGATTCCCGCTCCGTCTTCGCCAGCCATTATGCACTGGCATGGAGATGAACGGCCCTGAACGCACGAGGGTAGAAAGCCAAGTCAATTCAAACAATTGCCCACTTCCATTTTAACCGACGGGCTTTTCAAACAGGCCGAGAGCATAATGACTGCAGCACGCCGGCGCACGTAAAATGTCACACGGCGCAATTTGTGTGTTTATTGAGAGACGTTTTGGCTGTTGTGTTTGGCTGAGCGATGGCCGCACGGTTTCAGACGCCATATTGTTAACATTTTTATAGCCCCGTTCATGGCAGGGCAGGGGATATTAGAGCAATTTGTGTAAATATGAATTACCTTGTGATGTGTTTGCGGTGAGTGTTAAAGAGGCCCACGGGACCAGAGCACACATGCAGTGAATCTGTGTGTGTGTGAGTGTGTGTGTGCTTGTGTGCTTTCACTGCCTTTGATTCTCCAGCCATGGAAAATCTACTCAAGCACATGCTACTAAACAAGGATGAATACATGAAGCCTAATGGATCATGCAAAAAGGAAAACACATATGTAGTAGATGCAAACACACTCACATTAGTGTCCTATCATGTTGTTCACAATAATACAGGCATCATTTTTAATATGATTTTAAAAAATTTTATTGTGATAATGGCAATATTCCGACTTGTTGACACCAACAACAAACATGGCTGAAAGTGAAAGTAAATGTGGTACCGGCTCCTTAGCTCCAAAAACAGGAGCGACTTCAGTCACGTGAGATCAGTGCGGTTGCAAAAGATGAAGATGTAGATCAGATGTAAAACAAGTTCAAGAAGACTGAAACAATAAAAGGGAGCAATACAACAAATTTATTTTCACCACCTCGATCAGAATCACCTAGTTCAGTCCGAGAAGAGCTCAGCAGCTATTGTGAGATCTAACCAAAAATATTTTTCATTATTTGGTCACATCAAGAATATCGTTATCGCAGAAATAGCCTGAAATATTGTGATATTATTTTGGGGTCATATCGTCCTAACTCACAATGTGGGGTCATGCAAATCTAGCAGGGAGGTCGGTGAAATGTGAACCAAGCTCGAGCTGTCTGTCTCTCTCTGTCTGTCTGTCTCTCTGTCTGTCTGTCTGTCTGTCTCTCTCTCTGTCTGTCTCTCTCTCTCTGTCTCTCTCTGTCTGTCTGTCTCTCTCTCTCTCTCTCTGTCTGTCTGTCTCTCTCTCTCTCTGTCTGTCTGTCTCTGTCTCTCTCTCTGTCTCTCTCTCTCTGTCTGTCTGTCTGTCTCTCTCTGTCCCCTCTCTCTCTCTCTCTCTCTCTCTCTCTCTGTCCCTCTCTCTGTCTCTCTCTCTGTCTCTCTCTCTCTGTCTGTCTGACCACCTTGGTTTAGCTTGTGTTATCGTAGCAGGCCGTCGTCCGACAATAAAACGCAGCCTCCTCGTTCATTTGAATGAGAAAATAGTTAATCCTTACTCGGCTTGCGCCTCAGCAGACGGCACGTCATCCCGCAACAAAAAGCACCGGCCAATCAAAGACATGCAATATGTGGCCAATGATTACCTACAGAGCCTAAAATGAAAGTTTAACCATTTCAACCACAGTTGCTTTTTCTCTCTTTACAATCCCTTTATCTGCCAGTTTATCTCTACACATCATAAAAATCAAGTCAAAAAATATTCTTTTATGTAATATTGAGAATATTTAGGTTCAGAATAACACAGGCTACTCAGACATGCCATCAATTTTCTTGGACAATTAAAGATAGTAGACCGACAGCTTTTTAACACTCTGGACATAGATTGTAAATTTCCCCACTGTGGGATGAACAAAGTTTTATCTTATCTTACACAGCATACACCTTGACCACTTTATTAAGTCGTGCAGTTTAATTGAATCCAACACAGATCAGTTTGTGTATTAGTGAGCTTGTAGTTACTGGTGGTGTTGAACCAGACTGTTTCTAGTATTCTTCCACGCTCATGTTTGTAAATGGGCAAAGCATCAGAAACGCTTCTCGATAATAAAAGTTCAACACATCTGCAAACTGCAACCTCAATAAAAAACACGTAGTTAAATGAATGGCTCATTCAAAACTGAATGTTATCTTTACAAAGGTCAAATTTATGGCTGAGCTGTCGTACTGGAGAATTTATTGCTACTGTACAACTATGATCAACACATTTGAAGTGATGCCTTGCAGCTTCCTCCTGTTAAGCCACCGTCACTAAACTAAAGGTTACACTGCAGCGAACGTGTCCGTCCTCAGAAACGTAACGTACGGAGATTTGTGATTAGTGAGCTTGGGCTGTTTTCTACTACACGTTTCTGATGCTGTTGCAACGTCGACAACATGAAGCCGAGCTCAGGTTACACAGCAACGACTGCGCGACAATCTCCCATTCAGTCGTGAGACAAAGCAAATCTTTCCTTCATCTCTCTGTGTTACGGGGTGAATGGAAGAACGTAAACACGGCAGAGCTCAAATGATTAAGTTTAATGAGCTGCAAAAATGGCAAATATTTTATTCCAGCTTCTCATTTGTGAGAATTTGCTTCTTTCTCTAATGTGATCGTAAATTTAATATTGTAGTTTGACATTTTATTGACCAGACTGTTAATCAAGAAAATAATCTTCACATTAACTGATAATCAAATGATGTTAGTTGATGATTATTTTGCAGTATTGATGTATAGTTAAAGCAAAACACTGGTTGATAAAGTACAAAACTTCCATATAGCACTGTGGTATCAAGTGTAACTTAGCTCAGTTCCTACACCGGCGCCATCTATGCAAAATGTCTCAGGGGTCAAACGGGTCACACCCAAACTAAAGCGGCTCCTTGTTTTTTCTCCCACCACAAAGCTGCTGTCACTCTTTAAAACACCACGACATCTCACACAGAGCAGAAGACAGGTCTATCTCACAGCATCATCTCCAGCCGGCTCTGGCAGGAAGCACTGTGGTGAATTCATTATGCAAATGGCCTCTGTCGGGATCTGTTCGGCGAGCAGCGACCGTACCACATGACCCAACTTGTGATGTCGCTTTAAAAAGCTCTTTACATGAATGGGTGAATGTGTCCTACACACATGCAGACGCACAGAAGCACACACACACACACACACGTGCACACGAGAGACTCTCGACTGTGTCTGAACAAGCTTCTCTCCCTGAGCTCGACCCCGAGGCTTCATATACAGTCGAAGTACCATAAATATGTATAGTAGGTTGAAGACATGTTCCCTGTCTGGATCTGTTCCCACCGTCTGAAGTCTGAAGGCTCATTTATCTGCCTTTACTCATCAAAACATTATGCACTTTCCTGTTTAAAATCTATGTATTTATAATAACCACACATCATTATCTTCATCTAAAACTTCATGACACATGACCACATAGGAATTAAGAGTCATTTTCAGCTAATATTCAAACTGTGGGTGAGGCATGACGTCATTATAGGTGAGGTGGAAAAATCAACAACGTTTACCTTGTTTGACCGTCTTTCAAATGACTTTTTAATTTCTAAAAATGAGCAAATGACACAGCAGAAGTGCTCGCAGCGCTGCAGACTCATTGCAAACAGGCGCTGATTAATCCGGCCGCTGATTTGATGAGCACAAAAGCTTCTGCCGAACGCATCAGTTAGAGGAGCATTTGAAGCGGAGGAGCTGAGAGGGAGCCGCCGTGTTTGTGTGTGGGTGAGTTTCACGAGTGAGTAAGCGAGTTTGACGAGGGATTTAGACGTGTTTGCTGAACGTGGTTCGTCCAATTGAAACACTTGTTTAAATCAAACTTCAATTCAGGTTTTGCACCTTCTTCAAACTGAGAAAGGAAAAAGATGTTTAGAAGCAACTGTTCACATTTCTCTAAAATCCAGACATTTTGCTGACGACAGGACTATTTCTTCTGCAGAAAGTTTGATCGATCTTATATCTTTTTGTAAAAAAAAAAAAGATGATTGACCTTTCTCATTTCCAGCAGATGAGTGTGTAGGTACATTTTCTCAAGAATATCTTTTAAGCTTTACATGTCTAAAACTAATGAGAGCCCATTAAAATCTACGATTCCCAGACACCTGAGCAAACTTTTTACCAAATGTTGTAGTAGATTTAAATAATATATAAATACGTAATACTATAACATTCAAGAGTTCAGTGAAGGCCCCTGAAGAGAAATGTGTTGGCTGTAAACCTACATTCATCTCAGGGAGCACATGGTGGAAATTGGTCAGGTTTTTTTGTTGCACAACGTTGTGTTTTCAGTTTGGTTTGTTTGTTTGTTTCTGTTCGTCAGCAGGATTTCAGAAAAACTACAGGAAAGTGGAAATGAAAGTTGGTGGTGGAAGGGTGAAGCATGGACCAACGCTTTTTTCTCATCACAATCACAATGGAAATGTAAGTACACACAAGTACACACAACTAATATTACTCTTACTCACATCCAAATGTGAACTGTCTGCAATAAACTCTACAAGAGATGTTAAGGAAAAATAATATATATAATAATTTAGAAGTACATAAAAAAATGCACAGCTGAGATGATGGTAGGCTCAACCATATTTTAACATAACTCTAATAGTTTTGGAAATATATAATAGTGGTTGTGCTTGCATATCATAGAAGAGGTGACGGTTGGACTTGCTGGATTATGTGATTTCCAGTCATATCACAACATGCCAAACAAAGTCTATATCCTCACATCCATATCCAGAGAAGGAAGAACGGGAGGAAGCAGGACTGAAGCAGGCTTCAATTATCATGTGATAATTCATTTCATTTTCCAAGACTAGATAAACACGTGTCAACAAACCACCCTGCATAATGTCCTTTTTTACTCAATGAATAGAAACGGATAAAAAAAAAAAACCTGATACATTAATATAAAGCAAATGTTTTCCATTGATTAAACTGGTTCATTATCAGAGACAGATTTAACTGTAATGAACAGACTGGATGAAACATCAGCAGTTAAATGTGAGTTCTGTCCAGTTTGATACTTGTTGTTTAACTTAGGACTTTTCCTCACGTCACGAATGGACTGGTGACATTTTTTTCTGCAGCAGGACACAGTTTGTTTGTTGCACATGAGAAGACGCCTGTTTATCAAAGCATCACATTTCTGGCCGAGCTGCTGCGTTTTGCACTAGTTATCATACGAGCACAGCTTGGCGCAAACGGCAGCGTGTGTGTGTGTGTGTGTGTGTGTGTGTGTGTGTGTGTGTGTGCGTTATCACTCTAAGACACACTCACTCAGCTAGAAAGGAGTCACATGCAAGAGGAGGCAAGGCATGACAACTGAGCAGTGAGGTCACTTCCTGTAGAGAGGTGAAAGGAGGAGGAGGAGGAGGAGGAGGAGGAGGAAGCACACTGTACATGCAGCTCTGAGGGCTAACGTTGACACAGCCTTGAGTTCATGTTAGCCACTAGTGAGCCGGGGCAGGCGAGTTAGTCAGAGGCACTGTTAGAGCCGCTTACCTTTTCTTAGGTAAATGTTATCTGAGAAACAAAAAACAAACAAAAAGGAAAACGAATAAAACAGGTAACTGTGACACAGGTGTGAGCACTCAAAAATACACACTCTCCCTTTACCCTGCTCTTATAATCCAGCTGACTCAGCGACACACACACACAGGAAAAATGAGTAAAACATGATGCAAGGCCTTGAAACGGAGCAACAAAGAACTTTTTCTGGGCGTCACATTCACAAATTGACAGAATCTTGCAGAAGCCTCTTTAGAGAAAAAGCCGCCTTCATGACATGACTTATGCTTCAGTTTGCATCATTAAACATGCAGTCGTGTCAGCTGTCCGTCATCATTAACAGGAAAAGGGAAAATTCTGAAATATGAAGATAAACGGTCCGAAAAAAAGCAGTTAAAGCATATTTTTACTGTAAAACAATTTTTTTTAATGAACTCGAGCTGCTGTTACTTTTCTCAATTTATGATCAAACACAAGCGTGATGGATTGAAAAATGTACTTGCGTAAAACACCCAGCATCTCATTCAAGTTATTTTTTCAGCTTAAAACCATTTGACATTTTAGTCTTGTTGGCTTAATGTAAATCTTATCTGAACGACCACCTTGTCAGGGAAATTGACTGTTTAGTACCAACAGGATATTCTCAGCCGACAGAGGATCACGTGGTCGTTCAACTCTTTCTCCTGCAAAATAATGTTATATACTATTAAGGTCTTTTCCAATCCAGCAAGTGCAATATCTTAAAAGCTGAAACAAACAACTGGTGTCATTTGGAGATGTTCGAATCGCTGTTTTGTTTGTGGCTTTTCTAATTTTGTTTTTTCCCGTGCATTTCAAACCTCCTGACAGAAGTTGGATCAACCAATGTCAAAATGTCAACTATTTTGATATTTGCTTCATTTAAGTCGTCAAAATTTGCTGGTTCCAGCTTCTTAAATTTCTTATTCTTCTATGATTGTAAAATGAACGTCTTTGGGTTTTGGACTGTTGGCAATATGAATACTGTAACGGGCATTTCATGGGTGATTCATTGGGAAAATAATCACCAGATTGATTGATAGT
Source organism: Holacanthus passer (assembly GCA_025331565.1). Lineage (NCBI taxonomy): Eukaryota > Metazoa > Chordata > Actinopteri > Pomacanthidae > Holacanthus > Holacanthus passer. Next base: position 1,144,352 of record JAFREQ010000053.1, read on the forward strand.
ACAAACAATCAATACTTGCAGCCCTGCTTCACTCGGATCCTGTTTGTCGGCTTGAAACACAAAAACACAACAAGCAAAAGAAAAAGCTTCTCGGCTGCAGCAGTGAAAGCAAATTCACCCTGTTGTTTCCCTGCTTGATAGATAAACCACTGAGAAGAGAATAAAGCAGCTTGTGAATACAGACATTTCATGAAGTGCCTGCTGCTGCAAAAGACAAAAGAGGAAGTTATTGAAAAGACCGGCGCTGAGTGAAAAGGACATATGGAGCTGGTGTGAGGGCGAGGACGCCCGAGTCAGGTGGAACCATATCCAGGTCGTCTCCACAACAACGGAGGCGCGCGCTATCCATCAACGGGGAAGTGTCGAGAAAAATAAATGGTCTGAACAAGGCCGGGGAGGGTGAGTCATCTATCTGAGGGCGAAGGACCCGATGCAGGAGGAAATCTGCTGTAGAAGCTCTGGCAAAGTTGTGATACTGTGAGAGGGACAGAGAAAGACGGGCCGCTGGAGAAGGTGAGCAGGACGTTTTATTTTGAAAGGTTGGGATCAGGTGTTTTGTGACTCTGACTGAATGTGATGGTGGGATGTGTCGGATAGATAAATCACAGTTGAGCCGACTTGACAATCAAAACCTGTCTTTCTGCTCAGTTTCTTTACGGCATTCTTCGAAAGGTAAAGATGGGAGGTGTTCACATGTTAGTCTGTCTGTGTGTGTGTGTGTATGTGTGTGTCTCCGGTCCAACTGAGAACCTTTGTTCTATGTCACTCTCCAGCTTCCTAATATTTTATGCTTCAAAAATGCCCAAAATCAAAAATTCACCTCAAAAGGCTTCACAATAAAAATAGACTCTCCCCCAAAAACTCCTTCTTTAAATGGATGGAAAAAAAATTTGGTTCACAGATTTTAAGTCCTCTCATGTCTAAAACACACTATTCTAAGATGCAGCTCAGAAAATTCTCCACTTCCAGAAAGTGAATAGAAAAAGAAATGCAAATCGAGCAGCAAATTATACGACAGAATCCCCAAAGCTAAAAGAAATGAAATAAAGTCTGAACACTAGATTCATATTTTTTTAGATTTTCACCATTGTTTTTCTTGATTTTTACCTGGTTTTCACAGTTAAATAAAAACATAATGGCTGATAACGTCCCAAAAACACTGAACATAATGAGCCTTCTAATAAATCTGATCAACTGATATTGCAGCAAAATCTGTGGGTTTTATCACGATTAAAAAAATCCTGATGTATCCTGATAACTTAGTGACATTACTTCATGATTGTTGTATTATTATTTAAAGATAATGAACAGTAATGTAGAATTAGGTCGATCTTAAAACTTAAAACACAACAGTTGCTGATTGGTTCCTCACCCCTTGTGTTCATGATGACGGTTTTTATTTACAGTAAAATGTGCAGATATAATAGAAACCATCTGAATTGGCTGATCCTGATCTGACCTTGTGTCAGACCATGTTCAGGTTGAATGAATGCACCACAGTGTGTCTTCCTACCTTCGGGGGGCATGAGGGTCTTGTTGTTCTGGGTGCACCAGCCCACCTGGTGCAGCTCGGCCGTCATGACATCGCACCAGAAGTCGGCCTTGCGATCTTCGCCGTAGCCGCTGAAGCGCAGCAGCAGCAGCTGGCCACACGTGGTGATGATGGTGGCGACCCAGTACGTGTCCGGGCTGCTCTTATTGGCCACTTCCAGCTTCATACCAGGCTGGAAGCTGCTCTGAAGGCTGATCTCCACCTGGCAGGGACACGACACAACACTAAAGGGGTATTCTGGCTATTTTTACAACTTAGTTCTGTAGTTTTTCGACAACATTTTACTCAACGACTGAGATCACAATTCATCACACAAGGTGTGATGAAAGGTGAAAGGTGAAACAGGGAGGAAGCTTATGGACAGATTGTCTAATTGATTGATTGATAGATTGTCTGACTGTTGCTCTTCCATTGGTGTCAGATCTCAGAATCAAGTTTGGTAAATAAACGTTATGAGAACTTTCATTTAAGGCCAATGAAAAGTCTGTCTTGATTAGATGAAATATTCATGACTCAATAGAGAACAATCATGTTTAAGTTCAGAAATAAGCTTAGATTCTACTTTTAAAAGCTAAACAGTTAAAAACTCAGTGTGGTTTTATCAGAGCTGACTGACACTGGACCTGCACTGAACAAAAACATCCCCACATTTTGATTCACACGTGGTTAAATTTCCATTTGGTGCACAAAAGTTGCAGACAACACCTTTTCCTATGTGAGCTTTGTCAAAACCAAAAACACATATACAGAAATTCTCAAGCAAGACCCTCAAAATGGCTCTAACTTTGGCAAAAGACTGTGTGATGATGCAAGACGTCATCGCTCAAAGTAAAAAGCTGATTGAGAAAATAGGTTTTTAAGTCTTTAAGGAACTGTTTTAATTTTGTGCCGCTTTAATTTGAGAACTAAAACTGGTGGAAGGAAAAGCTTAATATATATATTTCAATGACTTTGAGCAAACACTGTCATACTGATGTAATGTGACATTATTTGTGGAAAGATTCTCGGTGCTTTCAGAATATATTTACATAGTCGGAGACAGACGTTAAGATAAAAGGGGAAGTCCACTAATTTTACACATGAAGGTCAGTTTATGGGAAGAGCTACAAAGCCTGTGAGAGCAGTTGTTTCCTCTCTCTGCAGGAGTTTTATAAAGGCTGGAAAAATGATGTTATGATCAGGGTCAACTTGTCTTGAGATTTCAAATTAATAACAGAAAGCCTGTGTTACAAAATGAGGCATCTAACAAAAAGATGTTATGGAGTTGCCAGTGATTTTGGAGCTTGACTCATACTTCGATTTTCATTTTTCAGAATCTGCATCTTGGGAGTTGCTCAGCTTTATGAAAATGAAATACAAAATTGCTGGAGTTCCCCTTTAATTTCACTTAACTAGAACAGTTGCGAAATCTCTGAAAAATGGGTCACACCCCTGCAAGTGAGGTTATTTTGTAATACTCCACAATTAGTGTTGAAACGATTAGTCAATCAGCGACCAATTATTGCTTAATTATAAAAGTAATTTAATGCCAAACATTTGCTGGCATTTCCGAGTCGTCCCCTTGGGTGCTGGGATTTTTTTCCCCACTACTTTCTGACATTTAACCGAATTAAAAACTAATTGCTAATGAGATAATTGTTAGTTGCAGCCCTAAGCATGATGAACCAAAATATCATCATATTTATTAATAGTTCAGTGAAACACCCAGATTTTTCATTAAAGCGTTAAACCTTAAAAACAAAACCTCTGCACTAAACAACCTCTCAGCTCGTCCATGAGCAGCGACGGTGATAAATCTGTACGACAGCGAACGCAGCATAATGTGCTTCCACCATTGCCACAGGCTGCTATACAGTTCTTGAGAACGCTACAAGCCCAACAGGATGTTCACATTCAACACTCACACAAACGCACACACTCGCAAGTGAATGGAAAAAGCCAACATCTTAGAAATAAACACAATACAAATGGCCTCGTGACTTCCTGCTCCAACAATGCAAACGTGCTGTATCACTCTGGTTGGCTTATGTAAGAGAGCTACGGGCGGCCCCGGCAGCAAACACTGCCTGTGTGTGTGTGTGTGTGTGTTTGTGAGTGTGTATAAAGGCCCAGGAGAAATCACTGTTTCAATTTGTCCGGGCAGAGAGGGAGAGTCGAGGCCTGCACTTTACTGAATCACGTTTTTTCTGGGGAATTCATGGTCTGTTTCCCAGTGACTCAATCCACTTACCAACAAGGCAATTTAGCTTCCCGAGAGACCTCAGCCGCTCAAATCACCGCACAGACAGTTCTGTCCGACATCAAGCCTCGCTCATAAAACCCACATATTCTAATCTCGCCCTTGTCGCACGCATCGCTCCGAGTGATGTAAGAAACTGTAACGCCGACACACTTTTCAAATCCGAAATCAGACTCGTCTCCGCCTTTGCAGCTCGTTGCGAGGCTCATCGGGGCAGACAGCTGCTCCGTCGGTCGAACACAGCGTCGGCCGAGGTGGATAAAGACTCGCGTCCAGGATCAACTGCTCGCGCCCATCTGGCCCTCCTGTGATGTAACATGTTAATGGAGGCAAAGGCTTGTAATTATTTTGGGGCGGAAGCTGAAATGAGATACACTTCCCAATCTTGTGCATTAGTGTAAGAAGCCCAAAACAACACAGGCCGGTTAAAGGAACTTGGATCAATAATCCCAATAATATCTGACCATAACATAGATGTGGAAATTGATTTGACATGCATGAACATGGTAAAATCCCTAAAACTGGTACGAGTTAACTGAGCTGTTATAAAAGACTCTGCAGCCGTTTATTAACTTGTTCTGGAAATCAAGTCCAACATGATGCTTTACTTTATCCAATCGATCTTAATTTGCACAGCACTTTTAATATAGCTTTGCATGTGACTGAAAAAAAGGAGACAAAAAAAAAAACCCAGTAAGCCACAAATCCCATCCAAGAAAAATCCACTTCAGTTGTGGCAGAGAAACAAACACTGCAGCTCAAAGCGTCTTTCAACACGGCTGCGATTACCAAACCTGAAAGTTGAGGCACCAAAACAACACTTTGTTTGCTGAATCTCTCTCTTTTATTCTGAAAAAGTCCAAACGCATCAGTGTTCATCACCGTCTTTAATCCCTGTGAAATCCAGTTAAGCAGCTTTGAAGTTAACAGTCTCATACGTATTTTATATCAGTGTGTTACAAACCTTCATTTGAGCTATTTGACGTTTAAACCATCAAATGGAAAAATCCAGCTGTCACACACACATTCTTCCAAAATACAGCTGGACATATTTGGCAGCTTTGGAAAAATTTAAATAAAGCTGTGAATCAATGTCAGGCTTTGTAATAAGTGGCTGCAGGTGAAGTTGAACCACAGTGAGTTAACACCAGATCTCTATGAAGTTGATGGATTAAAAAAAAGAAGAATCAAAAATCAGCTGATTTTTTAGTCCCAAGCTCCAAAAACACTGGATCCTACACTTCCCTTAAATTTCCCAACATGCCTTTCATGAAACCTCCCTAACTGACACATTTCAACATATTTCAAACTTTATGCTTCCAGTTTGCAACGCAGGCTTTTTCGATCATCATCTCCAAACCCCAGCTGAGCAAACTCAAATTACTACTTACATGAGTCACTTTCTCAGACATGACAAAGCTCCTCCAGAGACACAGGAGACATTGTACAACTGCTTTCATAAGAGTGTTCGACATTTTACGTCAACTGGCTCCGACATAAAATTGGCGTTGAATTTAAATCAAATCAGGAAACATCAAATTAAAGACTAAATAAACAAGGCTAAAAATCAGACCATGCATTCAGAGCCAACATCAAATTCACATCTGGCCATTATTGATATATTCAATCGACTTTGGCAAAATCAGCAGAAGCAAAAACGTCATTTAGTGGAAAAATCAGTTAACTTGTTCATCTTTTTTTTTTTTTTTCTGCACTCACATTAACAAACAGCAGCTTTGGGTCAAATCAGACGCTGAACAGGAACATTTCACTTTAAAAACATGTCTTGTTTTGTGAGATCGCCTTGAGGCAGCAGGTTGAGATGAAGCGGGTGGGTGTGACATGTTCGCCTGGTTGGTGATGACAACACGCTCAGCTGACCTGGACTGTCTGAACTAACTCAGGGCTTCACTTCACTCTGGCATCAGATACGAGCAGAGTCACTGCCCCAAAAAAAAAAGTACCTCTGCCTTTACATCCGTACTCTCCACCAGGGTTTTCCACAATCTGCATTTCATCTCCTCTGATCACGTCAACTATATTTTACACACGTTGTTCCCCTGTTTCTTTTATATCTGATGAATCACTCTTCTGCAGAATTTAAGCTGTTTCCTGACTCAGATATCCGAGATAAAGATCAGACGCTCACCACATAGAATAATGTGGAACTTTGCAACTCAGACTTTGGTGTGATTCTGCAGAAAAGCGGCTGATTGACATTGGATTTGATTATTTTCACACTTCTGTTGATCAAAGAAATAATTCATTGACAGCTGGAATTGAAAACCAGGCAAATTAGCTATTGAAGGTACCAGTGAGCATGATATCCTTGATATGTTTTAAGGGTTTCAGCAATGTGGAGAAAGTTAACATTTATTTATATTCTACATTTGAAAACACACTTTTGAGGCTGTAGTAATTCTGGAGCCAGTTCTTCCACCAGGATTCAGTTTTTCTCGACCAGAATCTTATTCCTGGCAGCGTAGAGATTAAACTTTCATGATGGGAAATAAAATAGAAATGCTTTATTTTGCAGTTTCCTAGAAGGAGCTTTAACACAGACTAATTCTAAACAGACACATAGTTTTGAGATGGTTATCTTAGAGAATAAGCATTTGTTGATTTTGGTAATGATTTGAACAGTTGATTGAAAGCAAAGTCATATGAAGGACTGCAGATGGTTAAGGATGATGAAATTAAAATACGATCCTCAGAAAGTGAGTTACCAAGACTTTGCTTTAATATTTGACTCAGCTTTTCTGTCACTGTTAGTTTTGTGAAAATGCTTTAAATGACCTTCCTGAAAAGCAAAAAAAAAAAAAAAAAAAAAAAAGAAACAATGTGCCGCTCATTTGTTCCCTTTGTGCAGTTTTCTTTTGTGTTTCAAGTCTGCCCAATTGTGTTTTCTAACAACTAGTGCGTCATGGGAACAAAGCCAATGTGAACGCTCTATTGAACAGCATTAGCCAAGTCCTGGCTCTCTCCAATATGTCGTTAAAGGATTTCTGCATATGGTACTTATCCATGAGGCTGTATTTAAAGGATCACCGAGGGATGGGATTAAAGCGCGAGGTGAAGATCATACGCAGTCACTCACATGTTTGAAGGTGGTGTGCGGGGCGGCGTTAGCCCCCGTCTCCTCCATGTACTCCTCCCAGTTAAACTCCGCCTCCTCTTCCATGGAATCTGCATCTGGATAGACAATATCACCTGTCAATCACGGCAGCATGAAAGAGCCTTGCCTCGAGGCTAAACATGCATTTCATTCACTGGATACCATACGAGAGGCAATTAAGTACAAGTTCTTGATGCTTTCTTAAAAAGGTGGCCGATCTTGCCAAATTATCTGGAGTATGTTTGTGTGCGCGGCATGTTGCAAGTCTTCTTATGTAATGCCAGTAATGTTTCTCCTGAAGGCAAGGACTGTTCGCTTCGCATATGACAGTCTGATATATGCGAGGGATTGTCTGTTAGGTTTTTCTCTCCGTCGTGTGTGTGTGTGTGTGTCTCCAGAGACTCCTCAGTGAAAAGACTCAACCTGCTCTGTCTAATGAGAGAGGACAGTGGGAAGCTGCCGTTTTGATGGAGTTTGTTTTGATAGATTGTAAAGTCTGCTCGCTTCTTCTCATCAACACTCACATGTGCACACACTTGTTAACAAACTGAGCTTAACCCTTCGCACCCGACCGACACATTTCGTGTCAAAATTCACACCATTTTTTCAAAGTCAAACCAGAAACACACAGTCACACACATACTGCTCGGATCAACGCGGTTTACTTTTCAATTAAAGAATGATTCATCCATTGAAGTCGATGCAAGTTTTTGTTAAAATCCACACGTGCCCGTGATGAGACGATGAGTTTCTCAGATACTGGAGCTGCAGGTGTGAAGAAAAAAGGACTGAACAACCTCCTGCAGCACAATTCACTGTCGAAACCATCCCGCATATGATTTATACCTGTGCAGCATGTTCAGACAGCTCGCAATCACATACTGTACAGAAACATTTTGTATTAGTGTTAGTTCTTCAACAGGCAAAAGAAAATATTTAAGGCTTTTATACATTTTTTAATACCATTTCAGGATTTGTTCATGATCTGCAGATACATTGAGATTTGTCAGAATGCTATGAAACGAAGGCCAAAAAAACAGGTTTAGATCACAGCAAACTCACTCACTCCACTGGCTTCCTTTTCTAAGTGTAATGTTGCATGATGGGAAATGTAGTGCCATCAAACTTTGCTCATCTCTTCTTTTAATTTTACACTATTAGCACATTTTTTGACAGAACCAAAACTTGTGTCCTGTCATCATGGCTGCTAGATATTTGCACATGCATCAATCAATGACTGTAATGCGCCGCATGTCATAAAAAGTCGTATCAGTTACTGAGATGTGTTGATCCGCAGAGTGACGGTAACGAATATCCTGATTTTCTGGGGAACTGACTCTGGGATGTCGGCCAGCAGCGTATCCTGACGTGTTGATGTGTGATGACCTGTGTCGATACGCCACCATTGTGCAGGTTTACATAGAAAACACGCCGCAATTGTGTGTGTTTCGCCTGACACTCTCTTCTCTGTGTGTTCAAAAACAGTAACATGTATAGTACCACTTGCATGCAGAGTTTATCCTGAAAATAAATATATACATGTATGACGTGTCTACCCGGTGACTCGGCCATGAGTCTATAAATAATGTAATGAGACAAAGTAAAAACAGCCTCAGGCAAAACCCCTTGGTGCAAACTTTAAAAACTTCAACGCGTCGCTATGTGACACAGCACCACCTCCAGCGAGGTCCCATCCTGCCCAATAAAACCCAGTGAATCGACCTCACTGTCGGCCATTGTTACTACTTTGCTAACGCCGACTCCAGTAACACAAGGATGTGGAAGGTACAAGTGACACAAAAGTCTTCATCTACTCCCACCATCTGATGTAAAGATTCACTGCACTAACTTTATTTCTGATGAAAATGTGATGGAAATATTCCCACAATGATGGTGGAAAACTGTTTGTGCATGTTGCCCGACTGTTTTGTCAACAAGGGCCAGTAATGGTTCAAGCTCAAGGATGGATCGATACCGGCTGTGTCCAGACTTCAAACTTGGAGGATGTAAGTTTTGCCATTTCTTATGTTGTTGTGCTGTTTGTTTTTGTAGGTTAGCTTGTTAAACTTGTTCCTTGGCTAATGTGGCTACTGTTGTGTAATGTTATAATACTGAGGGACAGTCAAGAGAAACTGTGAAAATAATGTGTGTTGATTGAAAATTAAAGCATGTAAACCTAAAGTATGAACCTGACAATGAGCATTATATGATCTCTTTAAGGTAAAGAGAAGGCCTCCTCACCTGTGTTCACCTCTTCTTCTTTCCCATTGGTCGGATAGTGTGACTTCACAGCAGTGAGGGCCAATGGCTGCTCCTGTGCGCGAGACTGCATCCTGCACCTCCACTTCCTGGTGAGCGTGTAACCTTTGACCTGAGGTGTGTCAGCTCTTCCTCACTGCATCTCTCCCCTTCCTTGTCAGCCCTGGCACAGAAAAGATAAATCGAGTTAATGTTCTGCTTCATCAAATAATGTCCAAACTGTCGGCTGTGCAAAAACAATCCACGACATTTTGAGAAAAACAGTTCAATTTCTCTGCAACTCCCCTGAGAGCAGCGAAACAAAGATAGAAACTAAAGATAGTTCACAACAGATTTGACATTTGCTCAAATAAACGCCCACTATTTGGTAAGAATTTCCTTGGAAAAGTAATCTAGCAGACAGGAAATGATGCACTTTGCAATTCCAGTTTCTTTAGAATAAACAACAGAAGAAGTGGGTGGTTAGCACGAACAGCGACGGCCACCGTGGCTGAACGGGCACAGAGAGAAGAATGCGACTTCCAGAACCCTTAACTTAACCAACACGAGATCCAAGGAAAAGACATCTGATCTCTGGGGAGGTCCAGAGCAAAAGCTATGCAGCAATCAGCGCTGAGCAGAGACTAAGTTTAAAGGGAAGAGACAAAACAAAAAACAAAGATCTTGCAGTTTTCAACACAAACTAATTTTCAGCATCATTAAAGACGAGTAGAAAGCCTGTTATTTTCTTTAATTGCAGACCAGCCTCTGCCTCTTCAGCCCGCGCTCTGTAATATCAGGTTATGCATATTGTCTGCCGGCTGCGTGTATTTGCATACCACAGCAAAACTCCATCAGATAACCAATCAGAGCCAAACAAAGTAGAAAAACTGGAATGACACGAGGGAAACGGGGAGACAAATTAGTGCCGCCGTGGAGAGAGAATAATACAGAAGTGCAGAATAATGTCACCGCAGCTTAATATGGAGGGTAAAACAGGAAATGTGAGCATGAATATGTATTCAGACAAGAGGGACTGTAATGTTGGGCTACAGTCACTGTGATATATGAAGCACAATCGGCTTCACTAATGAGGTCATTAGCGAAGCCGATTAGTTTATCAATTAGCAAATGTTTCTTTTGGGTCTTGAAAATACATGAAAGAAAGAAATGAATTCTTGTGATAATTTCTAATATTTTCACTATGCAAAGATAAATGTTGATATTTTATTTGCTTACCTTCTTTTAAGTTTCCTGCCTCTTTGACTTCTAATCACTCAAATCTGCTCCAGCTGATCAACTTCAACTCTACTGGGTCCAACTGGTGATTATCAAACTGCCTTCAGGCTCGTGTGGTTTCAGAGGTGAGGTTTCTCTCTCGCACATCAGAACCTGATTGTGTTTGTCTCAACTTTTCTCAGCAACTCAGGAGGTTTCGTTTTTCTGATGAATTACTGTGTAGCACACGTACCATGTGATCAATCAATCAGTCACCTGGTGAATGAAACAGATTGTGATGCATCTCATCTCGTCATCAATGTAGTTAAAGATGACAGTTTTTTCTAATGTGGCACCGCTGCTCGTTTTTCCTCAAGCTGATATTATATTTCATAAAAGTTGAATCATTTATTCTGACATTAGTGAAGCAGCTCTTTGTTTCAGGCTGCCTCCACTATAAAATACTTTTGGAAATATCAAACCATGAAAGTTAGTTTGTTCTGTAAACATCTCAAACTATATTTCACAAGAAAAAAAAAATCAAATATAAATTTACTATATTTCAATGTTTTTATTCTTTCCTTACATATTCAGCATATAAATAACTGTCAGAATTATCTTGTGACCCATTTAAGGGGCCTTGACTCTCAGTTTTGGAATCACTCATTGAGAGCGTTTGTGTACAGTGTATTTATTATCTAAGTATTTTTGGGGCATTTTATTTAAGTGTGCAGTCGAGTGGAGTCAGAAAGGCATCAAACAGAGGCTGGAACTGAACCTTTGATGTTAAAATTAAACAATTAATTTCAATATCAATTAATCTGCAGAGCATTTTCTTGATTCATTGATTGATTGGCCTCTAAAATGTCCTCGCTGACGTCATCAGACGCCTTGTTTTCTCCAATCATGGTCAAAAACGCAACATTTTACAATGATATAAAAACAGAAAAACCAAATTCCCACTATGGAAAAGCTGCAACCAGAGACTTTTTGCTTACAAAAAGAAGAATCAATTAATCTTTCGATCAACTAATCCTTTTGGTTCAAGTTGAAATCACAGTTTAAGTCAAGGTTCGAACCACAGCACCACAACACTTGTGTGTATCTCTGCTCCTTGTGATGCAACATTAAAGTTTTATAAATAAATCTAAGCCTGTGTTGTTAAAAAAAAGTCACTACTTTAACAGAACAAAACTGAAGATAAAAGATCAAATTAAAGATAAAAAGGCACATGATGAAAACAGACAAATATCCACTGTATCTCAAAGTGGCTCATTTCTACATAGCGTGATAATATGTGAAAATAATCGACTTCACAACAACAGAGTCTGTTTGTCACTTGCCTGGCGGTTGGTCCTACAGTGGGTCATGCAGTCACATCAGCCATGACTCACTCCGCGACTTCCACCCACTTTCATCAACATGGCAATTAACACAGAGGCACGCTGCCGTCACACATCGATCCTCAATCAAGCCAAAAACAACTCCAGGATCACGTTGTCGCTCTCAACTTTGATATCATTATCCAAAAGAGCAAGAAAATATCCTTATCCTGTGATTGCACAAGCCTCCCATCCTGAGATGTTCCCAGAGAGAAGGAAGATGAAAAATGTTAAAATCCAACAATCGTCTGATGAAAATCCAGCGTCCACAAGACCCTTGAAATCCAGAGCAAATTAAAACACACAGCCGAAGCTGGAGCTGCTGTTTGAGCTGAGTGTATTTACAGAACTGTGAGGCTACAGAGGCTGTGACAGTCTCCACAACCGCCCGTGTGTGTGTGTGTGTGTGCGCACCACCTCCCCCCCTCCTCCACCACCACACAGACCCCTGACGTCCCTCAGTGGCTCCAGCAAACATCCATTGCGTAAACAACAAGCTGAGCTAATTTGGCTCACATGACGCCGTCCGCTGCCCTTCTCCTCCCTCGCAGCCTATCAGTGTTTCTTGCCTAAGTGCTCCACAGTCTTCAGCAGCATTGACACATCGCTGTCGTCAGCACGCCGTCCTCTGCAGCTCTCATTAAAACTCATTAAAGTGCACTCAAACGCTGGTATCAAATAGTGCGCCGAGTAGTTCACCGCAGCTCTTCAACCTCGTTTTTCCCTTTAAAATCCCCTCGAGTGGCTGCTTTTTCCCCCACAGTATCACATATATATTCTGCACCTGCTTGTTCCAACAGCTATTTGAGGACTGAGTGATAAGATTTCATACTTATATGAAGCAGAAGTTCATGTTGAAACAATAAGAAATTGTGTCAATTTGCAGAAATGAAACAAAAAAAGACAAAACATTCACTGGTTCCAGCTTCCCAAATTTTCTGTTTTACATCACTGCACATTGCATATTTTTAGGGTTTGGGGCTGTTGCTCACATAAGATGAGAAATTTGAAGATGTCACCTTGAGCTCTGGGAACATTTTCCACCATTTTCTGACATTTTAAACGCTAAACAAGCTCAAAAATGAAAAGTTGAATTAGTGATAAAAACGGTGGTTATTTGCAGCCCTAATGGAAGTATTCTCGAGGTCGTGTGCCGTACTTTCGGTGCAGCCTTTGCAAAAATGGAGATTTGAGAAGACTGTGTGGTTAAAGTGCTGACTTTGAGCTTCAATTTGAGGGTTTTAACAACCACACCAGATGAAAAGTGTAGGAGCTGGAGCCCTATCATTGTCCTCCTGCGCTGTCCAGAAACTGGGGCTGCCGGTCCCACTGATTACTCAGTTCACATGTGAACACCCTCAAAACCTTAAAGCTGAAAGTTGTTTCATTTCAAATCCAACGCGCTGGATCGGGTTCAGAGCCAAAAAAACAGGAAATGTGTCACTGTCCAAATACTTATGACCTGCATTGCTCATTTCCCCAAAATTCATCCTGACATTTTTATCGTCTTTGCAAACTTTTGGATGTCTCCTGGAGTTTAAAAGGTCACGTATTTCACTCATCTTATCGGGGTAATGCTGCTCCCCAAAGTCTCAAAGAATGCTCTCATTTTTGAGACACAAAGCCGACTCACATTTATGCACAAAAAAATCTGCCATTATGGAGCCTGTAAAATAGATTTTCTGTGGGTGTGAACATGAAACTATCTGGAAACAAGAGAACTGTAGCTTTCCTGCTAAACTCCTCATCCTCCTCCAAAAAACCCACTATGATAATTAATCATAGCTAGAAATTAACATTATAAAAGTCAACTTTTATCATCCAGCTCCCCGTGAGCGCACGTCGAGCTCTTTCTTAATTTAGTCCCTCGCTGGTTAAACAAGTTTCATAACCCTCAGGGACAGAAAATCATCCTCAGGCTTTTGTTCACAAAGTGTCAGTCAATGTCAACTCTTTGTCTTTATCTCTTAAACAAGGCGACTTTCTGGAGCAATATTTTCACTGAGCGTTTGTACTTGACGAAGCTTACCGGCCTGGAGGAAACAGCCCAGATTGGGCACCGGGGGATTAAGCTGGTCTGGTGGAGTTAATCTCAGACGCAGGACATTTGTGCCCGCGTGGTCTCAGATTGAGAGGAGGGTTTTCTAATTGATTAGCCCCTGGTGGGGCGCTGGGCATCCACATGTTGTCCTTTCCCTAAACCCATCCATGCCAAAGATTTAATGGGGGATTTAGGAGATTAACTACCACTGCATGGGCTTGGGTTTTATTGCATTACTCCCTATTAGGTTCTCCTCTTTTAGACCCATCCAAGAGTTGTTTCCTCTTGGCAACAGGAGGCTCTGATATAACAATTTGTCCTCTGTTTCCTCCTCTAGATTCCTACAGTTTTTAACATAGATGTGTACACAATGCACTCTGTGTGTTTCACGCCCAATTACGACAGTCTGTGATGTTCACTGAGATCAGCCAGCTATAAAATGATGAAGTGCCAACAGCAACTGCCCCTGATGGACCACAAAAAAACAACAACAGGGGAAGAAAACAGCAGCCAGCGGAGGAAACTCCCTCAGCCCAGTTTTCTTATTTCAACATCAGTGACTGGAAACAACCTCCTACAACACAACACTTTCTACACAACCTGCAGCTTTGAGACTTTTCTGAAAGCAGGAGACGTCAAATCTGATATTTGCCTGAGTCCTCCCCTTATTCAAATACAGGAGAGTTTGCAGCAGCAGACAGAGAAGAAAGAATCCTGACTTCATTATTTCCTGTAAAGTGACCTCCTCTCTGTACTGTGATTCACAACATTAACATACAGTGCCTCATCAAAAACAGCCAAATGATTTAAAAAAAAAAAAAAAAAAAGGGTGGCTCCAACAATGCAAACCATCAATAATGTGCAGGAGGACTCTTATTGATCTTAATTGTAGCTTCATGGAAAAAAAAATGTTTGGAGCAAGAAGAAGTGTAAAAGCCTGATTTTTTTCCATTGCACATGAACGTCTCCACGCGTCTGTTCATTTTAATCTAACCCCAGATTTGCACAAGAGAAATAAATAAACAGCAATTTAATTATGCAAAAAAAAAAAAAAAACAACAAAAAAAAACATTGCATGCAAAAGGTGGGATTAAATGTCCAATCAGCGGGGTTTTATTCTTAACCATCTCGAAGCAGACGTGTCGCATGTGTTTGGATCAAAGTGAAAGAGGAAACGTTGAGTGCACATGAGGAAGATGAGGCAGTGAAGGAGGGTGTAGCCGACCAGCAGGCTGCAGCCGCTCCTGTACTTTGCACACTCAAAAACTGCAGCGGAAAAAAACTCCCACGGAACCAGCAAACGCACACTTTGAATTTAATTGATTAAACCTCGTGTGGGTCCATCAAAAGAAACCGAACCGGGCGCGTTAGCTGCCGGCGTTTTATTTTTTCCTCGTTCAAAGATTTTCGAGGCGCAGTTTTTCTCCCCTTCAACACCATAAAACCCGCCATGTTGAAAGTGGTTTGACATTTTGGCAGTGTCCGGTATTTTCCGGTGGCTGCTTTTTTTTTTTTTTTTCTCGTCACCCTCAAAGAAAAAAAAATCCCGAATGAGTCAAGACGTGAAACAACTTCGCGTGAAAATTAACGAGGTCCTTAAACGCACCATTTAAAAAAAACACACACATCAAAATAGCGTTTCAGCCGCAATTCAGAGCGGATGATTAATATTTTTTTTGCACAACATTTTAACGACGTGACAGATAAACAGTGCGGGGAAAACAACGCAGTAAACCCGCATTAGAGTGGCACGAGACCGCGTCCTCGTTAATTACAGCGCGCGAGACACTTTGAGCAACTTGAGCTCGCGACTCGTTTCCTCCTTATTTCAGTTTCTTAAAGCGAAATAGAGCAAAATTAACTCTCCACGCTTTTATCTCGTCGACATAAGGAAAATAAGAAAAGGCACCAAGCATTAAAAAAAGCGCTCGAGCCCCGCAGGGAGCCCTCACCTGTCTTACCTGTCCAGGTTCTTTCTGTCGCCTCTCCGTCTCGAGACCCCCTCTCTCTCCCACTCTCTCTCCCTCTCTCTCTCAGGCAGTGTGTGAGTGTGTGTGTGTGTGTGTGTTTTCCTCCTCCTCGTTCGCGTGAGCTCGAGCAACAGCAGCAGCGCGAGCGACGTCGTTCAGCTGCTGCCCCCGTTTCAATATGGCATCTCCCTTCTGCGCATGCGCGAAGAAAACATGTACAGATATTTTCAAGGCTTCTCAAACCTTTTTAGAGCTGAAGCAATAGAAAAAAAAGAATGTCGTCTTCTTATAAATAAGGAAGTCAAATTCTAGCAAAGAAAACTGAGTGTTACACAACCAAACATTATTTTTATTTATTTATTTATATAAGATCATTCTGATGTAAATTTAAGTCATGCATGTAAATTAATGAGTCATCAATGGTAGTTAAAATATATTCAAGCTGTTTCATCAAGTGTCTACATGCAGTTATTTAATTTAACATTTATTTAGCTTTTTATTATTAACAGAAAAAACTATAATCATCAAAGCAACAATAAAAGTTATCATATTAAAAGGAAATATAGCTGATTATAACCATCTCCTAAGCTGCCTCTGTGCATGAATAACCATTAAAAGTAAATTATTTATAGTCTTATAATTTGCTCCTTTGACCTCTTCATGTTTCTCCATTTTAAAAAAGTTGGGAATCACTTCTCTGCAAACAGCTCCTGAGGAATCACCTCAGATTTAGTTCTTTCCAAAGCACCATCTCTTATCAAAGTCAACAGTATCCTCTAGTGGTAGAAGCACATTGCACCACTTCGCACAGGCAGGTTCAAAGGTTGGCACATATTTCCATAAAGACCTATAAATAGACACATATTAACAGGACGACCAGAAGAGATAAGTTAGTCCCAGTTAGGGAGATGAAATGTATGGTGAAATTTTTTTGCCTCTGGACTGAAGTGAACTCTCAGACTGGAAATTAGCTCTATTTGACAGAAAGTGAAACCTGCACGACGGCTGCCATTAAACATGTTTGTTGGGGTTATTTCTAAATTAGGCTTCAGTGGAATTAAAGGAGCATATAAACATAGAAGTTCAGTCTTAATCTCTGAGAACAGTATGTGCAAGAAAATAAACTCATTTTCCATCAGAGCTGTCATTGTTTTGTTATGCAGCACATTTTGATGGGAAGCCCCTGAAAAATCCCCAAGATCCTCCAACTTTCACCTGATACCAAACTCACGAAACTGAAATGCTGTAAACTTCTGAGTGGGTCACATATGAATAAGTTAAATATGCATATTCAGGGGGGAAAATGTGATTCATAATGATACCTGTACCTTTTTATTTCTGACCTGGTTCAATATATTGTGGCTTCAACATTCATACAGATGTTCTTCTTTTGTTTATTTTTCATAACTGTGAGAGTTAATAAAGAGGAAAAGTAGTGCATCTTTAAAATGGAAGCAACTTCTCAAGATAAATAAATACATATTAGATTAATAGAGTAACCTCAAACTACTTGTAAGATCTAAAACTGAAGAGTTCTTTGTGAGATATTTCTGTTTAAACTGTGGTTTTAAAGCATGTGCTTCTCTGAGTCCCCAAATCTGAGAGGTCGCCAGGTGATTGAAGGGATTAGAGAGTAAATGGATGTAGTTATTTTTGGCAAAATTGTGTATTTATTATCATTTATATTATTATGTTTATTTTCATGACGTTGTTTTGCTCTTTTAATGTGAAATGTTGAATAGTCTCTAAGGCAGAAGGATAAATTACTGTTGATGGATAAAAAGCAAACATTTACTTTATTTTAAGGGACAACAAGCCCTAAAAAAATTTACAAATTAAATGTAGGATGTTATGACAGAGTGGCACAATAGTGTATAACTGGAATAAGATTTTATTTTGAAAGCTGGGGGAAGTTCAGTGTTGTGTTTATCTGATTCAGATTGAGATTCATAAGGACACAAAAGGAGTGCGTGAGGGAGCAGATGGTTGGAGCGTGCGCAGTGCGACGCTAATCTGCCACAGAAGAGGCTTTTCCAAGATTATCACACACACACACACACACACACATAAATGATTCTGGTTTCAGAGGCAGGTTTCTTGAACACAACACAGAGTCCTTTGTGTATCCAAATAAAGCAAAAATAAAATAAATTATTCAGGCTATTTATTTATGCTTGAATCCAAAATCTCCAACCAACCTGGTAGAAGTCTAATTTGCAATATATTAAAAATAATATAAAAAATGTGACGTATCTTTAATAAAGAGTAAGTATGTAGATTGATTATTATTAGTATTAATCAGAACTTTCTGTTTGAGTTACAGCTGAATAAGACTTGAATGTTGTCAGTGTCATAATGTGAATAAATGTAGGTGTTTGCCAGTAAGAGTTCACAGACTCAGTCTAAGAAATCAATTAGATCTATTATTGACATTTCAGAACCAAACTCAATACAGAGTTTTTACTGAGATGACTTTACATGTATTTATCATTCACTCTGTTTGTGTAATGATCTAAATCAAAGCTTTTATTTTTCCAAGAAATAGTTCCAACAATATTCTGACAGCATTTGTAGAAGCATTAATATTCTTTATTGTTCTCACAGTGTCATCCTATCATCCAGTCTTGTGATCCTCTCTGAGCTGGACTCTGGCTCTGTGCTCACCTGTCTGTCAACCTGCAGGTAAATAATCCAATCAAATGTCTAAACTGTCAAACATCAGATTATTTTCTGATAAAGAGTTCAATAATTTCTCCATCTTCATCTCACAGGAAGATTCACACATAGTATTTTGAGCATGAATGACTTTGAACCTGAAACTCCTTTTTTTCCCACATTCATGGAATCTGAGCAAATCAGCTGAACCACAACAGGAAGTGATGGAAATGTTTCTTCAAAATAAAACGGTGGAAAACCTAGTCACCAGGGGGATATGAGTGGCTTTTTAGGGTTGATAAAATGATATTTGTTTTATCTTATTTGAATAGGTAATAAGTAGAGATGATGGTTAAAAATATCCTTTGCAAGACAAGACAGCAGCATAAGCATTTACAGACAAACAACACAAAAGGCATCAGATAAACAATAAGTTAAAAAATAGATAACAATAGTCCAGTAAGGAGGGAAACAAGCTAAGAATAGAGTCAATTGAATTATGAGTCATTTACCACAGAATTTTCAGTGCAAACTATCTAAATGACTTGAGCCACGTTTCCCATTTCTGATCATCCTTTAGGGACAGACAACAGATTTATGTCTTGTAATCCTTGATAATTATTGGATATGTCCTACAAACATGTTTCTCAAGCAGAGATGGGAACTAATCCATCAGAAAGTGTGCCTCAGTGTGGGTCTGGCCCGGGAGGCTGCGAGTTCATGGGTTTGACCATTTCAGTGAACAGCCAGTTTCTGGTCATAAGCCTGACATTTGCCTTTCTCAAAGAAACCAGTGGAAAAAGCACATTTATAAGAGCTCTGACTTTGCAAGAAACCAGTGCAAAAGACACAAAACAGAACCAATGACAAACATACAGTAGAAGATAGTAGAAGGACATGTCATGTGTTTCACTTGCTTTTAGCCAGGGGATGAAAATGTGTCTTATTTGAAAATAAAATCATATATTAAATGATGTATTCTAGGTTTCAAATAGAAAATTAAAAGCTCTTAAAGTGTGTTACAAATTAAATCTTGTTTTCTCCTGCCCAGCAAAATACAAACTACAAAACAGGCAAAAGTAATTAATGTTTTAAATAAGTTTAATTGAAAAACAGACAATCTCTGCTTTCATATAAACACCAGAACCTATTCAGAAAATACGTCTTCTTATTTGTTCTTGTTCTTCTTTTGTTGTTGTTCTTGTTCTTCTATTATTATTATTATTATCATCTCTCTGTATTTCTTCCAAGCTGTTAGAAGAGAATCAGCTGCTGTCTTTTATTGTGAAACCTGTTTCACCGGAAGTTGTACTCTCAGCTCGCGCTTCCCGTCGGTCGCTTGTTTACATGTTGTTGTTGTGAGTCAGACAATCGATCCTGTTTGTTTGTTTGCATCCTGAGATGAAGCATCAGCTGCTGGAAACAGTGAAGGAAGAAAAGCTGCGGACTGAAACCTGGAGGTTTGTTTTGCTCCAGTGAAGAAAACAAAGCTTCTTCTTCTTCTTCTTCGTCGTCTTTTGTTTCCGCCGTGTCAACATGGACATGTACGGATACGGCGGCGTCTTCTTGGTCAAAAGATTCCTGGAAAATGGCGTGTTGGAGGTGACGAACATGTCGGACATCAACAAGGCGAATCCTCACGGCTGCGATAACGGAGCTCTGACGGATCGCTTCGGTGTCCTGATCCAGGGTCTGCTGGCCATCGTCGCCTTCAGCACCCTGATGTGTGAGTCTCTGCTCCATCGATGATCAGCCAATAATCGATATGTCAGTGTTTGTGTGTTCGGTCACTGTGAAGATGGAGCAAAGTCAAAGTGCAGAAAGTCGCTTTTTGAAGGTTTCATGAATCCACGTGGCGTTTTGTTGATGTTTGTCTCTGCAGAGCCTCGTCAGCTTGGCACCGAATTCCCTTTAGAAATAGGCTAATTTGATATTGCCTTACGTTTTTGTCAACAAGTCTTTCTCAAATTGAACATTTTTAAAACATAACTTACCTAATAAGGCTTCTTTTGTCACTTCGGCATGAATTAGATGTAGTCAACTCAATGCATTATGAAGGAATTTCAGCTTTTCTGTTCATTGAAAACACCACAAACATCTTCCACGTCCACAAAACAGACAGATGATGTGAGCGCTCAACATGTGCGTGCACTCGTTTTTAAAATACTCATATTGAAGAAATTGTGTCCTGATTTGGGAATATTTATACACCGAATTTACCATTAAGACCTAAATTAACTGTAATTAATCAAGATATACCATAAGCTATTGGTCTGTGTCCTATAAGCTAAGCAGCATCATAAATTACGATGTTTTCAAGGGAAGTGTCGTCAAGGTCTCTCACTATAGCAGGATGGTTTTACATACTGATAAAATCTCTAAAAGGCTATTAAGTGAAATGTAATACTCATGCAGCAAACAGAATTCATGCTGCTGTTTAATAGAAATGTCTTGATTGATTTAGAGAAACTTGAACTTCAGTTTTATCTCTGTCACTTTTCAATTATGATCCAGCTTGTAATCAGTAGTTTTCACAGTCCAGACAGTTTGAAGTGAAATATATGAGAATTTGATGGAGAGAATTTTCACATTCACACTGTTTCTGAGTGCAGCTTTAACAACAAAACAAGATGCTCCTTCACAGCCACAGTGGATTTCCTGTGAACAATGACCATTGACGGCTAAATAACTTGTGATTCTGTGGCAGCTGACTTGGAGAATGTTGGACTTCTCACCACTTTTGGCACCACAGGCTGTGTTTAATGCCCCTGCAGCAGTTTGCAGCTGAGAGGTGTCATTAAAAACTGCATCTAGTTTTCAGTCCATGTAGGAAATTCTTATCATTTGTTTTAATACATCAAATTGAGCCTCAGATGTCCAGTGAGGATTTCCTTTATGACTTCCTGGATCACATTTAAGATATATAGTTATTCAGTCAGTTTCCTTGAATAGTCCATGATAACAATGACTTTATGGGATGAATTCACAGCCGCTGATAAGCTGAAATGACTTAGATACAAATGCCTGTGCATCCTTTCTAGCATTCACTTACTCCATGAGTGTGTTGGCTTTGGGTTGTAATAATTAAAGTGCAGTTTTGATATCAGTCATGCAGTGATGTTGATTTCATCAGCCAATCGAGCCGGCGGGTTCAGAGCAGTCGAAGCCTCGGAGCAGTGAAGTGCTGCAGAATTAGGCCAGGCCTTGAGGGCGAGTGAGATCAATGAGCTCTAACCTCCGCTCAGTTACTTATTAGCAGGGAAATCGATCCCCCTCCCTCTCGCTCCCTTTCCTGTTCTCAGCACAAGTGTCGTTCTTGGTCAAAGCACATGCATCTGTTAATATTTACACCACATTATTTGTGTGCAGCGGAGCATTGAGAGCCCTTCAGCTATGATGGCGGTGGCGGCGTGCCAAGTCACAGCCGAGCCTGCACCATGCATCCCTCTGCTCATCTGTGTAAAGAGAGCTCTTCCTCAAAGCTATTTCTGGGGAGTTTCCTTCCATTGACTCGTCATTATTCTTGCACTCACATAATCCAGGTGAAGAGTGAATATCCAGTGTAGCTGCCACAGTTCGCTAATGCAAAGAAATTTACTCTGGTTTGAGTCAAGTCAAATTTTGTTTATATTTCCCAAATTTACAATTTGCCACTGGGGGTTTAGAATCTGTACAGTCGGACTTCCTGGGGGATGATGTGCAATTCCTACTTTTCCACTCAGCCATGAGAGAAATTTAGACAAGCAACACTTAATTTCATTAAGTGAAATTCATCCTCACAACTTGTTTGTTTTGAACTAATGGATTCATTGTTTAGCTTTAAAAATCAGAAAATAAATAAATCAAACCAACAGATATTCAGTTTACAGGGATATGAAACAGAGAAAAGCAGCAGAAGCAGGAATCAGTAAATGTCCATCATTTTTGCTTGATGAATGACTTCGATTACTTGGTTATAAAACATTGCTGGTGAATAATCGACCGGTTGTTTCAGCCCTAAAACAATCTGGATGAAGTCACTTTAAAAGTTTGAAAAACGCAGGAAGATGTCTGGAAAAGTATGAACAATTATACCGTGCTCTCATTCATACTTTATACCAAACAACTTAAACTCCATCAAAAGCAACTGATAAATACAAATCCTGAAAGAAAGAGTTGAGTCCACAGATGTAGACACGTCTGCAGGAAGCCCGGATCCTGTTTTCACATGCCGAGTCACGTTCTCTGACCTTGTGAGATGTTGAGATAGAGGAACAGTGAGCGTCTGTTCGTCCGGTGGGGAGGAATGAAGTGATGTGGCGGCGTGAAACGAGGACGAAGCGTGATCGTCTGTGTTTCATCTGTCCTCGTCTCCTCGTGGTCTCCGGAGAGATGAGCGTCACTGTGGAGGTCAAAGAAACTGCAGAGAAACTGTTACATGTTTTTGTTTTGCAGGATAAACACCAATCAAGTGGATGTTATTGATTAATTGATTGGCTTTATTTTCTGACTGCAGTGAAAAGGTTCCGGGAGCCTGTGGGGATCAGACGGCCGTGGAGGATCTGGTCAGAGTTTTTTATCTTTTCTTTTCTCTCATTTGACCGTGTCTTGTCCTACAGTCTCACATTTTACATTTGACTTACATTTCACACAGTTGCATAGATGAGCAAAGTCTTTTAAAATAAAGAACATGTTATTTGAATCCTTGTTGCTCTCAGTAATTGATCAAATGAATCAACATTAACCTGCTGTCTTTGTGCATCTTGACATTAATATGTTTAGAAAATAGTTTCAGATGTGCAACACAGAAGCATGAAAAAAGTCAAATTCATTAAAAAAGAACATCTGTCCTGTCTTTTCCAGGTTTTTCGACACGTCCAAACAGGCCATCGGCGCTCTTTTCATCCACTTTGCCAACGTCTTCCTGTCCACGCTCACCAAAGAGGACCCATGTTCCCTGTGAGTTATTGATCAGCACAGTCATGATAAGATGACGTCCGACTTTCAGGGATGTCTCACTGACAATGTGATTTCCCATTTTACCAAAGGTATCTGATGAACTTCCTGCTGGACGCCACGCTGGGGATGCTGGTCATCTGGCTGGCCGTGAAGCTGGTGTCCAAGCTGGTGGAGTACAAGCAGTGGACGCTGCTCATGTTTGGTGAATATGGTGAGTGAAAGATCATTTGCTTTGTTGATTTTTCTTTCCTTCCATTTCCTTTTCAAAAGCCCCAAATTCTTGAGGAGTTTTTAGCTTCAGGAAACTAAGATGCAGCTTTTCACCACTGGATGGCGCTGAATGCCCACTGGAGGGTAAACATGGAGGTGGTCCAGCGTCTCCAGCTGCAACCCCGCCTGGAAAACATTCCCAGTGGCTTCAGAGAGGGTTTAACTCTACTCCAGTTATTACATTCACTCGTCCTACTGTTGTTTTTTCTTCTGAGTTTCCTCCTTGTGTGATGGAAAATCTCACTGACAGGCTGAATCCGTCTCCATCCCACTTCTCTTTTATGATCAGGGACAAGTTTATGTTTGATTCTTTCTCTCTATTTGAAGGAAAAACTAACATTTTCAGATAGGTGGCTACAGACAACATGTGTATTCATGAACTGCATTAGCTGAGCTCCAGGAACACACTGAAATGATGATCAGTGGTTTGTTTCTTTGTTTCACTGTCTCTCTCTCTCTGTCTGTCTGTCTGTGTGTCTTCCTCCTCCCTTCTTCCTGTCTTAATGACAGACTTCTTCTCCTTTGTGTCTGCTGTGGTAAGACACCTGTGAAACCTTCTGGGAAGGTTTAGGCAACGGTTGGAAAGACTCTTCATCTGTTCAAGAAGCAGAACAGTTACTCTTCAAAGATCAGTTAAAACAAAGCATGAAAGTAGTTGTAAAATGCAGCTTCTAGTTCAAGCTACTTATTATTTCTTCAACTTTGATTTAGACTGAATGTCATACAAAAATGTAATGCAAAGAGTTTTGCACAGTGCAACCAATTTCAGACATATAGAAGCTAAAAATCTTTTTCCAAATAATGAATACAATTGAAAATTAATGTTGGCAAAAGAAATAATTTCATGAAAGAAAGTGCATTAAAATTAATCAAAAGCAGATCACTGTTTTCTGCAAACATACAAACAGCGTCACTATTGGAAGTCACTCAAATACATAAAACAACAAGACGTGACAAACACAAAGTGTGTATATACAATGATCACTTTGCTGATGTTTTCCCTCCTCCCTTTCCTCCAGGTGACCCCCCCCAGGCAGCAGCATGGTTGGGTCAGTGTGGCGTCTACCTGCTCATCATGGTGCTGGAGAAAGGCGTGATCAGCCTGGTGCTGCTCGTCCCCGGATGGTCCAAAGTAAGAGCGCTGAGTGGCCACTGGTGCTGTGTTCAGGTCCTCCAGGAAAGATGGCATCCTGTGTCATTATCGCTCATGGTTTGACCTCTCAAAAACACAGGAGGAAATACGAGCATCAGCTGAACCTGTGACTGGACTTAATGGAATGTGATTGGTCCACTGTGATTTCAATACGAATGAACTCTGCTTTACTTCAGCTGAAAAGTTTTTAGCCCTTTTATTGGAACAAACAGAACATTTTTACATCCGCATCTTAGATTCTTCTCTCATTTCTATTTTGGCTTTGTTTGATGTTTGAAATTCTCTGGCAGCGTTTAGAGATGAAAGTCATAAAGAGACAGAATAAACAAGTGGAGGATAAAAAAAATGAGTTGCCTTTTGATCCTAATGGAAACATAGAAGCAATGTGAACGTATCTGAAGTTTGTTTGCGTGACATCGGGATCATATTTGTTTATTCAAATTAGCCTTTGCCATAGCAACAGATGTCTTTGTGAGGAATGAAAATGCAGCTTGTTTGTATGTTGTATTTCCAGATAGAAGGAGATTTGAGCTTGTTTGGAGACCTGACTTCCTTTGTTTAAAGATCGTCTCCACGCTCTTTGACAAACTCTGATCCTAAATATTAGTGTTAATGATAGTAACACTGTTTGTTCTAGCGTAGGGTCGAGTCTTGTCCTTCAGTCTATGTCCTCCTATTTATTTTTTCATTTCATTCATATTTATGTGATCATTTTGATCATCATAACTCAGCATAAAATTAGAGGAATCAGTGTTAAGTCAATATTGTCATGTAATTCAAATATAAGAATGAAAGTTTTGTCAAATCTTTGGGTTTAAAGTGACCGTTATCTGTCTTGTGTTCCAGTTGCAGGAGGTGTTGCTGAGCTACATTGCGAACCCTCAGCTGGAGCTGGTGCTCGTCATGCTCATCGTGCCCTTCATAGTGAACGTGAGTAGTAGTCACATATTGTTTAGGTTGTTGGAGTTTAGTTCAGTCTGCAGCATCAGTGACCCCGGTCTCGTCTCTCTGGCTCCCCCTGTAGTCCATCATGTTCTGGGTGGTGGACAGCCTGACGATGAGGAAGTACAAGACGTTGAAGAGCCTGGACGACTCCTGCGACGAGTCGGCGAAGAAGGCCGACTCGCTGCCGTGGACAAACAACGAGGAGTCACGGGTGAGAATGACAAACCAGAGCAAAGTGAGCTCTGGTAAACAGCTGCTCATCTTTTTTTGTGTAATCAAACCACCTGCTTTGTTCTGGAGATTATCTCCGATCGAGTTCATTAGATCTGTGATTATGAAATGATACAAACAGAGGATCATCGTGACTTTGGTTTCTTAGGAGAAACAAAAGCTCTCTGTTCAAAATACAAGGTTAATGTCTATTGAGTGTAAATAAGTGATGATTTGAGTTCAAGTTTAAAAGTTCAGAAATGTTTTGCCAGCTTTTATAAACAAGGAATAAAATGTTAAGATTAATTCTGAGCCCAAATGGAAACTGTAGTGCTGAAGTTACAGAGAGAACGTATGAAGGCTTGGATAATCCTTCGTTGTTTAACAGAGCATTTTTATTGTTGTGTGTTTGCATGTTGTTAATTAAATTCCAGGTAGCATTCAACGTCTCAAAGTTTTTATGAACGGCGCTCGTTCACCGCACCGCTCGGAGAATCCGACTGAGCCATCTGCTCTGGAAGCGACTCAGTGGCCTACGAGGGGATTACTTTTGATGTTATGAAAAAGTTTGCTAAAGCCTCTTCTCAAACAAGAATGTGACAGTTTAACATCTTTGCTTTTTGATGAAGAGAACAAGACTTTAATTTGTGTGAAAATGATAGTTGACGGTCGATGTACCCACACGGTCACGCTGGGTGTCAACCGCACCTGTTGTTTTGGGGGATGAGCGCAGTGTAGACACACACACACACACACACATTTCTCTCTGTACATGTGAACAAACCCAGATGAATTCAGTCCAAGAAACACTGAGTCAGACTCCGTGTCCTCCCTCTTTGCTGTCGCATTGGTGGATTCTGCTTCTTGTGTGGACGTTTCCTTCCACCTTCAGAATAATAATGTGAAGTTTTGAAACACTCTTCAACCTTCTTTTTCTTTTTGGACAGTGTCTCGTTTTCAGTCTGTGCAAAAGCCCAGTTCACTCAAATCAAATCACAAGAACATGTTTTCCCACTCCCCCTTGTGGTAAATATTCACGCAGAGAATTTAAACCCTAACAAACCTTTTAACAGTGGCACAGTATTAATAACATTTGTACATTATCACATTGCAAACCCTTTAATTCAATAATCAAAATAAGTTTAATAGCTTACAATAAGTTTATGAGCATCACTTCAAGTCAAGTGTTAAAGGACAGATCCACCCAAATTACAAAAATATAATAATAATATTTTATATGGATATATTTTTTTAACGCATATTTTGCAAACACAGTTTTAGGTTACTGAAATATAGTTTTTTTGAAAACGAGTGTTTGGGAACTGATGACGTCGTCACCTCAATTTGCACTTTCCCATTGTTGCTGTGTGTAACGAGCAAGTCCTGAAACAACAACACCAGTGGCAAACTACTGGATTTTTTACGTTTGGTTTTCAATAAATAAAGAAGAAAAAATACGAGGCAAAATAAATAAGTAAATTAATAATGACCTATTGTTGTTTGTGTTTTAAGCTACTACCACCAAAGAAAAATGAGTTCAACATACATGCTCAGAATATTTGTCTCTAGTATTTGATTTGCTGATGTAGACTGAAGCGCCACCTACTGGCCCAACATGCTTCTTTGAACGTTTGGAGTTGTTTTGCGTTCTTGTGTGCTCACAGATATTTTGTAAAACCACTTTTCAGTCGGCTCCTGTGAGTTTTGAGTTCTGGTTTATCTCAGCTGATGAAACTGAAACAGGCCTGTTGTTATGTTCAGGGAATCAGTTTAATAGCCGGCGCCTCCACGGCACAGAAGCCAGTGTCATTTCTTCTTCCCCTCTTTCGGGAAAGATTGACAAATGTTGGGGCGCGTGACCCTCGTGTTCGGACGACAGTGTTTATCCCTCCCTCCTCTTCCTCTTTCCCCTGGTCCTCTGCCAGGCGGCCATAAATCCTTCCTTCATCCCGGGAATAAGAGTGACATTTAGGAGCCGTTTCCACGCGCTGATGTTATGGAAAGCAGAGTGAAGTGGAGGAGGGCGACAGATAGAGAGGCATTGACTGGGATGAGGTCTCGGTGGGGGCGGTGGTCCGAGCTGCAGTCACAATGCTGTTGTTGTTGTGACATCAAGGTTAAAGAGGAGACGATGGGATTCTGGTATTACGTCAGCGTCGTCCGGCTTAAAGTTGGATTTGTCCATTCAGAATTGGTGGATGTGAGTTTACAGATCATGAAAATATCAAAAAAGACACAGGGAGGCAGGAATGTTGATGTCTTCATCCTGATGTCTGGATCTGTGCTGCTCTTTAAAGTGGTCTGTGTATCAGCTTTCCCACATGTCAAACTCTAACGTAAAGCCACATATGGAGGTTTATAAAGCAGTAAACGTCGTGTAGTTGAAGAGTTTTGCTCCTTTGGGATTTGAATCCCTGCTGCTTGTCTTCCAGGCAAGATATTTTCCACTTTAGGTTGGGAATGCAGAACTGAGATATTTCCCAGCTTTGCATCCGAATCCAATATTACTATTGACTGTACATTATTGTTTAGCTTCTGGTTTTTGCTGAGCTACGGTGGCCTGCATGCATCAAAACCTTCTGTCGTCTCTCAGGTCCTGCTGACCGTGGAGACAGACACAGACGAGGCTTCGGAGGGGGAAGAAGAGCCCGGCGATGCTGAACCGGTCCCTCACATTCAGTATTCTGGAGGACCTCTGAGACCCAGCTGGGTGGTGGTGTGAACCCAGGTGATGTGACCTCCTACACGTCCGTCCGTCCACACACACACACACACACACAACACACAAACACTCTTTAAAAGCCAAAATAGAACAAACACAAAAACCTTGCATCCTTATCTCTTCGTATTAAAGGTCTAAATATCAGCTTCCTTGTAAGCGACGGCACAATTAAAGGTCATATAACCTGTGAATGTGAACACTACAGCCTTACCTGCCTTCCTCTGCACCCAAGGTGTCAACTGGAGCTCGACTCCGCGCATGCATGCAAATCAAATAGCATTTAGGGATCTTAAAGCTCTTTATCCTCTCACCTTGCTGCCTCCGTTTGCTGCAAGACAACATCAGAGAAACCACAGCTGAGCGAGCGTGGAGAGGTTATTAAGGAGCGAGTCACCCTCAGGGCAAAATCTGCGGGTGGTAACGACACAGATTGACATAAATCTGTCTCTTCTCCACACCGGGGGCTTTCGGCGTTGATGTTGCTCTAAAGAGAGTCATTTATCACGTATCATATTCCAAAGACGAGCAAGTGAGTAAAGTATATATACGTATATAAGCGCTCTAAAATTTTACTCCGTCAAATACAGTATAATTACTTCAAATCCACCTTTTTATTTTGTAATTATAGTCATTCCTGCACGTCCTCCCTCCGGCTGCTTATTTTAAGTTTGAAAGGTGTTTAATGGTCTTATTTTGTGAAACCAAGCACTTGTTGATTTTTTTTTTTAACTGCTCCAGTCATGACGGACCAAACGTGTTGAAAGCAAGTACGGAAAAGTTTGACTTCTTTGCATCAGGCTGCTTTAAAAAATATAATTGTGGGCAGGAAATTGTTTCATGTCATGATTTAAAGGACCAGGTCACACTTGTGATGGAGCATTAGGGCAACTGATGGGGAAAACTTGATTCAGAGTAATGTTGGAAGAAAAAGTCTCAATTTTAAGTCTTTTATTCTTATTTTTTTTTCTTTTTCATGACATTCCAACTTTTTTTTTTTTTTTTTTACAAAACATTATAACTTCTCAAAATCCCTCCTATGAATGTCCCTAATCTTCCATCACAGTCGTACTCTCAGTGGGAAGATACAGCAGCTGTGTATTAAACTTTTGCAAGTTACGGCACATTTATTTTATTTATTCTGT
Source organism: Holacanthus passer (assembly GCA_025331565.1). Classification (NCBI taxonomy): domain Eukaryota; kingdom Metazoa; phylum Chordata; class Actinopteri; family Pomacanthidae; genus Holacanthus; species Holacanthus passer. The sequence continues at coordinate 1,174,142 of JAFREQ010000053.1, forward strand.
TAATGTTTTATATGTATTTAACTTTATATATTGTGGTCTAATCTGTGGTAACAACGTTTTTAGTGAGTAAAGCACATGGGAGAGTTTTGAGAGTCATCGCCAAACTGCAGGTCATAAATAAGATTCAATATGAATCAAGTATTATTGACGTGTTTTTCTTTATATATTCTGTTTGTTATCAATTCTCCTGTTGACGTTTACGGTTTAAAAGGTCGACAGTTACTCCGTCTGTGTTGTTTCATTTTGTATTCAGTGTATGCATTTTTTTTATAAACCAAATAATGAACATGTGTATAAAACGGCACACGCGGCCTGAAGTGTCGTCAACAGGCTGCGAACTGCCACGGTGCTTCTTTACCGAATGTATCTCTTCAATCTGTGCTATGAATAAAGATGATTGACACATGAACCGGTGTGGTGTCGAATTCCTGCGGCGGCCGAGGCGAGGCAGCGCGATGACAGACAACCTGAGCGGCAACCTGTCCGGAGCACACCTGTGTGGGCGGGGCCAGCAGCCCTGTGACCTCCAGCTGATGACAGAGCTGTGTGTGAGTGGGGAGTGTATTTGTGTGTTAGGTGTGTGCATCTACTCATTGGTGGACAAGGGGTTAGTTAGCGGTGTTGTCCTCTGTGGTAACCAGGTGTGATCTTCAGCTCGTTGCCACGTTCAAGACATGTTGACAAACATATTTTGGTGTGTGAGAAAAAGATATTCGCTCTCAAATGGGAATGTAAGAATTGTGTGTTTTCATGCCTGAGAAAAGAACCTCACAATGTGGGTTTAAGTGTTTTATTTACAATTACACAATTACTGTAAAAATAATACACACACAATATAGTAAAAAACATTTAATTTCTATTAGAAATAGTAAAAAAATATATTCAAAAGAGGCTGCAGGTCGAAGGTTCGGCCCGTGGGAATGTTTTGAATCTGCTGGGACGTGACGTTGATACACAGTAAAAGGAGTTAAGTCACATAAAAGCCTGTCACACTCTGTTGGTCCCGTGTGGCCAGTCCCCTGTGTCGAACATGTGTGACATGACGTAGTCCTCGTACTGTCCGTCTATCAGCTTGGCCGCGTTGTTCCGGGCGAACCAGCAGTCCACGCTCTGAGTCCCGCCGTAGATCCTCCTGCTCTTCCGAACCACCGGCACCGATCGCTCCTTCACCTTCAGCGAGGGCGACGGTTTCGTGTCTCCTTGTGCAGGAAGCTCTGCCAGACCCACTTCCTCATACAGGAACTGACCTGAAAGTGGAATCGGGCAGAAGTTCTTTTAGTCTCAGAGTTCAACTGATATGAGTCTTTGAAGACCTGCCAGTAACAAAAATGGATCCTGTATGTTTGGCTTTATACTCAGTTGTGAAATGAATGTGATGAAAACATATTCAACCTTTGGTTTGGTCCCCTCCAGCTGTGGACCAGTCTTTGTCCAACACTACTGGACACTTGAAATTTTGTGGAAATTCAAGATCCCCAGAGGATGATTTCCTAATGTTTTCGGTGACCTTTTCTCCAGCACCACCCATAATTAAGAAATGACAGATCTCCATGAAACTTGGTGTTCCACAAGGGACAAAACATTTTAGTTTAACTCTGAAAACTCAGCCTCACTCTTTGTTCCCCTCACAACACCTACATATCACACGTGCCCTCAAACAAACACAACCCTCAGATAATAATACAACCCACCACATTTTAACACCTACAAACACAACTCATGTTTTTGTTTCTAAATGTATTTGCATGACTTATGTTGGATCTGGTGGCTTAAGAATTGAGATCAGAATATTGTTTGCTCTGTCCGACACTGTAATATTGTGGTATGTATTGTTGTTGTTGCATGTTCAGTGACAAATAATGATAGTGTTTATCTTCCTTACCTAATCCTATCAGCACATAATTAAAGCTCAGACCCTCATTAACACCCACCCAGCAGGCCGTGGCAGTTGTGCGACAGCCCCTTGCTGTGTCCGATGTAGAAGCCCAGATGGTCTCTCTGGTAGGGGGCTGGATTCTTGTACTGATGCAGCAGGATCACGAAGCTGATGTTTCCTCCCACCGTCACGGTCACGTTGGATTTTCCCACGATGGACACGGACAGAGCGCCGCTGACCACCTCCACTGTGGAGTGGCAGGGCAGCACCATCCTGTCCCGCCCGTCCAGGATGACTTTCTTGGGCGTCACCTCGATGTAGGAGCGTTTGGGATGATCCACCACGATGGTGATGGTGCTGAAATAGGTTCGCTGCTGTTTGTGGCTGCCTGGTGGAGCTGGGGCGCCGATTAACTTACCGTTCACTGTCACACCTGGAAACATGACAGGAGTGACCCACACATGATGCAGATGTTGACGTGAAACCAGATTTTACTGTGAGGATGTTTAACAGCTTTAAGAGTCTTACCAGAGTACTTGTGATCAGAGACCAGACGCAGGATGTGTCCAGGTTCACCGTTGATGTTGAAGCACACAGTCAGTTTACTGAGCGGGAACTCCACCACAAAGTGAGGGTCACCGTCCGCTGAGGCGGTTTTAAGGTTCAGAGACAAGAATAACAGTGTCTTTAAAAACACAACAGCAGGAATGAGGAATATAAGTACGGCTGAAAGAAACCCCTTTTGAGAGCATGGTGTTTGCTTGGTGCCAGTGTAATGTAATGTGTGTTGTGTACGGCAGGAAGAAGGCAATTTCATTTAATTATACGTAAGAAGTAAGTACGATTTTCCATAAGGTGTCATTTTTTTCATGTTTTAAGTTTAGTCTGTGATTGCATGTTATCGGCCGACTAAGACTAAAGGATCATCGTCATTCAAACATTACTATCCAGCATCGTCTGGAAATGTTTGCAGGGTTTATAATATTACTACAAACTACGTTTTTAATGAAAGGAATTTAGTTTTCCCCACCAGAAACCAATACCAGGTGATTATTTATAGAGATGGAATTTGAGTTTGCTTGGTGTCTTTTACTGTGTGAATTAGGACTCATGATGTTAGTGTTTCTAAAATCCTGGTTGCAGCTCTGCCATGCAGTGCAGTCAGACATCTCTGTAAAACCACCACCTGATATGAAGAAAGGCAAGAGCTGATTAGTGGCTTTTTTAATTTGTCAGTGTTAAATTTCAGAGGACTGAATCTCAGATCAGCTTCTATCAGATAGTTCATATCTTTCAGTCTCTTCAGGCTTGTGAGAACCAGTTCAGATGAATAGCGGAGTGATGAGATGATAGAGCCACAGTAATGACAGGGTCATTAGCCCTCACTTACTACCTCTGATGGGTTCCCTCTCTTTACTGTAACACATGCGCAAACATCCACGTCCCAACTCTTCCCAACTCTTTCCCATTCGCCCATGATGTGTGTGTGTGTGTGTGTGTGTGTGTGTGTGTGTGTGTGTGTGTGTGAGTTTGCGAACACGCACTTGCATGCTCAAAGTGCCACGTAGGTCCTGTGTTGGTATTTCAATTAGACCCTGTGTGCTCTTTCCTCTCTGCGAGTCAGGTTCAGAGGCATCCTCGAACCCCTCGCCGTCTGTGTGATCACCAAATTACAGGCCGCCCACACGGAGAGCGCAGAGAGAGAGTCTACTGTACATTCCCCGTCTCGCCTCCTTCAAGTCTCCTCATGAAGTCTTGTAATGTGCGTACAGTATATAGGGTTCAGAGGCTGTCACATAAAACAGCTCAGAGGAAAACTGTTTACATGAGAGAGAGAATGTGGAGTCACCTGATGTTTTGGAGATGGTGATGGACTTCTTGGCTGGTCTCCTCTCAACTTTACCTACAAGGAAGAAAATATTTATCTATCTTATTGAAAAGTTGCACTGAAGAGTTTGTAGTTTGCTAGTTGTCGTTCAGGAGCTATACTTTCAAACACATGAAGGATAAATGTAGGCAGGTGCAGACAGCAAGTAGGAAAATATAAGTGTATTCTTTAAAGCGTATCTTAATAAACAGTTTGTCATTGGTGCAATTAGATGTTTGCATTTGTCATTTGTGAGCAAACATGGTTGTATGTGACAGAGGTGAACAGCGAATCATCTGTGCTGAAGGTGCAGGAGTGGTTTTAGAGACAGCCAAATCTAGAAGACCTCACCGATCATGTTGCTCAGAGATGAAGTCTGGCCGCCCGGCTTCTCGTCGGGTTTCCGTCGCCCTCCGTCCTCTGTGTCACCCGGAAGCTCGTTGGCAGTCGAGACGGCCTTGCTGGGAGCCGGGCTGACAGTCGGCGCCGGGGCCATGGTGCCGTCAGCCATGACCTCGGGCTTCTCCACCACCAGGTTGGTGAGGGGGGTGAGGAAGTGGTAGGCCAGAGACAGGTTGGTGGCCTGCTGGATGTGGTCTTCCCTCTCCTTGCTGGTCTGGCTGCGCAGTCGTGACCGCAGCCCCTCCTTGATGCTCAGGAAACCCCAGACGCGCTCCACAAAGTCTTCCGCTATTGAACCCAGAGCTCCTAATCCCTGCGTGACCCCTGACCCCGGCGCCCTCGCTCCAGCCGCCATTGCTGCTGTGGCCGCTTTGACGTGTTTGTCCGTCTCTATCTGCCGGTGCCGCAGCGGGACGTCGGTCTCCAGGACGATGCTCTTGTCGTTGTTGCTGGCCGTCACCTGGACGTGGAGCGATTCTGCGCTCTGGTTGGTCAGCTTGCCGGCGATGACGATCTCAGAGCCGTTGAAGTAGTTGGTGAACAGATGCTGGGTGACGTACTGGACCGAGTCCTCGGTGTAGTTGACCCTTATGTCAGACAGCAGAGGAGTTCCGATCTCATCGTAGAACCTGGAAAGGAAGACGTCAAAGGTTGCAGGTTGGATGATGAGTGACAGTCAAGGCATCGACCAAGGTAGATTGAAGAACTGACAAAAGCTTATATTAAAAAATGGCATGCTCCTCATTCATTTCAATGAGATCGCTGCATTGCATGCAATTATATTTCATCATTTTCTGTCACCTCTGTGGTTAATGTTTGGTTCAGTTGGGGCAACGAAAACTTCTTGGCCAAGGTTGGATAAAGGTTGAGGCTAAAAGAAATCATTTTTGTTAGTAACAAATTTTTGTCTTTGCCTCTTAGAGAAGACAATTATTCACACGACCACAAGAGCTTGTCAGGAAAATTTACACATATGTTGTTTTAGTGTTTGACCTTTATCATCATTCTATCATTGCTCTAATTTTGCTGTTTAACTCGGAGCAAATTAATGCTGCCACAATAAAAAACCACATTCAAAGGATTAGTAAATTGCCATAAAAGGTGACTCCTTGGATTTGATTTTTCTCTCTTATATTTTTTGTTAGTGTTATTTCTTATTGCTTATTTTTACATGTCATACATACCACCATCCACCTATTCTTCACATGTTCAGCGTCTTTGCTCAAGGGCACATCAGTGGTCGTATTTGACTCAGAAAAACAAGGCTGTTATTACAGATTTCATCAAATGTCCTGTTTGTTCAAACAAGCCACCTTCCGGCCATAAACCTGCTTGTCTAACCTCTCGAAGCTACTGCCACCCCACTTCACAGTCTGTGCACACGTTCATGAAAGAGTGTGTGTGAAGCAATGGTTGTGAATGTGTGTGTGTGTGTGTGTGTCCCGTCCTGGTTGTCACGCCGCAGTAAACCTCCTCACCTCTTAACCGGCGTGTTTGTTCAAGCAGGACGAGGGCTATTATCTGCCGCGTCTATCTGTTAACCCCACGTCCATACTCAGATGCAGGTTTCACAACACGCACACATTCCTGCTCGGCTGAACAAACACCTCGTGTGTCCGAGTGCGGAAGAGCGAGAGAAGAGGGTTGTGTGTTAAGGATGGAAAAAAAGGCCAGAGAGAGAAAGAGGGTGGCTGTTGTAGTCTGCGGCTGTCACATGTCCGGGTTGATTAAAGGGGTCTGTTGTCAGCACCGTCACATTTGCCGTCTTCGTTCCCTCGAAGGTTGGTGAGAGATGGAGGGACGTGTCGGAGGGGGAGAGGGGACGGATTAAGGAGAGCTAATTGCTTAATAAGAGGAGGATTATACACCCATGTACAGATATGAAGGGGACGTTTCACAGTGATAACATGCTTAAATTAATAAGCAGTGATATTGTCTTCTTATTTTATGTTTCAAACACCCAATGTCTAATATGTTTTGTTGTTTAGGAAAATGATGTTTGATTAACTGGTGCAATGCAAAAACTTAACCCCAAAGGTGGAGAGAGAAGAAAATGACGATCTTGCGTGAAATGATTAGAAACTTCATAGAATAAAGATAGAAAAATGGGACTCTCACAATGGTTCCTTTAGATGTCTTCAGGCCACTGTTGGACCAGTTTCAAGTCAGTTATGAAAAAAGTACATTCTTCTTGTTTCTGTTTTTCGAGTTTTAGCTTCATTTTCAGGCCTCTGTCAAACCATGTTTAGATCAGTTTTAACGAGTCACATCAATTTTAGCATAGTTTCAGTTCAATGTCAAGATAATTTAGATCAGTTTTAGATTGTTTTAAACCAGTTTCAAGCCAGTTTTAGACCACTTCAACTTCAGCATCAGGCCAGATTTAAGCTAGTGTAACTTCAGCGGATGAGTTGATAAATTTATGCGTTTTAAAAATATACAGGTTTGGAAATGTCACAAAATCTGGACAAATGCTCTAAAGATCAACACTGCAGTTAGTAGTTAGGATGATAAAATGTCCAGTGATGGAAGAAATGTTCCAACAACACGTAGACTGGATGACACATTCCTACCCTTTGAGCATGGCGCTGGCGTCGGCCTCCTCGTTGATGCGTCTCATCATCCCACAGTTGTCCAGAGCCATTCGCTCCAGCAGCCGGTAATCCACGTCGTTCCCGATCCCGATGGTGAAGATGCAGAACTTCTCCTGCACGGCCGAGCGGGCGTTCCCCAGGATGACCGTGGACTGGATCTCCCCGACCGTGGGCCGTCCGTCCGTCAGGAAGATGATGAGGGAGACGCTGTTCGGGCTGGTGTCGGGGCCCGAGAGGTAGTCGCGAAGCAGAGAGGAGCCCGTCTGGATGGCATCGTCGATATTTGTTCCTGCGGTGAAGAGATGTCAACAATGAGGAGTCCATTCAAGTTTCTTATTGTCGACTGGCGATGATACAACAATCCAACAAACAGAATCATATTCATCTATCAAAATGTGAGAAGTGTGAAGATGATAACGTCTCACCTCCAGTTGTTGCCAGCGTGTAAATAAACTTCTTGGCGTCTCTGACATTCAGCGGCGTCACCGGCACGAGTCGATTCGGCTGCCACACTTTGATCTTATTGGAGAAGCTGACGAAGTTAAAGCGGTCGCCAGGTCTCAGATCCCTCAGGATGGTGAACAGAGCGTCTTTAGTCTGAGGAAGAACGAGCGTGTGGAAGAGAAATAATGTCTTATAACAGAGAAATGTGAGAAATCATGTCTCTGGAAACACAACATGATCATTGTGGTGTGGCCGTGCTTGTTGTATTATGACACAAGAGCTGCGTTGGTTGGAAACGAAACACGTGCCATCAATCAAAGGCCCGGCCCTTCGACCAGTCGTGGTGTTTCTGTCGCACACACTCCACCCGTTAATCAGGCCCAGGAGGGTGGTTTCGAAAACTGGTGTCAAAAATGTGTTTACAAGGGAACAAAGCTAAAGTTAATCTGAACATTTAAACTAATCTTTAAAGAAAGGTTTGTTTGTTGTTTTCTACCTGAAGTTAATCACCTGGAATGTTAAAAGCTCGTCTGTCCATCAACTCGTCAGGAACTGAAAACGCCCTTTTTTATAGCTTGACTCTGGTCGTACATCTTTCAGTGGGCCGTCCAGTGGGTTCTGAATTGGTTCCATATGTCCTTGTTGTACTTTTTTTTTTATTTTTACTGTGTAATCTCTGCATCCACCAGAAAGTTAAAAATCTGTTTCCTCTAAGAAGAAAATAACCTGCATTCGTTTTTCTCTGTCACATTTACATGAAAGTTGTTTGAATTAGTTTTTAGTTCCCTGATGAGTTTTAATCATTTAATCACACAAATCTTCTTCCTGTTTTCTTCTCTGAAGCTTCACGGCCTCATCGTCTCTGCAGCCGCGAGTGTGGGTGTGATATATAATTTGGTGCTGAGGGGTTTCTAGATGTCTATATGGGCTGTATACAACAGGGGTCAGAACCACAGGGTGACCCACATTGAAGCCCTCTATTGTGGAGCCACATCAAAACACACTTGCTGTTCTGTTCCTGCGGCCCACTGAGGGCTGGCGATGGGTGGGGGGATGGATCAAGGGGTCGAGGGCCGTTGTCTAGAAAGTTCCATTACCCCATAGACGCTGACCTTCCTCCCTCACAGCTCAGCCTTGTGCTGCATGTTTCCGCTTTTCTGTCTCACTGAAAATCTGTTTTTCCAGTTTCTCTCCTCACCTCTTCTGTTTCTGTGCTCTCCACTCGTGGCAGCTGTGGAGATCGGCTCCGAGTCTGGCCGAGGGGATTATCGTGCTATTGCAGATGTAGGGGAAGGTTTGATATTGATATTCCAGTGTGGGAGTGAGGAGGTGGGGTGTCAGCTTTCTGATCCGGTGCAGCCAGTGAGATTTGACTTAAAAACAGGGTAAATTGCTTTGCATGGGAAGCGAGATCATCAGATTTCCTCTGACAGCTTCGACTGGTTCATCTGGGACGTTTAGCTGTGATGTGAAGATGTGAAAATACTCCAGACCTATCAACCCAAATCCCAAATTGTCGTCCCTCAGATGGGCCCAGATTTAATTCTGGAGTCAAGTGACCAATCAAAAGTTAAAGGACCACACCTTTAGTTTTGACACTTTATGTTATTGACAACATTTCCCAATTCATGCGTATGATTTTTGAGTTCCTGCAGCTTTAACCTCACATCAGTTTTCTTTACCTGTCTGATCTTCGTCCCCAGCATGGAGGCGCTGGTGTCGATCACAAACACCACGTTCTTGGGCACGACCGGCAGGTCTTTGGGGGCAAAGTAGTGGACGAAATGTCCGTTTAAAACCTGGAGAGAAAGAGGTTTACAGACATGCCACAGGCGGTGAGATCGGTTGCAGGAGTTGTGTGTGTGATTGTTAAAACGATTCTGAAGACAGACAAGAGTTTGGCAGCAGCGTGGCGGTGGTGGCAGGAAACCAGAGAAATGAATGACTAACAGGTGTGTGTGTGTGTGTGTGTGTGTGTGTGTGTGTGTGTGTGTGTGGTTGGAAGGCAAATTTGCGTGCACACACAGAAAGTATGAAAACTATTCTCATGCTCTCTCAGTCGTCGTTCCTGATTTTTATTTATCAAAACCTTTCCTCATGTGTTTCTCATGCTTGTCAACATTTATCAGAGGTGTCTCGACGGCGCTCACCTGAATGTCTCCGATCCCCATGTCTCTCTGCACGTCGTAGCGGATGACGAAGTCTCCCAGGAGGCCGTTGGTGGTGATCTTGGCCTGCTGGACGATGTTGGGGCTGAAGGTGATCTTGCAGACGTTCTTTTCGTTTTTGATCACGGTGGTGATGGGAGGTTCAGGCTTGGCTGAAATACAAAGACAGGAAGTGTGTAACTGGCTCCAGATCAAATAAGTGACCCCGACTTTATTTAGTTACTTAGAGGGCGGCACCCTGATTCAGAAAACCATTTTTTTGCATGTGCATGTTGCTTTAGATGATATGAGATAAAACTTGAATGATTTGGATGTGTGCAAATAATACAAATACAAAAATTATTATAATATTAATATAATTATAATAAAATTATTGTAATAGTTGTATCTGTAAACCTGGTGTCTTGGGAGCATTAGCTGCGCTGTTGGACGCTCCGCTGCTCCGGCCGTTGCGGAGCGGCAGCACCTGGAGGTCGGTGATGGGCGAGTGGTCGACGATGGTGACGTCCAGGCTGAGGCGGCTGACCAGCTGCAGCGGACGCAGGCTGGTCACGTGCTCGTATCGACCCAGCCGCCGCTGCAGAAGCTCCTCGTAGGTCAGCAGGAAGACGGCCCGGTTCCGACCCGGGATGTTGGCCGCCATCCTGAACACCTCCACCTCCGGCTCGGGACTGTAGGGGAGGAGCAGGAGGAAAGGAGGATTTGTTAGATGAAAATCAGGAAACATTCATTATGTGCTGCCAGTGTTAGCGTTTATCAAAAATGTGTCAGTCACTAGAGCGTCAAATGTGGATTGCATCCGCCACTAAAAGTAGTCCCTGACAAATTCACTGTTTTCTTATGTTTGAGTAACTTTGCTAAAACTACAGTGTTCAGCTGTTTTAGGAAATGACTCATTTATTTTTAAAAGAGACTTCATGTATATTTGTGAGCTATTTTCTAAAGGTTTACATCTTCAGAAGGAATCATTGAACGTGGGGCTGAGACAGGCAGGACAGGGAAGTCAAAGTGTTGAGAGGTGAACTAACACATTTTGCATGGGATTTGTGGAAAATGGAAGTGAATCCAGAAAAAGTATCCTCGTGTGTTGAAACACAAAAATTTACATAATCAGTATTAAATAAGGGTTTTTATTTTGACTCTACTCACCAATCAGTGTTTTTCATGTTTATGCTTTTGATGTTACTTTTACTTTTTTTAAATGTTAAATCGAGTGAAATCCAAAGAGCAGCAGCTGTAAACAGAAAAACATAAAGCACAGACGAGGGAGGAGAAACATTGGAGCAATTAGGAGAGAGGAGAAGACGACGAGGTGGAGCGCTGAACAGGCCAAGTGGTGATATCATCAATATACAAGCACAGTTTATGTCTAATCTTCCACTTCAATCCTTTCCTTCCTGTTCTGCTCTGTCGTTAACGACGGAGCCGCTGAATCACTAAATCTCACTTAATGAAATGTCACTTTTCGCCGGACAGCTGGAAACGTGATGTCACTTCTTCCACATGTCACGTGTTGGGTCGCAGATTTATATGACAATTTCAGTCTCTGGAGAAATGATCTTATTTCAGACTCACTTCAGGACGCTCACACACACACACACACACCCAGAACACACACTCGCTCTGTGGCCGCCTGGTTGTGGTAAAAGAGGTTTTAGTGGGGTTATTATCAATCTCTGTTTGCAAAATAGGAACATTAGAGGGAGCGAGTGCTGCTGTGTAATTAGTTGGAGACGCCAGACCATAGGAGTGACCACACACACACACACACACACACACACACACACTCACCCTCAGGTTTCTCTTACCTTGCGTCACCTGACTCTTTGTTCTTGGGTTTGCCGCTCTCCTGTTTAACCCTCTTCTCCTTGGGCCTGACCTCGCTCTGGTAGACGCGCCCTCCAATGATCCTGGTTCACGGGGTCAAAGGTCGAGGATTAGAGCCGGGCTCGCATTCAGGACCACCTATTGTCACGTTTCAGCTGGGTTTTCTCAGACAAAAAGCCGAATTCGTGGACAAAATCCTGTCGTAACCTATTTATGGGCGAGAGTCCTGCACATGAATGAAGTCTGGCCTCTGTGTGTGTTAATAGCAGTAGAAAAGTTTTCACCCTCTTTCTCCATAGAAACAGATCATAAATCCTTCCTGCCTCTAAATCCTGTTTCTTTCATGAAATACCTCCCAAATCTGCTCAGATTGACCAGTTTCTGCATGATGTTTTTATTTTGGTGTTCGGTTTGTGTTTGGTTTAGTTCTTAAAAGGCATCAGAAGGTAAATTTGATGCTAAATGTTCTGCTGATAAGATTTATTAGTTTTTACATGACTTCAATTATCAGGTTTTCATAATAGGAGAGTAAGGATTATAAGTAATTTCTAAAACTGTTGATTATATCTATAGGAATCGGAACAAATGGAATCTGGAATAACCTCCAACCTGGGGGTCACAAGATGAATCAAGGGATTTATTTCTGTTATGCAAATGTTCATTTTTCTGACTTATCTTAAATTTCTGGTTGTGTAAAAATCCTTCAAATGCAACAATCCAGGAAGAGAAGATTGCTCCTGCTCACAACTCGTGTCAACACTAAAGCTATAACCAGTCATTCAGGTTTTTCTTGATGAGTTTCATGTTTGAACCTGATTTGAAAGTTTACTCTCTCACTTTAAAAAATCTTTCATTAATCATTGGATTATGTTTTAAATTAAGCTTAATCCCAGTTTTTATCCTCCTTGTGCTTTGATCACGTTGTGATTCGGCTGACATGGTCTTACATGGTGAAGTTGGAGATGTAGGCATTGGCTGGGATCTGGAAGTGGAAGACGCCCTCTGTGGCGGAGGAGTGTCTGTTCAGCATGGCGCAGTACACGGCCGTGAAGGCGTAGCGGGAGATGATGGTGGTCTTGATGGAGAGCTCCTGGATGTGAGGTTTCGTCTCCTGCAACAGAATCCAGATCGCTGTGCGTGAAAGCCAGTTTGGCACAGTTGCACTTGTCCCTGCTGTGAAAATAACCCCCCACTTTATTTTTGAATAACCAACATGTAATTCTTAATTCTTCTATTCCAGGGAAAGCTGAAATCCCCCACAGATGAAATATCTAAACTGAGGCAGATGAATTTGTTCCCATGAGCTCAGATCATTACAGACACTTTGGCATCTGGATCTCTGGCGCGTCACACCCAAAGTTTCTGATGACAATATCTGCTCCTAAATAACTCAAACTAGGTCATGCATGCGCACTGTTCAAAATATGAAGTTATGTTTAATAAATGTTTGCATCATGTTGGAGAGGTCGGTTCATCATAAACTCTTTGACGTATTAATGTTTATCCAATGTGCCCAAAACATTCCAAAGACATGAGGCATGATTATTCTGGATTTAAAAAAAACCCTTTTAAACATATTTAGCTTCTAAATTTAAAGAACATAAATATATAAATATTCAAAAAGCCTCATATCTGTGCTGTAAACTTTACCTTGGTTAGTATAGTTTTCACCTGTCTCGGGACCCTGCGAGGAGCCTGTGTGCACAGAAAAAAGAGTCAGATCAGAGAGTCCAAACACCAGAATTTAAAAGCTTCATCCTTTCAAAAATCTTACAATGTCTAAATCAAAGTCTGCCAAGTCAACGTCCTCTCCAAACTGGGATTCCTCCAGTTGTCCCAGTGCCCCCAGGCTGAAACAGAAGAGCAAAGTGAACAGCAGCATCTTGCAGTTCTTCCTCAGTGACACTCAGAGAGATAAATGGGACATTATGTCCAGTCCACAGTGTCTCTGAGTCTCAGCGTGTCCACATCAGAGTGACCAGGCTGAGGAGAAGCTCGGTGTGCCGCAGGAAAACACGCCCACCCACCGGAGGAGACATGATGCTCTGTTTTCAGACCCACTCCTCTCAACGAGGGGCAATTAGAGCTGCTGCTGCCTTCAGGGAATGTGGGGATTTTTACTGTTAATCCACCCAAAAACAGTATGTCCCAGTTATTCAAGTACAAGATACTTTTACTGTAATTGCGTATTTTCACTTTATACAACTTTATGCTCCTCTGCCTCTGAGATGAAGTGGGGTATAAAGTTGTTGAAGTGAAAATACTCAATTACAGTAAAAGTATTTTGAATGTGTACTGCACTGCCTCTAAAATGAAGTAGAAAACAAATTCAAGATACTTTTACTGTAATTGAGTATTTTGACTTTATATAACTTAATACCCCACTACATCTCAAATTATTGTACTTTTTACTTCCCTACATTTGTCTGACAAATTTAGTTACTAGTTACTTTCCAGATTACTATTGTTCATACCATTCATGTGCAGTGATGAGGATGTATCTCAGTTAGAAGTCTTCTAGTTAGAAGTTAGAATTTTTCTCATAAACTGAAGGATGATGTTTTCCTTTATGTGCATATGTGAAACATCAGATATAATAGAAAAACACTGACAGGAAATATTTTACTGCAACATGAGTACTTTTACTTTTCATGTTTTTAGTACATTTTGCTGATAATGGAATATTTACACTGTGTAGTATTAGTACTTTTTCTAAAGTAAAGGATCTGAATACTTCTTCCCACGCAGCTGGAGTTTACAAGGAGCACCTGAAGGCAGCATTAACCATAACCTCCTGTAATCTGACCTGTTTCACAATCAATAATATAAATTTGCAAACTGCATTTAAACCTACTTGTTATTTTAAAATATGTATGACTTAAACAGGAAGGAAAATATATTATAAAATACTTTTATTTGTTTATTTTATTTAGAAGAACAAAATGGCACAAAACATCTCAGGACTCAGTTTTGTTGTTTTTCTCAAATTCGCACTTTGCATTTACATTATTGTGTTTTAGTCACAGTTTTTAAAAAAAACATAATTTCATTTCAGTTTTTTCCCTAAAAATTAAGCATTTAGTCAAAATTAAAATGTCAGCTTTAAGCATCAGCAGGTGACTGAGGAGACTTGAAGGCCTCAGACTTTGGTGCCACCTTGTGGACAGTTGGACACAATGCAGCCTCACACCTTTCCCATGCAGGCTGTGAATATGTGTGATGAAAATGTTCATCTCTGTGCTTTTATATTGCACCTGGCCTTTTACAAAGCTGCCACCTCAACACGAGAAATACATCAGATTGATATTTGACCAGTTTGTGAGTTTGTCCCAGATGTTAAAACAATGCGTCTGATGCGAGACCTCTGTTGAACCCACGGACGAGTCAGATCTGTCCTATTTACCCTGCACACACTGCAGGTCAAGTTTCAAAGTTTCCTTCTTCTTTCTGGGTTACATGAAACACAACAAATATTGACTGGGGCCGGGAGTCAATCAGTCGAGTGGATTTTAACCTCCGGTTTTCAGCTCCCTGCAGAAGGACCCACCACGTCTCCCAGCGTTGTGTTTTTTATATGTGTGTGTGTGAGGGAGTGTGTGTTTGAGCCCACAGGCCTGGAAACATGAGGCGTCTGCTGCTGCTGCTTCTGGGGCTCCTGCTCCTCCAACAGGGCTGCTGCTTTGAGTTTGTGATAGATGGAGAATGGGAGGAAGAGATGGTGAGTTGGAGTTTAACAGACTGTTTGGACCGATATTGATCTTAAACCAGGATAAGGACCAAATTGGTTTTGCTTTATGAATGAAAAGAAAACCGAAATATACGTTTATATCCTGATGTATCGGAAAAGGTTCTGCATTTATTGATGGTTGTTGGACGTGACTTTTATAGGGTTTTATGAGTTTCACATGAATTAAAATAAAAAGTGAAATTGATTAAAAAAAAACCTCAAAAGAATATTTTTTGCAAGTATTGCAAGAGCAGTGAATTGTACTAATTATTTAGAGCTTTTTGTTTTTGAAATGAAATTTTAATTCTTGCCTTGATCTTTAAAACACACTTTGTATGTCCAGAGAGTCATTTTTTCATAATGTCTGAAGTTTGTCTAAATGTGATTTAAATCACAAGAATAATAGAAGCAAATAGTCTCTGACTTGTTGCAGAAACAATCAGAATTTATGTCTTTCCAGTCTAATTATGCTTCAATGTTTTCTCATCTAAATTCTTGTGCTGACCTTTGACCTTTCAAACTCTGACTAGTTGTGTTTTTTAATCTCTGATGTCTGTCTAAATGTGAGTAACTCATGAAAAAAATACAGAATTAGTCTCTTATTCATGTTACCAGATTAAAACTTGAAGCTTAAATCTGATTTTCTTTCTGCCACCAGTCACATGTGCAGGATCATGGGGAGAGACACAAGGTGAGATCCTCTTCCAAATAACCCAACTTCTCTGTTTACATACACGTCTGCCTGTATAATACAGAGCTCGAATTGTGGGTTTGCTTTTCTCATTGATGTGGCAATAACTTCAGTCATCGATCTGTAGAATGCATCTTACTGATTACACAGAAACCAACAAGGCGTCGTCAAACAAACCGACTCTGATCCTGATTGTGATCCAGTGTCTTCTGTGGCTTCATAGCAGCAGTTTGTGATTTACAAACTTGATTGAGACAGAGTTGATTAAGACAGTGTGAAGCTGATGACTTGTGTTTGTGCGTGTTTCAGAGAGCGATATTGACCAGCGAGGAGCAGGAAGACTTTGAGGTACGACTCTCGGCTTGTTGTTCTCCACTGTGACAGAGTTTAACCTTATCTAAGAGTCAATATGCTGCTGTTTGAAGAGATTCTCATGACTGACGGGTTATTGACTTTGTTCTTGTTAATCATGCTCTGCCTCCTTTTTGTGTCAGTCTCTCTCTACTTTTTTTTGTCTTTACATAATCTGAAACTGACAAGATCTTTTTGATTTAGATTTGACCCCTTACTAAGAGAAGAGATGGACTCTGTGGAAAAACTAAAGCAACCACACTTGATGAATTGATACTTAAAATCTTGATTTGGGTCAAAACACAAGACCAGGTCAAAAGACATTCAAGAACAACTCAAGACTGAGACCAGACCAACTGAGTTCAAATGAGGACTAAGAATATCCAGTGAACCCAGATCCTTCTTCTACTTAATATCTACTTTTTCTGTCCTCGCCGACGCAGGCCATCCGTGGAGATGACATCACCGTCAAGAGCTACAAGGTGGAGAGCCGGATCACGTCGCGCTTCGCCCACACCACCGTCAGGAGCTCGGTGGTCAATTCTGGCTCCAAAGCCCAGAGCATCGGCTTCAACGTCCAGATCCCCAAACGAGCCTTCATCACCAACTTCACCATGTGAGCCCAGTTTCACACCAGCCAAACAGCCTTTTAAAACTAGAGGTTTAACTTGACACTTTTTGTTGCAGGAATGTGAATGGGATCACATTTATGGGCTCGGTGAAGGAGAAGACCGTGGCCAGGAACCTGTACGCTCAGGCCAGAGCCAGAGGCAAGGCAGCGGGCATCGTCAGGTACCGGACCAGCCTCTGGGATTCATAATCCTCCGTGTGGTTCAACAGTGTCAAATAGACTGAAATGTTTCTGCTTTCAGGGCTAATTCCCAGGACCTAGAGACCTTCAAGACAGAAGTCCACGTTCCTCCTGGCAGCAACATTGAGTTTGAGCTCCACTATCAGGAGATGATGCAGAGGAAGCTGGGTTTCTACGAGCACTCACTGTTCCTGCAGCCCGGGAGGCTGGTGCCACAGTTCCAGGTACCATCATCACGACATGCATGTATTTTTGTGGGCTCGAAATGTGTTCATGCAATCGTCCCTGTCCTTGTCTCTCTTTAGGTGGATGTGTACATCTATGAGCCGAAGGGGATTTCCACAGTACTAACACCGAACACCCTCGGGGCACAGTTTACAGAGATGGTTAAAGTTGTTTCATCATCCAAAGACAAAGTAAGACTGGAAAACACCCAGAGTGAGAGTGTGTCATGTTGCTGTAGTGATGCCCATGCTTTGAAATTTTGCTTTGTTGATTCATGACCCAAATTTCAACCAAACTTCACTGAAATCTATAGAGTATTTTTTTGAGATATTGTGACAATGAATAAATGTTTAAAGAACGTACAAAGACGACAGAGACAATAACAGCCTCTTTTGTGTGTAAGCAGGCATCTGAAAGTCTTACTGGTTGTATGATGTGTCTGTGTCCCCAGGCTCATATCGTCTTCAAGCCGAACCTGCAGCAGCAGAGAAAGTGTGAAAACTGTACAGAAAGTGCTGTGGACGGCATCTTTACTGTCAGATATGATGTGACCAGGGACAACAATGCTGGGGAACTGCAGGTATCACACACTCATCCACATGTTCAGGCCTCATTAATTGATTTAATATTGCGTGCAGATAAAAGTTTGGAGATGATGACTCAGGCCTTCACCGTTTCTTCCAGGTCTCTGACGGCCACTTTGTCCAGTTCTTCGCTCCGGCCAACCTCTCACCTCTTCCTAAAAACATTGTGTTCGTCATTGATGTCAGTGGATCCATGTGGGGAGTCAAGATGAAGCAAGTAAGTGATGGTTGTTTACTCGGATGGGTTTTGGTGCTCTTTGACCCCTCCGACCATCCTGCTCATTCTTCATCCCTCCTTTGTAAAACACTGCCGCTGTGTGGTCAGTCTGCAGAATGCATTTAAATCCAAACTTCTCTCGCAGACAGTGGAGGCCATGCAGGCTATTTTGGATGACCTGACCATCGACGATCACTTCAGCATCATTGACTTCAACCACAATGTGCGTTGTTGGAGCGAGGAACTTGTCCCCGCCTCCTCGATTCAAATCGCAGATGCTAAGAAATACATCCAGAACATCAAACCCAACGGAGGTATGTGAGAATATTATTCTTTAATCAAGTAGGAGAACTTTTTGCTTGTTCTGATAACCTATTGCTTAAGATAGACATCTGACCTTTGACCCCAGGCACCAACATTAATGAGGCTCTGATGAGAGCAGTTCAGATGCTGGTGAAGGCGTCCAATCAGGGGCTCATTGACCCTCGCTCCGTCTCCATGATCATTCTGGTCTCTGATGGAGACCCCACTGTGGGTAAGACCGACTGACTCAGCTGCTTTTAAAAAGCTTTTAGATCGGCCAATCTAAATTCTGCCATCAAATCAGCTCCTCGGCCATTAATACGTAGATTTTTGTAGGTGAGATCAAGCTCAGCACCATCCAGAAAAATGTGAAGCGAGTGATGAGGGAGGAGTTCTCTCTCTTCTCGCTGGGCATCGGCTTCGACGTGGACTACGACTTCCTGGAACGTATCGCCATGGAGAACAGGGGCATGGCTCAGAGGATCTACGCCAACCATGACGCTGCAGAACAGCTACGGGTACAAAAGCAATATTTTATGTAACACAAGTTATGAATAACTTCATACTTTTTGACTAAAACCCAAATATTGTTATTTAAAGTAATGAATCTCAAGTTTTGCCTTCTGTGCCACTGCAGACGTTTTACAGCCAGGTCTCCTCCCCTCTGCTGAGGAGGATCGCCATTCAGTTCCCGGAGGACACCGTATCAGACGTCACCCAGAACCGCTTTGACAAATACTTCGGTGGCTCAGAACTGGTGGTGGCCGGGAAGGTGCTGCCGTCTGAAAGCAACACCCTGACCAGCTTCACCACCGCGTCTGCTGTGAGTAGAATCAACACATCTATGCATTTACAACATGTTTAAATCAGCAAGAGGTTTAGACATGAAAATCACTCTTTGTTCTCAGTGAATGCAACCTGAGATTCATGCACTTGTCTCAAATGAGTGTAGTGGATGTTTGGTTTGCCTTGAAAGTCTTAAATACAGAGACTTTAAAATCATCATCACAAAGTGAAATTAGCTACATGTAGAAATGGAACTATTACTATTATATGTCCTGGTTCTCCCCCCTCATTTTTTCTTGACCTTAACCTTTCTTGACCTATTCATGAGTCATGATGGGTAGACAATATGTAGTCTAGGAGAGGGGAGGGCTAACCAACCAAATTAGGAAAAAATTTGTCATGTGAATCAGATCAGAAGTTGAGGGTTCAAGGTCTAAGAAATGGGACCCACAGTAGAACTACCGGTGTCCACTGTCCCATCCTGTCCTGCAGTCCCGCCTGGACATCACCTTGGAGACAGAGGCGGACACCATGGAGCTGGACACCGAGCTGGCCAAGCAGGAGCACTCGTTCACAGGCTTTGCCAGACAAATGTGGGCCTACATCACCATCAAACAACTGATCTCTGAAAGGTGAGACATTGGAAACATGAAAACATGGCAGATTCATGAGAAAGTTTAATTCACTGATACAGTAAGTAAATAAATGAGGGTCCTATATCTTTTCAGGAAACATTTGTTTTTTGTACAAATCTGAATTGTCTCTCCTGACAGTGAATTGTGTTCCCCTGCAGGTCTCTGGCTCCGACAGCTGCCAAGAAGAGGAAGATCACGCAGCGGATCATGTCGCTGGCCGTGGAGCATCAGTTCGTCACTCCTCTCACCGCTCTGCTGGTGGAGAGTGAGGACGCCGCAGAGAGGCTGCTGGCTGATTCCCCGAAGGACCCCAAGCATGGCTGCTGCTCAGGTACCTGACAGAAGATGGGCTCTTTCAGCGTTGATTGAAGCTGCTGTCTGAAGCTGTATTTTATGGGGTTTGGTTTGACTTAAAAGGACAGAAATAAGCAGGATTTGGAAGCCAATTTTATCGGAGCAGGGTGGTCTCTTTAGATTTAGAGAGTTTTCTGCCTTCAACAGATGATGGTGATGATGATGATAAAGGATGAGGGGAAAAATGTCAAAAACAAACAAAAATCATATCAAACTATAATGGAATCATATTTTTAAAAAAATATTTTTTGTGAGTATTTCAATTCTACATCAGATAAATAATCAATAAAATCACATTACATGCACAAAATCAAGGACTGACCTTGCTGATGAACCAACGTCTGGTCATGTGTATGTAGGAGGAGGAATCGGAGGAGGCTCAGCGTCCTCCGGTCTGGCTCCGGTCCGTGTTGTCTACCAGCCTCCACCCTGGGTCCAGATGACCACTCCAGCTCCCCCGAGTCAGGCTGAGAAGGGTCCGGAGGAGTGGGCGATGCTTCAACAGGTCAACTTAGGTAACGCACACACACACACACACACACACACACACACACACACTCCTGCTGACTTCCGCTGAATCTTGAAAGCGCTTCCAGCCGCAGTGTTAAGTATGATAGTACTCAATGTGTAACAAGCTTAGTGTTTGTCACCCAGTGGACAACGACCCTCACTTCATCGTCCGCCTGCCCAGAAGTAACATGGACGTCTGCTTCAACATCGACTCCAAACCCGGTCACATTCTCAACCTGGTGTCTGACAGTGGAACAGGTATGAGATCTTCTCATCTAGCTGTCAACAAAAATGATCCCAAAATGTCTAATTACGCCGTCAATGTATGGGGTGAAAATATCAGATGACATGTCATTTTTCTATTTTCTGTAACAACACTCTCTTTCAGCTCAGACTAACCTTGACCACAACAATAATTATCTATAGACCTCTTTTCAAATTTTGAACTTGATGCTCAGACTGTCCAGAAGAAGTGTGACCTTGTACTTGATGGGTTGACCCTCCTCTTTAAGCCTCTCTCCTGTCCTAAAGGTGTGGTGGTGAACGGTCAGCTGATTGGCTCAAAGCAGATGCAGAAAAACAAACTGAACACCTACTTCGGCACCATCACGGTCTACTACCAGCCGGACGGAGTCAGCGTGACCGTCAGCACCGTCAGCATCGAAATGACCGACGGCATCAACAACCACACCTTCACCTGGGGGGCCACGGCGGAAATCACACAGGATGGGTAACAGTCACACCGTTAAACATCTGACTCGCTGCCTTGACTTCAGGGTCACTTTGTCTCATGTTGTTGTGTTTCTGTGTTTCAGTGTGAAGATTTCCATTGTGAAGAACTCGCATGTTTCCATCGTAATAAATAATAACATCCAGGTGATGGTGCTGCTTCACCGTGTGTGGAAGAAACATCCAGTCAGTGTCGACTTCCTTGGTATCTACGTTGCCAATGACAACCAGTACTCCTCTCTGGTCCGCGGACTAATAGGTACATCCCTGTGGTTGAGCCAGCATCTAGTGGCCATTAGTGATACTGCATCTGATTTGAGTGGTACTTAATATTTTGCCCAGGGCTTCGAAAAACCTCTAAGAGCTTTCAGACAATTAAACTGTCCACTAACACTGAAATAGTTTAAGTGGGTTAGTGGCTTTTGGTGATAGGATGAGGTTTCGTAGACACGCTGACGATGAGGACATTGATTCTGTTACAACCTGAACCGCATCTTAATCCTCCACCGATCCTATTCAACTGGTGAATTTGAAGCTGATGTGTGTGTGATCCCCCAGGCCAATTTTCTAGGGAGCCTGAGGCGAGTGTGTACGACGTCCACGAAGGAGTCGACCCTCTGAAGAAGGAGGCCACGATGGAGGTGAAGGGCAACAGGCTGCACGTCACCAGGTACGACTTCATAAAAATGACTTAATATAAAACTGGTTTTTGAACAAACCATTTCATATTAAAACTTGTGTGTGTGTGTATTAGGGGCTGGCAGAAGGACTACAGGCGTGACCGGAGGCGCGGCTCAAACGTCCCCTGCTGGTTCATACACAACAGCGGGAAGGGCTTCATCAACGGCCACTACACCGACTACATCGTCCCACATCTCAACAGCTTCCTCCAGACGCTCTGAGCAGCCAGAGACACGTTCAAGTACCCTGTGCTGCTGTTAATCCCCTGGGTCAGTACAGTCATAGAAAATTACACCCATTTAAACAGAATAAGTAAAACTGGAGTCAGAAGAAGGAAGGAATGACATAATAACGTGTAACTTTTTGGTGTCCGTGTGCTTCTAAGTTTCTTGATTTCATTTTGTCTTTTAAAATTATAAATGTTTCTTTCCTAATTATTTTCCAAAGAACACCAGAAGTCACTTTTTTAAGAATTTATTTGGAGAAAATGTACATCTGCAATGTTAAGATCAACTTGAACATCAATACAAAATAAAAAACAAATTGAACACATTGCTCTAAGTTTCTGTGTGATATCTCACAGGAATTGCACTCTGGGATTTGTGTAAATGTACAGGTGAACCCGGGGGAAGTAACTCTGACACAGTAGAGTTCCTCAGCCAAACGGCTGCCTGAGGTTAGAAACAGGAAAGTTGCTGGTTCAGGCCAGTTTTGAGAAATCCTCATAGGCGATGTCCACTCGCTTCCCCTTCTGTGGACCCTGAAGTTAGAGAGGATGAAACTTTAATGATGCCTGAAGCTGCAAATGGTACAACATGGACAGTGAAGAGGAATAAACTGAAGGCAAGTTTTTACAACAACTTAAAAAACCCCCAGAAAAGAATGCAGAGGGAGTCGTCCTTTAAAAGTCTAAAATTTTATAAAATTTGTGTGTTATCAAATGTTTTAGTCCATGTTCTATTTTTGTTGATGGAATGTCCAGTTGTAAGCAGGCACCTGTCAGTGACCAATAATCCAATGGCAGACGTGACAGATAAAGTTTTTGTATACTCACAGAGTCAAGTGTGAGCGTAGCACTGAAGTTTTTTTCGTCTATCCCCTCCAGCAGAGCCTCTGTGTCTCTGTACGGACCGTTCAGGACCAGAACCCGTTTACCTGCAGGAAGTTTGACAACAAGATGCTGAGGAGGCTAGAAAACGACAGCTACCAAGTCGTTGATCAGTTTGATATTCAGCCATCTTTAAAAAGTTATTCACAGGTAATAAGGGTCAGAGGATTTTTACCTGGTGCAGGTATGACCGTCTCGACATGATTCTGGTCCAGTTTCAGTTTGTCTCCGGAGTCGACCATCTTCACCACAGCAGCGTATTTGTCTCGCACCTCCTACAACAAAAGGATCCACGACTATAAGCAACACGTCTTCTTTCTTTTCTGCACATGCACATAGACATACTTTCACACTGTGTCCTAACAGCAAGTGAGCATCCAACACTCAAACTGTTCAGATGTCTCTTCTTCTATAACCCAAAATAAATACAAATCACTGTTACCATAATGACAGCCTTCTTCTTGTGGTACTTCTCTCCCAGTCTCTTGGTGACAACTTTGACCACAATATTAGGCTGCAGCCAGTAATCTGTTCTGACCGACTGCTTCTTCTTCTTCTTCTCTTCCTCCATCTGAACAAAAAAACATTACAGCTCCTTCAGAACAATCAGCTGGAAAACAAAACACATATAGAAGATGACAAAATCATCTTTCTTAACCTCCATGATTTCCTCCAGAGCAGATTTCTTCTTCTTCTCCGACCTGGAGTCTAAACTGGAGGATGTGTCTTTCCTCTTGGTGGACGATGATGATCCTGCTTTGAGAGCACTAGCACCGAGAGCAGAACTAAAGGGAGGAACAAACACTGTCAGACAAACTCATTTAATCATACCTACTTGATAATAGGGCGAATGATTAGCAACCTCTACAGAGACTTCTGTACCTTGATTTGGAAGGACCGGCGACACATGAGGAGGCACCCAGGTTGAAAGCAACTGCAGAGAACATTTGAGTGGAAAGAAATGAAGTAACATGCTAAACTTTTTATTACAATCACTGTTCTATAACCTGTTTGTCAGCAATTTACTCACTTACCCTTTTCTTCTTCACTCTCACGTTTCAGCTCTGTGTAAACTGGAGTTTCCTAAAAAATAAAACACAAATAGAACATATTTGAATTTTGATCTTCATTTAGCTGAACTGAGCACGTGCAAAGCTGAAGTCCGTCCCCCTGGTACTCACGTCCGTCTCCTTGCTGTCGCGGCCTCTGCGGACCTGCTCCTCGATGAACCTGGCGCTCCTCTCCTCGTCGTCCAGCTCCTGCTTCTTCTTCCTCGCCTGCTCCTCTTGCCGGCGGATGGTCTCCGGGTCGCGGTCGATGTACTGGATGTACCAGCCTTTAGGGGTCTCGTCCACCTTACAAAAACCTGACAGACCAACCAAATTATCAGATATTGAAAATAGTCCCTCTTTAATGTAGCAGTACATACAATCAGTTTACTCTAAATATTGTGTCTGATGGCTAAAATGATATATTTACAAATACTTGGTCTGACATTACTAACTCTATTTTACATTAATATTTACTCTGTATGATATGTTATGCACTTTAATTAATATTGTAATTTTGTATTTGCAATAATTTAAGGGTTTGGACAAAACAAACATGAAAAGTTCACAACCAAACAATTAGTCGATTAATGGAAAAAACAATCAGCAGTCCATAATAAAAATATTGATTAGTAAATAGTTCAAATGAACAACATAAAATCCTGCTTTTACATTAATGCATGAGTAATAATTTTTTGCATTGAGTACATTTTCCTGATTATACTTACATACTTTTACTAACATCTTCAATACAGAACTATTACTTATAACAGAGTATTTTTATAATGTGGTAGTACTTTTAGTTAAGTAAAGGACCTGAATACTTCTTCCACCACTGACTATTCTGTTCGTCTCAGTAGAGAAGTTCCCTTCCTAACTGTTCCGGGAAGAAAGTTTCCTACCATCCAAATCACTGTGGATGGTAGGAAAGGTGTGCAGGCGGATGTGATGGAGGAAAACCACATCTGAAGATTTCCCACAGGCTCAGTTTACCTTCTCTGCCCAGCCACTTGGTGAAGTCAGTGAGAGTCTCCCACTGTGTGGAGTTCATGTGGACGTGTTCTCTGTCACTGATGTACTCATTGTAGACAATGTTGTTGTGGACTCGTTTGGTTCCTGTAGATGAAGAAAGAACAAAGTGAAACAGCTGCTGTTGTACAAACATCTGGAGGATCTGAACCAGGACTCACCAAAACGTCTTCTGAGCAGCTCCAGGAAGTCGCTTTTGAACTCACTGTGAGAAAGGAAACAGGAATGAACTCTGTCATCTGAGGTAAAAACCACAAACATGATTTTCTTCTCATCAAACTTCAGCTAAACACCAACTCACTCAGAGAAATAGTCCATGAACTTGTTGGGGTTTTCCGAGGCCAACAGCAGCTGCCTCTGGTGGGACTCAGACATGCAGTGACATTTAAATCCATTCTGTCAACAAAGAAGACGAATAAGTTCAAAAACATCAACAACCAATAAAGGAAATAACACAGATGAAACGAACATCTCACCTCATCTCGACATTGTTTCTGACACATCTGACAATACCACCTCAACTTCTGCAGACCTTTGGATTTAATCCGGTTCGCTATGGCCTTAGGGGAAAGAAAATCTGCTTTTCCCATTCTGACAGATACAATAAACAAACTAACTCTGATATCTATCTATTAATAACACTTCAACTGAGTAAAAACTCTGCTCGAATCGCTGCTAATGCATGAACACCATTAACGTAAACAACTTCCGCGTGTTCGGCGTCATAATCTCGCGCGAAAGCTTAAAACGCGCGATAGCTTTAGCTGCGTTCACGGACTCATTGTATGCTTCACATTTGCATATGTTTTCACTGGATGTTTATTTTAAAGAGAAAAATCTGTCTTTTATTTTAGCAGTATCATTTAGGACGGATTCTTTGTGTCAACTTTGTTCACTCCTGTTAAAATCATAGTTTTGGCTGAATGGAAGACTTTTTTTTTTTTTTTTTTTTTAGCAGTAATGATGATGTAGGAATAATAGGGTGTTAGTAAGTATCCTGTTCCAGAAAGAATAGATTCTCAAAGGATTCATGAACAATATTCTTTAATATTATTCTGTGTAGGGTCCCCTGAAGTCATTTTTTCTGTGATAAATACAAGCCGAATTATTTCTTTTGCAAACAAAATTAAAATTACACAAGGCAAATATATAATATAAGAACATATTTAAATTAAGTATTTGCCATGAATCTGTTGTAAGATTTTAAGAGTGCGTTGAAGAACATGGAGGCTGGCCGCCATCTTGACATCAGGAGTGTGGCAACTTTGGAAACAAGTTAAAAAACTTCTTCACTGAGATTTATACAAGTTTTCTATGATATAAACAGACAGATGAGACTTGGGGAATCCTGGATTTACCTTCAAAACGACGGTAAGTGATTTAAAACGTTTTTACGTTGGACTTGTTTTGAAGTACAACAGGTGTGCAGATTTACCTGTGTGAGTCAAATGGTATTTAATCATGCTATTTTCACAACTCAGTAGTAGCTATAAATATTTATGCATTTATTATGAAATGGAATAGATATTTTAATGTTGACAGAATATTAAACTTGGACACAAATATGGAAAAGCGAAAATTTGCATTAAAGGAAAATTAAACAATTAGTTGGTCAATAAAGCACAAAACTGCCACTTGGCTTAAAGTTGGATAATTTACATCAAGAATAAAATGAAGTATAACCTTTTTTTCGTAATTGGGTTTTGCATATTTGACATGTTTTGCCAGAAATACAAAAATCACTTATTATAGGGTCAGTTTTTGGTGATATGGTTTGTTCGTTGACATGTTTGGACATCTTTGCGATATTTCTGTCAGTTCGTGAAGGCACCATTCGTCCATTTTGCTTTTAACTTGCGCCTGCGCAGTCCTGCGTGTCTGACCTTCATAGGAGGAATCATGTTTGCCAGAACCAGCGCGTTGGTTTTCAACCCACAATGGTAAAGTGAAAACTATTTAAATCCTTTCACAACTATCTTTAAGTCTTTCTTCTTTGTGTGTACCTTATGTAGATGTATAATTAGAATAGATGTGTAACCTGTAGTGTGTAAGACGTGCAGTTATTGGATGCAAGGACATGCTAACGTGGAGGCCGCGGCTAATGAATGACAGCGGTGTGCTGCACTATGAATGACGGCTAGCAGCTAATGCTAGCTAATCTGAGAAGCTAGTGAAGAGTAAATATTTTGACCAATTAGTGATTGAGCAGATTATTTTACTGTATTATATAACCTATGTATCAGTGGCAGCGGCATCGTTAGCTAGAGTTAACTGTCAAAGCTTTGTCTGTGCAGTGAATGCTAAGTTAAGCTAATAGGTGCTAGCGCACTTGCAGAGTTAGCAAGCAGCACAGTAAATATTCTACAAGTTTAGCTCATATTAGTTTTTGCTAACGTGACATTAACTGTTTCTAATTAATGCCATAAGTGTTAGATTTTGTCAATAATACTGTTAGATGTTGCTGTTGCTGTTCCTTGCAGCTAAAGCTAACATGCACTATTTCTGTTCACAGTGGGCAGGTCAGGAACATGGCTACCCTGAAGGACAGTAAGTACTTTTCTATACTACTCTCTTAAATTAGAATAACAACATGTTACAGGTTGTAATCTCACACTGATAAACCCCAGATGCAAAATCTGAATAGTGTCTGCAAAAATCTGGTACAAATGTTGTATAAATTGTCTCTGTGGGGGTTCATCTGTTTGCAGCAAGACACAATGTGCAACACATGGTTTTAGTATCTTGTATAAGTCCTCTGCAAAGATTTACATGAATGCCACCTTCTAATAGATTACAATGAAAAGATCACAGCTAGATCATACAGACTGATCTGTTTTGGTGAAAGGTCATCATTATGCAGGCAACTGATCAACAAATTCTTTACAACAGACATCAAAATAACTAAACCAGTTTTTGACTAAATGAAAGCAGAAATGTGACTGTAGTTTTAGTGTGCTGTTCTCATGTATGAAGCATTTACCACATTTACTGTACATCATCACAGTTTATTATATAGTCTACACTGGTGTCAGATAGGGACGCCATAGTGAGGACATTTTCCCTCTCGTTAATGAACTTGTGACCTATCAAGTGTTACTGATCACACCTGATATTGTAAACAATAAAAAAAATAAAATAAATTTAAAAATATGTTGCCCTCAGAAAATGCCTCAGTGGACACACTCTTGTTGTGTGACTAGTGAAATCTGACTCCTGCAACTCTGCTGCTGCTGTACGAAGCACACTTTCAGTTTATTGACTAACTCTGTAGCCTCTGATTAAGAATTGCTAGCACATTTGGTAGTTTAAAAATTTCATTAAAACTTTTTTTTAATTGGATGAACTGGTTCGATTGGTTTGCACTGATGTGAAAATAAACTATCGTAAATGGTTTTGATTTCTATAAAAAAAAAAGCAAAATGACACTAACACCAACGACAGCAGGAAGTCTAGTACTTTACTCAGTGATGTCCTCTTTTCTTTCCAGTCACCATTCGGTTGAAGTCCATCAAGAACATCCAAAAAATCACCAAGTCCATGAAAATGGTGGCCGCTGCCAAGTATGCCCGTGCTGAGAGGCAGCTGAAGCCAGCCAGAGTCTACGGCACCGGTGCTCTGGGTATGTCCCACCATGTTATCTCTCACTTGGTATGATTGATAGTGTTTACATTTTTTGACACTGTTTCCTGTCTACTCTCCAGCCCTGTACGAGAAGGCTGACATCAAAGCGCCGGAGGACAAGGCTACCAAACACTTGATCATTGGTGTGACTTCTGACCGTGGACTCTGTGGTGCCATCCACTCTGGTGTGGCCAAGACCATTAAGAGCGAGATCGCCAACCTGACCAACGCTGGCAAGGAGGTCATGGTGATCAATGTGGGAGACAAGCTGAGAGGCCTGCTGCACAGGTACGAATGGACATGGAGCCTCTTAAAGTTCATCTGCATAACACTGGAAGGCATGAATCAGGTCCAGTGAATATTTACTGAGCGGTGGTTCGGTTGAGACAGAAGTCAGATATTTCATTAGAGTCTGGTATTTTTGTTTTAAGGGGTTCAGAATAACTAACTGCTGAATGGATGAATTGTAGTTTCCCTGTTCTTAGTGTTGATAATTGCCACATGCATAGTAGCTATTTACAATTTTAACAATCACTATATCTTGCTCAAGTTTAAATTACAGTGATTATTTTAATAGCTTTGTTGGCTGTGGTAGCATAAAAACTGGCAACAGGGAAGCTCAGCATGCTTCACTCAGTCAAACCCTAATGGATTAATAGACTGATGCAGAGTTTTGGAGATGAAATTAATTTTTTTTCTTCATACCCAATTTTTTCCTAATATTACGAGTTTTCACCATCTCTTCTATAACTGTATTCTCTGCAGGGTGAAATGACAGTTGGCTCTGAGTTTTATTACATCTTTCTCATGAGAACGGTTCGATTTCATAATTGGGTTAAGGCCATGAAACAGTTGAGGGAACCTGATTCAGACTAATCTGGGACTGTACATGACAATTCATATTTAGCAAAAAGTTAAGGATCATTTTGCTGTAACAATAATACACACTCTTCCTCATCAGAACTCATGGAAAGCACATCATCATGAACTGTAAGGAAGTCGGCCGCAAGCCCCCCAGCTTCGGTGATGCTTCAGTTGTTGCCACTGAGCTGCTGAACTCTGGATATGAATTTGACCAGGGCTCTGTCATCTTCAACAGATTCAGGTCAGTTGTGACTTTTCTTTATTTGGATTTGTGTAGAAACATTTCAAGTCGCAAGAGACTGACTTGTCAGTTTTAAAGCGTTAATACATTGTCTTGATCACAATGATAAATCTCCCCTCTCTCTGCTGTAGGTCTGTTATCTCATACAAGACGGACCAGAAGCCTTTGTATTCCATAGACACAGTGGCTAACGCAGGTAATGTTGTCTTTTGTTTGAAAGGTTTGGCACAGATCTCAGGTGTCCCAACCCGAGAAATACTGAATATGTGTGTTGTGTGTGTACAGAGAGCTTTGGCATCTATGATGACATTGATGCTGACGTGCTGAGGAACTACCAGGAGTTTACTCTGGTCAACATCATCTACCTGGCCCTGAGGGAGTCCTCCACCAGTGAGCAGAGTGCCAGGATGACTGCTATGGACAGCGCCAGCAAGAATGCCTGTAAGATTTCCTGACTAACACATTTCTCACATGTGTCTTTGTTTATATTTTTGCGCTATTACAAAGTTTCTCCCACAATTTGATTGTCTGAAGGGGTGAAGTGTCTTTGAAATAGTATTTAGAGTTTATATTTCTAAATCTTTGACAAAAGGATATATTTAATATTTATCATGACAATGTTAGATGTGCAGTAAGATTCTTATCAGTCCCATCAAGAAGAACAGATAACTTTTGTTGTATCAGGAAATGAATATTGATATTCATGAAGAAGATTGTGAAATGTCATCACAATTTCTCAGAGCCCAAGAGGACATCTTCAGATTGCTTGTTTTGTGAAAACAACTGTCCAAAACTGGAATATTTTCGATTCATATAAATCAGAGAAAATTGGCAAAACATCACATTTGAGAAGCTTAATCAGTGAATGTTTGGCGATTGAGTTCAGCGTTTAATTGATTATCCAAATTGTTTATTTTCTGTTGATCTATTTGACTAATTTGATGTGATGTTGATCAGTTGTATGATTAAAACTGAAACAAATTGAATCATGTAGAAATTAAGTTACACACTGGTATCTGATTGTAGAAAGCAGAAGAGTTATGGTCCTAAATTCAGGACCTTAGGATCATGATCATCACTTCTCACATCATGTTATGGTTTAGCTGGAGCCATGCTATGTGAGTTTGTCCTCTTCTACAATAATAGTTTTCCATTTGACATCGACTGATGGATTTCTCTCCCTCCCCTTCAGCTGAGATGATTGACAAGCTGACCCTCACCTTCAACCGCACCAGACAGGCCGTCATCACCAAGGAGCTCATTGAGATCATTTCTGGAGCTGCTGCCCTGTAAGTCTCTTCTGTTCATTTGCAGATGTTTCTCAGTGACTCACCCTCCTTCATTGTATTCCTCCATCACTCTGCCAACCTGTCTGACCATTCAGACCTCTTTTCTCTCTCGTGCAAAAGATTCTTACTCATACATATCTTTTAAAAATCCCCAAAATTCGGCACATTCTCTTGTGACTAATGGTTCTCTCTGACCTAATCTGCTCCTCCTCACCCTCTGCTGAACTCAGGAACTGAGGCTTGTTTTAACAGAGGAGGTAACACTGTAGAGTTAGGATCCCTGCTGGGCTAGATTGAGCATCTTATGTAGACGTGTGCACCATACATTCTTTGATGTAATAGTCTAGATGCCCTTTAGGTGTTCAGAGTATCTTCAGAGTTTCTAGCTTCTAGTCAAGTGAAAAGAGCTGTTTATGTTCAGTGTTCTGACTTTTGTTTTTCTCTTCTCTGCAGATAAACGGACGAGCGCATCGTTTCCATTACCTATAGCTCTTCGAAGTACTTCAGACACGTGTTGTCGAGAGTCAATGAATATTTGTGCTTCTATTTGTAAAATATATGGAGAAAATAAACCTCAGATTCCTCATCCTTTCATCAGACCCTGTATCTGTTTGTCCTCACAATAAATGATGATGACCGAGAAAGATGAATGTTGATGCTTCACTCTTCACTGTTACTTGAATTCTTTACTCATTAATAAGGAATCAGTTTGAAATTTCTTGGGATAGAAATACAACATGTTAACTGTTTGGTCAATAGTAAAGAAGTCATGTAGATGGTATTATATTCCTCAGATGTGTTAATGTACGGAGCTGGACACAACGGCAGAAACACATCACAATATAGTAAAAACAAAGTTATTCCCTCAATGAATGCTTTAAATTTTTTTTTAAGTGTTTTTGAAAGGTTTTACTAGTATTTTTTTTTTTTTTTTTTTTTTTTTTTTTAGGCTGGTGACTATTCATCCATCAGATCAGTGTCAGACCTTATTAACTGTCACAGTGGGCACATCCTTGACCTCATGCTACCTCATTTAAAAACGAGTTGTATGAACTCAACTCTGAAGTTCAAGACATTTTAAATATCAGCATTGGGGAAAAGTTCAGATCAGCAGATTGTTATCTTTGTTGTGGGAGTTGGTACCAGGTAAGAATGAATCAATGCTAATGGCTGATGAGTCCTATCTATTTATGCACCAGATGAAAAGCAGTCTTTACTCAAACACCTTAAGGTTTAAAAATATTAAAATTCCTTTAGAGACTCCGTTACTGAAGTGAACTTCGGCAAGAGAGCTTTATCCAAATTTGAAAAATGTTTTGGGCAATTGTAGCATTTCATTTTAATGCATTTTCTTGTGGCCACGAAAATACATTCAAGCTAAAGGACGATATTACGATCACCAAATTCCTAGAAAGTGTCTAGACTTAAAAAAGCTGCACTGTTGATACTGATGTACAACTTTTTTGTGGATTATCTCTCGAAGGAAGATTGATGCTGCTGAACTATAAAAAGGAGGAAACTTGTCTTCAGTTGACATAAATCTGACCAGGTAAATTTAGACACTAGTTCCTCCAAAATGAAGATTTCCATCTACCTCAGAAACTGATTTGACTTTAAAGAAAATCTAAATGTCTATTTCCGGGTCTGATTTGAGTCTCTCTGATGTATTTCTCAAAATTCTGAGTTTAATATCAGAATTCCTTTTTTTGTTCTGCGTGGCCAAAAGTCCAAACTTTGCAGCTGCTGGTCAGAAATCAAATCTACTTGTTTTTCTCTGATCTGCTTTGTTGCCTTTTATTCAGCCTTTGTCCTGCAAAGTGCATCCAAGCTTTAGGTTCCTAGAAATAAAACCTCCATCACACTGACAGTTGACCATAACTTCTGATCCTCTTTTGCAAATTGAAAGTCATATAATTTCTATGAATGATAATAATGAATGATCTCTTAATCATTTGTGGAGCATTGCTCAGTTCTCAGTTGAAGGGTTGCAGTTCAGTAAGCGTCCACCAGGCTGCGCTGTCTGATAAGAAATATAAGGTGTTTCAGTCTTAAGCACCAACCTGCATGTAAGTGAAACTCAAAAAGGGACCAACAGCAAGAAAACACACTCTCAGCTTAACTGTGTGACAGAAGGTTTAGTTCTGGTTAATTTAGCTACAATATTCAGATTCAATAACTGATCTGAGTTCAGCCTGTTTGGATCGATGTGGTTTCTCAGACCAAAAATTTGGTGTTTATATTCCCGTCAAATCAAGACAGACAGACAAGACAGAAGGTGCTTGTGGTTTGCATTTATTATTGCTTGTGTGTCCGAATGCTTTTGTGTGTGTGTGTGTGTGTGTGTGTGTGTGTGTGTGTGTGTGTGTGTGTGTGTGTGTGCATACATGTCCTGCAGGCCTTGTTTATCTATTGTATTTGTGTTTGTTATTGTTTACTCCTGAGGGGAGTGGGGAGCGATTGCATCTGAACACTGAAATTACAGCGATGCCAGACTGTGATAAACACAGTCAGAGAGCAGCAGCCTTCTCATCTCCCCCGCGCTGCCGAGGCCCAGCCATCCAACATCACATGGATGTGGGTGAGGAGGGGTGAGGGAGCGGGGGGGAGGACGAGGAGAGGTGGTGTTGTCATTTTGGGAATTTCTGCACAATTTAGGTCACAAATTCGTTAATTCTCCTGGATTCTTGGCTTTGGACGATGGATAGATTGTGGAAGCTGTGAGCAGAAAGTCTTTTTTTTCTAAATGTTTATTTTGTGGAAAAGTCGGTGCAGGTTCCAGGTTAAAAGAAGAAATAGCAACCAGGAAGTCCAGTTAAAAGGCTTATCAGACCCAGAGACAGTGGTTTACTGTCCTTTGTGGCAGGATGGTGTGAAGTCTGGAAAGGTGTTTCAGCAGCAGTAATTTTCTGCTCTGTCTTGAGGAAAACAGTCAGTTTATCACAATGATACAAGTCAGACACCACAATGAATTCCACCTGGTTTCAGAGCTGTTTTTAAGTCTTTGGAGGCAGGTCCAGAGTCAGGATGCAAGTCTGGCCTGACATTACAATGACAAAGAATATAAAGACTTTTGCTCTATTAACGTTGTGTTAATAGTTTGGCTTGAAGAAGGTTTATCTTTATTTTGGAAACAGCAGTTTGGCAAAATAATAATTTTGGCTTAAGTTTTTTTTGTTGAGATGTGCGAATAGTCACATGCCTGATAATTTAAAATAAACACCTTTTTGAAACAAATAACTTCATTAAAATTTGAGTCTTAATTGTTTTTAGTTTTCAGCTGTCGAGACAAGCCGAGTCTTTAGTTCTCACAGCAGACGAGGACTCAGGTCTCAAGTCCTCGTTTTTGTGAATTAACTCTTGATGCTCACACAGACACGAAAATGCTTCACTTAAAGGACCATTCTGCTGTTTTATAACTTCAATCTTGTTTTCATAGTTTGAACCGTCATTTCTATCTGGTACAACACTAAAGCAGTGGCCTCTGAACATTTTATACCGGAGACACATTATACTACTTTGTACTACTGACATACTTATACTATACTTACTGGTACTGTACATACACACTCTACTGCACTGCTTTCACCTGCTTACTTACCTTACTAACCTTATTATGTACGTGCATACCTATTGATTTGAAATAGATATTTTCTGATATTCCCTTCTGGGTTGAGAAAATTCTCCCTAGTGGAGTATTTTCACACTATAGTAGCTTCTTTTAGCTACTTTGCTCCCCAGTACCAGGATTCAAACCAGCAGCCAGTTACAACTGTTAATCTCCTGTTATACACAGTCACAGTGTGTAACGTGAGGGTGATTTGACAGTCGGCACCTGAATGAAATGGCTCAAACATGCGCACCTGACTGACTGAAGAGAAAAGACTAAATGTGTGTGTGTGTGTGTGTGTGTTTCTGCGAGTGAGTGTGTGCATGCCTTTCTGCATTAAGGAGTGTATGAAGGTATAACGTGTGTGTGTGTGTGTGTGTGTGTGTCTGCGAGTGAAGACATCTGAACATTGTGTTCGGGGCCCCGCCGCCGCTCTGTATTAGCTTCACCTCGTTATCGTTATCGCCCTCCTCCATTGTGGCATGAAGGGCGGAAAATGATTAGAGGAACAGGTGACAATGGAGGCAGAGATTTCTGCCTTTACCCGGGGCAGCGCCACTGTCAGGTACAGCAGCATTACACTCAAAAGAAAAGACGAGGGGCGCCGCACAAAAGAGCTCCTTTCTTACTTTAAAACACTCACGTCTTCTTCAGGAGAGCAGAATGGGTGTTCATGGGAGCCAATTGACTTCCCTCCATCCCTCCATCCGTCTCTCAGGTAATCAGGGAGAGAAAGATGAGAGCTTTGAGGGGAGAGACTTTCCTCCTCCTCCTCCTCCCTTCTTCCTCGCTCTCCCTTCTTTTTCTGATCAGAGAGGAGAAGGAGGGAGAGATAGCGACGAAGGAGGGGAAGGCAGGAAGCGAGGCCGAGGCTTTTTCCCACGGCGATGGCTGTGCGTGAGCGACACGGACTCTGATGTAGTAACGCCGAGGCATTATCTCATTCACCCCCCCTCCTTCTTATCTCAATGCGTTCCCCTCCCTCTTTTCTCCTCCTCTCCCCCAGCCTTACACAAAGCTATCTGCTCTGTGGACTTTTCTGACTATTTATGTCGGACAAGGTCAGGATCGTTTAAACCGCTCTGCCTCTCTCAGCCCCTGCAGATGAGATAGCGGGGGGAAGGAGGGAGAAACGATCGATTCCCGCCGCCACGCAGATTTATTCCCCTGCTTCCCTCCCTTTCCTTCGCCTCCTCTCTCATTCTCCCAATGGGGTTTTTGCAGCGAGCCCAGAGGGAGGGTCGCCATCGCCGGCGCCAGGCTCATCAGTCTCTTTAACGCCCGTGGTGTTTAAAATACAGTAGCAGCCCTTAAACTGGCCACTTTTCTCCTGGTCCAAATGAGAGGCATCCTCCCATCAATCCGGCCGACTCTGGTTTCAGAGGGGCGTGAATGGTGAGGCCTGTTGAGAGAGAGAGAGAGGAAGAGATTTAGACAGGGGAAGTGGCGGTCTGTATCATTCACAGGGGTGTTTTACAAATGAAGTGGGGCACTTACTCAGGCTGAAGGCTTGATTGTGAAGTGGTCTGGGAAGTGGGACACTAACAGTCAGAAGAATAAAGGTTCTCAAAGGCCAATAAAGATACTGATATTTAGGGTTCAAGGCGGCTGATGGCTGAGATTTAGAGCCACTGTTCACTATCTGTAATATGGTGATCCTCAAAATTCATAGTTTTGGTGCTGAGTTCTCTTTTCTGTGACGTGTTGACGTCCTGGTAATTTCACTCAGATCATGATGACTGTCACCTGACTGACCGTGGTGGCCGAGCTGAGCAGCACTAACCAGCTGTTATTAGCACACAGACCAACAGTCTTTGTCTCAAACAGGTTGCAAACATAAAATGCATCATTTCCTGGTTTGCAGACGACATAAGATGCTCAAGTAGCAAAAATAACATGTGCTATAGCAAAAGGTGAAAGTGCAACAAAACTCATACAGAGATTGTATTTAATTCATGTCTGGAGCTTACACTTATTTTGATTGTTGATTTAAAAAAAAAAAAAATCTTTTAGTCTATAACAAGTCAGACAATAGTGAAAAATGTGCGTCAGTTTCCCAAATTCCAAGGTGACGTCTTTGAATGTCCAAAACCCAACATTATTCTGTTACTATCCTGAACATGAAGACTGATAAATACACCAAGTATTCACCTTTGAGAAGCTGGATCCAGTTGATTTTTGGCATTTTTGCACCATTATCACAACAGATGCTGATTAATTTTCTTCTCATTTGACTAATCGAATAATCATTTCAGTGCTCATTTATTCAAACATGTTTTAGAATAGGAGTTACTCATATGTTTTTTTTTTTTCTCTTCAGAACAAAAGTTATCATGACCGTGTCGACCTGCAGGAGACTGAGGGTCTCCTTTGAAAACCACATGAATTCATGTGTATGTCACTTTCTCACAGACGGTGGAGCATGATGTAGCGTTTCGTCGGCTTTGTCTGAGCATTTTGTTTGTGAGGATTCTTACATACGTCACGTTGTTGGGATCTGTCTTCAACACAAGTCCCCCATTACATTTCAGTGTGAAGACTTGGGTTAAGATTCAGGTCCTCTGAAGTGATGGAAACATGACTGTGTGTGTATACATGTATGTGTGTGTGTGTGTGTGTGTGTGATCCCCTGCCACTCATGTCTTGGGTTACTGTGTTTCTGGCTGTATGATAGATGGCTCAGCCCAACCTCAGAGCCCCGAGCCTGAGCCGCCGGACAGCATGTCACTGCCAGTTTCCGCCAACTGAGAGTGTGTGTGTTTGAATATGAGGATGTCTATGATTCTGTGTGTGTGTGTGTGTGTCTGGCCGTTTCCGACCCCCCGCTGCAACAGGATAGGTGGGTGAGGATGGCCTGGCAGTGTGTCTGTGTGTGTGTGTGTGCGGTGTGGACGGCCCGAGGTCCGTGTCCTGCTGAGTGTGGCGGCCCCAGCCCTTTCCTGTCCAGACCACACGTCTAACCAAAACCCAATGTGTGTTTACGTGTCTGTGTGTGTGCCAGAGTGTGTGTATTCATGCATGTGTGTGTGTGTGTGTGTGTGTCCAGGATGGTCTTCAACATTCATAATTCAATTTAAGGCTGCAGCTAATTATTATTTTCCTCATCATTTCATTTATTGATCATTTTTTTTCTTGACTATTTGATTGATAATCAGATTGATCAAATTTTAAAAGTTGGTAATAAATGCCCAAAATGACATCTTTAGATTGTTTGTTTTGCCCGACCAACAATCCAAAGCTCAAGTTTGCGGAGCCCATAGTGACATTGATTAATCTGTTTTTCTGATTAATCCATTAATTGTTTCGTCTATAAAATGGTGACATCTTTAACATGTTTGTTTTGTCTCATCATCAAAGATAAACCAAACTGGGAAAAGCTGTAAATCCTGATGTGTAACATAAGAAAACAAGTGATTTATTATTTAATTGTGTGACACAATCGAAAGCTCCAGAACAGCCACTGAATGGACCTTTGGTTTCTGAGTTTGAGAATTAACTTTCAATCTGAACAGTAAATCATTTAAGATGGGTTTTAAAAAAAAAAAAAAAAAAAAGAATTTTTGATTGAACAACTTTTAAAAGATTAAGTTTTTTTGTTCTTTTTGTTGGATTATTTTCTTAAATAAACAATCAATTATCAGAATAGTTGTTAATCAATTTTCTAATAATGAAATGATTCATCAGAACAGTTGATGTTGTTAATGGATGAATCAACCAGCTGTGTCTTTATCGTCCCTCCTGTCTGCCTCGCTCCTCCGTCTCCTCCTGCCTCCTTGTCTCTCAGTTCATCTGTCCACCAGCCTTCTCCATCTGATATTTGACATGCCAGAACAAGTGATTAATTATTGATCCCTCTTATCATTCAATAATTACGTTGTGTGATACGATCGAAAGCTGCACAACAGCTACTAAATGGACCTTGATGGGCTTTTTTTCTAGTCTAGAATTTCAACTTCTGAGTCAACGTGGATGAAAAGTCTTAAAGCTTCAAAAATATGGAAATTCAAACATCTACACTTCTGTTATGTTACATGAGGAAGATCATGTGATGTGATCAGAAGCTCCAGAGCAGCCAATGACTGGATCCTGTGGTCAGACTGAAAAATGAACTTTAAATATATTTTTAAAAATAATTCCTGCTTGATGAACTTCCTTAAAGATTAAAAGTTTTTCTAGCCTTTTTGTTGGATAAACTTCTTAAAATCGATTATTGGAATAATTAATTTTCCAAAAATGGATTAATCAGCGTCTCTAGACCTTCATCTCTCCATCATCTTTTTCAATCTAATAATTTTAATTTCGAAACTTTTCCCGCTTCTTCCGCCTCCCATTTTTGCAAACGTCCCCCCTCATCTGTGATTTCTCTTAAAATAGGTTGTGAGATTTCGCCGCTGATAGTCGACGAAGGAACGGCACCTAGAGGAGAAGGAAAAATAAGTAGTCGAATCCCACCCCCCCTCCTCTTCTTCCCTATTCTTCCTCCCTCTCTCCAGTGCTGCCAGCAGACAGTGTGTTTCTCAGCGTAGTGGAGATTATAGCCGGGAATGACAAGCACGCCGTCTGATACCATATCCGCTCTGAATTACAGATCAGCCCTTTTTAAATGATATTTTAAATACTTGCTGCAGGCTGCGAGTTTTCACAGGGTCTTATTTCATTGTTATTATACTAGTACCATATTTTTGTTAGAAAATCAGTGTTGGCGCTTATTTAAATGAGGGAGAGTGGAAGCCGATATACACTCCAGTGTGTTATTTTACTGTGCCACTTTGGAAATCCCTCAGTACACCCCCCTCCTCCTGCTATACTCCTCACATACACCCACCACCCCCTTTTTTTAGTGTGTTCTTGGTGGGAATTAAAAGGGAGCACTGTGAAAAGGACAAAAGAGAAAGGACAAATTGTAATTAGTTTGATTTAGTGTGTGTGTGTGTGCTTGGCTGTGAGGTTGGCGTAGCCCATTAAGGGTTAGATTCCCACACAGAAAGAAGACTGTGGCTTTGATTACCTCTCTCATGTGTCGGGGGCGGAGGGTGGTTCCCTCAAAACCGGGCGCGGATTTGACTTGAATTGTTTCACCGTCGCTCATTTTGATCATTGAATTAATGTGGGATAGCAAAAAATGCCCCTTTGTTTTTCCCTTTTTTTAAAAAAAAAAAAAATGGAGACAGGCAGGTCAGGATTTAGAGGGAGGAGGAGGAGGGTGTAGTACTCGCAGTGGCGTGCTGGGTGGCGCTGTTGCCCCAGCCATGCTCCCGCTTTTGGATAAAAGGTCCCTCGGTTTCAGTCGAAGGCTCTGAGCTCTTTGTGCTTTGGCGTTTCATGATGGGATTCTCTGGAGAGCAGAGGATGGAGAACGACACTCCTTCCCCCTCTAACCCTCTCTCTCCCTCTCTCTCTCTCTCTGTCTGTCTCTCTCCTCTCTCGCCCCCTCCCTCTCTCCCCCCTCCCTCCCTCGCTCTCTGCTGGAATACACCCTAACCTTGACATATTGAGAATGAAAACGACGGTTCCACATCCCATGCTCGCTTGTTGACAGTGTTAACACTCTTTTCATGTGTGTTTTGATAGCTGAAAATGAACCATATTAGACTGTTATGAGAAATTATGTTTAGTGTGTGTGTGTGTGTGTGTGTGTGTGTGTGTGTGTGAGGACATGCATCGCCCTGTGTGTGTATGTCCACGTAACTCAATTTTTTAGACAGAAAATCATTTTCGTTTGCTCCCACGCTCTTAATTCACGTGCGCACACACACACACACACACACACACACACACACACACACGTACATGAGCACTAATTGTGTTCCTTGTTTGTTTATTGGGTCTGAGAGAAAAGTATGTAAAATAGACCCAGGGGAGGGAAAATATAGCCAGTGGGGCTAAACTAACAATTTTAACCTTCCCAACCTCGGTCTCACCCCTCTTCCCCCGTCTCACCCTCCTAACTGCTGTCTCACCCCTCTTACCCCGTCTCACCCTCCTAACTGCTGTCTCACCCCTCTTACCCCGTCTCACCCTCCTAACTGCTGTCTCACCCCTCGTATACCTTCCAAACTCCTGTCTCACATTCACACCCCCTCCAAACTGTTGTCACCCCTCACCCCCCTGCAAACTGGAGCTAAACTAAAGCTAATGCTAAAACAAACACTGCACGACTTCTGGTTAGTAATAATTAATGCTATTTGTAGACTGATACTACAATAATACTATTTTAACTTTAATATTAATTCTTATTCGTATGGTTCTTCTAACTCGTTGATATTGATTCTAATATTGATGCTTCTGTTAATGCTAAAACAAGTACTGCATTACTAATGGTAATGCTAATATTAGTAGTAACACAAAGATTACTCAGCTAATATTGATGCTTATACTGACGTCAGTACTACTGTTAATATTCATAGTCAGTAATAGTATGTTATTCTAATTCTAACCATAATGCTTCTGTTCATTTCAAGACCAATAGAAATACTACTAATAATCCTGTGTAAGCCTTTTTGTAGTCTGACCAATAAACTGGATCAATAAAATGAACGAACCAATCACAACACTGCATCTATCAAACGGCATCACAGATCAGAGGTGGAGGTGTTTTCAATGCGTGGGTCTCATCATGAGTAATACAGCCAGTAACTTCACAGACTGTGGAAACCGACTCTGACGTCTGGCTCCAGTGGACTCCTGCCCTAATGATGCTCACTTCCCCTCTTATTTGTGTGTGTGTGTGTTTATTTGGATGTGCGTTAATGTGTGTGTGTGTTTTCCCATCAGTGTTTATGCCGCGATTGAAGCTGCTCCTTCTCGCCCTTATGAGAACCATTATAGAGTTTGTGCAAAAGCATTAGACGAATTTCTGTGTGTGTGTGTGTGTGTGTGTCAAGCATTTAGTCAACGCTTCATTTGTCGGCTGGTTTTTGTTTTAAAAATGTGGCATGTCTCATCATAAGGAAATGAGTTTGTGCAACTCAGAGTGTGAGACAGAGTTGAGTGTTTTTTCCTTGGTAATATGTTGTGTGTGTGTGTGTGGTTTTGTTACCTCACTGGAACCTTTTCTGGATCAGTAGACTTCATGAGGAACAAAGTCCAGTCCTAATGCGGCAAAGCGACATTTCTGAGGTCCTGGTTAAAGGTTAAGGTGTGAA
The DNA here is from genome assembly GCA_025331565.1 of Holacanthus passer. Lineage (NCBI taxonomy): Eukaryota > Metazoa > Chordata > Actinopteri > Pomacanthidae > Holacanthus > Holacanthus passer. The sequence goes on from JAFREQ010000053.1 coordinate 1,215,877, forward strand.
TTGGTTTGTCTGTGCACGATGAAAGCAAGTCAGTGCAACGTCTCAGCAAGGAAAGCTGCACAAACTTACAAGTCATTTTGCACTGGAGCTGCTGATTGAAATCATGGTGCACGCTAAAATGTTTAAGATATGTTTTCCATCATTTCTAACTAAAGAACTGAACAATTTTAATCCTTGTAACGGTGAAAAGTGTCTAAATCAGCATTTACATCATGTGACACCAAAACCCGTCCACTCAAACCTTTATTGATAAAGGATCACGGCTCAACATCACTGGCCAACATCTGATATATAATGACCTTATATATACGTCTGTGTGTGTGTGTGTGTGTGTGTGTGTGTGTGTGTGTGATTGATGCAGTGACTCATCCATTGATTTCATAATACTACGTGACTTGACTTATGTGAATCGTGAGCATCAGCAAACACGTTGTTGCATCAAATAAGGCAGACTCTTCCGTTCTCTCTCTCTCTCTCATCACACCGTTTCAATTTTGCTTTCCCCTCCTTCCTGCTCCTCTTATGCTCCATCTATCTGCCTCCATCCTCTCACCTCTCCATCAACTCCTGCTCTGAGGTTTCATTTTCCTTCTGCAAGGCTCCATTTTCTCTCTCGCTTCTCTGCTTTCCTGATGCATATAAGCAACGTCGCCACATGTATGTGTTTTTACACACACACAACATACACATGGATGAAAATGATTAAGAGCATAGATGTATACTGTACATGAACTGATACTCTGGTCGAACCGGCAGATACACGCTGTATTTTTCGATTGAAGCTATGGATCGCCTCAAGGCCTGAAATGAAAACCCATTGAATCGGACATTTTTCACTTTCACTTGCTTCAGGAGCGTCACACCAACGGCGTTACAGGTGTCGACACCCACACTTTCCAAGAAACTTGATTCCATCACCCTCACTTTTTCCTGAGATCGTCATTGATTAACTAAAATCTGCGAGAGAATGATTTCCCCAAGCTGAAACTGTTAGCAAGCGAAAACACCGAATGTATGGTCCTTTCACACCAAACTCATCTGGTCCAGACTTTTTAGTTCAATCCAAACCAAAATTACAGGAGTGAAACCTCCCCTGGACCTCGGGTTGGACCGAACAGCCGAACCTCGGACCAGTGACGCTTCAATTTACTTCATAAGAGTGAACAATTACTTTATTGATTCGAGCACAATAAGTGTTGACGCGTGTTATAAACACGCTTCAGTTACCACCAACTCTCTGAAGATGCTAATCATTTTCACTCTAACTGCGTGTGGCTGCTGTCATTTGCATAGAAAGGTGTCAATTTTGTATCAAATGCATGTTTATTACCTAATAAATAAATAACCTAACTAAGTGCAGTTAGAGAGAGGGAGAGAGGAATTAACGCTGATGTCAGAAGCTTTCCTGTTTACAAACCGATCATTTGCAAGTAAAGGGATGACGACGGGATGTGGGTGTGTCTGCAGTGTTACTCACTTACTTGCAATGTGAAACCAAAACTAACCAGATCAAATGTAAGCAAGGTTAGAAAAATGTGCACCTTGGTTTGGACTTTGAAGTTTGAAAAGGCCTTTAGATGCTGAACATGATGAACATTATACCTGATAAACATCTGCATGTTATTATCATCAATATGAGCTTGTTAGATGGCGTTGATATTCAGTTTCTTTGTCAGTCAATAAAAGCAAAAGAAGTGATATAAAAACTATGATGATGATCAAGACAACTCCCACAGACGACCAGTGTCGAATTAATAATCAGTCAGATCGTCTTCATCTTATTTTCTGGAACACAAATACAGACTCTCACCACACAGAGCTTTTAGGAAGGTAAATATTCAGAGCCTGTCGTCGCTCGTTCCCACGCTCATTCACCTTTTTCCCACCGCTTCGATGTGTGAAGTCCAAATGAAACAGAAATATTCATGGCTCCTCTCCCTGAGCATAAAGACCTGGACCTCCTGCCCTGGCCATTCAATTAGCCACAGTGGCCAGTGTGTGTGTGTGTGTGTGTGTGTGTGTGTGTGTGTGTGTGTGAGTGTGAGTGCAAACTATTGCCCTGTCTGAGCAGCCAACCTCAACTAAGGGCCAGGCTCAAACACCGGCTTAAAGCTAACCAGGTCACAGCTGATGGTGTGAGAACCGGACTCTGTGTGTGTGTGTGTGTGTGTGTGTGTGAGAAGAGAGAAAGCCCTCCCTCCTAAATATATATATCCTTTTCGATGCAGGTGTGTTGCCCAAAACAAAACCTGCCACCTGGTCCCATGATGTCATTCACAGGTGTCAGAGGCGTCGAACGTTCGGTCCGACTCCAGGTTACGTGTGCGTTGAGTTTATTTTATCTGGAAGCGACGTGCGTACGTGTCGGCGCTGCCGGTGCTGACACGTCTTTCAGCAGCGTATGAGTCTGTTTTCAGCGGCAGTCAGGCTCCGCAGATTTTCTGCAGTAGTGGTTGAGTAATCAGAGGCCAATTCTATCGAATCACTTCCTCCACTGACACGTAAAGGCAAGTTATGACTGTTTAACCTTTAGCTGTCTGACGAGGTTAATAGAGCGTTCATGGGCAGTGGAAGTTTATCTATTATTGGCAACGCCTGAGGAAACCGTCCTCATTTTGTTGCTTTATTGTAGTAACATTTTTTTATTTGTTGTCACTTTTTGAGCATCAGTGTTTTCAGATTTACATGAGAATAAGATGCAGGTGTGTATGAGAAAGTGAAATGTTAAAACAGTGCTGAGATTACTTGTCAATTTATTGATGAGTTGGTTTGATAGAATATTGTATTAATTAATGAAATTTGGATAAATATTATTGAGGGCAGGTTTTTCAATATCGTAAGCAACAAGTACCAAACATTTTCTGGTTAAAGCAATTTGGGCTCAGGTGTCGGCATTTGGCAAATTTAAAATACCAGTTTATTGCTTATAGTATTTAATATTACTACATCACACACTGTAACGTGTTGTGACCTCGAGGTAAACAGAGACTCCAGGAAGTTACTGGTCAAGAAATAATCCGGCACATGACCCGCCCTGTAAACTACAACTTGTGGTTTTTACACTTTCATTTTAGTGTGGCTCAAACAAATGAGTGTTTAGTGGTGCTCATTTTTGTCACCTTCGGACAGAGCCAGGCTAGCAGTTTCCCCCCGCTTCCAGTCTTTATGCTAAGCTAAGCTAACCGGCTGCAGCTTCACGGACATGAGTGATATCAATCTTCTTGTCTCTTCACAAGAGCAAACAAATAACCACATTTCACCAAAATGTTGAACTATAAGCTTTAAATCAAAGAGCTGACAGCATCTGGATTCTGACAGCAGAATCAGGGGGCTGCATCCAACTAACTTTCCGCGACCGACAAGCCGAGAAGCCGCCCACGTCACACAGTCGCTGACCAGGTGGGCGGAGGTGTTGACAGGCTGTGACTAGACCCTTTTCATTCTTCACACCACTACCTCCTTCGCTCTTCATGTGTAACACCACGAAGACCTTTGATTCACTGCACCTCGCCCTTTTGCATTTTCCATTTTAGACGTGGTCGGATGACACGTTTTTAAGATATTAAACCCCTTACTAAGGACTTTATTTCAAGTTCTACTAGAAGATTTCTCAGACACATACTTCAGACTGAATTTAGGGGAAATATGTATGAGATGATGCACAAGAACAGACTGAATATTTCCATCCTCAACACGAGATCGCCTGCTGATTTCTAATCTGAATTGTTGTCATCAGAAAGTGTAGTGGCACAGGAGGGTCTGAACGATGGAGCTCTCATTTGATTGAATGGTGCAGCCATAAAAACCCATCAAGTCTTTGGTTTGAGTATTTCACTCAGTGCGGTCGATATATAGTTTAAATGAAAAGTTGGAACAAGCTGATACAGAATGACCTTGTTTTCTCTACTACACTTTCTAATGTCAAGAATAAACTTTAAAACAAAGCTCAACATGGATGAGAAGTCCCTAATGTGCACGTTGGAAAAACGGAAATTTGAATAACTGAAATTCCAGGACAACTGATCGAAACAGGAATGTGACATCAAGACCTTCGAGCAACAAATCTAAAATCTTTTTGTCCACAGTTTGAGACGTGTTTCAGAAATCTGCGATGAAGAGAATTAAAACATTTTCCATAACTGTTACTTTAATGCCCTGATGTGAGTTTGAACCCCCGACAAACCACCTTCCTCTTCCTCACTGACAGACATTTCCCACCATCAGAGACCGTATAGTGTGTGTTTCTATAGTCTGTCATTCCCAAAGTTGGCGGAGTGTGAAGACATATAATTGCTTCATGAAACCTAACTAGGTGATATGAATAATCTGTCAGTGGAGGAGGCGACCCAGCCTCCATGCCAATCACCGAGGTGTCCCGGAGTAGCGGAGCGTGGCCAAAACCATACCTGTCCATCCGGAAAAAAACATATCTGTCCCTCAAGTTCCCCTTTTCCCCCCAAACCGCCGTTATCAGACCAAAGGGCTGAGTGTGTGTGAATTCATTGGAGACCCTCTATATGCCACCATGATGAACTCCACATCAGATAGAGAACTGGCCACTGATTAGTGTGTGTGTGTGTGTGTGTGTGTGTTTGTGTGTGTGTTTCTTCACTTCGATACAGAATTTGAAATTCTTCACGAGACAGGAAGAGGAGAGACAGAAGGGAAGCTGAATAGAAACAGTATTGATAAATTCACTGATAGCACAAACACTCAAACTGGTCCAATATGACGTCAGCGTCTCTTTTTAAAGTGGACAACATGCAAGAAGCAAAAAGCTTTTGAACAATGAATAGGGTTTAGGTCAAAGGCCCAATGGTACGAGTACAAAAAACCAGACTAATAATCATGTAACTTTTAACTAAATATCTTAAACTTGATCCGTCAGCGCTGCATCTTTCCATCTTGAGCTCAAGTTGATCATTAACTACTCGATCTGTTTGTTCCTGCCGATCAGCTTAAGCAAAGGAACAGAAACAAATGACAAGATGAAAACCCCTAATATTTGTGTTATAATATCCAAACTATTGATGTATTAAATATCTTTGGAAACGTTGGACATCATGCTCTGGCTCCTGCGATGTTAAAAACAAGTAGCTGTACATTTTGTCTGTGAGTGGTTTGTACATGTTGTTGTATTAATCTTCACAGCTTCGTGCCCAAACAGTTTTATCTCGATCCAAGCTGCTGATATTTTGTGTTGACTTTCATTTTTTAATTTTGACCATTATCACACCAGGAAGTTCACACATCCTGAAACACTCCTTCAAACTGTGTTCATGTCTGAAGAAGAATTTCAAACCTTCAAATTACACATAAAACTATTTGACTGATTAAAGCATGATATCGTCCTCCTACTGTGTTACTACGTTTTTTAGCTCTAAAAATATGCATAAAACCTCATCTCTTTCTCTTCTCTCCGCTGTAACGAAAGCTTTCCACACTGGCAGACTTTAGCAGGGAAAATTAGTGTACACCTCCGTGCCTCTTCCCATGATCCCCTGCTTTAACCCCCCCAACCCCAATCCCCTCCACCCACCACATAAACCTAAGTCACTGGGCCCGTCTCAGATCTTATCAAGCCTTTTTTCATTTACAATGCTGAACTGGCCTCCATGTGTCATTACTGAACACACACACACACACACACTTGTTCACATAGACACACACACGCAGAGACACACACACTCACAAATACGGGCAACATTTGTGTTTCTGTCCACAATGAATATGTGCAACATTTGGTTCATAGCTTGTGTGTATTTATCTGCTGAAATGTATGTGTACCTTGTGTGTGTACATGTGTATTCAGACGTGTGTGTTTTCGCGGCTGTGTGTGTGTGTGTGTGTGCAGATACAGTATATAGCGTGTTTGTTTTTTATCAGAGATCTTTAAGCTGGGTCATGTGTTGTTGCTTCACATTTCATCATCCTGCTCTCTTATCTGCTGTTTTCATACACAACTGCTGTAATACTGTTACAACACACACACACACACACACACACACACAATATACGAGACTCCCACCATATAACGGTAAGCCGGTAAAGATAGTTTGTAGGAGGGAGCATGAAGGAGTAAAGAAGAGAAAGGAGGCAAAGGGAGGAAAGCACTGAGCGAGGGATAAGGAGGAAGAGGGAAGCAGCCTCTATCTGACGTTGTTGTTCTTGTTGTTGATTCTGGCTCCTGATGTTGGACAGACAGAGGCTGGAACCCGTCAGCCATGTGAGGAATGAAGTCTCTCCGATCTCCTCCGCAGATTATTTTGTCCTCTGACACACACGTATCTCTCCCCGCACGCTCCACGTCGTCTTGTTTTGTCTGTAGTGTCTTTAAGTACGAAGGTCTTTGTGTTTGTGTGTCTCGGTCTCAAAGGTTAATGCTGGGTCACAGCAGCCAAACTGATCTATTTAGGTTGAACCCGAAAGAGATACATACTCTATATTATACTGAGGTTCATTGTCTTGAAATCTGAAAGCTGCATTGAAAGAAATAAGACAGGACTTGGTTGTGATTTTGAAATATATGATGATCAATACCACTTTCACTGAATGGACAAGACAGTCCCAAAATGTTTAAAAAAAATTTTGCTTAGCACCACAAAAGTAAAAAATAAAAGGGCCCTAGGTCATTGCCCTGAAGTACTGTTGCTTCTGGATTCTGGAAAAAACAAGCCCCATGTCAAAATCTGGTTCTGTTGATATTATACTTATTCTTAAATTTGTGTTTTAGCAAATGAGCACAAACTGAATGGTGGTGCTGAAGACTACTGGTTGGTTTCTGAGCTTCTTGATAAAACAAGTTGGGTAAATGTGTGTTTGGGATCTGGTCTCATGTTGCTATTAACCGCGACCTTGCCTTGCTTTTATTGATGTAGCCACCTGGTTAACACACCTTTCCTCTTTCACACCTGTATGCAAAATGTGACTTGATTACAAGACTGCAACTTCTGTTTTTAGTCATTGCACATAATGTTGTTTTGTTCCACAATATTTGCATACACACATTGAGTTTATTTCAACAATTGGGGAAAACGCTGCACTTCCTGGTTTCAAAATACTGTAGTTTCTGAGTATCATGTGTCAAACGCCAATGAAACGCAGAAAATGAAACCATGAAATATGCAAATACTTAATTAAGTGCAGCAAAATCTGTCATTGGTATCAATCGTGCTTTTTGAAACTAACTGCTTTAAACTGGTCGGGAAACTGTGTCAAACAAAGTACAAATCATGTCACGCCTCTGGGGGCTCCACTAAGACTTCAGGAAACATCCTTTCCTTGCACTTCCTGTCTGAGCATCTCAGTCCCATGAGCCTTTTCTCTGTCGGTTTCTGTCCAGCCTCCCGTCCCGGTCTGACTCATGGGAGCTTTTCCTTTCCCAACGCGCAGCTCGGAAGCTGATTGGATGATGACTCTAATCGTCGGTGGTGAAGGAGGGGGGGAGCGGAGTGCGGAGGCGCATAATGGTATCCGATTTTTGGGAGGAAACGAGATGTAAATGAGGTAATTATGTGTCTTAACGAGGGCAAACAGTGTTGACATTCTAGCCCTGGTAACCAGCGTATTTATAGCCCATAATAACCTTAAGTGGGACTGGCTGGAAGGCTGTCAAGGGAATTAGAGCCGTCTGAACAGCACTGCTTTTGTTTTTATTAGGGTCGTGTGTTTGAATCAGCGCGGATCGACTTGGATTCTACCATCAAACTAGAAAGAACGATATTGACAGTTTGAGCTCTGAGAGAAGGGGAGGACGCCGAGCGAGGCCTCGCTGACTCGTCCAACCCCCTCTTTTAAAAATCTGGTGTGATAGTTTTGATACAGAAAGAGCAGGATGAAACTTTAATCCTCCTCCCCTGTGGAGAAAGCTGGAGCGCCGTCCACCTCGGGGTTCTCTCGTGTACGTAAAATGTATACGATCATGCAAAAATATTTTCACTCCAAGATTTTTATATTTGTCCAACTAGTCGGCGTACAAAAAGTGTTTAAGAACCGGTCGTGAGTCAATGAAAACAAAGCGCGGCCCATAACCAGATTGAGTTTCAGTCATTTTTGGCTCCTTCAACACGTCCCCCCTCCTCCTCCACACTGAACTCCGTTATGGTTCTTTTTGTTTTTAAAACATCACATGAAAAAATAGATTTGATTTAAAAGTGAATGAGCTGAAGTGGAACCTGGTTCGGGGGGGGAGGCCAGCGGGACTGCGGGTGAATGTTTTGGCATTAGGATTGTGCCGAGCGCAGCAGAAATGTATTTCTGACGGAGTAAGCACAGGGGCTTTGGAGTTCACCCTATTTTCATATTCTCTCATACATCCATTTCCCTCCTCTACAGATTAAAATGAGAATTTAGACAGCACTTCTGCGTTGGCATTGCACAGTAGGATTATCATGTGGCGCTGAGGGGTTTTCGAAGTAGAAATGAGGAGATGGAGTGAATTTATTTTGAAGTGCTGGACATTCTCGTGCAAGAGATTCTTGTGTTTCTTTTAGAGGAAACGACAGGAAGTCCTTTATTTCATTTGTGCCAGAATGAACTTTGCGTGAGTGAAGTTGTGTTAGTCAGCCTGAGTCACTCTATTTCAGCCTCACTGCCACGTTGGTGAGGACGAATCGGCATCGCCAGCGTCTCCCGAAAGCCTTTACCTGCCTCCTTCCATGGTACAGATATTAAGCAACCCCCTCCCCTCCCCACCCCACCTCACCCCTCCCGCCGGTCTCTCTTTCCGATGGCACTCAGCCGTTACGTTCTCAAGGGAAGGGCAGACTGCTGGCGCCGCACTGTTTGGGCTCTTGCTGTATCTCCACGCACACACACACACACACACACACACACACACACACCTCGGCAGGTACACAGGTACTCGCACAGCAAATTAAGCGTATTGTTGCGTTGCCTCCAGCGTCGAGGGGGTGAAAAGTCACTGCGAGGTTTTGTTGTCGTAGCACATGAGGGTTCAGGCCACCAGGAGTTTTTCTCTTTGTGCTGAGCTGGACGGTTTGAAAAGTTTACTGGTTTGTCTGCGTGCAAGGCTGAATGTGAAAAACTGACATTGTGTATTTGTGTGTACGTACATTTAGCAGCAGCATTAAATACTGCAATCTAACTACAATACCTTGTTTTTCTGGTTGTTATACAGATGACTGTGTATTTCATTTTGTTAAAGCTTTTTATGTCTTGATAACAAATTTTTATGCTTAGATTAGATTAGATTAGCTTCATCTTTATTGTCATTGCAGAGTACATTACAAGTACTGAGGCGATGAACCAGAAGTGGAAAAAAAGCAGTAAAGAGCAGAGTAATGTACATGTGTAGAGATACATGAATAACAGTGAGGAGTATCTGTGAATACAGAGTATGAACAGAGTGAAATGAATGTACCAGTTAGTAGTACTAGTTACTAGTTATTTACAGCTTGTGCAGCACTTACATTCATCTTCATCATCTTCATCTTCATTCAGACATTAAAGTTTGTGAGATTAAAGCTATTTTTAACCCCTATTATTTAAGTACACTTTTGAGGTACTTGTACTTTATTAAGAGTTTCAGCTATTTTGTACTACTCCACTACATTTATCTGACAGCTGTAGTTGCAGGTTATTTTGCAGATTATTTTTCATACGAAACATAAAAAGAGGCCCTAAAACATGATGGATTGTTCAGTGTAGATAATAATTATTTCAGTCTTGAATTAGGTTTTAGTTTATTTTACGACGGTGCCTCATCAGCTCTTGTTTTAATACACAAACATACTTCTGGAACACATTCCAATCAAGTTGGTTGAAATTAAGTTGATAAATATAATTTAACAAATATGAAACAAATGTTTTCAGTTTACCGGGCGTTTTAATTTTAGATATCTGTGTAAAAATTGCACTTTTTATGAACTCTATTTGGTGCAATAATGTTTTACAAGGCAGGTAAAAGTTTGCTTGTATAAACACATTAAAACATCATATTTCCATCATTTGCTGCAAGAAGAAAAAAGCCTTTCTTTCTCCGTAAGATAAATGTGTGACCTTCAGGGACGTGCAGGTGAAGCTGGCAGCTCGCAGTCAAAATCATCACGAAGACATAAAAGGAAGTTTAATATTCCGTGAAAACCTGTCTGTCTGTGAGCTTTTCACTCGGAGCTCGCGATCAGATCCGTGTTTATGAATCGGACTCTTGTCTGGTCCTCGCTGTGTGTGAGTGGTTTAGCAGATTGAATGAGAGAGAAAATAGAAAAAGTGGTTTGAAAGGAGAAAAATATTCATGACACTCGGCGTGACCTTCATGTGAATCACAGCCTCCTTCGGCTGCGCGGCCCCGGAGTGTTTTTGTGGTTTGTAAAGCTTATTTGACTTTTGACAATAAGTTTAAAGTACGATGTTTAGTTGAGGTAACGCTGGATTATTTTTCCAGCCTAATTTGAAGCAGTAGGCTCTCTCTCCCTCCATTTTCTCTCCGTCTCTCTCTCCTCCTCTTCGAGTAATCCACGGTCATCTTGATCAGAGGCAGACACCAGGGTTCGACGGAAAATTAAACAAATAAGCTGTGATGCTTCGGATAACATTCCCCTCTGATTGACCCGACCCGCTGACCTCTGAGACACTCTGGCCGGGGTCGTGACCCCACGGTGGCGTTGGCTCTCAGCATCAGAGGGGCCTCAGTGTGTTGGTTTGGCCTCTGCGTCCCGACCTGAATGAAAACATACAAAAAAAAAAAAAAAAAAAAAAAAAAAAAAGAGTCCTGTCCACTTCAGGCCACGTTACACCTCCACACACTGAGGCCACTGAGTTTTAACATGAAACAAAAATACAAATATTTAGTGTTTTCAACAAAATACTTAGACGCTGTCACGACTGGGGACGAGGTGGAAGATAGCATTTTTGAAAAAAGACATGAAGACAATAAGACTTGTAACTCTACCACTACTACTATTAAAAGTACTACAATTACAACTGCTGCTACTACTAATAAGAGCCATGACTTTAAAAAAGGTGTATTTCCCAAGTAGACCTGGGGATAATTAATAAAAAAAAAAAAACATTTTCACGTATTAGTTTTAATAAATTATGTTTTACTTGGTTTTATTCTGGTCTTTGATTGTTTCCATTGATGTGATAGTGATAGATTTGGGAGTATTTGAGTTTAGATTAGCTTTTATCAAAACAAATAAGTAAGAAAAAAACTTTTGTAACTTTAGAAACTCTTTCAGAAGAAATTATTATTACAGATGACATCAAATGCTCACAATTGAGAAGCTGGAACCAGAGAACATTTGACATTTTTGCTTATATAGCAAATGTCTGACTGAGCAACTGACCCTGTCTCTGTAGGTGTGAATGCTTGAAATGCCGTCTTTCAGGATTCAGGGTGCGACCTGTGGCACAGGTAGAGTTCACGACCCGAGTGAACACAAAGCTGGAGATGTGACCTGCTGATGGAGGCACCGTGATGCATGAAGAAAAAGGAATGAGGAGACATTCATGTCGTGGCCTTGGTGTCTGCACAGATAATGAAATCCATTATCTTTAACACATCTGACTCAACAATACTGCTCAGTCAGCAATTACACAGTGTTTGTCGTTATGTAGTTGTACTTGATATTGTTATAAGTTATGTAGGGTTTTCTTAAATCTATTTATCATACATTAATCTTACCTCCACCCAACTCATTTTCCGACTAGTAACTGATTATTAAAAATGTTTTTCTTTAACAGCGATTTCTTCTCAATGAGCATGAATTTAGTGCTTTGCAAGTCAAACTGGGCCAGAATTAGATTGATTAGATGCTTTCCCAAATTTCCCAACATGGGGTCAGGACCCCTAAAAGGGTCACAAGATAAATCTGAGGTCTTCCATAAGAATGAAGGAGAAATATTGTCATAATATGAAAACAATAATAGGATTTTTCTTGCTTTTCCACCCAGTCATTCTTTTTGATATCCAGAATAATTGACAACCTGTGACGAGGTTCATTGCTTCATTCTCCACAAGGTAAAAAAGTTGGGAACCACTGATTTAAAGGCTATATTTCTATATATAGTTGGGATCTGTTTCATATTGAAATGTGTTGATTTAAATGCTGCTCAAACAAGAGTTAGAGTTTTGCGCAACTTGGACGTCTAAACAACATTTTCAAGCCCAATATAACCCAGAAGATCATGTCACTACTTTCTTGGTTTCATTTTGAAGTGGACAAATTTAAAGATAATCATCTGTCACCGACTCCAGTCTAAAAATATTTACTGCAATATCAACCTTCAAAAAGCCAAATGTATGTTTGTATGTATGTAAATGTATGTTTAGTCTGTGGCCGTGAAGTCCCGGCGTTCCCGTCTTGTTATTTTCTGTTTCCATGGCTGTAAACCGGCAGCATGTGGCGCATATTGGTAACAGAGGGATCGGGGACATTAGCCGGTCCAGAAGACCTGCTTCAGAGTCACTTATCCCTCCAAGAACAAAGCCAAGGTTGGACGCGATAGGCGGCACGCATACGTGTTCTCGCCCTTATCTTGTTTATATGATGGAGTTTTTCAAACGCAAACATTTTCTTTAGATGGCACAGTGGACCTCGGCTCTGAGATAAGTATCGAATGCAGACTTAATTGCCTGAGATAGAAGCTTATTATTCCCATTAAAACGGGCGTTCGGGGCCTCGCTCCTTGGGTCTCTCCACTGCCAGAGTCTCTCTCTCTCTCTCTCTCCCTCCCGTCTTTCATCCCTCCCTCCTCCTCCTCCTCTCTGCTTGTCTCTATTGTCCGTTTGATGTGGAGATGAAGGGGAAAAAGGGCAAACAAGAACAGTTTGGTGCTGAAAAGTTGGAAAATCTGGTAACAATTGGAATGTAATGGAAGTGTTTGGAGGTCTTGTCCCCTGATGTGCTTAGCTAATGATTTCGCCGCCCTGACTGCACCCTGCGTTAAGTGTGTACGTGTGCGTCCACACATCATAACATTCCCATTTCCTCTGACTTATTTCCAGGTGTGGTTTTTACTTCTTTTGAGTTTTATTCTACATCTCAATCTTTCATTTCATCCCCGACATCTCGTACCGACGCTTTTGAACTCTCGTGCAGGTACAAGTTGTCTTTTCCTTCTTCTGTCCTTTCTCCACCCAGAGTTCTTTGCTGCACGGCCGTTGCCTCTGTGGGATTTGTGCGTCTCCGGCGGCGTTTTCCCTCGCCGGTCGGCACCGAGCCGGCATTCCTTCACGGGTTCACTGGCAATGCTCAAGTGGCTCCCTCTTAACAGCCCCCCTAATCACTCAGGGACATAATCACAGGCCACTTTGAAGTAATAGTCAATTTGCTACGAGTTCACCGTTTAACAGAACTGCTTCGACGCAAGCCGGGGCTGCGAGCCGGCCACGGCAGATGTAAAGATAAGGGAGGCAGCGCCGATGGGAAGGACGCTCGATTCGACAAAAGGTAGCACACACATGCTTGTAAAAGTGTTTATTTTTAGTCTTCATACGAGACCCCGGGTTGCGCAGACAAAGGACAGGTGAGGTCGATGAGAGACGCTGTGTGTTCGCGTGTTGGCTCGATGAGAAGTTCACAGGAGGCGTGCAGACTTCGAGCTGTCACTCAACCCTGCACGCTCTGCCTCTGAATGCACCAGCAACCGCTCACAATGACACACTGTACCTGCGCTGATGTGTGCGCGCCGCCCCGACCTGAATCAGGTAGAGGAAGGAAAAAAAAAAGCGCAGCCCCGCGTTGGCCCATGTTTATTGTTTACGGTTCTCCGGGTGGCGCCAGGCCCTGAAAAAACAGGAGCTGAAAAACACTTTGTTTTGGTGGGGAGGCTGCTCCTGTGGTTTTGTAATCGCCATCACTATCAGGGGCCCTGATCGCTTTACAGGGAGGGGAGGAGGGAAGAAAAGGTATGTTATTCCACACGGTACACAAAGGGAGGGAACAGAGAGAGAAAGAGATGTGGGTGCTTGGCAGTGTGTCTGTCTGCCCTCTTTCCTCTTTTCTGCTTCCACACCGACTCCTTGTTCTACCCCCCTGCATCCAGTCTGCAGCTGACTCAGGCCCAGAGTCAGGACTGTCTGCGTGGTCACCTTCCTGTCAGGGTTCAGCCCGGATCTTACCCTTATATTAAAGATCAGTTATTGGCTCTGTAACGTGGCATCGCAATTTCTTTTGCATCTCCTCTCAAAGATGGCTGAAGGGTTCAGGATCTATTGAACTCTAGAGTAACATATTGCATATTGTTTTTCAGCTTTTAAGCATTTGTAGTGTTCGTGTTTGTGTCAACCTCTCTTCATCTCTTGCCCCTTAAACTTTTATTTCTTGTTGATGTGGTGGTTTTGTATCAGTCAGCATTTTTTGCTCTGGATATTTGGTACGTGAACACAACGACTTAAACATCCAAGTTTCCAGCGGCACATGAGACGCCGTCCAATGAACCGACCACAAATGAACTTTCTCCCTGTGGGAAATAAAACAGGATGTAAACAACTTGAAAACAAAAGTATTAACACAACTTTTGGCCTTAGTATCGAAGTAGTAGAATAATAAGAGCTGAACCTCTGACACGGGATCACGGATTAAAGCCTTTTAAAAAGCCAAATCACAAACAACAAAACTTATTATAAGATTTGGTTTTGTGAACAGAAGTCTTGAGATATCTGACTTTGAATGTCTCAATCTGCACGTCTAAAAACATGTCTTTCTTTTTAAAATTTGGTTGAACTGGCCCTTTAACCTGTCCCTTTCATTCAAATCTCCCGAAGAGCTGATCGTGGAAAGATCAGACGTCTCTTTTATGGGCAGATGACGGAGCTCGTACGAGCCGCTGATACAGACGTCGACGGCAATATTGTCACGTCGGTGAGAGAAGCTGCTACACTTCATGGCTCGTCTGCTTTACCTGTCCGTGAACAAAGAGCAGCGTGGGGAGGAGGACGGCTGCGTGCACGCCGCTTCAGCCTACTTTACAGAGCCATTAGTGTGAGGAGGGTGTAATTCAACGGTCCCGCGTCGTCTTTATTCACGCAGCGACATTAGAACGTAATGAATCATGAAGAAGGCGTATTGTTCCACGCTACTCTTCCTAAGCACACACACACACACACACACACTCGCAGACACACACTCACAGGTGTAGAACATCATTATCGCCCAGCTCCAATTGATGAAGAGTATTATGCCGCCAAATTGATTTTCCTTACTCTGCGATCACGATGACACGAGAACGGAGAAGACGAAGAAAAGACGCAATCATCAACAACTTTATGTTCCAATCAGCATATCTGAGTAGGATGAATAAAAAAGAATTGCGCAGAAAAAAAAATGGAGCCGGGGCTCAAATCGTCTCAAATTGCTTTTTTTTTTTTTTTTTTTTTATATCACGAAATGTTGCCGATTATCATGAAACGCGTAAATTGAATTCTTTTTTTTTTTCATTTAAGTAATAATTGATTTGACATTTCGGAGCACTTCAAAGGCAGTTTGGCCCGAAGGCTCTGCAGTAAATTACAGTATAAAGCTGAGGATTTACCATTAGCTGAGTGTCAAGTGTACGCTCGGCTTCGCCTCCCCTCCCCATCTGTCTTCCCCCTCCACGGCCTCCCCTCTCTCTCTCTATCTTTTCTCCCCAAACCCTCTGAAATTCTAGTCAAACTTTATACAACTTGTCTTCACTGGCCTGTTTGTGTGTGTTTGTCCAGGTCTGCCAGTTTATTGTAACACTATAAAGGCCCGGTGTGTTTATCAGTAAACGGAGCTCCGCACAGTCCGCCCGCCTCCATTATAACTCTTTTCACTTCCTTGTTTGGTTTATATATTTTTCTGGAGGAAATGCCCGTCTTTTCTGTCTGTGTCTTCCATGCGGGGCGCGACGACAGGCCGAGGCTGTTTGATATGTAAATAGCGTGTTCAACAAAGTCCAGGTGCTATCTGTGGTTACAGAAGCCGATACTTTGGGCGGCGGATGGTTTTCCTCGCCGTCTGAAACATGCAGACACACAATTAAACACAGACTGAGCTCAGGCTCAGAATGTCAGGCTGATATTTTCCTTTTTAATACAAATCAGATGGAGTCTGGTCAGTGTCATGTGACGGATGTAATGCACTGTCTGGTCGATAACACCAGCTTATCTATGAGGAGTCTGCAAAGAGTCAATATTCCAGTGATCAATACTTACATATACTTATGCACCTCATTTCATATCAATATTTTTTTAATACTGTTGCACCATTTTTCAGAATCCCACATCACAGTAGTTTGGTAAAGAACTATTATAGGAAATCTAAAAAAAAAAGATGGCATTTATTTTTAAGACATTTTTCAAAGAAATTGGTTTGAAAATTCTTTTATTTTGGTGGTATTTTCTATTTTTTCCTGTTTGCTTTTAATCTTGCCAAAACAAATGTGATTATTGATCATTTTTTGAAGCATAAAATATTTGTATCAATATCAAATCTTTGCCGTCCAATGAAAACCATGCATCTGCAAATTTTTGATTTTGAATCTCTGTTCCTGTGTGGATTTAGAAAATCTGCTACTTCTTCAAGTTAACATAAGTCATTTAAAGACAAACTGATACTGATGATACTTTGACATTATAGAGATACGTGGTTTTCGAAGAACTCGTATCTAATGAAAACTTATTTTAATTCTACACTTTGATGACATTTCACACCAATATATTTAAACATGTTTTACTATAACTATTATCTATGGGAACAAACTATATTTACTTCAGTTCTACACTTTCAATTTCCAGCTGCTTCATACTTTTACTCCACTGCGTTTATTTTAGTTTCTCAGAAGATGAAGATTTTACAAACACAACACGTGATTAGCATAAATGATGATGTATTGTGTAAAGTTATAGTTACAGTTATCTTGACCAGCTGTAACACTGAAATACTGTTTACACATCATTAGTCATAATCCAATGTACTGTCATAATATTGTGAACAGGCATCATTAGTACTTTTAATACTTGAAGATATTAGAGTATTATTAATGCACAACTTTACCTTCTAACATCCAAGTATTTTAAAGACAGTGAACCCCAGGAAGAGTAACTACTGTACTACTATACAAAGAGTATTTTTTTTACATAGTACTATTTTAACTTCATTCCTTGTTGTAATGGTCAAATTTAAATACAGTGAAATTGCCATGTCTCTCCTGCATTTGTCGACCTATGAGCCAACTTTTTAAAAATATCTCTACATCTCTCTTAAGGCTTGAGCCACAATTATCGTCGCTCCTGTGCTAAAACTCTCACGAGCCCTTTTGTGTCATGTATAGAGTTATTACAGCTTTTATTAGCCTAATAATTGTATTTGATTCGTCAAACTCTAACTCACACGCATGTGCAGGGCTTTACACACACACACACACACACACACACACACACACCTACTGATTGTCACCTGAATCCCGAGTTAGCTGGAGGTGACACGTATTGTCTTTTGGCCTTGAATTAATGTGCCTGTAAATACGTTTTTTCCCCCTCATTCCTATTTGTTAAGTTATTCATAGAACTGCTGATTGCAGGCAGCCGTCAGAGCTAAATGAGGGCCTTTGTTATTGTTGAGTAATTAGGACAGCCATCATCGTGCTCCAAGATGACAGGGTCAGTTAAATAGTTTCTCGCTCTCAGTAGTCCGGGCTGATTATGGGAGCTCAGGCAGGCAGGCAGGCAGGCCTGGGAGCTGGAGCTGGGGAGGGATGCAGGGGAGGAGGGGGGAGTACAGATGGGAGGAGTGGGGAGGAAAAGCACCTTATCTCAGGCAATTAATCAGAGACACTCATATTGCAGGACAATTATTCAAAGCTCACTCCTGCATAACTCAGCCCAAGGTTCCAGTGGGCTTGCTGTCTCTTTCCATCCACCCTGGACTGGAAGGTCAGGAAAGTGAGAGGAAGGTGGAGCTGAGAGGAAGAGAGGGACGCTATCGACTGTGTGTGTGTGTGTGTGTGTGTGTTTGAGTCAGCGACGGCAACGCAGGGTCAAAGTCAATTCAAAGTCTCGTCTTCTCTGGAGGCTTTTTTTTTTTGTTTTTCAAGGAGTTTATTCGCCATCGTGTTTACATGTATTAAGTTTTTTGGCCGTTGGTGGAATAACATGGGCGTTGTCTGTTAGTGTGTGTTGGTGTGTGTGTGTACGTGTGCGTTGTGTGTATTACGGCCCAGGGCCAGCATTATCAACATTCCTCGGTGGCAGCAGGGTGGCTCGCCTGGCACTGCACAAACAGGAAAAGGAAATAGCTCGACTTAACTACGGTTATCTCCCGGAGAGCCCTCACGGTGTGTGTGTGTGTGTGTGTGTGTGTGTGTGTGTTTTTAAATATGGATCCCAGTGGCAGTTAAACAACAGAAGATCTGTTTATTAAGAACTTCATTAGTATTGAGACATTGTTGATATGTGAAGGAGAATTCAGCTCTGGTACTGAGCAGCGTGATGCTTTCTACGAGTCGTGTTCACCTCGTTTTTTTTACAAAAGAGCGCCGACATTTCTTAATGTTGATCTAATGTTGTTCTTAATGTCTGATCCACAATCTTCTGTATTTTTCCCAAAAACAGCTTTTCTCTCTTCACACTTCATACTTAGTTCATGTTATAGATTTTCCATATTGTAATTCTGCAATCTGCACATAATGTCTGCCCTGAAAGTGGGATCCTTCCTCTGATACACTTCCTGTAGTTCACCCTGTTTTTATGTTTTTGTGTTAACCGTCCATCCGTCTGTCCAATTCTCCTGACCACAAAATCTCAGACACAAATTTGGCACAAATGTCCATTTGGACTTCGGGATGACCACATGTTTTTGGCCATAACTGAAGAATTTCTGTGCTAATTGTGACAAAATTTCAGGATGGGATAAATAGGATGAAATGATGAAGTGATGACGTTTTATATCCAAAAGGTCAAAGGTCAACTTTGACAGCATATTGCTGTGTGAAAGCACTTTTCTGGCCATAACTCAGGAACATAAGAGAGATTATGACCATATTTCAAATTTGGTCAGATACTGAATTGATGATGTTAATCTTGTGTGTCCACCTTGAAACTGTGATGATTGTTTAGATCTTCTGTGCTGTCGGGTTGAAGATGTGTGTGAAACACGTTTTAGAATTTGTAGTTTCTTTGCAGCAACATCCATATTTGAAGCTTTGTCCAAATTTTGATAATATCATTAAAAATGTAGAAAGGTTTGCACACAAACATCATCGTTCAGTATGTTTTTGAATCTTGGACCTCCTGCAATTTGATGTTAACTTTCTCTCCAACAGACCCACCATTATTCTAAAAAAACGGCACTCCACAGGGTTGCATACTCGGTCAAATTTCTCTACACCCTCAAAACAAACAAATCTCACAGTAGTTGTGGTCAAAACTATGAAAATAACGTACCAAGTTGTAAAATTCATGCCAGTTATGACGCCATTTGTCGATGATGATGAGAGATACTTGTCTAAAATCTTTCAAAACAGCTGACTTTCCCTTTAAACCCAACTCAGAGACTCACAGCAGTTTCTTTCACATCAGGCAGCGTCTTACATATTAATATCCTGTTATCAATAAACAGAAATCAAGCCGATCAGCTCCAGGAGTGTATTGATACAGCTGAGATAAGAGAATCATTTTGCACGACACTGTTATGTAAATCGACGACACCGATTCGCCACCTAAACTATTTTTAGTTCATTTTGTTGGCCAGGCAATGTGCTCGAGGGAAATAACAGCATGCAAATAAAACACGTAAACTCTGGCCGACATTCAAAAGCATTCATCGCCTTTTTCCCTTTTCCTCTGCTCTCGTTCCAGCCCCAACCTGATCCACAAATGTCACCTCCACTCGGCGAATAAAAGGAGAGGAAGACATCGAGGAGGAGGGAAGAGAGATAGATCAGTGAGGGAGAGAGTGTCATAAAATGCAAATGCAGCCTGCGTCCGCTTTTACAAATTAAATGTCAGGACATAAAATATTGTCAGTTTCATTTTGCCGCCAGACGGATGACAAATCCATATTCTCCCTTAAATAAAACTCTTACTGCTGTGGAGGGGTAATCATGGCAGAACAAAGCGCCGTGATTAACGATAGCAATTTATTGTATCTGGCGGCCGGCGAGGCGGCGGCGAGGGAGAGGAGCAGAGAGACATCATGGTTATCATAATTCATATCGTAAATAACAGGGCCCAGCCAATCACAAGGAGCCGCCGATGTCATCCCAAATAACCTTTGATAACAATTACCATAGAAGGCAGTACAAACCCCGAAGTCACAATGTTATCTTATCCCTATTCTCTGCTTGTAGAATACAACACTATTACCATATAGATTAGACTATTTATAATGGTGCGTGTCATTCTGGGTGCGGCTTTAAGTTGTCACCGTGTGTGTGTAGGTGTAGCGCGGCGAGGACAGGGCGAGGGTGTGTGTACGTGGAGGTGTGTGTGTGTGTGTGTGTGAGGTAGGTGGACCTGTCGTTGGGAGGAGATTATAGCCCGGTCTTTATGAGGAGCTGAATTGCCCTCTCTCAGTATCACACGGCAGCACATTGCCAGGGCGGCCGGCGCTCACAATGGCGTGGTGGGAGAGGACTCGGGCGATGTGTGTGTCGACGTGTGTGTGTGTGTGTGTGTGTGTGTGTGTGTGTGTGTGTGTGTGTGTTGAGGGAGGGGTCGGGTGGGTGGGGACTCTGAAAACTAGAGGAGGAGATATTAGCGGGGAAGCGTTGATAAGTGTTGGAGATTAGTGTGGGCGTATCTTGTCCGAGGTGTTGTTCCTCCTTGTTTTATCTGCTGATAGAAATTTTCTGATGGAGAGCGGTGATATGTGGATGCACGGATTCCCACTTTCACACACACACACACCGCCCACCCACCGTCGCAGCTTCCCACCCACGAGATGCAGTTTCCTGCCTCACCTGTTTTAACGTCACTGTCACGACACTGATGTTGAGACGTGATGAGAATGAACTACCTTGTAGCACGACTATTAAATTTACATGGTTGGATTTGGTTTCTTAAATCTACTAAATTAAAGTCGCCTTGTGGAATTTGTGACCACTAGTAGCGCTATTGAGCAATGTTTTGATGAGCGGGTCCGTGCTTTGTTTGTATCTCACGCTCCAAAAATCTGCTTTGCAAATGATTTAATAAGAAGGAAGGGCGTTCAGTCTTTTTGTTAGGCCTCACGCAGAATGTAAACATAACTGTAAAACAAGGGAACTTTTTAAGGCAGAAAATAGAAGGAGGCCGCGGTTCTTCAAGTGCAGGTTAATCGTCTTTAGTGGTGAAGTGATTCGTCTTTTAGATGATCGGACAAAAAAAAAAGACTATTTGAAAATGCCACTTGAAGAAGTTGTAATAACTGACATTTAAAAGCTTAAACAATTAAATGTGCATGAAAAAAATCAAATGTTGGAGGAAAACCAGCACTAAAATCAGACAAATGTAACACATAAAACAAATGTGACATCGCCTGTTGATACATTTACCCTGAAGAGTCATATAAAAACGGAGTATTGGATTCATATTATTTAAGCAGATACTCAATGTGTCATCTCTCGCTTTAACCATACAAACATTCAGCATCTACTCAAAAATACATCCGCCTGTGTCTCGGCGTGTCTTGTGCATCCACCTCTTGTTCAACCTGAAACGGCAAAGAAAGAAAGTGAGAACAAAAAATGGCTTCAAAGGACGCTAGAAGGAGGAGGATGAGGCGAGAGAGGATGAGCACAAGGACGAGATAAAACCCGAGCGGGGAGCGAGGAGGAAGAGAAGGGACCAAAGCAAGGACAAGGTGAAGGAGAAGGAAAGATTCTTATGCTTAAATTCAGAGAGGAGAAATTCACAGCTGTGCGAGTCCCTTCAGCGCTTTGCTGTCCAATCCCGGCCTCCCTTGACGAGACGCTTCCACATGAAGAAACGTGCGACGACAAGAACGGCCCACGAGCCCGAGGTAGATTAGGAGAAGATAGAAAAAAAAAACCCCAAGAGGAAGTAAGATTTTTGAAAGTCATGCTCAAGAGCAGGAAAGGGAGGAAGACCTCTGAGGACATGAAGTGATGTTAAAGCACGAGTCAGTCGTATAATATCTGTAGTTTTTGGCAAGGAGATCCCTGTGTGGGCTCGCGAACAGTTAATCTCTCTTGACAGGATCTTCATTTGAATAAAGATTCTGTCAGTGCCGTGTGCTTTCGGTTGCTTAAGAGGAGGACCTACAGTAGCTTCTGCGAGAGCTCAAATTGCTTTGACAAATCATGGCTGATGGGAGAAAGGCGCCTTCCTACCTGTGCATAGCTAAACACGCCTGATGGAGACGCCTCGGCCCGAACTTCAAAATCTGCGGGAATCTAAGGGAGAACGTCTCCGAGATATTAGAGCAGCTTAAATGTTGGATTAGGCTTGTAATAAAAATGCCATGTGTCCTTTTTATTTTTACATCTTGAGCTCTTGAGCTTTTCTTCAATCAGCTGATGTTGGAAGCAGCTGTTACACTTAGAATATTTAAATGGTGGAGGAACAGATGGATGTTAAATATGTGTGTAAAGTCAGGTTTGAGGAACATTTTTTTTAAGGAAATGTCAGAGGTCAGAATGATTAAATTATAAATAGTAAGTCGGTGTTGTTATCAGGCTTTGGAGTTTCATTCATGCAGATGATATAATATCGTACCATAAACAGCAGATCTAGTCGTGGTTGTTGTTTTTTAAACCCAAACTCGACGCCATGACAAGCGACAGGCCTTGTTTTAATCCCAAGAGTCAGTTTCCCAACATGTAACATGGAAATTGTCTTCACCAGAATAACCACAACCGCGATTCCACAAAAGTTCAGACGCTGTGTAAAACATCAATAAAACAGAATGTGATCATTTGCTAATTCAACTGAAAACAAACTCAAAATCTGCTGATTCTGAATTTGATGGCAGCAACATGTTTCTAACAAAAGACTGTGAAAGTTGTGGACTGATCCAAAAACACCTGTTTGGATCCTTCCACAGGTAAAAAGGTTCATTGGTAACAGGTGATAGGATCATGATTGGTATGAAAGGTTCATCCTGGAGAGACTCAGTCGTTCACAGCGAGGATGGAGAGAGGTTCAACACTTTGTGAACACATGGTTGGATAAAGGAGATTAATACATGGACTCAGGGAGAGTTTATTTGTGGTTGTGTAAATTAGGAGCTCCCACAATCTTTCCCTAACGAGAGTCTGGTAAAACTCACAGACCACAGTTTGCATCTGGTTTTCTATTAAACGTCTGTGCTGTTTTTCTTTTTAAATATGATTTTTCCCTGAACATAACGGAGTAGTTTCAGTTGCCCAACCTTAATTATCCGACTTTGACAAAGGAAACCATGGTTCACATCCTGATTCTAAAAAACAGACAACAGTGTTTTCCTTTAATCATGATTGTGATATTTCCCCAATATCAGACAACTAAAACTACTTGGTGACGTTAATCAGAGGTAGAAAGATTAAAAAAGTAAGATTAGAAAAAGCTTCATTCCTTTGAATGGCCACGTAGGTCATTTCTTTTTTATCTAAGATCTACACAAACTTGGTAATCAATACTATTGGCTATACTAGTGGTTATTTTATATGTATATTTGACCTGGTAATCAATCGTGTAGCTGAACAAGGTCTGTGTAGCTCCATAATAGCAGATGATGCTGAAGTTGATTTTCTCTCAGTTCAGAAATCCCTCTTTCACTCTCCTCATTTTTCCTCTTTCCCTCAACATTTCTCATCTCCTCTCCTAGATGGAATTCACAAAGTGATTTTCTCCCCGTTCCTCTAAATCTCTTGATCACTTTAATTTTTTGCTAGGCTGCTTCATCGGTGTCCTGGGAAAGAGAAAAGAGGAGGAAGGGGGCAGGAGGAAGGGGAAAAAGCAGGCGGGCGAGAGACTGCAAACAAGGCTGGGTGAGTAGAGAGAGAGCGAGCGAGGGAGAGTGGTATAGAGTTAAGGCTTTATCAGTGAGTGCCCTGAGGTATGTGGGGACGCTGCTGAATCCAGAGAGATTAGGGGAAAAATGCAGCACATGGCAGTAAGGGGCTTACGCCACAGCTTGTATTAGTTCAGGTGAAAAGAGTATTGCTTTTACATAAAACTGGACAAATCCAGCCACAATGCATTTCCCGTCGGACCACAATGGGGTCCTCTATCTGTGGACCTCACCTCCTGTCCCCCGGGTTCCCCAAAGCTCCTCTATCTAAACAGGAGTAGAGACTGAGGGAAGGAGGAGAAAACACAGATGGACTGGGGAGGGAGGAGGAGATATGGCGCCGCACCAAACTTCATTTTCAGAGTTTACCGGGAAGCTGGTTGTCAGGAGATGGCAAGGATGTAATTTCCACTGGGGACGGGTGTGTGTGTGTGTGGGGGGGGGTCATGTCCACCTCACTTTTCAAAATCCTATTCTTATCCCCCCCTGACTTTTACAACTTCGGTTGAATTCAGTCTCTCTACATAGTGTCCTCCCAATGTCCGGCCGCCACAATCAAGATGAGAGGCCGTGTACGGCAACAGCTCACACGGCAAATTCACACTGTGCTAATACCATCAGTGCAACATTATGAGGCCACGCCGACCAATCGGCTCTTTGAGTTTCCTTTTCAACGCCGCACTTCCTGCAGATGTTTCACATTAAAGGCCGACAGCGAAAGGGAAGTAGGGATTATGCTTTTTGAGCTGCTGCGGGACTTTTAATGTGAAAGACCTGAGCAGGAATCTTTGAGGTGGCTCAACGTCGATTATAACAAGTGTAGGTGACAATATGTGATCAGAAAGCAGATCCGAAAACAGGAAAAATAGATTTATAAAACATTGTAGAATTGTAGAATTATTGTAGAAATGAAGGCCCATCTCATGCACAACAAGAATTTACATTATGCTCATCTAGATCTCCTTAATTTGTGCCGACATTAATAAGCTTTATAAGCAGTCGTGGATGCTTTTAGTAGCTTATTGAAGCTGCACATCGGCCTTGGAGGAAAACACTATTCAGGGCTTTAAAAAACTGCTGCAACCTCCTTTGTTTGATTTAATATTCAGTTGACTTAATTCTCATAAATTATTCCAAGATTCTCCTCCAAGTATCTAGAATCTAAATAACCAATAAGGTTATTTATTATCATTATATGTCTGAGCTTGAGAGTTTAGTCTTGATCTTGGAAACAGTATTTTCCAAGTTCAACAGATCCTTAAAGATCCACTTTTTACCTGAGTTTTTGCATCACCACCTTTTATCACTGAGGTCAAAGAGCTGTTTTCATGTCTTCATTTTGTTGAACTGAAGAACTCTTGACTTCATCGTGTCTCCTCGTATTTGGCAGATAGGATTCTAGAGAAATGCAAACTAATAACAGAACGATTAGATGAACATAGGTCAGAGTTCTAAAAAGACAGAGGCAGGTTTGATGTAAAGATTCAATGAAGGACTCGTCCTCGTCTAAACGCTTCAGTCCGACACTAAAGTCTACTTTCACTTTATCTAAACCTTCTGTTCCTCAGATGCATTTATCAGCCAACTTTTTCATCTGGAAACACGGGTTGAGGGGAGCTTGGCCTGCGCACTTCTTTATCTCTCACCTGTCGTGTACAGTAAGCCCAGGTAACAATGGCGCCTTACATTACATTACACGCCCGCTCTGTATTCTCGCCATCCAGTCAGACATCCAAAGCGGCTCCGACACCCCTCCCACCCTCGCCATTATTGGCAGAACAATACCCTCAAAAAGCCAAGTTGGCCAAAAAAAAAAAGAAGAGAGGTGCTGTATCTGCGATGGCGCTTAACATCAATTTGTGACAAGATTAATCAATTTGGACCCTTCTCTTTCTCTCGGCGTCTCGTCACTGTTGTCACTCGTTAAATAAAGAGCGGCGGCCGTTTGAATGAGCCGGGCTCATCGTGATATGGCGCAGGTTAAGTAGGAGGCGCATGTTTTAGGATAGCGCCCCGCCGCTCCCTCTCGTCCTGAAACACTTAGCTGGTGATTAGCATAAGCTGATAGTGCTATCAGGAGCCCGCCATTGAGGTGACCCTGAAGCCGCCCCTCCTCCTCCAACACTACCACCACCCATCCCACCCCCCCCTCCACCACCTCCTCCTTTGTCCCTCTGAGAAGGTCTTATCGGGGATGTACAGGGCCTCTGTAGCCTCCTGGGGAGATGATGGAGGGAGGAGGCAGAGGTGGGTACTGTAGGGAAATAGGATGGGGGGGGTGGGATGGGAGAGAGGGGGGGGGTGATCCCGTTGTTAAACACTCAGTGTCTTTGGATGTGTCCTCTAATGTTTTCACGTCTTCTGAGTGATAATGTTAAATAATAAACTTTATTTCTGTAACTTTTTTTTTCTTGTGCTTTAAAATCAGACAGATTGAAACAACTGAAAAGAAGAAACTAAAACACAGATGAGCTCCTTATAAAATCCTCTCGCTTTTGGTGCAATGTGTTGATAAGTTTAAACAATATTATAGGTTTTTTGCCAGTTTTTATCAGGTCAACTTTTTATGACCTGGAAAACTAACATTCCCATGATCCTCAGCTGTATTTTGTTCTTTATTAGCAAATGTTAGATACTAACGAGCCAAACAAAGATGGAGACCAGGATAAACATTATACCTGCTAAACATCAACGTGATAGAATTATCTGTTATATCATGTTATATTTATTTAGCATTATGAAACATTTACGACGAGCACAAATCTGAAATGATGAAGATCTAAGAAATAGATTTGACACAAGGTCCCTCTAAATCAGATTCCACCTTCATGCCCTGATCATGTTGGTTGATATTGTGCTTTTAGTCATGCAAAAAACAAATATATTAGCACCATCCTTTTAACTCACCGATGCTAATTTCAATGATTCAATTTGCTCATAATTTTTGTTTTCTCTTCCAAATAAGTTTCAGGGTTTCGTTACTGTCTGACTGCTTGTTTCCAGATCTCTCAGTCGACTTGGAGAGTACATGTTATAGCTGCTACCAAACCGAACATGAAAATAACCTCCAGGTTGTGATGAATCAGATTTAACCTGTGAGCTGTTGTTGCCCTGATCTTCACGTGCAGCTCAAATCAAAGTCCGGACAGCGAACGTGTAAAGAGGAGGAAAACTCTCTGTGCTGTATCGAGGCATCTAGTGGAAGTCTTTCTCTCCTCGGCTGAAAGTTTGACGGTTTATTCCAAACTCTCAAGTAACAAACAAACGCAAAATGAAAAGTCGATTCACCCAAATTTCTGCCTTTTTATATTCATGTTACCTATTTCAGGAGGCGGCCGCATCTTCGTCTAAATCACTCCTACGATACCTCGGTGAGACTTTTTTTTTGTTGTTGTGTTGTGTGAGGAAAAAGTATGATGAAACCGCAAAACAATACGTGCACGCAAACACGACACATTTCTTGAAGGTAAGCAATTTCCATGCACGTTAAGAGCTTAGCATCGACGCAGCGCTATTCATATCAGTTTACCATTATGATGCAAATGATAACAGTGGTGCCTGGCTCCCTCCGTCTCCCTCTTTCTTCTGCACTTTTACGATGAACAACACGGCACATTATAGTACAGATGCACACCTACATTACGGCGCACACACAGACACACACACACGATAAAATTCACCCAGCTCCATTGCTTATCCCCTTTGTTTGAGCTGATTGGATCTGTGGCGATCACATGTTTACCCAGAGCGCTATCTCTTTGAGAAACCTCCGTCACGGGTAGCGGAGAGTAACGTTCGCCTCTTTTTGTGTTTTCCTTTTATTTTGGAGACGGGCACGCACACACGGTCTTTATGTATATATGCTAATAGGCTGGCTAACACGGTTTCACACTGTTTGTTTCTGAAAATGATGCAACTTGCCAGACATCCGTTTTTCTGCTGATGTTCACATTTTTTTTTTTTCCCCCCTCTCTTTCTCAGGGCGGGCATTTTAGAGAGAGAGAGAGAGAGAGAGAGCGAGCAAAGGGAGGATGATGAAGAAGGGGGGAGGAGGAAGGGGCGAGGGAGGCGTGTGTTCAAAATCCACAAAGGTTTTGTAATAAATGCATCGAACGACAATAAAAACAAAAACATTAAAGGGAGAAAAGACGTGTTTCTGTGTTAAACAATTAGTGCTGCAGCATTAGAGCCGATCAGGAAGAGACAAAAGCTCGGCAGCAGCAGGGGTTTACCCCAGACACAAAGACACAAAGACAGATGCTCTGCAGCCCAGCCAAGCTACACCACCACACCAGCTTCCTCTGGAGCTGCACGGAGCCACATCCACAATGCAACGGTCTGTAGGTCTGTGACTGTCACACCTTCACACGTCCAGCTACACGATCGGCCCTCCGGAGATCAAATCAGCAGGTCTTTAATTGCAAGTTATAGCATTTGTATAATAGTATTGCTGTTGACCTTTAATCTCTTAAGACTATGACTGATGAACCGACAGTGAGTTGCAGAAAAAATGTTGAGTTTTTTTGTCCTTTGAGATTTTGCTGCAGTCGTACAAAAAGTGTCTCGCATCTTGATATTAAAATCTTGACATGGCATGAGTAAATTGTTGGAACGACTGAGGCAAAAAGAAAACCTGATATAGAAGAATAATAGAGTCGTCGGACGATAGAGTCGTATTATGGAGGCCACACTTACAGAAGTGTTGTGTAGTATAATGTTATATCACCACACTAAAACCAGAGCCACAAACCCAAAGGAAGGAAGAGCAGGTTGTGTTTTGAGTTCTTTAAAGTTTGTCTATGATGGAAATATTTTCCTAACTTTCACCATGACCACGATCCTCCAATAACCAACCAATAACCAAAAAAAAGTAAAAAAAAAGTTGCTTAAAACTGAAATACTCAAAGTACAAGTACCTCAAATTTGTACTTAAGTAAATGTACTTTCTTACATTCTACGACTGTTTTTATTTGCTCAGGTTTCGATCGATCTGTCTCTAAGGTCAGACATCACTGAAGTTAAAAACACGTTTGTTTATTTGGGTGAAACAGCCCTTTAACTCTCTCACTGAAGAGCTTCCTGTTGTAATTACCTCGTTTCTGTGTCTTCAACAGCTCAGAGTTACATCAAAATTAAAGGATGTTAGTCATAAAGCTGCTGCAGCTTGTGTGGTCACACACTCAGCTCCTGTTCACCATGTATGTGTGTGAGACTGTGACTGTGTGTGTGTGTTTGTGAGTGTGTGAGGACCCCCCCTCCGGTGGCGTCTACTCTGTACATTCGACTCAATGGCTCCAGTGTTCATATGTGTGTGTGTCAGCATGTGTGTGTATGGCTGCGGCACTTAACCCTGTGACCGGTGGAGGAATGAGCTCCACAGAAATCGCCGCCGAGCCTCTCGCACCCCCCCCTCGAATTGCACCGTCGTGGTGTGTGTTACCACCCCAAGAGAGGCCGACACGCACACACCCAATCCACACATGTAGGCGCTCGCACACACAAGCTCTCTGTGTGCGCTCCAACGCAGAGATGGTGACGGCGTAAAGCTTCATGTTTAGACTCTGCGTCTTTGTTCCTCCCTGATGGAGCCTCCTCTACCTGCATATGAGGGAGGAAGTCTCCGCTGTTTCCACTTTAAAGCCAGGAAGCGTTTGATTCCCTCAGTTTCCTCGACGACTAAAAGCCCATTTCATCTTTTTCTCCCAAACCGCAGAGTGACACAACACTATTACTCCGTCAGTCTACACCCCTTTGATTCAGCCGCTTCATTCAGCCTCATTGTCGCACACTTGTTGCTGGACAGAATCACCTGCTGCAGCGGCCGGCGTGGGTCGAAGCGAGTCGGGCGTCGGCGGCGTGTTCGCTGAGGGTCGCACAGGTGTAGGAGGAAGTTGATGTAAGGAGCTGACTTCGGCCTTTTATAGTCATTGTTCACCGTTTCCTTCATCGCTTCGTTAAAGAAAGACAGGCGCTTCCTAAAAGACCCGTTTACTTCACCTGAAAGATGCAGCTCAGCTCAGACAAGTCAGAAAATCCTGCAGTTATTAAAAAAAGAATCTGATGACATGTCAGGTATCTGATTTGCTGGATTCTATTCTTGCATCAAATTATCCCTTGTTTTTAAAATTAAAAATAATAAGCGCGATATGTTTTGGATTGTGGTGTCACATGGTCCAGACACTGTCTCACACTGAGGAGAATTAAATTCTGGAAGAAGCATTTCTTGATATTTCTCGTAAATGCATGGAAAATATATAAACTACTATTCTTACTTACTGTACTTTCCCTTCAGCTTCAGCCTTCAAACACGCTGACTCCACCTGAAGGATGACGAACCGACAGAGACGAATGACGGAGCAGAGATTCCCGTCCTGGTGAAGGCGAGTATCAGACCTCTCTTCACTCCTCACAACAACACTCCATTGATGAAGAGCGAGCAGCCTTAGCATTAGCCTCCTCCTCCGACCTCCAGCTTCAGGAGGTCAAAGGTCGCCTCCTCAACAGGCCGACCCCCACCTCTCCGCTGAGGTTGGCTGCTTATCTGCCAGTCAAAGAGCTGTCAGGCTGCGCTGAGCTGACTTCACGTGGGTGTTATGGACAGTATGCACCTGATGCTCGAGGCGGCGAGGAAGGACGCCGTCGCTCAGATAAGATATAAAAAATGAGTCGGCCGTGTGAGACCGGACAGTTACGGCGGGGGTCATTTGGAGATCTGCCAGCCTGAAGGCTCATATTAGTATGTGGCCTGTCAGTCTCACAGGACAGGATGCAGGGACTCACAGCGTCGAGTCAGCTCACTGACTGTTGTCTTCATCTGTTCATCTGTTTCAGATAATTCACTCCAGAGAAGAGAGTTTTTGATGCATGGAACAGAAAAAGACAATCTGTTTCACAAATATATGTGGACTTCTGTCATGTTGGCAGATTCAACCCCCGGCCTCGTGACTGAGGTTACTTTTGTGTGATGTGAACTGAACTGAGTCGCAGAAAGTCTGTTCTCTTCCAGGAGGAATCCGATCCTGTGCGTAATTCAAGAGCGGCCTTTCTGCAGAGAGGACGAGGACGTAGGACGTGACCGGCAGGGAAAGGGCAGGTCGCTCTCAGGTACGACCGGAGGGAACGATGAACGTAAATCAAAGTGATGCTGCGTCTTTGTTTTCCGCCTTCACGTGACAGAACGGTCTATTTAAAGGGTGATTCTGCTTTATTACAAATTGGACACAATTTAAAACCTCAGTATTTACCTTCATGAAGTTATCACAACTGATACACAGCCTTTAATTATACAGATGCAAAGATAAAAACTGCCAACCTTCAGTGCTGCTGATGTTTTGATGGAGTGAGGAGGGGGTGCAGTCGTACCCTCCTCTCGCCCCAATAAAATTATCATCAAGCTCTTCTGCTGCTTTTTTTAGAAGCTGCTAATGCTGCTACTAACTACAACCAGAGGTCACCGCACATCACAAGCTGAAACAGGAAACTAGTGACCTTCACTTTACTGTTGCATTGCAAAGTTTCATCTTTGCACTGCAGTTCAGACTCTGACAACATTTCCTGTCCGTTCTCTTTCACCACAGTTTCATCTCCAAACTCACGATTTCAGACGGCTCCATCTCCTGATCTGTGAGCAAAGGACTGTTCTCATCAAACACTCACGCATCATGTTGCACGACATAAAACAAAATGTGATGCGACAGAATAAACTGAGCTACAGGTTTATAATTCGTCTCCACTCACTTGCAGTTTGAAGATTGTTTTCTGACTCCCTTCAATATCACCATCATGCAAAATTGTATTTCGTAATCTTTTCCTCATTGTAAACTTTTTTTTTTTTTTGCAAATTTCAAAACATGAATACATTTCGTCGTCCGATCGGCTGCACGCGGCTGAATTTCCCGTCCCAATTTCCCCCCAAAACATTATTAAGACACTCGGAGTTGTGAACTTGCCGTGTGCAGATGACACTATTATTGCACTGATATTTCTCAGCCTAATGAAATGTGCTCGGCTTCGCACCGATGGAACACTGTTAACTTTGATCTCACAATTAAGTCCCCATGAACAGCTAATAAAGCATAATCTGCTCTGTATCTGCTCGTCTGCGCCACAAGCACAGAAAGCCTTTTAGCATATCTCCGCCGCGGCTCCTGACTGACACTTTGTCGCTCTCGGCTGAAACAGTGACTTATTTTTATCACGGCCCAGATAATACAATCAAGTATTAAGGAGTTAAAAATCAAACTGGATCTGCATCGGCTGAGTGGCAGATGAGTGGCAGATGCCCGTGGGGCTTCTAGTTATTCAGTCTCCGTCTCCTTTTTCATCCATCTCCCTCCACTTTTCAGGAGATAGGTTGACGTCCCTGAATACAAAGAAGGAGAGCGGCTTTTGTTGCAGCTTCCTCACCAGAGGTTGTTCCCTCATTGTTGCTGGGGCTATTTGGATACAACCAGTGGTGGAGGAAGTACTCCATTACTTAAGTGTAATCAGGAAGATGTACGTAAAAGTAAATGCCCCGATTTGCTTGTATATTATTGAATCATATTATTATAACTCATGCATTAATGCAAAAGCAGGATTTTACTGTTGTAGTTGTTTGACTATTAAACTGTGTGGTTCACTATTTATTAATGATTATATGTCTTTACATACTGTGCAATATTCTACACTTTCATGTCGCATAGTGCACTTTACTTTTTTAACTTTTTGAATTTTAATTTTTTTAAATATATAGACGTACTTGTTTCTTACTGTTTGTTTTTTTGTTTTGTTTTTTTTACTCTTGAATCTTTGTCTTTATTAATCTGACTCCATTAATTGATTGATTGATTGGTTTGTTGATCCAGAGTCCAAAGTGACATCTTCAGTGCTTCAACAGTTCAAACCTGTAAATTATCCAAAATAATTTGGCGTGTTTGCATTTGAACGACTTCAACAATTATTAAAATACTTAATTAGTAACGAGAAGGTAAGTAAAGTTTCCAGATAGATGAAGTGTTGTAGGAGCAGAAAGTGGCATGAAAGCAAAATTCTCAAGTCCAAGTAGCTTGAATTTATACTTAACTACTAGTGGACATATCTAAATTTCCAAATCTTTCAATCATTAAACACAAACGTACTCATGACGTCGCCGTCCTCTTGATAGCTCTCATAACCTTTTCATACATTTGGCTGCAATACCCCTAAACTGATGGGACTTAATGACGAGCCAGAGCAGTCTGAGATTTCTGCTCCATGATAAGAAGAAATCAAAGGAAAATTGGGGGCTTTTATTTTTGGGATCTTTTCCTTTTTCCTCAAAAAAACCCCCTGACACTGGCCCGAGCAGACAGACGGTAGCAGTTTGGAGCTGAGAATTGATAAGGAATGTTTTCCACATGCTGATTGTTTTCCTCTCATCTTAAAGTCGGACGTCGACGTTGAGAGGACGTGAGCCAAATCTGTTAAGTCTTTGTGCTGATGTATATGTTCGATATGTATGAAACTATACAATTACAGCAACAGTTCACACACAGTTTACGCTTCTCTTTAGGTGGGAGCTGATGTATGTTTCTCTTTTTCATCATCAGACTGTTTAATCAGGAAACATTTTGACATCAAGAGGAAGAGTTGGCCAGGAACGCCGCGGTGCCTCGCTGATGAGGTCAAGAGGTAACGCTTCAATCAGGTCCTCATTGTGCTCTTCAGTCGCAAAGACAACACCACTCTCTCCGTCATCGGACCTTCTCGTCCGACACCTGTTGTTTTGCTTGGAAGAAATACTTTCAGGTCGGCGAGATCTAACAATAACATGATGTGTTTTCATGGATAACAGTTTGCGATGGATATGTTTTGGAAGGAAGAGAAGCAGATGAGATTATAGTGTCTAATGAGCGGCGGCCTCCGTCTGTCTCCACCCGCTCGTCGTGACTTCGTGCTCGAGCCGAGTCGCAGGGTTTGGAGGGAAACGTTTGAGAATTGCAACTGGCATTTTAATAAGTGCTTTTGGACTTATTTATCAGGTTATCTGTAATCACTCCTGCCTGCTGTGTGTAATGTCTTAATGTGTTTCAGTTGGCTTCAGAAAGGTTTTCTATTAGTCTTTCTGTTTAGTCACTATCTTTGATTGTGAATAATCCTCTGAGGGCTTTGCAGGACAAAATTGGACCTCAAGTAAAAAAAAAAAGAAAAAAGATTCAACATATCTGCTTTGAAAGGCTTTTAACTCGGGAAGAAAGTCTGAATTCTAACCCTGTAAAATGACTTTTTAAAGTTTTTAAGTTGTACGAGCTGCTGCTGCTGTCATGTTTTTATTTTACCTTGAATTTGCTACGAGAAATGATTAATGGGGCAGAACTATATTTAGATTATATTCAGTGATCCAGCTCCAACAGTGCAAACCAGACTACCTTTCTGTTTCTGTTTTAAAGTCTTAATATTAGTTTTGTTAGTTCCAGCTTGTTAATTGAACACCCGACTTTAAATCTGCACAGATTTTATGGCTGGTGATTGTTTTTATTGTTATATTCTCACTGTTGCTCAGAGGAACCTTTGTCTCTTTCTGCCCTCTCAGGTCTCATTACACATTACACAAACATTACACATTACAACATTACACAACACTTTTTTTTTTACAAACCCTTCATACAAATTAACATCTATGTGTAAATAAAGACCATTTAAAAATATAAAGTTGTCCTCTCTGACTGAACCGAATCAAACTTTTGCGGCAGGTGATTCCAAACTTTTGAACAGTCATTGCTCACCGAAATGCATCAAGGTCTCGTCATGAAATTTAATCTACAGAATTTGTGTATAAGGGCACAACAGTGTGACTCTCTTTCATGCCAGTTTGAAATATCTTCATTAGAAACTAATAAAGCTAAAATATCAATAAATGGATACAGAACGCTTTGATAACAATAAGAGTCAGTTCAAACCTGAACAATGGTAAACGGCTGTTTTCTCTAATAAAAAGTTCTAAATGTTCTAAAAGTTCAAACTGCACAATCGACCTATTTCCCTTAAACGATCTCGAAGTTTTATTCCGCTTACTCTTGAAACAATATCCCGACCTTTCATCAGATGCGTCGACTGCGTCAGACTGTATTTAGCCCGAGAGCGACTCTTCTATCTCCTCTGCCCGCGGATCTCCTCCCTCCTTTATCAATTCTTTTTTAAACATCAGCTTTTCAAAAGCCGTTCGGGCTGTGATGTGAAAGGAGGGCAGTTTGAATATTCTGAAAGCTTTTTCTATAAAGACAGGCCTACAGCGTCGTCTGCAATTACACTATTCGTCGTCAAACATGTTTGCATATTCAATATGAAAAAAGCTGCTGGATGTGGCTTAATTTAAGCAGCCTCATAGGCGACATGCAAACTCTTCAACAATGTGCTGGAGAGAGATACCTTATTAGCCCTATTATCATTACTCCTCCCGATCGGTCTCCTCCACCAGATTGTTGTCCTTCACCTAACTTTCCTCTTTATCGTGTAGACACAGACCAAACAAACTCTGCAGACGCCCGTGGCTCTCTGCTGAGACACAAAGTTGGTCGGTTGTGGAAATAAAATTATGAGACCACTGATGCCAGGACTGACTGGGGAGTGGGCTATGTTCTGACAGGTGTGGTGCGATGTCGACCGAAAGGCAAAGGCGTTTTGAATTAATGAGGCCAGGTGACGGAGAAAAGGAGGCGAGCTGGAGCCAACACTCCTCGCCTGCAGTTTACTGGAGACCCGGTGTGCTTCTTATTTAAATTACTGCCCTTGATCTCGCTGATCACTAGGCTATAGGCTACTTAATTAAAACTAACAAGCAGTGCATTAACACCCCGCCGGCTCGCTGACACTGTCAACCTGGTTATATGTAAGCGGCACCCCGGGGAGACGGGTGCAGGATTCCAGATGCAGGTGAAGCAGACAGTTGATTTAAAATGCCAAAAAGAAAGATGGCAGGTTTGTGCATCCTGATTGAAAGCGAAGGCATTTCTCACTGTTAGAGGGTGAGGAAGGAGTGTGTGTGTGTGTGTGTGTGTGTGTGTGTGTGTGTGTGTGTGTGCCCTCAGAATAAAGGCGACATACCCGCCTAGGAAGGCCAGCCTTGAGCTTTATAGACGGCTGCTTTGATCAGAAAGGCCGGTTCATCTTCACCTTCTCACGGATGTCGTCACTGGATGCTTATGATGCCGAGCGCCGGCTCCTCTGAGGAGACAGAGAGGAAATAAGGTGGAAGGGAAAATGTGATGGGGAAGCCGAGGTGTGTCACTTTTACTGTGTTTAACCCCTCAACATCCAGATTTTACTGTATGATGTTTGCACTGAGTCAGACATTTAAACCCAAGACTCCATCTTTGAAATGGAAATATTCTCCACGTCTTGTGATTCATTTTAAAAACATCTCCCAGTTGTTCAACCTGACATGTTTGGAAACTTTGAAAAATAAAGTTCTGCACGATTAGATGATGTTTGGCTGCACAACATGAGTTTATATAGCGACTAACCTCCCGTCGGGCCGCTGCTGCCTCATGATGAATTTTTAGAAGCTACATAAAAAGGACAAAGTTAAATCTAAATCTCAAACTCACCTGGACCAAATCCTGAACTTCAGTCTTATAATGTGAGTTTGGACGTCTAAATGTCAAATACTGTTGGACACTTTGCAGCTCGTCGACACATCACGTTGATCACATGACGTCAACAGGATGACATCACGTTTGTGTCATTGCTCTTTTTTTCCAATCCAACAAAGTTTGGTTAGTGAGTAATAAATGAAGAGATATTATTCCTGTGTTTTTGGGTAAAGTAACAAGTAATCTGTTCCTCAGAGTAACTGACTCTCTCCTTCAGCTTCCATGTGAAAGCCGTCAATTTCGGAGCAGCATGTAACAGAAGTAAAGCAGAAATACAGCACAGTACTGAAGTACAAATTTGAGGTACTACTACTCACACAATATGAATATATGTGTTTGGGAGCTAATTACTTTTAGATTAAGATTTTACTTAAATACAACATTAACATTAAATGGCCCTTCACGAGTTCTTAGCAGCTTTTCATTCAGCCCTCAGATTTATTACTGACGACAGCCGTCATTGTGTTTTGTGTCGGAGGCCGGGCCGACCCTCCCTCTGTCAGCCACTTCTATCTGTTCATCTATAAAGGACGAGGTCAACATTTATTTATCATCACTTCTGTGTCCAGGACAATATGCTTCAAACGCCTTCCTGCAGTAAATAAACATCCTGGAAAGACAAAGCAGAAACTTTACCCACTGATTTCAACAGGACGGTTCAAACATTTGGTCCATTGATGTTAAGTGTGACTGTTTTACATGATGGACTTGTTTTATTTCTATTTGTCATTGTCTCTTTGAATGTGCATTGAGATCTTTGATATTTTATTATTATTGCATTAATATATTTGTCATTATTATTTGTATTTTTTCTGAACTCACTATTTATCATTTTACTTATTTATTGATGACTTTCTATACTAAAGGTTTTTTTTCTATTTAACATCAGTGATGTTTTTTCTCTGTCATTTTTACTGTATGTTTTTATTATTATGTTCTTCAATATGTAACTCTCCTTTTATGTATGTTGTTTTTAATGGATGCACATGTTTGGAAGTGAATAATAATAAAGTGAATCTTGAGGTTTCACTTGTAAATGACAGTGATTAAATAAAGTATAATATATTCAAAAATATTACAAGTGGTGCAGCAAAAGTTTGTTTTTCTTCTTTTTTTGGACCATAAATCATCTCATATTTATCCCTTTGGACGGGCCCACTGGTTTTAAAGTCATATATAATAACACATCAGTCACAGGGGCTGTTTTTTTCTGCAGAATATACTTTAAATACTGATAATAATTGTACTCATGAAGTCATATATTTTAGTGTACTTGTGTACTTTTTCCTCAGAGTAAAGAGTGAGGCCTCTTCCCAACGAGTAACAAATGAATACATATTACTTTTGAGTAAAGTAACGAGTAATCTGTTATCGAGTAATCTGAGTAATGAGCCCCTCTGTTGTGTTTGGGAATGACTTTGTGACGACCTCTGTTGCAAATGCCCCCCTCCATCCTCCTCACCCATCCTCCCCCCCATCCTCAGAAAATGGAAATGGCTTAGCACTATCTCTGTTGCCTGGGCAACCATCTGAGTCCCCCATCTCGCGGAGGAGAAATGAGTTGTGAACAGGCTCGAGAGAGGCAGGGATTAAACATGATCCTGCGGACAGACTGTCAATCAAGACCACAACTCTCCAACCTCCTTCCCTTTACATTAAAAAAAAAAAGAGAAAACACTCTAACAACCCAAAAAGGTGCATTTCATTCGGAATCATCTGTTAGAAAATAAACGATAATGAATCCGGCCTGCTGCTTTTTTTTTTTTGTAAGCTATTAAAGCAGGAAACTTAAAAACAAATCCGTTATCCAGCAGCGGATTTAGTGGTGGTCGTTATATTCCAATGCCAAGAGGCGATGGATTAATTTAATTAGCCTGGTGAAGATTAATGACAATGCATAGGCCTTTTGTAGATAAGGCTACACACTGTTAAAAGGGATGTGTGTGTTTTTTTTTCAACACC
Source organism: Holacanthus passer (assembly GCA_025331565.1). NCBI lineage: Eukaryota > Metazoa > Chordata > Actinopteri > Pomacanthidae > Holacanthus > Holacanthus passer. The sequence goes on from JAFREQ010000053.1 coordinate 1,254,371, forward strand.
ACTGTGTCCAATTTGGGAAACTGGTTGAAGTTAAACCCTCTTAAATTTAGTAGATTTTACAACCTTGCGTTTATCTTTGTCGACTGATCAATCTGGATGATGATGTGCAGCTTTAATAGCATCAAATGAAAATAGAAACCATTTGCTGATTTCTATTGTTGGACCATTGAGGAACAGCATCATTAAAGAAAAGGTGTCTTATAGCATCACGCTGATAAACAGTGGATGAGCTCAAAAAGGTGTAACGGATGTGTTTAAAGCTGCGTCTTCATGCAGCAGCTTTAGCTTCAGCGCTGCAGGTGTCTTTACATCTGCTATATTCAGCTGCACCAGTATCTTATTAAACATATGGCACTGTAATAAAAAAACAGCTCTGCAAAATGTTGGAGCTCTTCATCAAGTGGAGGAGCTTCAAAACAAAAGCTTCTCATTGCTTATTTATGTTCAGTTCAACCAAAGAAAGATTTTTCCTTCTCAGATTGTTTTGCTTGATTCACAAGCAAAAATCTTAGAACAAAACGTGTAAAAAAATGTATTTGCATCAGACATATATTTCCCATTCTCCTATACATCTCTGAGTCACCCTGTGGCCCGTTGGAGGGTCCCGACCCCCAGGTTGGCTCCACCGGTGCATCGTCACACAAAGCCTCCACATCTGAGAATAATCCACATTTCTTTTCTTATTGCTGCACCTGGAACCACCTCCTCGTGCAGGATTCATTCATGTAACCTGATGTAGTAAGAAACCACCATCAATATTATCCTCAGTTTATTTTAATGCAGTAATTTGCACTGCACTGCTTCATCTTCTCACAGTCTTTATTATGATGCTTTATTATTTTATTTAAGTCTGGGATGCAACTTTCTACAAATATCAGTTTTGCAAAATTATTAGAAGATCAAGAAACACTCTTTATAAACTAAAACTCAAGAGAAGAATTTTTTTTTTTTTTCAAAATAAATCTCTTGGTTAATATTTGCCTCTTGTCTGTTTTCAATATTAATGGCAACAACTAAAATTGACAAATTGCCAATAAAGGATTATTTCCCTAAAACCCCCCTGCCTGCTGCTGGAGGAGTAATCAGATTACAGTAACGCAGTAGTGGTGCCAGGCTGGCAGAGGCTGCTGACAGAGGGGGAGAGGGGGCGGCCGGAGCGAGACCCCATGCAATGTGATATTTGCCTCTTTGACAGTCATTTAAAGGGGATCTGGAGAACCTGATATCCGGGGACTTACACCCCTCCAAAGGCTGCCGGGACACTTTAGCCCGGCTCGGCTCGGCCCTGCAGCGCCAGTGAGTCTCCAGGCAGGGTGTAAACCTTAAATGTTAACTATTTGTTGGAGCCACTCTTTCATTCATTCTTTTTTTTTTTTTTTTTGTTGGAGACCCTCCTCCCTCCACCCACCCCTCCATCTCCATCCCTCCGCCTCTGCTTTCTTTCCTTTCCAGACTCCACAAACAGTCATTGACTAAAGCAGCTTAGGGAGCCTCCTAATAACACTTTAACGAATTAAAAGCAAGGGAGAAGTTTGGAGGGTGAAAAAGAGGAAGGGAAATATTTTGTAACTGCTGAGACTGTGCAGACAAAAGAGTCCTGACGTGGTGCAGCAGGAGGGATCTGCTGTCCTGGCTCTTCCTTATCACTGGATAAATATTTGTATATCATGGCCAAGCTGGGGTTTTTTCTGCAGAGCCTCTGTTGTGTTGTTGTGATTGTGCAACACAGGTGATCTACATTGAGATAACTACTGTATGTGTCCTCTGCAGAGGGCTGGTGCTGCACCGTGGGGGGTCCCGCAAAGCCAATTTTTCAATTATGAGGTTAAAAGAGTGTGTGTTTAATAAACGACTGCTCATTACAGAGGGAGTGCATTCCCCTGCAGATAACAGGCAGGTTGCATTGTGCCGGTGTCTCCTGGGACGACTCCTGACTGGGATGTTTGTCCCCAGCCTTGCATCTCATTAAGCCCATCTCCACATCTCTATCTGCAGCATCAGCCCTGAGACGCGCAGTGACGAGAGATGAAGATTTTCTCTCACAGGGTGAATGAAATGGGGCCGAAGCAACAACCAACGTGAGCTGGTTGTTTTTGCTTTCATATGACTGGGCTCCCAGTGGCCTCCCAGTCCAGGATTATTCTGCTCAGCCAGGAAAGAGAAGCAGGAGGAGGAGGAGAGGGAAGGAGGGAGGGCCTGCCTGGATACCCAGCCGCCTGTAAGTGTCCATCCCCGGTTTGTTTGACATGGCAGTGTCCCTGGGTATAAAACTGATAAACATCTGGTGGCGCTGCCAGGACATTGGAAAATGAGGGATTGGAGGGAGGGAGGGAGGGAGGAGGCAGTGAAAGAACACAAAATCATAATGAGAAGAAAGATGGGCAGAGACAGAGAGAGAGAGAGAGAGAGAGAGAGAGAGAGAGAGAGATGCTGATCAGCTAATTACAGCTGCAAATAAAATGCAAATTTATCCTGGCACGGTGAGCAAGTTTAAACATAGCAGCATCCAAAAACTCAGAGCTGCAGGGGCACGGTGCCAAAGCCCCCCCCTCACAAAGACTGAACATCCACTCATAATAATAATAATAATAATAATCATAATAATATGTATTGATATTTTTATTAGCATGATTATTATGATAGCAGCTTGTGCATCCTGCTGCCTGTCAGACAACCAGGAGACACCTCCCACCTCTTCCAATAAAAAAAAAAAGAAAAAAGAAAGATGGCATGTTTCCCAACAACAGTGACACCAGCATGCACACGATGCTCCACATCCACAATCCAACAATTACACTTCCCCACACTGTAGCCTCCCATTTCTGCCCCCCTCCCACATCTCATGTAGTGATTAATGATACATCCACCACCAAAAAGATTAATCATGGAAAATTAAAAATCTTGGAGGTGCCCATGAGAGGTGCTGGACGAGATCAGGTGGGCTCAGGGATGGATGGAGGAGAGGATGGAGGAGAGGATGGAGGGAGGGAGGGGGGGGTGAAAACGAATTAGCTCCATCGAATCTTTTTAGATGCAAATATTTGGTTATCTCCACTTTGCTGCACTGTTTTTTTTTTCAGTGTTTATGATTAATTATCTCTCCTTGGTGAAAAATAAATCATGCGAAATTAGGATCTAGCTGCTGACTCCAGCAGCATGAGCAGAGATGGCAGGTCGATGCTGTTAATTTCAGGTTGAAATTGACACACTAATTATAGAGCAGAGTGCTGCTGGAACACTAGCAGGCAAGATTATACCTCTGTGCTTCTATTTTTTCCTTTTTTTTTATCAGATCCCCCCCTCCCCCCCCCTTATATTTTACCAATTAAAAATCGTAAAGGCATTTCATTGCCCCAGGATAAAAAAAAAAGCAGGCTCTCTCCTAACATGGCCATCACTTTCCCCCATCAGATTCATTGTGATGTATTAGATGCAATAAATTATCCCATGTAACAAAACATGGCGAGCTGAAAGGCTGATAATCTGCAGAGGGGAGATAAGGATTCATTATTCCAAATCATTATGAATCCAGCGTTGGCTGTGACTTCTTTCTTAATCAGCTTCTGTGATCCTGGATACGTGAAGGGAGCAGATAAGAGCAGAGTCGTTTATAATTCTCCCCACCTCGGCCTAATATTTTAAAATAAAATCGCAGGGAGAGAGAAAACACACACACACACACACACACACACACACACTTTGGCTTTGGAGGGTGCACAGGACGAGAATAATAAAACACATTGAGGAGAAAAAATAAATAAGTAAATAGATAATGCGTGGCCCCCATACGTTTTTGGAGGTGTTTTGTCTCAAATTAAGGTCATCTTATTCGACATTTACAGCCAAGAATCATGTAGGCAGGGGAGAAAAAGGCAGATATATACTGCAGCATTTATTTCACATTTGGAGTGGGAAGAGTCTAATAAAATTCAGGCTGGGAAAACGCGGGTGACCGTGGATGATGCGCTGCTTTTTTACGCACGCAGATAAAGCGCAGCTCCTCTTCGTGCAGCTGCAGAGTTAAAAAAAAAAAAAATGCACGAATTAACTCCAAAATTGTGACGTGCACGTGACTCAAAATGTAGTGTTTAATGAGGATGTGCATTGAGGATCCTGATGTGTGCAGCAGTGGTGGAGCAGGTGGGGATGAAAGGCCGCTCTCGGCTCCGTGGGTTTTTTTTTTTTTTTTTTTTGCAGCTTCAATTCTGCGAGTTTCCTGATTCTGGACCCGGTTCTGGCCGCAAAACCGGATCCTGGTCCTTAATGGGATGCAGCTCGGCCTGGTAACGTGAGGTAGATCCTAAACGGCATCCAGGCCATTTACAGTCTCCGTTTACAATTAATTAAGGATTGACTCCACAATATCTGCTCCTCCTCCTTTTTCAAAAAAACCAAAACAAAAAAAAAAAAAAAACATTTTACATCAGCTCCTTTTTAATAATGCACATTTATTTTCCTCTTATTTAATTGCATCAACACGTTTCCTCATAATTAATCTTTTTATTACACCTATAATATGCTTTAATTATCTGCTGCACAAACGCTGCTTTCTATCAAACACATCAGCGTTTATCTTCACCTTTACACTGAAATCAAAGGGCTAATAATTCCCGAAATAGGCCCCTTTTATTTAGGCAAAAGCAGATTAATAAATCATCACCATCTGCATTTTCTAATTCTATTTAGATGCTGAAATACTAATTCCATAAATGAAAAGCTCCTCGTACTCTGCGTGGAAACGCTGAATTATTCATTGGTTTTAAAAATTTGGCTGCGGCCGCGTTTGTAAGTTTATACAACGGAGGTTTGCGCCAATTATCTTTAATTTATTACCTTAATTGAATTTCTTCCCCCCAAAGATAGATTTGGGTGTGATCAGTTTACGTTCTCCCTCCGAAGAGTCGAGACATGAGAGACACCAAAGCCTGCAGCATCCTCCCTCTCTCCCTCTGCTCTCCTGTGTTCACACAGAGGAGGATCGGATTTGCTTTGCAGCTCCTTTCACTGGTGTCAATAAGCAGGGCCCCTATATGCTGCAGGTTAGTGTGGATGCATATGGACTGAAAAAAAAAAGAAAAAAAAAAGCAGATTTGTTGATGACACATTGTTCAAACTGAGCTCTAATTGCTGCACCAGCCGAGGCTTCATCTGTCCTTTGTGGTGGAGGAGCAGCAGCACAAAACGAGGTGCAACATTTTGGTGTGAGAAATATCTGCAGAGTCAAAAATAAATAAAGCACATTTGAAGCATTGAAAAAAAAAAGAAAGTCTAATGTGCACAAGCTATCGCATGTAGTCTTACATGAGCTGTGGGCGTCAGCTGCTGCAGACAGGTGTGCTTCACCTTTATCAAAAAAAAAAAAAAAAAAATCACAAAAACAAAAATAAGGATAAATTGTTGCCTGGTTATAATTGATCCTCTTTGTGTTGCTTGTTAATTTCTGTCCCTCCACCTTGTGATGCTCTCACACCCGGAAGAGCTGGCGTGCTCAGTACAGTAAGTACGGTAAAGAGGCCGCCTTTGGTTGGTGTGTTATATGATGATGTGACTCCAGGACCGAGGGCGCGCGCACCACCACCTCCTCCTCCACCTCCTCCTCCACCATCACCGTGTGACTGCTTCTCCTCTCTCTCCGTCTCTCTCTAAATGCCACCGGCGCCTCCATCTCTATGTCACTCTGCCTCCAACATCTGCAAGGGGAGAAAAAAAAATCCAGCTGCGTCCACTGCAGGTCAGTAAATATTGAGATTTCTGCATCCGAAAAATCGCGCCGCCGCCTCCTGTTTGTGCTCAGAGATGATGTGTGTGTGTGTGTGTGTGTGGATGATGGGTGAAACTTTTGTGCATCCTTTTGCATGTCAATGACAATAAACGAAGCATTTGCCGGAATCCGCCGCAGCCGGAGAGGAAGCTGCTGCCGCTGCTGCTGCTGCTTTTCATTTCTCTTCACTTGCTGAAAAATAAGGGGGCTTGAAATCACCGGCTTCAACATCCACGACCAGCGCCATTGTTGCTTTCACCTCCGTTTGTTTCTGCTCTTATTTCTTCTCAGCTTTGTCAGAATCACTTCGCCTGTTTTTTTTTTTTTGCGCACATGTGCCAAGCTCCGTTTGATTGATATGCAAAAGCGCAAGCAAAGTGCTTTTTCTTTTTTAAAATCTCCAAACAGCCACCCCTTCCTAAAAAAAAAAAAATATCGCAGATGAGGCGTTTAAGGACCCATTACCTCGCGCTCAGGTTTGGTGGCACAGGCAGGATCCCAGACGAGCCGTGAAATTGATCTGATTACCTCGCCGGCGGGTCATAAAGAAAGGAGTTGGGTTTGCTGAGGCTGCTTTCCCCTCGTTATTAGTCTCCTCCATCTCTTCTTTGGTCGATATGTGTTGATATGGCGCAGAGAGAGCGGCTGAATTTGGTGCCAAGCTGCGCACGGTCGCGGGCCAAGAGCGGAGCGCACGAGGCGTCCTCGCTTATTTTTTTTTTTTGCGTTTTCTCATTTTTTTCTCTCCTCCCAAAATAGCCAAACTGGTCACGTGGGTTGTATTAAATATTGTAATGTTGTTAGAATATAATAAAACTGCATTAAAAAAAGGGCCTTGATGGCGACAAAGCGGCGCAGCAGCTTCTGTGGTTTCGTTTCGTGCCACTGTTCAGATTTTCTGTTCTGTGGATTAACCGTGAGCTCAGATTAAAATTCAGCCGGGTTTTTTTTTGTGGTAATATTTTTGTGCTGAATTAATAAATGAGGCAAAAAAAAAAAAATATATGAATGAGTGTTTCAGTCGCGGATCCACAGGCTCAGAGGTGAAAAGGCCCCGTGCGTAAAAATGCCAGATTACATCAGCGCGTCTGGAGAGAAGCGATATAGACTCTGATAAGCATCACAAGTCAGTCAACTGGCTGCACATTCTCTGTCTCCTTTTTATCCTCCAGCTGGGAAGAAGAATGACAGAAAATATCGAAGAAAAAAAATGAAGGTGATTAAGCTTTATGTTTTCATCATTCTTGGAAATCCGCTTCTGGTTTTCAAGTTTCAGGCTCAGTGTGACTCTGGTTTGGTTCTAAGAAGCCGAGCTGGTTCACATGCTGACGAGGAGAGCTGCTTTTTTTAAATTTCTTGAAAAGAGCAGAAAGGTGATAAATGACTCACAGACTGAGAACTGTAAAATACAGACTCGACCTTGCGGTTTCAAAATGCGCCTTTTGACCAGTAACATTTTCTACCATAATTACACATCAGATCACGACGAGGAGCCTGGAGGATTTTTAACCAGCACAGCTTCATTATTTATCATCCATGTGTATGAAACATGCGTCGTGTGTGTTTCTCCTCCATTCACTTGGTTTTATTTCATTGTTTTATTTTTTATTGTTGCTGTCAAATTTTTTAAAAGCTTCACATCAGTTGCAGCTATTTTGGAAAGTTTGTGTGGAAATGTGAGCAAACAAGAAAAAAAAAAGAAAAGTGGCACATTGTGGATGAATGAGACTAACACACACACACACACACATTTTTATTATTACTATTATAACATTTTATCTCTTGTATCTGCTCTTATTTCTAAATATCCTGCAATTAAAAATATTGGTAACTATAACAAACATTATTATTATTATTATAGTATCAGTAGTTGATTATTTTTATGTTTTATCATGTTTGTGTTTTGCTCTGATTGATCAGCTGATTGGAGGAAATTATTATTTATGAGGAAAAACATTGATTATAATTGCTGATGAGGGCAGACACAGGAAGTCGAGGGGCAAACTACACACACACACACACACACCCACACACACACACACACACAGACCTTATCTATCAACATTTCATCCCCCACACTGGCAATGGAATAATCCGGTCGTGTCTTAAATTCTCAGCCGCAGTGTGGAGAAAAAAAAGGAAAGTGTGCCATGTTGTGATTTTAATCAAAGCTGGTTGACATAATCACTCAGAAGTGATCTGTGCCATCAGCATCTCGTCCTCCATGAATCAACCTTTACGCACATTTGTAGGCCATCACACACACACACACACACACACACACACACACACACACACACACACACTGTTTCTGCATCTCCCTGGATTATAAATGACAACTTTTTTAAAGAGAGCCAGTGTGAATAAAGCTTATTGACACCGAGGCTTCCATGTCCCATTCTCTAAGCTTCCATCCATCCAGTCCAGAAACAAAAAAACATAATCGGGATTTCGGGCTACATTCGCCGTCACGTGCTGCCTTCCTGAGCACCTATAACGGGGACTTTGTGGATAATGGCCTCCGAGATACTTTTCAAGAGGATAATTACACGAGTCCGCTGACAGGCTGACAAAAGCAGCGACAGCAGTTTTGCGTCCAGGTTCAGTCTCAGGTGTGCTCCCTCTCTCTCTCTCTCTCTCTCTCTCTCCCTCTCTCTCTCTCTCTCTCCAGGTAGAGAGGAGGACGCTTTGCCAAGCCTCTCTCACAACTCACAACCGCCTCCATATCACAGAAAATAAATTGGGAATTACACGATTACGCACGTCACCATCACCACCTGTGCGCGCGCGCGCGGCCTTGCAGCTTCTCACCTGCAACTTAAAAAAAAATTGCATTCATTAAAACACAAATGCATTGATCTCTCCTGCTTCGTGCATTCATCTCTGTGACCCTACCTGATATTAGACTCACAGGATAAATATACGTGGTGCAGCCAGGGGCGTGCGCGCTCCCGCCGCGCGCCGTCACACGGCTTCATTTCCTGACTTGTTTACACCGCGCTGACGTCACATCCAGTGGCGTCGCCGAGGCTGCCCCCACCTCACACACACTCACACACTACTATTACACACTGCCAGTCTGAAAGTATATGAGGAAGCCGAACTGGGCTTGAGACATGAAATCCTTCCTCCTTCCTCGGAGAGAAGAACGTGACACTGACCGGCTCCTCTCTGATGTGGAGGAAGGAGGTTGCCCTTCAAATTAAAGCTGCTTTATTTGTTCAACTTAAAAAAGAGGAGGTAAATCACTCCCTGCGCGCGCACCCTGCTCCATTTAATTCCCTGTATAAACAGAATAAATAATGTCTGTCTTATAATGGTGAGTTCACTGACTCATGGCCTGCATTATTTTTTTTTTTTTAATTCTGATTTTTTTTGGAAACTCTCCTGCGTCCTTGCTTCTCGCTGCAGGCTCAGCTCGGATGTGCCATTAGAATAATGCGCCTGTCACCGCGAGAGGACGCACTGTCACAATTTTAAGAGGCTGCACGTCCCGCAACCTGCCTTTGGCCCAGAGCAACAGGCTCTGCTGCAGCCTCTCCGCTCTCTGTGCAGCTGCTGCAGCCTGTGTGCAAAATAATGAGACAAAAAAAAAAATCTGCACCATTTTAAATTATTGGATCTGATTTTTTTTTTTAAATTGTTTGTTTTTATTATAAATTAAATTAAGGTGTCATAATAACTTTTGCTCTGTGTTGCAATGCATGACTGGATTGAAGTTTTATTTTGTGCACAAGTATTTTAATATCTTTTCTGACAAGGTCACTGAGGAATTAAAAAAAAAATCTTGCAGCACTCATGCATCTCTCCTGCTCCACGTTATATTCAATTAAGGGCCAGGCCCCTCCCCTTAACTGATGACACTGACAGACCCTCCTTAAGTTGCGTCGCGCCACAGCTGTCTGCAAGCATTGAGCTGCCTGGCGCCATCCTGAAAGAATGCCTTCACTGTAAAAAAAAAAAAAAAAAAAAAAAGAAAAAAAAAGAGGGAGCTAGAGAGAGGTAGAGGAAGGGTGAGAGAGCACACAGAGAGAGAGAGAGAGAGAGAGAGAGAGAGAGGAGTTAATGGAGAGGCTACAACTGCGCACAAACACAGATTTGATCAGTGGGTCGAAGCTGCCGGTGCTGGTCAGTGCGCACTGAAGCCAACCGACGCACACGAGCCCGCAAAGACTTGTTGAGCCGCACGTTTGTGTTTTGGCTGAGAGGAAGAAGTTGAGGAGCTCCGCGTGGGACCCGATTCCATTTTGGACTGTATTCGTGTGCCAGCACCTCGGTTGCATTTTGTAATGTGGGGTATGTTTCAGTGTCTTGAGCTCGAGCCTGTTTCAGTGCTGCATGTGAACCAGTGATAAATGAGACAATAAACTCTCGCTCTCTGTCTCCAGGTGATCGGACACGAGCGCGCGACCTGTGGATTTAACTCGAAACGGATTTGGGGACTGATTGTTTCTTCTTCGGGTGACTTGTTTGTTGCCTTCGTGCATGAACATTTGCTGAATTTAAAAAAAAAAAGAGAGAGAGCGAGAGAGAGAGAGAGAAAAAAGAGGCAAAGCAATGGAAGTAAGTGCGGATCAGCCACGATGGATGAGCCATCATCCCGCGGTGCTGAACGAGCAGCATCCCGGCTCACATCACCCGGGCCTCGGCCACTCGTACATGGACCCTTCGCAGTATCCCCTCGCTGACGATGTGGATGTACTCTTTAATATCGATGGACAGGGCAACCACGTCTCTCCATACTATGGAAACTCTGTCCGAGCCGTCCAGAGGTACCCTCCTCCTCCTCACAGTGAGTAAACCGGCCTGCTCGGGCCTTTTACTGAATAATGTGCTCACTTCGTGCTCGTGCGTAATTTCATCCTCTCGGTCAGTGTGTTTGGAATTATTTCTATTATGTGACTGATCCTGAGCAGCTTTTGGCCTGATTTGACTGAAGTGTTGTGAAACCGCGCTGTAAATACGTTTGGTTTCTCACAAACTAAACATTAAACGAGCTCCAGCTGACTCACGCGTCACAGAAGTTTTTTCTGAAGCTCGTGCGTAAATTGGATCAATCGAGCGTTTTGAACAAATAGGTGTGTTTTTGGCTCAGGACTGTTTTCACTCCTGAGCGCGTGCAGAATATTTATCACTATTATATTTGTGCCATTCATCAGCACAGTCATTTGTGGAGTTCCCTGTATTTGTAGCCTTTAACTTCCTCAGCAGTCAAATCATTTCAGGCTCCTGACACACAAATATTCGGTTGTTGCACCGGGGGCCTGTTCGATGCAAAAAAAAAAAAGAAAATTAAAAAAGAAAAAAAAAGGTAAAATTGTGCAAATGAAATTAATTTGTATGGCGTCAGAATCTCAATAGAAAGAATTTTGGAGTATTACGTGTTCAAAATGTTTGTGGGTTTATTTGGTAAATCTGTGCGTAAAAGTGCGTAAAAGTCAGCTCAGGCCAAAATCTTTCAATCTCTTAAAAAGACACATGAATTCTTCTGTATTTATTACCATCAGGTTGTGACGCTTCCTTCTTTATTTCTCTGCTGCCCCAGGTAGCCAGGTGTGCCGTCCCTCATTACTGCACGGCTCCCTGCCCTGGCTGGAGGGGAGCAAAGGCATCGCCCCGCACCACAGCACCTCTCCCTGGAACCTGAGCCCCTTCCCCAAGAACCCCCTGCACCACGGCTCCCCGCCCAGCCTGTCCGTCTACCCCCCGGCCTCCTCCTCCTCCCTGTCCACCGGCCACTCCAGTCCGCACCTCTTCACGTTCCCCCCGACCCCTCCCAAAGACGTGTCCCCGGACCCCGGCATATCCACGCCGGGCTCCAGCAGCTCCGGGCGGCAGGAGGACAAAGAGTGCATAAAGTACCAGGTGACCCTGGCCGAGAGTATGAAACTGGAGTCAGCTCACAGCCGGAGCGTGGCATCAATCGGAGCAGGGTCATCCTCTGCCCACCACCCCATCGCCACATACCCACCCTATGTCCCTGAATACGGCCCAGGCCTCTTCCCACCAAGTAGCCTGATAGGTGGGTCACCTTCTAGTTATGGTTCCAAAACAAGACCAAAAACAAGGTCCTGTTCAGGTAGGCGTGCGCTTTATTACATTCCCTTTTGATCTAACATTATTCCCCAGATTTGCAGCCTTAATGATAATGATCAGCCATGTTTAATCTCATCCTAAAAAAAAAAAAAAAAAAAGAAAAGAAAAAAAAAAAGATCAGCATTCATCCCTCACATGAACAAGCTCTCCATTTGGGGCCAAAGAGGTCAACCTGGATTTTAAACAGGCGCATGAAAAAAGCCTCCAATCTCTTTCTTTCATCACCTGATAATAATAATAATAATAACAACAACAATAAGAAGAAGAATTAAAAGATAAGAATAAAATAAATTGCAGAAACAAATTAAATAAAGCTGTTAGAAAAAAAAAAATAATTTCAACTCCAAACTAAACTTTAATTCCCAGATTTTAATTTTCTATTTTTTTCCTCTCCAATAAAATAAAATCATCACAGTGAAAGCTTCATTAATTGAGCTCGTTTTTCCATGTCGCCCTGCACCCACAGACAGAGACACAGGGGCAGCCGGCTCTCTGCTCTCTGTCGCCCCGTTTATATGTTTAACATAATCCCATTACTGTCAGACCAGTGCGCGCCACAGTTGCATTGTTTCCCCGGCGGTGGAGCACCGGATGCTGCCGGTTCATTCACAGGGAAACAGCGGCTGAAGCGTCGCACCGAGCGCCGAGGGAGGGAGGGGGAGGGGGGAGGCAGGGAGGGCGAGGAGGAGGAGGGGGGGTAATTATTTTAAAGGTTATTGCTGCAGCTGAAAAGCAGTTTTTCTGTAATGAGATTAATATCAGAGCTTTGATGGAGGATAGAAAACACGGATTAGTTGATGCATATCGTGGATTATTCCGCAGCTCGTGGAGGAAATAAAGATTTTAATGGCAGGATAATGAGACATAATGTGCATTTAAAGATATTTGCACATCTGGAGACGATTCTTATTTTTTTTTAATGAGCGTGTGCATCGTGTAAACATCTCAGAGGAAGCTGCAGATTTTTTTTTTCTAAAATTTTGTGCAATATATATAAAAAAAATAATTTCATTGCAGATTTTTTAATCCAATGAAGATTCAAACACACAGAAACACACTCTTGTCCAGGTGCGTGTGTGTATCTGCACATATACATCTCTGGCTTTGTCTTCTCGGCCTGTGTGTGTTTGTGCAGCTCGAGAGAGAGAGAGAGAGAGAAAGGGGAAGTGCGGCTGCATGAAAATGCAAAAGCGACGACGAGTCTCTGCTTTCAAATAATGTGAGTGTGAGTGCAGCTCCTGTGTTTCAGTTTCAGGCACCTCGACACCAGAATGAGCCTGTCGGTGCGCGTCTCACCTGTCGGTGTCACTAGAGAAGAGCCAGTCACACCTGAGCCCCCCCAACCCTTTCAAAACAAAAGCCCCAACCTGTCACATTATTATTATTATTATTATTATTATTATTGAAGGAGAGATTGGCTGATGAGAGAAAGAAAAAAAAGGCCTGTTTTATTAGAATATTTTTAAAAATCAGGGACCAAAATGTGTAAAATCCAGTTCAAGAACTCGCAGCTTTGAAGATTTTTTTGTGCTTTATTATTGAAATGATTTCTTATGGACCTTTGCTTGTTTTCACCACCAGCACTAACCACATTAAATATATATGTGTGTGTTAGAAATAAAATGCAGAAAAAGTCCTTCTCATATTTGCAATGTTGGATTATTATTAATATTATTTATTATTATTATTATTGTTGCTGTCTCACTCACTTTTTCCATTTGCAGCATTAATGACATGCATGACGTGAATTTGTGAAGGACCCACTGACCTGGTCTCCATGTTTGTGTGTGTGTGTGTGTGTGTGTGTGTGTGTTGGCTCTTGCAGAAGGTAGAGAGTGTGTGAACTGCGGGGCCACGTCGACCCCCCTGTGGAGGCGGGACGGTACGGGTCACTATCTGTGTAACGCCTGCGGACTCTATCACAAGATGAACGGGCAGAATCGCCCTCTCATCAAGCCCAAGCGGCGGCTGGTACGTCTCCACCACATCTCCTCTATTGATGACATTTCCGTCTCTCTCTCTGTTTTTCCCCTATCCAGGAAGAAGTAGGCCTATTAGCTGCAGGAAATTGACTCGACAAGTGCAGGTCTCTGTTTTCAGATACTACCATTAGAAAAAACTGCACACTTATTTTTTTTTTAATAATAAATGCAATGCTATTTTTATTTGCTAAAAAAAATTGTCATGATGCACAGAATATTCTGCACAGGCCCCATGTGTTTTTTTTTTTGGAGATGCATTGCCTCCATTAAAAAAAAAAAAAAAAAAAAAAAAAAAAAAATCAAATCTGCTTCCACTGCTGCGATGTGGCTGCAGACCAATTAGCTCCATCATGTTTATTTTTTTACATTTTAGGACACATTTTTTTGCAATAATTAAAATTGCATCAGGTGGAGCTTTTTTTATTTTTTGCTGCAGTTATTTCAGGGAAAGCCCCTCTTCACCAGAGCTGCATCTCTGAGCTTTCAGAGGAGTTCCCCTCTGGTTTCTTATGAAAGAAAAAAAATGCTTTTAGAGGCCAATATGGCTGTCCAGTCCTCTCCTCTCTCCTCCACCTCGCCTCTAATGTGAAAAGCCGACTTCCCAGGAAAAGGCTGCCGGATATCTGAGCAGCGCAGATAAGTCTCCTCTAACAACACAGCCTGCTTCCACAGTCAAAACATGCAGGCTGGGGAGTCCGAGCCAGAGCTGCCTGCACTGGACATGTGTTCAGAGTTAGAGAGGCGAGCTTTCATTTATGGAGAGCAGGGATACAATCATTTGGAGGAGATGTCATTAAATACAAACATGATCACTGCAGAGTTAGTGAAGTGTAATTAAAAAAATAAGATGCAGGAGAAAATGCAGGATTATTATTATTATTATTCTAAGGTTTATTCCTGCGATCTGATTGGTTATTCCCAGCACACAGGCGCACAGGTGACGAGGCCACCACGTGTGTATAATTGGAAATCCCTCCCCGAGATAATGTAGTCCTCCGCGGTCACCTGTCCATCGATTGTTTTTAGAGATTATAACATCAATGTCAGGGCAGAGCTGCGAGCTGGAGGCTGTGAGAGAGGAGGGGGGGGGGTGACTTTGACTGTGTCAGGATGAAGGCAGGGTTTGCTGCAGGGAAGCCAAAAATATTTTCTTTTTCTTTAAAAAAAAAATTAAAAAATCATGCTTTTAATTTCATTTCACTGCTTCACATTTTCTCTCCATGATTCCAGAAACACACAAACCTGAAGAACGTCTTTTTAATTCCAATCGATGCCAAATCAATATGAACACATTCACATTGTTTAACGTCATTTTCAAACAAGGCACAAGCTTTAAAGAGGGAGGGGGGCATTTAATCAGATTTAATAGCTCTCCCATTTCAAGGCACTGCTTTTATGTCTTCTGTAAATATTTATTCTCCTGGAGGTTTCAGCTCTATGACGCTATTTTTAGCCTGGAGTGAAAGCAGCTCTGTTTTTTTTTTTTTGGTCTTTATTTTAAACTTTTTTCAGCTTTTAGTGAATGCAAAAAAATATGTGCACATTGAGGTTGAGTCAAAAAAAAAAAAAAAGCCAGGAGTTTAACAGCTTCATGAGTGGAAAATAATGTGTAATGAAATAATATATTTTTTTGCACTTATAGAGATGCAAGACGCCATGAACACAGGGCTGCTTAAATTACAACAATTATAAAAGCTAAAAAAAAAAATTCAGTGCAAAACAAACAACAACAGAAAATGATCAGAATAAATTGTGTGCAGGAATGCACGCCCTGACTCCTGGTGTCTGCGCTCTTAGAATAAACCTTCACGCTGGTTGGTTGATTGCACGGTCATGTGACATGTTGGGGGTCTCTCTCTCTCTCTGTGTGTGTGTGTGTGTGTGCAGTCCGCGGCCAGGCGGGCGGGGACGTCCTGCGCCAACTGTCAGACCACGACGACGACGCTGTGGCGGAGAAACGCCAACGGGGACCCGGTGTGCAACGCCTGCGGCCTCTACTTCAAACTGCACAATGTAAGTAATAAACCTTCCTAGGACATGAGCCATCTGAGTGGGAGGGGGGGCTGAGTATTTACCACCTTCATCCTCCTCATCACTCCCTCCTCTGCATGTTTGTCCCTGCAGAGACTTTCAGGGCCACAG
Source organism: Holacanthus passer (assembly GCA_025331565.1). NCBI lineage: Eukaryota > Metazoa > Chordata > Actinopteri > Pomacanthidae > Holacanthus > Holacanthus passer. The sequence goes on from JAFREQ010000053.1 coordinate 1,270,352, forward strand.
TGATAACAAACACTGGAGAGTTAATATGATTTATTGGCAGTAAGTGTGAATCTAAAATGTATAAGTGAACGAGCCTGCAGCCGCTTTTGGAATATTAAAGAAGGGGGGGGGCTTAATTAAAATTCGATTAATTTCCAGGCTGATTTTTTTCCCCCCTTCTTATTTTGAGCCTTTTGGTTTCAAGTCCCACTCCGAGCCCCCCCCCATTCCCCCCCCTCCTCCTCTGACCACCAATCCCTCTGATTGGTTTTGGGTTGGTTAGTGCCTCATGGTTTCACATCCTCAATCTGGAAACCTCAGGGACTAGTTTATCTCTCTCTTCCCCTGCACAGAGCCGTCACTTCGAATCACGCAGCCATTGTAGTTGAGACTAATAATAATAATAATAAGCAGGCTCTGAGGCCACATGTAGGTAACCCCCCCCCTCACAGATAGATAAAGGTTGTAAAGAGTATCCTGCTCTGCTGTCACGCAAGCGCTCTCTAAATCATTTTCCCATGTTGCTTTTGGCAGAAACAGACCAGGGTTAACAAAAGTGCTTTCTCCCCACTCACGTATCAGAACCTGAAGTGACCTCGGTGCAATTTTGATTTATTTTGGTGAATCTGTTGCTCCACATTTTTGCATGCGTGTCCCAAAAAACTTGATGGTTGTAAGTTTTCAATAAGAAGTGAAAAGTTGCCACAAACACGCGGCCTTGCTAACACCATAAACACAGACTATTTTTAGTAATCAGGGGTTTTATCCTGTGTGAAAGGTGTCTTTTTCATCTTTACATCTCTGAGTGCGTTTAGTTTTGACACCTCTGCGCAGGGGCTGAGGTTTCAGGTGGTTAGCTGCTGGTGTTGGGAGAGAGGATGTAAGAGACAGCGCTGTGTATTCTGCGGTGGTCATTGACTCAAACACTTTGGCTCGGCTTTTGTTTGATGTGCCGGGGCGGCGGCGGCGGCCGAGCGCAGGCCGGAGGCCCGAGGCTTCCTCTGCGAGACGGTAGACATCTGAGCATCAAAGAGCGCGGGCCTGACCGGCTTTAGGTGGGCGTAGCATGCCTCAGAGCTGGAAGCAAGGCGCACAAGGCAGAGAGAGTCGCCCAGTGTGGAGCCACATCTTAGAGAATGAAACCACATCACTGGGGGAGGCGGGGGGCACAGATCTCTGCCCTCCGCTAATCATCGAGGCCACTCTGCTTAAGGAGCGAGTGAGAAACGCCAATGTCTCAGACAGCGCGCGAGAGAGAGCGAGGAAGAAATCCCCGCTCCCATTTCCCAGGGAAGAACCGCTCAGAAAGATCAGGAAGCCAGTCGGCCTCATCCACCTCCCCTCATAATCCTGCCCACAGCCGGAATTCCATCATCCAGCTCTCGTTCCCGGCTAAAACCTACGCTGGAATACGGCAGCTGGGGCCATTTTGGCCAGGAGACGGCCACGCGGTTGAGGAGGAGGGTGGAGAGGAGGACTTGGCCGACGCCGGCGGTCGTCGTGGCCATGTGTCTCTGTGGTCGACTGGCTGCACATTAGCTGCCAGACTCTTCTCCGTCTCTGTTCGGCACACACTCCCTCCACCACCACCCCCCCCTCTCCATCTTTCCCTTTTTCTCTCCTTCTTTCTGGCACAGACGCAGCCTCAGATACAGTTCAGCTTAAAGGAATCAACATTTAAATCAAGTCCAAAACACACACACAGAAAGAGAATATATAAACAATGTTCTCTCTCAGGATGGGACAGTCAGATTTGCCTCGTAATGGGACTCCATTACATATCATTATCTCTCCCCGAAACCCCAAAATCTGCCTCTATGAAAACTAAAAAGCCACATTCTCTTCCTTATTTTCAAACTTGGTGACACCCTCCACTTAAGGTTTCTTTTTATTGTGTTGCTTAATGTAAATGGAGCCACAGCTGCGACCGTCTTCATGTTGAAATCCCCGCTTTTGAGATTTCTATCGTGCATGTGAACAATGCGACAAAATACTAATCTGCCATCTTCTCTGTCTCCTTTCGAGAGCAGATTAACCGACCTCTGACCATGAAGAAGGAAGGCATCCAGACCAGGAACAGGAAGATGTCCAGCAAGTCCAAGAAGAGCAAAAAGTCCCAAGACAGCATGGACGACTTCTCCAAGAGCCTGATGGACAAGAGCAGCTCCTTCAGCCCGGCCGCCCTGTCCCGCCACATGTCCTCCTTCCCCCCCTTCTCGCACTCCAGCCACATGCTGACCACCCCCACACCCATGCACCCCTCCTCGAGCCTCCCGTTCGCCCCCCACCACCCTTCCAGTATGGTCACAGCCATGGGTTAAAGCTCCCCAAGCTGCGCCGCCCCCGAACCCTCGGCCTCGCCACCACCTTGTCCCTCGGTACCTCCGCTGACCTGCTTCCATATCCTAAAAGACGAACTGCTCCTCGGCCCGACCTAAGCCACCCCGCCCCTCCACCGAGCTGCGGTGCGACAGCGACGGGCTTCAGGCTCCTTTGTCCTCAGTTGTATCTTATTTTTATAAAAATCAAAGAGTACCTCTGCGATGTGAATGCTTTGCAGACTTTGACTTTGGCGCACTGACCTCCAGGGGGAAGATTTTTTTTTTCCTCCAACCCAGGAGAGAAACGTTCTCCCCAAGCCGCCGCCACCACATTGAGGCTGTTCCTCCCAGCTGATCCACATGATAAGGAGCTCCATTTGTGTACAAAAAGCCATTTTTCCACACACGAACGTCACAAAAACAGACATGAAAAAAACTTTTACAACGCTCTCTCCCTAAATTTCCAAACCCGCCTCTCCTCACCTTGCACCTGTGTAACAGGAACCCCCCCGCTCCCCTTCTTCTTCTTCTTCTTCTTCTTCTTGCTGAAGACGAGGAGAGACAGACGTTGAATATATTTGTACAAATTGTATGAAATACAGTACATTTAATGAAGACTTTTTAATTAAGTAAGAAAAAAAAAGGAAACATGCCCCTGGGCAGCTAACGACGAGAAGGGTACGAGTCGCAGCAGGTGGAGAGACTTGCCGCCAAAGGAGTGAGGAGAGGACGCCTCAGAGGAAAGAAAAAAAGGGAGGAGGAGGTGAGAAGATGAGAGGGAGAGACTTTTGAGAAAGGGCAGGCCTTCGCTTTTTCGCCTGCGTGAATTGTGTTGCATTAAGTTTGCAGAGAGTCGGCGGCTCTGGCTGCAGGCATCTCTTCTTTTTTTTTTTTTTTTTTTTTGGATGTGCTATAGGTCTCGGGCAATTGGTTTGTGTTGACGCACGCACCTACACACACACACGCACACACACACACGCACACACACATTTGATCACCTGAAAGACTTTCTTCCTGCCCACAGATTATATGCATTGTGAAAAAAGTTCCTGTATTTGTTATTTGTATGTATAAATCAGAGTACCAAAAATACGAAATAAACAAAGATGTAGAATTATTTCTTTATGTTATGCAGACTGAATGGTTGTAAAAATTTAATAATAATCACTAGTGTAAAATATGACTGCTTTTTTGTTTCGTAATTTTTTTTCCCTCTTTGAAAATAATAAACTAGTTTAATCTCTGTTGACATGTTAGCGCTGTGGTCGAGAGCCGTCTTTTCTGTCTGATCTTTGAGACGTTTCACACACACACACACACACACACACACACACACCCTCCCTCCACCACCACCACCGCAACCACAGTCACGCTCCGCCATTTTTTTTTTCTTACCCAGCATTCACAGGAACGGCTCTTACGGTCAGTTGAGCACAAACAGGAAGAGCAGGAATAAACAGTGGCAAATGGGGGGACAAATCAAATGGCAGGGTCAGAGAGGCCAGGCCACACAGGCACCGCGGGCTGAAGGGGCCTTTGTCTCATCCCACTGATACATAAATACACAGCGACCGACGTGCGGCGCTGTACATCAAACAACTATCACGGAGGATTCATCAGGAAACAGCATCATTTCAGGCATTTCCTGATTTAATAGAGCTTCTTTAGATGTGATGCTGAAACCATAAAATATTAAGCTCATTCAAATTACAATGCATCTGTTCATTCGAGACATTAAACTGTGAGTTCACCTTTGTCGCTCTGTCACCTCAGCTACTCAGAAATCATCAAGTGCTCAGCCGGGAATAAAAGAGGAACCGCGTTGGTTTCGACCACTGAATTATACAAAATTAGCTTGACGTCTTTTTGCAACCCGGAAGTTATCAGATCTGCTCAGGATTCCCACGGCAGAATTTACCGAAACGCACAGATCAAACAGTTCCGGGTTTTAAGGCCACAAGCAAACACTGACCACAATGAGCTTCAGTCAGTATGTGACATAGCAGGGAAGAGAAAAAGGTTGGTTGTGTTTTTACAGATAATTCACTGCTGTTACTGTAAGTGTGCGACATATAGAGCTGAAAAACTGACCACAGGTGTCAGAATGAGGAGGTATGAAATGTTCAGACCGACGATAAACTGGCCTGACCTTTATCTGAATATCTCATCAGATTTCATGCAACTTTTTACTGATGAAAACAAAGTGTCCTCACATTCATGCACAAAAGAGACCACACACATCTGCACTGGTCAGAGTTTAGTTGACTTGCATGTTTTATTTGTCTGCAGGCACCAGTTCAAAATGATTTACAGGAAACTAATGCACATCAAAAAATGCAAACACTTTTTTGCAATAGACAATAAAAACGTGAATAAATGATTAAATGATTCATAAACATCATGATTCACTAAACAACAAAAGTAAAAATGAAAACAAAATACAAACTGAATCCAACACGGTGACCTGGATCATGCAAAGACAAGATGCATCAGATTGAAGCATGACACAGGATAAAAAACTTATTTCCATAGTGGCAGATTTAAATGAAAGTATTTGCTGCAAAGATCCACAACGAATCAGAAATGAGCAGCAGCGATTGTCCACTCACGGCAAAGACAATTAGCCTTTTATCCCGATGCTAGTGCAGACTCATCCAGGTACATTTCGCAGGTGCTTATATGACGACATCCAATTAGGAAAATATCCACCGTACTGTCATGAACTCCTGCGCATCATCGGCCCCGTTCAGTCAATCCTCTGTTACGCAACACGCGCTGTTTGTCCTGGTGGCCATTGTTGAAACGTCGCCTGTGGCCTGTAAACTCAAACAGATCTCCCTACCCCAAAAAACCATGCGGACCGTTGGGAACCGCGTTTCCAATATCGGAATATATTTGCACAAGTGGAATGCCAAATCCGGAGGCTGCAGCCCTCTCATGCCTCCCTGCAGAAAAGGCCATACAGGAGTCAGGTATTTGGCGTCATTTGTTTCTGAGCCGCTGTGACCAATTGGGAGATTTGCTCCTGTGTTTTAATAGTGAGGTCAAGGGGGCACGTGGAATGAGAATGGGAATAGTGTGTGTATGTGTGTGTGTATAGAGGGATTGAGGAGAGCTTTGCCCTGTGGTGGGACCTCATGGCCTCTGGCTGACCTCTCTCCCTCCGGTGTTCGGCTGTGGACGTCTGCCAAGGGTGAGTGGATGTGCGGCGACTGGCTCAGGTGAGGATGAATGCGGATTGACGAACTCTCTGTGATCTCTTCTCCTCCTCCCTCCATCATCATCGTCACCGTAGTCGCAAAACCACTTATTTCTCTCTCTCTCTCTCTCTCTGCGTCTGTCTCTCTCTCTTCCTGCGTCTGCCTCTCGTCTTTCAGGTGAGGATGATGACAGATTTGTGGGCGTAATCGGCTCGAAGGAATAGTCCATCTTCATCCAGGCTGCGCCGCTGTCACCGTCAGCAGAGGTCAGGTCAGATTCGGGGTCAACATCTCGGAGGAATTTGCTGACATTGAAAACTAAAAATGCACCTTTTTCATAAAATTAGATTTTCGAAAACTGCAAACTTTGTCTTAAAACCACTAAAAAAGCTGTTTAAGTTCCTGCAATATTTTCACACAATACAAAAAAGGATGTGTATGTGTATGAATCCTGTATGTTCAAAGCAAAGAGAGTAAAAAAAAAATCCCCTCAGTACCAAAAAATTCTTAACATCACACCACAGGAAGTAGAAACCTGTTTGTACAGGATGCCTCAACACCTCCTTTATGATTGTTTTCCATCAAGCATTTCATCTCTTGGTTTTGGGCGTGTTACACTTTCTTTTCACACACGAATACAGAGACTTGTATTAGTAATATTGGTTTGAAGGACGGACCAGCCTCAGCGCTGTGGTCGCACGTGGGGGGAGTTCGCTGAGTGTTGTGGGTTAATGATTCCTCTGGTATCGTACACGCAAACTCATAACGGCTCAAATATGTCCACAAATATAGTGTTTGTTACACACTCCACACAGTTTGTCCTTCATCGTTAAAACTGGTGTGAGAGTCTATCTGAAAGGCCAAAGTTTCCATCTAAAGACACATGTTGGACACATACTGCTCTTTACTGTATTTATTTATTATTAAAGGAATAGTTTGCACTTATTTACCAAGAGTAAGATGAAGAGTTTGAAACTGTTCTACTCATCTTGTTTGTTTACTCTGTAGAAAAGTCGCTGCACTCGGCCGAGAAATGGTCTGACACATCAACCCTTTTCCATACTCTGGTTTTTGTGTTGATTAAACAATGTGCAACATGTTAATTACTGAGCTTTAGAAGTGCTGCTGTACAGAATTATTAAGTTAACATAGCCAGGCTAGCAGTTTCCATCTGTTTCCAGTCTTTATGCTAAGCTAAGCTAACCAGCTGCAGCTTCTCAGGCCAAAAGCGAGTAAGTGCATAGTGAATGAAAAGGCCATAAAATCATGTTGAATATATGTGAAATACTTTTACCTGTAATCCATCAAATGCACCAAAGAAGTTCAAGTTCCATTTTATCACACAAATGTTATTGTGACAATAATATGAAACGTTTCTGAACTGTGATGCTCACTTTTCAGTCAAACTTCAAGTCTCTGCAGAGACACTATATAAACACAGTAATCTAAGGCTTAGATGAAAAGTATCTAAAGTATTTTTAAGCTCCATAGTGACCTTATTCAAGTTCCTTTAATCTCTTCTAATATCACCTTGATACCCACACATAACATACTGTTTATATAGTGCCCTGCTATAATTTATTATAGGATTACTATCGTCCAATTTGAAAGTAAATGGCTGTTGTTGCTCTTATCCTGTTCCTTTGTTTCCAAAGACCTGAAGCCTGAAACATGAGGGATGAGCCGCCGCGGCATTGTGGGAGTTCTCTCACTTGTTCTAGACCCCCTCGCCACTTTGAAAAGAGGCAGCCTCGCGTTGCATTGTCTCCTTAACAATCGTAAATTTGAACCATAATCTCCCGTCACAACATAGCAGATAAAAGATAATTATCTCTTTTGCTGAGGTGCCCTGGGGCTTCTTGGACGGCCTAGCAGACAACGTGCCTAAACCCTCATCCCACACACACACACACTCTCTCTCGCAGACCTGCAACAGGCTCGGGAGCCTGCTGCCGCTGTGATGAGAGATTCGTCAACAGATGAGTTTAAATGCTCCGAGTGTTTATGTGAATGTGTGCGCATGAACAACCTGCATCCAAAGCTTCTCCTACGCCGCTGAATGAACTGATACCTGCTCCATTTATGCAACAAGCTGATGCAAAACAGTATTTTTCACCTGTTTCAGACCCAGAAATTGCTTTTGCAGAGTAGTCGAGGTGGCACAAAGTTCACAGGTTCACTGAGGGAGCAGCTTCAAGGTGCAAACCTCAGTCTATGACAGAAGGTGTCAGAGGGAATGAATGACGACCTGAGAGGAGGGAAGAGCGAGAGGCGACGCGCTTCAGGGAAGAGCTGAGGCACAGCACCAAGGATTTGGGTTAAACAGAGGTGGAGAGCAGAATATTTCAGGGAGGATGGACGGATACATGAGTGAAATATGTTTGTTGTAGCAGGAGGAGAAAGAGGAGCAAATGATCCTACTCATGCAAAAACTGTTATTTTCCAAAGTTTACTGAAGCAGAGGTAAAATTACATGTGGTAAAATATACTTGAGTGAAAGGTTGCAAGATAAGATTGTTCAGAATAAAAGTTTATGTGCAAAAGAGACCATCTCAATTCAATTCAAGCTAAATTCTTCAGTCAGCAAAGTTGCAAAGGTGAAAATAAACAGTAAAAATTATTCTGATTCCAAACTAAAGGAGAAACTATTAAATTTCCAACAAATGACATTTAGAAACAGCACAATACTTGAGTCAAAATATACTTGGTTCGCTTTAGTTTAAGGTCCCATCGTTTTTTTAAATACTTTCCTAAAGAGTGTGAAAATGTCCTGTTTCTTTGTTGATTATCTTATTAACCAATATTAGAGGAAGAAATCCGCTCATTCACTTTCATGCCAAGTGTGCAAAATACAAAATCTACTTATTCACAATGATTTAGAGAAACTGTAGTTTGAGTTGCTGACATGAAAAACTGTAAAAGAAACAAGCTATAAAAGTCATTTTGGGTGGTTTGTCTCACAGACTGTTTACAACCAAACAACACAAATACAATAAAGTGAGTGTTTTGTTCCGACTCTTCAATCCTCCCCGTCTGTGTCGAACTTGTTTGGGAATCTAATTTTATTTCTCTGACGTCAAATTTCCACCAGCAGCTCCTCTGTTTCTCTGTACCTCCATGTGTTCTGCAGGACATGTTTTACAGCCTCGTCCCCTGGTTGGCCCTGTGTAACGGACGGCCGTCTCTCCCAGCCCCCGGGCCAAACTGAACCTCACCTGTCAAAACCTCCGTGGCAGCAGCGCATTTGCATGGGCCCGGGTCCACAAACTGTCACTGGGGTTTACCCAAAGTCATGTGCAGCCTTCAGCACCGCTTCACGAACGCTCAGCCAAATCACCTCAGCAGCCGACTGATAGCTGACTGGCATCTCTTAGCCACATCACAAATCCACAGAAAAGTGGAGCAGACAGGTGCTTGTGTTCTGTTCATCTGGCTGCAGTGCCAGGGGACATGCATTAGCTAAGCTTTTTGATGACACGATCTTGGCAACACCTGCAAAGGTGTGTTTGAAGAGTGTGTTGAGTAGCACAACGTTTATGTCTGGGCCAAGGCGTGTGTTAATCATCTCTTAATAAACTAGGTTAGAAGTTGATTTGTTAGGACAGATGTTGCAGCTTCGCATATTTGCACATTTGTTTTGGGATGAGTTCATTATTAATCTATTCTAATTGTAGAAGTTTTTTTCTTATTTCCTCTACGATTACATGCACAAAAATAAATGTTATTTTTTTCATTATATTACAATGAGGTTTAGACTAAAGTGCTCATGCCAAATGCTGCAAGAAAGAAACATCTGCCATGTAGAAATTCTTGGCATGAAAAGTCCCATTTAAAGATGCGGAGCTTCACATCTTCCTGCGAACCAGATCTCTTGAAGTTCTTCCTTATATCTGCATCAGATTCAATAGTTTCCTGAAGGGACTGATGTGTTTTGTATCCGGCTTCTTAAGGTTCGCTTATCAAGCTGTCAACACATCACAGACTCCGCAGTGGCGGCAGCCACATGATCAACAAATTATGGTTTGATACATCAAACAAAATTTAAGAAATTGATCGAGAAATTCTTGTATATTTGGATGAGAAATGGGTCCGGAGGCTGCGGAAAACTCTCTTATCACACACAGGGATAAGCGGTAACTTATAAAGATGTGTTGTGGAGTCAGATTTGAGTTTGCAGGGATTCAAGCTGGGCTGAAAATGTCTGCACACCTGAATATGAGACAGGTGCTTCAGAGAATTTTAATGGAAATTAAACAAGACCAAAGGTTGGAGATAGACAGTAAGTGAGACTGGAGTGTTTTGTGCTGGTGTGTTTTGTGTGGTCGTGTTTCTACAGGTACTACAACACTATGAAATCCAATCCAGGAAGTCCAGTTTGAATAACAGATCTATGAGTTTGAAGGCTGATCAGATTCCCAAACACTGAAAAGTGGTTTTAAACGACAGATTTTCTCAAAGGTTTTTTTTACCCTCCTTCTCAAAGGTAAACACCAGACTTAACCATTCCCTTTCACTCATCTATTTGGAATGTGTGCTTGCATATGTTTGTCTGGCCGATGAAATACGTTGCTGGCTGACTTTGCTAAAGATAAAAGCTTTTTTGACAGACAACCCTGCATTTCTGGAGCCTCTGCATCAGGACTCTCTCTGTGCCAACACGCGTGCTTTCATTGAAATGAATGAGGGGGCTGTAGTTTTTGATGCGACGTGACCTTTTGGAACAGTAGTGAGCCGCCGGCGCTTTATGGAAAACTTCCTAATGTCGTGCTCGAGAGAATTCGCTCCTGATACTGCTCACCTTTAAAGATGTTGAACACTGGCACAGGTGGCTGGTTATTGGCAGCTTTCACCCAAAAATTCCAGTTTCACAGTTGGCCTTAAAACCCGATGTAATTCCAACTCTAACTGCAACCAGTGAGTGCATGTGTGATCATGCATGCGTCGACTGCCAACAGTTAGAGTAGCTACCTGACTAACAAAGGGACTGCTGTGTCGGTCGGCTGTCCAGAGCCCCGGGGCTGTTTACACATGCCATTGTCTCCCGTGGGCCAATCAGACAAGCCTTATTAGGTAAATAAGCCTGCTGTGGCCAATGGCTGGCAAGCACACCAGGATCTGGGCTGGTTATCTGCAGCACCCCAGGAAGTGGCAGAGATGATGAGGGAAGTGACAAAAGTCTCTCTCCTCCCTCCGACTATCTACCTCATATCTCATTAGAGACTTAATTCATGTGGCCGTCTCTGTCCCGATTGGAGGTTTGATAGCTCGGCTCGCTCGCCGTCTGTGGCCGATGGATTTCATAGAGAGGCTTAAGCATCTGTGATAATAAATTAACTGTTTGGAGAAGTGTGTCTCTAGATTTGTCCAGATTTTGCACAAGTAAAAACCAACACAGGAGAATGTTTGTTTCAGTATCATTTGCTGGAGGCTCACGTTTGCACAAGGTGTTCGAACGTGTTAACTTCCAACATGTGGGTTTTCCAAGTTGGCTGATCGACATCAATGCTTCCACACACCATTTTGTCAAACTCAAAGGAGAATAGATAAACAAATGGTTGTCCTGCAGCTTAACAAGCCAATTTCATCTTATTTGTGTTTAGTCTGGCAACAAACATCTAATAAAGACGTGTGTGTTTTCTCACTGATGCGACTACAAGTTATAAATGCATCAAAACTCGACTCAGCTTTATCACCTGATTTGGAGCTCGTGAGAACATTTCATTTCTGCAATAAGGGACATGACATGTGTGTTTATCGATCATAGTTTTAAATCAGATAATCAAAGCTCTCAGGTCATCAAACACTGTGTGAGAACAACAACATTAGAAAAATCCCTTCATTGCCCACAGAGCTGAGAAACCAGGGAGCTGCATCATGAGCCTGACAGTCGGGTGTCAGCTGATTGGGATTCATGCGCTTCCTTGTTTCCCAGCTGATTTGATTTTCTCTCATGAAAAATGCCTGGTAAGTGCAAAATTTGATTCATTTGATTGTTTACAATGTCCAGGAATCAGAGAGGACAGGATGAATCAGTCCACGGCTATAGTCCTGATTACTAAATCTGAGCAGTTAGAAATGCACATCAGTTTTAAACTTCTTTCACTTGGAAATAGTAGTTTGACCAAAACATCCTTCCTCCCTTTTTTCTGAAGCTCTTAGTGCAACTCAGTGGATACTCAGCTGTCATGGAAAGAGATGAGATGAAAGCTTTGGAAAATCCAAAAAATTTGATCATGCAATAGTAATGTTTTGTCTCGATTTTTTTCTGTGTGTTTTGTGCCGTTGATGGACAATATTGTTCCACAATGTAATGCACAAATGAAATTGAGGAGCTACATACAGCTGGACGAAGTTAGAATAAATTGGAAACGGTGGTGAGTCAGATGGAGAAAAATCTAGTTCAGCTCTCTCCTGGTTGAGTTCCATGTGAAATGATGATGATGGAATGATTTCTTGTATCAAAACAGACAGACATATCATAGCTACAGCATTTCCAGCCCAGACGACATTAATGCTATTCAGTTAGTTAGTTAGCAGATCGCTGGTTTTGAGTTACAGTTTGTGTTTGCAGCTGAGTTATTATAATCAGATGATGTAACACCGAAACACCAACGCGGTGAAAATGTGTCTGTTTAAAACTCGCAGCTGCAGATCAGCACATTGATGCAATCTGGGCTTTTTCGTAATCAGCCCCAACGGCGTGGTGATCAACACCGAGCCTTACAACAAGGCTGCTGAAGGAGTCGGCTTCACCCTCCCTGACCCAAAGTGCCCCCCTGCCCCATGTTCCCCGGCCCCCGCTGCCCCGCTCTGCTCCCACAGCCGCCCCGCCTCCCTCTGGGAGCCCTGGGAGTGTTTGTACTGGAGGCAGCCAGCGGAGACGGCTGGTGTTTTCATAGCGAAATCTCTTTCCTGAGGTAATGCTGGCCTGGGTTGACCGCTGCAGCACGTACAGAGCAGCGGCGGCTCTGGCAGGAGGTCACGAACAGTCTGTGATCACATCGACGGCTTAATGTTTAGCAGCCGATATTTGTGCCATGACATGATTTCACAAGCGCTGCAGTTCACGTGTGTTCGTGTGGGAGACGTAGCCGCCTGCGTATGTGAAGCAGGCCAACAACACGTCAAGAAAAGTTTAACAAACACTGTATCATGTGGATGAATATCATAATTACAGCATTAAAAAACCATTATAAAAGTTAGGTCAAATATCTTCTGCTCATTATTTTTCAGCTTGGTCTCATTTCATTATAGAAAAAAAAAAAAAAAAAAGATTAATTATGTCTCTATTGACACTTTGAAAGTATACGATCGCTCTGCCAACGTCAAAAGATCAAAAGTGATTTATGGATAAATAGTTGAACAGATTGTTTGCCCTCCCAGCGCGTATTGTTGCCTGAAGCAGCTTCAAATATTTCAGTCAGTACCTGTCAGTCCGACCTCGCGCTCTGGCAGACTTAACGAGTCGTGTTAGCACGTGAGTTCATCATTTGAATAAGATCACTTCAGCACAGACAATGAGCTTTCAGTCTCAGAGACAGTTGTTGTTCCCAAGATCCAGACATAGGAAATCCTAGAAACATGTGACGAGAACATAGATGAAAACAAATGAGGGATGAGGACATCGCACAGATACATGCAAGAAATATAAGATACAGAAGGGAAAGAAATGTCGCATCAACTTCAAAAACTCAAAGTGCTTGTGTTTGCATCCGACTGTGTTTTCAATGACATCATCTCTGGCAAAGCTTTACTCGAGAGCATCAACAGCTTGGCCCGGTGAAACTATGACCCAGGAACAAAAACTAGAACCAGACGCCCACAGCTTCCTGAAAAGGTTCTTTAAAGGGTTGAAAATGTTGAAAAGCAATAACGACCTTTAGCCGCTGTCGTCACGTCCAACGCAAAGTAATTTCTCTTACTTATTTACGTCATTGTGCAACAACTAAATTTCCCTTGTGGGAATCGATGAAGGTTAATCTCATCTTAATATTCAGCGCTTACGCAGGAGTCATTTTCGCAGTCAGGCCGAAAGGAAGAGAGTTCACATCCTGTCACAGAACTTCAATTAATGATGAAACTTTTTAATAAGCGCCCTGATGTTTCCCAGCCATAACCAGGCCACAGTTGCCACGCGAAGATATTGCAGATGGTGAGAATTTAAAAAATGTTGATCGTTGAGAGGAATCTGGGGAATTTGCAGAACCATCCTCTGTTCTGCATTCTTGTATAATCATGGGTTTGGATATCAGTTACAACAGAGTTGAAATAGAATCAGTGAACAACATACATTCAAGCTAATTTAGTTTTTTAAGATCACTATGATGCTGTGACGTTAAAGCTTCTTTTGTTCATATAGTAGGAATAAATCAGCAACCAATGAGAGTTCATACAATTCAAGACTTTACATTTCAAAATAAACCGTGATGCTGTTTGACGCCTTGTGTTCTCCAGAGGCGTCCGAAGAGGCCGTGACAGTAGACGAACTTGAGGAAGGATGATTAGGCCGAGGAGGAGGAGGAGTGCGTGTGTGTGTGTGTGTGTCCTCCGTGGCCTCTAATTTACTTAAGTGCAGTCTAAACGGCGAGGAAGAGATAAGACCGGTGCTAATAGACCTTGACCTCCAGTGACAGTCGCACAAAGCGGGCAGACAAAGAAGCCGCCATAACTTCTTCTGACGATCTCCTCAGATGTGCGTCCATTGGGATTAAACTGAGAGCTGAAAACAACTCTTTAAAAAGTCATTAGTAGTTTTGATTTGTGGGTTAGCAGAGGCCCTCAGGGTTCTCATGTCTTTGATGACTCACCTGAGCTACGGTGCTGTTTACTGAGTTTAGAGGAATTCTTCCATCGGGGCCTTACTCAGGATATAATGGCGGGTGTGGTTTGTACAGTAATAGACAGATAAACAGTTCATCTCACTTCTGCTCCGGGGGAAACTCTGCACTTAATGGTGTCTGCACGAGCGATTTTTAAGCTGCAGAACAAGCAAAGACGCACAAACGCATGCACACAGAAATATGCTTAACCCCGGCGAGGGAAAGCAATGTCAAAAAAAAAAAAAACCCAAGAAAAGCACTGCAGAGCGGCAGCGTGGGGTTGCGTAAGAGAGCAGCAGATGAAACGCGGGAATGCGTCGCTGTCAACACCTGAACCGAACGAGACAGAGTTTGTTTATCTGAACGCCTCCCGATCAGCAGCCGTGAACCAGGAAGCAGCAGGTGCCTCGCTCCAACGGCAGGCCCTGTATTGTTGACAGTGGATAAACAGGTTGGGCTTGGGACGGGGTAGTTTTGAGAGAAAAAGGAAGGGGTTAGTGAGGGCTGGTGTTTTCCCCTAAACATTGGAGGAGGAATTAGCCCTGACTAGTTCAGTGTAAAATTTGAAAGTGTAAGCTGTTTGTTGTTTTTCCCCCCAGTTGGCGTTTATTAGTGTTGTCTTATTGCGGCTCTGCTGAACAAGCCTGGCCCGCGTTGTTGCCTGGCAGGGGCAACAGTGGGATAAAAAACCCAGTGAGGGGAGATGGCTGGCGTTGGGGGAAGGAGCGTTTCCATTGTGTTTCCATTGTGGCTCTGTCACTCTCTGCTACCCTGGCTCGCTGTCCCCTTTAAGCAGCCCGTCCATGTCAGCAGAAATGAGCTTTTTCCTCCTCTTTCATCCCTTTTCTTTTCTCTCGCTATTCACTCGGCTGTTTCTTCAAATGTCTTAAAAAGCCCCGATCACGCGGCCTTAGCACATTAACACATCTGCGGCTTAACCTTGAGAGCCGGCCTTTTGTCGCCAAACGCCGAGAGCAGCGGGACAAACAAAAGTTTGGATTGTCAAACGCATACACGGGTTCATTTTGGAACAATGTCGCTGTAAATCAACTGGAAAGGAAAAAAAAGTTGTTTGGTGCAAAACTTTTGGCTCAACAGTGGGTGCATTGTTTTATGTAATGTTTCATCAGCGCAGAACGCAGCGGAGCACCCGGCGGTTTCTCCTGCTCTTACTCACGGTGCCAGATGGAGGGGGGAGCTTGGCCTCGGGGCAGGTGAGCTAAAGGGGAGATGGAGGTGGGGTAAGATGAAGGAGAAGACTCGGGTGACCAGTTTTACCTGGTACTGACTCGAGCCCGTCCGGACATGCAAGAGAGAGAGCAGCCCGAGGGGAGGAAAGAGAAAGAGAGCGAAGAGAAGGACAGCAAGTGAGTCTTCAGAAAAGGAAAACACCTCTCATCGTGTCTCATCAATCTTTTTTTGTTTGGCCTCCATCTTTTTTCTTCTTCGTCTTTATTGTCTCCATCACTCCTGCAGTTTCCTCACAACATGTTTCTCCGTTACGAGCTGCTCCTCTCCCCTCTGAGGCATTTTTTTTTAAATTCCAGGGAGATGAAAATGTTCCTGTAATTGTTGGCCCATGAGAAAGAAAAAGAAAAACTCCCACATACCGAAAGACGTTGGATAAATAGACGTTGGACAAGCCAGTCGTTTTTAAAAGCGTTTTCTTTTCTGTGCTTCGTCTGGCTGCGACGGCAGGTTGTTTGGTTTATATTTCTCACACTCAGCAATTAATCAGGCGTGAAAGTTGAGCAGCGGGACAAAATCAATCAATCAATATCATATCAATCAACGTGGCCGGTGACTCTATTGTCTCGGCTTTTTATGAAAATACGAACCATTTCTTTAAATCCATCCGAGGAAAGTCAACATGATAAGTTCACACATGTTACACACATTCACACCCGTGAGCTTCATCCCAACCACAACCTCACAGAGCAGATGACGTCAGTGTGAACATCACACGTTTAGAGGAAATAAAGGATGTGCCCCCAAAAAAATAACAACGAGGAATAAAAGCCACTGATATTTGTGCTATCATGACACTGTAACAGAATTTCTTCTTTAGTGAGTTTTATAAGTTTATAAGTGATGGCTTCCAAAAAACAATACATATTAAAAAACCCTTCAGGTACGTAATGAGAGAAAGGCCGAGCGTCACCAATTCTGGAGTTCAAACTAGAAACCATTAAGTCACAGGTTATGAGATTTATTACACAATATTATGACTTCAATGACACTTTTCACGGCGCTTGTGTTGTTGGAAATGAAAACACAGCTACAGATTTAAACTATGAAACAGCCTTTTTTCTTATTTCATCATAATTTTAATATTATTATGACGTGATAAGGACCTTGGTCAACTTCAGCTAGTTAACGTTCGTCAGTCAAAGGTTTGACAGGAAGCTATGCTGGACTACAAAAACTTGACTGACACCCACGTGTGTGTTCTTTACATACAGTTTGTCAGGGAAGGGAAAAAAAATCTCCGTGAACTTTGGTTCACCTGGACGTCGATGCCTCGGAGCGAGTGTCCCCCGGTGAGGATGGGGACGGGCGGGATATTTATGAGTTATTAACACATGTCATACAGATACTTTAGCAGGAGGTTTCTCTCTGTCTTTGGTTCAGTTTACTTCTTTATTCCTCTCAGAAAACTTTGTCATGGTTCCTCCTCTCTGGTGAAGCAGAGACACCGAGGCTCAGTCGGTAACTGAAAGCATGTCAGAGGTGATGGTAATTACAAGTGAAACTCAGGAAGACACTTCTACCTTTCCTGTAGTTTCTGATCTTCCACTTCCCCCAGTTCCTCCCTTCAGTACAAACATGAAACTGAGAAACATGAAACTTAAGCCGAGATGAACTGTCGGTCACTGTGTATGAATATGGAAATCACATCAGCTTCTTCATTCTTGATTCGATCGGGATTGTCCCCATTGTGTCATCATTATGTTCATGTATTTCCGTCTTAATTCAAAAGTAAAAGTTTCACCATCACCTTCAGCCACGTCACCTGCTCCGCCCTCAGGTGAGTGACAGCGGCTTTTGTGCCGTTCTGTTGAAGCATTACTCAACTTTGGCCTAATGAACATCTCAAGTATGTTCTTGTTTCTGAAAGTGCAGTTGGAGGCAAAACCTGCTGGACTGATGACACAGCGACAGGTGGACGAGGACACGTCAAGGCTACGTCCACGCTGGTATGTTTTCATTTTGAAATGCTGTTTTTAAATGAAACTGATCTCCGTTCTCTGTCTATACCAACATACCTGAAAATGCATATCACATGACAGCTCACATACACTGAGTGTGTCTGTGTTTGTAGTAGCTTTATAAAATGAATAATTTCATACACCACAGCTGCTGGAACAGACAAGGTTAGCAGCACCTTTACTTTGTCATCCATGTTGAATTAACCACAGTCAAAGCTGATGTCGTCTGTTTTCTTGCTGGAGAAGGGTCACATGATTAGGGCTGCACGAATCATGGAAACACATTGCGATGGATAAAAACCAATCAGGAAGCGAATGCGGCGTCTGCATCAAAAAACATCTTTTTCACTTTTCACTTTTGGATTTTTCAATCTAAAAATGCAGCGTTTTCAAAAGTCAGTTTCCTTTATTTTGAATTAAGATTCACTTTGTTCTTGTGGTTTTCTATTTCTACACACATTTTCCACTGAGTGATAAATTTTGCTGTGCTGCTCTGGTCTCCCTCACAAACACCACTTGTAAAACATATGAGGCCTCTATGACCATAAGGGGACGGTAATGGCCTCTCAAATCAATGTCAGCGCCTGTTTAGATTTAATTAGTGGCCTCAGAACAGGTTCTCTGTGCGAGTGCATCCACTTAGAGGCCCCTCATTGGATTTTCACGTTCACAATGGAAAGACTGAAGCGTCAATTCTAGTAATCCTATATCTGCACTTGCTGGCCTGTCCCTCGAGGGCGATGCAATGCGGCGCTCTCCGTCTGCATGTTTTTCATTCATTTGTCATAAAACATATTTGTCGCATTTAAATGTGCCTTAAGAGCGCGTGAGAGTGAGCGCGCGCGTCCGCTCGCACAGCGGCCGGATTGATTGAGCGGTGAATTGTGAGTCCCCTGGGTGTTTTTTGAGCGGCTTGTTGTTTCTGTTTTGTGGCTTCACAATGGGTCTGTGTGCACTGGGGTGGGATTTGTATGCATGTGGGTGGGAAGTGTGTGACTTTCTGAATGCATGTGTGTGTTTGCGTGAGTGGTGGAGGGCTGGAACGGGAGCGGAGCGTGCTCGATACTTGCCAAGCTCTTGAGCAACAAGGAATTGAAAATAGATTTTTTTTTTCTGTACCTCTGCTTCGGGTAATTCCAGTCTCAAAGAGAAGCTGGATGACTGTTGGAGATGATGTAGCAAGTCGTGTATTTATGTAACTGTCAGTCTTGCTTCACAGACACTTGTTGACAGATTGAAGATCCACAAGCATCTCTGTACGTGCTGCTGACACCGTCACAGATTCTTCACGTATGACTTTCCTCTGAATTAGGATGAACTCACTGTGAGGCTAATTATTTTCATAGACAGCCCCAACTTGTACACATGACTTCCCATTAGCATAAGACAGAGGTTTAAATCTCGTCAGTGAAACATCTCCAGGTCACCACTTCCTCCTCTTCTCTCTGCTTGACCAGCCCTGTGTGACACCAGCTCCGGGCCGGTGGAGGGCCAGTGGAGGGCCGGGGATGAAAGCTGGGATTGTTGCAGGGTGGGACAGGTCCCTCTGTAGCACCTGGCCATCTGGACATTACATCCCCCAGAGCCGTAATGGATGCCCCCCTCCTCCTCTAACTCCTGGCTGAAGACCCATAATGGACACCCTGGCCGGCCCCTGAGGGGAGCCCCGGTGGGGCTTCAGTTTGGGAGGTTGTGCAACTGGATAATGGGCTTCATTTAAGAGCTCCATTCACGGCGAGGCCGAAGCCACCTCTCTGGAGCTGTGAGCTGCAGCGGAGGGGTCACCGGGGGTCACGCCGAGATTCACACAGCCCCGACCACCGGCCGGTAGTTAAAACTCGATCACCGCTGCCGTCTCATGCCATTACCTGCCTTCTGCCACTGTGGAGACAGGTGTAAAGAGGAGGGGCTTGTGGTGCAGGTGTGTGAGTCAGGTTACATACGACCATGGTTGCAACCCGCTTGTCCATTTCCAAACCTGAGCAAACATAATTAAATGTGATCGGAAAGGGAAAAGGAAAGGAGCCGCGACCTGTTATGACCCTTTTTTTGTGGAGCAACAAAAAGGGACAGCTGGGAAATATTGTAAAGACAGGTGTGTGTGTGTGTGTCGGTGTGTGTCTGTGCTGGAGACAGAACGGTTTCACTCATGGAGGAATGCTCAGATGCAACTGTTCATTAACAGAGAGAAGTCGGTGGGTGATTTCGCTGCCTTGGCTGCGGGGCTCCTCGCAACATTAACATTCTTGATTTCCATTTTGAACCTTGAAGACATACACACGTGCACATAAACACACACTGGTCCACTCGTATGTGAGCACACGCGAGTGCAGAGTGCATGAAAGGTGAGTCACACTCGCTGTAATTCACGGCGAGAGGTGAAGTGAAGTGCATGGAAGCTGGTCTTTGACATGTAAAGATATACTACGACTGTATGTCATTTACAGTCATGTATTTTTTACATACCATTAAACGTGTTATATCATGTTTTATTCTGATGCAATGGTGACGTCATCTGGCTTTGAAGTAAACTAAATCAAGTCTGAGCTCATGTTTTACTCTTTAAACTATTGGGTTTTACTCTGAAAACAGGAAAATCGGACACTCTCACTCTCACATTCCTCAAGTGGCGTCAGAGATGAGACAAGATTTGACATGAAAACCAGCGAGGCCGAGACTGAGGAGCACTTTTTTCTCAGTCCTTCCCTCAGACACAGACTAACTTCTTTAAGAGTTTTCCAGTTTTTTTTCTTGCCTCCAATCTTCTCGTGCGCCGCCGGGCAGGAGGGAGGTAAAGAGTTTGAGCAGCTCTCCGTCCCCCCGGGCGCCTCTTCATCTCAGCCCCTCACCACTTCTTCTCCCCTCGCGGGAACATGTCAGGTGTGATTGGAGAAGTGAGACAGAGATATTCCAATTAGCCGGAGCTGCTGCGTTACAGTGGCGCTGACAGGAGGGCAGCTGGATGGAGGACTCCTACTTTATTTAATGGGGCCTCGGCGAAGATGATGGAACGCAGCTCGGTGCAGTGACGTCTTTCAGGGAAACCGTTCAACCACTGTCACTTTCACGTTGTAAAACCTCATTATCATTAAAGACTTAGTTGCATGATTGCAGTTAGAGGTTGATGTAAAGTACTATTATATGACATGATGTTAAACTGAATGCTTGCTTTTTTTTTAGCACATTAAAATGATGCTTGCAAACTTTTTAAGCCACAGTTAGATTCATTGCAACTTTTCTGCATTAGTCATTAGATGCATGACTTGAATTCTTGTTAGAAAAGTTTCTTTCTGAGTTGCTGTTTCAAGTTAAATGCAACCAGCTAATCTGCTTCATAAATCAAGAAAAACAACTCTCCTTTGTGTGAATCTCAGTTAATCTTAGGTGAGAGTTTCATTATCAGCCTCTTGTAGAGCTGTAGAAAAACCATTTGGCCTCTTCCCTCCGAACAGTCTAGGATGACATGTCGGCGTGTTTTAAAAACTCCCAGCGCGTGCTTTGATAGTTTTTCCCAACACATTTCGCCGACCTTTTCTGGGGCAAGGTGACGTTATCAGCGCCAGGGATCTTATCAGCTGTGTAATGTGTCATAAGTGGTAATGTAACTGAGGTGTGTGTCTGTCTGCGTGCGTGTGTTGGGTTGGGCAGATGTGTGGCAGAGTGATGACGATGGCGATAGGTGTGATAAATGTGCCGATGTGCCAGTCATTTCTGATTCGCCCGGTAGCCCGAGGAGGGGGGGGGGGGGCGTGTTTGATAAATATGGGAGAGATTCCATCTGCAAACAAGGGGAACGTTAGATTTGTGATTAGGCCTACATGTCTGAAGGCTGCTCTCGCTCTTTGGAGGACTGAGATTCATGATTTCTGCTTGGTGACAGCTCTGTAGAGGCGCAGAGATAGCAATGAGGACGGGATGTTGGGTTTATAACTGGTGTTAGTGAGTGGGCACTGAGAGGAAGATCCACTGCGGCTGATAAATGAATTTGGATTCAGATGTGGTGACGACTTGGAAGCAGCGCTGTCTTCCTCACACTCCCTGTTCTCTCTCTCTCTCTCTCTCTCTCTCTCTGTGTGTGTGTGTGTGTGTGTGTGTGTGTGTGTGTGTGTGTGTGTGTGTGTGGCCGCGTGGAATGTTTCTCTACCTGCATCGACAGGTTGCTCAGCTCTTCTTCTTTACCTGTCAGACCCGCGGGGCCAGGTCAGATCTGGGTTTATGTGTCTGCACGAGGCTCTCTCTCTCTCTCTCTCTCTCTCTCTCTCTCTCTCTGTGTGTGTGTGTGTGTGTGTGTGTGTGTGTGTGTGTGTGTTTCAGAGGGTCTCCATGTTTACTGAACACAGGCCTACAGCTCAAAGCATGCTTGTTATTGTGGGAATGTGTTTGTGTCTGTTGTCCACAGCGTGTGAACTACTTTCTTCACTCACTCCGAGCTGTTATTGAGCAACACTTGTTACCCAGCATGCTCAGTGATGACTTTTAAGTGTATTGCATTAGCTACCAGAAGTAACAGTCCTCTGAAGTCGAGCCTGGTTCCACATTCACACATCTCTGATATTATCAGCTGCACAAAATGAAGGGAAGTGCACGAAACCGCTGAAGTGAAACATGTTCACGATCTCATCGACAGACACAGTTGTCAGTAAATATTCAACTGCCTCCAGTAATTGGCCTTAAACACAGACTCTATATGTTGATACGGGCGATGTCCACGCCAAAAAAGTAATAAGGACACTTCTTGTGTCTTCATATAAACAACAGTTGATACGTCATGCTTGATATGTCCGTCCCAAATAAGAAAGATAAAATCTTACTCAAAGAGAAAATGACAAACACTAGTGTCACTAAAGTCAGAGACTGGCAGTGATGTTCATATCTTAAAAACACGGTAGAATAGTGAACTTGCTGTTTTATCAGTTGCCAGCATTTTCATTTATTTTGAAAATTTGATGAAGACTTTTTGACTCTTGATCTTCGCCTGGTTTGTGTTTTGTTTCCCTGTTGCTTTGTGTTGCTTGTGGTTGCTTTAAGCGAAATGAATGTAAACAAAGAGGTGTATCCTAAAATATGGCGACCACTACCCAGAATGCAATGCACCTCGATAAGGTTGTCTATTCTCTGTAGAGCAGTAAGAATAAAAGACTTGAGTTTGATCATCGGGCTGCTCCGCCGTCAGACTGAAAGCGAAGGAGTCACAGCTTCAGTCATCATCCTGTCAGTCATCATGGAGGATTTGACTTGATGAAATGTCGACTGTGTTTTAATTTTTTCCACAGCTATAAATGATGCAGTCGGTCAGAGGGAACTGACCAGATTTTAGAAAAAGAACAAGATGAAATCACCAATTTGAAGAGTTGCCACTAAAGTGGAAGAAATAAACTGCAGAACAATTTCTAATGGAGGTAAATAATACAGTTGGCTTTGAGAGGAGTAACAGGTAAAGAGTAAAGTGGTGGAGGGCTAGAAATTAGCTTTCTATTTCTGTTTCAGCCGCCCTGCGTTTTGGAGTGTTTCTCTTTCAGGGATACTGTGTCGCCCGCTCTATAGAGGGCCTTGTTCCTGGGCCTGTATTGTTTTACCGGATCGCCCATTGTGCTCTCAGACAGAGCGGGGAGGGCGGTGGCCCGGTGCCAGCCGCGGCTACACCGGCTGCCAGCCTCCCGCCAGGACACACACACACACACACACACACACACACACACACACACACACACACACACACACAAAGCGGAATCGAGAAGCCCTGGATGCGAACGCCGGCCATGGATGGATCAGAACCACTCAGGCCCAACCAGGGCTCCGTTACACAGGCATGCAAAGACACACACACACAGAAAACAGCAGAAGTAACTGGAAACACACACACACACACACACACACACACAAGATACTTGGATGTAAATATATAGTTTGCACATACAAGACGAGCAAGTGCAAACAGGGACGTGAACAGTGAAGTGACTGAATTCAAGTGAACGACCTTTTGACCTCATTCTTCATTTCTTTTAGTGACTGAATTCCTTCATATAACAATACACAAATTATATAGTTGTAAAAAGTACATACACAATATCAACACACAAAAACGCAGATATTCAAAACAAAGAACACAGATACTGCAGTGTCAGATTTATGTGCGAGAAATGAGATAAAGTTTTGATGGTTCGTATAGAAATGAAGTGCAACACATACAAACACTTGGTTAAAGGGAATTTTTATCTTTAAACTTTCTTTATGTTGCGTCGTTTATACACAAACATGTGTCTCCTTCAATCATTAGGTTTTTCACAGAGCTACATGTCCATTTCTTTTCTATAAATTATTAATTAATCCTGGAATGAGGCCATTTCCAGTCATTCTATTCGTAACTATTTCTTCTTCATACTATGGAAACTTACTGATTTCATTCACGCTGCTATAAATATCCTGGAGCTCATATTTGCTGAAGGCTAATTTTGGCTTGTGGTTAGCGAACGCAGCTTTCTAAATGACACCTTTCATTGGGCGCAGCACATTGTTTACACTGATAGGGACCCGCTGAGAAGCGGCAGGAAGTCTTCATGAAGCAGCACTCGACTATCAGCTCTTTAAAATCTGATGGAGAAGAAGGGTCCGTCCTCATATCGGTCATTAAGACGAGTTATTGATTCATCGATCAGCACAAATCAGTTGCTGTAAGTTCATTATCAAGCAAACATGACGGTTCTCAAATTTGAGCCTTTGTTATTTTTTTCTGATTTATTTTAGTGTTTATTAAATATTTAAGTTCTGGAGAATTGGTAGAACAAAATAATCAAAATATAGACATCATCCACACCCTGTTTTTGCCATTTTACAAATGATTGACAAGGCAACAGAATCCATCATGAAATCATGATTTATTCTGACAACATCAAGATAAAGAAACACACACACACACACACACACACACACTGATGCACAGAGAGAATCCAAGGTAAGCAATAATCCAAAAACAGTTGCTTGTTTGATCGACTTTTACAAGAAGAACTGACAGACTGTGCGTCTGAGTGTGTGTGGGAGGTCTGACTCATCCAATCACACTTGCCAGGTTTTATTAGAATTAATAAAGATGTAATGATAGTCCTCCTGTGACTGTAAAAAAACCAGGACTTGGCAACACTCCAGAGAGAATTGCTTCCCCTGACAAATTATTGCTGAATTATAGGCAGCGATCTGTCTCCCCTCGTTTTCTTCAGTTTGACAGACTTTGATCTGTCTGTCTCGCCTTTAACGTTTTTGTCTCGTGGCATGGTCTTCGTCCAACTGGACGGCGATCAGACCGTGAAAGTGTCCTGTGTGCCGTTAGTAGTTTTCACCCCTTCTGTTTCCGTTCTCTGTTCTCAGCCACAAACTTAACACTTTTTACAGGCTCCTTTTAGCTCGCTAACTTTAACTGTGACACACATGAAGCTATAAAAGCACTCGATGTGTTTTCGCTCGAAGCACCTCATAATGTCATAATTTCCTGAAACTAGAACCTGATGGAAAATGCAATAAAACCCTGTAAAATAATAAGAGTGTGAGGAGAAAAGAGTTTTCACTTGCTGAAGACAGTTGATGAAGACGTCAGCACCAAGTTCACGTCACGTCTTAGTTTGGACGACGATGTGGGAACAGTCTCTGCTTGGTGATTTGCTGCTGGAGGTCATTCGACGTGTCTCACTCCAATCGTCCCACAGTCAGACTTTAAAGTGCCTCATCGACCAAATACTGTTCCTCCCAGACATGTTGCTCATATATGTTTACAAATGGCTCAGAACCATGAAGCTGTGAGAACATAACCACGTTAATATACGGGGAGTGCCGTGACCTTATTGGCATCAACAGACTGAATGTGTCTAAGTTTGAGGCCTCGTGTTGTTGACGTGGTCGTATTTTAGCAGCAACAATAGCAGGTGTATTTACAGCAATTACAGCGATTACAGTAATTTTTTATTCAACTTGGTTGTTGAATTTCAGCGACAACCTCGTCTCGTCTCTCGCTCGCATCCCCCCGCCGTGCTGAACGGCGGCGGTGATGAATGAACGTGTTGAGTAATGCCTCCGAACACAGTGAATGGTTCCTGAGCGGGACAGTAAACACGCGAAACGCTCGCACAATAACGGACGTCTAAATCCACGCTCGGGGGCAGCGAGGAGGTGCGAGGAGCTTGGCAGTCTCCTCTTCTGTCTCATCTTTCTCTCTTCTCCCCCTCTCGGCTCTGCAGAGATGCTAGATGAGCCTGAATGAGAACAAAACCCCCTTGTGTGGGAGAGATGGAGGGTGATGTTGAATCACACTGGAAAAGTTTGCAATGTCGTCCTTTGTATAGGTCGTGTGTAAATGATATCACGTCTGGAGACGACTTTTAATCCCATCACGTCTCTTTTGTTGCCTGTTGATCCTGATGCATCTATCTGATATCGACCTCTTATTGTTTTCTTAGAATCTTTTTATTTTTGCCATTCATTTGTGCAGGGGGTCAGTGAGACGTCACCTGTATCAGTGGAAGCTCAGACGCTTGAAAGACTCTTAGAAAAGTTGCTCATCATATGAAGAAGCAACTTTCATTGGAACATGGCATCCAGTTCTTTTAACGTAAGAAAGATTAGTCAAGAATGTATTTTTAAACTAGCTTAGTATAAAAATAAACAGAAAAATGAAGCAGTTGCAAAATAGTTTTTTTTCAAACACGTTGTCTCTTTCTTGGTCGGCTGCTAATTTTGTTTGGTCGTATTGTATCTCAGGACAGAAAAGGACTTTTGAGATGCAGAATTCATCTGTTTTGGGTCTGTAATTCTAATCTTATGCATAAGCTAATTAAACGACCAATGTTTATGAGCTACAACAAAATATGGCGGCCATGAAGGAGGAAGGAAATAAAATTTGTGTCACACTTAATCACCTCATTCCTGCTAAACATTGTGCAGAGTTTTCATATCGCTGCTAAAGTCATCACATTTCAGAATATAATGTCGGACTTTCACATGTTCATTATCTGACTGAAGTGGTCAAATTAAAACACATCTGCGAGCACACACACACACACACCTGAGCGTGCCTGATTCTTGCCCCCCCTCCTCCGCTCTCCCCTCCCAGAATGGCTAATTACAGGTGTGGATGTTTAAGTGATTGGTGTGTGTTTCTGTGTGTGTGTCAGCGAGCGAAGGATCAGGTGGATGCTTAAGCGCTCCTGTTGCCTTTCACTCATACTCTTTGTAATCCTACAGGCCTGGACGCCGTCGCTCAGCTACTGTCAGACACACTAACTGCTTTCTGTGCTTATGCAACTGTTTGAGTGTCTCTTTGTGTTTCTTTGGATTTGTCAGCTGAGGAATCAAACCTCGATAAAAGACATGAAAAAGCTGATTGACAGAAAATAACCTGCCATTTGATAATTGATTAATAAATTCAGTCATTAATGAAGCAAAAATTCCAAACATTCTTTGGATGCAGCTTCTCTAAATTGAGAATTGGCTGCTTTTCTCTGTTTTGTATTGTTGTTATTATTTTGTCAGACAAGTTCACATCATGAAATATTCTGGTTTAATGATAAATATGTCATTGCATCTTCCATGAAAAACACTGCACGAAAACGTTTGTTGCTATTCCACTGCAAACAATAGAAGAACTTCAGCGTATGAGACATTTCTATGTAGCATGAAATGTTCCTGGAAACTGGGACTGGAAACTTTTTAAATGCTTGATCTGAATGAACTGATGATGATCTGCTAAAGAGAACTGAGACAGATATGAAGAATTTAAATTGTGTGGGCTCAGTTTACCATTTTGTTTGTCATATATCAGCAAATGAAGGATTTATCGGAGTCAAACCTCTTATTTGTGTCATAGCATTGAGATTTTTGACCTTTGACCTTGAATGCATTAAACAGTCCTTGTGTTTTGCTTCACTTCAACAGAAGGACCATCTAATTTTACGGTGCAGGGATTCATTGATCATTTAAATGCCGTCCTGACTGGTTTTTAAAAAAGTTCCAGCTTCCTAATATCATTTTTCTGAGTCTTGATGACCTGAACTGACGACCAGTTCCAGTTCCTTTTCCCCTTGTCGTGTTCCTGAACTTCACATCTGAGCCATCGCACCCAAACCGATCATTACCAGGTCAAACACGGCGTCTCTCCGGAGCGATCTCCTGATGGAAAAGGTGACGCTCGACCCGCGAATCAATCTGCATCAATCCGCTCTTCACCACTTTTTACTGACCGGTGTCGGCTTCCATAAACAATACCAGGCCGTAAGAATCATGTGAGCTGTGTAACACAACACAGCCCAGTCATACAAGCCTCCGCCAGCTCTAATAATATGGATCATTCCTTTAGACCCCAGATATAATTTATTAACAGGCCCGGACTAAAGCAGGCCTCGGCCCTTGTGTGTGATGGAGGGAGGAGAGAAAGGTCTCCTCTCAGATGACTAAGTGTTTGTTTATGCTGGCTAATCTCAAAGGTGGATTTTTTAACCATTGTGGTGGGAGTCTTTGTGTTAGGAGAAAAAAAGACTACTCAATGTAAATGAATGGGGGATCAGGGTTAACCCCTCTAGGGAGTGAGCGAGAGTGTGTGTGTGTGTGTGTGTGTGTGTGTGTGTGTGTGTGTGAATCTAGTTCAGCCATCTTAATCCAGCACCCAGACTCTTGGCTCCTTGGCTCATCAAAGTGAGAGGCCAGCAGTAGCCAGCCCAGATTTAATCTCTGCGTGTTTGTTTGTATGAGAGTGTGCATGTGTGTGTGTGTGTGTGTGTGTGTGTGTGTGTGTTCTGCATTGTGGCCCCTTCATACGCTCAAGGGCTTTGCGGTGTGATAGCAGAGCTGAGCTAACGTTAGCATCAGTTCCATCACTCGGTCAACAGCGGAGTGAGAGAGAGCCATTGTTGCGTTGCGTGACGGCGCCGTCGGATCAACCGACAGAGGTCCGAGTTTGCGCCTCTGAGCGAGAGCAAACACGCTGAGGTTTGTGTCGGGTGATTGGCGAAGAGGGTGGAGGGTTTGTTTTAGCAGCAGAGATACCGTTGGAGGAGATCGAGCGAATCGTGTCGGTTAAAGTTGATGATCAGTGATGTTGATCTTTAATGGACAAAACCTGCAACAAGCCAATATTCTATAATACATTTCTTTATATGCTGAAATTATTTACTTGTTTCGCACTTTATTTGCTCAATTTTGTGAGACTTCATATATTAACTACAATATTTCTTTTTATTTTTGCCAGCTGGGTTTTACTTCTGCATGACTTTGCATCTTTAGATTTCACTTGCAAAACAGAAAGTAAACGATGACACGATGCATCTCAACACAACGGCCTCCATTTTCCAGAAATGTGCAGCCTTTGGGTGTGACTAACAACTTCGGACCTGTGCCTCACGAACGAGGCCGATGCGACTGCATTTTTCTGACCAGCAAATTTGCATTGGCATAAAACCAGAAGCCATTAAATCATGCGACAGTCTGACACATATTTACTTTTACTTACACTTGGCTGTTTATGTTTGTTGTCTTGTAACATGGGAACAGCAGAGTTTAATTTCTGACTTACTTGGTTTTCTACCTCACAAAAAATGTAGTAATAATGAGAACATCTATTTACTTGTACAGCACCTTTCTGAACAGTTTTAAGTGATAATCACTAAAACACTGAATGCAAATACAGAGGCAAGAAGACAAGCAGTGAAAGTAGTGAAATTAAAAACAGCTGTCAAAACTGGAGATGAATGAGTTTATATTAAGGACAACAAGGGTTAAACACTCTGCTTATGTAAGCAACAAATTATCATATCAGTCCTTGAGACTTGGCCAATGTCCGATTTTTAAGGTAATATCTACATATTGGAACACGGCCTCCTGTCTGGGTGCCTGTCTGTGCAAGCCTTCGACTCCATATTGATGAATTTCAGCCTCGTGGATGAAGAACAGACACCAAAGCAAAAGGAAATGCATCTGTGTTTGACGTCGCTCTGGTTTTGTGTTGCTGTTTTGCTCAACGCACGAAACAGCTCCTTTTATCCTTCAAAGATGTTTTATTACTCGGGTTCAGCTCGAACTGTTCACAGCCTCACTTCACCTGTGAGGATAGTTTCTCAGGTTGCACGGTGCCAAAAATTTCTTCTTCTGCAGCCGAAAAATAAACTCACCGCCGTTGCAGCGGATATTTTCTGCAGCGCGTGGCGTCAGACGTGGGCTGATGCAGGAATGGAAATCTACCTGCTCATATCGAGCCTTTCGTCACACCGGGTCGTTGCCAAGATACATAGATCACTTTATATTAAATTCCTTCAACTATCCTGACACGCAGCTGTAAATCAGAGCATGAAAGGAAAGTTAATCTGTTGCTCTCCATCTCGGTGTCTCTTCTTCTGCTTTCCATAATTTTAATGTCTTTTAGTTAATATGCCAGAAATGTCTGGACTGTTTTAGATCTCCCTGCCTCGAGGTCGCCGAGGGTCAAACCACTTAACAGTCTCCGTTTTGCCTCTTTAATAGTTTTGTTTTTGGCTTGATTACGGGTGGATTCCCTGTCTGACAGACGCTTTCATCCTTTCTCTCTGTATAATTATGTAGAAATGATTCAGACTGAAATGCGGTTTGTTAATTTCCCAGCGTTCCCCAAGGTGATATTTACCCATGTGTCTGAGGTCCGATCAGCGCGGCTTCTCGCCTCATTAAGACTCGGGCTAAATGGGTTAAGGCCTGATGAACATTTCCAGGGAGGAGAGTCCGCGTTTCCTCAGAGCCGTATCTGCAGCTCGCAGGTTTTCCTGGGCCGACACTTTCCTCCGCTGATGTGGCGAACGAGAGAAAACTTATGTAACTTCTCAAAACATTTAGATATTGACTTTATTCCAGGGTTTGGTGCAAAGCTGCTTGACGGAAGGTTGAGCTTATTGTGGAGATGAAATGTCATCTTTTGTATCAGAAGGCTTTTTATTACACGGTGAAGTTTTCCGGGTTTGGATGGAAGGGTTAGAATAATATTTGCCGATAAAATATCAGGTCTTATTGAGGCAGCTATAGTGACTGTAAGTACACAGTTATTTATATTTTCCATATAGTCTGATACTGTTCAGATATTACATCAGTTTCTTTGCTTTAGTCCTGGTTGAGTAAAATCTGTTTTTCCAGCTGCTTCCAGGTCTTTAAACAGTTTCCTCCTGTGAACTGAGTAATCGCTCCATGATTCTTAACGTAATTGTCTTTTTCTTAAAATGGATTTTTATAAAATTCAGGAACTGGTATCAAAGTCAAGGTGTCTTTGCCCTAAACGCATACGTATGCTCTAAGCTATGGCTTACAGTTCCCATCATGCTCAGGTTCTTCAAACAGGATGTCAGCACGAAGTCACTGAGTAGAGTTTGTCAGCCTTGTTTTTTCAGACTAAAGGTGTTTACATTTTCATTTCATCTGCATCAAGAAAAGTCAGCAGCACTAGACACCTGTTTGCCACGGACATCACCTGTAATATGAGTATGAAGGATATTCTTGTATGAGTTACGAGAAGAGGAGCGACTTTATAAGCTGATGTAAAATCAGTTGGATTTATGTTTGTGTTTTAAATGCTACTCCGGGTTTTGTTCCACACTCTGTTTCATAAAGAACTGATTTCACTGGGAAACTGGATGTGCAGCTGATCGATCAACCGTCCTGGGACAGCGGCATGATGAGGATTTAACTGCTGTCCTCGCCGAGCTCGTCAGATAATCCCACGGTCGCTCTCTTCTGTCCTTTTGTTCCTCATTTTCTCTTCTCCATATCTGCCGCTGATGACACTCGCTCCATCCTTATCGTCAGGTCCAGGTTGTTTTGACTTTAATTAGCGGAGGCTGCGACACAATGGGGCCCGTTGCTATCTGCGATGCCCACCTCTGTGAATCCAGCTGTTTTTTAAAGGGTCATTCCCATCATCTTCTAACCTGTTGTCTCTCTCCTCTTTCTCCAGAGAACCGGTCGGGGGTCCTGGTTCCCAGCGCCTCGGCCGCTCTCAGGAGACCAATACGGACTGATGGGCAGATAGCATCACTGCTCGGCTGCAGGAGGGAGGGTGGAGGAGAGTTAATGAGACTAAATGAGGGCCAGAAAAGGGAGGGTGAGGGTGTGAAAGGCTTTTGATGAGGGATAGTGAACAGTCTTTTTTGGAGGAGGCCTCACATCAGTAGTCAGGCTGCAGAGGCCTCGGACTGTGACCCCTCATAAGTAACCTTGACACAGGATCAACATCAATAAGGCGACGATGGTCAGGGAGGATAAACTCTCTCCGTTTCCTCAAAGGTCAACACAATAAAGACATTCAGAACAAATGGGAAAACAACACTTGTAGTTCAGTCGGACCAGCTGCAGTTTCTGGGTCCAACAAATGAGATTCTTCCGTCTCTCACTTTCAAGAAAATTTTCCTCAACTATTTGGAAATAGTTTCTGGAAACAATGTCAAAGCAATGAAACAAGCATGTTTGTCCTGTTGCATTAAACTCAATTAATCTGAGATGACGTGCAACTTCTTAATGCAACACTATCAGCAGGAAAGACAATTCTGCAAAACGCCAGATTATAGCCAATGCATTTTTTGCTGCATCAGTGCAAGAGAAGATTTTGGTTAAGGCAACGAAATTATGGTTTCGGTATGACAAACATTTGGTTAAGATTAAGAAGATTAGCATTTATTGCTCGTCTGTGCTGCAACTCCGGCCTCTTGCATTGACGCTTGGATGTAAATGTGTGAGCTGCTGAATTATCCAATATGGATGCAGCTCATCAGGACGCCATGTGGGATCAGTGTGACCAACAAGTGCTGCATATGCTGAAACAAGGGTCTGTCAATGTCTCAATACACTTGGACAAAAAAATAATCCTACATCTTATTACAGTTTTATGATACTTTGAGATTGAGGTAGATAATAAGGCTTTTTCAGACTTTGCGTGTCCGAGTCATGAGAGAGCGACGGGCCGAAGGTCACATTGCCACGTCCTCTGCGGGCCGAGCGACGACTCCGAGAGACAGCAAGGTTTAAATTAGATTGGAAGGACGCTGTCACAGAGACGACGGCCTCTCATGGGATATCACAGCATCGCTTGTACATAAATAATCTCAGATTCCTCTAATGTGAGACAGATGAAAGCTTCAGATCCTTCGTTTCCTCGGCGTAAATAAGTAGGTCACCTCTACGAGTCATTAGCCTCATCAGTTTCCATTACATATTCATTGAGGGAAATGAGTTTACATGTGGATGACGCCCCCCCCCTCACCCCTCGTCAGTACACATGAAAGCTCGGGCATGAACGGGCATTCTCGTCGCCGGCTGATTGTGCATCTCCCCTGTGGTCCCGGTTTGTATCAGAGAGCATTCAGAGCTCCCAGAGGACTGCCTCCTTTGTCGGAGCTCGGAGGAGTTAAATCGTATATAAAACAAATTAATTGCCCCTGTTAGATCACTCGAGCACTCACCCAGGGGAACATGTGCTTATCACACACCCAGGACTACACACACACACACACACACACACCGTGCTCTTAGCGTTCCTGAGCTTGCCAGCCTCAGCCCTCTGTGGGACTGGGGTGGGAGGTGGGGGTTACTCCTCTCCATCTGTTGGTCTCCTCAGACCTGGCTCCTGCTTTAATTACACACAGCCATCCCTACCTATCCCATCTCTGCCCCATCTGTCCCACCCAGCCCAAACGGCTCTGATAGGGCCCCCTCGTGCGCTTTATGGGGCCAATCCGAGCAGCTCTTTACAGCGGAGTACAGTGGTGATGAGAGATTTTACAGCCCCGCAGACCTGCTCCTCATTCAGCTTGATTCTCTACTGTAGAGGTCACTCTGATTGCGACCTTTATGGCGAACGCTAACGGCCGTCACGGCAGACAGCGCAGCCGGCCCGCCGACTGCCGTTTACGGCCTTAAGTGTGTGCTTGTGTTAAAGTGTGTGTGTGTTCTGGGAGCCTGTTGAGGCGTTTATTGCCTCATAAGAGTGCGTTTAACAGGATTAGAGCAGTGTATTGTGTGTTGATATGTGGAGGAGCAGAGTTGAAACTTAACCACGCTCCATTTGTGTAACTTTACACTTTTATGCTTAATATCAAAGACAAATATTTGACCTTTTAGTGATTGGTGTAGTTTGTGATTGTTTTGCAGATAAAGATCCTACATGTGAAGTGAGAGAGTATTTTTGGAGTCATGATTCAGCATCAAGCCTGACAAAGGTCCATGAACACAGAAATATTGTATCTCTAATAAACTCAGGTTTGACACAGGAATTCAGCTTTTTCTTTGGTGATCCAGAAGGATTTGAAAAAGGCTCTGATGAGTCTGAATGTGAACTTATTTGAAATCTGTTCACGTCATGTCTTCACCTGACAGTAAAATAAAGACAGAGAGCAACAAGAAGAAATGTAAGAAGTTTTCAAATTCTTTGCTTAAAAGTAAAAGTTGCATCACCACAATGCAAAATACTCTAGTACAAGTAAAAGTATTTGAGAGTGTTAAATGCATTACCTCAGTAAAATTACAGCCTGATGTATTTAAACTATAGTAAAAGTAAAAGAATTTTCATGCATCAAAATTTCTCCTTTCAATCTCTCTATATATTATAATAATTCCTAATTATAACTGAACCATAAACATGTAAACAGCAATTTAATGTTAAGGTGAATCAAAAAGGAACAATTTCAAAAAATATATATTATACAATTTGTGTGTAAATCTTAATCTGTAAATTTACTAGTAACTAAAGATTGTATTTCCTTCTGAACTGTATAAATAACACGCATTGGAAATACTAAAGTACAAGTTTGTGCAGTATTTGAGTAAATGTACTTCATATCAAAATATAAATGCAGTAGAGTACAAGACACATCAAATGGAAATAAATAAATAAAGTCAGTACAAGTACCTCAAAGCTGTACTTCAATACTACACTGATGATCAAACTCTTCTGCAGGTTACACGTGTGAACGTTTGAGTTCAGAGATGATGAAAGCACCTGACAGATATAAATGTTAATATGAAAAGATTGCAGGTATCAGTCGTTTTAAACTGCTCCATTAGTGTTTGGTGTAAACCTCTGACGTCGACCCCGAGTGTGTGTGTGTGTGTGTGTGTGTGTGTGTGTGTGTGTGTGTCCGCAGCTTTTCAGCCAGTATTTGTGTCGACTGTATTGAGTCTCATTTACCTCCTCCTGTGTCTCTGTGTTGCGCCGCTCTGTCGTGTGTCTCTGGGGTCGAGTGGACCTCGGAGCAGCACAATAAAACCAAATTGGCTATTTGTTTTCTGTGGCAGTGGCTGAGCGGGGGGCCGCGACGCCAGCTACCAGCCCATACAGAGCCGACAGAGGGAGGCTAACACGCACTCATGATGTTCATTTGGCCCCTGTAGTTTTATTCCACCTCTATTGTTTGGTGGCAGATTGACTTGTTGACCTGTTGCACCAGACGTGTGTGCTGAGAAACAAACATCCTTCTTTTACTTGAAGGATTTGGTGACAAAGCAGAACTTGGTTCAGCTGAGTGTGAATGAACGGGAATGAAATATTTGATTTCATTTGTTGGTGAGCTGAAAATGAAACATACTCAACAAACTGCTTTACACATTTTCAAAGGCAAAAAAAAATTAAACAATAGTCGTATATCAACTTTCTGAAAGTACAAATGGTTTCACTTTATTTGCTTTTGCCATTTATTCTTACCAATTGATGAATTAATAGATTAATATTCCTGATAATGAATTGACCATTGATCTTAAGTCCACGAGCAGATCATCACTTTTGTCCCAAACATGGAGCAAAATCTTGATTGACTTGCTGCAATAAAAAACACTCTCTGGGCCTGAAATATCGAATCCTTTAAATATATAAAAGCATTTTTAAGCATCAGTAACTTTTTGTTTTGATTAAATAATCAGTTACAGCAGGTGATGTTGTTTTAATTTGCCTGAAAATGTCTTTATAATCAATAATCAATGTTAATGACAGGACGGGTGGAGAGAGTCGAGGTGGGTTTGGTAGAAAGGCCCCGGGTGGGTCGACCTGCAACGTCCACAAACACAGCGACACCCCGGGCCGAGCTGAGCCGGTCGGGCCGGTCGGCTCCACAGGAGGGACGTGGAGGGCCGGTGGCCCCCAGCAGGACTAAACAAACTCCTCAGCCAGAGCCTTAGCAATGCAAATGGATATAAATACCATAAACGTGTGTGTGTCTCTGTGTGTGTGTGTGTGTGTGTGTGTGTGTGTGTGTGCTAACCCCACAGTGAATGGACTGTCCCCAGGGGGCTAACGTACCCCTGTAATCAGCCGACCCCAGAGCAGTGTGTGTGTGTGTGTGTGTGTGTGTGTGTGTGTGTGTGTGTGTGTGTGTGTTCCTGCTTGCCTAATAAGCTCATTTACCCCCAAGGGGCCGTGAGAGTGTTTATCAAAGACATTCTTCTGTCTCATTCATCCATCTCTGAACTCTTTGAGTCTCTGAGTGAAATGACAGACAATTAACAAGTGTAAAGAATTAACTGTTTTTCACACAACAGGAACTTTTACAGGAACCAAGAAAACTTCTACAGTCACTCAGGTGCTTTACCTGCGTTTCACAGGAGGAACCTGGGTCGAGTTTTGGCTCGTGGATGTTCAGACTGTGACCAGACATCAGCTGTTGATACTGTCGATATCAGGGCTCGGGATTTTTTAAGGAGAAGTTAAGAAGCCAAATTCTCGACTATTGTAAAAACAAGCAAGATAAAAGTGATGAGCAGCAGGTGACAGAGAGAAACTAAACTTTAGTCTCCAAGTTTTGGAGCCAGAAAAGGTTTAGAGTATTTCCTGTGTGTCTTCTTTCCAACATCAATCAAAATCAAAACTTCCACCTCAAACTAACTTTTACTTTTTCATCTTTAATCCTAAACTACCTGATGTCTTCAGTTTTCATGAAAACACATATATGTATTTTTTTCTTCCTGAGACTGTTTGGTCAAAAAAAAAAAAAAAAAAAAAAGAAAAGGCCCACAAGCCGTCCTGGACACAGAAGGAGCCGTTAAGAAGAGACACAATTAGGAAACAATGCGAGGAACAGTGGCAGCTCTCAGGATTAGACAGGAGGTCAAATGTTAATGTCTCCTCTCTGTTGTTTTAAGGCCGAGCACGTGGAGGAGGTGTGTGTGTGTGTGTGTGTGAGTGTGTGTGTGTGTGTGTGAGTTCTTCTGGGAGCGGGGGAGAAAAAGTTGCGCGCACACAAGCATGCCACCTTAAATATTCCACCTTAAACACTGTGGAAAACAGTAAGAAGCACTCGGAGGAATGTGAGCTATGTCCACGTTTTAGTCAAATGAAATGACAGAAAGAAAATAAACTGTGGCTTAAAAAAACTAATTAAAGAAAATCTTAATTATATCAATGTGAAACCTAAAATGAAAGTTGTAATAAACATTTTTCAAAGCTAATATTAAATTGGAATAATCCAGTAAAAACAATTCCATTGAATTCATTTATTCACAACGACGTAGTTTCACGGCTGTTTGCAACATTTCTTCATTTCTTAATCGCTTCTGTATCAACTTTCCAGTTATGAAATGTGAGGCTGTTGCAACGGCCACAAATATGAGGATTAGGTACGAGCAGCATTTTTATGTTTAGAAAAAAAGAAGAAGAAGAGGTGACACTCCTCTAATTGTGCTTGGCAAACTTGTACAATCTACGCCACAGCAGGGTGCCTCAAGTAAACGATATTTGCCGCCTGACAGCTTCTCTAATTACAGCTTTTCTGAGTCCTGCATGTTGTGACGCTGAACGTTGGCTATGGTTTTTTTTTTTTTTTTTTGGGATTTTTTTTTTTTTTTTTTTATCCCCAAGCAAATTTCTCCCCTCTCAGGAGAAAATGAGCAGTTCCTCTCTGCCATCGTTTTAAAGACCTGCTTACATGCAGAAATTACCAGCATGTAATTGATAAGCAGGTGTGATATGTGGCCCCCTCCCTCCCCCCCCCCCTCCCTCACACACTCGGCTGTTTTCTCAGACGAAGTTGGCACGACAAGCAGCAATTCCAGTTTTATTCTATGAGCTCCTCGTCTCGCGCTCTGTTATTATTTTGACATCTTCTTTTCTTTCTTTTCTTTTCATGCGTTCATTTATTTCAACGTCGTCCTTGTCGGTTCACACCTCTGCTTTGTCGACGGAGAAGTTAGAGCCGTTGAATCAGAATCAGTTTTATTGCCAAGTATGTTTTCACATACCAGAAAATGACTTTATTGTCATGCACCAAAACACAAAAACAACAATATAAAGATAATAAAAAAAACCCAAGTCAGATACATAAATAGAAAATTGACAGTAAAATGTAAAAAACTATCAAGGAGTGATTTTTTGTTTTGGAGTATTTTGTTATAAAGTATTTTTAGATGCATGAAGAGGAGGAAGATTGTACAAATACTCCAAAAAAAAGTTTCATTAAAAATTCAAATTATATCACCCTGATCTAAGACTGATAGAAAGACTATACTTTCCTGCAATTTACAGGGAGGCTGAATCTGTTTCTGCACAAAAATCAGGTTTTTGCCTCAGTTTGATGAGATTTTCAAAATGGTGCTTGAATTTAAATGACTCATCAAGACAAACCCTCAGATATTTATACTGTGTGACTGTTCAGTGTGAAACCAACAACACACATTAGACAGAGCCAGGCTAACAGTTTCCACCTGTTTCCAGTCTTTATGCTAAGCTAAGCTAACTGTACAGACATTAGTGTGGAAATGTTCAATCAATCTCTCTGCAGGAACATTAATAAACGTTTTTTCCAAAATGTCGGTGTGTTTTTATGAACTGCCTTCTTCAATGACCCTGAATCAGTTGTGCAAAAGTAGAAAGTAAAAAGTGATGGAATCCAATTTTTACTTTATGAATGTTTACAAAAGTTGAAATACGATGTAGAGCCAAACTTAAATGTACTCACTGATTTTCTTGCTTTCAGATCAGTTGAAGAGAAAATGAAAGGAGATGGAAGATAAGTAAGGAAGCAAAGAAGTCAAGAAGGAAGCAAAGTAGGAAAGAGAGGAGTGAGGAAAGAAGAAGGTAGAGAAGGAGATGGAGGAGAATAAGACGGGAGACCACGGAGAGAGAGGTCAAAAAGTCACTGTGTTATCGAGCTGTTTCTCAGAGTTTACTTTATGATCTTATCTGGATGTAAAGTCTAAATCTGGACATCAATCAGTAACTGCAGCTGTCACATACATGTAGTGGGTTAAAAATACACTATTTACATCTGAATCATCTCTTTCCGCTGTTTTATTTCACAGAACATACAGTTTCTCTGGGGTCGGCCCGAGTGCCGTCCCGTCCTGACCCCTCGCCCGTGTTAATCGCTCCTCTCCCTGGAAGCGGCGGCTCAGATAAAGTGCTCTGAG
Organism: Holacanthus passer; assembly: GCA_025331565.1. Taxonomy (NCBI): domain Eukaryota; kingdom Metazoa; phylum Chordata; class Actinopteri; family Pomacanthidae; genus Holacanthus; species Holacanthus passer. Next base: position 1,309,258 of record JAFREQ010000053.1, read on the forward strand.
AAACCCAGATCAAATGCAAACCCTTCGAACAAACAAGCTTTCCCATGCACCCGAGCGGCAACACGTCCCTGCGGAGCCCCGCGTTCGTCCCTCCCTTCGCCCCGTCCGTCAGACGAACGAGCCTCAAACAAGTAGCCTGAGAGCTTCCGACTTCCTTCCTCCTCCCCCCCGTCGCTCTGTAATGAGCGTGATTATCAATCCAAACAATAGTTACGATAATTGCAGCATTAAAGGGTGGCCATCTCCCAGGCACTTCCTGTCTGGGGATGACTGACATGCGAGCGGCTTCCTGCTTCCTCTCCGAGTGAGTGGGAGTACAGGAAAGGGCGGGGCCTGCCATGACTAATCACCGCGGCCGCTCGGAGCTAATGGTCTAACGAGGTTTAGTAATGTACCATGACATAATGAGATTATGTCATTCTATAATTATATATCGTGAACGTTATAGAGGTTTGATGAGCTTGATATAGAGCAGAGTGAGGCCTTATCAGTTGCTTTCAGGGAGTTCTGTCCGTCTTTATTTCTTCTCATTTTCCTCGAATGCAACTCTAATATTTCAGGCGTAGAAGTGCATCATGCTTATCTTGTTCCAACATCTCAGTTTGATGATGGAAAATGCAGAATTCGTTTTGATAGATGTTTACGGAAAGTGTATTTTTGTTCATTTCTGAGAAGTGGCAGTCAGCACAGTTGTGCTCCGGTGTCTCTCGCAGAGGGACGACCGGTTTCATAGATTTCTCACCACCAACCCCCATTTGTAACCACCTGCGCGCCCGCGAACCGGCTGAAGTCAACCTGGCTCGTCTTCAGCTATTATTACCCTGAGAACCAAAACAAAGGAGGCCGTCGCCATCGCGCACACAGATGCTTTCTCACACTCTCTGACATGTTGACAGTCCAAACAGAGCTGGGCAGAAAGCTGCTGAGAAAGCCTCTCGTCAGCAGTCGGCCCTCATCGCCCAGCTGTCACACATGCAGGCTAACATGCTAACATGTTTTCCACCTTTTCATTCTCACCCCACTCAGGCTCAGGGCAGATTATGTGTCAGTGCAAAACTGACTGTCTGCAGCCGTGTGTCTGAGGTCTGGGCCTCGCCGCATGTCACACGCTCCGCTCTGCTGCCATGATGTCATGGCGAGGGTGTGGGGACGTTAATCACCCGGTGGCGTTCTGCAGAACGCCACTTGGACGAGCATCGAGGAAGTGGCTTACGTCGTGTTTTGCTTTTTAAAGAATGGAGAACTAACTGCAGGGACTTCACACAAGCAACTGAAAGACAAGGTAGATGTTTGTTTATAGAAGGGGAGGTCCTGGTGCACATTTGTGGTTAGGGAGCACACCTGGCATGCAGGTGGGTCGGTTTGTGCACTTTCACTTTTAATACCTGGGAGGTTTCAGACTCTTACACAGGGAAGACTCAGTGAATTTATTATGACACAGTTAAAGTTACTATGTGCTCATAGTTTTAACACAAACTCAAATAGGCTGCTTTTACAGTCACTGGTCATTATTTTCTTTTCTAAGTACAAAGTACTTTTCTTTATCTGATAGATTGTCTGAGCTTTACTCATCAAAGTGTGTTTAGTGTGAAAAGCCATCATCAGCGTCTTCTTACAACAGGATACAACTGTTGATGCAGTGACATAAAGTGTGGATAAAGATCAGGTCGGTAAAAGTGAACAACTGTCAGTCTTAACTGCGGCTCAGGTTGGATGAACATCTACAAACTGTACGCTTCGCAATGAAAACAAGAATCGCAAAAGTTTTCCTTCACGAGCTGAGAAACTTGTCGTACTTCTTAAGCTAAATGAACCGTTTCAAAACCACTGGATTATGTGAAACATGCAATGACATAGAGATGAAAACCTGTTTGTAACTCATGAAAATGTTTTGGAGATGGTTCTCACCACACAATAACTCTGACTATATAATCCACTATGGGATGTACGGTCATGCACGTACTAATTTCTGACTTTCGTCCTCGTCACCACAGATGCATATTTCTCTGTATGGCTTCAGGACACAGTCTACCTGCTCCTACATTCTTGCCTCTATTCAAACAACCTGTCTGGCTCCTCGGCAGAGTGTACAGAGTATCGCATCACATCTGATTACTGTCTAATCTTGTTGTTCTTGGTCGGGGTTTCCTCATACGATCTGGATGGAGATAGTGTGCGAGCTGATACGGCATCATGCTACCGTAACACTAGTCACCCATTTACCCAGCTACAGTATGTCATACAGTAGGACGGGCCCTGCCCTCCATAACCCACCCTCCTCCCTCCGCTGCTCCCCCCCGCTCTGTCCTCATTACCTGTCCCCTCCATGGCTCATTAGTAATGCATTGGACAGCCGTTGAGCAAGATGCGTCAGTCGTGTGTCATCGCCGCCGGGTGACAAATAGCTCTCTAACTGGAGGAACAATGCTGTGCAGACCTGTTTCCCTGTTAACCAAAATAAACAGTTAGGTCAAGGGAATTTCTATGGAAGTTGTCATACAGGAAGAAAGTCACATTAGACTTGATTATATTATTATCTTTTGTTTTTTTCCCCAGAATCTGCAGCTGTTTGCACATGAGACTGACAGGGACACGGAGACACATGCCAAAATACGCAGTGCGGCCGGCGCTGGTGTCCAAGGAGCCTCGTTTGATCGCCTAATCCCGTAATTAGCTGGTTGTGATAGTTGTCGAGGGATGCTTGATTGCAATCACAATAGTGGACCTGCTGCGCCGCGGCCACATAGCAATGTGGTGATGCAAGCGAAGGCCGCTCTGTTGGCTTCGCCTCACCGCCGTGTGAAGACGTATCCGGGCGTGAGGTGCTGCCTTCTCCCCTTCATGGGAGATGATAAATGCAAAGTGATGGTGGTGTGTGTGTGTGTGTGTGTGTGTGTGTGAGGGGGGTTATATACACCTGCCAGGCACTGGGCGACCACTGCTTCCTCTCTGACATGCCGTGTGGATACTCTGAGTGTATTTTTCACCCCGACTCAAGTGACTTTTTTTTTGGGCGTCATGAACGTTTAAAAGCTGCCTGGCGACACTCAGCAACAATAAACTCGAGCAAAAACGTGTGAAATGGAATATTTTCTGTCTTGTGTCGCACATCTGTTTGTGTGGCGTGGGCTGTCGGCAAAGTGGAGCAGTTTGTGTGTGAACATACTGTATCCGTGTGTGTGTGTGTGTGTGTGTGTGTGTGTGGGTAAGAAGTAGGAGTTCGTAAATATGCGTAGGTGAGAATATCAACCTCCCAACCACACCTATTTTTAGAGCTATGTCAGCTTAAACCGAAAAATGACTTGCCTCGCAAAAAAAAAAAGAGAAAAAAAAAAAAGGAGTGAACACACCACATCCAGCGGCACAATGTGCCAAGCTGCACACAGCTCCACCATAACAAACAAACAGCCCACAACAACATTACCTCCTATACAGATATGAAGCAGCTTTATTAAAGGGGATGTGGTTTATTGTCTAGCAGAGAGAAAAATAGAGCAATGACATCCTAAATCATTTGGCGTCACATCCCAAAGAGCTGCAGGTTGAGACTCACACAGAGGTTAACGTGACGGAGGATGAAGCGTCTTCGGTTACAGGTAGTTTATTACGCCACAGTTTCCCAACACTTTCTCCCTCCCCCGATTTCTACGTCGTAACCTTCACCCACTCGCGCCCTTCATGTCTTCTTCTCAGTACAGTAGCAGAGACGGTGAGCCACTTCAAGGGCTGTGAAAGCAGCTTTCAAAAAAAAAGAAAAAGAAAACGCTGCCTCCCTTCAACCTCTCCAACGCCCCCTGAGTGTCAAAGCAGACCTCTCTCTCTCTCTCTCTCTCCCTCCTTCACAGGAAGTTGTGGTCGAGATGTCAGCGTCAAACTACTACAAGTTAATCGCATTTTTCTCAAACCTGAGCAGATCAGTTCATGCGGGGGGAGAGATTCATAAAAGAAAAGAGCAGCCGCTGCCTTTTAAATAAATCCACACTGTCCATAATGTGATGGATTGAAATGTACAGTCTTTTTCAATAAGTCTTAACTGATCACACACTGTAGAAGAAGTTTTAACTCCTTTCTTATACAGACAAAAACGCGGCCGGCTCGACCAGCGCTTTCCAAACCTTTTGGCTTGTGACCACTTCAAATACATCGATGTCCGCTTGTCGTATCAGTCTGCTGGTTCAGCCGAGGGTAATTTTATCCCCTAACATTATGTGAAGAATTTTGAAAATCCTGAAAAAATAAAACAGTCCAGCAATTTAAAAACAAGTTTTTCCTTTCGTCCTACATTTCTTTGTGCATTATAATGTTGATTATGCCAAGACCCCTTAAATTGATCTTCCAACCCCTTTTGCACAAGTGCGCACACGTTTGTACACTTTGTGTCACCTAAAACTGGACTTTACTTGACTTTTTATGCTGTGTATTTTGTATTAATATTTGTAATTTTTCACATTTTCCTTAATGAAATATTGTTTTTGTTCATTGCAATCTGTGTATTGTTGTGATTTACTATCACATTTCTTGCAGCGTAATGATCCAGTTAAAGGAGGTTGAGAGAGAAGGTCGACACCACTCTCATGTCTCAGTGTTGAATATGATGATGGAGCCCAGAGATGATTAGCTTAGCTTAGCACAAAGACTGGAAACAATGGGAAACAGCTAGCCTGCTTCTGTCCAGAGGTGAATCCTACAGGAAGTCACTGCACCCGGCCAAAAACCAGTCCTGCCTAAAAGTGCAGTTTTTACACTCTGGTTCTTGTGGGGATTTATTAATGAGGTGTAACATGGTAATTAGTCTGAGCAAGAAAGGAAATAAGCACATTTGACAATATTTCTAATAATCCTGAAGAAATGAATCCCACAGGAGGAGACGTATAAAAACACAGATGGTGGTTTTATATCACAGAGACACCTGAAACAAACTGACATGCTGAGGACAAAAAGACAACAGTTCCAGCGTTAATATGGTTCAAGCTCACACGAAGTCGACTGTTGAACTTGAATGTGGGGGAGAGAGAGAGAGCGATGGAGAGGGAGAGAGAGCGATGGAGAGGGAGAGAGGCGGGCGGGGAGGCAGAAGAGGTGAGCTTCAGAGAAATTAAACTAATATCACTCTCCGCCTGTAGTGGCTGATATTTCATTTACCAGCGGGGACTGAGGTGCTGCCACCCGCCCCCCCCCCCTCCCCCTCCATCCCAACACCGCCACCACCACCTCAACCGCTATATCTGTCAGTGGCTGGCCCCGACGCTCCCCTGCAGGTGATAACAGATTAAACCTATTCCATTTCATGCCTCAGGCTCCCAAATACAATCCATGTGGGGCTCCTCCAGGCCCCGCGGCTCCCCTGTGCCCCCCCCTTCGGGCCCCCCGCCCTGGGTGGAAAGCTGGCAGCGGCTGCCCCAGTCCACTGGGCTAAGCCGCCGAGATGGAGGCCTGCAAGATTACAGGCCATCTGAGGAAATTACTGTGTGTGTGTGTGTCCCCGAGTGTGTGTGTGACAGTTTGTGTATGTGTGTATAATAGGGTCATGTCAGCTTAGATGGTCCATGTGCTGTATTTAACACCGTATTGCCTTCTCTCTTTCACTTATTAAAGTTTAGAAAGTATCTCAGAAGCATAATTGCGGCCGAGTACACATGCTGATTGTGAAGCACTTTGCCTCTCACCTCAAGGCTCCAGCCACAATAAACGAGTCGATCCCGCTCCGCTGTGTCCACGTCTTATTTCTCGGAGTCAGGAAATGTCCACAGGATGCCGCCGAGGCGCTTCCACGGCCACATTCCTGCACTCCAACCAGGAACGGTGTCAGAGGAGGAAATGAGAGAAATCGAACCCACGGAGCTTCCTCAAAAGTGGGCTTCCTGGACTCAGGAAATGGAACGGCCCCCCGGTGTTTAAAGGTAGCCCTGAGTGACCAGAGCTCTCCGCTTCCCCGAGGCCTCTGTGGCCTCTCTGCACATTTGGACTGACATCAAAGTGTCACAGTTTTTAAGAGAAAACACATTAGGACGAAAAAAGGCCGACGTCTCTTCCAAATGTTCTTTCTGCGCAAATGCTGCAAGTCTCTGCAGGCGCTTCTATCTCCGCCTCCATCTATCCTGGTCAAGTTGTGGATGTAATTTGTCATGAAGTAGGTGTTGATGGTGGCGACAGATAAGTGACTAAACAGCTCACCCACTGCCAAGCCATCACTCACATTAATTAGAGAGGCGGAACCGAGCGCAGACGTTTTAATCGAGGAAAATCTGACAGGAGCTTTGTGTAAATGACTCAGTGAAAACTTGAGTGTTATTTTCTGCCTGTGGCTTCATGACTACGGTTCAATGTTTGCTCTGTGTTTGAAGCTGCATTTGTCACAGATCAGTCCGCCACTTTGTTCACTTGACATTCAAGGTCCCCAGAGGATGAATCTGACTTGATTATCTGACTTTTCTGCTTAAAACAGAGCATCTTGAGATCTTGTCATGACAAAAATGCAATATTGAAAATCATGTTTTTGTTTGCATTTAAAAATTGTTCATATTTCTTCACACTTTTGTGCAATTTCCAAACTTTTTATGCATCAAATTTGAATTTATTTCCAGTGCATTTTAAGACTTTCCTGAATGCTGTTAATAGCATGGAAAACCACTGGCTCAGCACTTTGAGTCAGAAAACTGTATTTTGTTTCAGACCAAACTCTTGCTTCTTTAAAGTTCTTTGGGACGTGAAGCTGAAACTCGCTGCCGTCACAACAGACTCACACTGTGTTGAACTACTTTTGAGAGACCGAGGCGTTTCCCTCCTCCATCCTCCTCGTCCTCCTCCCCGCTCTCCCTTTTCCTTCAGAGACACGCCACGCAAGAGTTCCACAATACAAGGCTCGAGTAAACCTGCTCTGTGCTGCTCAACAGCCAAACAGCCAATTCCTCCGACGACCCCTTAAGAGCCGAAGATTACCTCATGAAACGAGAAACGGCGATTATGGCTAATATTTACAACTTACTTAGCTCTTACTAGAATCAACATCCCAAAAGAAAAATATGAAAATATAGATTTATTGCCGTCTTAGGTAGCCGAGGAAGGATCATCTGTGATTATACCCTATATTCCTATTTTCAGGCCGGGATATGGAAGAAAATGTGCTTTTTCTTTTGGGAGGAAGAAAAAGTTCAGCCGTAGTTTAGGAGCAAATTTACGTCCCACAGAGGAAGTATCTCAATTTTTGAGTTAAAAAGCAATGAGGAGAGCGAAGACGCGAGCTCTCCACAGCTTAGCCAAACTCTTCAGACACAGAAGCAAGAAGCAAACACTCGTATTTCTGAGAGGCCGGGCATTGATGTGGGATTGTGATGTGTAACTGCACGGCTGATGCATAACACAGCGTTTGGGGAAAAATAGCAAAACGGAGCGAAGATTGAGGAGGAAATCAAGAAATAGAGATGTGTGTATTTATACTGTATCTCGGCTCTGCACATTGGAGTGTGTTTGTGAGTGTGATTTCTCTCATGTATCGCTCGCGCTAAGAAGAGCTGGCTGATGATAAACAGGATTAGCGGATTATTAGAGGGGGCTGAGGTGTGTGTACGAGTGTGTAACGCCAGAGTGTGACGCAGACGTGTGTGTCTATGTGCGTTTGCTTATTTTCCTCCCGTTCCCTGGTCACACCCACACTCAACTTCTCTCAGTATCAATGCATTTGACAGGCCTCAAAATAGTCGTCCAATCAATGCTTGACCTGCTTCTGCATCAATCCCACACATCTCGTCGCGCTGCTTTTAGCCTGCGTGCTTCACATTGCAGCATCTGTGTCACCAACTCGGCGCTTTAGGGGAGGAATCCCGCCGTAAAGCGCCATGAAAGAGAAAATGAAGTCATTAGCCAGACCTGCCCCTTCTGCTCTCCTTTACTTTTACACAAAGTCACCGCCGTCGCGTCGCTCGGCGGCGAGACTCCAGCCGAATTTGCATGACGTTAACAGAAAGGGGAAAGAAGAAAGAGCAGGGATCTATTCATTACCAGGTAATGGAGAGTGATGAAAGGCGAGGTGTGAAATAGCAGATAGAGATTTGACCGAGCGTATTTAAAGGAAGAAAGAGAAGGCCAGAGGGAGTCGTGGCGGCTATCAAAGCCGCTCCGACGGGCGGCCTCGTAATCAAAACGCTATCTGTTAACTAGAGCGGCCTGTTGGATTCTCTTGACAGGAAAACATGGGTGGGGATTGTGAATGACTAACACATACCCTTAACTTCCAACAACCACTGATAAAGTGCTTGTGAACTGTGTCAGCGTCTAAAAATAACAAGCTGTGGTTGTACTGGGCTGTTTACAGTCCCCGAACGAGGCTATCATGGCTTAAACCAAATGTTTTCTTATCATCACTTTAAGATTCAACAAAAGTGCACAACATTGTCATCATCTCCAATTGAAAATTATATCAAGAAAAATGCACTTTCCAAATTGACTTGATCTTTGAGCCCAGAAACAGAAACAGACGACAAAACATGGCTGCACTTTCTTCTCATTGAAAATCAGTTTCTGAATATCTGAGGCGACAAATCAAGCAACTGCACAAAAAGTGCTCAGTTTTATCGACAGCATCGGACTGTAATTCTTATGAATGAGTGTTTGGATCCCGTGAGAGACGACAAGTCTGAGGCCGATGCAAATTCTGTCCAGAGAACGAGACACGTCAGTTTTCAGATGTTGGAAACGAACTTCTCACCTACGAGTGCTGTTTGTGACAGGAAGCTTGATGGGAAATGTGGTTTTTAATTTTGAGGAACAAGCATTTTAGCAGCAGTGGTGGGAGACAGAAGCTTCCACTTTGTGCACGATAATCAGCCGAAATCAGTAACGTGACAATAATGTAATGATTAAAAAATGATATCCTGAATTAATTCAGTTAAAACTACGTCAACAACCACACAACAGAAGAAAAACTCAGCTGCCTTCTGGATTGTTGGTGAAATAGAGTCACAAATATTGACAGTCCGCTGAGCTCAGGCACACATGTACAACACACACACACACACACACTCCTACATGGGAAACCAGACTTTCAGTTGGTGGTCTTTCCTGTCTGCGCAGCACAGGTGTGTGTGGTGTGTGTGTGTGCGTGTTTGACTCCCTCTCTGTCTTTAAGGTAACGCTTAATTAGACCACAAACTGACAAGTGTGTGCGTTTTCAGAAGCCAGCGTGTTTGCACTTTAATTCTTCATTCCTGAGCACTTTCTGTCGAGGGTGTAAATCTCTCAAAAGTCACAACAGCAGCAAGTACAGTCGCACATTTCCAAGACACACACATGTACACTTTGTGCCCCTCCACCGCCGCGAGCACACAAACACCCACAGTCACTCTCGCCTCTTATAGAGCATCCGGTTCACAAACACCTCGAGAGCAAGTTATTTTGTGCTTCTCGGGCTCACTTGTACAAAGGAAGAATTAGGGAACTTATTTGTGTTGTAGCGTGCACTCACTTCTACAAAGGGGGAATTAGGAAGTTATTTGTGTAGCTCATGTTCACTTTTTAAGAGAGCAAGCCATCAGTGGAGCTGTTTATCTGTGCCTGTACAAAGCCAGGATTAGGGCCCTGTCTTTGAGGCCCGCTCCGTAATCCCTTTATGGATGTCACCTGTCATCTCTCTCTAATCACCCTCCAACTTTCTCTTTCCCTCCGCACCTCCACCTCCCCTCCTTCCGTCCCCCCCACCTCCCCTCCCTTCCTTTGCTATCTGCTCATCACAACTGCCTTTCGCTTGGGATGGAGATGAAGAAAGGGAGGCAAAAGCGGAGAGAGTTCAAGAGTGAAGGATGGCGAGAGATGGGGGTTTAGGGAAATCAGAGTTCACAGGAAGAAGAAGAAGAAGAAGGGAGTGTTTGGTGGAGAGAGCACACGTGGAAAAACACACACACCCTGGCATCCAGCCTAATACCAGCCGGAGGCCATGAATCCAGCCTCCCTCTCCTTCCACATCTCCATCTCTTCCTCCCCACCTTTTCATCGCTTCCTCTATCTCCACACCAATTTTTTTCCCTTCTCTCCATCACTCTCATACCTTTTACCTTTGTTGCTCTCACTCATGTCCTGCCAAGCTCCCTGCAGCTTTTTCATCTGTGCGTCGCTCAGGCCTGGAAAGCCTGGTGTGTACGTCCCTCCATCCATCCCTCCATCCCTCCATCCATCCATCCATCCATCCTGTCCTATCTGCCCATCCATCTCGACTCATCTCCTCTCAGCTTGCATGTTTAATGTGATGTATTTATCCTGCGTGTAATGTAAGCCGCAGCTGGCCATTAGTCAATTATGAAATTTAATCGTAACAATTATGAGAATCCATAACGATTAACGCAGCATTTCCTCTTTCATTTACCCCTGATGATTTTGCAGCGGGGCCATGAATCCTAACTTCCTTATCTCTGCGTCCCCCCTTTCTGCCCCCTCCCCCCTCCTCCCCTCGAAGCCTTTTCTTTCTCTTCTCATAAGGCAAACTTTTCATCAGTCTCTCCAAAAAGAAAAAAAAAAAAACCTGCCCAGACAGGCCTCGGCCCGCTCCTTTAAGCCAACTAATCGAAACTGTGAATGAAAGTGTGGCTTAAAGAAGCAAGGAAAAAAAAAAAAAAGTATATCTCATTAGGCCTTGTCTGGCCTCCATCACATTAAGCCTTCTCCCTTTCTTTCTGTTTCTGGGCAGTAGAGCGGTGCAGTAGCGTGCGCGGGGCCAGGGACTGAGGAATCTGATAGGGATAAACCAATTTGCCGTCCACACAAACATCCCAGCAGGCTTACGCCCCCGCCCCGGCTCCCATTGCTCATTTAAGATGGCGGTCGGAGAGGCCAGCAATTAAGTTTTAATTAGGTGGGGTAATTATTGCCGGGCAGGAAGTATCAGACGCCAGGCTGATTGTTCTCTGGCCCGAGGAGGAGGGGATGCGAGCTAATGGGGGCGAGGAAGGAGGCGAGGAGTGGGAGACCTTTACACCCACGAACCCCCCCCACCCCCTTTCACACTGTCCGTGACCTTCAGTACGGACTGCGTGTGAAAGTTTTGTCCATGTAATGATCACTGCACCTGTATCACCAAATATATTATAAACAGAAACAGTAAATGATTTAATCGCTGCATTCATAGATTTAAAGGATGATTCTGTTACAGCTTGTTTTCACAGTCTTGGTCAGTTTAACTCGACAAAGTGATTCGCTGGGATCCAGGAACACGAACAGAGAAAGCGACACACAGTTTATCACATAATCACACGACAGCAAAATTAAAGCGTTTATTTTGGAGGTGCACACAAAATCTCCATAATTATCCCTTCAGGCCCGACTTGTAATAGACCTGAATTATCCTTCAAATCAGTTCAATTAAAGCACAATTTTTCAGAAAAATCAGTTTTTCATTTTCATAAATGAGAAGTTTTTTTCAGTTGTTTTGGCTCAAACTGAACCACTAAACTAACTAAAAGCCTCCTCATCATGTGTTTCTGTAACCTACGAGACTCTGGTTCCAAATCTCGCAGCCTTTTAAAATGAAAACAGCCCAGATGATGATAGATGATGAAACCGTGGTGCAGCTGTGACTCTCTGAGTTTCACTGTCACTTAACATGACAAGCTTTTTTTATTACCACACTTTTCATTGTTTTCATTGTCTTCTTTAAAAACATTGTGTAAATCTAGACCAACAATAAAAATCTCTTCATGCGGGTGAATCCTGGACGGGGTTCAAACCTGTCAGGTGAATCTTTCCAAACATTTTGCCAACTTTCGCTTGGTTCAAAGATCAGAGGGAATCGGCCAGCTTGAGTTTCTTTGGAGCTGTTTGCCCGTATGTCAATCAAAGTCTGTTTGACACAAGTAAAACATGAAACTGAAAATGTTGCCAGGAAAAATAGAATAAATGAGTAGATTGTAGATGATCGGCCTGATTTTACAAGACGAAACACACAGACAGGGATTGTAGGTCTGTAGCATAAAGTCTATGCTGGTTGTCTTAGTATTGATTTGATTGGATGTTGTGGATGAACATGATTTATGATAAAGAGCGATGACATGTGTTTGTTGGATTGTTTCTATGGAGGCAACAATTATCAGATTGACACTAAAGAGATGTGACTAATGCTTCATGAATGTTTGAGACGAAATACACTATAACATGATAATCTCACAAACAAACAAAAGCAAATACACGCCTCTGTGTGTGTGTGTGTGTGTGTGTGCTCAAACACACATGTACAGAAGAAAAAAAACACTCATAGACCCTATTAGTAAGCATCATCCAGTGGGGAGAGGGGGATTCACCCACAAAACCCCTGACACCCCCTTACCATCTCTTATCAGCAGACACCACCAACCTCCCCACACACACACACACACACACACACACACACACACACAAACAGACCATCAATGATGTCACGAGGCTAATCTCGTCGCGCCTCGGAACCCAATTAAAAAACAGAGATGTGTGGCTGCCAACATCAGGAATCTAATCACATTCCAGGAAAAGGCGCGTAATTTCCCTGGCTTTCTGCTGGGGTCGAGATAGAGATTGAGAGTACAGGCAGCGGGGACCGGCTCGGCTCATCACACTCGGGGCCCCTGAGGTAGGCCCGAAGGGTGCCGGGGCTGGGGTGTATCTACATGTGTGTGTGAGTGTGTGTGTGTGTGTGTGTGGCAGTAAGGGAGGGTTGGGAAGAAATGAAGCAGTTATAAGCTCAGAAATGTTGCCAGGTTGGAAAAAAAAAAAAGATTGAATAAACACCCCACCCACAGGCACAACAATGGCTCCAGCAGCAGAGACAATGAGCCTATAGGGAGCGGCGAGCGTGTTATGGTTGTAAGTGGAATTAATATAGGGGCAGATATGCACATGTGTGCGTCAGACAGCGTGTTGTTTCCAAACACAACATGCAAAGTCTGGTTTAACACTCAGAACAGAACACCGGCCGGAGTCTGAGCTGATTCTGAAAGCTACAGTCTGAGATGCACATTTAACAAAAGAAATGTAAACACACGATTGGAATCTGCCAATATTGTGACAGGTGAATTAATACACTGGATCTCAGTTACCATCAGTTTACTGGTCATGGAGACGACACCAACAATCATTTCTTCTGTGGTTCTGGGCAAGTTTTGTCAAATCTGAGAAAATAACCCTGATGATGTCATGGTGATGTCATCAGTGTGATCTCATCTGGGGCTTGGAGATGATACATTTCCAACAGAAAGGCTGCAAAACAAACTGGAGATGTGGAGTTGAAAGATGTGAGCAGGAAGAATCTAATGAACCAACATGTTGTGTTGCATTATGGGAACTGCAGTTTCCACAACTAGAGATTAAAAGTGAGGATCTCTCAGCTTCTGCATCAATTTTGAATGGTTTTATTTTTTAATCAAAGTATTTCCCAAACTTGAGTGAGTTGCAATATCAAATCATTGAATATGTCTTTAATGATGTCTGATGTTTGTTTACATTGTTAATATTACTGAAGACAAGTTAATTTAGTTACGAAATACTAGAAAATGTACTTGTCTTCTATAACTTACACTCGTAATAAATTACAATATGTATTTGTCCTGTATTTTTGCTGTTCTCCTACTCTGTGATTGGCTAAGACAGACTTCAGCATCATGTGATTGTGATGTTAACCAGATCCACTACAGGATATGACAAATACTACAAACACATGCACATGACAGTAAAGAAAGAACTTTACTTGTTTTGAACTGAGAGGAAGAGACACTCAAATCCTTTTTAGTTTTTGCAAAACTTTTTTATGAGGACGCTAATAGTTCTGACTCAATCATGATGCAAGAGTCGTGAAACCACACATACTTTCGGCCCGAGCTAGAACAGACTTGCTCCAATGATGAAACTTAGTCATGATGACCAAATTACAGCTTATTGACTTGAATCTGAGATCTGAGAAGCCTGCAGGCCTCTGCAGCTCAGGTGGGGGGGTTGAGATGTTTGTGGTTGCGGGGGGGTGGCGGTGGTGAAGGTGGTCAGTTCATGACCTGGTCAGGAATGCAGTCACCCTTTGGAGGAGAGCCACAGGGACTTTACACCAGGGGGAAACTCTATACCTCAAGTAGAAAGGCCTGTCAATCACCTGCGGGCCCTTTGCAGGGGAGGCCCGTCGCTCCGGCCCGACACACGCTCCCACAGCAGCGCAGACCAAATGGAGTCAGTCAAAGAAATAGTCCTTCTCTGGCTTTTGATTTTCTGTCCCCTGAAACGTACTGCACATTGCTCTCTGTGTCTCTGTAGCTGGGGGGGGTTGGGTGAGGAGTTGCTTGCTGAGATGGGAGCAAACACAGTTGACAGCTTCCTTCCTCACAGTAAACATTGCAGCGCCACTTAGACACGGGTCAGGGACGAGAACACCCCTCCACCTCCCACCTACTGCCGCACTCACCCACCGAAAGAGCCTCTCCGACATGTAGCCCGCCCTCCTCCTCCTCCTCCTCCTCCTCCTCCGACCCTCCAAGTTTGGTAGCAGCCCTTCATCATGCAGCCAGACATGTGACCCAATGGTCCACATTAGCTTTCATCTCTTCACAAACACACCCTGAGTATCACCCCATTCTCCTGCACACACACACACACACACACACACACACACACTGCACTTTAGCCCTCTCAGCGGACACTAAAGGGTCTTTTAGAGGATGAGACGACACTGTGTCAACAGCTTGTCTCTGGTCTGAAGGAAGCTGAGAGATGGACATGTCTATTGCTTTTACAGACTTCAGGCACCACGTGGATACAGTGATGACATCATTTCTTCAGGTGCGGAGGTGTTAAAGTCACTGCAACAGGCTCGTTCAGGACTCCAGCCATAAGACAACTTAAAGATGAATGAGGAAATCGATTTTTTTGTTGGCACACACGAGACTTGACTTTAAAGGAAAACCTTTCATCTCAAATAAATTGCATATATATTTTAATTGTAACCATGTCACACTTAGTCCTCAGAACTCATTATCAAGAACATGAAAGTATTTTTGCATTTTTGAAAAAAAGATGTCGCCTTTCAATTGTTCATTGTCACAGCTCAGGTTCAGTGATCCGACCGAAAGAGATGATGAATCAGATGATGATGGTTTCGTAAATGCTCTGATATGTGTCATGAGGGATTTTCCAGCCTGCTGTGCAAATTAGCATTGGAGAATAGTCAATAACTGCTCATATTGTGTTTATGCAACACCTGAATATAAGTAAATATAAAGGACTAATCTGTAATATATGAAGGTGGTTGTAACGGAAACCAAAGAGCTGAAAAGCGCAGAGGAGCTGATGAATGTGTTGTTGAAAGTTTGTTTTAAAAGCCATGTTTCCAAGAGTGATTTTTGGTGTCTGAAGTTTTAAAGCATGCAACCAAAACTCAGTGTTCTCCTGTAAATGATTTAATCCATCATATTTGTCAGGAGGATAAATGAGAAACGCCGTCTGCTGGATGCATTACCTCGAGATCCTGGAGCTCTTTAGTGGTTTTAATGAAGAAGACGAGGCCTGAACACGAGCCCACGTGGACAGAATTCAAGCCGGTCTATTATTAGTTGGATCTCGTTCCTCCACTTCGAGCTCTGGAACGACCTGGTTTTTCGCGTCTGAATCACATAAACGCGCATCGTTCCAATTCAAAACCGACTGATTAGATAAATCGCTGACATTTCATTGGAATCTTACACACATGAAATGATTTGGACGGCTCCTGGTTCGCTCTGTACCGATTCAGGGAATTAATTGCCGCACTTTCATCTTCGTTTTCAGAACAATGCTCATTTATTTATGCTGAATATTATGCCTGGCATGTCAATTAATTATCAGCAAATTTGTTGGTAAGATTGAGCTTGTGTGTGAGAGTAATTGCGTGTGTGTGTGTGTGTAATTGAGTGACGTCGCCTCCGTGGGGAGCTGGGGATTGGACTGCCAGTTCTAGATGCAGTTTTCACGTCCTAATTGAAGTTGGTCTTTTGAAGTAATTAAGATAAGAGTGTGGAGACAAAATAATTGGCATTATGCGACAGTAATTAAGCCATGCTGTTTTTTTTTCTGCCTTAATTCAACAGCGTCGGCTTTTCTTCACAAACAATGCGGCCGTCTGCTGCTGTTGTGTTGACTCGGCACTTTGCTGTGTTTTCCTATCATTGCTGTGGAGGGGGGGCGGCCCCCACCCCGACGGGACCCGCGGCCCCCCTGAAGGAAACAATATATTTTATTTATGTTTTGAATTCTTCACATTCAGAGACCTTTATTTTGAAATTTGCTTCCACTTCCTTCTCTTTCCGCTCATCCTCTCTGCTGCTGCTGCGGCAATTTTTTTTCTTCACTTTAATCTTTACCAGTTGCAGTCGTCACTGATGATTTAAACATTACTACTGTAATATATTATTTTTTAGCTCAGTTTGAGTCTTTCCTGTGTTTTGAGGTCATTTACCATCTTCTCTCTGTTTGTGTTTTTAACCCTCGGACACCTGACTGACCACAGGAGCGTGCGCACACACACACACACACACACACACACACGATAACACACTTTAATCCTGTTCTGTAGGCCATCATGTTCCTAATATTTTGTCCACCTCATTTATATTTATATCAGCGGGAAAACCTTTAGAAAATTCTATGAAATAAAACACACACACACACAGAGTCTGCAGCCTCCCATGACCAGGTTAGAAAAGCAAAGCTGCTGTAATTGTATTTAATAAAACAAATTACACCACTACCAAAACCCCACTGTGAAGTCTGAGCCGTCCATGTGGTCTGCAGTGTGTGTGTGTGTGTGTGTGTGTGTGTGTGTGTGTGTGTGTGTATTTTTGTGTGATTTGTGTATGTTGAATTCTCCATGGGTAGCAAACATTTTCGCTGCAAACTGAGCAGCTCAGAAAAACACCACTTTAAGCAAATGGTAACCCCTCTTAACCCACCAACAATATGTAATTTCACATTGTTGACTGGAAACTGGACACCCTCCCTTTGCACACACACACACACACACACACACACACACACTGTTTCAGCCTCCCTGATACTGAGCGTGTCCGCAGAAAAGCTACTTTAACACATCAGCCAATTTCTGAAGAGACTAATCTCACAAGGTGTGTGTTTCTCACTTATTCACGTACTATAATTCAGAAGACATCACTCACACACACACAGACACACACACACACACACACACACACACACATAAGTGTCTACATGTGCACACACTTTCATTTGGGGCTGCAGGATTATAAAGAATTCAGAGGCAGGCATGAACAAAAGGAACGTCTTAAATGGTGGACGTGTGTGTGTGTGTGTGTGTGTGTGTGTGTGTGTGTGTGTGTGTGTTTCTCTGACATAGGCTGCTTTTGGGGACACATTTCAGACTTTAACACTCAGTGGTAAAAGGTTAGCATCAGGCTAAGTTTCCACAAAATCGATGTAAGTCTCACGTCCCCAAAATTGACCTAAGTAAAGGTGTGTGTGTGTGTGTGTGTGTGTATGTGCAGTTGGTTTTAGTGTTGGCACAACGTCAGCCAGCCAGCTTAATCCTGCCCCCCCCCTTCCCCGAGCTTGGCCACAACTAAAACAGGTAATACACACTGTCTCCTGCTGAACACACTCTGCAACCAAAACCAGACTGTGTGTGTGTGTGTGTGTGTGTGTGTGTGTGTGTGTGTGTGTGTGTGTGTTGTACGGGTGCTCACAGCTATTTTGGAAGGGGATGCTATGGCTAAATAAGAGGGAACATCTCACAACAATGCAGGTGCCACCAACAGTCTTGGGTGATGTCCAATTTGGTGGCAGTGTGTGTGTGTGTGTGTGTGTGTGTGTGTGTGTGTGCGTGTGTTTGTGTGTATTTGTGTGTGTATTTGTGTGTCTGTTTCTTACTATGTGTGACATGACCTAGCTGTGGTTAAAAGCAGAAGTTGTCAGAGGAGTTAATAAAGGCTTCTGGAGCTGTGTCTTCCTCTGGTGGTTTGACCCCCCTCTGCTCTGTTTCCTCATTCTGTGCCTGTGTGTGTTTTTACGTGTGTGTGTGTGTGTGTGTGTGTGTGAGGAACGCATCAACACCTGATCACCGGTTCGAAGCCGCAAAGAGTTTCTCTTTCTCAGTTTTTAATTTTCTTCCTCTCACCTGCTCTCAGCCTCACATTTCTGCAGGGACACAACTTGTAGTGAAACACAATTATTCATCCTCGACAGACTGTAAAACATTTCAGGCCGGTTTGTGCAGAATCATCTAATAACTGCAAATAAAAAATTGTAATAAAGTGTTGCCATTCATTTGTTGACATGGAAGAAAAAAGAAAAAGTTTTTTCTCATCATATAAGAAAATATGTGTGTGTTTTCTTCTAATTATGGGTTTGAGGAGGATCGTAAACGCTGAAATATGATTGAATCCAGTTTGAAGAGCTGGATTTTAATGACCCTGTTATATGTCATTAATTTTGTGTTTATGTATTCGTGACATTGGGAGAACAAGCTATGACATGAACTTCAAAAAACCTTTGTGCTACAAGCATGTTCAACATGGCTTCATGCTTTTAAGATGAACACCACCAAGTTTAATGACACAATATATCATATTATTTTGTAAAATGCAATGTAACAGTATTCTGAATTAGTCCATGTTTTTATTATCAAAGAGGCGACTTTAGCATTTTTCATCAAACTGCTTCACTTGCTGTCTAATAGTTGTCGTCCTTCTGGATAAATATTGCTCTATAACGTCGAGACAAGTTGTAGAAACCTTGTAAAGAGTCTGATAAGACGTCAGATTTTGCAGATACGCTTTGACTTGTTTTGAATCAAGTAGCCAAAAGGAGGCTTTTAAATTTTTTATAGGCACCACAGCTCGACTTTCTGCACATTTCCTTCATGTTTCTGCACAAGCACCTGCTTTGTCTGCAACTTCTAGGAAATCCCATGTCTTTCTCACAATATCTGTTTAGGTCGTCACACATTCATCCATTTTAACATTTCACCTCCTGCAGACAATATTAACCCAAAAAGACACACAACTCTTTGAGCCTCTCTGTCTTTGCTGAGGGTTGATTTTCAATGCAGACATCAAAGCCTCCAAATTGAACGTCGTGCTTTCGAGACTCTGTGTGATGGTTTTATAGGTCTGCTCTGTTCAGCGAGGTTGCCTGCACACAAACACAGACGCTACTCACACATTCACACCATAAAAGTGTCAGTGTACCTGAACCTGCTCGCCCTATCAGTCAGTATATCTTTCTCCCCGCCTGTTTTTCCCCCCTGCAGGCTCTGGTTTGGTCGACCGAATTACCACACGCAAACACTTGTGGGTGCCGCTAATGAGCGCGGATTACCTCCCTAAACCTCAAGAAGCTCCACCAACCCATTTCTAACTCTGACTCATCCGGACAGGTAGCGACGGAGCAAAAAATGCGGCTCCTCCCACCTCCGGGGGCGCTCCACCAATCAGCACGGACCAAACAAATCAGTTGAGTAACAAGACGGAAGGAGGGATCGATCAATGCAGCCGATCACTGTCACTCAAACAGGTCAATCTTATAATGACAAAAGATTCATTAGTGCATCACATGATCTGAGTTTGCATGAAAACACAACTCAAATCTAAAACCATTTAACCGATAGAAACAATAAAAGGATGACGACTGTAATTGAGTTTCATCTTTTTAAAGGAGTTTGTGTTTCACCTTCATCTTGTGCATTTTTCCGTCATTTGTCTTCATCGTCTCATCACATGCATGAAGAACCTGTGTTCACTCCCTCCATGTTTCTTATCAACCTGATGCTTTTATTCTGATCTTAATCATTTTATCAACTCTTTTCTAGCCCTGGCTTCTGTGCACAGTTATACAGTATATCTGCGGTTTCCACTCTGTTTACGCCGACTGCCGACTGCCGGAGTGTGTTGACATGTGAGGTGTAAGAAAGATCCACTCTCCTTTGTTGCCGGGATGTCAACGGTAAAATCAGGCAGACAGCCAAGCTGCAATCCCTGCACCTCCCGACTTCATCTGAAATTAGCGATGAGAAAGCTTTTCTGTGGAGAGGACGGTCGGAGGGCATACAGTACATTCAGGCATGCATGCACGTGTGCGTGAAGTGACAATGTCAAAATATCGACACCTTTTTTTCCCCTTTTTTTTTTTGTTCCTCTGGGTCCCGGCGTGTGGGGAATGAAGAAATAACAGCACTAGTTAATTCCCCCTCTGAAAGGTGCGACATGTTGAAATGTAATGACTTGGCTTGCTGAACTGAAACCGAACACTGCTTTAAACCACAGAGGTGTCGTGGATGGGAGCCGAGAGAGAAAAGGGGCACGGAGGCAAAGGTTTCTTATCCAAATTAATACAGAGCCTCGCCTTTCATCAAAGCCTTTATTGAGTAATATAGACTGTTCCAAATCACAATAGCTCTTTCAACACTCTCTTGGCAAAAGACTGCTACAGATTCATGTCCCCCCTTTTTTAATGCACTCCAAACAATTTCCTTATTTCGCACTTCTATCTCGGAGCCCGTTTCTGCTATTCATCTATTCCCCTCGCATCTCGCCTTTCCGGAGCCATCTTTTCACGGCCCCTTCATTGACAGTCTCCCACTCCACCACCTCCCCTGGTCACCGGGGAGCTCATTCTTAGTTGCACAAAAAACGTCCGTCACGGATTGCCTTCCTCCCGTCCGCCTGTGAATTAGCTGTGTGATTACACTGAGCTGGTGGGGTAAAGCCCGTGGTTGGATTAGGGGCTGCACGGGCTGAGGCCTCTGATTGGAGAAGCCCAGCAGAGTACAGACGGACCGACCAACGGACGGGCAGACGGCTGGAAGCGCTCGCGGGCGAACTCAGAAGAGAGACGAGGCGAGATCTGCGTGGCGCGCAGTTGTCGCTTTGGCACATCACACTGATACTGGCTGCGGGGAAAGGCCAGCCAGATGGAGGCCGTGCCAGGAAGCTACAGAGAGGACACTGTTTGGGCTTTGGGTTGTTATTTTTGGTTCTGGATGAATGGGGCCGGGGGGGTGGGGGGGCTGACATTAAGTTAAGTGGAACTAGATCCTTCTGAGCAGCGAAGTTTGTCCAACAAATTGTCATTGTTTATGTCCTGTCATGTTCAAATGTCAAGGAATGATAAGTAGCACTTGTGCAATACTCACTGATTGCGCGCAGGAAAAATGCATTAAGAGTATGTTTTATGTTTTTTATATAGTTATAACATGCTCCTCGGTGCACGATGGCTACGTAACGCCGTGTATTACTTCAGAGCACTGGTTGTGCATGTCCTGACAAATCTGCGGCTGCAAGATGCCATGAAGCACAACCACTGTGGAGGCATCAGGACGTGGAGTCAGATGAGCAGATTCTGAACAACAACAACAAACAAGGTGGAAGTTTGGAAGAGAAACTAATACAGTTCATCACTACTGCTGTTTGTCTGCCGCCAGGTAAATATTAACAATATACAGTAGTGACTTCCTTGAGTCGGCTCAAGCTTGTCAGTCACTAACAGGATACATTACGTTATTCAAAATACATTAGTACCATCGACCAGTGTCTGAACCACATGCAGACAATTCCCCTTTTGTGGAGCAGTTTATTTCCAATTTTGTCAGCTACTGATTGTGTTGATTTAAAGTCAAATCAAAAATAGACACCAGTTTTGTCTTGACGAACGCATAAAAGTAAAATACGGTTTTGAGGAAAGCTGCCTGTCAAACTGTAAATGCTAATTATATAACGTACCAATTTGTCAAAATTACCCTGGTGGTGATTTGCGGGCGTTAAAAGGTTAATGCACACCTTCAGTACGTGCGTTTGAACTTGACATGCAATAACATCTCCTAAACGCTTTTAAAGAAACAACCTCAACTCCTCTTTGCACAAAGAAACCTGAGAGAGAAAGAAGTCTTTCCTCTCTGCTAATACTCTAATAACATCTCAGCGAACGCACATGTCAGCGTCTTATGTGTCAAATGGTGAAACTGCTCTGAAAGCACTACTGTATTCAGAGATTTATAGCTGTTGGAAGAAAGTCGTTCTACATGCCAGTCCTTCAGTGTTACCTCAGTCTATTATCACTCTCATGACTGCAGACAACGGAGCATTGTCTTCAGTCTGCTCTGTGAGAAAGTGACTCATCCGCCTCCCCCCGCGTTCCTGCTTTTACACATACAGTCGGTTTTATTTTAACGTGTCTGAGCCATAAATTAAGAAGACAAATTAAGTTGTGCGCTTGTCTGTGCCCATGTGCGTGTTTGAGCAGCGCGGGCCAATCCAAACAGGGGCGCTGACATCCTCCAAATGCGTTTCTTGCTCGGCTTCACAGCTCGCCAGTCGTCGGCAAACAGCGCCGGGGAAGAGGGGGATTCTGGGAGTAAAGAGCCATGTGACCTTGGCTGGCAGCGTGGCCCGAAGAGAGAGGGAAACACAGGAGAAGAGAGGAGGACAAAGGGAGGAGATGAATGGAGATAGAAGGAGAAATTGAGAAGATGTAAAGAGCGAGAGTGAGAAATAGCCACAAAATCATCCCTTTAACATCGAGGGCGACAGCGATTATTGAGCTTTCCCCTGCTTTGGCAGCATAGTTAAGTCTGTGTAGAAGTACAATAAAGATAGCGAATTATGACTGAGATGTATTTCTGCCTGCTGAGAACGGGTATCAGCGAGGAGTCCATTTGAAGGCTGCGTTCATTACCTGACGCAATTTGATTTTTGTGAAATCTAAGCAGAATTTTTAATGGTATGCCACACTGCTCAATAATTCCATTGATAAGAGCCGGGGAGAATGGGAGTGCAATGGCCTGTGTAAATCTGTGACTGAAGACAGTGCGGTTATCACTCTCCCTCCATCCTTCCCTCTCTTTGCACTCATCCTTCACATCCTCCCTTTCCCCCGCCGCCGCCGCCGCCTCTTCTTCTCTCGCTCAGGTTACCCATCCCCTCTCCACCTCCTCCTTCCCTCTCCATTCCTTCGCCTTCGATCTCTTCCTCCCTTTTGTGTCTCATAGCAACACACTGGCCTCCGTGCGCCGTCCTCCTTCCTTTCCCGAGCGGCCGTATGTGCATCGCGATCGATTGTCTGCGCCTTTTGGACGAGCGCATTTAAATACATTTTTATCTCGTCTGGAGCGTTTCCGCTTCTTGTTGTCCTTTTTAATAAAACGAGATAAAACCGGGCTTCATTAAAAAGGTCACCGTTTGTTTATGCATCGCCGTCGTTGTTGTTGTTGTGCAGGTTCATAGAGAGACCTTGGAGGTATATCAGCGCCCATCAGGCAGGGACCTTTCATTACACTCCTATACTAATAATGTTAAAAAACACACACACGCATAGAGGAGATAAGGCTTCCCTTTAAAAGCGGATGCATTATTTAACACAGCCGGCTAATGGCCCAGATTGTCCTGTAACAATTGAATAACATCGGCAGATAACGGCGAGCCTTTGCTCTGCGCCTTTTAAAGGATGGCCCTGTGAAACCGTAGATAGCGGCCTCGCACCGACGAAGAGGAGGAGGAGGAGGAGGAGGGGGGCGGCGGCCTCTACCCCACAAAACATTGCTCCATCAGAAAATAAGATCACCGCCACAGGTCCAGACCAGAGAAGAAGAAAAAGAGGGAGAGTAAAAAGGGGCAGGGGAGAGGAGGGAGGGGGAAATCAATAACATGTTGGTCAGTATTAATCTGGCATCAATATAGCCTGTATCTTTTACTTTTCATGGTAATGGCTCCAGTGATCTCCTAAAGTGCCTCTCAAGTGCTTAGAGGGCTGCTGATAACATCTTATCAGGGCCAGAGGAGAGCACTGGCCTGGGAGGGAAGGTAAGAGAGGTCGGAGCGGGGGGGGTAGGACCGACAGGGTCCTGGGCCACTTTAAGGAGTGTGTGTGTGTGTGTGTGTGTGTGTGTGTGTGTGTGTGTGAAGCCCTTTAGTTAACCCACGACAGATGAGAAACCCTGACGGCCGACGCTGCTTCAGCAAACAGCGCTGGATGGAGTCACACAGTTGGTGAGAGGTCGAGTTACTGTTCTTCTGGGACGGAGTGTGTTTTGATACAAGGTGCAGAAAATGGCGTCACAACTTCTCTTCAAGCTCATCTGTGATGATTTGATTCGGTGTGGAAGCGCCCAGTGGCTTTCTGGCATCGTTTATGTTGATTTTACTGGGGTTTTTTTTCCCCACATATGCAAATCAATTGAATGTGCTGGCGATACAAAGGCTGTCAGTATGTGATAACTGTGCATGAATCTTGAACGGATTGTGAGACTGGACATGGCTTGTTACTGTTTTTACACATGTGGCCTTGTGTTGAGATTCATGGTGGTATGTGAAAACTGTAAGGAGATTACTACCCCATCAACAAGTCCTTCCTTTTAATAGTCGATGTGTGTTTCCCTGATTGGCCCTTTAACAATGGTATTTATCATACATAAGCTCACAGCTTTACGTAAGCTGACAAGCTCAGACCCACAAAACTGGATATCTATAACAGTTGTGCAGCTGTCAGTGAGCGTCTCAGTCAGATAGTTAGACAAATTAACAAATGTTGTCGACATCAGCAACTTTCAAAACATCGTTTAACATAGTCGTTTCAAAACCACTGAAAAGACCACGCAAACTTTAGAATAAAGTAAGACATTAAATCGAGCCTCTGGGTGAGATAACTTCAGCCAGATATTGCTGTAACCGATGTGGGAATTTCTGACACCATGCACGTGCAATTCTGAATCCAGACGTTCAAATAAAATGGCGGACAGGAAACACGGCGCACTACATCGTAAACTGAGAGCGGTTTCAAAGTCTTCTCGAGTTTTAGGTTACACATTTTCACGTTATGCATCACAAGGTGTTTGATAAATGAAACCAGAAGAAACAAAACCATATCTCTACTAGATGACATTTTGGTTGTTTCCGACTTTTGCAGGTATTTTTGTTGTTGAATTAAAGCAACTGACCAAAGAGGCTCCTGGGAAATGGAGAAAAATGTGCAATTTAAATTTACTTGTGGTCACAATAAGTGCTGTTTGACTTGTGAATTTTTTTTAAATATATAAAATATTCAAAAAATTGAACAGCTCTTGAGGTTGGAAGAATCATCTTTTAAGATTTCCTCTAATTGATTTTCCAGCTTCTGAAGACTGATGTTGAAGATGATGATTATGAAGAATAAAAAGAAAACAAACTTCAGATAAAGTCAATCTAACAGTTCTCATTTTCTCACAATATCAGGCTTATTGTTGTTGTTGTTTGCGTGGTGAGATCGAAGCTCGTCCTCTCATCAGATATTTGGCAACGTGACTCTAATGGCGAGATCGTCCTGAGAATGTAAAGTGTTCTCCACAGTTCTGCGTCTGGGGATTAACTCTTCTCAGCCCGGTGCTGGGTTACACTGGCTATGTTACATGATTTTTTTTTTTTTTGTGGCCTGAAGCTATCATCCACCTGCAAAACGGCGTCCCAGTAAGACCAGTGCTGTGCGACTGGCTGACAGATCGGGGTGAGGAGCTGATGCCTGGTGGATGAGGTCCACCCTGCGGGGGATATGAGGGATTCCTTGAGGGAGGGAGGCGGGGCAGATATAAACTGTGTGTGTGTGTGTGTGTGACTGTGTGTGACTGTGTGTGTGCCAGGCATTGGCAGCATGCCCTACTCACTGATCCTGTTGGATGCCTTCCATTGGCCCTCTTCCCCTTAACTCCCCCATTCCTCCCTCTCTCTATTGCTCTTCCTCTCTCTTTTTATTTCAGCAGTGGTTCTGGTTAAGGCGAGGAGTGAACGTTCTGTAATACTAAACTCTGCATGTAATATGATGAAAAAAGAAAAAAGCGTAATGAAAAACGCTGTTCATGTGCGTTTGAGATGGCGAAACGAACACGAGCAAATGCAAAACACATACAACATCTTTTTTTTTTTTTTTTCGCTGCCAGGAGTTGTGCAATGCCAGCAAAAAAAAAAAAAAAACAAAAAAAAAAACAGGAAGTGTTGACAAACCCAGGTTGATGACGACGAAGTTAACAGAAGGATCTCGCCTCCTTCTAATAAAACTAGACGCAGTGTTCGACCATCAGCTTCGGGATCCAGCTCCTTTTGTCTCGACCAGCTTATGCAGCGAACTGAGAGACATGTGAAATGGCCCCGAAACGCAGGATATCTAATGAAAATGTTTTAAATCTCTATGCCCATATAAACTATTTGGGATTATCCAATATCTTTACAAATAGAGCTGATTATCCCATTAAGCTGAACTCTTACTATAAATAGTTTTTTAATGCCGATGTAGATTTGTGGGGGCCGGAGCGAAGGGGTGGAGGGGATAAGTGTTTCTGGCGATGTTTTTTTATTTGATGCCCCCCCCCTCCATCCCTTCCTCCCAACACACACCAGCTCTCTCTTGTGCCCGTGGTCCTTTCTGTACACTGTGAATATTCTACACTAATACCATTCTCCAAATGTCAGAATGGGAGAGCATAAAAACCTTGGCTTTATGATTTTATTTTTCACCTCACAGAAAAAAAAAAAAGTCCAGGAGAGGGTTTCTTTTATTCCTGTTCCCTCTCTCCGTCTCTTCCTCCATCTCTCCTCTGTCTGCCGCGCTCGCTCTCTCTATTCCCGCTTCTTCATTCTATTCCATTTATTCATATTCAACAGTCAATCATTTTCTGAAAAAAAAAAAAAGAAGAGAGTGAGTGAGTGAGAGCGAGGGAGGAAGGCAGGCAGAGAGAGAGAGAGAGAGAGAGAAATCCGGAGATTGCAGATGGAAGTGGTATTTTTTTTTTCATGTTCTTATCCTTCCGCATTTGAACCGGCGATGTGGAAAAGCGCTAGGAGCACCGCTTTACATAGCAGCCTCCCTCTCATCAAAAGCCGCCAATCGGGCCTAAATCAGCATGCAAAATGCCACTCAACCCTGTAGCCTTTATTAAAGTTTGCAGGGACTCAATTTGAGATAGCGATCGTTCCTATTAAAAAGCCAAATGTAAGATAGTTTTTTTATATAAATCTCAGGGTGGAATGGAATTGTTAATCAGCATAGGCTGATGTGATTTCTCTGTCACAAATCCTGCCCAGGGCTCAGCGGCACACCAGCTTTACCGTAACTTCGGGCTTAGCAGTCACCACGGAAACCAGGGGAGGAGGGTATAGGGAGGTGGGGGGAGGAGGGGGCGAGTGGATTCGGGTGGAGTGTATGGTGTAAGTGTGTATGGTGTGGGGGTGTAGGTTGGGTGATGGGGTTGGAGGGGTGGTGGTGGTGGTGGGGGGGGGTCGGCTTAGCCCCAGCCTCCATCAGCAGCCCTCCTTGATGAGAAGGGAGCTGATAACGGAGCTTGATTGGATTTGAGGCAAAGTGCTGGAGTGTGTTTCATTTTGCGGGGCTGAAAATGCAATCTCTGACCTGTGGCTTGAAAAAAAAAAAACATAAAAATAAAAGAACGGCGTCACCTTTCTCGCAAATTCCTTTGAAGGCGTTTGAAAAAAAAAAAAAATGCTGCAAAAGCTGTTAAACATTATTTTTGCTGGAGCTCTTTTTTTTTTGTTTGTTTTCCAGCCTGACTCCACTTGTTTTCCTGTGTCTTTTATTTCTCTGTAAGGGAGCCATGCTGGAGAAGAGTGTGAAATTGGGTGGCCCCCTAGTGTGACCCAAGTGCTGGGGTTTTAAAAAGGATGAGAGTGGTTGTCGCCCCTCCCTCTCTGCCGCCGCCGCCCCCCACCACCACCACCACCACCCCAACTTTTGGCCTACGTCCTGCCTGGCACGGCCTCCTGTTTGTGGGCTGAGCCGCGGACTCTTGGCCCCCCTCAGACCCCGTGGTTCTCTGGATCGGTATCGGCCACGCTCAGAGAACTGCACCAGCTTAACCTCCCAAACCGCACAATCCTCACACAAAACACACGTACATGTAGACACAGACACTTAGAGAGGGAGAAACAAAGTGTGCACGTGTGGGAGTGGATTAAAGAACATGCACAATAAGGAGCGAATGAGTCCAGTCGAGGATTCGCACATGCTATAGTGTCAGTTCCTCTTATCCAATTTGAGCCAGAAAGAGGTCATCCTGTTCTAGATATGATGCTATACAAAGGAGCTTGCAGCCGATTGGTTCACATCTGCAGGAACTTCTGGCCAAGAGAACACGATCCCATGATGCATTGCTGGGTTGTCTGGCCAATGCCCTCCTCAGCTCTGTATGCAAACTCCGGCTCCGTCGCGAGAAATGAAATGCACCGAGGTGGCAGATCCCATGAAAACACAACCGAAATATGCATCAGAAAGTCTGAGAAGCAGATTTTTTTTTTAGAATTATCTCTGTTTATATACACGTGCCAGCGTATGTACTGCATTTGCAATCATAATTTGACGACCTTCCCCATTAGCAGAGCCGCTGTCGAGCCAATCTTCCCTGCCTCTCTGTAATTGAATGTGATTTTAATGGTAAGAAGCCCGTGTGCACTGTAATCCAACACTAGAGAGGGGAGGATAATGCCAGCGGCTGTCAGGCGAAGGGTTAGTTTGACTTGGTTGTGAGGACGGGGACAACACATATAGGTGGAGTGAAGTCAACAGAGGTGGGAATTATCAAACACTGGGAATTATGATCATCAGATCGCATCTCGCCAGTTGAGCAGTGACCGGAAAAAGGTACATGCTCTATTACAGCGATCGTGTTGTTCGGGTCAACAAAGAGCTTAAGAGTTTAAGAGTGTTTGTAATGATGCACATTCCCTGCTTTTGTCTCCGTCTGTGTTATTGTAGTCTGTGGTTTGGATTAGCAGCTCTCTCGAACCTGGCACGGAGTCAGTAGCCGTCTCTGTCTGATGATGTCACAAAGCTCTTAGCTGATGGTTATCTGTCGGTTTGGCTGAGCCCGCCGGGTTTGGCTTAGCCGCAGTGTCTTGTGGTGCTGTTAGCAGGCTTGTGGTGCACGGGCTGGTGATTGCATTCATCGCGCTGCCATAGGACGCATTATCAAGAGGAGTGATTGGATAGATTGCGGAGAGGGGAACCCTGGCCATCTTGTGCGAGCGCCAGCCATTTGGCAAAGGTCAAGACTGAGCTAAACAATCCCAGGTCTCGCTGTGATCGTCAATATAAGACACTAATGGCGCTGGGATGCAGTTAAGTGGCGTCTTGGGGGAACAACAAAGGTCTGTGAAGTGAAGAATTGCATTATTTTGCATGGTTTGTGGGTAATATCAGGACAGAAAACTGTGGGAAAGAGGAAGAAAATGAAAGCAGCAGCTCCATCAACGTATTCATCTCCTCTTTCTTTCTGTCTGTCATCTCGTTCTTTTCTAATCAGCAACCTTGTAAATCAGAGTTTAAGAATAAAAAGAGCTTCTGCCATGTTGACTTAACCCACAAACATCATTCCTACCTTTGAGTTCTTTCATTACTTTCAGTCCCTAAACTTTACTTAAGTCATTAGTAATCAAGCATATCGTACTTCTCCAGTGAATGAAAGGCCAAAGCGAATCGTGCCACGCATCTGTGTCTGATCTACTGCACTCATCCTCTGACCTTTCTTCCCTCTGTCTGTTTGGAACTGCAGGTCTCTAAATCATACTTTAGCTATTGTGCGTAATTGTATGGCAAAGGCAAGAGAAAAATGAAAATCGATGCAGATGTCCGGGCATCTGTCTCTCATACGTATGTTTGTGTCGACGCAACTCTCCGGCTCCTTAAATTGGACTTCGGCATCACCGTCTTTACAGGAAAGAACAAAAGGCGGAAGAAAGAATAAAGCCGGCGCAGATAGAAGAGCCATATGTCTCAAACATGTCGTATTCATTTCATTTCTCTCAGCGTGAACGCCGCAGAGGCTTCCACGCAGCAGATTGCATGTATTAGTATCAACACAGCAGGGCTATGCATCCACACTGCCTCCTCACATCAGGGCTGGAGGACAATCTTTTGTCTTCGGTCTGAGGGAGAACACACGTACGCACTTGCAAAGCGGCAGGCGGACAAACATACATTGCTTTCGGGAGTGTTGTTGCAGTATATTTCTTCCTCTCTCTCCTCTGTATGATATGTTTACCAAATACCTGTTTAGAATGCGGCGGTGGCTGCGCCGCGCGCTCCCTTCCAGTCCCCGAGGATGCTCGGCGGTAAATGGCGGTATTATTTGTCAGCTCTGGCAGTGTCTTGAGGCTGCTTCAGAGAGATACAAGGAGGCAACTGATAAGGAGAGCATCAGAAGGGCAGTTAATTGCCTCCAGTCTCCGGGAGCTGGGGAATATTTAAAATCTATGGGATTAAAGACAGATTAAAAACTGCAGAAGCAGTGGGCCCAATGGCGCTTAAAGATTGCAATCAGCAAGGGTAATGGCGGAGAAGAAGGAGGGGAGAGAGAGGGAGGGGAAAAAAAACACTGAACGAATGCGGCGGCTGGGGGGGGAGGAAGAGAGGGAGGGTGAAAAAAAAATGACAGATAGGAAATTCAGATCCGCTCCTAATGCCCAGGGTTCCATCTTGTAAGCACGATTCATCTACGTGTAAATCGTTTTTTTCCCGTCTTTTCGTTTTCTTTTTATTTTTTTCCTCCCCTCCTCATCCGAGGCCTGCTTTGCTGGCGTTGCCGCCGCTTCTCTGGCGCTTTGCTCGGCACCCCCTCCCTTATCAGCCCATCAGTGAATTAAAAGCGCTTCTCCCTATGAGGATTAAGGAGGTTGATTGAAGACGGTACGAAAACTAGCTAATAAGTCGAAAATGTCAGAAGGGCACTCTATCGAAACTGTGTACTTTTCATAATAAAGCTGACGAGAAAGGTGGGAGGGGGAGGGAGGGAGGGGAGCGGGGGCGAGCGAGCAGGAAAAAGGGGGAAGAAACTGTCATGTCAGATGTGGCGGATGGAAAGACAGCGGGAAGGAGAGGACGGAGGAGAATCCTGTTTTTCAGCCGGTTCGAGAGGGAGGCGTTCGCCGCGGTCTCGGGTGCAAAACGGTCACATGGCGAGAACAAAGGAAGGGGCAGCTTCCTGTTGCCCAACCTTGAGAAATGACGGCCTCACAGCGCGATCCAGCTACGACAGAGGAGACGGCTCTGATATCATTAGTGATATTAATGACATCCCAAGCTTATCGGCGGCATCTGAAGGCATCACAAATTACAGAAGAAAGAAAAACATGGGCCACATACACTGATATGTCTCTGTTTGGGTTAAAGAGGACAAGATGTGCCGAATCCTGAATTGTTTTCCCACCTTATCAGAAGCCCACTCACTTAATCCTGTTAATGACTACACGAGATACTTAAGGTATCATCTCCAAAATCAGCCATTCGCTTCACATATCAGCAAAAAATCTGTGGCAGTTTTTTTTTTCTTTATAATCCATTTTTTTCCCCCCTCTCTCACACTCGCTCTCCTCTCTCTCTGTCTGCAGTCTTTCGCTGAAAGATTAGCCTTATAAATTATGCATTGGTGGGTAGTGGGGGTAATCCGAGGCAGAGATAGAATCGCCAGAGTGTTGAAGGGGGCATCGGAGAAGCAGCGCCACCATCATAAATATGAAACAGATGTTGGGTGACATTTTAAAAAAGTGAATCCAATCCCCTCCTCTGCTGCGTCTGGTGTTTTATATGGAGAGAAGAACCTGACATCCATCGCCTTCTCTCTCTCCGTCACTCTCCCTTACTCACCATTGCTTTCCGCCCTCCACTCTTCCCTTACTCTCTCTTTTTCGCCATAATCCTGTGGAACCAGCGATGCATAGATTATACTCTGCCTTTATTCAGCATGTGTCTTATTGGCGGTGGTTGAGCCAAGAAAAACCTCTAAATGCCAGTTCCTTCTATAACATCTGAAATGGCATCTAATCTCCCCTGATTAAGGTCTATTTTAAACGATCCTTTTAAGGAAGGAAAAATTAAATGACGCCTTAAGGAGGTGGAAGATGCACGAACGCGGGCGTGTGAATGTAAGGGTTGTGTAAAGATGTTTCCGATACCAGGAGATGTTACGATTGCATCCGAGCCATTCAGAGGGTGGAGATGAATATGGAGAGCTCCGGCTTCCACAATGCTCTCCTAATGTGTTTGGATGGGTGGCGTGGTTGTGGCGTACGGGTGCGATTGTTCTGCAGCTGGCAGCGGCCCTGAGGACTCCTCGCCGGTGTCTTTCATGGCAGAATGAGAAAAGACGCCACAATGAAGATCGTCCTTCTCATCCCGCTTTGTCTCGTCTCCTCTGCCACTTCTCACAACGGCCCCAACTCTATTCTGCCGCCTTCCATAAAGGCTCCTGTTGTTGCCGCGCATTGTCACGCATTGTTTGGTGCTAAAAAATGAAGATAATGCCGGTTGGAACAACGCTCACGCTTTTGTTTGCATCTTTCCTTTCTTGCATTTGCTTTCCTGCCTCGCGTTGGCAGGAGAAAGGCACCTGGAGGGCAGGAGCGACTCATTCGGGGTTAAGGGTCAAGTTGTTGTTGGTAACCAATCAAACCGCCGTCGTCAAAGACATGGAGAGCTTCACGGTGGGATGCAAATATAGGTAAAAATAAAAAAAACAAAATCGCTGAATTATAGTCAATAATATACAAAAGATTCAACTACCATAATAATCTTCAGCAATCGTTCTCTGATTATTCAACTACAAGCAGTTTGTCTCATTCTTTAATTACAGATAAGTTGCTCCAGCTTTACTTTCTTAAAACTGAGAAATGAACTAGTAAAACAAACTTTTTGTGACTGAACCCTGGTTGAGAAAAACCTTCCAAATGCACACATTTATTTTGAATGCTATTATTATTATTATTATTGTTCTGTTTAATAAAGTCTTGGCCATCGTTTCTATCAGTAATAAGAAAGTTAATCAATGAGATGTGGGAACGAGGTGAAACTTTGAATTTTGACTCCTGTCATTTATGATGTTGTCTGCACAGTTTTCTAGTGTGATGAAGTATTTCATGACATTTAGATCCTGGTTTTTTATAACCTGCCCGACCATCCGATCACTGATGGTCACATTGAACTTCATGGTACCAATCAAACAAATGAAACCCCAAAATGTAGTTGTAATAAAGGTGAATTTTCCTATAAAGGTTAATGAAAAAGGCAAAACACGAAACAGCCAAAGTCACATGATCGTGGACTGAGACACATCAAGGAAGAAACACAATAAATTCCTCGTGCAAAGAAAGAAAAACTCGAACAAAAAGACAAGAGGAGGTTTCCTGCCACAAAGTACACAAACTGGAGTTAAGGGTGGAAAAAAAATACTAGATAAAAGTAGAAAGTGTATTCGGAGGCAGGTGACGGAGGAAGAAGGGGGTGATGGAGAGTATGATAGAGGCGGAGAGAGAGACAGAGAGAGTGATGGCCTAGAGAAAGTGTGATAGCGGCAGGGGAGAGTGATGGAGGGAGGTGTGTGTCTCGGGGGGGGTGTTCACTGAGCCCTCCCCCGGCCTGTCACTCAAAATGGAATGAGGAGGTCTTATCTCTGTCGCACACGTGACCCCTAACCTGACCTCTTCCTCCTCACTCCTCCTCCTCACTCCCACCTTCCTCCCTCCACTCGCCTGCCGTCACCCACACTTCCATCCGTCCTCTCAGGCCCTTTCGCTTCAGCTCCTTCCATCTCTCCTCTGTCCCCTAAAATATTTTACACCCTGGAAAAAAAAGAGGGGGAGGACGAGGGAGGAAATATGAAAATCTCTGTAGTGAAAATTTATCATTTTGGGGCTTTTTTTCTTCTTTTGGGCTGTGGTGAATTGACAAAGTGCTGCCACTCTGCTGCAGAGAAACGATAATCTATAAGAAAACGGAGGAAACATCAATGTGCCGGCATGAGCTGAGTATATCTGTGTGTGTGTGTGTGTGTGTGTGTGTGAGACAGCAGGTCAGATGAGAGTGTGCAAGACTGAAACTGGTCTGGTGTTTATGCTTCTGCTTACGCAGTTCAACATCCTTATCAACACACACACACACACACAGCAGGCGTACATCTACAGGTTGCTCTCGTCACTAATGAGGCAGATATATGGGCTGTGTGATGTCATGGGAAATTTCTCATTAGTCCAAAAATACACTTCATGTTTTTGCATCTGATGAAAATGAAGCAGAACATGTGGATATTTTTTTTAAAGTCAAAAATTGAACTCTAACCTTTAAAAAATTACGTCAAACGTCCCCGAAAGTCAAACTAAAGTTGCACCAGCAGAAACTGCATTAATTAGTTTTTTTTTTTTTTTTTTTTTAAAGATTTCAATCTCAAAGGTGGGAAAAAAGAACAAACTAAACAACAAATAAACTGAAAATGTTAAACCAATGCTCGACACGTTGATGCTGAACGCATCCTTTTCACATCAGAATAGTGAAATAAAGTTGTGTATCACACAAAAACCAGCAGAGGCGACCTGACCTTTTATTTTGGGCAGAAAGTCAGTATTAATGTCGATTAATAGTCAGTGTAGAAAACTGACTATAACCTTCATGAAATGGAGATTTATTGTAAAGTTGTTGCCTCCAACTTTATTAGTCTAAACTACTGCAGGTGTTCCTAATAAACTGGCCACTGAGAGCAGAACCTGAAGTTTGCATCATTTTATTTGGAAACATGAAACTTTACATCAAACTGCTTTCAAGCTTCTGAGCAACGTGCACCCAGATATGAGCCATGCAGCAGAGACACACACACACACAGAGTCACCTGCGGAGGCGGGTGTGTCTGCCTCAGTTAGCGTCCTATCAGCAGTCAGATAAGCAGTAATTAGACAGGGGGAGGGCGGCCATTAGCTCGCTGTCTCCCGGCGCAGAGCGGAGCAGCAAACCTCCGGCTGCAGGGCTCGATGAGCCGACGGGGCTGAGACGCTCCGACAGCGTGAAGTCAGGGGCGGGACCGGAGCCACGGCGGCAGCTCAGGGGTCACGACCTGGGTGCTTGAACTGGGAATCTGAGGGTCTCAACAAGACTAACACATGATGGGTCTCATAGGCTGATTATATTATATTATATATATTATACTTATATTTGATGACTTTTACCCCACCACACAAAAATATAAAAAAAGAGATTGAGAATTTCTCCAGTATGTCATTCCAGACTATATGCAAAAGCTTTTAGCTGTTCAAAATGAAAAGTGAAATTTCCCAAATATATATAAGTAGTGATTTAATTGAATAACTCAAATGTGAAATATTAAAATAATAACAGAAAAGAAGATATTAATTCAAGTGTCCAGATAAAACTTCAGGGGGTTGAGGACTTTGTGATGTGTCATTGACAGGGTCACAGAGAGTCTCCATCAAAATGAGTTTGAATTATTTTGAATTATTCCACTTCAACTTTCTGCAAATTATTTCTTATCTATCCCCTCAGAGGTGACATGATGTGATTTCAGCTCATAGGTTCATAAGCAACATGCCAATATTTGAAAACTCCATGAATATTATATCTCTATTCATGCATTTTGACGTCTCAGTACTTGTATTCTAATATAATTTAATCTGTTAATTCTTCATCTTTATATTAATTTCTGTCACAGTTCTTTCTTCTCACGTAGCTGGATCACATCATCACAGTTTCTTTTCCTTCTCTTCTTCTCTGTCTGATAAATAAATGAATCAACAGGAAAACAAGGTATTTTCAGTGCCTTGTGGAACTCCGTCTTCTCTCCTCACCTTCCCGCTGGCAAAGTGTGAAGTGACGAGAAACTTTTTGCAGCTCTTTGTGCGTCTCGCCTCGTGGCTTCCTTTCAAACGGAGGTGAGGGGGGGACGGACGGGGCTCACACAACAGCCCCCTGCACCTTCCTCGCTCATTGTCATGCCGGGCTGTAATGGTTTTCGCAGAAGGACTTTGTGCCCGTCAGAAGAATTCAACAAATTGTCAGATTGTTTGAACAGCGGTGGAGTTATCCATCCTCTGTGTGAATTATGAGCGAACACTGAAACTCAGTGGGAGTTTTTCACTCTCTCCATTCTTCCCCTCCCAGTAAAACAAACATTTGAAGGCTTTTGTGTTGCCTGTCTGTATTTTACCATTTCAAAACGTTGTCTTCTTACGGGTGATCTAAACTATAATCACCTTGACATCCGTCAAGCTTCGGCATGAAACAATGCCGCCCGGCTGCTCAGAACTGAACATCAATAAGCTTAGAGGCACGCTGCCTTTCCCTGACGCCGATTTACACTTTAATGCAAATAGCCGGCTTTGTACTCTCCATATGAAAGGTGTTATTAAATCTTATTTTGCATTATTCTGGGGTTGGGGGGGATAAATCTATCAAAGGGTTCAGAATTCAATAACTTCGTTTTTTTTCCCGTTGTTTTTATTTATTCAAAATTTTAATTAAGTTTTGATTCTAAATGCATTGGGGGGTAAATTGGCAACTAGTGACAGGAGGGAGAAAGAAGAAATCCCTGTGAAGTTTCCTCCCCCCTCGACTCTCCTCCCCCTCCCACAGCTTGCTCCCATTTACTCACTGTCAAGAGCGCTCTGTCGAAACGGGAGCTGCACTTTTTTTGGGGGGGTATGCAGGACCGGGACCTGTGGGTGAGCAGGTGAGGTTCGGCGGAGAGGGGGGCGGAGGTGGTCCACACAAGCCTCAGGTCCCGCCTCCTCAGGTCAAGCGAGGTCAATCCCTTCTGAACCTCGTCGTGTTGTAAATGTTCGGACCCCCTTCAGGGCCCGGCCCCACCCGGACTACAGTAGGAATTATTCCTCCGCCCCGTGGCCTCAGAGCTCCGTCGGCTCAGGTGAGGACACACGAGTGAGAAAACTCAACCAAACACTCACGACCTCATCTGCTGCTCTGCTCAATATCTCTGTGACAGAGTTCAAATATTTTGATTTAAAAATGTTGTGACATGTCAGACTAGTTATATATAATTTGAATATCAGATTGTCATTGATTTGTAATAGAGAGGTGTAGTTTGTTTGACTTCATTTCTAATCCACTCTTCTACTTTAATGAAAACATTTTAGAAAATACCCAGAATTCACTGTCGACTAGGTTCCTGAAACATTTTTGGAGATACAAGGTTTGTAGAGACAACAGCAAAAGTTTCAGTCGCTCGTTCATCATTCAGAAAAAGAAAAGTTTTGGGGAAACTTACTTTTCATATATTTATCACGTTTAGTATTATTTGTATTGTGATTTTTATTTTGATGCTCCATTTATATTTGTCATTATTTTTCCATCTAAATATTTTTATTCCTGGATTCTTAAAATCAATTTTGCATGTTTTTATTGCTGAATTTTAATTTGTAATTCAGTTTATTACTTTTTATTTTACTTTTAATTAATGAATATTTGCATGAAATACACAACTTATCTGGTTGAAGTTCACTCCACGAACTCCGTCACCATGTTAAACTGTGTCGGTGATAATTTGGTTCTCTCTCGTCGTCGTCGTACTGAGAGCGTGACCCCAGCCACGTTCAGACGTCTGACTGTACGGAGGGGCGGGGCTGCAGGGTTGAGGAGTTGGAGTTTGGGTGGGGGGGGTTGGTCTGAGTGGAGGTGTCAGATGTTGGCTGCGGTCTCTGAAAACAGCCCTAAAAGCCTTGTGCTTTCAATTAAAACATCCATCACGGATTACTCACACAAAAACATACCTTCAGCTGCGAAGAGTGGTGCCTGTTACTTACAAAGGGCTTACAAATCCCACCTCGCTGCCTCGGGCTATGGCATCTCGCTAACACACACACACACTCACACACACACACACACACACACACTCCTCTCTCATCTCCTTTTTCTCTTTCCCCTCTGTCACTGTCCTCCTCTTGTTCTGTCAAATCAAAACGGAGTGACCCGCTGAATGAAACGATAACCGGCAGCAGGTTATTTTTAACTCTGACGGATGGCGTCAGACGACGAGGTGGCTCGTCTCGGGCCTTTCGGCGCAGGAATGCGGCGGCGCTCGCGTCAGACAAGTTGGGAAACCCACACCGCTTCGTGGACAATCCTCCCAACTCTGACTCCCCCAGCTCGCCCGCCGCTACCAGACTGCTGTAACTGAACCCCCGGCCTCTGTGTGTGTGTGTGTGTGTGGCAGAAATGCCGCTGTAGTGGCCACCGTGTTTTTTCTCCTTTTCACAGGGGCTCAGGTAACCTCTCAGCCCGGAGGATGCCAATTTGAATAAACCCTGTTCAGCTCAGGTGAGGAGGAAGAGGAGGAGGGAGAAATGTCTTACTGAAGAAGAAGAAGAAGAAGAAGAAGAAGGAAGTGAGGAAGTAGGAAGCTAAGAGGGCTGGCAGCGGCGGCGGCGGCGGCGGTGGGGTGAGGTGGTGCTGAGTTTGCAGTAACCACATCCCCCCCCCCCTCCTCCCCTCCCCTCCTCCCTCACCCGAGCGCCCTTCCCTCCCTCCTTCCTGTTTAGTGTATCATATTCATTTCCAGATAAATGTGCTCAGAGGCTACTGTTGGGCTCCCAGATATACTCCCAGACTCGGCTTTGACAGCAGACGACCGTCGATCTATTCTCCCTCCAAACCTCCCTCTCAGATCAGCCCGTGTTTACATAGCATTACCATATATTAAGCCTCGCATTTTCATGCATAGTGTCCCTGTCGCAATTCTGACAGCGGAAGAGAGGGGAGAAGCAACTAGAGGCCCAAAGGGACGGGAGCAGCCCCATTCCCTGCCATTGATATTCATTACAGTAGATCTACAGAGGCTGAATCTGCCTCCCGCCCCCTTGGGGACAGAAACACTTTATGTCCTTATCAGTGTTGGGAACAAGGATTTTCTCCTCAGCTAACAACAACACTGGCTGCAGCTACACTGGCTCTCCCTCTGCCTCCGTTTCTTTAGGCCCCGGCAGTTAGCGTCGCTTCGAAATGTGTTTAATCTCTGCGAACACAGCCCACCTCGCTGCAGATAAGGTGAGGTTGGGGCCGTCTGCAGATGACCCACAACTCCTGACGTCCACACACACACACACACACACATCAGGTTCCCCCTCCGTTGGTTCCCATGTGTTCACTCTCTCCACACAACGGTGCACATCTCAGA
Organism: Holacanthus passer; assembly: GCA_025331565.1. NCBI lineage: Eukaryota > Metazoa > Chordata > Actinopteri > Pomacanthidae > Holacanthus > Holacanthus passer. Next base: position 1,348,187 of record JAFREQ010000053.1, read on the forward strand.
GCAACACCGTCAAATATCTCCCCTGAATTACCTGCAGGCAAAAGCAATCACATGTTGTGTTTGTGTGTTTGTACGTGGACAGACTCGGGTTCACTTCGCTCACTTTGACCTTCGGAGGGAGGAATCTGATGTGTTTGCAGCCACAAATGTAGCAGAGGTGATGCTTTCACTCGAAGCTTCAGGTTCAAGCAGCATTAATGAGCCGCAACCAAATGATGTCTGGATGTATCAGAGGTGCTGATTTCAATCAGGGCTGTTGCTCGAAACATCAATAAATATCTGTAATCCCAGGATCCAGGTCCTCCTTCAAGGTTTTTCCTTCCTGACAAAAATAAAATCCTGTTTGCATTTTCCCTCCTTAGAGTTGCTTTTGAGAATTCTTCATCATGTAACTGAATGTGTCTCATTTATTTTGTTTTTTCACTGTTTATTTAATAAAAACAAAGTAAAATGTAAAGGTCGAAACACCAGAACAACATATCAGCCATCAGCAGCCGTGTTCCAGAAGCATCTGCGTTATAATGATAGTGACACAAACTTGAGCAAACATCCAAACACCCTGATACTAGTGACTATAAAGAAAAAGGTTTTACTCATCGTCCTGTGTGTTTCTATCCTCGTCTCATCATGTTCTCGACAATTTTCAACTTCAGACCTATAAAAGAACGGAGTCCTTTGGAAAATGGAGTAATACAATGCGACTATGAATTACATGGACTGAATCTTGTGCATGCAAAATTCATTGTCACATGTGCAAAGGAAAGTTGCATTTCAGGATTTCAATCCAGGAAAATTTCACTATAACAACTACTCTACTCGTAAGTCTCAGTCCAAACATTTTACTCCATATCAAACATCTATATTCCTTTAATCAGCAATTGTAAAAATCCTATGAATCAAAAATAAAGACTAAAAGTTTATGTTTAGAATGTTGGATAAAATATGTGTCCACAACATTTAAACTTTTAAAAACTCCAAGCCTCCTGATAACAGCCTGCATTCACTAATAGTTATGAGCACACGAGGCAGGTGGCTGTTCACCTGTTCTTGACACCCACCAGGGAGTGTGCCTGCCGCTGGTTATCTCTTATGTGTGTGTGTGTGTGTGGTTTATCAGTTAAGCCCCAAACAGGCAAAGTTCATCCTCTGTATAGATCATATCACAGAGTGTTGACAGCAGTGAGTCTTGGGTAAGCCGAGCGCCGTGACGAGCGCCGTGACTTGGCTTTGTGTTGTTCTAGACAGATTTCACAATTAATCACCGTCCTGGCTGGAGATTCCACACATGCTGGAGCTACTGTGGAGACGAGGAGGCCTCCGCAGTCGCTGAATGGCTTGTTTGTACAGCAGAAGTAAACCGACGTGTTGCGCTGACGTACTCGATTCTGATGTGATGTAAATTCAGGATATTCAGAGCTATTTGTGTCAGTGTGTTCTTAATGTTACAACAACATTCAGACCAGTTTGACAACTTCTTCTCGGTGGAAAAAAGAATAAATGCTGATGTCAACCTGCTCGTACACATGTGGAGCCGCTGTTAACAAAATAACACGTGATTGTGATGAGGAACTGACCCGGAGCAAAATCTAATGCAAATACCGACGTCAATCAGATTCTAATCTGTAAACTTTCTAAGAAGTGTGAATCATAAATGGACAAATTTTACTCAAATTATATCAAAACTAATCATTTGAGATAATGATCAGTTCTACAACTATGATTAAAAAATAAAACATTTTGACAGATACTCAACTGAAAACAGACCAAAGTTAATATATTTAACCTTTGACCTCATTAACCTCTTTTATTCTTGTAAATATCTGCTTATTCTGAATTTGATGCAGCAACATTTTTCAAACAAGTTGGACAGACAAAAGACTGTGAAAGTTGTGGACTGATTGAAAACACCTGTTTGGATCCTTCCACAGGTAAACAGGTTCATTGGTAACAGGTGATAGGATCATGATTGGGTCTGAAAGGTTCATCCTGGAAAGACTCAGGATGGAGAGAGGTTCAACACTTTGTGAACACATGGTTGGATAAAAGATATGTACATTAAAAGAAAAAGTCTATATTGATGAGTTCATATTTGTATTAAGGTATTTTGAGTTGATGTTTTGTTTTCTGTTTTCAAAATCACCATTTCTTCCTGTCAATTAACTTTTCCTCTTGAGGTCCATGAAGACAAAGTCACAGAGACAGAATTGTTCCCATCCACAAAATCTGACATTGAGCTTCACACAAGTTTTTTGGGGAAATTAAACGACCTGTTATCGCAAATTCAGCCGAACAGGAACATTTCTGGGTAATTACGGTTATTTTTCTAACAACATGATGGACATTTTCCGCTCGTCCCTCTGTCCATACATCCATCCATACCTGCAGGGGCCCTGGAGGAAACAAAAGACAGAGAGGACAGTGTTTTAAGAGGAGGATCTCCACCTTTTTATTTGAAGGGAAGACACAAGCCTTATTATCTCCCCGTGACAGCCACAAATTACTGCTGGCTCCCCGGCTCGGCATCCGCATCCACACGCATGAATGGACAGACACAAGCCTCCCTCTCTTTTTTACAAGGCTCTGCTCTGCCTCTGTCTTTTACTCCTTCTGTCTCCACCTGCTTTACTCCGCTGACATCAAGGTGGCCGACGTGACATCCAAACTCCGCCTCGGGTTTGAGGTCGGAGGTTAAGATCTGGTTCAAATCGGTTACAGTTGGTTCATGTTTTGGATTTATGTTAAAGGTTGAAGTGAAGTATTTAGTCGAAGGTTTCATTCAGGATTAGAAATATATGTTCTCATGATACGAACATTTCTGTGTCTGTGTGTGTGAGTAATCCAACCCTGGTCAGGGCCGATCCTGGACGGCCCTAATTGGCCCTAATGCCGGCCTCGGTCTGCACTGCTTTCATGGCTGTAATTAGGCTAATGGAGGGCGCCGGTGCCAGACTGCGAGCCAGACCAAGGGGTCAGTAGCCAGCGGGCCAGCGGACCGCCGCTGGACAGCCATGTAACTGGGCTGAGAACAAGGAGGCCTTTGGAGGGCGGGCAGAGGCTCAATGGCCACTGGTAATGGTCGTAGTGACAGTCGCGCTGGCGAAGGAGGCCGTCTGAAAGGGAGGGACGAACGCCAGGGGGTGAAGCGCAGCCCGGCGATGACGGACGTGATGCCAAAATGGCGTCTCCTTCCTTTCACGTGAGGCTTCCAGTGAGGTTTTGTTTACAGGCCCTTATTGTCTCAGAAAACCTGCAGAGAAGTTTGAGGGATATTTATGTTTAACTTTAGGAGAAAGTAAGTTTTCTCTGGCAAAGATGAAACCATGATTTCAAAGCAGCCATTTGATCCGCTGTTCATGCAAAAATGACTTTTCACCATCATTAATCAATATACCACCAATTCACTTCTGAGTCATTGCTCCAGTTTGCAGACATCGAGCGGATGGAAGTGGTTTGTAGTTGCAGGGCCTTGTTTGGTGAATTGACAGATCCTGCTCCTGTGCAGTGCTAAACATTCAAGCAGCAGAATCTCGACCGATAATGAAACGGCAGAAACGTGCGCACGCAGCCAAAGTGTTTTGTAATCTAAGAGGCTTAACACAGCGAGGCCTCAGTCCGTCGCCACCCAGATTTCATTTCAAGGGTTCGCACTTATAGTCTTACTTACTTAAAGAGGGAAAAATGACAACACTGCATGTTTACCCCATCAAACCCCACTTCCTCCTTTCCTTCTTGTTTTCTTCATCAGATGCAACATCCAATTTGAATTAACTTATCTCTCCCTGTAATGTCTTCTGTTATCACCTTTATTGGCTCACCTGTCTGTCACGGTGGAGGTGGGACTTCACTGGTGGCTACTTGGGGTTATTTTGTGGATGTGGAAAGGTGATAAACATAATATTGAATAAGTGATCAAACTGGTTTGAACTGTCTTAAAGTCTGGAGCTGCTGTGCTTCCATCTACAGCAGATTTCCAGGTCATATGCGTCAGCGTGGGCGAACAGGAAGGAAGGAATCTATGACGCAGCATTTCTCACCTCCTGCCTCAGTGAATGCAGGTTTTCATGTCTCCAGTCATATCTGTAGAGCCCCAGAAGTAAAATGAAGGTGAAAGTGCAAACATTCGCCTTTTACATGAGCGTGTCGAGATTAAGATAAGAAATTCCTTTATTCGTCCCACAACGGGGAAATTTTCAGAAATATTTTCATTTTCAAATTCTTCTTTATTTTACACTTTAAACGAAAAAGAGAATCCGCCTCATCATTTCAGGCACATGGTTCCTTAGAGCTGCCTAATTTTGCTAAAAATGAAAGGTGTTTTATGTTTTTAAGATAGTTTTCAATGATTTTTCTGTTTCTTACTCAAATTGAATGTAGTATGACACAAACTGAAGATATTTCAAACGGCAATATTTGGCTTTCTTGGCTCAATTGTTGAGCGTCTGTGGGATCAAATGACATAACCGTGATCCCAGAGGCAGATTTAAAAGCCCTCGTCTGAACTATACCTGACGTGATGATTAGCTGCAGGTTTATAGACTTTGCACAAGGAGTTAATATACTGCATGAAAATATGTTTGAGGTGTTTCACTTTGCATATTTATCCAGACAATGGTTTTAATCATCTTCCACTTAGAGCATATAACAAAGCACTTTTATAAATATTAAATATCATGCTGATAATGTTGATTTCTGAAGTCATACTTTACTCACGTCAATCTTCCCGACAACATCCCCGCTGGGCATTTATCTATTTGTGAATCACAGATTTGTTCAGAGACTGACTGAAGGCTGGTGTCTGATCGCTGACGGTTGTTTGTGCAAGTTGGAGAAACGCTCAACCAACCAGAGTTTAATAGGCAGGATTAGGCAAATGGACAGCAAATTCAATTCAGTTACGGAAATTAAAAGAACCAATTTCTTTCATCAGTCAGTCAAACACCGCTGATGCAAATTAAATGCATAGAAAGTTTTGGTTTTGAACAAAAACCATAAAAAGCAGCTGATTTGTGCTGGTGTGTTTTCAGAGTGATATAAAGTCGTATTAACATGTGTAGAAGTTGAGGGACGGTGGGAAGCCAAAGACTTTGGATGTGGTGTTTCCATCCTGCCAGACTCAGGAATGTAAAGCATTCCTCCCCCGGTCTCTTTGATCACCTGCATCAACCACACTGGGACAGTTCACCTCCTTTCTTTAACGGTGGCTGATACTGGACCGAGAGACGAGACGGTAAATACTGAAATACTGTATCACTCCAAATTCACTCTTCAGCTGAATCAGGGCACTTTTGTGTTCGGTGCGAGCATCGTTTATCGTTCTGATATTGAATTTCACAAATGCAGAAAACAGAGACGGGGGAACAAGTGGTTGGAACGCGAGGAAGGAAGCCCGGAGACGACGACAAAAATGAGGCCGGGGAGAAGAAAAAGGAAAAAACAGAGGAGGCAACAAAATGCTTCCTTGTGTCTTCTGGCAGTTGAGCTTTTGTTTGAAATGAAAATTCAGAGTGTTTGAGGGATTACAGTGGATTGGCAGGCCCATGGGAGCCAAGCAGTTATCTGTACACCCGTAATATGGAGTATGGTAATCATCGCTGTGTGTGTGTGTATGCAGAGAAGTGTGTGTCTTCTATTATGAAGTGGCAATTCAAACAAACACAATGTGGTCAATCAAAAAAAGGCGTTTCTTGTTTGACCACATCTTCTTCTTCACCTCGACCGACAGCGTTCAGCGATGAAACGCCTCAAAATCTGATGGTTGTTTTTTTTTTTTTTTCCAATTATACCTTTTTATTCTCTCCTCTCACGGGGTCACCTCCTTTCCTTCGCTCCCCCCCTTCATCCATACATTCAACGCTTCATTCCTTCGCTTTGCCTTCATCCCTGCCAGTGGGGCAGAAAAACCGCCGACACGCTCCATCAGCCTTGAGAGGCAGTAATTTTAGGTTTGTGTCCAACTTCAGATTAATGTCGGTATTTTGGCTTGTAGTTTAGAAGCTGAGGAGTGTGTGTGTGTGTGTGTGTGTGTGTTTTAGGGGCGTGACTCACTTCCGCTGACTGCTTGCTCACCTTGTCCATTAAGGGGGTCAGTGGGAGGTAATGTTGTGGTTGAAACATACCTGTGGGGCTGACCTGGGTACGAACATAAACACCGGCTTTACACAGACACACACCTGACATTCCTACACACACACACACACACACACAGTTTCCCCCTCTCTCTTTCAAGTCAACTGCTTTTCCAATTCATTTACTTTACTGCCATTGTTTGACAGAATTGTGAAATCAGTGAACACACACCCAGAAGTTTAGATATTAAAACTGGGTTAACTGGTATTTTTATTATGTGAAGTTATCGTGATTTTTTTATTTTTTTCATCCTCATTAAATTTGATCATTTTTATGCCGAAACATTTCAAAGCATCACAGGTATTTGGTGTTTTCCCTGTCAGGAAAAGTCAGTAAGTTAGTGTGTGTGTGTCCTTTCTTTGTAGATAGTTTCACACTGATTTAGTCAATGCAATAAAACCATTGAAGCTTCATTAAAGACTAAAGTGAATTCTCAGTTATTATAAACATTAGTAAATAGTATGAATTGGCTGCGAAGAATCATCCAGTCAAAAACAAAAAGTCACTGGAAACCAAGCACCAAAAGCTGGAATATAAAGTATAACAACATTACATTATTAAACTTAACTGACATAAATGTTGGTATCACTTTTTATTTATGTTTTCATTCATGGGAAATTCATACTTTCATCTATGTTTCAGCATTAAGTGTGTTTGTAGTTTAGAGAGAGAAAACATCCTATTACGCAAACTAACTTATTTGTCCACATGAACGTTTTGTCATTTGAGACAATTTGTCTTATTCTATGAAAAACACTAAAATAATTAAGCACTTCATTGCGATTTATTGATGCTGCGAGGTTTGAAAAGTTCTGCTCACATTCAGTTTCTTACCAAAGCACATTGTGTCATTAAGATCTAACAACCACGCTGATTTCCTCCTTCACAGAAATCTTGCAAAACTCCGACATTGTTTACACTAAAGTTTGATTTATTCTGTAACAGTCTTCTTCAGGTGTTTGCTCAGATATGCACCAGTTAAACCAGGTGCTTATGAGTCAACGTTTAGGGACTAATCTTAATTTAAAGAGGTCAAAATGTCCAGTTACTTAAACCATGTGCATGTTTGAACTGGTTTCAACAGACAACACCAACGTCATCAATCAGGAGAAACTGAAAATCTGAAGATCCTATTCATCACGTACACGTGTTTCCTTGTGTTTCCTTGTGTTTCCTTGCGTGTGTTTGAACATCTTTAATGAGCTCTTCCAGTTCCGTTGAGAAACATTTTAAGGACATAAAAACCTTCTCTTTGCTTCTTATTCCTGTTCTCAATACTCTCCCTCACACAAACACACGCACACATAAGTTAATGCCTGACAGAGAGCTCCCAAAAATGCCTTCAGTGTAATAACAGAAGCAATTTCTCCATCAGAATTAGTTCAACCACCATATCCTGTAATGCATTGTAATTTAATACTGTTCCAATTCGCTGCAGATTCGTGCTCGCGCTCTTCGCCGTCTCAGGTCTTGTTGGACGTTCGGTTTATGAAATCACCCATTGAGCTGAAGTACCTCTGTCTCATTCTAAAAATACTATTATTCCTCGTGCACACAGACGCGAGGGGAACGCCACCCCTGCTCCTCCGTCCCCGTCGCCGCCTCCGTGTTTGTGTCCAAACACTCGTCCGACAACACAAGATAGAATTCGTCTCCAGTTTAGCTGCTTTAATGTTGTGTGCAGACAAACTTCAGCTTCCACCTGAACTGTTGTTGCATAAATATGTTGTTAAAGTAAAACTGATGTGCCCTGATGCAATATAACGCTTCGCGTGTCCAGTTTCATCTCGTCTGTAAACACAGCAAAGGTCAGTGCAGCGATGGTGTTCAATGCAAAGTGAAATACAGCAAATTATCTTAGATTTAGTTTTGTTTTTATGGTAATTTTTTTGTGATTGTCTGGAGGTTGTAACAATATCATAATCACACTGATGACTTTAAACGTTGACAACAAAGAAAGGAAATTATTAACATCCAAAGAAGATCGGACAGTTTTGGTTTATTTTATACTTATTTCATTTCAACACATCGATACATCTAATCTACCTGATCTGTTCTTGCCGTTAACAGGACGACAAGTTTTCTCTAACTCTGCCTCCCTGGAGTCACGCATGAGATGAACTGGCATCCAGTCCGATGGCATTGTGAGCCGCCTACAGCCGCGGGGTCAGAGGTCAGGCAGTAAATACTGTAAATGATTAAAGAGGCAGGAGAAACAGAAGCAACTCACCTGAGTCACCGGCCCCACGGCCCGAACACACGCACACACACACACACGCACACACACACACACACAGTATTTGATCTATGGCAGGAATGCGTGAGTGCACTGTGCTGACCAGGAGTAAATCCTCTGAGAGCAGAAGAAAGGAGGCTGCATTAAAGCTGCAGTTAAGCCTAATTTGCTAATTACAGGGCTTGTTTTCTAATTTTTGGAGCCGGGGTTTGTCTGCGTGTGTGTGTGGGCATGTGATTACATGTGTGCATACAACACATACAGCAGCTCTTTAAGGGCTTAGAGGTTTTCAATGCACAGATATAGTGTGAAATTCAGCATCTCACGGAGCAAAAACATGTCTTCAGTAGTTGTTTTCTTGTTTGGATGAGCTCTTGGACAATCAAGAGGATAAACTCTCCTCTGATAATCTCGACCAATGAGATTCCTTCAGGCTCGGTTAGCGGCTCCTTAAGGCAGGTTTCACTTCAGGAAGATCAAATCAGATAATAAAAACGTTCATGTTTGCATTTAAAATCGGAGCAAAATCAATGTTTCTGGCTCATTGCTCACAGTTTTCTTTATCTTCTGGCTGCACTGTCAGCAAAAGTGTGTGTGTGTGTGTGTGTGTAGCTGCTGTATGTGTGAGCGCAGGCCGCCCTCGCCGCTCTCCCCCGGTCATTAGACGTGTGTCAGCGAACAGAGAGCTGATCAAAGTGTGTGTGTCGCTGGGCCGGCGGGCCGGACGGCCGCGGACCTGTCTCTAATTGGCTGGGGAGGAAACTTGTAATGAAAGGCGATTAGCCCGGCCAGGAACCTCGGAGCAGCCAGGCGCACACCAACAGAAATTGCTTTTTGGTTAATGGACAGTTTTCTGCCTTCTCTCTTTCACCTTCTTTTTCGACTTTCTTAAAATGCACCCAAATGTTTCTGGGAGGAAAAAAAAAAAAAAAAGACTCGTTGAAGGATCCTGGAGTCTGGTGGCCAACAGTTTTTTTTTTTGGGACATATTCTAATTTTATTCATCACTGAGTCTTGTGACAGAATATTTGCATCGTCTCATTTTTTTTTTTTTTTTGCTTTAACCACTCATAAAAAAAAGAAAAGCCGAAGTGGCGGATGAATGGACTTGACCCTGTGTTTTTTGTACCATCATGAAAGAGGGGACGGAGACGAAGGTCACCTACCCGGCGCTGCCTTTGTCACTCGTCCAGGATAAGACAAAAAAACACATTGCAGCAGACGGCGGGAGAGAAAGAAAGAGGAGACGTGCTCTTCTTCTTCTCTCCTTCTTTCTCGCTCTGTCTGGCCGGCTTTTGTTCGGCACTCCACAGTTATATATCATGTACGCGATGCATGAAGTTCACCTTGTCAGAGAAACCCAACACAACCCCGCTGCCATCGGTCACCGGGTGTGTGTGAGCGTGTGTGTGTGAGCGTGTGTGTGTGAGCGTGTGTGCAGGCCGATTATGGAATGCATAATACAGCTCAGGTGTGAGGCAAACCTGTCATCACCCCCATTGCCAAGATTGCACATGACCCTTTTGATTCCAACTTCTTTATTTTACACTTACTTTTTTCCTCCTCTTTTCTGCCGCTCTCTTTCACCGCGTCCACATGCATGTAATCTGTGTTGATAGAAAGCTCCGGAGAGATCTTCACCCCCCCGCCCGCCCCTAATGAAGAAGTGCCTCCGCCAGGCTTCGCCCAGGGTTAACCTGACGCTCGGCGGCCCTACCCTCCTCACAGACTCTCTCATCTCCATTCAAAAGTGGCCTGGATTCTTCTTCACACTCCATTCTCACTTATCCTTGAATTTTGTCCAGGCAATCTTTGAAAAAAAAAATGTCTTTTTTTAATCTGAAAGTCTTCTTCTGGTAGATTTAAAAGACATTGGGATGAAAGAGTTGGCTTTAAAATCTGTCCACTTCCCACACACACAGTCAAGGTGTGAATTCAAACACTGCAGTTTCTCGGCACATATGAAAAAAGGAAATTATCATGACAAAACTTGCATCGCTTTGATAATACCTGATATAATGCATGTTAAGAATTTACACAACAAAAGGCTGCAATTTGCACTCGGTGCAGTCAAACTTGTGCAGAGGACGGAGCTTTACTGACGATGGACACGTGTTACCAGGCGAACACGGTCAGTAACAGTGTGTCTCTAACCACGGTGAGAGGTTTTAGAAATGTGGGCAGCAGGTACTGAAATGTCTTTCAGCCCAAAACTTTGGTCCTCAGTGAAATAGAAGTGACACTTTTCCTCTAGCGCCATCTACATGTGAATATTTACACTTGTTAAACACTTGCAACAGGTTACATCTACAATTAAAGCTCAAATGTTGACAGGGATTGAACTGACGTGCTGAATGTAACTTGTTTAACAAACAAGTAAAAAAGGCATGTGAGCATGTCGACAAACTGTCGTGCTAAAAGATGTTGACATGCTGCTCCGAGCATGTTCATGTCCACATGCTGGATGTTACATCAGCACAGCTGAGACCTGTGGCTCCAATCCTGGGGGTCGGGGGTCACGAGATGATCGACAGAATGTAAAGGCAGAAAAACGAACGAAATACGTGGAGGTTTTTATCCGAATGCATCTTAGTAATAATTGCACCAGCTCATGGCTTTAGTCAAATAAAAGAAAAAAAAATCACTTCCTGATGGGTCACATGTCGGCGGCTTTGAAACAGCTGGTTTTGACTGACGGAAGCTGAGTCTGAAATGTGAAACACTTTACAGCCTCACACATGGATGAAAGACTTGTTTTTTAAGATTATTTTTATTGAACCTGGCCACTGAGGTAAGGACTCAATACACTGTACCAGTTAATAATGAGATTAATAATTCAATGTTCAATTCAATGTAGCAACTAAAATCAGTGTCAAAAACAAAAAGCTAAACTGGTTCATACTTTTTCACAGGGACTCACAGTCGACCGCAGACGTCCTCAGCAGTCTCACCGGGCCACCAACCGTGGACCATACAGTCCCCGACAGCATTAACATACACGGCTGCATTCGCCGTCACACACACACACACACACACACGATGCAGGTACAGTGAGTCTCGGCGCAAACAAGCCGACAATAACACCAGCGATTCTCCTTCAGAAATCTAGCCACCAAGGCCCGCCTTTCAGATGGAAATATGTTTGTGTGTCGTCCCGGCGCACAAAAGCGGAGGGAGGGGGGAGCCTGAGAGCGGGGGTCCGACCAGTGATTACCTCTTAAATACATATAGATGCGTCCCTTTGAATGGCGGCCTATTGAGCGGGAGATTGGGTTAAATTAGATGTTAATCATTTCCGTTCTCCTGTTGGTGAACCGATAAGGTTCAGGACCACCCCTCCACATGAGATAGGCTGAAAAAAAATCGCCCCCCCCCCGCCCCTGCCACATACACACACACACACACACACACCTCTTTCCCCTTTTTTATGGTAATACAGGGAGTGTGCCTCCCCATTTAGATTTTTGACTCACTCTCTGTGTCCCTTAGAGAAACGCCGATCATTCGCTCACTGCATTTAATAACAAAGAGGAAGAGGGAGATAAGTTGTGCAGCTCAGACTGAAAGCAGCCTGGAAACACATTTACTTTTTTCAGCGGGGTTGAAATAGCCCAAGTTAAACCCGTATAGGGGGAGAGAAGGGAGGAGGGGAGGAAAAAAAAAAAAAAATCAACTCCCCCCCTCTTTGAAAAGGGAGAAAATAAGACGGCGGTGAAAAGTGTTGTATGAAATCCTTCAACTTCTGAAAGACTCACGGACAGAGATGATTGTGCGCTGGGATCCTGTTGCCTCATTCAAGGCACAATCGAGAGCTTTTGCCCGAGAGATGACATATTTATGTATTGGGACGAATAAGCATAATCTAACTATATTGTGTACCGTTCAACTGAATATAAAGTCATTATATTAGCCTCCCGATGTGGGTGTGGCCTGCCGGAGTCGGCGCCGATATGGATGTGGGATTATGAGACATCATTACACCAGTGAGATGAACTAAAAGTATGTTCATTCACGGCCACAATAGCTAATATTCTCCTGTCTGCAAAGGAATATTGTTGTATTTTTACCTCTGCAGACTGTATGAAATATTTTGTAAAAGAAAAGCTCTAATGACGAGGTCGTGTGTTTTCTGTGCCACAGCAGATGGAAAAAAAAAAAAAAAGAAAAAAAAAAAAGCACTATTGGAAGTTCCACTGGAGGACTCTTCGCCCAGATAGCAGATGCTTACATGTGCAATGGGAGAGAGATAGGGACTTGAAAGGAAAGCTGGTCTTTTAAGGTGACTGTTGCGACATATTGTACAGCATGTGTGCAAAACCGCAGATGAAACAGTGAGTGAAAACACAGGTGCAGGGCAAAAGTCAACGAACCCGGCGCCCCCTCAGCGTCTTCCAGCCGCCGCCGCCTCCTGTGTTTTGCCATCAATACATCATCAGCACTTTATGTCTGAGACGTGAGCGTAATTACTGTCAACAAATAAGAGGGTTTAAGAAAATCGACAGAGTGAACTGGACCGGATTTTACACTTTGGTGCAATTAGGTCAGATCGTGGTGGGAAAAGTGCTTTATGGTGCAAAAACAGCACGAGAGCTGCTCCTGCAGAGAAAGAAGAGAAGCAAAGAATTTTAAAAAAACAAAAACATATGATGGTTCCTAAAAAGTAAAAACCTCATTTCACCATCTCACATTAAATTTGCTTTATGGAACAAAACCAGGAGTAGAATTTGTTTAAATGTGAAAGTTAAAACTTCAAAAAAAACAGATTAATTTTACAAGTAAAAATGTTGAGTTTGTTTTACATCATAGTAAATATTCTTTTCTCATGTTTTATAGACTCAATGATTGATACCCAGATTAATCAATAATAAAACTAATCATGAGTTGCTGCTCTAAACATAAATATTCCAAATACTTTAACCCTTAATCTTCTGGTTGTTATTGTCGTAATCAGTGATAGAAAAGAACTAAATATATTTATTCTTAAGTAAAGTAAAAGTACTCGAGTATCTCAAATTTATGACAATTTTTGCATGTACTCCTATAAAAGTATAAAATTACCCACAATAAAAGCTACAATACTTAATAGTTACTTTTCAAATTAAGATTTAGACACAAAACAGAATCACCTTTTATATTATAAAGATTAAACCAACAAACAGTGAATATAAGATCAACCAGCTATTGATCAATAGATATTGATATTCAGGTTAATGCATCAGTAATTATGATTAAGAATTTGCTCTTATAAAATGTAAATGAGAACTTTTAGTCGACAGCTACCTACATTTTGCTGATAATACTTTTCACTTGTACTTGAGTAAAACGTGATGCAGGATCTCGGAGTGTTTACGACATCGTGGTTTTGTTCAGTAAAATATTCTTAAACTGCTGCGAGTCAAAAACCTTCTTGACCACCGTCCTGTCTGTTTATAGTAATTACACCGAGGTATCAGCTCTAATTTGACAGTGATGAATCTCCTTTAACGTCGACCATCGAGATCTCTCCTCCTGTGTTTTCTCCTCCACCGGCTCTTTTCTCTCTGACTTCATGCACCGCGGTTTGACTGTTTCAGGTCAGAGGAAAAGAGATAAGAAGAAGTGATTTTTCTTACCTTGGTCACCCCCCCACCCTCTTCCCCCCTCCCGCCTCCTCCACCACCATCCCTCCCTCTCGCAGCCTCCGACAGGCGGAGTGACAGGCCTCCAGTGTAAGCCTTTATTTACATTAGCCGTAATACTACAGGTGATCAAAACAACATGGTCGTCTCCCACGATTAGCCCGCTAAACGCTAGATGTGTTATGACAAGCTGACTCCCACTCCCACCCAACACACACACACACACACACACACACACACACACACACACATCACACTATCTCAGCACAGGCCAAGCCGTTATCTGGATGCACGCACGTCGTGGGCATTTGAATATAATCTAACGTCTTTTAGAAAATCATACACATCTCATTAATTGTAAGAGATTTTTTTTTTTCTTGTTTTCACTCAAAATCGCCAAAGTTTATTTCACATGAGTCACTTAAGCTTCTTATGAGCCGTTTCATCTGAGTTTGAATGTTTGTTTTTTTTAACTAAACTGTTGATCCGTCAGACGCAAAGAGGCCGCGATAGTCATCTTCCATTTAAAATAATACTAGTTAATAAGTAAAATTAACCAGTGAGTTTGTGCCGTTTTCATGTCCGTTGAGAAAAATAAAGGAATGAATGAGTGAAATTTACAAAAAAAAAAAAAAAAAAAAAAAAGAAGGAACCCAATAAAGGGAGACACTTCTGAAGCTCGTATGACAAGATACCGAATTTCAATTTGAGTTTGCGGAGGCGTGGAGGAGAAAGGCGGTGTTGTGAGCCTTTGATACCCTGCCGAACGGAGTCCTTCCCCAGCTGTGCCGGCTAATTTGTTCCCTCGGTCCTATCTCGCCCCCTCCCAGTCTCCGTTTAGCATTATTAATCAAATTACACCCACTAAACTTTCTTTTTCTTGTGTTATTGAAATTGTCTTCCTTTTTCTCCCCCCACTTTCTTCTCGAGCATTTCTCGAGCATGTCTCTTCATGTCCTCTCTCTCGCTGCTAGTTAAGGTTGAGCTGGGAAGGAGTGAAAAGCAGAGGACTTGTCATTCAGAAACAGTGGCATCAGGTTAATGATTTAATTTTTTCAATTAAGATAAAGAAACACTCTCCTTCCTGACCTGCAGGGCAGCGCTGAACATCAAAGCGCCACTGCTCTTAATTGTTTTTGTACTCAAGAATAAAATTTCAAAAGAGTTTGCGTGCGTTTGTGTCAGTGTGTGTGTGTGTGTGTGTGCGTAGATGTGTGTGTTAATGTGCTTTGCAGCCATCTCCACCCAACGCCGGCCTGATCATTCGAATCCTCCCATTCCCACCCCAGCATTAGCCGATGATATGCCATTTACACCAGCGCTCCCAGCTGCCGCCCCCCCGAGCCACTCCTGCACATATAGGACGGTTTACAGTTCAAAGTTGACGCCTATATGTTCAATTAAAAACAACCTTATTAAAACCACTTACAAGCCGCCGCACTGCACCGACAATCACACCGCGGGATCTTTGCCCCCTGCGCTCAGCTTTGTCTTTACCGCCTCCAAGTCGGAGGCTACTCTCGTGTATGAAATTACCTTTTTGCCAGATGAAAGTCATTAGAAAAACCATTTGAATATGCTAATTCTGCCCAGATTAAAAGCTGCTGATGAGTGTGGACGTGGAGCGGCGTGAAGCCGGGTGAAGGCGGGATGCACACTTTTATTATAAGTGTGTTATGTTTTCATTTTTTTTTTTGCTTCGATTTCTGGGTTTGCTCTTTCACAAACAAGAACCGGAGACATCACAGGAAGCGTTTAAATGGCAGCGACGAGCAGGAAGTAAACACAGTAATTACTAGAATTTTGCTATATGTTTTTAATATTTCATCAGTTTTGTAAACAGTTGTTTCCTACTGAACTTTGCGTGTTCACTGTCTTTTCTTTGGTCACATCAACATCCAGTTCACTTCCAGGGACGGCCCTCGTCACCGAAGCATCGCCTGTGATTTAGAGAAACGCCGACCGTGACGACGAGGTTCTGGTCATTTCACAAACGCCGTCGATGTTGGGTAAAGGAGCAGCGGATGCAGCGGCTGATATTAAAGATGATGTGTGTGAGCTGCTGGGAGCAGTCAGTCTCAGCTCGCTCGGTGTGTAGCCTTGCATTGCCCCCTACTGAAACCCGACTCCTTCATCTGCTCTTTCACTGCTTTTTGTCCCCTTCCCCCGGTTCGCTTTCCACTCGTTTTGTCCTCATGATGGGATGATTAATATGTAGATTTTCTCATCAGATGTGGGGGAAAGTTGGGGGAAAGAAAAAGGATTTTTCTGTGCGACGTCCAAGTGTGGGATTGGAGTGGTTTCTTCAAAAGTTCAGGGGGTGAACGAGGGGGAGACATGTTCTCTCTCTCTCTCTCTTTTCCTCTCTCTCTATCACACACACAGTTTCCTGAGATGACCGGCGCAGAGCTCAGGGAGTGGCACAAGAAAGGAAGTGTTGACATTCCCTGAATAATTAGCACACTTCACCGAGGGACAGGTCACCGCCTTTTCTCTCTCTCCCTCGTCCTCACCACTAATACACACACTAATACGTCGGCTCCAGCATTTAAGGAAGGAGGTATGACCCTTTTCCTCGTGAACATCAGTGAATCAAAACGAGGCGATGAAATATTGATTCAACCCAAAACAGCCTCGATCTCAGCGCTTCACAATAGATGAATCCTTGACGTACAACTTGATGAGATTGTGTGTGTGAGTGTGTGTGTGTGTGTGTGTGTGTGTGTGTGTGTGTTGCCGGTGTCGGGGCGGCTCCCGGGGCTTTTGGGAGGCAGTGGCTGCTGCTGGTTAAATCCTCAAAGTGGCCTGGCCGCTCCTTGCCAAAGCTGCCCGCCTCAGTCCAGAAGTAATCCACAGCAAATTCCTTCAGCCTCAGTATCACAGGCCTGCGCTGTGGAAAGACGCGCTGCCAGGGGACCGGGGGTGTGCGTGTGTGTGTTTGAGCGCGTGCACGTGTGTGTGTGTGTGTTTGAGCGCGTGCACATGTGTGTAGTCGCCTCTCTGATTCTGAGCATGAACAGCGTGACAGGGTGAATATGTGTTTGCTTGTATGTATAGTGCAGCGTGTACTTGCATGCTGATGTGCATGTGTGTGCGTGTGTGTGTGTGTGTGTGTGTGTGGAGATGGCGTTGCTGCAGCCGGAGCCCAGCCAGCTGACATTCAGACTGGCTTTCTTGCCTCTCTTCCTGGCCGCTCTCCCAGCCAGCGGTTTGTTGGCGGCCCAGGAGAAGGAGGAGGCACTCCATTCGGCTGGTTAAACATCCCCGTGTGCTCGTTCCCCGGTGATGAAACATTTGTTTCTTTACGAGGGGGTTAACGGACATGGGAGGCGCCGGGAGGGTGGAAGAAGAAGAGGAAGCGAGAGGCGATCTGTTCGAGAGCTGTTTCACAAATTCATAAGAAGCAGGCCGCTCTTGTTGGGTTTTCCTTTTTTCTCCTCCCTCTCTATCACCTGTAACACAACTCCTTCTCTTCTCCGGGCGGCTTGTCTGCGTTGCCCCTGCAGCAGATATCGAACTCGGGAGGCTCGCTAGAAAGCATTTGATGGACAGGAACGTGCAGGACGGGCCAAGACCTGCGTCTTCAGTTTACATACACGTCGTGCACGTTCAGAGTCAACTGAAACTGAGACAAAGCTTTTGCCAGATGATGTAACTGCAATAAAAAAAAAAAAAAAAAAAATTCAAGCAGCTTTGCAATCTGTTATTAAATGCATTTGCAATTTTGCAGGGCTCATATCCACGTCTGCATTCGCTCCTGCAGGTGTTGCAATAATCTCACCTATTAAACCAATTCTTCCCTCCACTGATTTCAGTATGAAACTAAATGTTTGCATGTGAAGCACCTCTTCAGTTCTCAATTCTTCAAATTTCAAAAGTTTCAGCAGCCTGCTCTCGTCAGACGATGGTCATTTGTCCTGCAACGTCTGATTTCACAAATATCCAACAGCAACAGAGAGTCGGTTTCTAACTTGCTCCCTGTGTCACGAGTGAAACCACTTTGGCGGCAGGAAAGCACAGTAACAATGTAATGAAGTGAACGTTGACATTTAATGAGTTGTCAGTGTTTTCCTTCTCTTCCTCTCTCTCCGTCGGACTTAAGCCGTTTGGTGGGAAATCTTTGAAGTTAAAAACAAGCAACCTGGACATTATTGAATCCTATTTAGAAGGGCCTGGATTGAGAAAGCCTTAAAGACACGCAGGAAAGCAACGCTCGGGCTTCTGTGCCTTTTAATGTTCACAGCATCCCGCTGCCTTTCATGTCCTTGCTATCTGGAATTAATTGCTTTTTCAAAGTCGGTGTGTTCGTTTTGGTGTGCACGGGAGAACACGTGTGTATGTTTGATTGTTAGTGTGCACATTTTTCTGCATTTGTTTACCATTTTCGGTGCATTTTCGTGTGTAAATGTACAGGAAGTGCTTTCATGCGCTGGAGTGTGCATGCATTTGCACGCTGCACGTCGCTTTTTGTCGTGTAACCAGATCACATTTGGTGCTCGGACTAATTTCCAGGTCCTGTATTTGATGTAAATTACCAAATCCTTTAGACTTCCCGTTTAAATTGTCAGGTCATATAAGCAGAGTGAATGACCGCAGCACCTCATGACAGTCCCTCTGGGAGGCAGAGTCAGCAATCAAAAGTCAAAGGAGGCTAAAAAGAGAACAACTTCAACCCAAACAGAGTCTGGTGAGAACCAGAAAACCCTCCGTCGCTCCCTCAGACGGTCCATTTTCACCATTTTTGTATAAAATGTCAGCTAATGCAGTGTGGGCTGGCGCCAGCAGTGTGTACGGCTGTGCGTCGGTACTGTCGGTAATGTGTTTATATAACATCCCTCACATTCCACGCTAAGAGCCTTCCACTCTCCCAAGTTCATTCAAGCAGGACACACACACACCGAGTGAGCACAGAACTACACAGAGCACATGCAAACACTTTAGAGTCCATCTACGTGCATGCTCTCTCACTCACACACACACACACACACACACACACACACACACGCTCCCATTCTCAAATATCCATCGTGGCTCTGCAGAGGGGATCCCAACACGCAACAGCGGCGCTCTGGGCTGCAGAGGACGGAGCAGTTTAGTTTCTGAAGACATCCATCATCGGCAGGCAGGACGTCAAAGCCCGGCGCTTAGGGCCTCATTCTCTGATACCATTACTGCATTACTGCTACTCTGCTCACGCTGTCGGCGAAGGGCAGCGGCGGAAGGAGGGCTACAGCAGTGTTAAAGAGATTTACTCCGACCGGGATAAAATACGGAGTGTGAGTCGAGTTTAACTGGAGATATTTATTTATCCAGGGTGTGAGAACGTTCAGGTCCTTCTCTGTTGTGTTTCACTCTGTTTCACTAACAGGTTTCAGTGAAGATCACAGAAAGTGTAAGAAGGTGTGTGCTGTGGTTTGTTTCTACACGTTGGTCATTTTAGTTTTTGCAGTTCACACTGAACAGCTGAGATTAAATAAATACTCACTTCTGTCTGAAAACAAGTGATTTAAGATTTGCAAATTTAATGGAAGCTTCCGTGACCTGAGCCGAGAAGGTGATGTGTTCAGGTCCGTTGGTGCAGACGTAGGCCACATGAAGTGATTGTGGTGCAGATTGAGCCATTTTAAAATGATGTCGTAACAATCGAAGGCTGGAATTTTCTTCACATTCTGTCATTTTTCTTAACAACTATGATCCAGTAAACAATCTGTTTTACAATCCGTAAAATACACCTCTGCATTTAAAAGTTAAAAATTCATTTCTAAGGGTTTTGTAGTTAGTTCAGTGCCAGAACGCCACAGCGACGGCGTTCAGCACCAACGACCGAGAAAAACTAAGAGACACTTTGCACATTTTTCTAATTTAAAGCAACATAAACCGCAGCCTCCAAAACAGCATAATAGGGCAGTTGTTCATCGCACACATCCCATCGACCGCGGCTCACTGTGTTTTCTCCGAGGTTCCCAGTAGTGCACAGACCCGTGTAAACAAAGCCTGTGATGGCATGTCTGCCAGAGAGGTGTGGAGCGGCGCTGGATCGAGAGCCGCGGCTCTTTATGGCGCTGCCAGGCTCCGACACTCTTTGCCGTCCTGCCAAATCCTCCTGCCGAAGACTCACCAGCCTTCCCTCCTCCTCCTCCTCCTCCTCCTCCTCCTCCTCCTCCTCCTCCGCTCTCGGCTCCATCTGTTGCGCTGGACTTCTTCTTCTTCTCCTTCTCCTTCCTCCTCGCTCGCTTTTCCGCCATCTTGTTCTCGGCTGGCTCGGGGCTGCGCCGGAGGCAGATGTCGCCGAAGTCCCCGAAGTGCACGAAACAGGAAACCTCTGTCGCCTCGTGAGGATAATCCGTCTGAAACCAACTTTAACTGAAAATTGTTTATTTTTCAAAGTGTATAAATATTTTTCAATAACCTGTCGCCATTTTCTCTCCCCTTAATTCCCCATTGAGCTGTTGTGGCGATAAATAAAATAGAGCAGTTGACAATGGGGGGACATCACAGAGCGTATTGGGGGGGGCGAGGCGAGTCAAAAGGCATTGAGTTCCCTCAGCCATTGTGTGTGTTGACACCCTAATCCGCCACAGCAGCCATGCAGGTGTTGTGCAGCATTCAGGTCTTTGAGGCAGCTTTCAGCGCACGCCATGGCACCTCTGTATTCACCCTGATGTCTCTACAAGGAAACAGTGGATCAGTGTTTCAGCGACTCGCCGTCAGCTGTCACGCAGCCACTGTGAGAAGCACATTTACAGCACAAAGATCCCCTTAGACTGTCTTTGTGTCAGCATTGTGCCACAGCCTCTCTTTTCTCCTCAGCCATAATGACGACTGATTAAATCCCGGCGAGCTGTTTCGAATGCTAGGTGTCAGTCGAGCAGGGCACAGGTAAGCCCCGCCGCCGCCGCCGAGAACGAGGGGAGCGAAGGAAGGGCGGAGCGGGAAAAGTAAAGTATTTCTGATGGGGGTTTTATCACGGCGCCGAGGTGTCAGCGACGGAGTAGGAGAGAGAGGCATATGGGAAAATATGTATCTGTTTATTCTATTATTCATAGTGTATCTTATTGTCACCCTGACACGTTTAGAATTCACGTCAGCGGCTGGTTTGAGGTTTGGCTTTTTTTTTCGGAGCTTACAAAATGGATGTGTTTACCTTTTCGCTGAAAGCTGAATACCTGCGTGTCTGAGATGAGGCTTATTAAATTTGATGAGTAAAAAATGTCTTAACACTTTATCTCGCCTTTGTGTCGTCCCGTTGGTATCTACCCGCAGCCAGACGCTCTCCTCAGGACGCCAACAGCGGCGAGAAAGATAAACAGGCCCGTGTTTTCCTCCTTTTACTCCCTTTTCTCTCCCCTTTTCATGATATGCGCTCGTACACCCGTAGCCCTTGTTAATTGTGTAGTCAGTCAAAATCCTGAACGGAAACTTTGCTGTATCTGTCTGCGGGAGCGGCGACAGCGAAGCGCGCTCTGATGACGGTTTGGGATTTTGGCATTTCCTCCTTTCTCCCGAGGGTTAGGTGATGGATGTTTGAAGGTTTGATCTGACACTGAGACGCGTCTGAATACGTGGAATCAAAGGAACATGCGAAGGAAAGTAAGCAGACAGGTTTTATTTATGAGGAAATGGACTCCAGCGAAACACACCCATCTCTTTTATTCTGCTGCACAACCTCAGGAAGGAATATTTGAAATGGGACGCATTTCTACAAAGCTTACAGTGATTTATGTTTAGGCCCGTTGAACAACAGCTTCTGAGCTGAGCCTTTATCATTGTTGTCAGATATGGAAACATGAGAAACCTGCCCTCAAATATACACACAAGGTTCTGCTGTTCAGAACGGTAAAACAAAACGAAAGTAAGAAAATAAAGTTTTTCATTCATCTTGTAATTCATGTTGTGATGATGGAGCAGATTTCATTACGTCTCTGTTATGACCAGTATGTTTGATTATGTCCATTTGAGTCGACTCATATCAGGATCTACGGTTCTTGACATCATTACTTATTTACATCATTATGTTTCAGTGCTTTTTGTGCTTTTATCAACAGACAGATGTCGACGCACTAACGGACTTTTGTAGTAAGAAACAAGCAAAGATATGAGCTCTAACCTGGAAGTTTATATGTAGGAAGCTCCAAAATTAAGTGTAAGGAAACTATTTAAAAATCAAGCACTTCCAGAGATCATTTCCAGTTAAAAGTGAAATGGACACAGGATGATTATGTTCGTGAACTTTGCTCATACTTTAAACCAAAGCAAATCAGTGACTGCTATGTTAATGTTGACTGTTGAATGCTTACTTAGAATGATTGGAAAAATGCTTGTAAATCACAGAAATCAAAAATGTAATTTCTCATGTAAAATGATCCGAACATCCGAAGCGTTGCTCTAAGTCCCGTTCACATCTAATTATAAGTGTTTCTACGACTTCTCATTTGTTGGATGGGAGACTCTTCTCATTTCAGCCCGTCTTTGTCATTTACACCTGCAAAAAAAAGGAGGATTTCTACAAACAAATCTTTCTTTGTGCAGCTTTCAGAAATGCTTTCTCTGATTCCAGCTGCAGTTTCTACAGAGGCAAACGTGAGTCTGTCCAGTAAATCTAAGAAGCTTAAGCTCTGCACATTTTTGATCAAAGATCAATTCACAGGCTCCGAGTTAAGTTTCCTTTACAATATCAGAAAAGTTGGACACAATGGACCAACAGTGAATTAGGATGCAAACTTTTTGTTATTCAAAGCTAAATCCAAGGGCACTGAGACAGAGAGACAAAGTTAGCCGGGAGAGAGAGAGAGAGAGAGAGAGGAGAGAGAGAGAGAGAGAGAGAGAGAGAGATCTGTGCTGTGTCAGCAGTGTGCTTAAACCAACTCCAAAGATTAATCACAGGAAAACACATACAGCACACACACACATGCACACACACACACGCATATACCCACAGTTGTATATCTCACATTCCCAGCAGTTCAAAGTGTGGTTGGTTTGAAACAGATTAAAAACTGTCTATGAAGTGATGCATTGCAATTGTCATAGCAAGGGTGGGAGAGATCTTTTTTGCATAAAAATCCCCTCTTTCTTCCCACCGCTATCAGCAAAGAGATGGAGAACTCACTAATCCTGCCGTGGTCGCATTTGCATCGGTGGCAAATAAACAAAAGCACACCATTTTTCATCTCCAGCTTCTATATTAAAAGGAGATGGCGGGGGTGAGGGAGGGAGGAGGAGGAGGGGGAGGAGGAGGGGGGAATGAGAATGAGAGAGAGAGAGGGCACCCAGGCAGACCCTTTGGTGTCAGAGATATGCTTGCTGATGTTTGGTCTCGGTAAATGGAAACTACTGTGGCGTGTTCGCCGCATCAATCCCTCCTTTCTCATTCCAGGTGGAGATGTGGGAGAGGAAAGGGTGATAGATGTGTGTACAGAGGGGGGTGATGGGGGTAGATACAAGAGGACCTCCTCCTGACAAACGGAGGAAGAAACAGAACTGGAAATGTCTGAATGTGATATTTGCACACATCAGTAAAGAGTCGGACTTCAGCTGTGGAAATGACGACACGCTTCCACTCTGACTTTGAGCCTTTGAGCAAGACACAGCTGCTCCTTCATCACACAGGAAGGCTGAAGAGTGATAGTGAAGACGGGTTCAGAAACACTCTTCTGGTTGGGACGGTCGCAAGATTGATTTGAGATGATTTGCAAGATGATTAAAAGGAAACCACTTTGCTTTTTCTTGTGAAATACTGGATAATTTGAAATCCTCAGATGAATGTGAGAGAGAAAAATGAGGGCCTGGTACAGGATGGTATTTCTGTGCTGGACATTATTCTATATTTAGTCAAAGGCTAATGTGAAATATTCCTGCGCAAAAATGAAATAAAGCTGTTTTGGTTTGACAGGTTAATAAATGAAATATTCTTGTGACGATCAAACAGGACTAAACTGTTTATTCTGGATCCAACCTTCAAAATAAAATCTAAACATCACCATGTAAACACTGCACATTAGATTCTCCGATTGCAAACTAGAAACAAACATATGAAGCACTACATTAAATCAAGTGGTTGCAAATGTGACAACACATTTTCGTCCCTTGTCCTGATGCCAAAGTGTCCAGAACTTGTTCATCAGCTCTATCATCACCATCATTATTTTCCCTTCAACAACAGCTGGGAGACACAATTTCACATCCATGGCTCGCGGCTGCCGTTTGATCCCCCCACGTTGAAAACAATTTGTCGATTGGCTGTGGTTAAACCTGTAGCCCCCGTCGCCTTTCTTCCCTCTGACCCGTGAGAAAAGAGATTAGCTATTCAAGGCAGCCAGCCGAGTGACAATCGCCGCATCAGATCAATATAACTTATCTCTCCCCCCTCTCTCTCCCTCGCTCTGCATTACACTCCTGGTACAGTAATACACCTGGAGGAAGCAGTGAGTGTGAGGTGATTAGATTAGGCTTTTACTGTACACACACACACACACACACACAGATAAGAGAGATGCTGCTCCGCCTCTCTTCCAGCTGCCGTGTGAAGTGGAGAGGATAAAGACTACAAGCCCAGGGTGTTTGAGTTTGTTGCTCTCTGCAGAGGAGCGCTGTAAGGTTATTGGTTCGCTGTCACATCTACAGCAGCTGTGGTTTTTTTTTCTGTTTGGTCTGAATCGTACAATGCAAGTCGTCTTTGGTTTTAAAATTCGATCCCGATGACCAAAGCAAACCGGGTGCCGCTTGTGTAAAGGCTGAGTAAAAACAGGTTTGAATCCAGAAGCACAACTTTGAAACTCTGGTAAAATAAAAAGTTCAAGTCAAAACCAGGCCAGTGAGGAGATGAGGCATATTCATTCAGGGACCAGCTGCTGATGAAGACCATGCAATATGATGGACAGCTGCCAAATGGACCTTGAGGTGAGATTGTTTTGCCAACATGCTTTTTCCAAAGTGTAAATTTTGTTTTTTTTTTAAACGTGTGTGTTCTCAATTTCATTGGTTTGTGTCTGGCCAAGAATAAAAGGTGCAAGAGCCGTCCTCAGTTCAAATCAAATGAGACGACGTCAAACATCTTTGCGGACCACAGTCACCTACAGCTGTGTCAATGACGTAAATGCATGAAGCCTGAAGAAATTCAACTGAGGAGACTCTTAACTGACTAACAATCGAAGCATGTCATCTAATTAATTAGCTGAATTAAGTAAAAAATCCGTCCCCAGCATGAAGCTCCACAAGCAGAACGAGCTCTTTAAACCGAACCACATGTAATTTCTGAGGCCACTAGAATGAAAACACCAATAAACCAACCACTTGACCAAAAACCTTTCAGACGACATCAGCGACCAAACAGTCGATTAAAAAAAACACATCTGCACAGTTCAGGTTCGTGTTCATCATCCAGCTTCCTGGTTCAGTTCAGAGGCCTTTCCTCTGCTGCGTCTCTCTTCGCTACTCGCGTGTTTCAGAAACGGCTGCAGCTCGACCCTCCGCGCCAGATGATTCTGGTCGTGGGTTTCAGATGAACCGCCGGCTCTCCTCCTCAGCCTTGTAAATAATTAGAATTCCCCGGCCGACTGCGGCGCCCGGACACTTCCATAATTACATTGTCAGTGCGGCGGCTGATTAAGGCCAGGCTGTGAAGTATGGTATTAGCCGCACTGTGTCTGCATGCAGAACAGAATAGAATGGATGACCCTCAGCTTCCTTCAGCTCGCTCTGCAGGGACTCCACAACCGGATGGTGACGATTTGCAGAAAATCCTCGTTCAGACACTCGGAATATTCCAAGTTATTTTGCGAGGCGTTTGCTTCTTCCACTACCTGCCTTCCTACATTTCCCATAATGCCCTTTGTCAATGCTAAACTTGTTGTAATCAGCTGTATTTTTTGTTTGTTTGAAGACAGGATGAGTTACTCTTCCTCCAAAAGGCCAGTTTATAATTTCCACAACCTCATTTTTTTTTGACAGGTGCTCACATCCATGAACAAAATTTATAGCTGAGCATAATGTGCACGTTGACAACAGTAAGATATCTGTAGCTGCATTGCATTTTGGTCTTTTAAGGCTAATTCTAGTATAGTAGTTGTTCGGCTGTGGAGTCTGAACACACTGACAGAATAATGTTTGATGTTTATTCCTCATGTTTAAGAGCTGAACATTTCCGTCCATAGCTCAAGAAGCACTGGTCGCAGGAATGAACGGCTGCATCGCCTGGAGCCGCTGAGCTTTTTCACATGCGTCAGCTGAAACCTCAGAAGGTCAATCAGAGCATCGTCAGTAAAGGAGATGACATGGCGCGATTGTTTGATTCTGGATGTGGGGAAATTTTCTGGACGTTAACTTGAAAGCTGGGTCGAGCTTTGACAAACTGGAATCAGGCCTCACACAAACACGAAGCTTCCTCCTGCCCCTTTAAGACCTTTTGCCGCATGTCATCTCCCTGTCGCGCTCGTCCTGCTCATCTCTGTGCCGTCACAGCCTCCGTCGAGCAGAGAGGCAGAAAAATGGTCATCTGGATCGCGGCAGAGATGATAAAGATGGTGATGGATATTTACCCTGACCACACTGGCTGATTTATCGCCGCTCGGCCGGTGTGTGACGGGTTACTGTATCATACATCTCTGCTGGGTAAAGCTCCACTGTAGGCAAGTGTGGAGAGGAGAGGACTACCTCCCCCTCCTCCCTCCTCCCTCCCTCCTCCCTCCTCCCTCCCTCCCTCCTCCCCTCCGTCCCTCCTCCCTGCCTTTCTCCTGACCTTGCAGCTTTATGACTGCAGTAATGCGCTGCAGATGAAGAGAGGAGCAAATCCACCGGAGATAATAGACAAATCATCTCTACGAGGTGGTGGAATAAAAATCCCCAGACAAACAGACAGGCTGTGTGCTCTTGGACACCCCTTTAAGGAACTCTAGTGTTGATAAGTAATTATCCCTGCCCAAAGGCATGATGGGACTCACAGAGAGAGAAAACATTTGTATGATATGTTTGCAGAACTGCAAATCTTTAAAGAACGGATTGTGGATCTGCGGATCAGTAATTAAATTAGCGATCGCCCATGCACGATTTTTATAAGTATGATTCTGCATGTATGTATGTATTTAATACCACTTGCATGTACTTTGTGTGTACGCGTAATACCACTTAGCAGGGTGTGTGTCAGTGGATTTTCCAGCGGCCTCCCTCCTCCCACGGCTGTCTTCATCGCTAACAATCCACTTAACAAGAAGAAAAAAGACATTTAAACAGGAGATTACGTCAACATGCTGCACCTGTTGATCAGACAAGCTGATGAAGCTGAAAATGAGCGAGGACAGGAGGAAGGAGATTTAGCTTTGGGTGGAGAACTGACAAGAAATAAAAATCATGCAATCACCAAAAAACTGAAGCCTCATCCTTGAAAAGAGAAGGATGACGCCTCTGCACCACGAGAGGAATCACATGACTCACTTTTACATCTGGCCCAGTTTCCGGGCGCTGACCTCAGGTAGGCAGGGCGGGGCCGGCCTGCGTTCCTGCAGCAGCTGCAGGAATGCGAGGCATGACGAGGAGCCGTACCCTTCACACTCTGCTGCAGTGGAGCTGCAGCTATGTGAGCGGGAGGGAAGCTGCTGCAGGTGAAGGTCTGTGAGAATCCACTGATGTAGTTTCGTTTCTTTACCCTTTAACTTTAAGATCTATTACTTCATTGTGTCTGTTTATTCAAAACAAACATGAAATATAAGAACTTCCTTTGAGCCAGGAGGAAACTATTTTATCAGTGTCGGATCCAATGCAATGCAAGACTGTATCAATAACAGTGGCAGTATCTCACATTTTGCAGCCTATAACAAAATAATAATGTCATTTGAAAGCAGCGCACTGTCGTCCATCTGGCCTCGTGACAGCACTGCAGGTCTGCTGTCGGTCTGCTGTTTCCACATTCACAGAGTGGCTGAGATGGATTTTCAAAAACTGGTATTAACATGTTGGGTGACTCTGTGGACATTATTTCCATATTAGTGCTGTTAGCTCGCAGCTCATGAAAGAAAGACTTCACCTCAGGATTCCATTGGATGAGCAAACGTTTCCTGCTGATCACGCCAGCGCGCTGAAAGCTGGAATCTCATGGAAGTGCTCTGGTATGAATTTTATTATTGACGTAATGTGAGAGGAAAACTCACTCACAAGTTAAAGATTGACTTTCAACCAGAAAGATAAAAACATGGATGTATTACACTGAGACAGGAAAAGATGTCTTCTGCATTTTCAGCGACAGAAAATAAAACCAATCACCTAAAATGCAGAAACTTCTAAATTACAGAAGCTACATCAGCAATTATTGGCTGAATATGTACGCAGGCGTTTCAAGAAGAGAGACAGGTATGAAAGAAGCTTCATCATAAACGTGTTGTTTTATGTGTTATTAAAGAGTAAAAAAGCCGAGTTGCGTCCTCTGGGAAGAAGACAAAAAAAAAGTGCCCCGTGTTTGACCTGAGAGCGAGGCAGGTCAGGAGGTGGGAGGAGGGAGCAGGAGGAGGGCTTAGAGCGAGGGGGGGGGCAGGAGAAGGTAGAGGACGGGTGTCAGGACGGAGCTCAAGGAGCAGTTAGAGAAAATAAACAGATGGGAGCTTTGAGGATATTCTATCTGAAGCTTAGTCCTGTTGAGTATAAATATGGTGGCGGGTAAGCCATCTAAATAGGCCTGTGTTTACCTGTCTACACGGCCCAAATTAATCACCCATGCCGCCACGAGCCGCCGGGGGAGGGAGGGAGGGGGGGCGGCGGGGAGGGGGGGAGTTAGGAGTGTAAACACGGCTAAAAGCTACTGGTTGGCACCATTTTGTTTTGGTTAGGATACAGAGTGAGTGATTAGGCTGCTCTGCTGTGATGAAGGGTGGCAGCAGTGATGGAGGACCCCTGTGTGTGTGAGTGTGTGAGTGTGTGTGTGTGTGTGTGTGTGTGTGTGTGAGGACTACATGGTTTTGGATTTTTGAATTTGCAAATGCACAATTTTTTTGTGATACTTTCCAGGCTCACAAATTTTCATGGAGGAAAAGCCTTTAGATTAACATATGAAAATAGAACTTGACCAAACTCCATTCAAATTTTATGCAAGTTTAATTGAGTAAAATCATATTGATTAATGATTAGTCGATTAATCAGTTAGTTGATCGACCTAGAGTTCATTACAAATGAATAACATAAGTCATTTATTGAGCACGAATACCAAACTCTCTCATCCAGACTTTTCAAATGTCAGAATTTGTTTTGAACCTTTGTCATAAATTGAATGACCTTTGGACTTTGCCAAATTTCAAAGGATTATTGACATTTTAAGGATCAAATTAATTAGAAAAACACAATGATGAAAATTATAAGATCAACAATCATCACATTAGTTTTGGATGATCATTGTCTGATATTTTTAGTACAACAAACTGATCCATCAGACCAAAACCTTGGATGCATCTGTTTAAATGAACAGTCGTCTGTGCGGCACGTGAAGCACATATGACTTGTGTCCCCATTGTGCTGCACCTCCGCTGATAGAATAAGGAGTCAGATAAGATGTGACGCGGTGAAAGGAAAGGCCGTGTGGGGGGGTCACAGCGTTTGTTCTGGATTTTCCATTATGTGATTTGGCATGCTGATGCCTTTCATTTCAATCATTAGAATTCAGCCGGGATCAGGGGGCTTTCAGGTGCAGGAGAGGAGCTGCGTCTGGATTAGCGGTCCATGTAACGGCGGCAGGATAGACTCCAAACCAGGCTGATTATCATACCATTTCTCATACCTGACACGATTAATGCAGTTTTTTAACCTCTTCTCTTTAAAAAGGGGGGAAATGGTTTAATTTAATATATGCTTGGTGTTAATCATAAGCCCTGCGTTTTAGGGCCCAGGCTGAACGATATTAGTGGTTTGAGAGCGACGCAGGCCGCCGTGACGCCGTTCGGCTCCTCGAGTTTTTCAAGTTCCTCAACTTTTTTTGTGCCCCAAGTTTAGAGGGAGGTGAAAGGGAAGACAGATCCTTGTGTCAGGCTGCAAGAAGCTCCGATATATACTGAGAAAAAGGAATTTGCAAAATTGGGGAAACCTTCCAGAAACCAAAGTTGTCTGAAAATCCTGAAAAGATGAAGGATGATCAGTTTATCACTTCAAGGTAAATCTGAAAGTCGGTTCATGCTAATGGTCAATTATGATCATTGTTCAGGAAAGTGTGCACATGCAAGGCTGCACCAGTCATGTGGGTCCAAGCTGAACCAGAAGCCTGTTGTCTTACTGGTCGGTTCCGAAAGTTAAGCCCAAGTCAGGTGCTTTAAAAAGAGAGAGAAGAAACTAAACACAAATGCAAGAAGGTCAGAGCCGCAGAGTCGAGGAAACTCCTTTTGCTGAGATGCATGAGGGACAATGACTAACAGACCTCATCCTTAAAGCATTTTGGTTTAGTTTCTGTCTTCATTAATAACCTAAGCCTCAACACCACAAGAGACGAGTCAAACCCACCAGAGCTCCGGTCAAGGCCTGCGTCCTTTCTTAGACGTCAGCAACAGATAGTGGTCAGTGCATGTTGACCACTTTCTCACAACTTAACTGACTACGATGTCAACCTGAAGGCCAAAACTACAAAACAATAAGAGCCAAGTTGTTATAAACTGGAGTTCTCCTTCTAATGCCAAAAGGTGAAACTGTATTTCCATTTATGTATATTGTATAATAATGCATCACTTTAAACATCACCTGACCTCAATATTTTGCATGTTCCTTGTTCACAACCCTCATGCACAAAGCTTTCCACCACCAGCACCACAGCTTTTTTTTTTTTTTTTTGACAGCCTGGTTTGAAGCATCATAAATACAGTAAAGCCCAGTAATTTCTGCCTCGCTGCAAACTTTTCGGATTCCGTGACTTCCAGGAAGAAGAATGGGCCGCTCGGACATGCGAGAGAAGTAATGCCTTTTAGTCTTTCTGACATGTTTGTCTTGGGCTAATTCCTCTCCACACCACGACAGCCACGACCCACCAAGTCAAACGGCTCTGTCACACCTCTTTTCTCTCGCCCGGTCTATCTCTTCACTCTTCACAGGGAAAGGCCAAAGGGTTTTCCTCGCTTCCTGTAGTGTGAAATGCAAACTGTCATTAACTGGGAGAGGACAAGCGGAGGGGCTTACAGGGGAGCCATCAATACAGATGATGGGGGGGAGCAGAGAAAGCCTCTCCCTTCATTGTGTCTCAATAACTTTAAAAAGGAAACTAATCCATTCTGCTCTTAATTGCATGCCACGTCCCCCGATGTGCCCCCCCCCCACCACCGTCTCTGCACAATGTGGAGGAGGCAATATTTTAAACAGACTTCCCAAGATTCCCATTTCAAACGCTGTAATGAGTTTTTAAAGAACATAATGGTCTATATTATATTATACATTTTTAGCAGGAGGAGGTGAGGAGCGGAAAAAAGGAAGTTAAAATGGGGTTGTCTTTTTCAGGGTTGGGGGCTGAGATGTAAAACTGTGTGACGCCACATTTGTGTGTGTGTGTGTGTGTGTGTCACCGCTGACAACACGTGCGAAGGCGACATGAGGGGCGCGACGGGAGACAGTGCTCTGAGGATTAAGGTCTAATTTCTCCTGTTCTTTCATTGAGACTCCGCAATCCAACAGATTGATTGGGACTTTTAATTACACAGCCGTAATTATGGGCCAGATCTAGCATTTGAAAAGAAAGAATTAAAGTTCATTTTGCTTGGCTAATTATCAAAGCTCGTCCTGATGTGTGTGTGTGCCCAGCCAAAGCCCCCCGATGCCAACGGCGGCGCAGGACCCCGGATCACAGATACTCAGTAATTAAGGCAAAAAGGTTACTTCCGAAATAAAAGATGTGCGAAGGGGAAAAAAGTGAAGAAAAAAACACTTCTGATAGGGAAAATCGGATCCTGTCTTTCATTCCACTAATTCTAATTCTGCTGGATCTGGCGCCACTTTTCTGTCACTATCAGCACTCGCAAATTACAACATTTCACATTCATCAGCCTTTACTCGCAAGAGGCTGCAGAACAGTAGCTCGCCGGGTAATTGGGTTGATTTTTTTTTTTCTTTCCTCCCCTCCCTTCAATAAGTCCAGCCAGCCTCCCCCCTGCCTCCCTCCCTCCCTCGGCCTCGTCCGGTCAAATCTGCACTTGCTGACATGCGGCACAGTAGCACTATGCTTCTAATTTTTACATTACATTGCATTAGCTTCACCAGGTTTAAGGGGAAACCAATACAGGAATCATTTTATGGCGTAAAGCAGGAGCTGCGATTTGGGCTCAGGAGTCAATCTGGCGCCTGGTGATGATGGTGGTGGAGTTAGCGGGTTGGCAGGCCTGATTAGACCGTCTTAGGCTGGGGAGTCATATATGTGCTATTTCGCTGATAGGCTGCGAATCTGGATTTCCTGCTCCAGTGCGCTCATGGAGCTAAACCCATCCAACCGAGGAGGCTAGGCAAAGTGGGGAAGGTGATTTCCTCCATCTCCTGCCCGCACACACACACACACACACACACACTTGAGCGCTCAGAGTCACACACATGAACATCATCGCCTCGGCACAACCTCATGAAATCTATTTGAAAATGTCTGTGTGTGTGTGTAACAAAGAGCGAAATGTATTCATTGAAGGATTCTGGGGGGAAAAAAAAGATCAAATTTACTGGACTGCAGTGCAGGTCTGGTTAAGGAAGAAAAAAAATTTGAAATGTTTTTTTTTTTTTTTTGGGATGTTTCAAAGTTGGTGTCCCAACGTGAGCGTCCAGCTGCCGCCATTTTCTCTCCTTGTCCTTTCTCTGTGTCTTTTCTCTGTCTTCTCTCCGTCACCCGAGCCTGCCCACCTGCATCCAAGACGCTGCCGCAGCCCTTCGGACCATTTAGCCAGGACACAATTACGCAATTGTGCGAGCAGACAAATGCCGTGTAGGACAGTTGGGGACGGTGGAGGTGGGGTAATGCAATCTGCCTCTATCCTCCTGCTCTTTCCCCCCCCGCCTTCACCTGGCCTCCCCACGGTCCTCACCCTCAACACCCCTCCCTCCACACCTTCTCTTCCCCCCCTCTGTCATCCCAGGCTTGTCCATCTCGGCCCGGGGAACAGTGGGGAAGCTGTGTGTGTCGGCTCTTCCCAACAATTACCTTCAATTACGGCTCACTGCAGTGTGGCCTAGTGAAAGGCTTAGCCATTAGGACTCTCTCTCTCTCTCTCTCTCTGTCGCTGTCTCTCTCTCTCGCTCTCCTCGCTCAATTCTGGAGTCTGGCCAGGCTCCATGTGAAAACGACCCAAATAGCCCCCTGCTCACTTTACACGCCCCACAGCTCACTTTACGTGAGCCGGCCCCGACCAGAATACCTCACCGGCACTCTGTTAATTCACATCTTTCACTCCCTCGCTTCTCTTTTTTTTCCCCTCCTCCCTCCTCCACCTGGTCTTCTTCTTCTCCTCCTCCTCCTCCCCCGCCCCCCTGCCTCCTCTTCACAGTCTTCCTTTCTCAAGAGTTCTCCTCCGCCGGGACCTGATCCTGTTTGCGGTAGTTGGAGAGTTCAGGGGCAACAGGGACAAAGGAGCCTGAGATGAGAAGCTCCCTCGTGGTTCAGAATATCCTGCAGCAGATAAATACACCCACAGGTTGAAAGTGTGTTTTAAGCATTTCAAGGGTTTTGTGCAGATCTTCTTTTCTTCCATTTGGATGCAGGATTCTCTTAGTTTGACCTTCTTTTTTTTTTGTGCTTTTTGGTGTGTGAGGGTACCCAATCCATCTGGCTACTGTATCCAGTCAACTCGGCCTTATCTGATCACCTCAGCGGGCCGGGTGCGAACACACAGCGCCTTATCTCCGGGTGTTGTATTTCTATTCCAGAGATAATTAGCATAGCGTTTGTCCTAAAGCCTCCATGCTACACACACAGCTTAGGGGGAAAAGGTACGTCTTATTTAGTGTGTAGCGCAGACGCCGGGAACAATGTCCTGTGTGTAAGCCCAGTCTTACCGCCGCAGCATCCCCGTCCCCGCCGCAGCTCTGGGCCCACGGACAAGGAGGTCCGGCTCAGAACAGGACAGCTGTGTCTGGGATCACACTTCTCTGTTACAGAGGGGGCTGACCACGGCCCAGAAGCGGCCCAAAAACCGTCGCGGCAGCCCTCCCCTCCTCCCTGCCTGCGTGCCCAGGAAACCCCTCCAGGGCTCCCCCGGCCGCATCCAAACCTGGGCATCGCCGCCGCCGTTTGTGCCTCTCGCTTTCAAGGCCGGCCAAGAGCCTCTCCTCCTCCTCTCTGCTCGTTCTCAGCCGAGAGCCTCCCCCTGCCACCTGGCACGGCGGCTCGGCTCGCTGCTCCGACTCTGTGTGTGTGTGTGTGTGGACATTATATGTGTGTGTGTTCGAGGGTGTACCTTTGGCTCTGTGTTACGGTATATGCCTGCGCTTTTGTTTGAGTATTGTTCGAGTAGGTGTGTGTAAGCATAAAAGCAGTGTACATGCTCCTGACTGTGTGTGCACGCGTGTGTGCGCTTAATACCCCCGTCCTCTCCAGCACCGGGGGCCCTTTTCTAAAACGCGTCAGTGATTTTGGCTCCGGAGCCGACGACAACACGGCTGGTTTTCAGCACACCACCGGCAAGGCTTACCTCTCAGCCAGGGACGGCCAAGCAGACACTTTCCCTGGACAATCCCCCAGCCTTACCCGACCCAACCCCTCACACACACACACACACACACACACACACACACACACACACACACACACACACACACAGAGCATCCTCTTCCAAGCCTGCAGAAACACGGTAAAGGAATACTCCGACTGATCCAAGGGAGTGGCTGATTCCAATTTCTCCTCGAGTAGATACCTTTATGATGCTGGTGTGTGCGTGCTTGTGCAAGTGTGTGTGTGTGTGTGTGATGTATTACAGTTCTCACTGTTCAAGAGAGAAATGTGGCTGTTGGCTGTTATGCTTGGAATCTCCGGAGAAATAAAAGCAGGGCGGGCGCAGAGAGTGGAGGTTTTTAATTTATTTAATTTCAGTCACATTTTGCAACAGCCCCAATGTGACAGCTGCAAATATACAGTCCATCAAGCGAGAGTGCAATATCAAATATTAGTCTGTGCCGCCTGTCTTCTCCTTTCAACTCAGTGCCATCAATTGTGCAGCTGTGCCAGGCCTGTCAGCACGCTGATTTACTGCTGTTTTGCCTAATACACTGTAATGACTCTGTTTATAAAGAATCGGAGAAGCCACCCACAGACAGTACACAATGTTCATTTTCACCCTGCGAGCGAGGGAGCGAACGCACGACTCGATTGATGGCAACAAAACTGTCGCCTGTCTCTTCAAAAAAAAAAAAAAAGAAAAAAGAAACTCAGGCGATCAGTTGATCTGGATTCACCAACTGCGTCTCGGTGTGGCCCATAAATCAGGTTTTCACATTAATAAAACCAATGACAAAACTGCCTATTAATCATAGAGCTGTGTGTAAATTTCACAGAGAGAATAAACAAATCTTTTTTCTCTCCCTCCTCAGCGTCGCTCACGTCGAATAAGAATCCCATTTGGGATGTTATGAAACTGTCTCGTTGACCTGCGGGGAAGATAATGCGTCCTTCAGTGAAAGTGCTGCTCCGTCTGACTGTGTCATTGCCATAACGCGAGTCATATACTGTATGCAATTCCCCCCTGAGGTCGCACACACACACACACACACACACACACACACACACACAAACCTGCCGTTGTTTGCCAATTTAACAGAAAACATTACACGTTCCTTCTGGAAAGGTTTCTTCAAGCTGTTGTTTATCTGTGTGGAAATATCCTCTTAAGTATTACAAAACACTCCCAGCAGCTGCCAACAAATACAGAAACTCATCCTAAAAATTCAATGTGATGGTGGTTTGTGTTTTTTTGTGCGAGCGTGTGTGTTTGTGTGTGTGTGTGTGTGTGTGTGTGTGTGTGTGTGTGTCGGCTTGTTGGTTCCGTTCCAAGCTCCGTCTGTCTGACACTGTGATTTTTGTGGTTTGTGATAAGCGGCAAGTCAGGAAAGTTGAGATGGGAATCTTCTCTCTGTTCTTATTTGTGCTGTTGTTTCAGCCATGTCAGATAGTGTGAACACACTGCAACAACTGCGATACAACTCAGGGGTTATCAGATCTGTAATTGTCTGTGTCTCTTTTGAGAAAGCGCACCGCTGATTCTTCGGGTAATATCTACAAACATAATCCGCAGTCGACTTGATGTGCTTAAACTGGCTCCTCTGTCTCGGAGTGGGAGCTCCTACACCAGAAAAAAAACACACACACAAAAGAATAGTTTATTTCCGGATGTGCGTGTGTGTGTGCGACTGAAAGCGGTGTGTGTGTTCCGCATGCATCACGCAGCCCTGATAAGATTTGAGCTGTTTTTCTAATTAGAACTTGCTGGAATTGTGATCATTATTTTCCCCTCAATTAAATGATACAGCCTCCTGCAAAAGGAGCTTCTAATCAGTTTGTAATTAATGCCGTGGAATTTCTCTCACTGCCTGCTGTGTTTCCAGCTCCACTAAAACAAACAATAAAGGCGTCGCTTTTATATGCTCCTTACCGAGGTTATTAATGTGTCACTGCGGATTCAATCTGAAACCAGCTGCACATTTTAGCTGTTTTGCAGACGCAGGATGGAAAATGTGCAGAAGCAAAAAAAAAAAAAAAAAAAAATAGTGACACATAAGCTATTTGAGTGGTAATGGAGAACAGTAATACAACTAATCAAGCTCACTCATACATCCACCATCACACTATTTTAATGATACAAGGTGCTTTGAAATTTATAATCTTATTTTCATACAGACCTGGGATCTTTGATGTTTAATGCCAATGAGACAATAATGTATTTCCAGGTTTAAAACAAATCTAAGTGCTGCTTCAATTGTTCCAAAATTCAGGGCACACAGTCCTCAAACATCCATTTTCAGGTTAAGTTGTTAAAGAATCACTCCAGGCCACCGTAGCTCAGAGTTACGCCTCCAAAAAAATCTTCATAAAGAGTCGAGTTCTCGGTGTGAGGCCCAACATCTGAGCTGTACATGCTAACACATGCTCTCCCTGCCCACCAGTCAGTCAGCCAGTCAGTCAGCAGTCAGTCAGTGGATAAGGATCTGGATGAGCTCAGGTGATTACACTCTTTAGGCCGTTGCTAATTGCGAGGTCTCCGCTCTAAGTACTGTAAAAGTATTAATTAAAGCGGACCATTAATCAAGTCCTTTGGCAGCTGAACCCAAGAGGAAGACGGCGAGGAGGAGGAGGGATTTGAGGAAAAGAAGAAAGGAAGGTTTTCTTTCACTTCCTCTGTGAGCACACGTGGGTGGAGGCGGGAATGTGTGATCAGAAACCAGGAGACGATGTGAGTCACAAAGGTCGTTGTGGATCGTGTCAGCTGGACATTTTCAACAGGTGACTCTCATCACATCATATCACTGATCCTCACAGTCTCCTCCCACAGTCTCCAAACAGTATGGATAACATCCATCATGCAAATACTGAGCGATGGAAATAAAGGTTTTGAATAAACTGGGCACCAGACTCTTTAAAGCACCTAGTTAGATTTTGATGAAGATGAAGTGCTGATGCAATACTGAAGTTTCAGTACAGATGAAACAGATTAAAATCAGGAATGTCTGATCAAAAAATAAGTAAATATTAAGATTATGAATCTGACCATACATTTTACAGACAGTCTTCTGTAATTGTGATGCACATCAAGCTACACTACTTGCTCACGTTGACCTTGTTCAAACATTCAAAGCAGCTCATTGGTTGCAGATTCTTTTGACCAGCTACAGGAGCTGGACGGGGACAAATCTGCGACTCTCATATTGATGGATTTTGCTAATTTAGATTTTAACAAGACAGCGTCAATCCATTAACATATAACATGGCTTTTGACATCATTTGGATTGATTTAGTCGACATGTGCAAATGGAAATGAAGGAATGTGTAAGATCAGGGAAAGATTCTGGTTCAAAGATGCACGATGGCGTTGGACATAAAACACTGCACAATGTGAATTTTTTGGAAACTGGGCTTTTCTGTGGTTTGACTCTTGCGTTTATTGCGAACAAGACAGACCTGAGAAGTGGCTGTCCATAAATTTAAAGGGATTATAAAGAGAAACTATATTATGAGAAACTGACTTCGTTCATAATTAACTTGCAGAACTTTAATGTTTGTCAGTCAAGTTAATGGTCATCTGTTGATTCGTGTTCGTCGGAGCCGCAGCTCCTGCGCCAACCCCGACTCATGAATAACTGGTGTTTGTTCTTCAGGAATAAGTGCTGCGCTACAACCTTTGTGAAACTACTATAATGTGGCCAAACAGACTCGTGTTTGGACACGGAAAATATTCATATTCCCGGCGGTATTCACAAGTCGCCCCAGACTTAAAAGTTAAAATTATACACCGCTTCTTATTAAAAGCTCCGATTATTGCCCTGAGCCTTAATTTATACATATGCATGGATTTAAGCTCTAAATATGCAGACGGACGGTGCAGGAAAGAGCAGGAGTGAAATCCTATTATATCCTACCTGTTAGATGTAGAGTAGTAAGCCCTCTGACTCCCAGCAGAATGGGACTGGAGAGACAAAAGGCATCAGCGCTAAACGACTGAGGTGATTTTAATCACATGCTCTTAAGGAAAGAAAGAGTGAAGAAAAAATAACATCTGAAAACCAATTCAGCGAACAAAGGCCTGAGTGTTCCCTTGTGGCGGGATCGAAGAGGAGAAGAGGACGAGTGAAAGAATGAAAGCGGAGAAAAAGGGTTTTATCGTGGTTTTGAGTCGGTGAACTAAAGGTTGGGGTTCAGAGAGGAGATGAGGAGGGAGGGGGGGAATTAGAAACCCCCTTCTAGTCAACCAGGATATTTAATTTCTATCTCTTTCTCCTCATCTCCTCCATAAACCCGATGAACATCATTTTCATGTCTGTTCCCACTCGCTCTTCTTTCCCGGACCTGTCATTTACAAAATGGCTGCTGAGGGTTGGAGGATGATGCTCAATTTGTAGAGCGTCTAAAACCTAAAAGAGGCCGTGAGAGACGGGGGGTCGGGCCCGGCGCTCGGGTTTCCCTAATGGCTGCGCGGGGATCGGCCCCCGTTCTGATTGGCCCGTCAAATGATTTTCTGGGCTCGGGGCCCAGCCGGGTCCCCGTCAAGCCTTTGTCCCGTGACAGACGGACAAAACGGGAAGGAGGAGAAGAAGAGGAAGCGCTGTCCAGATAGGAACGCTGGTGAAAGGGGAAATGGACACGACAGTGAGACGCTTGTTCTGTCCTCACTGAACATGGACGCTGATGCCAACTTTACAGTTTTGGTGCTGGATTTAGCAACTTTGCAGACAATGATGGCGACTTTGAAAAGTTATTTGAAACCTTTCAAAAACATTTAAAAAGTGACTCAAATGGTAAAAAGCATGATTTTCACACAGTTTCTCGCTAATTACATCGAGACGTAATTCACCACAGACTGATGTTGTGCTACGGGTGCAAGAGTCTCAGAGACATGGATTCAGACGGCTCAAAATTGATCATCAAACCATCAAACAAACACAAGGCCAAGAATCTGAGCGAGCATTTGATTTCAGCTTTTGCTTCTTCGTCACCAACCTCTACATTTAGTGTTTTCTGGGAGTTTGCAAAGAGCAAGGCCGGATTACCAGCCAGGCGAAGCAGGCGACCAGGCCACTTCCAGCCTTAAAGTCCCCAGATTTATTGTGTAACAGCTGTTTTGCAGTAATTTGATTACCTGCAAATTTTTTTGAAGCAGAGTATCAGCTGAAATGATAAAGGCCTTAAAAAGCAGCTTAACACGGCATTTTACACATATTCAAAAAATATATTCAAATCCAAGGCTCAGAATTTACATCGTGTACATTCATAAATAAATTCAACAATAAGGGCTCAATGGGGGCCAATCCGTTTCTGGCCCCCTAGTGGTTTAACCAGGCCGCGCTTAGGTTTGTCAACTGTTTGGACTGAAATATGCCTGAAAATAAAGACAAAGTACAATCATGCATTGCAGCCCTTGTAGAGCGACCTAAGAACCACGTGCAGAGCCATCATTCTAGAAGCTAATGGCTCGATGCAAAATGAAAGCAGCTGCATAAAAAAGCCAGCGAGTCCGTCACAAACCGACAATCGAGACATCACAGGCGAGCTGCAGCTCGAGCCTTTATTGTCATAAAATGGAACAAGCAAGCGAAATCAGGTCGAACGTGAGATGAGCGCTGTGATAATGGCTTTTAGACCACAACATATGCTCAGCTCCCACACAGCGTCCTCCTCCACCGCTCACACAGGTGAGACACCGAACTCTTTCACAGCTCATGATGCACGAGAG
The DNA here is from genome assembly GCA_025331565.1 of Holacanthus passer. Classification (NCBI taxonomy): domain Eukaryota; kingdom Metazoa; phylum Chordata; class Actinopteri; family Pomacanthidae; genus Holacanthus; species Holacanthus passer. Next base: position 1,388,524 of record JAFREQ010000053.1, read on the forward strand.
GAAGCCACAGCGGCACAGCTGCTCACGGTCCAAACTTTCAAAATGAAGAGAAAATCCAGCTCCCTGAAACCAAAATCTCATTAATCTTGTTTAATGTACAATTTAGCTCAAATGTAGGTTGACTGTGGCTCCACGAAAGACGTCTATACGGTGTGAAGCTGAGAGGAGGAGCGGTCGGTCCGTTAGCGACACAGTTCAGATGAAGGTGCATTAACTCGTTTTTTTTTTTTCATTACTGTTTAACTTATCCACGCTCGTTCACAATCCTTTTCACAAGGTCAATGCAAAATTAACTTGAAATGTATACCTCCTCCAGCAATCACTCCTCTCAATTCGGGAATTTCTTTTATGCGGGAAATTGTGGGAGTGGAGAGGAAGAGCAGAAGAGACCCCTCGCAGACCTACTTTTTTTTCCCTCCTCATAAAATCGTACAATTCACGATGTCGATAATGTGGAGAGTTCTCACTTAATTAAACTTGTGCATGCAGTGCAAAGTTTAAAAAAGAAAAAAAAAATTGCACTTATGTCATGCCGTGAAAGTGGGCAAATTATCAAATACAAATTAATTAGTGTTTTGAATCCGCGTTCGGAGCAATGAATTGCATTTAGAAAATTAAAAAGATATGGCTGGCTTCTCACTCCGGCTGTGTGAGTATATAATTTATTACTAGAAAGTTCAAAAAACACTACATAAACAGCACTGCTCTAATTTTATATATTAAGATATTGGAATGATTTTCATAATAGTTATCCCCAAGGACAATACTCTGCCAAATTCTAATTAATATAAATATGGAAATGGGGACAAGTGAAACAGATAGACATCGCGCTTGGCGTCCGAGGACGAGCGTCCCCACGGGTTGTGCACGGCTTTGTCTTCTTGCGTGAATCACATTTTAGCGAGTGCAGCTTTTTGTCCGAGCAGTGAAATCATGAGGAAACTGGACTTGACCACATCCAGGGCCTTTAAGGTCGACACAAAGCGACATGAACGACGCAGACACGAGTCTCCACCTTTAAAACCCGGCTGTGAGAAAGGGTTTTTAGTGCCCGACAGAAAAGCTAAAAGTGATATGTCTATCATCTGTGACATTTCACTCAGGAATTTGAATATGAATGCGATAAGGGGGAAAGCAAACGCTCGGTGTCAGGGCTTCCCTCGTGAAAGGTGGGGATGTGTGCAGGGTTTTACTGCTTCGCCTAAAGAGGCGGATGTGCCACACTCTGCCCACTCTTAACGACTTTACAGCCTTATCTGGCCTCTCCATTGAATTCTCCTTCAGACATCTTGTTCATTAAATCCTTTCATATCCTTCTTTGCCGGTCCCTCTCTACATTCTGTTGCTCTCAGAAGTTTCAGCTTCTGTGTGTGTGTGTGTGTGTGTGTGTGTGAGCCGCTCGCCTCGCACCTACAGTACTATTATGCGGGCCTGAATGCTGGCGTGGTCGGGTGAGTGAGCGGTGGGAGGCTCGGATGGAGAGAAGGCGAAGCGTTGAGTTAATTAACGGCACGTCGGAAAGGCAGACATAATAGTACACCTCAGAAAAAGACTTGACATTGAGATGGACGGATAAGTCATTAATTGGTTTTCTTATTGGTACAATGGCGGCGGCAGAAAGGAGGAAGGTCAAGGCGACTTTGACAGAGACCACAACTATATTATGCGAAGGAGTATGAAAGGGGACAGATGCAAAGTCGATGGGAGATAAAGGAAGCTGTGAAACAAAGTAATTACACCTGAGATGTGGGTCCTGGCTGCTGTATGGTGATGCAGGTCAGGCCAGCCAGGCTTTACAATCTCCAACCTGCGACACTAGATTTGTCTTTACCCAACCTGGTTGTTCTCCCTCCCCTTCCTCCTCCTCTTCCTCCTCTCCTCTGGGTGGAGGGGGGGGGGGAGGAGGGGGAGCGCGGTGGCACCCATCTGAAACGCATATAATTCCAGCGGCGAGATGAATGCCGGCGATAGGGCGAGAAGGGGGAATACAGCGAGATAATTACTGGTGATACTCGTGATTGTGAACGCGGCAGTGTGAAAAGGTGGGCCGCAAGATAAAACACTCATCAGAGAGGCAGCGAGAGAGTGCTGGATAAACAAACGCAAGGGAGAGATGGAACAAGAGAGGGAAGGAGGGAGAGATAGAGGAGGAGAATGGCAAGGTTAAAGGCAGCGAGATTAAGGTTATGCCTTGCATAGGGAAGGGATTCAGATCGTATTAAAAACAGCCGGGATGAGGGAAACGTATCGTGTTGCGTCTGCTAAATCAAGCGGGGTCAACGCGCCGTATCATACGCACAATCTGCAAGCCGTGACACTCTCCAGAGCGGCGAAATCTGGATTTTCATTTACACTCCCCGCTGATGAAATCGTTTTTAAAGCGATGATGCAGGAGAAAAGAGAAGCCAGTTTCATTTTCACGTCTCGGCAAAATCGGACGGGAAATTTAAATATTGTTTAATCAAAGTTATTGGCTGGAAGAGAATTGGAGTTCATCTGCAGAGATAACGCAGCGGGCCATCAGAGAGGAGAGAGAGGAGGAAGAAACAGATTCTCTGCAACAGTTTGATTTCCTCTGTACTTTTAGTGGGGAGCTGTTGAGGGAGCACATTATCTTCACGGCGAGAAGCTGCAGGAGATAAGAGCATGTCAGGCCCGTGGCCTTGTTTGATACGTGTGTGTTGAGGTGGCGAGACCACGTCTGTGTCCACTCACACAGGTGTACATGCATGTGGCCGCAGCAGCAGCAGCAGCAGCAGCAGCAGCAGCGATTTTTATCATCCGCTGCTTTCTGTCCTTCATTCTCTCCCTCTCTGTCATACTCTTACTCTCTTTTCCTCTCTCGTGCAGAGACGGGCGATAAGAGACACAGATAGCGCTTTATGGCATGAATGATAAGGAGTCACCACTCGTGCGTCCCATCAGGGGAAAAAACAACAAACCCAAATGAAGGCGCTCTTATCGCGTGAATCTGACACTTAATGCAACTCCATTTTGAAGTAATATGTGCTTCATCGTGGCCCTAATGGATTTGAGATTTCAGGGCTTTTGAGTTTATTGATTCATTTCGTACACTTTGTCCTCTGGAGGATATTGCTGGCCTGCCTGAAATGTGCGCAGATGCGGCCGATAGCGATATTATGAATGGTTTGCTTGTTTTTGAATGCGGCGAGCTCCGGCTTGAAGTATTTCTCACAAAAATTGTGCATCAAGATTAGCTTCCTCTCGACGGCTCTGGTGGATCTGTACGTGTTCTTCAGACGTGTTTGCATGCGTGTTTGCACGCGTGTGTGACCTCTGGCCAATTATCTGATCTGTGTGTCTTGTTGCACAATTTTCTCTTATCAAGATCTGGTGCTTCTTTCCTGCTGCAGAAAAAATCAAGTGGCACAAAAAAATCCCCGTGAGCAAAGAGCAACCGGGGTCACACTCTCCAGCGTTTTTCTTTTATTTAAATTATGAGAAGATATATTATACAGAGGACGTGTTATAACAAGCTAATATGTTTCTTGCAGCCTCTTCGACCACCCATCAAACATTTTTCGGAAAAATGGAGAGAGTGAAATCAACACCGTCTCCTTGGCTGTAACAGTTCTGAGTCGAGATCATTATTCGTCTGTGAATGTATTTCTCCAGATAAAAAAAAAAATTAATTTATCAAACTGTCTTTAAATAAATGCAGTTGTCACCGGCTTGTGGGCGCCGTGGCGGAAGCATGATGCAGAATTTATTAAAACTCAGCCCCCTCGCTCATCCCTCCTCGGCGAGTGCATTCATCTTTGTGACGAGGGAATATGAGTGAGATCCCAATCACGGCTCAAGGTGCTTTATTGAGCTGTTTTAGGTGTTTTTAGGTGAGTCTGTCTGAGGACAATCAGGTGGGCTTTCAGAAATAAGTAATGGCATCGCCAGGAGATACTCCACAGCCATTTCATATCTGAAATATACAGGTTATAAATCATTTTTTGCTGCTTTTAAATGTTTGATTTTTTTCATACATTGACCTTAAAAGGGTGATTTGAGATTGTAGTGTTATTAAAGGAATGTGACACAGGAGTGATGAAAACGCATTACAAATGGATCTCCTTCGTGAGTGGAAGAAGAAGAAGAAAAGAAGTAGTGAAGGTTAAACTTGTTTGTGACTTTGTCATGTTTCCTCTTTTCCCCCGAGGTCGAGGCTTTTCATCCGCGATCCAAACGCACTATTACGGACCACCAATGTCTTCCTTAAGTGCTTGGCGATGCGTGCCGGCCTACCTGTGTATTTATGTTTGTGCGCTCCTCTCGCTGTGTGTTTGTATATGGTACACCAGCTCAGTTTAAACCACTCCGTCGGCTTTCTGCGAGTGGAAAACTCAGACACAGATGTGCGCAGCTACATGGAAAGGAGACTCAAACCCATCCAGACATTATCTCCCTCTGATCCGAGCCTCGAACGGTTGGATAAACAAGTCCCTTTTCCGAATTGTGTTTGGAGAGGGAATTGTGCCCGCCGTGCTGCCGCTGGGCCCATGGCTGGAGCTAAGAGAGTCCACACCGGGCGGATATGAAGAGCAGATGTCCTGTCTGCTGCCATCCAGCTCCAGACTTAAAGCTGCACACACGTCACTGAGGATGACTAGCTGGAAAGTGGAGCCCCAAAAAGCTCCTGGAGTTGTTTTGCATGTCTATTTTTGGGGAGGCGGTTGGCGGTTTTGAAGAGGTTTGAAGGCTTATTTGTTGCATGGCCAGTTTGCTGCAGCCAGGAGTGAATCACAGAGCTCACAGAGCCCCTAGTGGTCGGCAGCAGAGCATCGTTCATGGGTTTCAGTGTCAAGATATTCTGATAATATCCAAAGGTCAGCCAAGTTTGCTTAAGATCGGTTTCGATTACAGCGGTGACGTTTTCCAAGAAACATCACCGCTCTCTCTCTTTTTTCCCCCACTGTGAAAGTTTGCAGTTTTACCACTTGGACTAAACTTTTAAAATTTACAGAAACAAAACTAACCCAGTTAAGAATCTCTCCCACTTTTATAATTACCAGAGACACCATCTTTTCTCTGTGCTTAATTAGAAAGGTTTTCTGTCCATTCGTTTCCTTTTGTTTCACACGACTGTCACCAATCCCCTCAGAGACACTAAAGCTCCAACTCCTCCATCCCTCCCTCCCGCTACTCATTTAAACTTTTTTTTTTTTTTTTTTTCCAGAATAATGCTGATTTTATCTCGGTCATAATTGCAGTATAATTATGGGAGGTAATTCTCCCGTGGTGCCTGGCCAGGTCCGCCGCCATAGCGTGAGCAGAATCTGCTCGGAGGTTAAACTCCTGATTTGAAACTGAGAGGCAGAACGATGGGGAGGATACGAGCTTGGCACAGTGTGAACGGTTGGCGAACGCATGTGTGTTTGACCTTGGATGTTTCTGACAAAATGCTTGTGCCTTTATTTCTGTGTGTGAAATTTAGTATTTGGACCAACCTGCTCCAAAAAGGCAGCAAATTAACTTATTGATCAGGGCCGGCTTTCTTATTTCTAAGGCCTGGAGCTGGATTTGACCCCCCCTCCTCAAAAAGTCAAGTCGAGTATTTAACAACAATTTATAATATATATGTGTGGTGCAAGCAAATGTAGACATTTTGTATAGAGCCAACGAAATTTGGTATTTGCATGAGAATGTCCTCCTAAAAACTTCCAAAATGTCGTCCAAGTTGATGAAAGTGAAGTAAGTGATAAGAAAACTACAATAAAACTTTAAATGTGTACATTTTTAAAAACATTAAGAGAAAAACCCATAAAGTGTCTACATTTAAATTTGGGGGCCTCCTGGTGGTTAAGTTAATCAAAGCAGCCGTTTAGTTTACTTATGCTTCATTGAGATGTTTCAGTCTGAACCAACCAACCAAACAGTAATAAATACTAATGAAGATGGGATGACATAAACACACATATAGGATTAGAAATGTGTGTGTGAAGTTGATCTTCAGCTATAACCTCCAGCTATATTGTGATATTGAACATGCATAAAAGCCAAAAAATGGTTGAAAACATGCAGCCATTTTAAACTTCAAATGCAAACTTGATCAAACATAGTGAAATGAGATGGACAGTGATTCAAATGAGAGAAGAGCTAATGCCAACACTGGAAACTATTTTCACTTTGCTTCAGACCCTCAGTCTCCTTCCAGGACCCCGTCTTCAGGACCCTCGGGTGTCCACAGCTCCTCAGCCCAGAGCGACTGCACGGTTTAAAACGCTCTCATAAACATGTGGTTGTTGCTCTGGTTGTGTGTGTGTGTGTGTGTGTGTGAGAGAGAGAGAGAGAGGCCGCGGTTACACAGCGTTATTGTGCCGGTGGCCAGGTGTTCTTCAGGCTGGGTGGAGGGATGACCACAGAACCAGCACCCGAGGGCACGAAGGAGACACAGCTGAAAACCACACCCAGCAGCTCAGAGTCTGCAGGGGAGCGAGCCTCCGCGACCTCGGCTCCTCCATCCAGAGAGGTCGGAAAAGTGGTGCAACTGACTCTGAACACAGTGTGTGGGTTCGTGTGTGTGTTTTTCCTGCATGCTTTCTATTTTAAAAAATCATGAGTTTCAACGAAACCCGCTGCTAATGGAGCCGTCCCCTTCTCATTTTTTCTGTGTATCAGTGACTTTTTAATTCTTAGAGAGGCTTTTGAACCCTGACATATTTTTACACTCGGCGGTGCCCCCGAAATGGAAAATTATTCATTCAGAAAGATCAGGGTGAGACACAGAAAAAAAAACAAAATCATATTCTCCGAATCTCACAGCATTCTCCTCTCAGTATGACTTGCAGCCCGAACGTATGGCGCGGGGCCCAACGCTGTGCAGGTGTGTGTGTCGGTGTGTGTGAAGGAGGGAGGTTGACTGACAGGACGCGGGCAGAGGAAGAGGAAAGCGCTGAGGCAAAGGTGAGTATTCCCCGTCTTGTGTTCTCGAGCTTTTTGGTTCTGAGAAGCTCTCTGTGATCCCACAATCGGCAGCGTGCGATCAATAGTTTTGTTTAGCTCGCCGCAAAACCTAGTCCCCTCCCCCTCAACCACACCGTGCGTGTCTTTGATCGTGTACCCACTGTGGGTGATGTGACACCTCCGCAACTGTTGGGGGAGAGAGAGGAGAGAAAACTAATGTGAAAGTCACAAGTCAAAGTGTCGTGCTTTGTCATTTCGACAGCTGATGTTTGATTGTTCAAATCAGCCCACGTTTGCCCTTTAATAAACAATCGAAATGTGATGTTCTTCAGAATATTTCCACGGTACTTTGCTTGCTTTGCTTCCCCCTCATTAAATCTAAATGAGCCTAAGAACGCAGATTCTGAGGCCAGAGGTGCTCAAACAGTTGAACACTTTTCTGTAACCTAGTTTGTGAATTCGCGCCCCTCCGAGCCGGCGCTGGATTTCTCCTTCAGACTGACACTGACTGGATGCCTGCAGAGTTGGAGAGCCGTCTCTCTGCGTCACGTAATTAGAAATGCAAAGGTAAGCCTGGGGTTGTTAATAATTCAGTCTGAAAAAAAAAAAAAAAAAAAAAGTAACAGGCTTTTGTTTCATAATGCGTCTCTCGAGCGAACTTTAAATTGGGAAAATTAGAGGAATAAATATGCGTCTGTTGTTTTTGTGCATTTTTTAAAATCCCCCCCTGAAGCTGCAGCTAAATCTTCAGGAGAGTCTCTTTCTCGGTTTCTGTGAGAGTCTGCGAAGGTCGACCGTCCAAGTTTGGTGAAAAACTCACGAGCTCGTTGCCACTTTTGATCCCATCTGTTCTATATACAACACACACACTCCTTCCTCTCGCTGCAGCGGCGTTACAAAGGCCAGGTGTTGGCTGGAAAGAAAACGTCTGAGGGCAGGAAATCCCTGTTGACCTACTTTTAGCAAGAGAGAGAAAGTGATGAAGAACACAGAGGGGAAGAGGAAGTCACTGTCATTCATGTTACACTCGATTATCGAAGGAAAGCATCCTTTATAACTTCTACTGAAAATGAAGGAGGCCACATTTAACATTAACCTTCAGATCATGTTATTTTTCTCTTTAAACTGTGTGAACATAAAAATGTCACATGCTGTAAAAAAAAAAAATAGAAGATTGAGAAATAATACTTTATAAGACAACTTTTGTTATGATTCAACTATTTTGAAATTTTTTCAAAATAAAAGTTTAACCATATAAACAGATTCTCCGAAAGTGACTCCTCAAAGTGATTAAATTAATTTTGACAAATTTTGTTAGACTATAGTGATAATTAAAGACAAATGTTGGAATTTTTTATACATCTACAGATTTGAAACTTGGGACAAAAAAAAATTCTCAAACACTTTTAGTAAATGTGATACTGAGTAAACACAACTTTTATTTTAACTTGTTTATTTACATAATTTAAAGATTTTACAGTATATTTTCTGTTTTTACTATCAAGCATTTTATTTTATAAAGTCTTACAAAAGTGTGTTTAGAATTGCAAATGATAAAAAATATAGATTCACTGTGGAAAAATACAAAACGTACTGTATCATCACGCAGAACCAGTTTAAATTACAGTATTTGTCCCTTGCACTATTGTCAATGTTATTAATGTTAAGCAGTTAAATTCTATAGGTTCATACTATGAAACTAGATTCACCATCATTTTAAAATCTGTACATCTACGATCTGATATTAAATTAATATTTTATCTGTGATCAAAGGATGCAAGTTACACATTTCAGTAATTAGAAACCTGTTTTCCTTCCTCTGCATGTTTTCCGTAATTCCAAAATTGTGAGGATAAGAGTGACAGCAGAGCTAAAGAGAAAATGTTTGTGGCGTATTTGTGCCACTTCTGAGGAATTCAAACCAAACAGAGACAGAAACAAGCAGCACAGTCGATACGGGAGATTAAAATGTCACTGTCGACTGAGGCGTTTGAAGTTTTCACTCCAGCTCAGCGTCTCGTCATCAGGTCACAGACCAACAGGTCGGTGAAACAACACCTCCGGACCCGCTGTGTTCGCTGTGCCAGCGTTGACGTGAAAGGGTTAAATGTCTGTGCTTCTTCTCAAGCCACCGAAACTGCAGTCAGACCACGAAAAGTCTCCACTGAACGCCGCGACTTGTTCTACGGTTTGAGCCATGACCCAAGATCACCTCTTCAACAGCAGAGAGAAAGTACAAAGTTTATGTTCATATTTGTCTCGTCACATTTTGCAGATTTCAGAAAGTGTGGCCAACTTTGGCAGCTGCTGTTTTCAAACTGACTTTTTAAAATTTTCAAATGTATTTTTCTATAGATTTTAACATTGAAAACCTCTAACTATTGTATCAGGATTTCATTTTGGATTGACTCTATTACGAGCTGTAAAATGATTCCTCTTGGGGTTTATTACAGTTTCGCATCCTTGTGGTCGGCTTAAGTTGTTAAGTTAAGTTGTTAAGTTGACGTGTGTTTAGATGCTTTTTTCCAAACAATCAGACTCATGAAACTTTCAAAAATTAGCTTTTGGTCACAAATGTGTTTGTCTGACGTGTAGGAGATTTGTCCGACTCCAGTGATGTATTGTACGCTGCACTGTTCTCGCTGCTACACGAATGAAAGTGTAGGCCGTCCACACACACACACACACTCGCCTCCTCTCACAGAGCAGCCTGTCAGTCAGCTGAGGGGAGACTAAAGACCGTAGATGTGTATCAGACATTTCGCCAGTCAAGCATTACGTCTGACCTGGTCGGTGAATGCCCACCCTCCTTTATCCCTCCACCCCACCGCCACCACCCGAGTACCCATCTATCCCTTCTTTATCCCCCCCACCTCCCTCCCCATCCTCAGCCCAACTTCGTTATCTGCCTGTTTGGGGATGCACGGCTCCTCCCCAGCCTCTTTGTGCTCAGAAAGGCTGGAACTTGAGAAAGTCCACGTTTGTGTCTCTGCGACGCTCTTGTCTCGACCTGAATGGGCCTTAAAACCCACTTTCACCACTTTTTTTTTTTTTTTTAAAAACAAGGATGAAACACAGGCCCCCTCCTCCTGCAGCCTCGCACAGCACCAGTGGCTGCATGCGTTGATAGTTTCACATTAGTTGGACGGAAATTTTGAATTTAAATACGATATTATCTTGTGGTGGTATTGATGGTGGGCCGGCTTCATCCGCTTCGTGTGCGCTTTTAGAAATCAGTCAGGACCACTCTTTTTCTTCTCAAGCATCGTGTGTGTCGTGCTGCGGGTTGTGCAATCGGTGCATGAATTTCTTCTGTATTTGTCGGTTTGCACGGTCGAGCTCTTTCACACGTGTGTTAAGAAATGTCTTGGTTTCACATCATGATCATACATTTCATTAAAGCAGATATATTTTAATCATCGCTGATTTAAAGCAAAGTGGAAATTGTTTTGCACTTTTGCATCTTTTAAATAAATTTTCCACCATTAAGTTTTTATAATTTTGAATTTATGACAAAGCAACTGAGCAAGGAAATAAATCATTTCTGACTAAAAATGCTATTTAGTTTTTAGTTAAATTCGTGCACCAAACTGAGCATCACTTTACACACAACAAGTGAAATAGTGTTTATTGTCAAGACATTTTCTTCTGTTCTCACGCCAACTGCTTGCACATGTGGTTGTATGTACAGTATGGTAGGCGGCTTTCTACGACTATTGGTTATTGACAGAGAGAGAGATGGCGAGTGAGAGTGTGCGAGAAGGCTCGGTGAGTGGAAAATGATGAGGAGATAAGAGATGGGCCTGATGAGGGGCTCGATGGGGAGATAAGAGTTTGCAGTGTGGTGTGACTTCACGCAGGGGCAGCCTCCACTCACACAACAGGAAAAAGAGCAGTTTTTAAAGAGTGGCAGTTCAAATAAATACAAGGAGAGTTAAGTCACTCTACGAGGGCGTAAAGATTTCCACAGTGCGACTGCAGGCTGATATGCCTCCTCTTTGCTCGACGCGCCGCACATGCAGGACTGCATTCCTCAGCCCAAGATAATTAAGGGTGAAAAATCCTTGTCATTGCAGGGGGAAGCTCTTTAGGTACCAATTCACCCTGATGAATAAAACCCTAATTAATCCACTTAATCTGCTGCATGAGATTATTCCCGTTTTCACAACCATGCACTGCTCACTGCCTGTCCTGAATAATAAGAGGTCCAGGAAAAGAAAAAAAAAAAAAAATACGAGGGGAAATTTCCCATCCAAACTTGTGTGATAAGGTCTTGATCTCTCTATTATTTTGCCCTCGGTTTTACAGCCTGTGCCGTCCTGTTGAAAGTGTGCCATAAAAAAAAAGGCAGCATGAAAGGGCAAAAGAGCAACAGTAATCATACTTGTCTTCGAAGACCTTGCGGTGGCATTGTGCTGCCCTCCATCGTATGTCTGCAGCCATTTTTCATAGCGGCTGTAAATGTGACAAAGCTCGGGTTATACGACTTCCCTTGATTTAGGACGAGGAGACAAGAATTTCTTGTTCGGCTTTATTAAGGTTTTTACAAACAAGAGCGCAGAGGAAGATCTCTCTGAACAGACAGATGCATCAAGAATTAGTAGAATTGAAGTACGACGAATAATAAACCAAAAAAATTCCCTTCACATTGATTAAAATTCTAACTTTTTTTTTTCACTTGCTGTTGAGTAAAAACCATAAAAAGCCACTTTTGCTACACAGGAAAATGATGCAAAAACAGAACCAGGCTGCAAAAATCACATACCGAGTATGAAACCGTGATGCAGAATGTGACTAGTTCCAGTGATTTTTCAACCAGTGGAGAATTCATAGAAAACATGCAAAGGTGTGTGTGTGCTCTCCTGCCGCCTCCTCACTCTTATGCTTAGTCACAGAAGACAGACATGTATATTGTCAGGTTACTGTAGAAAGTGAGAAGCAACTAGTGTTTCTATGAGTGTGTGTGTGTGTGTGTGTTTCAGTGTGTTGGTGTTTTCGGTGTTTTAGGTTACAGCTCGCCTGCTCGTGGTCGTTTTCCAAGCGGCCCGGATCGCTTTGCCTTGTCATCAGGCACCATTATACGTCTCCGGCTCCGGCTCCTTGAAGTCTGTTCCTTCAGTGCACACATGCACAGACGGCGCTGCGTCCAATTCAGACTGTTTACTGGGGAACTTTCAGAACCAGGCGACATCTGAGGCGGACTTTTTTTTTAAAAAATGAAATCAGAATTCGTGTCCAGCGAGCGGCTTATAACTTTTCATCGCATTAAGCGTGTTTATCGATACAGTTTTGCTGGTGAATTATTAAAAGGATGGCTCTGGTGATATGGCCCCGACTGAGCTTAATCACTCATTATAATCCACGGTGGATAAAATATTCACCAGCGCTCATAGAGGGACCGGCCTTGTAAAGACCTTATCACCCCGTATCCGGGAAATCGATATTCACGCTGCATCTGATAAGCAAATATGTATGAAAACAAGAGAGGTTGTGTGTTTGAAATGCTTCACGCAGCCTTTGGAAAAAATTAGAGTTTAAAACAAAATAAGAAGTTAAACAAAAGATAAAAGAATTAAAACTATATTTCTCAATCACTCTGACAGATTATCTTTGTCTCAATCATCGTGACAGACTCAACAGCCAAAAACCCCATTTTTAACGGCGGCAGGCGGCGATATTACAGCGTGGGAGTGTGCACGCCGTTGTGTGCACTTCACGGTATCTATTAATACTGAGTGTAGACGTGCACGGCCGCCGAGCGCTGGATCTTATCAGTGTGCTGTAAACATATTTTGTGTGTTTTTGCTTGGCTGCGGTGGCGATAAAGAGATGGGCGCCGGTCCAGCGGTGGCAGAGAGGCTCTCTCAGGTTACCGGCCCGTCCCTCAGCCGCAGTCACGGCCAAATCTGCTGCAAACTTAACACCGTTTCTCACAATGCTCCAGTTTTTTTCCTGCATTTTTTTCTGAATGGACTCCAATCCTGCACCGTCTATCAGTCTCAGAGTGAACATGCTGCTTTTGAATGCATGTTGATGCGACGGTGCAGATAAAGAAACGTGGAGGGTTTTTTTTAGGCTGGTTTGAAAAATCAGAGCTGTTCTGTTATTAATGTTAATATCTGTAACGTCGCGTTTCAGCTCCTGGAGACTCACAAACATACTGAACCCTGTTTTATCATCTTCATGCTAAATGACTTTTTCTAATTTTTCAAGAATTACTCATAAACATCATTTTGAACTGATGACACATTGCTTCTGTTTCGGGTCCTCAGCTGTAAAACACGGTTCTCTATCTGTGATGTGCTGATGATAATATATATTTTTTTATGCAGCATTAGGAAAGAAAAATATAAAAGTCAAGTTGGATTTCTGTTGTGTTTTTATAAGTTTGTGAAAAAGAGTCCAGCAGGAAGTTTCACAAACAGAAGTAACGTCATGTAGATTAACATGATGCTCGTTTCTTTATCTGTGAATAACTTTTTGGCATCAGGCTTTTTTGAACAGAGCCCATATTTCCTCACTTTATGCTCATTTCCCCGTTTTGTCTCCTTCATCAAACCTGCCAGGTCTGTTTGTTGCAAAGTGACACTTGTCTATATTTTGAGTTCAGATAAAGAAAAAAGGTTTTGCAATCAACTTTCTCATGCAGCTGCGAGACTCCAAACAATGAAGCAAATCAAATGTCGGATTCTGCTCATTTCCAATCGAGGCCTGGGTTGAAATATTAATCAAAACGTGTTCGTGACTGCTGTTAATTGTCACCATCCACCTGTTTGTAGTGTTGAAGCTGCTGCTGCGGTGAAACCGTCTGCACTGCAGTCGGTTTCTGTCCCTGAGCTCAAAGCTGCAGAGACGACGGGCTGAAACACTGCAGACGAGACGACGGGGTCAGGCCAACATGATCTCTCTCTCTCTCTCTCTCTCGCTCTCTCCGTCTGTCCAGTTGTCGTCCTCCTCCAGCCATCACAGCTCACTTAAACCACATGAAGAGAGAGAGGGTGACCTTATGTGGCAGCCTTCACAGAAACTCAAGGACGCGCACACTTAGAGATAAACCTCTTTTTTTTTCCACTCTTGCTTTATCTAATCTTTCAAATCAGATGTTTTTGCTCTTTATTTTCTGTTCTGTTCTTCAGCTGTTAATGAGACAAAGTGTGTGAGAGATGCTATCAGATCGTCGGGGCATTTTATTGTCGCAGTTGACAAGAAAAAGTCCAAGTACGCAAGTTCTTTGACAGGATGAGTGTCTTCACTCGCTGTGCTGCGGTTACTTTGGTCAGTCAGACTTAAGTCAACGTCTAGCTTCTTTTTTTCCCCCACATAGTCGAGCGAACTCAGCAACAAACCACGTCATTTGCTTGGTTGCTTCCTTTTGTGCATGAATCACAAACCGGATTCTGAAAATTAATGAATAGGAAATTGGGAGTTCCCTGAATTTCGGCAAATATACGACAAAAAGGACTGAATGAATTATGTGCAACAGTCAGTGACGCAATTGCAGAGATATCACAGCATCACCGGTCGACAGCAGGAGTGTGAGGAGGACGTTAAAGTGTGTGTGTGTGTGTGTGTGTGTGTGTGCGTGCAGTGACACATATCTTATCACCGGTGCAGATTAAGCCTCTCCCTACGATAAGGTCCGACGACAAACAGGAGGACGGCGGCGCGCGGAGCCCAGATGGGCGATTAGAGGGCCGGCGTGGCACGAGGGGAGGGTTGAGAGCGACGACCCCCGTTTGTATGATAACTAACCCCGCCGTCGCAGGCCGCCATTATCGCTCTGCTCCCTGGCCTTCTCATAAGCGCCGGAGGTTTGACATCTACACTAAGTTGACGTGTCTCGGGCCGTATCTGCTGCAGCTCAACTCCGATCACACGCCGGGCTGAATGAAAATGGAGGCTGAGCTCGCAGCACCTGTTGAATTCACCTGTCATTGTGTTGTTATGTGTCACAGTCGAATCAGGCAACTTAAAGGCACAGGTATATTCATCAGGTGCATGTGTTTAATAAGACTCTAGATAAAGCACGAGAGATTCTGTGTTTTTCAGCTGATCCTCTGAAAGTGAAACAGCACCGACAGTGCAAATCATTTCTGTTCATATTTGTTTTTTGCTCCTTGTTTTCAAAGACCTGATTTGTGTTTTAAATCTCGTAGCCACGTTGTCATGTTTTTCTGGGTTGCTTGTAAAAATCAATGTCACAAAGTGCATGTAAGAAAACACAGAGTGTCTTTTAAAGCCATCTGAAAGCGTCATTCAGAGAAAACACGATGCCCACACTCGATGAGTGAGACACCAAAGACCTCACAACTTGAACTTTGCATTTGAAAAGGTCAAAGTCTTCTGATACCCGGAATTGACTAAGTTCAAACCTCAAATCAAGAATTGGAAAGTCTTGCCCATTTCTGATTGAGCTCGTCTGATTAAAGTTCTGAAGCTATAAACGAGGAGGAGAAAGAGGACACCAGGAAATTAATTGTTAAAAGGTCATTAATTCCAAATGTGTTCAGTGAAGCAGATACGAGGCAAATTGGACTCTTCTGTATTAGCTGATGTATAAACATGCTGCACTGAAAGAAAACACTGTACAGTGAACAAAGACAAATATTTTTATAATAATGTAGATTTAAGCACTTTGAATAAAAATCTTCTGAACTTTTAGAAAACCTGCATAAAAGCTACAATAATTGTGTTTTTTAATGGGAAGTAATATCAGTATTTTTTAACTATTTTTTGCTTGATTAAATTTCAAGTTTCAATACTATATTTTCACATGTATTTTTGTGTACATATACATAACAGTGCATATTTATATTCAGATTTTAAACACTTACTTTGCTCCACTCTTTGTTTGAAATAGTTTAATGTCTATAAAAGACATTAAAGTATCTGACTGTGACTTATGAGGAAACATAATTAATGCTGATTTTCACCGGAGCAGATCTTTGTAATTACCATTCATTAGTGCCATCTAGTGCCCACTACCCCAACACTTTCCTGAACAAGTGTCTTCTTTACATATGTCCAAACTGTCCCCAAAACAAATTCTCATCTCCTCCTCGTTCTCAAGGGATATCTGCCTGTGACACATTTCAAAATACTCTCCTCTCATTCAGGTTAGGGAGCGTCTCCGTTTACCGATCCCATTCATTTCCCCCTCTTTTCCTGACCCTTTGATAGTGATAGTGAACGCATATTGTGTGATAGACAGTGCATATCTTAATTGGCTGCCGTGTTATCGGCCCCGTTTGATAAGCCCCTTTGTCTTGTCCATCGTTAGATAGCCGGCGCTGATGGAGGGGAGGGCGCTATTGGGGATCACGTCATCCCGAGACTTGTTCACATTTCATCCCATTTGTCATTTGGAAATGACTAAACGGCGGAAAATCGAGTAAAAGATCAGCGTGTGGGCGCACAGGTAGCACTCCTGACGCTCGCAGTTGTACTCGGTGACAAAGTGATGTCTCATAGCTTGGCAGTATGATAACCATCTCCTCTGAGATTGGACACAGCACCTCTTAGGTGTTCAGAGATAGAAGCTGCAGACAGATAAAAAATAATGAAAGAGGAAGAAAAAAAAAATGCAAGCTACTTTCTCATCTGTGTTTTTGATGCGTGAAATGCGGAGATAAGGGAAAGGTCACCCTTAAACATGATGATATCATGAGTGACCGAAATATATCTTTAATCAACTGTTTAGGAAGATTTGAAATCATTGCATTCTTTATTGCTGCATTTTCATTTTAATTCATCATGCACTGTTCTTATTGCTGCTTCAAACTGTCACTTCCTGAATGACGCCGGGGATCATTTGAAATTTCAGACCCAGCACACAAACACTTAATTTGAGAACTATTAAAAATGTCTTTTTAATTTTTTGTCTTTGGTTTCATTCAACAAAATGAAGCCATGTTTCTAAAATTCATTGTTTGATGTGATCATTTGCAGCTACACCAAAAAAAAAGTGGCCAAAAAAAAAATCCATGAAGAACAACGGGAATCCTGACAGCTCTTCATATTCAGGTGGCTACTCAGGACCAAGAAACAAGGATATGATCCCTCACTGGCTTCCCACACACCAAAGGCTGCAAGTTGTGTCACTGGAGGCCATGTTGGAAACACCATCACACAACTGTGTCACACAAATATTACACTTATTTACGATCAGTACATTTTGCCAGCGTGTTTTGCAGCTGCCAGGATTTCGTTCGGGTCGACTCTTGAACATCAGAGACCGAGTGACTTCACATCCTGAGTCCCACGTGTGTCAGATTTAGGCAGCGAAAGCACTTTGATCAAGCTTAAGATGATTCAGTTTACTCAGTTCAACAGCATGACCATGAAACATTCAGGCTTTGTGACCTTTATTAGATGGTTTTGGTATCAATCAAATATTCTTATGTTGATAATCCAGACGTCACGTTTCATTTTCAAAAATGTTTGTTGTTGCAGATTAGTTGGATATAAACATAATTTTGGGGGTTGAATCAGGGTCTGTTGGAACTGTAGATCAAGTTACAGTTAAATTAAGTTTAAATTTAAGGGCTTGATGACATCGATCTCTTGTTTCTGCCAATTCACCGATTGTAAGTCGCAATTTGCAAAAACATCATCCAAATGATTGTTGATGAATTTGAAAGTTTTTTGCTGCCATGAAGATTCATTTCGTGCCTGTGAAGGTACATGATGAATCTACAGATGATCTAATAGATGATTCTTGATGATTTTTGAATGTGACTCACGTATATTGCACTTTACAAAATTCGTGGAAGAGAAATCCAGGCTACAACAACAACGGCGACGAGGCGGCGTGTGACTTTAAGAGCAGCAGCGAAGGAGGAGCGTCGCACCAGCTCCTTCCTTTTTTCACATTCTGAAATGGAAACGTGTAGGTGAGATGTGAAAAACAGCATCACTTTCATGTTCTCTGTGAAAAGTCACGACAGTCATTTGGACCGGACCTGTTGTCTTCCTGTGACAGGCCTGGTATTTTCCTCACTATTCATGTGGTTGAAACAGGAAGCAAAACAGTGACAAAGTCAGCGCTGCGAGTCGCTGCTCAAGAGCAACTTCATTACACCGAATTCATGTTGTCACCTCAATGAACGTTGAAACACACAAATGGAGGCAAATAAAGCTCAACTGCCGGATTATTTCACGTTCAGCTGTTTTAGATTACAGAGTGTGTTTGTGACTAAATTCTGTACCATCAGTCCCACATTGTTCTTTTTCAACCTGTTCACAGTAAGTTCATAAAAACAGCATCTTTAAGCAGCTTTTTTCATGTTTGATTGTTTTGCAACATGAATAAAACTGGATGTGATCGACATGTTTTTAAATAACAACAGTCACATGTGATAAATTCACATATTGGCACATTTAGTTTCTGGATATTTTCAAAAAAATTTTATAAGTAAAAATATGAGTTTCACTTCAGTTTAAGTGCTGTGATGCAAAGTTGTAAAACAACAAGATGTGAAAAAGTCCAAGTAGCATGAAGAGTTTTTAATAATCAAATAGTGAACAAGCTGTTGCTGCAGGTTTTAGCATCACTTTGCGTTAACACACATCATTTTTTAAAGTGTGCATTTTTGTGAATGTGGTTTTCTGTGTTGGATTATAGAGCTGAATGGAGTTTGTGAAAAGTTAGTTTAATGCTAAATGAATGGAGAGCAGAGGCAAACTGATTTAAAAATCTGAAACATTACAATACAGTATACTTAACTCAGGAGATTACGCATCATTCGTAATAAACTGGTTGCAGCGGTGGAAGGAGTATTTTCATTTTCTCCTACTTTATATTTACACTCCACTACAGATCAGGAAATATTTTTTAACTCAACAATATCAGCTATAGTTACTATTCAAATTGTGATTTTACACTTAAAAAAAAAAAATCTTACAAAATGAAAGTGTCTCCTTGACGTGTTTGACGTCTATGTGTTAGAGGTTCAATCAAAGAGACATTTCCCCTCTGAACTTCTCACACGGCCTCAAGAAATTGCTCATATCTCATCTAAATTGATATAAAGCCGCTCCACCTCCAACATGAACACATCAATGCATCAATATCAACAATCTAATATTAGTCAGAGGAAACATTTTTACCAAAGAACAAATGATCTGACTTGTGATATTGAAGGTATATTTTGCTGATGTCGGATTTTTACTTTTATTAGCATGTGGTACTTTTACTTAAGTATCTGAATACTTTTCTTTCAGCACTGATGCATTAAAACATGTAAAAAAATACTCCTTTAAATATGCTACAATAAAAGTTGATCTGTTCTCTCTTCTCTCCTGGTTTGTCATAGTTTATATTTATAGCTGACTGATAAACGGCTCTTTGCCCTGAGATCAGATCACAACTCTGTGTTTCTGAGAAGTAGGTAACAGCACAGTAGAGGGGCAGTTTGGTTAAAGCGCCCCAGCTCCACCCCAGCGGGGGTAACTGGGGGAGGAGTCCCGGGGCTCCCGCCGCCGCCGCCCCCCCCGGCTCTCCCAGAGGAGCAGCCATGGCGATGGTGATTATGTCACCACTTAGTGAACTAACTGACACTGATGGGTTTGAAATGCACTCTGCGTCCCAGCGGGCCCCCGGCCCTCCCTGGCCCCCCTCATCCCCGGGTCTGTCAGGCCCCTCTGTGCCGGGTGTCAGGTTACCCCAGAGTGACGGCAAGGCCAAGTTCAACAGCGCAGCCAGCCAGCAGCTCTCTGAAGAGCCTGTTTGAAGGGGGGCGGGGGAGGCTCTTGTGACTCACTTCTGGACCCCTTCTGGTGCATCGCTAACCCCCCCCACCAGAGTCACCTCAAAGAAAATACTATGAATTATTACTCATTTTAAAAGTATAGTAGCAATGTCACTGCTTTACCTGAGAAATGATCAGAAACACGAGCATGAGATCAAACTTGAACATAAAAAGAAGTGACTAATTTTGTGCATCTCATCTCTTTAATGCTGCAGGAGCGTTAAAGAAATTTGATTTGCATGTTGGCGTACATCAATGAAAAAGATGGTATTTCGCAAGTAGGGATGTTCCCAAAGCTCGACGGGCCTCCACCAAGACCAACCGTCCCCTCTTCGACAATATGCAAATCTGCAACCGCTACATGTTTCTGGATACATTTCCAATACGAAATGAATTATGTCAAAATATGGTTGAGCCTAAACAAAGTCTCACCATCTCAGCTGTGCATTTATTGTGTACTTCTAATATTATTGCTTCTTCTCACCAAGTTCAAACATAGTTTAATACAGATAATATAAATTTAAGTCATTTTTGATTTTCTTTAAAAGGAGTGCACCATTTTTTAAACAACGCATATTCTTTGCCAACATGTGATCGATGATATACGTGCATCAAAATTCCAACAAAATGTGCTAAAATTCAAACAATCAAATGCAAATAATTTTTTCTTTTCAACAAAAATTCGGCAAATGCAAACAGCTACAGGAGTAATTACCTGAAGTGATGTTAAAGTAAAAATGGATTCAATTACTATCAAATTCTCGTCCTCAGTCGTCTTGACATGTTGCTCTTAAAGTTGGTATTTTGTGTCTTCGCCAGGAAGTGGCAGTCGCGGTCAGTTTGAATTCACCAGATGAGTCACAGACACAAACCGTGTCCATATTCTGTCATATTCTGACAAAAAGATGAAAGCTACGGTCGACGCCGTCAACAGAAGCTTGAGTTTGGGAAATTTTTCACAACCAGTTCAAGTTGACCACAGCCGCCAACAAGGGGTTAAACTTTGATGACGAAATAGATCTGGAGAGTGAATCACTAAAAAAAAAAAGATGCAGTTTATTTCCTCAAAAGTGTCAAACATGCACATCTCAGCAATGACGAAACGGTTTCAGCTTCCCTGACCTGACACTAAAAGCCAGCGAGCACTGGAATGACTAACAGCTGAAAACAAACCGGCTCGCTGCCACCCTGGCCTACATCTGCCCAAATTATTCATTACACCACCAAAACCTTTTTCAGAGGTTCTGTGTCGCCTGCAGACATGAGGCCTCCACGTAAAGAACTACAACTGCATTTTGATTGTGGACTACAGATCAGAACATCACAAGACTCATTGCAGAAAAAAACACACACTACTAAAGCTGCTTTCCACCACACTGGGTTTTACTCACTTTCAAACCTCCCTCGCTCTCGGTGCCAACCTACTTTCCACTCTTCAGCTTGGTCACCTTTGTTTAATCATTCACAAACAGTTGAATAGTACAGTAAAGGCAGATGATGAAGTTTCTGAATCACATGTGAGCAACATGTCTGGGGGTGAAGGGAAATCATTTTTCTACTTAAAGCCTGATTCATGAGTCTTACTCACCGTTTCCTCAAACTCTTCAACATACTGAGAATGTACAAGTAAAAGTGCAAAAGTAATTTTGCAGAGAAAAACCTTTTTAAAAAGTTGTTCTTGTACAATATTATAAGGCATTTTAAGCATGTTTATAACATCTTAAACTGGCTGCGTGAAACATATGGCGCACTTTTAAAAAGGGACTATTGCTAAAATCTGTTTGACTAATAACGATAATAACGGCTTGTGATAGTTGGATAATTTAAATACATGACTGTCACTCTTTGTGCTTTGTTCTGCACTTTGACCGAAAAGTAACGCTCTTCTGTCTGATTCTTCTAATAGATAACGAGTTGTTAACATCTGCTGAATGCAAATCCTGATAAAGCAGTTACAGACGTCAGCCGCCGTGAAACAGGGGCCAAAGTTTTCCCTATGCGTGTCATTATGCACATTATATATAGTGCTCGCCGCAGAAAGTGTTAACCAGGAGGAGGCGAGTCGGTTTTCTTGGTTTCAGTCATTAACTGGTTGTTTTTGTGATGCACTCAGTGACACAAAGTGGCTGCAGCTCCTGCTAATCAAAGCACAGGGCGACGTCTCATGTTGTTGTCAATTTCCATTAACCATTAGAAAATTGTGACAGGCCAATTATGAAGTCAGTCCACACTCCCCCTCTCTCTCCTCATCGTGTGTTGCTATAGAGAGACATATGTGTTTAGTCTATTAAAAGAGACAGCCGGCGTGCTTTGGGGAGGTGACCCCGGGGCGGGATGACAGCTTCAGTTACACTAACACATGAGCTCTCCCCAAACTCCACCCTCCCAACACACACACACACACACAAACCTGCTAAACTGCCAACTGAGCTCTCACCTCCCCAACCTCCAACCTCGAACCCCTCACCTCCCGTCCTGGCCGAGCACCAGCGTGTGTGTGTGTTCGTTTCTCAGTGACCTAAAGGAGGAGGCGAAATTGAAAATTAAACTACCGAACAGAGAGTCGTGTCGATGGCCACGTCGATAGGCGTCAGTCGCTCCCGCCTCTGCGTCCTCCTCCTCACTCTGTTGCTGATTTAATTAAGTTTAGGAAATGATAGAATAACTGCATCCACCTGTGGCGCTTCACGTCGGACTAATCTCTTCATTTAGCCGTCTAACCCCCAGTCTGCAGATAGCCGCGTTCACACCGTGGCTGACCTCTCCTGCACACGACTCGCGGGGGAACTCGGGCGATGGAAGCAGATTGACACTTAGAACATTCAGAAATGTCACATAAACAATTAGATTATGACGGATAAAGTCTGAGAGTGTTGCCAAACTGGGGATGTGGTGAAATGTTTCCACAAGCTTCGGTTGTGCTTGGAAGGAAAGTGACAATATCATTTGTGAAGCTAACAGCTGGTGCTAACAAGCTGAAAGTCGGAGGCGCACAGAGACGTCGGGATGAAAATTTGCACTGCGAGTGACCTGCATCAGCTCGAAACTCTGTTACATCATCCATCAAGGGGAAACTTTCTCCTGCAAGGACGGACGAGGAAGCTGGAGGCCAGTTTGGGAATGTGAAATTGAGTCTGAGAGTCTGATGTCATCCAGGGACTCCCCCATGAATAGCCTCCTGATTCAGTGCCCTCGAGCAAGGCATTAACAGCTCAAACCGCTCCACTTAAGTCTCTGTCTGCCGGCGGTGAAGGAGCGAAGCTGCATTTTACAGCTGCAGCACTGCTGGCAACGAAAGATGAGAACTTCAATACCCAGAAATCATGTGAAGCGACATCAGTGAACGACAGACTAACCAACCAGGCGTCTGTGTGATGGAATTATACCAACACACAGCAAAGAGAGGCGACACATCCAACGACGACGAGTCCAGTTTTGTCTGGACGCGCAGACACTAGTTTTCAGGAGGCAATTTGGATTCAGCACAGAAGTTCTGTCATCGTCCACCAGCGTCCCGACCAGACACCAGGATGTAATGTGGACCGATGAACAGAAACTAAAGCGTCATAATTAGCAGCGATAAGATGCTCTTTGCTATTATGGCTCTGTGATTTCAGCAGATCAGACAGGTAGCTGATGTTGAAAACAGTATCACGACATTAGACAAAAGAGACAGTAAAATGAAAAAATCAAACTGATCTTCCAGACAATAAAATAATTAGGTGTGGCTGACTGCAAATCTTAATGATGATACTATCAGGTGTTTGGTTACCAATAGATTACTCCATTCACAGATACTTGAATCACTTAAAGCATTTGTCAAGTAAAAATGTCAATATCAGTATCAATATCTATCATAATGTCAATCAATACTTGCTGCTTTTCTCTAAATTATATTAAGTGAATATCTTTGCAACTATCCAAAACCCAATTTGGAAATGTCATCTCGTCTGAGAACGTTTTCTTTTAAAAACAATCAACAGAAAAATTAACATATCGACACAATCACACAAAACTCTTCACATATGAAAACTTCCATTACTATTTTTCTTTCCATTATTAATTTCATTTTTTTTTCCAGAATCATCAATTTGAATTTTGTGAACGGGCAACACAAGACAACAAATGCTGGCATAGTTTCTCTATGAATTACTAAAATGGTTTCCCCTTGATGAAATAATCAACTAACCTAATCAACTAATCACAGGTGTATTTGCACATTGACATCTTGCCTCCTGCAGGAGCTTAGGAAACATCCCTTGATGACAAATTGAGTTATAAAAAAGTGAAAGTAAGAAAGTTTTTATCATGTCATGTATTAGTGTGAGTCTGTCGGACGACAACACATTACCCACTTTAAGCCTGGAGGTTAAACCCACTGAAGTTTCCTCCCGTCGGTGCCACAGATGACGCACAGCATGATGGAGGGAAACAGAAAAGAGGCAAAAGACACAGGAATGACAACAATGTGACTGAGGGAGAGGAGAGAAGTGACGGCTCCGCTTTCTTTGCAGAGAACATCACGCATTTCTGGGGTATTTAAGCGCGAGGGGGCTCGGGGGGCTTAGCGTTTCCGTGAGGCCGAGGCCTGCGTTTTGACTGGGAGAGAACAGACCAATTAGGCCATTAATGTGAGTGCTGACGGGCGGATTACTCCCCCGGCTCGACCGCCCCTTTAAAAAACAGGCAGTAATAACAATAAAGCCAGTAATAACCCGGCTCCTAAAGGGACAGCTGGGGCCGGGCGGGGGTTCGCCTCCCAGTTCTCATCTCAAACATACTGTACGATGTAATTCTCAGCGGCCTCGGCGTCACGGCCTAATGTCCTTCACAGCTGGCTTCACATGTTCGAAGCTGCCAAACAGGCTTCTGTTCACTTCCTGGGCCCTTTGTCTGAACCCAGGACCTGAGACTCGGAGACCATTGTTCACTCACGTAGGAAGTTTTGCATTTTCAATCAACAGGCGCTCCCCTTGAAGTTTCGAGTCAAGGGGATCCACAGATGACACGACGCATGCTCTCGCGCACACCCCGACATGGACACAATGCAAATTCGCACACACACATCGTGGTCTCTGCATCAGGAGGTCCAGTATTCCAGTGTTTGCAGGTTTACAGTTACAGGCCAGGAGTCAGGGGTCAGGGGTCGGGGCGGTGCACGACTAACAATGTCGCAGGTGCAGCATTCAGCTCCAGTCGGCTGCAGCACCATCACTCAATTAAGAATGCACATCAACAAACACACACATGCATTCACGTGCACTCGGTGTCGTGACCACTCCTTGGACCCCGTGTAGTTGGGGTATTCTCTTACGGAGCTGGGAATGGGAGCGAGGAATCCGAGCAGCGGCGCCGTCCCCGGGACAAAAGGCAGCGTGGCCCCAGGGCTCGGGCTAAGGAAGCTCCGGGTTTGGCCCCTGGACCTCGAGGTCCTCCAGGAGCCCCCTGAAACAGCCAGGTGTTCCAACAGGAGGGACTTTGTGGAGGCGTTGCAGCGACTCGTTGGATTGGATCAAATAAGAGAAGCACAGTCGGCTGCTGTCGAGATTTCTGAATTTGGCTTTGGCCTATGTAACAAATAATCAAATTCTGATTCAAATTTTTCTACTGTAGACGACCACCTGCGTCTGCTGGTCACCAACATTTACATCTAGTAGGAACCCAGGAACCAAATGAATAAGAAGAGCAGAAGCATTTGGTAAACTGGTTCTTTTTCAGCGACTATGTAATAGCAACATTTTTCAACCAAGGACAGCAGCTCATTAAAAACACCATATAGAACAAATCACATCTTGTAAGCATCAATAAAATCCCATCATACATCAAAGGTATTGATGCTTGATGTTTTTGTAATCCTGTCACATCCTTGTTGATCATTACTGGTGTTAAAACTTCACACACTCACTAATATGTATTTTATTTTGAAAACAGTTTCATAAATGAAGTGACAGAATATTGAAAACCTCAGTCAGTCAGTGGTAACTCCAGACTGAAGTGTGACCGGCTGCTGACCCACGACTCTTCTGGGTCATTCCCACAGTCCTGCACTGCTAACAAACCCGTGTCCTCACTCACCACGGCCCGTTTCTCCACGGGGGAAAGTTGAGGTAACATGAGTGTGTTTGGCACAAAGCTCGATTCTTTATGTGCCGATGAGTGGAGAGGACGGACACACACAGATACGACACCTGCAGCACCTGACTGACGTGGTCCTGAGCCTCCAGACACACACACACACACACACACACACACACACTCTGACAGTGCTCCTATATAAGATCAGGGGTTTAAAAAGAAATAGGATTTGGAACAGCAGTCCCCAGCTGTTATTGACTTAACTTATAGCCTTATAAGTGCAGCGTCCACTGCAAAGCGTTTTGGTCGAAAAGTCTTTGAGTGCTGTTCGTGCAGACGCTCCAAACTCCCGCATATTAAAAATAAATGATATCAGCTATATTTTAAAAGCCCCGACTTCCTTCTCTCTGCTTCCAGGGAAACATATATCACAGCCACGGCCAGAACCAACAGCGTCTGTTTGCCCGTCTGGGCCGGGCTGGACCCACGCCCAGGTCAAAGGTCAAGCAATCAGTCCTCATCTGCGACTCCGTCTCGACGTCTTTCTCAGATTCGCTTTTTTGTAGCTTTGTTTCGTTAAACAACAAAAACTTTTCACCGCTCGTCTCGTTCCAGTTTCAAACCTGTAGGTTGCCTAAAGAAAAATGAGGCTGTGTGATGACAAAGATTGGTGTCTTTATTGCTGAGAGGGCAGCTCAGTCAGATGAACATGTATGAGACTGAAATAAAAACACAAACAGAAATATGTCCTCATGTCCTTTAATCGAGGTGGTTTGGCGTCTTTCTTACATTTGTACACACAGTTCTGCAGAGAACCATTTGAGGACTAAACTAAACATGAATTATTTTTTGGTTATAAATGACATAATTACTATTATTGAAACAGGAAAAAAATTCTGATACAGAAGATCACTTTTTCAAGTCTGTAACAGAAAACAAATATTAACGATAGGCAAGAACATCAGTATTGGATAATTCTGCAAAAAAAACTCATGTTATGCTGGTTAATGTTATAGAAAGATTGTGGTTACTGCAAATAAACTATGGTTGAGGTGAGGTAATTAAAACACTTGGTTGATATTAGGGAAAGATCATGATTATACAGAATAAAAATAAAAGTGCAGGTCTTTGATGGGACCTTATTTCCACTTTCCTACATAAAGGACACATGACTTTCTGGATTGGCACTGAACATCGGCACAGGACGTAAATCTTAGGATACCAAAAAATTTAATGAAAAAGTCTGCAAAGGTTTTGTTTTCTTTAATTCTTTGTTTGACTCAGACACATGTGCAACTTGTGACCCGAGGTTGTGACGAGATGCTACTTCACATTAAAGGGTCACGACTCAAACCTGGATGATGCAGTGCTTCAGTAAACCTGTCAAAAAGGTTGAACTGGCCTGATTCTCTCCTGGTTCCACTCAGAGCAACAGCAGCTATTGTAATAAATAAGATAAACCTTCAGTGTCATCTTTAACCTGAGTGAGGGTCCTGGTGTCCCTGACCTCCTGTACCTCCTGTACTGTACGTCTGGCACGAGACAAATCCCTGATTCCAGGTTGAAAACAGACTGTAACCCCTAAACTCGCGTCAGACCTCGATCCCCTCCAGCCGACAGTTGCGGCCACTAAGCTAACACCTGGCTCTGCTGGCGTGTCATATCGCGGCTAATCGTATTAGGCTAATCACTCCCAGATCAGCACATCCACGCCGACCCCGGCACGACCCCGTGACCTGGCCAGGGAACCCTCACACGGGATCAGACCGTGAACTTATCTCCCCAAAAACCAGACCCACCCATAGTGTTGCTCACTGGGGGGGGTTCCTTTGGGACGACTGAAAATTCCATGTTATGAACCAGTGGCAGTTTGGTTGAACCCTGTGCTGCAAAGACTCTACGAACAAGAGAGTCACATAATGATTCGATGACTGATCAGCGAAGATTAGGACAAATTATGGATTAAAGAATAATTACGCTGCCGGGCGATTTAAAATCTGAACCTGGAAAGAAATCTCATCAAGCCGGCGTCTGTCCGTGGGTCTGCAACCTGAAAGACTTCGAGAAACCCCGCTGTCTTTCCTCTCTTTCTCCTCACCTCACCTCGCCGCCTTCCTCACTTTCTCCCTCTGTCATCTGTCAGGCGGCTCAGTTATTGGCACTCTCACCACCTGCTCAGGACCCGCTGGATTTCTCTCCTGCAAAAGAGCTTTGCATTGTGCCACCGCCAAGGCTGCTCACATCTGCCAGGCCGGGTCGCTTCCTCTGCCGTCAGCTCGCTCCTTCACACTCGCTCTTTCCTCCCATCGCCACATCTCTGCTCTTTAATCGACTGCATCTCTTCAGTTCATCCATCACTTTCACTTCATCGTTTCCATTTTGGCTTTTCGGCTCGAGCTGCAGCTGATTGACACCTGAAGACTTGCATGATGCTTTGCCAATAAGAAATCTCAAACCACTCATTGATGTTCAAAATGCTTAAATGTCATGAATTTAAAGGCAACGAACATTTATTTTCATTATTGATAATTGTAATCTTTCCAGTTAAATGTTAAATGTCTATAAAATATCAGAAAATTGTGAAAAATGTTCATCTGCAAATGTCGTATTTAGTTTGATCAACAGACCAGAACCCACAAATATTTAATTTACTATCATAAAAAGAAAAGAAAAGTTTGGTGTCTTTGCTTAAAATATGACTTGAACAATTAATTGATTGGCAAAGATTAGTTTTCTGTCAATCAAAAAAATTTCAGCTGTAATTTATTTATCTCCATCAAATAAAACCTGCTTCATTCAATTAGACATAATATTGTTTAAACATTGCACCTCTTTTTGGTTCGACTTCTGTTTTTTCAAATTAAACTCCGATTCAACCACTAAGCTAATAAACATCCGAGCATCAAGCGAACGCTCTGCGGCAGTCAGCTGATTTTGGCCGTCGGTGCCACGGCGCTGTGTACAGCAGACACATCCTGCCAAGCCAAACACAACACAGCCATCCAGCAGCCAGAGCCTTCATTCGCTTCGGACCCCGACGCCTCCTCCCTCTCCTCCCTCTCTCTCCTCCCTCGTCGGTGTGTGAGGAGGAGGGGGGTGTCGGGGAGGGGGTCAGGCGGAGGTTACTCAAATACAGTGAGCTTAGCCTCTCCACACTGTCCATTAACTATGAAAACATGTGTGAGCGCAGGCCGGGATGAGAGCGCCCTGCTCTGGCTGCCATTGTTTTTCTGCCTGTGTTAACTTTTTATTTTAAGCTTTATTTGTTCAGGGAAAGTTGAGCGAGCAACATGTACTTTTCCAGCGACGGCCTCACATTCCTGACAGGTCTGTATATACAGTACAGGACGTGATCGACCGGCAGCTTCACTGGGGCAACGACGGGTTTGAAGAGTGGAGCTGCAATAAACTGAATATTGATTATTACGATTGTCGGTCTTTAAGGGATCAATTCAACTATATTATAAATATTTCTTCAATGTGTGGAGACAGTGTCAGTTCTATCTGTTGTTGAGCTGAATAAAGGCAGTTTCTTTGTTGAGTTGAACATCTAATAAGTGACATTTGAGAAAAGTTTTGTTTTGTTGTGAACCTACATGCATATATTTTCTATATTTAAACAGAAATGGACGTCTCTGTTTCTACCAGCATCTTCAGCACCTTGACCTATAACCAAGGTTTGGTTTGTTGCTATAAGGTGGATTTCTGGTGAAGAGATGTTTTAAGCAAGGTTTTAAGCGCTGTACTATTTGATAGTGATAGTGGAGATACAGACAGGAAGTGCAGGTAGAGAGACGGCTATGAGATGCCACCAAAGTTTGTGGCCTCCTTCAAACTCCCATATCTGTCTATGTGTCCTGTCAGTGCCTTGCTCAAGGTTGCTTGACTGCAGTTAATGGCAAAGCAGGAAGGGTTGCTGGTTCGTGATGTTTGTGTCAGAGTCCAGCACAGTAGCTCCTGCTCACACAGAAAAGCCTCATGTTGGTGTAGACCATCACATTTTCACTCTTAGTCTCAGGATTCAAACCCACGACCTGCTTTTCATAATTGATTTTGCTGCTTTCAAACTTTTAAATACTGTCGAGCCAGATCGCTGTTGCTCCTTTAACCCGGCCTGGATCGGGACGGTGCAGAGGAAGCGCAAGGCTTTGTGACGAGATAAAAAGAGTATAAACTCATGAGATGTATAAGCTTATCTGTTTCCTCAGCCCCTCAACCCCAGCGGCCATAACACTAAACGTGGCAAATGGCAGCCGTTTGTCTCCATGAGTGAACTAATGGGGAAGCACAGGCCGAGGCCACTGACAGGTTTATACTGGTAATATTCTGTCATTCCTTTGACTGCATTAGCGTTTTCAACACCACACTTTTAAATCTTTTTTATGAACGGCATAAAATGTCAGATCTGGCCTAATACATCTCCATACGAGCCGTCTGAAGTTCCTTTTGGCCGTGTGCAGACAGACATGCCGTGCTCCCCGCGCTGTCCCCACTTCCGATCTCTCTAATGTTTTTCAGTCATAATAAATCTGGCCCTGACTTTCTAAAGCAAACAATGCTGTGGGGACTGAGTCCTCCAATAACACTTTGTCAGTTCCAATCAGGCCTGAAATATGACTCAACTGTCTGTGCCTCCCCCTGCTCAACCCCCCGCTCACCCTCCACCCCCGTTTCCTCTCTCTTGCCCTTTCTCCCTCTGCTATCCTTTCCTTAGGTCTTACACTGCTTTCCCGACCAACACACTTTCTCCCAACACAACTATTATATCTGAAGCTGAATTACGTTTGATATAAAGGACAAAAGTATGTGGACACCCAAAAGTGCACAACAACAGCTCGTTCCAAAACCTTCAGGATTAACGTGCTGCTTCAGTCTTTCAGGAAGGTTTTCTACAACATTTTAGAACTTGGCTGGAGATTTAGTCCAAAAACTGTTGGACTGGATCAAGGTCGAGGCAATTTGGAGGTCGATTCTTTCACACCTTGAAAAACCATAAGTTTACCCGATATCACTTCTTCTGCTCATGTTTCAGGAGTTAAAATTAGTTGGACGCACTGACTTCATGTGTTTTGGTGCAGATCAGATGACAGATCAAGTGTAAATGCATCCAAGACTAAAATCTAACTGCTCAAGCAACTTCTGGAGCTGGTTTGAGATGCCAGGTTTCAGAAAAGTCTAAATGCACACATGATCTTTACTCTTTCCCAAAAGTAACTTCGGAAGCAGCCACCAACTATTTGCTGTCAAATACAAAACAGATCCAACAATTTCAACACACACAGAAGGAGGAACGAGTTGTTAAGTTATTCTCCTTTTGACATTTTTACCAAATGGAACCCTGCATTTAGAGCAGCAAAACAAAGACAGCCGCCATTTGTGATTGAAATTAAAGCGTATTAAATATTATCCAAATTTGATCCTGATTCAAGACAATTCAAGGCCTCATTCACACTCATCATTATCAGATCTTGAATGTGTCTTGGCTGAATTTACACTTTTTTGGTATCTGATTGATGCATGTTGTAGATGTCGACACATGAAACTGTGTGAATGGGGAAGAAATAAGTGTAACATGGGGCCGTGGCACTCAGAGGAAATAAGACTTCTCTGAACTGGAACTATGTGGTTGAGCCCAAACCATGAAAACGAGTCCTTCACCAAGGGCACATGACAGCATGAGTCCACACACTCTCGGCCATGCAGTGTGTATTTGCATGATTTACTATCCCTAGAAGTGATCTGCAGCTCACTTCCTCTCTTTTGGTTGGTAAAGAAAAAAAAAAATCTTCCTTGTTGTAAATTTCAATTGCCTTGAACCTTTTCTACCTTTGTAGCCACGGTTGAACGAGTTGACCCCGTATATTTATTTGTTGCGCTTTCTCTTTAGCGTGTCGGCCCGTGGCCATGTTAATCAGAGCCGCCGCCCCCCCTCGAGCCCGACCCCTCCATCCCACACGGAGGCCGAGGGGAAGCCATCAGCGGCGATGCCCGGCCGACCACAGAGCGAGCATGTTCTCTTCACGCATGATTAACGCTGTTGAGAACGGGGGATAGACCACCTCAAAGAGAGAGCTGCCCCGACTTCAAAGTCTCGCCACTGAGAAAGAGACTCTGTCCCCACGTGTGCGACCCCCCTCCACACACACACACCCTTAAAACTTAATATAACATGGCCTCAACCAACCTTGTAAACACACATGCATGCACACACACTCACACACGGAAACGTAAAGAGCGCTTCAGGGAGGGTTTTAACTGGTATTATTGGTGAATGATTGACTGGTGGCGATGGACCTGCGTTCCTTCTCACAATTTCAGCATCAGCTTGAAGCAAGATTTGGCCGATATGCGATTTTGTAGATTTTCAATATCCAAATTCTCTTCCTCTTTCCTCTTTCTACTGGACAGACATGAATAAGGTCATGTGAGAAATTCAGAGAACACGAGAAGCAGCTTTAACTCCTGCAGCTTCCAACTCAAAGCTGTGTGTGAAACTTTACACACCGGTGGCCACAGGCGGCGGCGAGAGGGAGATCACGTTACAGTCCAAAGAAAATGAATGTCTTTTTCTAGTGTCTGCTGAGAAGTTGGTCCAATTAAAACGTCTCTTTTGAATGAGGAGGTTTACGACCTGGAAGTATCTCAGAGCTGGTCAGCTTCTCTCAGAGGGAAACTACCCTCAGGATGAAACAGCACCGTCCAGAGCTCGTATGCTATTTTAAAATGCCCTTATGTGACACATGAACTTTCAGTAGTGGTGCAAAAGGATGATGATTCATTGCTGCCTGATCTTGATCTCAATTTGCTCACGATGGAGTTCACTAACTATCGCAAACATTAAAGTACTGTTTATTGCGTAGGAAACAGGTGATAAATGGAAAAGCGAGTTAGTCATTTCAGACCCAGTCCGGCCTTCGAGAGTGGAAAAATATTTATCGAGTCACAATAAAGACGTTCCTCAGCCCTCTGATTTTGGATTTGATAATTATACAGCAGATTTGTTTTCATGCAAAACGAAACTGTGTAAATCTCTAAAAACATCCACCAACATCTCTAGGAGTCTGTTTTATTATCATTGCTAGTGGAACATTTCTTATAAGCTAGAGGAATGTTTTTTTTTGCATAATTTCCAGTTTTCCTTGTTCAGCTTTATTTGACCATATTCGAAATATTGATTACAGTTAGTCAGCATTTTCTCAAATTTGTATTCTTCGCATGTTCAATTAGCTTTTAAATTTAGAACTGTTCAGTTATTGTTTGTAGCAGCAAATTAGGTTATAAAGTCGAATCGTTCAACAAGCAACAAATACCTGAAACACTGAAACTGTGTTGACCCACATCAATCACGTGAATAAAAAGCGCCTCAGAGTAAAACTGGCAGAAACTCAGACACCTCGCAAAACTTTTACTACACGTTGTATCACAGACTCGACTCGTCTTTGTCTCTTCACTGGGTGGTGTAGTGAGGGAAGGAGAGGTCAACTCACGTTTCCTAGAAAGCTTCAACCAGTGAGGTGTGTGAGCGCACGTGTGTGTGTGTGGGTGCGTGTGTGTGTGTGTGTTCGGCCTGAATGTGGAATTTGGCCCGAGGCAACAACTGACGGTGACGCTTTGAACCCTGGAACAGAAACAGAGGGAGAGAGGACGAGTGTTTCACCTGACAGATGAAAGCATCATGAAATTCACGGCACTGTTTGAATTAATAAATACAAACACAACTTCAGTTACTTAGAGTTTTCTGTTTTGATTGTGGGATTATTACTGGATGGACGTGAAATATATCCTTCATTTTTCCCCCAGTAGAAAAGGTCAAAGTAAAGTTTGAGTGATTAACATGAAAAAGAAGTTCTTATTCTGCACAAACACTCAGGAAGCTTGTCTCAGTTTGTCTCAGCGGGAGGTCGTCTCCATGTGTCCAGGTCATTTCAATCAAAAAGTGCCTTTATTTATAGTATATTTGAAGAAAAATGTTGTGAATGATGTTTGTTTTTTGTTGCAGCAACCAACAGAACTGAGCCAGCACTTTCTTCGCCTCCTCCAGCTCTATTTTGACATATAAGCTAAACTTTCACACACAGCCAATCAGGTTGGAGCACCACACTTCCTGGATTATGACGCCCCGCCCCGTTCTGCCAGAGAGGATGGTGCTTATATAACCTCTGACCCCGCTAATGCATTAATTGAGGGGGAAGTATGTGCGGGTCCATTTATTGTGATGGAGAGTGTCGGTAATTGCCCAGTGACCCAAATGTTCTTTTTCACCGTCGCCCCCCCCTCGTGCCACCGAGACCCCGACCTTCTGCTTCCAGAGCGGCGGCCATATTGTGTCGTCGTCCCGCCTGCACGCCCGACAGTTTGGGACAAAAGCTGCCACAGTTGAGTTAATGATGTCAAGACACAGCACATAAATAAAGTTTTGAGTTTTGTTGAAATGTTGGTTTTGAATCTGGGTCAACAAATATTTTATAGTTTTCATGATAAAACGTTTAGAGACTAGATCTTTAATGCAGAAAGTAATATATTGATATCTGATAAGAAAAACATCTGCTGATCACATTTGTACAATGTTTCTGATGAGGATCCTGTAAATTTGACTTTGTGACCAAGATATTTAGACAGTTAAAATAAAATAAACCTTAAATTGATTGTTTCTAAACTACATCACATACATTTTTGTTTTTGATGTTGTATTGCAATCTCTAACTTCTGCAATAAGAAAATATTGATCAATATATTGATTTATCAGTACATCAATATTAAACTTTATTAACTTAAAGTTTGTGTATAAATCGGATTGATGGACTTTTATCACTGACTTTATGTCTTTCCTTCACCCACAAATGATTTTAAAGTTTTTAATTGTCAAACAAAACACGACTGTGTGACTTTACTCGACAGCATCAGATCAAATCATATCAGTCATAATCATGTTTGGTGATTCCACTGGATGAAGTCTTTCACACAATCATCCATCCTGATAATAAGAACAGTGGGAATTCACTGGGATGTCTTATTTATTTGTCTTGCTTTTGATAATGGTTTTAAAAAAAAACTTGTATCAGTGGTTTTAATCCAAACTTATCAGCATCCGGAATCGTCCGTCTGAAACCCGCAGAGGTCAAAAGCTTGTCTGAGCAGACATTTTCCATTTCATCTCCAGTCTAAATTTGAACATGCCGGTTGTTTTTGTTTGTGTGCCGCAGGCGTACACAGACCCGGCCGTCGTGCGGCCGCCTGCGCAGGGATGTTTATGAGTTATGGCGAGGGCAGAAAACATGTGTCAATATTGATTATCATTACCGAGTCCCAGAGAGGCTGTCGATCAGTTCGCCGTCTGCCTCCTTCCAGCTTCAGACATAGCAACAACAAACGTCCAGGAGGAGGAACTTGGTCTCGCTAATTAATGACGGCTTTATTTTCCTTTGCGCGGCGTGGACGGTTACCACCGAGCACACACACACACACACACACACACACACACACACACACGACAACATGCAAGTGTGATACTATCAAAAGGGAAGAATTGAACAAGAGGAAAATCAAGTGAAGGAGATTTAAATAGTTTTCCTGGTGTCAAACATTTTTAACTGCAAAGATGTGGAGTCATCACACACACACACACACACACACACACACATGCATGCATCACACACACACAGTCACTCAATCCTATTATGAGGGTTGGCAGAGTGGTCCCGTGTGGCCTCCTCTTGAGGACAGGCCCCACGGGATCCAGAATGCATTAAGAAATTAATGTTCACCCTGGGATCCTTCCAAAAAGCCCAGACTTAACCTGTGGCTCTGCGAGTGTGTGTGAATAGAAAATGGGAGTCCAGACGAGTCAGGAGGTCGAGCGCTGAGGTCAGTAATTGATAGGCCTCCTTTCGATCCCCCCACTTGGCGCCTTCTGTCGGCCGAAGACAACCGGCCTTAAATAGCAATCTAAAGCAAACACTCCTCGTTATTATGACTCATTCTCGAGTCAGTAATCTGTCACAAAAGGCTCATAACGGTTTTATGTGCCTCCTAATCCGGATACGCAGAGAGATTGCTGCACAGCAACAATAACAACAGAAAACAGCATGCCCGGTCCGACAACAGGAAGTTGACTTTCAAGATACGATCTCTGGATTCTGGTTTGTAGCAGTCAAAATGGCAGCTCTATTAATAATGGGTGGCAGTCATTTTTTTTAGGGACAGAAATTGGATTGATTGCGTTGTGTTTTTGTTGGCGGCTCGGCTGGGAATTTATGGGGTCGCCGATTGTTGTTAATGGAGGTTTTTGAGAAAATAATAGCCGCGTTTCATGGAAAGGGCGAGGAAGTGAGGCTGTGGAGAGGAAGCAGTTTCAGTTGTCTTTTCAAATGTATTTATATCATAATAGGAAATCTTTACACGTCAACTAACCCTGTGCTCACTGATTCAGAAACCGTTATCAGTCCAAATATTAATGTGCTGACGTCACTGATGGTTACGACCCTGATTCCAAAAAAAGCTGAGACACTGTGTAAAACTTGCTGATCCTGTTTGACGTATACTCAAATAGCACAACGACATATCTAATGTTTGATCATCAGCTTCATTGACTTTTGTAAATATCTGCTGACTCTGAATTTGGTGGCAGCAACATGTTTCAAACCAGTTGGACAGGAGCAACAAAAGACTGTGAAAGTTGGTAACACCACACTTTTAAACAGGTTTTAAACAGGTTCATTGGTAACAGGTGATAGTATCATGATTGGGTATGAAAGGTTCATCCTGGAAAGGCTCAGTCGTTCACAAGCGAGGACGGAGAGAGGTTCAACACTTTGAGAACACATGGTTGTATCAAGGAGATTAATACAGTTGATCAGAGCAATCAGCTTTATGAAAGATCAGTGAACAAAGACAAACACAGCTTCCCTTCAGTCTCACTGTATTTTCAACATAAACTCCCTCTACTTTATTTCTATATTAACAGCGTCTCTTATTAAAGTGCATGTTGTTTCTGGCCCAGCTACACGATCTGCCGCCCGCTGGAGGCCGCAGGTAAGTCAACACAACTTACTGACCGGGGCTTGTCCTGCGTTCTCCTTTAATCTGCATCTTAATGCGGTTAATAGCTAACACACACGTACGCACACATATTTGCACAAACAGCTACGTACACAGTCTGACATTCCCACAAGGAAGCCGGAGCCGCCTCCGAGGTGAAGACTCACAAACATCTCCCTGTTTGTCTTGGTTTTTGTGTTATATTAGTGCAAGAACTTGGATTTTGGGGAATTTTGTTGACTCAAAAAAAAAGTTCTGCGGCAAGTTTAAGATAAGATAAGATAAACCTTTATTCGGGAAATTCACAAATGGATAAAAGTGAATCCTTTTAATTTATTCATTTAATCCTTGGAGTCATTAAATGTGTGCACCTCAGTCTCCAGTTGGCAAATTTTCAATGATGTTTATCCAAATGTTGCTGGTTTCTGATTTCGAAGCAGAACTGTCCGCAAACTGTCTCGTCCCCCAAATTCAGTTTCTCAAGCCGGTTTCCTTCAGTCCACTTCATGCAGTACTGCTACTTATCATTACTTCCTGTCATGTCTACATATCTAATCTGTCAATCCTGTTTCATTCATTCTATAAAAAGTTAAAAAAAAAAAAAAAAAAACATCCACCAGAAGAATCTAAAAGTTGCATCTTTTTTGCCCAACAAATTCCAAAACCCAACGATATTCAGTGCACAATACTTTGATGCAAAATGCTTCTTAAATAAAGAACTTAAAATATTAAATGAATATAAAATTAGTTGTTGATTGATGCGTCGCCTAAATGCAACTTCAAGATTATTGTCATTCATTAAAACACTGCAAAGGACAAATATCCAAAAGAGAAATAAAATGAAGAAGAAATGGACAATGAAATAACACAAACACAACTGCACAAATAGAAACTGCACATATTGGAAAATATGATGAATATAAATGACTAAAAACTAACTTACATGTTTCCCAAAATCCAACCAGAGAAAAACTGAGCAGCGGTGGTTTCACAGCTCGCTCAGTCGGCCGTTGCTTGTCCGGCCTAAAGTCAATGTTTGGAACTGTAACAATGGTGGTGGAAGTGCAGTTAAGCTCCGGGACATCTTTAAAAACCTCACCTACTATTTCACAACGCGGAGGAGACCTGTGCACACTCGACTGCCTCTCAAAGCAAGAGCAGCCACTTCGGAGTATCACAAGTGAACGCAAATGTGAGCTTTTAGAAATGGACTGCTTGTAAATTGGACGTTTTTGTGTGTGTGTCTGTCTTCGTATTGACTCAATCCTGACTGAAGGGAGGAATAACGCTCTGACTCGCTCACATATTAAGAGACTCTCGCATGTGGTCATACTGTGAAATTCAATCAGAAGAATTATATTTGCACAGAAAAAGACAAGTATCTCACCAAACTTAGCTTCTGTGCATGTGTGTGTGTGTGTGTGTGTGTGGCCATATTTTCCTCTCTGCGGTCTGTTCATATTCTAATCAGTACGTTTCCTGCTTGCATTGATCAGGGCCTGATAACTGCCACTCCTATATGGTGTCTCCTCAGCAGATGCATGAGGCCGATAGAAAGAAAGGAAACCAAATGAGAAAGTACAAGGCTGCACAGGATGAGAAAATAGATCTGTGAAACACGCCGTGCTGTTGATTTTCACATGCCAGGTTGAAAAAGGGTTTTATCAGAATGTGGTAATAGTTGGATTGTGCAAGATCAGAAATGTGTTAAGGTAAGATGGATATCAGTTTGTACATGCATCAAGGTGGTGGTCCTGTCTGACTTTAAAAATATGCAGGTTACTACACAGAAACAAAAGATTTTTCTCTTTAAGGCTCGTGTTGCATTTTTGAAAGTTTCTTATTTAAACCCAAAACACATTCACCCACGATAAAAGTCGTGCTGAACAAAGAGTTGCATCAGTGCGTGTTTCACTTTCACAGTTTTCATGTCCTTTGATTGTCGAAATGTGGCTTCAAAGACGAGATATGAGCAAGATTCTCAAATAAAGTAGATTTTTCTTCTGGTTTTTTTTTTTGGTCTGAAAATCGTCGCTGTTCAAAACAAATGTTGGCGTCTTTTGTCCAAATATGTCTCCTGTTTCTTCAAACATAAGATGTGAGCAAAATTAGGAAAAAGTAGATTTTTATAAAACAATTTTTGGTCAGTTTTGAACGACAGCACAAAATGTTGGCTTCCTTTTTTAAAACCCTCCATTCAG